>BSBM01001583.1:0-1450000 GCA_027924585.1 Larix kaempferi | reverse complement strand
AAAAGATTTCGAAAATATAGTGTTGTAACTACTTTTTCTTAGATTTATAGGAGGTACTTGATTCATATTTTTCTTTCTCCTTTCATCTTTCTTGCTTAAGAGGTCCTCCCATTGTGTTACTAGGAGTATGGGTTGTTTTATTGCTTCATTTCAGTCAAGTTTTGCAGTAACACTGCATTCAATTCTTGTTGTGCTTGTCTATATTTAAGATTATCTTCTCTAAAACTTTGCAACTTAGATTTTTAAGCTTTGCATACTTTTTAGTAATTCTGAAGGTGTAACAATTTGTTGTTCACTCATTCAAGCTAACCCCAAATTTCCTCTTCCTATTGGGTTGGGTTCAGTTGTCCTTGTTGGCTAGAATCCGTTTCTGCACTCATAGTTCTTATAATTTATTTATCTTTGTTTTCTTTGATTTCGGATTTGATCCTCCAACTCTTCTTGCCTTATTACAACCTCCCAAGCCCTTTCCAATTCAGCTCTGTCTCTAGCTATTCTTAGTATTAAATTATATAACTGTCCGGAAATTGAATTTTGATTTCCGTGTTGGACTAAAATATTTGGTTGTGTTGCTTCAGGCAGTGTCATGGAAAAATACCTTATGTGCAAAAAATAAAATTTATTAGTCTTCATTAACGTACATAAAATAATTCTGCAAAAAATGTTGACAAGCACATAGGTCGCGCAGTGCTGCAACCTAGGAACTTATACCAATTGTAACATCCCAAAATTAATTACTTGAAATTACGCACAATTTTTTGTTTTGTTTTGGGTTAAAGAGTAGTTATGCATACATTGCATACTTGTTTAGTCCACCAATCATTTCTGGTGATAGTTGAGCTTATAACATATTTATTTATGTGACTTTTTTTTTAACTATGTAGTAGTCCTTTCACATGTACGCAGCATGTAATGAGCATTTATATTAGTTTTATACTCATTTGCAAGAAATTGTCATTGTCTGTTTTATCAGCAATTATAATATTACGAAGAGAGGAATTCATAGACTAAAATAAGTCTTACATATCAGCTTGTAAGGTCGATGATTTTAGTTGTCTGAGTTTAACCATCTTGCTTGTTTATTAGTTGTTTATTATGCAATTATTATTTTATTCTTTGATAAGACTCTTTATTCCTCATTATGCAAATCTTTATTTACTGCAATACAATTACTGCTTTAACAGTTTATATATCGGTTTTATTTACTTGGTTGAGTCAAGCATGATATGAATGCATCCTCTACGCTTGCAAGATATGGTAACCTCTTCACCATATTTTTTCACATAGACTTAAGCACAAGAGATTACATCTCCATTACATAGATTATATATATTCACAATTTATATTTAAATCTTGTTTTTCGTCATTTTGGCTTTGATGTCCATATAGATTAATAACATAGCAATTGCATGCATATGTGCATCTCACTTTATTCAATGTGGTCACACTTAGCATTGCTAAGGACCAAGAAACATACCTCGACCCTTCTTAACGAGGTCGTATAGCATAATACGAATCAAATTAACTTATCGATTTGTAATGCATAACATTAAGCTAGGATATAAACAATTATATATATTCACAATTTATATTTAAATCTTGTTTTTCATCATTTTGGCTTTGACGTCCATATAGATTAAATAACATAGCAATTGCATGCATATGTGCATCTCACTTTATTCAATGTGGTCACACTTAGCATTGCTAAGGACCAACGAACATACCTCGACCCTTCTTAACAAGGTCGTATAGCATAATACGAATCAAATTAACTTATCGATTTGTAATGCATAGCATTAAGCTAGGATATAAAACATGAGGTCTTCAACCTACCCTTTTATCTTTGCTTTTGATCATTTTAAACCAAGTATTTATTGTTTTTACAAGCATTTCCTCCATTCGATTATTAGTGCCACGTTGGGGTGGATTACGTAGCTTGTAGCTAACATTATACATATTGTTTGCAGATACCCTTGCAAGGAATTGACCCAAAGTCCTCATCCATAACTCCACCTTACCATACACGTTGGATCCATGTCACTTATGGTTTGTTACAATGATGGATTTGTCCATCGGGGATCCCATGTAAACGTAAATCATTAATAATCTCAACCACCACAGCGTTGTGCTTGCCGCGTATGATCAAGTGGTAGTTCGTAGGGTTTTAATAAACCCTAAACCCTAAACCCTAAACCCTAAACCCTAAACCCTAAACCCTAAACCCTAAAAACCCTAAACCCTAAACCCTAAACCCCTAAACCCTAAACCCTAAACCCTAAACCCTAACACCCTAAACCCTAAACCCCTAAACCCTAAACCCTAAACCCTAAACCCTAAACCCTAAACCCTAAACCCTAAACCCTCAACCCTCAACCCTCAACCCTCAACCCTCAACCCTCAACCCTCAACCCAACCCCAAACCCGAAACCAACCCGAAACCCCGAAACCCGAAACCGAAACTAAACCCTAAACACTAAACCCTAAACCACGAACCCCTCCCCCAACCCCTGACCCCGAAACCCTAGACCCCTAAACCCTAGACCCCTGACCCTAGCTCCCGAACCCCAAGCCCCGAAACCCTAGCCCCGAAACCCTAGCCCCCGAAACCCCGAACCCGAACCCCGAACCCGAACCCCCGAACCCCGAACCCCAAACCCCAAACCCTAACCCCTAACCCCCCTAAACCCTAAAAAAACCCAAAACCCTAAACCCAAAAAAACCCTAAACCCCAAAAAACCCTAAACCCTAAACCCTAAAACCCTAAACCCTAAACCCCTAAAAACCCTACACCCTAAACCCTAAAACCCTAAACCCTAAACATTTTCCTTCTTTCAGAAAATGTATTTTAACATTTCGAGTTCTTTCCTTTTGTTCTACTATGTTTTAACTATGCTCATAGCACAATCTATCCTTGTATAAGGCTTCATCCAAAGTCTTAGGGGCATCAAATTCTATTATGTTTACATAGTAGGCTGGAAAACAACTTAAAAATCTTTGAATTTTAATTTTCTCTTATTTTAATGTAGGGAACATAATGTAACAAATTCCATAAATTTAGTAATCAATCCATCCATAGTCATGGATCCCATTTTCAACTCATGAAATTCTTTAATGTTTTTTATCATAAAACCTTTCTAAGAGGTACTTTTCTTTAAACAATCTTTTAAATCCAGACTAGTTAATCTTACTTTCTTTGATTCATTTGGTGAGTTTCAAACCCCTCCACCAATGAGAATCCTTCCCATTAAGATTATAAATGGTCAATTGATCTCTCAAATCACTTGGGTAGGCATATACATGAAAATATTTCGACATTCCAAGCAGCCATTCTTCTGCTTTCCTCACCCAATTCTCATTCGCCATCAAAGATAGGTGCTTTAATATTTTTGAATTTTTCCTTTCCATTCCGAGTGATGTGTATGTTTACACTTTTTATGATATCGGGGTGGGGAAAAAGATTTCGAAAATATAGTGTTGTAACTACTTTTCTTAGATTTATAGGAGGTACTTGATTCATATTTTTCTTTCTCCTTTCATCTTTCTTGCTTAAGAGGTCCTCCCATTGTGTTACTAGGAGTATGGGTTGTTTTATGCTTCATTTCAGTCAAGTTTTGCAGTAACACTGCATTCAATTCTTGTTGTGCTTGTCTATATTTAAGATTATCTTCTCTAAAACTTTGCAACTTAGATTTTAAGCTTTGCATACTTTTTAGTAATTCTGAAGGTGTAACAATTTTGTTGTTCACCATTCAAGCTAACCCAAATTTCCTCTTCCTATTGGGTTGGGTTCAGTTGTCCTTGTTGGCTAGAATCCGTTCTCTGCCTCATAGTTCTTATAATTTATTTATCTTTGTTTTCTTTGATTTCGGATTTGATCCTCCAACTCTTCTTGCCTTATTACAACCTCCCAAGCCCTTTCCAATTCAGCTCTGTCTCTAGCTATTCTTAGTATTAAATTATATAACTGTCCGGAAATTGAATTTTGATTTCCGTGTTGGACTAAAATATTTGGTTGTGTTGCTTCAGGCAGTGTCATGAAAATACCTTATGTGCAAAAAATAAAATTTATTAGTCTTCATTAACGTACATAAATAATTCTGCAAAAATGTTGACAAGCACATAGGTCGCGCAGTGCTGCAACCTAGGAACTTATACCAATTGTAACATCCCAAAATTAATTACTTGAAATTACGCACAATTTTTTGTTTTGTTTTGGGTTAAAGAGTAGTTATGCATACATTGCATACTTGTTTAGTCCACCAATCATTTCTGGTGATAGTTGAGCTTATAACATATTTATTTATGTGACTTTTTTTTTTAACTATGTAGTAGTCTCTTCACATGTACGCAGCATGTAATGAGCATTTATATTAGTTTTATACTCCATTTGCAAAGAAATTGTCATTGTCTGTTTAATCAGCAATTATAATATTACGAAGAGAGGAATTCATAGACTAAAATAAGTCTTACATATCAGCTTGTAAGGTCGATGATTTTAGTTGTCTGAGTTTAACCATCTTGCTTGTTTATTAGGTTGTTTATTATGCAATTATTATTTTATTCTTTGATAAGACTCTTTATTCCTCATTATGCAAATCTTTATTTACTGCAATACAATTACTGCTTTAACAGTTTATATATCGGTTTTATTTACTTGTTGAGTCAAGCATGATATGAATGCATCCTCTACGCTTGCAAGATATGGTAACCTCTTCACCATATTTTTCACATAGACTTAAGCACAAGAGATTACATCTCCATTACATAGATTATATATATTCACAATTTATATTTAAATCTTGTTTTTCGTCATTTTGGCTTTGATGTCCATATAGATTAATAACATAGCAATTGCATGCATATGTGCATCTCACTTTATTCAATGTGGTCACACTTAGCATTGCTAAGGACCAAGAACATACCTCGACCCTTCTTAACGAGGTCGTATAGCATAATACGAATCAAATTAACTTATCGATTTGTAATGCATAAACATTAAGCTAGGAATATAAACATTATATATATTCACAATTTATATTTAAATCTTGTTTTTCATCATTTTGGCTTTGACGTCCATATAGATTAATAAACATAGCAATTGCATGCATATGTGCATCTCACTTTATTCAATGTGGTCACACTTAGCATTGCTAAGGACCAAGAACATACCTCGACCCTTCTTAACAAGGTCGTATAGCATAATACGAATCAAATTAACTTATCGATTTGTAATGCATAGCATTAAGCTAGGATATAAACAATGAGGTCTTCAACCTACCCTTTTATCTTTGCTTTTGATCATTTTAAACCAAGTATTTATTGTTTTTACAAGCATTCCTCCATTCGATTATTAGTGCCCACGTTGGGGTGGATTACGTAGCTTGTAGCTAACATTATACATATTGTTTGCAGATACCCTTGCAAGGAATTGACCCAAAGTCTCATCCATAACTCCACCTTACCATACACGTTGGATCCATGTCACTTATGGTTTGTTACAATGATGGATTTGTCCATCGGGGATCCCATGTAAACGTAAATCATTAATAATCTCAACCACCACAGCGTTGTGCTTGCCGCGTATGATCAAGTGGTAGTTCGTAGGGTTTTTAATAAACCCTAAACCCTAAACCCTAAACCCTAAACCCTAAACCCCTAAAAACCCTAAACCCTAAACCCTAAACCCTAAACCCTAACCCCTAAACCCCTAAACCCTAAACCCTAAACCCTAAACCCTAAACCCTAAACCCTAAACCCTAAACCCTAAACCCTAAACCCTAAACCCTAAACCCTAAACCCTAAACCCTAAACCTAAACCCTAAACCCTCAACCCTCAACCCTAAACCCTCAACCCTCAACCCTCAACCCTCAACCCTCAACCCAACCCCAAACCCGAAACCCGAAACCACGAAACCCGAAACCCCGAAACACTAAACCCTAAACACTAAACCCTAAACCACGAACCCCCTCCCCCCAACCCCTGACCCCGAAACCCTAGACCCCTAAACCCTAGACCCCTGACCCTAGCTCCCGAACCCCAAGCCCCGAAACCCTAGCCCCCGAAACCCTAGCCCCGAAACCCCGAACCCGAACCCCCGAACCCCGAACCCCGAACCCCGAACCCCAAACCCCAAACCCTAACCCCTAACCCCTAAACCCTAAAAAAACCCAAAACCCTAAACCCAAAAAAACCCTAAACCCCAAAAAAACCCTAAACCCTAAACCCTAAAACCCTAAACCCTAGAACCCCTAAAAACCCTACAACCCTAAACCCCTAAAACCCTAAACCCTAAACATTTTTCCTTCTTTCAGAAAATGTATTTTTAACATTTCGAGTTCTTTCCTTTTGTTCTACTATGTTTTAACTATGCTCATAGCACAAATCTATCCTTGTATAAGGCTTCATCCAAAGTCTTAGGGGGCATCAAATTCTATTATGTTTACATAGTAGGCTGGAAAACAACTTAAAAATCTTTGAATTTTAATTTTCCTCTTATTTAATGTAGGGAACATAATGTAACAAATTCCATAAATTTAGTAATCAATCCATCCATAGTCATGGATCCCATTTTCAACTCATGAAATTCTTTAATGTTTTTATCATAAAACCTTTCTAACGAGGTACTTTTCTTTAAACAATCTTTTAAATCCAGACTAGTTAATCTTACTTTCTTTGATTCATTTGGTTGAGTTTCAAACCCCTCCACCAATGAGAATCCTTCCCATTAAGATTATAAATGGTGCAATTGATCTCTCAAATCACTTGGGTAGGCATATAGCATGAAAATATTTCGACATTCCAAGCAGCCATTCTTCTGCTTTCTCACCCAATTCTCATTCGCCATCAAAGATAGGTGCTTTAATATTTTTGAATTTTCCTTTCCATTCCGAGTGATGTGTATGTTTACACTTTTTATGATATCGGGGGTGGGGAAAAAGATTTCGAAAATATAGTGTTGTAACTACTTTTCTTAGATTTATAGGAGGTACTTGATTCATATTTTTCTTTCTCCTTTCATCTTTCTTGCTTAAGAGGTCCTCCCATTGTGTTACTAGGAGTATGGGTTGTTTTATGCTTCATTTCAGTCAAGTTTTGCAGTAACACTGCATTCAATTCTTGTTGTGCTTGTCTATATTTAAGATTATCTTCTCTAAAACTTTGCAACTTAGATTTTAAGCTTTGCATACTTTTTAGTAATTCTGAAGGTGTAACAATTTGTTGTTCACCATTCAAGCTAACCCAAATTTCCTCTTCCTATTGGGTTGGGTTCAGTTGTCCTTGTTGGCTAGAATCCGTTTCTGCACTCATAGTTCTTATAATTTATTTATCTTTGTTTTCTTTGATTTTCGGATTTGATCCTCCAACTCTTCTTGCCTTATTACAACCTCCCAAGCCCTTTCCAATTCAGCTCTGTCTCTAGCTATTCTTAGTATTAAATTATATAACTGTCCGGAAATTGAATTTGATTTCCGTGTTGGACTAAAATATTTGGTTGTGTTGCTTCAGGCAGTGTCATGAAAATACCTTATGTGCAAAAAATAAAATTTATTAGTCTTCATTAACGTACATAAATAATTCTGCAAAAATGTTGACAAGCACATAGGTCGCGCAGTGCTGCAAACCTAGGAACTTATACCAATTGTAACATCCCAAAATTAATTACTTGAAATTACGCACAATTTTTTGTTTTGTTTTGGGTTAAAGAGTAGTTATGCATACATTGCATACTTGTTTAGTCCACCAAATCATTTCTGGTGATAGTTGAGCTTATAACATATTTATTTATGTGACTTTTTTTTTTAACTATGTAGTAGTCCTTCACATGTACGCAGCATGTAATGAGCATTTATATTAGTTTTATACTCATTTGCAAGAAATTGTCATTGTCTGTTTTATCAGCAATTATAATATTACGAAGAGAGGAATTCATAGACTAAAATAAGTCTTACATATCAGCTTGTAAGGTCGATGATTTTAGTTGTCTGAGTTTAACCATCTTGCTTGTTTATTAGTTGTTTATTATGCAATTATTATTTTATTCTTTGATAAGACTCTTTATTCCTCATTATGCAAATCTTTATTTACTGCAATACAATTACTGCTTTAACAGTTTATATATCGGTTTTATTTACTTGTTGAGTCAAGCATGATATGAATGCATCCTCTACGCTTGCAAGATATGGTAACCTCTTCACCATATTTTTCACATAGACTTAAGCACAAGAGATTACATCTCCATTACATAGATTATATATATTCACAATTTATATTTAAATCTTGTTTTTCGTCATTTTGGCTTTGATGTCCATATAGATTAATAACATAGCAATTGCATGCATATGTGCATCTCACTTTATTCAATGTGGTCACACTTAGCATTGCTAAGGACCAAGAACATACCTCGACCCTTCTTAACGAGGTCGTATAGCATAATACGAATCAAATTAACTTATCGATTTGTAATGCATAACATTAAGCTAGGATATAAACATTATATATATTCACAATTTATATTTAAATCTTGTTTTTCATCATTTTGGCTTTGACGTCCATATAGATTAATAACATAGCAATTGCATGCATATGTGCATCTCACTTTATTCAATGTGGTCACACTTAGCATTGCTAAGGACCAAGAACATACCTCGACCCTTCTTAACAAGGTCGTATAGCATAATACGAATCAAATTAACTTATCGATTTGTAATGCATAGCATTAAGCTAGGATATAAACAATGAGGTCTTCAACCTACCCTTTTATCTTTGCTTTTGATCATTTTAAACCAAGTATTTATTGTTTTTACAAGCATTCCTCCATTCGATTATTAGTGCCACGTTGGGGTGGATTACGTAGCTTGTAGCTAACATTATACATATTGTTTGCAGATACCCTTGCAAGGAATTGACCCAAAGTCTCATCCATAACTCCACCTTACCATACACGTTGGATCCATGTCACTTATGGTTTGTTACAATGATGGATTTGTCCATCGGGGATCCCATGTAAACGTAAAATCATTAATAATCTCAACCACCACAGCGTTGTGCTTGCCGCGTATGATCAAGTGGTAGTTCGTAGGGTTTTAATAATTGTTAAGTAGATTGTACTTATCCTTGCTGGAATACAACGAGGATTTTTACCTCCTCGTGAAGCTTCTCGATCTCATTGTAGTTTTGGTTTGGAGGGCCGAGGGTTCGCTCTACAACCATGAAGGTTGAGAGTATGGCTCGATACCCTCTCATCTTGCTCTCACACAAGTAGTGTTGTTCGCATCGAACTATAAACAAGTGCTATGGTAAACGATAATGGAGATTGGTTGTTGATCTCATCTAGCATCAAGAATTCATGGCGGCTTTGAGACTCTATAGCTCATCAAGTAAAATATTGATTTGTTTTTAGGGTTATTACAACATCATTTATTTGTATTACATTTTATCTCTTGCATAAGTACTAACACACAACTTGGGTGCTTCTTGTAGGTAAAATCTATCCAGGACGAGAAGGGAAATAACAGAGCTGAGGAGAGTCGAAGGGAATGGCCATGGTAATCCTCCTTTCCTCGGTCTATTAATCGTTTGGAGGTCGACTCAGTCAAAACGTTGGGGTTTTCTTTCTCGTTACAGCTCAATATGAGCTTGGCTCTCCGAGCCTCTATAATTTTTATAAATATCATCAATAAAATTGCTCAGGGACTTCATTTCCCATTTCATGGATTCGATTTTTTCCATTAGAGTTTTGAATAATGCTTGAAATATATATCGTATTGTTTTCTTGTTATTATACAGAGCCTTTGTGCTCATAATATCACTGTTATAATGACGTCCTTAAGCTGTGAATACTCTCCTTGTTTAATGGTTCTTAGCGAGGGTTTTAACCCTGTGATAAATGCATGAAGTGAGCACGATTGTGTTTTGTTCCTTTATTTATATATTATGATTAATATATCATTGTGTATTTCAATACTCCTGTAGAATATTGTTTTCAATGCTTTTATGTACAAAATTTAAATTTATGGGTCCAAGCCATGTGTTGGAATATTTTCACTATCATTTTTTATTTATTTTCATGCATGCATGCATTCTGCATGCATCCAATCATCATGCATGCATATGCATGCATCCAGTCATCAGTATGGTAGTCTCCTCAGCACCTAGAGCCTATGTTTAGCCCCCTAGAGCCTGTTTTTATTCCTCGGGAGCCCTCCTACCTACCTAGTGTGCCTTGTTTTCCTCACTTGGATGACATATGGACCCTACTACACTACTTGGATCACTAAAAGTCAGTTGCAACATTTATTGACCATTTTATTCATTTATTGCTCAGTTTAACTGCCTGTAGCTTCCAGTTGTTTGTATCGAAGTGCCACTTGACCTACTGATAGCCTCCTTAGCCTCATGCTCCCTCCTTGGAGTGTCCATCCCTTGATTTGTGCTCACATGACTCAGTTAGACTCAATTAGACTCATTTGACTGGATTTTGACTATTTGTGACTACTACCACTAATTGGATGATGTCTCCAATGCTACCAAAGCCACACATTGAGGAGAATTCGAATGACCTTAGGAGGTATTCGAATCCATTTGATTGTATTAAGTTATTATTCACTTTCATAGTGCCAGCTTACAGCTGATGTATGATACAACAATTTTTGTCATTTCTTGTGTTAATGAGTGATTATTGATTCAACAATTCTTCTTCTCTTCTCTGCTATTCTTGAGTGAGTTTTAGTGAGGTTTTCTCCAGCTGTGTGATCTCTCCTATAAAATATCACACCATGACCTATTAGGTCATTCCCCTATCCATGACTTCGGTCCTCAAGCTTGAGCATACAATCTTCATATGTCAAGATTCTATGTAAAAGACCCTATCTATTCTTTTATATTCCGGTCGATGTTAATATCGTGGTTGTCATGGTCCTTTTGGCTCCCTGTTCTTTTAATATATCTGCATTATTTATTTTCTATGAGTTCCTTATGATAATCAGGATGCTCACTAGCATTCTTGTAGCAGCTCTTTATCAATATGCAAAGTTCCTTTTGTTTTATATACACATGATATATGTAGAGAGGTTTCCACCTCATGCCATATCACTTGTAATGTATGTTTATAATATAAATCCGTTTTGTTTATAATTTAAACATTGTTTGTTTATTGTTTATCATATTACAATGTTTTATTTGTGCTATAGTGATCTTCCTAGAATGTTTTGGTTTGATCATGATTAACGCAAACTTCTGAACATGATTGATGAGCTTCTTTGTCTATTTAGCAGATATCATTGAAACCGTTGGTGTAGGTCGTCACTCTGGAATGATGTACCATCGATTCTAGATTTTGACAATCACCTTCTGCGGTCGTGACTGATAACTTCCATGGTGATCCCATAGGTAAGGTTTCCCAAACATGGCATCGAATACGAAGAGTGGTGCTACGTCGCAGAGTACTTTATCTTCAAAAGGATTTATGAAGTAGGCGAGTTTTCATTGTCGAGTGATCTGTAGTTCCTGTCCATCCTTCATCCAACCGATGTTGTAAGGCTGATGATGCAAAGTGGTGACAAGACCTAGTTTCTTCACAAGATCTTTAGAAATGAAGTTCTTCTGGCTATCGTTGTCCACAATCAGATGTAATGGACTGTGTTGAACCCATATCTATGTATGGAACGGGCACTCTTGTTCCTCCTCGTCGACGATAGTCGAGGCTGCTGGAGTGGTCGATGTCGACGCCAAAAGGGTTGTTGCGTCTGGATCAGATTCTTCCACCGTCTTGTCGAACACGTCGGATGTTGACACTTTTGCCAAAAATATCTTCTGATCTTTGCATTCAGACGTATCATGCCAAGATGAGTGGTGGTAATATCTTGCTGAATGTACTAGGACAATCCGCTGATGCACTTCAGAACAAGCAATTTCTCTTCTTCTTGGACGCCAAGTCTAGCCATGAGTTGATAGAACTCGTCGGTGTAACTTTGTACTGATTGGTTTTTCCATTTCCTTAGATGCTGCCACTTCTTATACTGTTGCTCGAGGTACTTGAGCGAGTAAAATTATTTTCGGATGTGTTCGACAAATTTATCCCATGTGTCGATGGGGTCTCCTCTTTTCTCCATCTTTGTCGAGAGGTTCTCCCACCAGCAATGCACAAATTTTGACATCTTTAAGGCTGCAATGGTGAACTTGTTAGCTTCCGAGAGTTGATTCATAGAGTAATAGGATTCCAATTGTTGGACCCAATTGTCGACGGATTCCACGTCAATCTTGCCTTCAAGATTTTGTATGTCCAAATTCATTTGCACTTTGAAGGGGCTGATTTTATCCAAGTGAGTTCTCGTCAAAAATCCTCTGGATGTCGAAGCAAATCGCGTGAGAATTTCATTAAAATGGGAGAACATTTCATCCAGTTGTCGAGTCAGCGCTTGATCAATAAGTTGTGTTGTCTCGTCAGCTGCATGTTTATCGTGTTTCTTCTTCCATTTCTGGAGGTAGAGTCTGCTTGGATTGCTGAGTTCGCTAGCGTGTTTGAACAAGCATAAGTCGGTAACTTCGCTGGAAGTGTATACGCAAACGTAAGCACGAACAAAGATGAGTTCTCTGATACCAATGATCCGCACATGGCCAGGAAGCACGAGGGGGACAACAGTTCAACTGAATGAGTCGACTCTGTTATGGACGAAGCTTAAGAAACAGAATGCGCAAAGCAAAAATACACTACACAAACATAAAACAAATATACACTGACAATATGCAGGAATGTGAACTGATCTTCTATTACTGGATATGATATCATCGATTGATTCTAATTTTTATATTACAATAGTTTACATGCTTATATAGAGAGTGCTGATACGCTTGGATGCTTTCCCGTTACGTTCAGTTACAAAATAAGTTAGAACGGTTCGACAGTTCAACTGTTATAGTCAATTGGAAGACATAGAGACAGTATGTCGAAGTTCGACAGTCGCAAGTCACAGATTGACATTGCATGTCGATGTCGTGAAACTGTGAGGTCGCGGAACTTGTCGAAGTTGTGGAGTTTTCGAAGCCATGTCGAAGTCGGAACTTGTCGAAGTTGTGTCGACCTCGATGACTTGTCAAAGATGTGTCGAATTTAGCATCTGGCAATAAAGCCAACTGCGATGTGGATCACTTTTTGTACTTTTTCATGTTCTAACGAGCACAAAAAAAGATAAAATTATGCTCGATATATCTCACCTAATGATGATTCCCTTAACATATATTTGACGGACCTAAAAAAGGAGGGGTTCGGTCTTAAGGAGGGTCCTTCAATGTATAGTTTTACAAGTCCATAGAAGGAAAGCTCGATACTTTCTTCCTTTTTTAACGAGTTGAAAGGTGTTGGCCGGATTTTATGTCCTAAGGCCAACAAGGAGAAATAGTCCACACAAAGCGCTTAAAACATCCCTCGGTGTGTTTGGGATGACTAAATCTCGCAAGTTATGGTCTGCGGCAAAAAATCTAGGACACGAGATCCATATTGAATAAAATATATATTATTGAATTGATAAGATGCCTAACGCTTTTACAAGAGCTCGCCTTTTATAATGTTTGAGCATTTCTTAAGAAGGGTTACGTCCCTTCAATTAAACTAATTAATAAGTTATTGATTAATTTAATACAATATTTAATATTCATAGCATTGCCACTCTCTTTTAAAGAGCTTTGTCCTCAAAGCAATGGTAATGAGGAATGTAATTGTCGAAATTGTTCTGATTCCCATGTTGCATCTTCTTCGGGCAGATTTTTCCATTTTATGAGGTATTATTTAATGACTCACGTTCTTAATCTCTTCTCTCTAGTAGCAATGATATATTCTGGCTCGAATATGATTCTTCCTTCTTCATATGGCAAGGGAAGTATTGTTTGTGCCTTCTGGTGTTGACCTATCATCTTTTTCAAACATGAAACATGAAAGACATTGTGGATGCGACTTGTAGTTGGCAATTCCAACGCATATGCCACCTGACTAATCTTCTTAGTGATTTGATATGGGCCATAAAAACGTGGAGCCAATTTATTTTTTCCACTTTGTTTAAGTGATAATTGTTTATAGGGTTGTAGTCTTACATATACCCAATCTCCAACTTCAAATTCTCATTCTGTTCTGTGTCGATCTTCTTGTTGTCTCATTCTATTCCTGGCAGTATTCAAATTCTCTTTAAGTACTTGGACAACCTTTTGGTTTTCTTCTAAATGGTCATTTACTGATGCGACCCTTGCTTGGTTGGTAATGAAATCCTTCCATTTTGGGGGTTCATATCCATATAGAGCTTGAAATGGTGTCATTCTTGCAGATGTATGATAAGTAGAATTATACCACCATTCCGCAAGATGTAGCCATTGGAACCATTTATTTTGCTTATCAGTTACAAAACAACGGAGGTAGGTTTCTAAGCATTTATTGACAACTTATGTCTGTCCATTTGTTTGGAGATGATAAGCTTAGCTCATGTTAAGAGACATTCCAATTTGCTTGCAAAACTCTCTCCAAAAGTTCCCTTTAAACTTGGCATCCCTATCACTTACTATAATCTTCGGAAACCCATGTAATTTGTAGACATTTTTACAAAAAGCTTCGGCTATTTCTTTTGCTGAATCAGTTTTCTTCACTCCAACAAAATGTGCATATTTGGTTAGCCTGTCTACCACAACTAGTATTTTGTCTTTTCCATCTGATATGGGTAGACCTTCAATGAAATCCATTGAAATTTCCTCCCATTTTTTATTTGGAATATGTAACAGATGGAGTAACCCCGGACTTGAGATATTCTCAGTTTTATTCCGCTGACAAATGTCACAATTTGCAACATACTTGTGAATGTCGGCATACATACCCTTCCAAAAGAATGATTGCCTTGCATTATAGTAGGTTTTAAAAATGCCTACATGACCAGCGGCTGGGCAGTCATGTGACTCTTTAAGCACCTTGGTCTTAAAACTGGAATTGGAACTTAAGTAAATACGTCCTTTGTACCATAAGAGATCATTCTTCCATTCAAACTTCGGATACTGATTTATGTTGTTAATTATGGAGCAAACCTCTGAATTCTTGGCATATTCCTTACGAATTCATCCAAAAATTCTGGAATCACCATGGATACAGCGTAGACTTGTATCTCTTCATCTTTCCTTGATAAAGCATCAGCTACTACATTGTCCTCCCCCCTTTTATGTAGAATCTCCATATTGAAGGTAGAGATTTTCTCTATCCACTTTTGTTGTTCGACTGTTAATGTCTTCTGCTGTAACAAATGTTGTAGACTATTATGATCTGTTCGGATTAGGAATTTACTTCCCAAAAGGTATTGTCGCCATTTAGTTAATGCATGCATGATGGCAAGCATTTCCTTATTGTATGTAGACTGTAGGTATTCTCTTTTGTTCAACTTCCTGCTTTCAAAAGCGATTGGATGACCTTCTTGCATTAGCACAACTCCTATCCCAAACCCTGAAGCATCACATTCGATTACGAATGGTTTTGCAAAATCAGGTGTTGCCAAAACAGGGGTTGAAGACATAATTTGTTTCAACGTTTCAAAGCATCTTCTTGCTTCATCATCCCATTGAAAAGAATTTCTTTTTAGGAGATTTGTTAGTGGGGTAGTGACGTGTGCATAGTTCCTGATGAACCTTCGATAGTAACCTGTTAATCCCAAAAATCCTCGCAATTTTGAAACATTCTTTGGTTCGGGCCACTCCTTCATCGCCTGGATCTTCTTTGGGTCCACCTTAACTCCTTCCTTTGAGATTATATGACCAAGATACTCCACTTCTTGCTTCCCAAATGTGCATTTTGACTTTTTTGCATAGAACTGGTTTTCCTTCAGGAGCGATAGAAACTCTTCTAGATGCGTCAAATGTTCTTTCCATGTCTTGCTATATATAAGGATGTCATCGAAGAATACTAACACAAATTTCCTTAGGTATGGCTGAAATAGTTCATTCATAGTTTCCTGGAATGTGGCAGGGGCATTAGTTAACCCAAAAGGCATTACTTTGAATTCATAATGTCCTTCATGAGTTTGGAAAGCAGTCTTTGCGATATCCTCCAATCTGACCCTGATTTGATAGTACCCTGACCTTAAATCAAGTTTCGAAAAATATTTTGCGTCATGAAGTTCATCTAGCATGTCATCGATGAAGGGGATTGGAAACTTGTTCTTAATTGTTATTTTGTTTAATCCTCTATAATCTATACATAATCTAAACGATCCATCCTTCTTCCGTACTAGTACGACTGGAGCTGCATAAGGGCTTCTTCTCTTGGTGATGACACCACAATTCAGTAGATCTTGAACCAACCTTTCTATTTGTGTTTTGTGGTGGTGGGGATACCTATATGGTTTAACCTTGACAGGATTTGATCCCGGTTTAATCTCGATCATGTGTTCTATATTCCTTTCTGGTGGTAGCTGCATGGGTAAGTCTTGAAATATGTGTTCATGTTTCTGGAGTAATTTTTGGATTTTCTTCTTGAACTCATTTGGTTCCTCCTCCTTTCCTTCCAGTTGATGACATTGTATTACGTATGCTGATGCCCCTTTTCGAATGAGTTTTTCCATATGCTGAGATGAAACTACCTGTGTGTTTGGTGGATTAAAACCATATAGCTTAAAATTTTGCCCTTGCCACTTAAACTTGATGAAATGTTTTTGATGATTGGCAGAATATGTTCCCAATGTTTGTAACCATTGGACTCCCAAAACGATGTCTACTCCTCCCAACGGTAAGGTGTAGAGTTCTGATTCCAGTTCGAAGTCTTGTATTTGAAGTCTCACCTTGTGACACTTTCCAACTTTTTCGATCTTCTTGCCATCTGCAACCATCACCTTCATGTCTAGAACTGGATGTACGAACAACTTGAGTTTTCATGCCACTCTTATATCAAGAAAGTTGTGAGTGCTTCCAGTGTCTACTAGCACTGTAACATTCTCATTTTTTATATGCCCTTTTAACTTGAGAGTCTGTGGTTGACTAATGCCTGTCATGGCTGCTAGGGAGATTTTGGGGGTCTCGTCGTTCCCGGCTGCCATATTTGCGGTTTCCTCCTCTTCATTTTCTGGCTCTTCTTCTTCTTCTTCTTCTTCTTCTGATTCACTATTCTCCTCTGCTTCACAAGTATATAATTTCTTTGAACTATCCTCGGGGCGACACCTATGTTTAGGATTCCATTTGTCTCCACATCGTCGACATTTTCCTTCCTTCATTCATTGATTCTCGAGGCTCTTCCTATCGTCCCTTCTAGGCGGAGGGATGTATTTGTTTGTATCATCCTCTGGAGTTGACTGGATGTTTCTTTGTGATTATGACTTCCCTTTATTTGATTGGAAACTGTCAAATTTGGCCTCGGCTGCTTTTGCTTTTCGTCTTGCTGCCTCGACATTCGTTATGTCATGCATTTTTAACTCTTTTTGTATATATGGTTTTAGTACTCCCAAGTAGGTTTCCAACCGTTGTTTGTCAGATAGCCCAAATACTCTGGTAGCGAGGGATTCCCATTGATGCGTGAATTCTTTGACGCTTCCCCTTTGTTGTAATCTAGTAAGTTTTGAGAAGAATTCATCTTCTGTGATTCCTTGAAACCTTTTTAAGAAATCATTCTTGAATAAGTTCCAAGTGTATGCGAAGTTGTCTCCCTTCCACCACATATACCAGTTGTAGGCATATCCTTCAAGGTGCATTGAAGCATACTTGACCTTTTCTTCGTCCATTGTAATGTTATATATGTCGAAATACTCTTCTGCTTTATTCGACCAAGCGACGCATTGGTCTTCTCCTCCGTTATATTTCGTCATTTCTATTTTTGCTCTCGGCGGGTACATTACGAATGGTTGGTATTGAGTACCTTTCATCCTGTTGCGTTCTGGTGACTCAGAATTGGAAGATGGGGTAACTGACATATCCGAGCCATGTTGTTTATGATTTGTTTCCTTATCATTCATTTTTTGTAGTATCGCATCGATACCTTTCTGGCTCTCAGTCACTTTTTGATCTAACATTTTTTGTTCCTTGCTCATAATGTCGAACTTGTCGTCTATTTTCTGCTCCATTACTTGAATGACTTCATCCTTAATTTCTTTCTTGCTTCCTGGCTCTTGGTGATCATTTCCTTGAAGGTTCGGAAATCCTTCTCTATTTTCTCCATTTGAGCTTTTAACTCCGTCGTCATGCTTCTTAAGTGTGGTGGTGAATAATTGGACCCAATTTTGGCTTATGGGATAGTGAGAACAATTAAAAAGTCTTGGAAATGGTGACTTAATAATAATTATTATAGCAATAATAATTACTATTATAAAATAATAAATATTATATTTAAATATTTATTATAGAGTGGAAATTTTTAATAAAATTAAAATATTATATTATTATAATAATATTTGTTTTATTAATTTTGGTTTGTTTTGTTTTTTGGCCAGGATTTACGTGGAGGACGAGCCGTGGATGAAGGAGAACCTGTAGATGGCGACGGATTGGTGGGGGCAGTAGGAATGGCCGTGGGTGTGAGGAATGGAATGCAGAGCAGTGTAGGGGCGACGAGGGCTGATGAGGATGAAAGGCGTGGTTGTGAGCGAGGGCGGTTTGTGAGGAGGGGAGAGCTGCGCGGGAGGAGGAGGGCATGCAGCGTGGAGGAGGGAGGGCGGAGGCGTGGGAGATTGGGTGTGGAGGTGGTGTGGAGGGGAGGCGCAGAGCGTGCGGGGTAGGGAGATGGTGTGCAGGGATTTGCGGGAAGGTCGAGGCGAAGGGGAGGCGCAGAGCGCGGGGGAGAGGGAGAAGGCGCGCGACGATGGGAAGAAGGAAAGCGTGGGCGTGAGGGTGTAGCGGAAGGATGAGGGAGGGCGCAGGTGTGTGTGAGCAAATGGCAGGAGTGGGGGATGGTATGGACTGGAGGTCAGTGTGCTGGAGTGATACGCAGTGGAGGAACCGGAGAACTCTTCTTGATCCTTGAGCAGAACCAGAGTAGTCAAACTGGCTCTGATGCCAAATGATACGAACCGTTACACCAAAACCTCGAGATGTTAGTGAAGGACGCCCACTAGGATCTTAACATCCCACCACGCTCCGCAGTCCAGACTCTGGGCTGGATGTGCGCCCGTACGGTGGTGTCCCCTTTGCGCCGTACGAGCCCCGGGTGAACACTGCAATGCCGGCGTTGCCACCCGCTCTGTGACTTGAACCTGGGTGGAGGCTCTGATACCAAATGCGGCAGAAAATCTAGGACACGAGATCCATATTGAATAAAATATATATTATTGAATTGATAAGATGCCTAACGCTTTTACAAGAGCTCGCCTTTTATAAGGTTTGAGCATTTCTTAAGAAGGGTTACGTCCCTTCAATTAAACTAATTAATAATTTACTGATTAATTTAATACAATATTTAATATTCATAGCATGGTCCTGCTACCATTTGAGTTTTCGCCCTTCTTAGGAAGGATACAATCACTTAAACTCAAAAAAAGTAAATCCTAAATTAAATGCTAATCTAAATTAATCTATCTATAAACTATGAAATTTTCCTAACTGTTTTTAGTTGTTTTAAAATGCTAACTTAATTCTGCTCTCTTTATGAGAGAGTCTCTGTTTTGTTTTGGGTTTTGAAATAAGAGTTTATCCAATAATTTAAACAACTAACTTAATATGCCTAATTTAACCGCAGTTAAAATTAACTAAAAAATGTAAACTAAAATAAATCTAAGTGCAAGTTAACTCTACCTAATTCTATTTTCTAAACTATCCTGTACATGAGCATGATTTAAGAAGTTTCGATATGTAAAAGGATAATTTTCGTTCAGTGATTTATTTAAAACAAAGTTTAAACAAACAAGAAACTTTTATAACCCAATAATATCACAAGATCAATCAATAACCTTGTACCTATTATTTACACATCAGTTTTACAATCATTCAAAATAATCGATTGAATAAAGAACATTGATCTATAAGAGCATAAAATCTCTTGTCAGACTCCTATTCAACTGTAAAAATAAAATCTTACAGATTCCAACCGAATACAAAGATGGTTGCATAAACAGCTAATCTCTGGTTTCAAATATGCCTGATTAGAAATAATACGAGGCTTTCATCAATATCCAGAAACGTTAGCAGAGAATATTACTTGATCTTCTTCTGGAATATAAAAATTACAGAAAATGAATATGCTACAGCTCTCGGGTAACAACTCTTCGAAACTGTAGAGCTCTCTCCTCTCTTGGTAATGTCTCCTCCACTCTGCAAACAGAAATTTTACAAAACAGAAAAATGAAAACAAAGTTTCTCTTATTCTGCTTAGACCGCCCCTCTGCATAGTGAAAACTCTCATCCTTAAATAGGTATGAGGGTAACAACCGATTCCAAACTAGCGCCTGTAACACTTAATTCCACTCATGAGCTGGCCAGTCGAATCTTCTGCTTCTTATCCTTCTGTTGGCTGAATTTGATTATGACTATCTTCTTTGAGCAGATCTGGCAATCTTCTCGCCTTCTTTAACTAGTGAACTGATCCAAAAATTCCCGGCCATTTTGATGAGAGTAATTTCATGGTCAGTTTCACCATATCTCGTCTTAACTATAGGCGAGTCAACAAACGGCCTCAGTAAAAGAATCTCTGATAAAAATGGATGTATATGTTCGTCATTTGTTCCAGTCAGAGTAAATCCCTGCCAAAAGAATAATAATATAGATTAATCATATCTTTCTCTTGTCAAATCTACACATCAAACATATATCAAATAACCGAGAGAAATATATAGCGTGTGCTGCATCAATATCAATATTCTGAAGGATAAAAGGACAAGAATTTTCCCTTTTTTACTTCGTGAATTCACTATATGTTTTCGGTTCTTGATTGCAACTGTTTTTGCATCCCTGCAACTATTGGCCTGTACTATGCATTGTAGTTATCTATCGGAACAGAACTGAGTGAATGATTAAGCAATCTCGGCGCAATCATGTGGGAGCGATACTTTTGCAACTAGCAAAATCCATCTGGTGAAATATGCATGCTAATACAAACATAAAGAAATCGCGATCATAAAAGAACTCAGTATTCCTTTTAATGCATGGTTCCACTATCATCACAGGAGTGGTTTAATGACACTTAGCAATGGATGCACGTGCTATGATTCATGCATATATCCCCGGCGTTAATTGCGATTGGATACCAAGGTGAGAGCAAAATATGATATGCTCTTTAACTCCTTCATCACCTTCTAATAAATATCTTCCTGGGAAGTGCATTTACGGCAACCATAACGATCTTTCCCGGATAAATTTCACCGTGTTTAATTTTTAACAACCTTTACACAATTTCATTTTCTTTTGACGGCAAAAAGATATGGTATGATTTTCAATTGAATTGGCAACATGGAGAATATATCTGGAAGTCTTTATTTATTATGTCCCCGAAGGGGTTATCTAGTAATCCGTCCGTTATATTAATTTGGGCATGACGCAATTTTTTTTTCCTAATGTTATACTTTGTATGCAATAAAGTTTATTTCTTTTTAATTTTTTAAATTACATTTCTCTAAGAGTTGATTGGCTATAGTACAGTGACGTATGCTTAGGTTTTTGTGCCCCTAGGGGTGGCGGCGCAGTTACGTCACCACTCCTCTGACCAGTTCGTAAATGTTTATGTACGAGAGCTTGGACGGCTCATTCATGGCAGAGTTTTTATGATATGACATGAAGGCGAGCCTTATTAAACAGACACACTCGCCTTTAAGGCTCTAATATCTGGTGTCAGAAGCATCCTGCATCAATCCATAGCATGAATATGGCATCCATATGGCATCCATGTGCGGGAGCTATGGATTGGCGATTCCGGTGACGGAAAACTTCCCATCTAGTACATTGTGGTTAGGTGGCGACAAACATGACAGGATAGCTAGTGCGTACATTTACGAATTCATGGCGAGCGCCATTATTCATTGCTTCCAGTGCTCAGGATCGTTGTCGATGACCAAATCACAACGATTCAAGATCTTTGTACTCAAGGATCTATTATCTTAATTGGTAGCCACGTGATTGATGGAAGGCAGAATTGTTTGAAAGGCTCCTGCAGCCTCATCTTCTTTGCGAGCTTCATCAACAGTTTTTGTTTGGTTAAAGATTGCCTGATTTGGTTTAAAGACGGATGAATGGAGCGAGAAAGCGCTGAACGGTCTACTTTTACGCAAGGGTGTTATATGCTCGACATCTGAGGCAACCACTGGAATTGTTGCCAGCAGGTGCAAGCGGCCAGACGATTTTTGAATCTATATTTTGTGTTGAGTCATTAAATTTAGTATGGTTAAATTTCTTAGATGTTACACCTGCTTGTATCGTTTCAGGGTTGGGGAGGGAGCAGGACGGATTACAAATGATGTATTTAATGTAGCGGTGCACGCACTAAGCATAGTTTGGAATGTGACTAGCATTGCTAAGATCATATATCCAGCCAACACTTCAAGTACGTCAGGGTTAAAGAAATCGGTGAAAGCCTCGGATAAGATACGAATCAGAAAGCCTGAATGAGAACACCTTATAGGCATTTCCGCGAGGGATTGATGTTTTGTTGGGAATTTGTTTTTTAAAATTTCAGTCAAAGGGCAAGATGTTATTGCAAGTGTCGTGTTGTGTGTAATTTGTGTATTGACATAAACTTTTCTCTTTCTTTGTAAAATAGCGTGGAGATTCGAAGTCGGGTTTTGTTTGTTTGGCGAAGTATTTAAAGTTTATGAAGCATTTATCAGAATAAAGATTGTAAAGCCCATACTAAACTTACAACGTATTTAAGCCTAAATTAAAACAAGAGTTACTATTAAATTTACAACCATACTAAATTTAAACAAAATCAGAGATGTTTCGAGCAACGTCATTTTTTTTTATTAATTAAAAAAAAATGTGGTTTATGGTGTTAGAGCTGGCTTTTTTTTATTAATTAAAAAATTAAATTAATTATTTTTTGTTTTTTGTTAATTTTTTTTAATGTGGTTTGCCGTTCTAGAGCTCACTACGAGCACACATTATTTCAATGTTTAACCCAAAAAGACCTAAAGAAGCACGCATTACTTCGATACGAACCCAAAGACTTAAATCCCAACCTGACTTTATATCCTATTGATCCCAAAAAACCAACCAACTAAACTACTCTTTATTTGTTAAAATTAATTTTAAAACTTTCGATTGTTTTCTTTTACATGTTATTTTAACATTAACATAATTAAACATACTTAAAATCTATGCGGTAACAAGGTTAAAGGAATCATGCATGGATGCAAATATTATAAATATATGACATTGGAGAATGGATGATGGATTATTTTTTATCAAATTATAAACATATAGCATTGGTGGAATTAATGATGGATTATTTTTTCTATCAAATATTAACTATAAAATATATAATTATCAAATATTAAATATATAAATTAGAGAATTGATGATTGATTATTTTTTATCGAATTACCAACATAGCATTGTAGAATTAATGATGCATTACTTTTTTCTATCAAATATTACATATAATATTGGTAAAATGATGGGAAGAAGAAAAGTTTTAAAATTGATAGATTAGTATTTTTTATCATCGATAAAATTATATAAAAAAAAATTATAATGATTAATTTAATTTTAAATTATAGTATAAAAAAATATAAGAAAAACATAACAATACAAAAATAATATAATAAGTATTTATTTCACATTTTATGATTTTTAAATATTTTATCATTTTGACATATTTTTTTTCATTTATTAAATCAGAGAAGCTTTTACGTTCTCATCTCCCTCAAATCATTAAGAAATTAAAAAATCTTTCCTGTTAATTTATTTTTTAAATTATAATATTGAAAAGTATAGAAGAAATATGGCTATGCGAAAGTAATATGCAAAAGTAATATAATAAGTATTTATTTCACATCATTGTGATTTCTAATTTTTCAATCATATTGCTCCATCAAATAGTTAAGAAGTCAAGGAAGCTTTCATGTTCCACACTCCCTCAAATAGTTTAGAAATCAAGAAAACTTTCATGTTATATGGATTACTTTTTTTTTTAATTATAATATAAAATATAGTTATGCAAAACTAATATAATAAGTATTTATTTCACATCGTTATGATTTCTAAATTTTTCATCATATTATTCTATTCCTTTTTTCATTTAAATAGTTAAAAAATCAAGGAAGTTTCATGTTCTCACTCCCTAAAGTAGTTAAGAAACCAAGTAAGCTGTCAAAGTTCTCAGCTCCTTCAAATAGTTAAGAAATCAAGGAAGCTTTCATCTTTTGGTATAACGAGGAAATGATTAATAAAAATGATTAATAGTTAAGAAATCAAGGAAGCGTTCATGTTCCCACTCTCTCAAATAGTTAAGAAATCACTCCCTCAAATAGTTAAGAAATCAAAGAAGATTTAATGTTCCGTCCTTAAATAGTTAAGAAATGGAGGAAGCTTTCATCCTTTGGTATAATGAGGAAATGATTAATAGAAATGAATTAAGCCACTTCATTTCAATTTTAACAACCATCCATATATTTCTAGTTTTGGAAAAGGGGTTGCAAATTTCTTAAGACCACTTGAGAGACTTGTAGAGTTTTATGTAAAATTTAACTTTAATAAATTGACAAAAACATTGTTTTTTGTGTGGAATATGTTCTAAATGTACCACACTTTCAGACTTTCATTCTCATATGAATCACTATTATAGCACAATTGAGTTAAGGGTGTGTATATCAAATCTAACAAAATTAAACATGTCGATAAGTTGAAAAAGAGATATCAAATGCACATGAGTTATGGTGGTAAAACAAACTTCTAATTAAAATAACACCAAAAGATGAGTTATGAACATTTGATATCTTGATCCGAAATGGATTTTTATATTATTTGTCATTTATTTTTCTACTCTATGGCGGAAAAATTCAAGGTATTGTCTTGTAAAGCTCATTTTATGGGTAGTTCCCACTTTTATTATTATGGACATCAAAACAATCTTGAGTGTAAATGTACAAGAGACGGATTGATGGTAAGTTTTGGTTATCATAGGATGAGTGCATGATAATGATACTCAGTGAAACTGGTAAACATCATAAGCTTTCTTCAGGTTGATGTCCACATAATGAAGAAAAGGGTTATATGTCTCGTGTATGGTACGCTGGTGTGATGTATGCGATGAGATTTTTTCACATGTGTTTGGTGTTGTCAGTGGATGCAGTGAAATGGGTGCTTTGGTATTTACAAGCACAAATGGACAAGGGCAGGGCATCAGGTAAATTGTTGTCAAGGTGGAGATTGTTGGAATGTGACAACCAATTGACGGTTTAGGTCAAGTTGGTTCACAGAGGTTTCACCAAAGGTATAATCGGTTATCGGTTATGTGTAACTGAAGAAGGAGGATCTTAAATATGTGTCCCATTGAAGCAAATATTGAGCTGGGGCTTTAAGCCCTCTCCGGGATAGTTTGTAAACTATTGTTGATGATGAATAAAGATTGTCTACCCTTGTCCCATGGATGTAGCCCACATTTAGTGGGTGAACCACATAAATTTCTGTGTCTCTTGTGTGATTGTTGTTCTGTATAAATATGTTATATATCTATTATAAATCTTCTATGTTTTCTGTGATATGTGGGCTGAATGCCCAACACTATCTGTTTTGCAAAGCCACCTTCTCAGGAAGGCTTACATACTTATATCCACTAATGTTTTTGAAGCTGCCCTCCATACGGATTCCAAACAAGGAATCAAATGTGTCAGAGGAATGAAATACTGGGTCATGAAATTAGTTAATGTGATCTTGGAAATGTTGCGATGCCCGCCGAATTCACAGATCTAAACTGCCACAATCACTATCGCCAAGGAACAATCTTAATTGGGTTTGATAACTATCCATTCCACGTTTCTCAAGAAATTTTGAACCACAGAAAGGGATTGCACCATTTCATAAGAGATTAGATTGTATATTAAAACCATTTACCATTTTAGTGAGGGATTTAGATACGTTTGCTCGTATGCATTTCCCACTCAACATGGAGGATACGACCTCTCTCAAGAATAGAGATGTTTAACTTTCACATCATCAGTATTCACTAGAATCACTGCAGCTATGGCAATAAAGAAGAGCATGACCTGACGGGTGAACATAATATTTACATATTTAGTTAGGTTAGTTGATGTCCATGCTTAAGCAACCTTATCAACCTTATCTCTTCAACCGTCCCATATATTAGGATGTATGAATTGGGAATGTAAATACATTCTCTGACAGAATCACTTTTTTCCTAAATATGAAGACTACTCAAGCAATTAACTAGCAGATTGCCAAACAGAATAATGTTAGTGTTGAATTACTATACTATTGGGATGTTTTTGTCTTGTACCAAGTTTGCTATAGTTCTGGTATTGTCTGACACAAGTTATCGTGTCCACTCAACCCCATACGAATTTCATATTCATACAATTAGAACCAGGGATCAAATCCTTTAATAAAACAAAACACAAAACGTTAGACAGTGAAAATGATACTCAGGTAATGAAAAACAATAAAATATCGCTCCTGCCAAAGCGAAATAAGGGACAGGAAAAAGAGATTAAAGATTATGTCTTAAACTGAGTAATTATTTCTCAGAAGAGATTATCACAGACACGATAGGCATACGACAACAACTTACTTAATAATTGAATTAAGGGTAAGACGGCATGCCACCATTGGAAAAATATTCACAATGAAAAGAGGCGCCGTAGATGATATCTGTCGGTTTCATTGTGTTAAAGAATCAATTATGAATTCAAACATACGTCAAGCATTCCTACCTGCACCAATATTTCCCTAAAGAAGTTCACACATGTTTACGCGAATAAAAATAAGACAATCGGAATCATGGCGGAAATTTTCCCTAATTCAAGCATACATCAAGCATTCCATTTCCTACCTGCACCAATTTTCCCTAAAGAAGTGCATGCATGTTTACATGAATAAAAATAAGACAGTCGGGATCATGAATGAAGTTTTCCATAAAAAAAAATTGGAAATTGTAAGGATGACAATTATTTTCTCTAAAGAACTTTGCTGAATTACTGTAAGATAGGAAATTGCAACAAGGTTCAAGGTTTCAGATGACTCACAAACTTGCAACAAGTTCCAGTGTTCGCCTTCAAGGTGGCAGATGAAGCACGCCTTCCCCTTCCAAATGAATTCTGAATGAAGCCACCAAGAACTGCGCAGTGCAGATGAAGCTGGTCTTCCCCTTACAAGATGTCAAATAAAATCTGAAGGAAGCTGCGCGGCATTTCAAACTACCCTTTTGCCAATTCGTATCGATTTTTGAGTTGTACCAACAATCTTGGGCGATCTTGCAAGTCTCGTGTTAATAATGGCAGCAGATCGATGGCGATCCTCATCCGCCTACTCGCAGGTAGTGAAGTGACACAGCGTACTTGCAGGTAATGAAGTGACGGGTGACAGAAGTTTCCTGATGGCCGGAGAATAGCGTTCATGATGTAAACCGGTGGCCATGCCCCACGATGGGTTCATGACCATATATGTCAATGGATGGGTATCCTAACTAACAGGCTCGCCTTAATGGCGAGTGTGTCTGTTTAATAAGGCTCGCCATGACATGAAACTGGTGCTTCTCGATCAACTCATAAAATCGATTCTTAATAGTTTCTATCCAACTGGAGGATCTGGATCTGTAACTCTATCTATATTATGCAACGGTCCGTACGTATGCGTTGGCTAAAGTTATATTGGGCTTAAATAAGACTTAGTTTTAATTATTATTTATTTTAAACACTAAATTGTAATTTGATTATTTGCATAGGTTAAAGTTATTTGGAATGAAATAACGACTTTATTTTAATTATTATTATTTATATAAAATATTAAATTCTAATTTGATTTTTAATTTTAGATTTTTAATATTTAATATTTTATATAAATAATAATAATTAGAACAAAATCGTTATATATATATATATATATATATATATATATATATATATATATATATATATATATATAACGATTTTGTTCTAATTATTATTATTTATATAAAATATAAAATATTAAATTCTAATTTCATTTTTAATTTTAGATTTTTGTTATTTAGATTTGTATTATATATATATATATATATATATATATATAACAAATTTAACATGTTTTTTATAATATATATTTTTTTCTATAAACTAATAGTTTTTTACATCTTAGTCTAAAAAAATTTAAATTTATATAAAAAAATTGAATGACCAAAGAAATTAACCTATAAAATTTAATATTTTTAAATTTTTATTTAAAAAATTACTATCACATATATTTACTTAATGTTTTAATTCTTAAGGTAATCATTCTTATGGTATTGGCAATAAGTTTTACGGTGTAAATTAATTTAATTAAAAGATTTGGTTTCAATTTACAAAGAATCTTATAATCTTGTGGTATTGGCAAGTGTTCTTTGAGAGAAAAGGTGATCATTATTATTCCACCCTCTCTTCTATATTTACTTACTTTTACTTAATTTAGATCACTTCTAAGAAATCTCATATTAATTATGTTAATGTTTCCCTTCACTTTTTGTTTCCCTATTATAAAGTCTTTTTACTCTAACATTAGAGAGAGTTTTACTTGTTTTTCTTATTTTCTAAAACACAAGAAATGATAAAAGCTCATCTTTGTTAGTGTTTTTTTAAAAGGTTTTATTATTTTTCATCATATTCTATTTTTTTAAAACACAAAGAAATGATAGAATTACCATTTCACTCAATTATGTCAAATTAAGGATGATGACAAAAGAAAAATGGTAAAAATCAATATTATTAAAATAAATAAGTTTTATTGTTATTAAGTGTTGATTTGTTATTGAGTATTTTATAAGCTCTTAATTAATAAAAGCAATCTGAAATATTTATATTATAATCTTGAAAATCATAATTATTGTTTTCTAAGTACTTCAACAAATCCAAAAATTATAAAAAAATTATTATTATTAGTTTGTAAATACTTTTACAAATCTAAAAATTATAAAATAGATTTAAAGATTATAATATAAAATTAGGTTAGTATTATCTACTTAAACTTGGAATGCTTTGATCTGAAAACTATAACAAGAGGTATAGCTAACTAAGTTACTTTGATTCTATAGAGCATCACACAAGAATCAAAATAAGCTAGTTAACAATATATGTTAGCAATGGAGGGCACATTGCCACCTCATGACTCTTGTAGATTTTTTTAGAATAGATGTCATATTTTTTCGAAACAAACAACCTAATATAGACATTGCTTATTAAAATCTATAGACTTGAACATTGCAAATATTGTCACTATTACATTGTTTTTAACAAATAATGAAATTTTGATATTTTTACATGTCAACTTTGAAGGATTTAAGGATCCAATATCTCATAGGCATTCAAAGTGAAATGGAAATTTACCCTTCAAATTTGATCCCTTCTCACAATGGCAAATTATTGTGTGCTATTTTACCCATCTCAAACTTTGAATCCAAACGCTATATTGATTTCATAATTTCTAATTCCAGAATAGATAAAAGCAAAATTGTCCAGTGGAAACATCCTGTTTCAACCACAACTTGATCCTCATTGACATGAGAGTACCCCTCAAACCACATCTCCTCATTGAAAGGAACTTCACAAAATCTAAGCGAACAATCATAGAAAATGCAATAATCCAAGTGACATCTTTCAAATTTCTATGCTTTTACTCATTTAAAGGTGTGTACATATTTAGCTATGCTAAAATATATTATAGGTGAATAATTCAATGTTAAGAAATATTTTAATTATTAACTTTATTTTTATAAATTTATGTAAAGTTTCATGATGATTTTTTAAATCACAAAAAATTTCATATACCAATTCACACTTTAGTTATGATTAGATGTTAATTTAAAAATTAAATTTTTATTATAATTATCACATCAACTACATTAAAAATTTAAAACGCTAGCACAATATAAAATTAATTTGATTTCAATTCAATCCAATATAACATGGTATAAATATCCCAAAAATAAAATGTGTTTGGAATAGATTAAGTGCAAATTGTACGTTTTAATAAAATTATGATTTAACAAATTGATTTAAAGAAGCAAAATTTACATAATATATCAATTTATGATAAGATTTTAAGTTTCATCATCTTATTCATTACAAAAAACTTGAGGTTCTATGGTTAGGTAGTTTTGTGGCAAAATAATTTATTTTTCCTCTTACAATTTTGTAGGAAGAGTATCATAGTTCTATAACTTCTGTCTTGTAGCTAAATCGCTCTTAGCACAATTTTGTGGTAAGAGTATCATAGTTCTATAACTTCTGTCTTATAGCTAAATCGCTCTTAACCACTGCGGGGACATTGCCACCTCGTGGCTCTTGTTATAAAATGTCGACACAATTTAATTCCAACTGCAACTCCTTTTATAGTGATTTGATATCACTTTTATAATGATTTGATGATATGATGTAAAGTTTTTAAAAATATGTTTTAACAACGCGTGGCATTCAACACTTCACTTTATCAAGAGTAGTTGTAACACATCATACTCCTTGAGTCAATCCACCTAAACCCGATTTGTATTTGTGATAAATTGTTTTCCGATAAGTCTCTTCATATGGGGTTCACCTGTATGTGAAACAAAATTCCACATCATAAATATCAAAGGACTTATCATGATTACCATCTCATACAAAACAAAATAAAATTACTTTACACACACCATGCTTTATCAATCTCATTTCAGGATTTAAATATTCCAGACATGAGGTTATGAATGCCAGCTTTTAAAATCAATAACCTATTTTCAAGAAAGGTATAATAGTATAGGTTAAGACGGTTACTCATTAAAACATATACCATTCAAGAGCCAGAATGTTTACGTTCATCATAAAAGAATACCTACATGAACTCATAAGGATACCCTTTATAAATGTCTTTTGAAAGGCACGTTATGAATTTTATAATGGCATAATGTAACTCAAAGAGAGCCATGTGTTTAAATTTATATTCAATGAACATTTTATTTCTCAGGTATATAATAAGATTATCTTCTTTTAAATGAATGTATATAATAATCTTAATAATAATAAAAGAAAAGAAAATTGATTTTGAATAGGTATTGTAAAAAGATATTTTATATTAATTTTTAAAGGAAAAATAGAGATTAAAATATCCACTAATATATCTTGAATTGTACTTTCAATTGCAAAGACCCAAAAGAGTAAAATTTTCTTTTCTCTTAACAAAAAGTTTCATAAGAATTAATGTTTAGTTCAATTGAAAGACCATAAGCTCGTCTCAAGTTCTTAAAATGTGTTCTTAAACTTAGTTTAAGTCAAATAAGATTAAGCTCAGATTGAACCATTATGAATTTTGCTCGAATTATAAAATTGTATGGCGAAAGTAGAATTAAGACTTTGCAAAATTCAATAGATCATCCATCTCAAAATTAATCATTTAAATAATTAATCTCAATCCCACAAAGAACACCAATTCAACCAAAAAAGTAAAGGTCGAAACTTCGCAAGAGTATCAAAAGATCATTGAAATCACCCAAATCTCATAAAATAGAGACCAAGCCAAAGATCAAATAGTGGAGAAGGCCAAGGATCCAAAGGAGATCATTAATCAATCAAGAATGAAAGAAAACCAATGGCTAAATATTTACAAAAATTCTAATGGGGGCCCCTTTAGTTTGTAAAAATTAAGGGGAGTTGTTGGGGTGCCAACAGAAGGCAAGGTAGTGTTGAAGCCTCGGATGTTCTGGAAGTACCCCAAGCAACAACGTAAGGGAGATAGCCCAACCGAAGGCTTCGAATAATCCTACGCAAGGATTACCCTATCCTCAAGCTATTTGGTGTAGTTAACTCCGACGGATATTTGGCCTCCGTTGGCACTCTTTGAGTTGGTAAGTTTGATCCTTAAAAGGGAGACTTTGAATTAAATCTGAAACTAATCCTAAATGTGATTTAAAAGCAATCTACAATTAATAATTCTGCAACTATTAGAAGAAATTCTATAGTTACAAAAATACATATTTGAACTAAAATACTAACCTATCTAAATGTTAATTAAATTAATACCCTATCCCGGGAGCCAAAAGTTGTAAAATGGAGAGAATGGTTTAATGTTCAAAAGAATGATTGGATCGTCAATAATTTAAAGAGAAATTTTTAAATCATTAACGTCATTAGCACATCAATTCTAACATGGGAAGAAAAACATTATCTTCACTATGTTAAAACTGTTTGAACATGGAATCGTTTTTGCAATCATTAAACATAATCAAATTAACAAATGAACTATTGAAATGCAGAAAAATGAATCTGATTATTATTCAAATGTGCACAAAAAGAAACATCTCATTAAACACAAATGAACATGTGAAGAATAACTACAGAAAAGAAAGGTTCATATCACCAATTCAGTTTCATAAAAAAACATTTACAAAGCTTAAAATTGATGATCAACAACCACTCCAGGCAGCGCCTCCTCAGTATGGCTCTTCCAAGTAAAAATACACAGAAAAGAATTTAGCAGAAAAAATACAATCCTTCTGTTCTGCAGAGACTACCTCCCCCCCCTCTTATATCATAGAAGGCAAGTATTTATACAAAGTAAATGACAGGAGAAGATAAGATCAGTTTCCCCAATTGCTGAGCTAACTAGCTGAGTTGTTCCATTTAGTAAATCCGTCCATGAGAAAAATCTGGGAAATTCCATTTTGAAAAACTAGTCGGATCTCCCAAATGAAGAACTTTATGAGGATTCTTCACATTGAAAAACTAATAGGGCACATTCTGCACAAAACCCTGTTGTTGCTACAACACCTCCCCCAATTTTTGAAAAAATAGGGGCCCCTCCTTTACTTTTATGAGAAAGTTCGCCTAGAAGTCTAAGGCCATCAAGAGTCTTTTCTTTCTTAGTCTTTCTAGAGATAGTTCTTTTCCTTGTTCCCTTTGAGTTTATTTTCATTGATTTTGCTTAAGTAAAACTCAAGTTTCTGGGCCGCAATGACGGAACCTTTAAGATAAGTTTTTTGCAATGGTGGAGGATCTGGGCCAACCTTGCCGAAGAGGCGGGAAAAGAACCAATCCAATTATCGGCGGAATGAACTCACGAGATTTTTCCACAACGGTGGATAAAATAACACTTTTTCGGCGGTCACTTCGCTCAAGATTTTAAAACTTGCCCGCAAATGTGGAAATGCTCACATAACTTTTCCGCAACGACGGAGAAACTCGATTAAGTTTCCGATTCACAACTTCGCACCGTTCTTCTGCAGATGAACTCTGATAATTCTCTCGCAACGGCGGGCAAAATCATTTTTTCTTTCCGCGACAGTCGGAAAGGTTAAGCAAGTCCTTCTGGTTTTGGCGGCCACACTTAATGCTGAATGTGCCAATTTGACCCGCCCGTACGCCTCATTAACCCCGTTTTATTTTCATATCTACCCTATTAATGGCTCGCACGCGTCAAAATCCTTTATATAGGACATAAACCCCATTGAAAATTTTCATTGTTTCCATTGGTTGGAGAGCTCGTTCCCGTTTCTGTTTGAAATTACAAGCACCTACTCCAGGCTCGCCGATTCCGCAGTAACGTCAACATCCTCATAATGGTCATCTTCTAGTAGGTTAGTACCCTTTAAGGCCTCATAGCCTCAATTACAGTGGTTCCTTCTCATTGAGGTAAATGATATATTCATGGTTCTGTTCATTTTATCTTAGCCGTGGCAAGTTTTTCAGTCTGACCACGGCCACAGCTGACCCATGCTCATACCCAACTAAACGCCCTGAAGCCTATTTACATATGAACATGGAAGCCTCTAGAACCCCAAGCACCCACTACATAAACGTTAAGATAATCCGCGGCATGCCTTTGCCCGTCTTGGAAGCCACCGGCATGGTAAAATTGAGGTCGACCATGTCTGTCCTTACGCCAAAGATATCGGTATTTCTACGCGGCTATGGAGTTTTATGCCATTTTTGTACTATGGAACATGTTATTATCATGTCAAATTCTCATGCCATAAAACGTAGTATACTCAGAATTACTTTTATATATCATAGTTGCAGTATAGCTCAAAACACCACTTGGCCGTTTCCCGGAGGTTTCGTCTAAGAATTTGCGAAATAATTAGTTTTTAAAGTAGAAAAAGCCATAGGTAGGTTTGGTTAGCTTCTTTTGGTTCTGAGAAGAATCAAATGAGTACCCATCAAAAGGCTTGATGAAGTATTCTTAAGACTTATTGTTGTGTGCAGAATGCTATTCTAAGTTGTTAATATTATGTTGCAATGCCTACTCATGTATGACTTCTATTGTATAGATTTTTTAGCCAAAATGCCTAAAGGTGGCAGACGAAAGTTCAAAGCGACCGAGCTAGGATCAGCCCCCACGAGAGTAGAAACTCTATATGAAGACACCAAGTGCACTACAGGCGTTTCCCCAAAAGTCAAATGGGGAGACATATATCGTATTATAAGGGAACAAGACATCCCTGAGGCACTCCTCGAGGAAGAGTACCTATACTGAAACATTAGAATCTCCTGCATATCCAAAGCAACCACACGCCCAAAAAATTTTCCATGCTCAGAAGTAATTGGATGGATTCTGCAGCATGCGAATGCACAGACAAGGGTTCTTGCGGACAGTAAGGGGGAATCTTTTGCATCCTTCCATCCATCTTATATCGCAGCATATTACAAATTTCCCCGGGCTCATCAATGGCTTTTGCATCCTTCCATCCATCTTAGTTCTAAACAGATATTTTTCACTTATATCAATATTTTCATCTTCTAACAACTCTTCTTGAAAAGAAAAAATATTTTCTGACCGAGAAGTATCTTCTTTATATTTTCCTCTGATTCCTCTTAGAATTTCTTCAGGATTGTCCACTTCTTGAAACGACTGGGAATCTGGATTATTTCTTGTGGGAATTCTTCTAGAATCCACAATGTCTTTCTTGGAGTCGCCTATTTAAAACTGAAAATATGAATGTGAAGTCGCCATGGAAAACTACAACCAACTATAGATATCAAACTTCTTTTCCCACCGAAATTTGATTACAATGTCGTTCTTCCCAAGGAAAATAAAACTTTCGTTTCATGGCAACGGTGCCAAAATGTTATCACTCAGATTTTACCCTTTGGTTTTGGAAGGATATACCTAAGGTAACTGTTTCAAACCAACCTTTAGGAGGGAAATTAGCCTTTTTCCCTACCAGAGAGAGCTCTCTCAAAAATACGTAAATGGCTAAGGATATATGAAAATAACTGGTATTTTTCAAAACAAGTAAATGGTTGAAATATACACAAGAACCATTGGGCATGGAGTCGAAACTAAGAAACTTATGGACCAGCAAATAAACAACAATAAATATCTTTACAGAGGCAAGATAGTTGTCACATTACAGTCAAAATATTTTGTAGGTGAAAAAGAAAGAGAAATAGACAATCCACCAATAATGGGCACCAATTTTCAGATGAATCCACTATCAATTTTGGAGAAAAAATGAATACTCAGATCTGATAAATCAAGGCATAAACATTTGAATCTTGACTTATTTAACTTTCATCTAAGCATAGAAGATATAATATAATGGAAAACATTAACAAAGGAAGGAAAACATGCACATAAGAGAAACGGAAAGTACAGATTGTAACTTCGATCAACACATGATTCTCTAACTTGAAAAATATGTTATTTTCTGCATGGATTTCTTGTATTAGAAAAATAGAATCACTCAACACAAAATTGTCTTGTCTTCAAAAGTTTCGAACCCTTTCAAAACAATTCACATTGTCTTTTATACAAAACTTCTATGAAGCAAAACCTAATTGCTTCTTTTAACTAAAATTAACATAGCATAACTAACTGCCACATGTCACTTTGAGTTAAAGTTTATATAAAAAATATTACAAATTTCTTTCAAATAAAATTCTTCAAAGTCTTCATTTCTTATGGGACCCAACGGATACTTTTATGAATGAAGATTATATTTCATTCTTCGATATTTTTTGACTATCGTCCATTGATCTGCTGATATAAGATCATAGCTTGTCATTTCTCTAACCAAGACCTTCATATCAATATGATCTGCATAGGAAATTTCTGGAATTCTTTCGCCAATGGAAACTAATTTGTTCATTATTTCGAAATGTTCTTCAAGTTTCTCCATCAAGATTTTCCCTATAAGTAAATGATTCAAATGTTGAAATTTTCCATGATCCATTCTTATATCAAATAACAATTTCTTATAATCATCTTGGGAAATCAACTCATTGTTTTCATCCCAGAATGCAGGCAAACCTTTTTCAATCATGTTGATGTATTTGTAAATTCGGAAGATATTCACTTGTATATTGTATTTGTACTTTATTGTATCCCCAACGGAGATGTATTATTCCTCCGATTGGAAGTGTCGTCAGTTGTACTTGCAAGTGTCGCAAGTTATATTGTAAGTGTCGTAACTTATACTTGATGGGTTATTAGACCACCTTGATGGGGTCGGCCCTGTATGAGTCATGTGGGTTAAAGGGTTATTCGACCACCCTAGTGGGGTCAGCCCAGTCAACATTATGTTAAGTGGTTAAGTTGGGGCCGACCTAGTTGAATAAAGGTCAAGTGAAAGTAAAAGTATAAATAGAGAGTGTGACTCTCTCATTTGACACATTCACTCACTCACTCACTTTGCATTATTGAGAGAGAGGAGGAGTGCGCACTAGTGGAAAAGGAGTAGCTCCTGCAATCATCTATCTCTTGGGTTTGATCTTTGTGATCTTTGTATTGGTGCTTATTCTATCTCTGAGGAAGTTGCGGGGTTTTTCACCTTCTTGGTTTTCCCCGGTGAAATGTTTTGTGTCTCTTATCTCTTGTCTCTTATGCTTGATATGTTGTACATGTTGTTCTTTCAGTTAAGATCCTATATCTATTGAATTAAATGATGAAAAACTAACATGGTATCAGAGCTAGCCTGAAGGAAGGTGTAATGTCCCCATCTTGACCCTATTGCATTAAGATTGTAAATGATGTAAATATCATTATTAAATCGCGGTGAGGAGCTCAAGGCCAAGGCCCCACCATCGATTTATCGTTTTATGTATCGGCAATTAAAAATAGATGCCTATGGTTCTTGTGCTAGACAGGCACAATGTAAATTAAGACATCATGTAAATACAAATTTTAATGAAATACCCACAACTAGCTATGCAATGCAACAAAGAGATGGGGGCATGATCCTACAAGGAATAAGGAGGGAAATTATTCAAACCCTTGAGCCAATGGTGATAAGCCAAATGTCAATGAATGAACCCCAACTACCCATTTTGACTTATGAACCCAATCATTTAATTCTTTTAAGAGTTGGTTGAGGTAGTTAATGCCTTGGGAATGAAGAGGTATGGCAGCCAATTTTGTGCATGGGTAAGCCATCAACCGGGGAAAACATACTTTTTCTTATGGGGCAAGAAAACACCCATGAAATTGTGCCCAAAGCCATTCTTCACCTATTTGTCTTTGCTCTCTCACGTAGTCTGAGCTAGCTAGGTCCTTCTCCTAGATTTTTTCTACCATTTTCCTTCATTTTCCATAACTGGGAGCTCGTTTTTGTATTGCACAGTGGCTGGGAGAAATGGAATCACGTTTTGGGAGTTTATGGAGGTCGTTTCTGCCCCTGGAATGCCCAAAAACGTTTTCTGAAAACGAATTGCTTTCCTAGGGTTGATTTCCCATCTACCAGTTCATTTTTGGTTGCCCACGTTTTTCAACACTGATTTTTTTGTTGTTGGGTGCATCCCTGTTTTGGTTTGAAATTGTGAGCAAGAATTAGGAGTGGATGTGGACCAGAATTGGCTTGATAAATCTAGTGAGGAGGTAACCTCTCAAGAAGATCAAAAGGGATGGTTGCTCTTCTATGCATGCCTTGAAGAACACTAGAATGGAAGGTATGGCCTGAGGGACTGTGTAGTAGTGAAGGGAATACTTCCTTGTGCCAGGTGTGTAGGTATTATGGGGACCAAGCTAGATAGATCTTGCAGAGGGTGCCCATATCTTTGGGGTTGAGCTCACTAGCTTAGAAATTCTCCCCTTTCCATTGCCTTAGTAGCCTGATAAACCTAATTGTAGATTGGCTTGGTTGATTTTGGTGTATCTTTGGTCTATGTGTGAGTCTGCTGTTCTCTTTTTCCTTGTAGAGATCATTCCCATCTCGGGGGTGTGTTGAGGTATTGATGACCACAACTGGTCTATGGTTGGGTGGAACATTGCAGTTGCATAGCTAGTTGCTAGGGACTACTTTGTTGTAAGATAAGTAATCTCTTGTGTTAACTCTACAATGTATTTATTTGATGTTTATCATGAATATCTTGAATGTATGATAAATGTGCAATTGAATTTACTTCCGTTGTGTTTCTTGCATTTATACATTTGCATATGTCTTTTATATTATGGGAATGTTTATTTAATAAGTATGGGGCTAGATGCCCTGTTTTAGCATCACATTCTCCCATCGCACTGGTATGATGGGAGGGAACATTACAGAAGGCATGGTATGGCATTTATGACACTTGTTTCACTTGCGACAAATTGGAAGCTAGGGCTTGGTATAGTAAAAACCAGTCATGGTGGAACTTTCACTATAACTCTGTTTTGGCGAAGGTTCAGGAACTGAAACTTCTACAGGTCGAAGATGAAATGTCCATATACCTTGTATCCAAAGGACCTTAGTTTCGTTGTACTTTGTTATATATTATCCGTACAAGTTAGGGTTTATCCCTCTTCTAGAATGCAGTCCTAAACAGGTGACCTGGGAAACAAGGTCATATCTCGGGCTAGGAAGCTCCAAATGGAATTCCGTAAAACGTGACAGTAAGAGAATGGACTGTAGTTTCACAGGTTCAGGTTTCTGAGGCCGAAGTTGAAACAATGACACATGGAACTCCGTACAAGTTCTCTATACTGTTTAATCCCATAAACAGGTCACGTTGCGACATTTGGAATATCTCTCTCTCAAAGAATCTATTTGAGGTCAGACCTGTGGGGTTGAAAATATAACAGGTCAGGATACCACACTTCGATATTTCTTGATGCGATCAAGGATCACATCATCCCACATGTCTCTACTAAGGAAAATGTGTTTGAGATTTGGGATACATTGAATAGTCTGTACCAGAGCTCCAATGCAAATAGGAAGATGGTTCTTAGGGAGAAGCTGAGAAGCATCAAGATGGGGAAGGAAGAGAGCATGATGACCTATCTCACCAAGATAACTCAAGTGAGAGATGCATTGGGAGCAGTTGGTGAGAAGGTAGAGGATGGTGAACTGGTTCGACAAGCCTTGAATGGCATGATTGTGCCATGGGCAGTTTTCGTACAGTCTATCATAGCTCGGGAGAACCTTCCCAAGTGGGATCATCTGTGGGACGATTTCACACAGGAGGAGATACGGAGATGGTACATACAGGGTTCAGATTCTAGTATTCCAGAGGAGGAGGATGTGGCTCTCGCAGTAGGTGGGACACAAAGAGGCGGACAAAACAAGGATCTAAGCAAGATCAAATGCTTCGCATGCAACGATTATGGACATTATGCGGGACAATGTATGCATAAGAAGAAGGGGAAGCAGGTGGAAGTAGGAGAGGAGGTTGATGAGTTTACTTCTCGGTTTGAGAAGGAGTTCTCATTAGCCTCAGTTCAGTCAGGACATGATAGTAGCCTACCAGAGGCCCTTGTTGATCAAAGTTGGAGGCTGGACTGCATGCTCAGTAGTCATGTGATAGGAGTGCAGGATGCATTCCTTATCTTAGAGCACACACCTTTGCAGTTGGCTCAGGATGTGCAGGGGGTTGAGCACTTGGTCACTGGAGTGGGCAGAGTGAGGTTTTTGCTTGACCCTAGGGATCTTCTGGAGGTTAGGAGTTGTTGACACAACTCCTCTCGATAGGGGTTCACACTGTCATCAAAAAACACCAACAACCCCTTACACACCGGCCCAGAAAGGAGTTACCCTTCCTAGCAACACCTACGAAGCAGGCGAGGTCTCACTTGAGGCGGATAAGGGTGTTGCAGGAACCAAGCTTCTGCAGTTGTGAAGAGGATATGTGCACATTAACCAAATATTACAACATTCATAATAGACTATATATCATTCGCATCTTATTTGTAATACATCCATTCAGAGCATATTCAACAACATATTCGCACTAATCAACAACATATATTCGCATTAATCAATAGAAAGCATTTACATAACCCATCATTCATCATCAGATTATTTCACAACAACATAATTCATAATCGAACATCTTCATTCATTCATCAACACCTGCGGAACAAACCTCGCAGAAATAGCCAAGTCATACTATCGCGGATACAACCAAACCCAAAAGATAGGATTAATCACCAAAAATTCGATGCCCTTAGGCTTATAATCTTTCTTTATTTATATATTTTTCTCCTATTACAAAATGGTCCCCATGACCAACTTGACTAATCTAACAACTCTTATGCTTCCGCAAAAAGTGGCGAATGGTCATTTTTCTGTGAAATGACCCTTTCACACCTGTTGGCTTCCGCACTTCCTACAGATCTATCCCGTGCCAACAGGCCCCCAACACAAACTTGTGGCTCGTCCCGAGCCACCTCAGATGGACGCTGCTGGTTTTCATCTACCTTGCACTGTGCTCGGTCGCTAAAATTGTTCTTGTTGTCTGGAACTCGCTGCTGTGTACTTCTCATCCCCATCCGTCGATCAATGTACTTCTGGCACTCATCCTCCAGTTGCTTGAAACCTTCATCATCTACCTCTCCGGAGTCTGTTGGTTCACTCCACATTCGTTCCCGCTTGAGAAGAAGTTTGTTGATGACTCCAAGGTGGGAAATAGGCCGATGTCTCCGGCACATCTGTTTCACACCTTGGATTGCTTCCTATCGGGGCCAGGGGCCTGCTACCCCTGTTCTTCTGGTGTTCACTAGGACCATGAAGCTTTTAACTACTACCACATACTTAGACATCTTGGATGAAGCCTCGTCTTTGTGACACCCAAGTGTCCTGACTTCTTGCTACTCAAGTCGCTCATGCACACTCGTCGTTCGGGCCTGCAGCGCCCCGGGTGTTCTACCGCACGAAATGAAATTGATCATTTCCATATCCCCCTCGAAATTCCTAACTTATGAAAAGACCTGACTTGCTCACATCATGGATTTCTTGCTTCTGGTAAATACCTCTGTGCTCTGCTCAATGTCTAGTGCTTGTATTTATGCATTTCCATCGTATGGGACGTCTATTTCGAGAAATCCTCTGCGGATCCGTTCAGTTAATGCGTCGATTCTGTCATCATTTATGCTGCATGTGGTTACCGGTCTTCCTGCATGCGTTATGGGTTACCATAATGCCCCCCGGCTGTTCTTCGTGCTACCCTTGTGCGAACTATCATCTGTGGTGCCACCGGTCATGCTGTGTGCCAAACGTGCCTAGTGCCGGCACCGATCAATGCCAACTAATCATCATACTTGTTCATCAGACCTATCGTCCGAAAGAATCCCATCTACTAGTGATTTAGTACTGATTTGATAGGGTCACGACCCTGCTACTGTCATAGTCCATACTCCAAGCTGCGAGACAACCCCTCCTTGTGCTCATCCGACGCCATCTACCAGTTCATATATATATATATTTTGAGTTTCTTGAGTCCTCATCCGCTCTGTGTTAGATCATGGTGAGAGGGCTTTAGCCTACTCCCATTGACTAATTTCGGTAACAGTACCCCATCCAAGCTTTGTAACTGTGCTGTGCCTCCATTGGTGATAAAAGTGATAACATATGGTCCCAACCAGTGCATTTGCAACTTGCCAGGGTGTTTCGCAAATTTTCTATCATACAACAGAACTGTATTGCACTTCTGCAGGTGTTTCGTCTTGACATAACGGTCATGCCATGCTTTCTGGCAGTCCTTTTCTACCTTCTGGTGAAACCCTGTGATGAATCGATCTTCGTACAACTATATTAGTTGTGTCAATCGTTCCTTGAGTGCACTATCGTCACTCATCTTTGTTGCTGCGGCGATGTGCAAACTGGGTACTATGTATTCCATCAACATCACTGCTTCCTAGCCATATACAAGTTTAAAGGGAGTCCGGCCAGTCAATCGCTTGCATGTGGTGCGATACGCCCAAAGGACCACTGGAATTTTTAGGTCCCAATCGTCACGGTTCTCATTGCATACTTTGGTGAGAGCATGCTCCAGGATCTTATTAAACGCCTCAATGATCCCATTCGCATGAGGGTGGTAAGGTGTACTCTTCTTGTGTTGGATTTGAAATTCCTCCATCAGAGCAGCAATCGTTTGGTTAACGAAGTGTGTTCCTTGATCACTTAGTAATACCTTTGGGAAACCAAACCGAGTAACCACATTGTCAAATAGGAATCATGCTACAGTTGTAGCAGAGAGGTTCAGTGAAATCTGGTGCTATCGACAGTGTTCTAGCATGAGTCTTAAGTTTACGACATGATCCTTGACCAACCCATATACCGTCCAATCATCCATGTAAACTGCGAGGAACTTATGAATATAATCTTTGAAGGTTACTACCACTATTCTGAAAAATATTGTCGGAGCATTCTTTAATCCAAATAGCATCACCATGTACTGAAAGCATCCCCACTTGTGTCGATCTTCTTTTGCAATCTTGATTTGGTGGTAGCCTGAAAATCTGTCAATAAATGAATATATCTCCTGGCCTCCTACACCCTCGAGTACTTCATTTGTGAATGGGCTCGGGAATGGATCATGCAGGCAGGCATCATTCAGTTTCCTCAAGTCGACGCATATTCGCACTTCACCAATTTTCTTGTCCTAGACAACCATTGGACCGATCCATTCTGATTCCTCCATGGTTTCTATAATGCTTGCCTCCAACATTCTTTCGAGTTTCGCGTGTACTCTTTCCTTGTATCACGGGTTCAATCGATATGGTCGCTGCTTAACCGGCTTTGCGTCGGGTTTCACGGGGATCCTCATCTCTCCTAAGTCTCCAGAAATTCCCTTCATCTCTGAGAACTTTGTTGGAAATAAATCCTAAAACTCATGTAGTAAGTCAGTTACCTTCGCAATGGTCGACTCATCCTAGTAGTCTCCAATGTTTGAGAATTTTGGTTTTTCCTCTGATCCGATGTTCGCCTTTCTAATATTTAATGGTTGCTGAAATTTGTCCGTCGGTATAGTTGGTGCCACCACACTGCGACTACCCTTCGACTCCGGTACATATGTGGCCCTGGGGTCATCATCATCTTTGGGTTCTCCGGTGACGTTGTAGCATTCCATCAACATTTCTGGTGTCACCATCCATTGGGGTTCCATTGGTTGTCCAGTTGGTACCGCTTCAAATATCTTTCCGCAGATAGCCTGTAGCGCGATGAGGATTAAGGGATTTATATCTGCAAATGAGAACATTTGGCTGAAGCCAATCATAAGATGGTCCCATGATGTTGTCCCACATCGCAGTTCTACTGCGACATACCAGCTCTGTGGTACCTCATCCAATGTGTGTACGAATACGTGTACCCACTCTTGTCGTGCTCTTGATCCCCATCAGTGTTGACATGCATTTAGATGTTCCTTTGGGTCTCCATGTCCGTCGTATCGCATCTGATCATCCTTCAAGGCTTCTCCGAACTGAACTTCCATGAGGCATCAGCATAGTGGCCAGGATGTGATGTTTGATTTATGCACTTCCCACCATCGCGCAGGAGTAGCCTTCAAGGCTTCCTCCAAGGCCAGAGGACACTGTGGTTCCACCACCTTCTCTTCAAATTCGGTAAGAAACGTGTCCATGTTGGGAAATCCTTCATAGATAGGTAGCGCATACTCCTCCTTAGCTACCATTCGCAGGGACTGGTTATCCGTGCACACCTTCTAAAAGATACTTCATGTAATCGGTTCTGCCAATTCTCAAGGGCCTCGTCTGAGTAAGAGGATGTTGAACTAGTTCTACGCCATTCCAATTCTCCATTCATGGTGGGGTTAACATAATCTTCAAAGATGTTATACAGACTGCCCCATCCTTCCGTGAATTCATCTCTAAACGGCTTTGTATAGCGTAGCCCCTCCACCGGATCCAGTGGTGTGATGACTCTCATTTCCTGATTCTTGAATGACATTATCCTTTTCTTAAAGTTGATGATTGCTTGATTTTCCATAGCCCAGTCTATCCCCAGTAGTACCGGATGGGGACTGATGTTATCTACAATTTCAATGACGTCGAAGTCCGCATACATTCTGAGCCCTTCGATTTCAACCGGAAGTTGACATACCCATCCAAGCGAGGTGACCTTGCTCTGGTTCGCCAGTCGCAGTTGTACTAGTGACCACGTCATTCGTGGCTTTCCCATCGTCTCCCAGGTCTGTTTAGTCAGGATATTCACATCCAAACCCAAGTCCAGAACGATGGAGTCAACATCAAATTCCCCGATCTGTGCCGACATTCGCATCTCCCTACCTGTTTTTCTTTTATGTATGTGATTGAATTTCTGCTCCATCCACGCACCTCCTCGTCATCGTAGTAGATTAGCTATTTCTTCCAATATCTCTGGATCTTTTGCCAAGATTAGGAAACTCCCTATGAAATATTTTAGGGTGGTTTCCTTCCTTCGCGACTTCGTGTGGTCAAACGTTGGCAGCATGTCATAGATTTTCTCTTCCAGAGCTACCCTCCTCTTATTCCTCATTGCCTCCTATGTCTTTGAGAAAATATCCTTTTCTACTTTAGCGCCCTCATTGACCTACTTTCGTTATGTTTGTGTTAGTCTGACATTGTTGTGCGGCTTCTCGGTCCTGGTCACCTCTCCTCCTTGTGTCACTATTCCCACTGTAGCATGGGTTCCTCTGGCTTCAGTCAAAATCATATGTACTATAGGTGGTGTCTTTGGATTATTCACGTTCTGGTTCTACTTGGTTTTCCACTTCGCAATAAGCTGAGGGCAGTCTTCTATACTATGATCCGCAGCACTACAATATGTACACTATGGTGCTGGATTCAAACAATCTCTTTGGTAGTTCCTTTGCTGTCCATAATTATAACAGATAATTGGACCTCTTCCCCATCTAGCAGCACCACCACGTCCCATACCTCGGCCACTGCGGTATCCTCCCCCAAAACCTCCACGCAGTGGTCCATATTGTTGATACTATGATTTCCCATACTGTGGCTGCTGGTACTGCTGCTGCCATACTGTGGCTGGCCATACGGCGGCAGTGGATACTGCGTGTGCCCATACTACGGTTGCTCATGTTGCCCCTGGTCGTATTGATGTGGCTGACTATACTGCAATTGTTGGTGTGCCACTGGTGGTTCTTCTCCCTTCATGAAATACGTGTTAGCTGTCTGCTCTTGCAGCATATCATATGCCCTACAGTCTTTCTCATCATGGCCAACCGATCAGAAAAACTTGCAGTATAAGTTTGCTGGATTCGATACCATATTTTGAAAATATACACACTCCTCTGGTTGATGCCCTCTGGTCTGACAGACAGTACACCATGGCATGCCTCCCTAGCGAAGTGGGTTCGGTCCCCCCGCTTGCAAGTATTCTTGGAATTCTGGGCAATTGTCCTTATGGTGACCCTGAATTCTACATATGGTACACCACACATCTCCACGGTTTTCCTTGCCCTTCTTTATATCCTCCACTTGTAGCATTAGGTTCGCTAACTGCTCCTGCACTCTGTCCATTCCCCTCCCTGCTTCGCCAATTGGTGAAGCCTCTAGCTTCGTCGCGATTTCTAACGCTTCTACTTGCATCACAACCTTTTGTTGCATCAATGGTCCTCATATATGTGATACCAGTCCTGGGATGAACCATTCTTTATGTTGCAACTCATTTACCGGAAACCTCACTTTCACTATCAACGTATTGTAACGTTGATCGAATTCCCACACCGACTCATTCGGAAATTGCTTAGTGATGTATTGCGACTTAGATTTTGGTTTTTTGAACTCGTCAATCATTGCATCCCTAACCTCATCCAATGTTTTCACTGTTGTTCCCACCGAAACCTTCACAAACTTCATGTACCAGTCTAATGCTTGGCCCCTCAGGGTTGTCACTAGCTGTCCCATCTTTATAGCATTGTCCTGAACCTGCTTCATGGTCCAGACTGCTTCCAAGATAAACAAATACCATTCAGGATCCTCGGTCCCATCCCCTTGAAATGTGAGCATATTTTCCTTGTTCGCCATCTGGACGTCACTAGTATTGTTATTTATTGATGCGCTACTCCTGCCACTACACGTAGGGAAGCTCCGCCAGTAAGTTGGATTTATTCCTAGAAAGTTCGGAGTAGTGTGTGGGGTCGAAGGTATGTGGTAAGCTACGATCTGACCTCCTTCTGCCTCTTGGGTAGCCTGGTCGACGTTTCATTCGCAATACGGTCGCTTCCTTCCTTGTGATCCTATTTCACAACCCTCTATTCCGGTCCTCTCAGGAGACTCTCTCTCAGTTCTCCTCTTCTTCTCAGGATGCCGGAATATAGCTCCACTCCTCAAGAGACCACACTCTTTGTTAGCTTCCCTTTCAAATTCGTCGTCGCTCATGTCCATCTACCACATCCTTTCGTCAGACTCGCATTTACGCAATACCTTCACCTTCACACACCGATTCTTCTACTCATCAGAAGACATCCTCAATATCCCTTTTTCGCACACCAGCATCTTACTCCACAGTTTTAATGATGACAAAAATCTTCCCCTTGGCCCCCTGAAGAAGTTTCTTTCGGCGTCACTGTATGACTTGATAGTGTCTACCGCGAACTCAGTTATGTATCCTTCAAGTACATTGTCTACCCAAAAGTCAACAGCTGGTGATATCTTATTATCGACTTGTTTCAGCTGTCGGACCAACTCCGGGGTCCAGCAGTCGGGCTCAGTCTTTTGACAGTGGTTCTTGCGGAACGTCAACTTTGCTAGCCACTCATGCAATAGCACCGGGAATTCACAGAAAAAATATTTCTAACCAACTAGTCGTTGTCTACTCCGGATCTCGATTCTTGCTTTCCGCGAATTCCTCTGCCTTCTTATCGAACCACTCCTGGATTTTTGGTTTACTCAGGTGCCACATCATATCCTCTTTTTTTCTTCCTTAGTGTAATGTCCCTTGATAGGAATTTTATTAAAATTGCAATTTTCCACTTTTTTTCCCTAGTTCGACCTTTGACTAGTTTGGATCTCTAGGTCCCAAATTTGCCCCAAATGATCCCAAATCTTCTGAGAAGGTATATGAATGATATTAGAACATAAATATGTGTTTCAGGGATGCCTTTGGACCTTTAAAATACTTCTGCAAATCCTCTTTCAATTCTGGTCAATGTAGGTAACTTTACTAGTGATTTTCCTTTGACTAGTATTGGCCTCTAGGTCTCAAATTGACTCCAAATGCCTTCAAATCTTCAAGGAAGGTGTATGAATGATATTAGGACTTGAATATGATGTTCAGGGATGATATATGGCCACCAAAAGACCTCTGCAAACTCTCTTAATATTCTGGACCAATTATGCAATTTTACTAGTGATTTGGGGTTCAAATCCCCCTTGGGTAAGTACTGAAAATGGCTTCCCAAATGCCTCCAAACCCACTCAAATTTATGAACAGAGGTATGTAATGTGTTAATTATTTTATTAAAGTCTCATATGCACCATTAATGGATTATTACAACTGTTCTCACCCTCTCCCATTCAACTGCAAAAATCCCCAATTCGACCCTTGGGGAAATGGCACTATTTCACCTCCCAATAGAACTAAACTGAGTAAAAATGCTTCAAATGCTCAAGTATAGTACATGAAACTTGTAGAAGACATCCATGGCAGTATATTGATCACAAATATATCAGATAATCATCCATTCATTCGAAATCATCATCAATACATTGGTTCACAACAAGGTAGTGGGGAAATGGCATTGTTCTTCCATTAAAAATGAGATTTATACATTTCTACTTGGAATTTCGACCTGAAACTTTTTGGAGATGAAGAACAGAGTATTTACTTCATATTACAAAAGAAATGGGTCATTAAAAGCTTCCCCAAAGAGTACAATAGCTCACCAAAAACGCCCTCCCTCAAGGATCAAGAATATGCCATCAAAACTGGAAATGGTTGAAGGAGTGAGCTGCAATAGAAGAAACCATGAGCTGCCCTGTAGCTTAAACCTGCAAATAAAGACTCCATTAAAGCTCCAAATGAAAGGTCTGAATGGCCTTTCCAATTACCAACTTGGATGGGAATCTTTCACCCTCGAAATTGGCTAAGGCAAGAAACTAGTCATCCACTAGCTCTCCCTCTTCACAAATGCAATTGCAAATTCTACAAATGATCAAAAGCTGGTTTCATTCTTTGTTATTGACATTTATAAACTTCTAATGTCCTCCATGGGTCGAATTCCTTCCAAGAGACTCATGCCAACTCAAGTTGGGAAGAGATTCCAAAGAACGCCACTTGTACAACAATTCCTAGTCTCCCACTTCCACCAAATCACATGTGGAAGCATCTTAGCTGCCCTAACACCCTTGAGCGCCCTCTTGGAGTCTATTTTTAGCCCTGACATGTCATATATGTCATATGTCAGCCTTCAGGTCTGATTTGTGTCATAGGTGTCATAGCATCTTCATCATTGTTGTCATAGAGCTAGGGAATCTAGCCCAAGTGTCTCACTAGCTCCAAATTGCCTCTTCCTCTTCCATGGGAGTTACTCTTCCTCTATATTTCGACCTTGGATGAGTCATGCAATGAATAATACCTTTTGGACTCCCCCAAGTATGTTACCATTCACCTTGAATTCGAATTGGTGAGAGAATGATGCCAAATGTAGTGGGGAAATCTAGCCATATGTGGGTCCCACTTCCTCCATGTGTCTTCATCATGAAATGCCACTTTGATTTTCACTTGTATATATTTATTTATCTCCTTTATTAAATATTTATTCCATTCTAATGTTCAAACATCATTTATTATCCCCATTATTCCAAATCCCAAAGCTTCCACCCCAAACCTAGGAAACTAGTAATTTTCCTCCTTGGCAATTATTTGACTTTTAGCATCAATTTGACAAACTCTAATGAATAGAGCCAATGTGATTAGGCCATTGTGACCCAATACCAAATTTGGGACATGACAAATCCTCCCTTCCCAATATTGCTTGTCCTCAAGCAATTTTAAATGTGGGTGTTGAAGAACCTGCTTTCTGTATAATTCTTTGAAGTTGCCATTGAATTGCCCAACCTTGAGTCTTTGAGTTTCCATGAAGATTTTAGAGATGAACCACCATGCTTGCTGCTGCACTACTCTGATTAAAATCACTTTATTAAGTGGGGAATCCATCTCCCATACTGCTTGCTTCCCCAAAAATTATGAAACCAATGAGATAAAAATTATTCCAGGGTCCCATTGCTTGTATTGCACCCCAACAATTAAAAGTGCTCTCCAACCCATACCATCAGATAAGAGGATTCCTGGATCCCATTTTCTTGTATGCATTCTTCCAAAAATCATGAGTACAAAATATATATCATCAAAGTACATAACAACATAATGAAAATGTACATAAAGGAGATGCTTCATCAAATAGTCATGAAAGTGCTTATACCTCCAAGCATGTAGACCACCATTTTCCAAGTGCATACAATCTTCAAGTGACCCATCAAATCTGCTCCAATGACATAGGTGAGGATCCCATGTCCAATAGTGCTGCTCCAAGAGAATGTGATATGCATCAAAATATTCAACCATGCATTCTTTCATCCAAGAAGTGAATGAAGAATCTCCACTAAAATCTGAACCAAATAATGAGCAGGAAAAACAAGGAGAATTCAAAGGACTCAAAGAAGTCTCATCCATACATCCATGAGGATATGTATCATCATAAGGTAAAGCAATATTCTGCTGCAATTCTAAATAATGAGGTGCTCTATTCATGTCATCATCAAAAGGAGAGGTAGGAGTTTCATACCCCTCATGTGGCACCACTAGGAAAAAACCTTTCACCCAATTTTCATCCCAAAGTGATGTGGCTGGAAAAGAAGTGTGGGGTGAGGAATTATGAACCAACTTTAATTCTTTACAACTCTTACCCATTGAAATATTTAATTCATCTTCTCCATAATTGCTTGGTCCAACTATTGTGAGATCATGTACCTCTTCCAAGGCTTTGCAACTCTCTCCATGAGGCAAATCATAATCCCTTTGAACAAGGACAAGTGCTTGTCCTTCTTCTTGTTTTAGTGTAGTATCTTCAAGAACCTGCATATCAACATGTACCTCATGTTCCACAATTACATTAGGTTCCTCTTTTGTGGCATAAATTGTTTCATCCTTTTCCTTGAAAAGAGAACCATTGCTCATTACTTTTTTCGAGTTGCTTCCAATTCCACTAAGCAACAATCTGAACTCTTGAAAGTATTGTCTCCACTTGTCTTCAAAGGATGGTTCAAGTAATTTCCTAAACTCCTCATTCTCCTTTAAGATTTCTTTCTCATCCTTACTCATGGTGACCAATGAATGCACTTCTTCTCCTACTTCTTCCCTTTCACCAAAGTACATCCAGTTTCAGTTTCTAAGGGTGGTGGCTTATTTATTTGACTCCTGGTATTCATTAATGTTCTACCACATCAGGTGCCAAGACCATGCTCTGATACCACTGTAATGTCCCTTGATAGGAATTTTATTAAAATTGCAATTTTCCACTTTTTTTCCCTAGTTCGACCTTTGACTAGTTTGGATCTCTAGGTCCCAAATTTGCCCCAAATGATCCCAAATCTTCTGAGAAGGTATATGAATGATATTAGAACATAAATATGTGTTTCAGGGATGCCTTTGGACCTTTAAAATACTTCTGCAAATCCTCTTTCAATTCTGGTCAATGTAGGTAACTTTACTAGTGATTTTCCTTTGACTAGTATTGGCCTCTAGGTCTCAAATTGACTCCAAATGCCTTCAAATCTTCAAGGAAGGTGTATGAATGATATTAGGACTTGAATATGATGTTCAGGGATGATATATGGCCACCAAAAGACCTCTGCAAACTCTCTTAATATTCTGGACCAATTATGCAATTTTACTAGTGATTTGGGGTTCAAATCCCCCTTGGGTAAGTACTGAAAATGGCTTCCCAAATGCCTCCAAACCCACTCAAATTTATGAACAGAGGTATGTAATGTGTTAATTATTTTATTAAAGTCTCATATGCACCATTAATGGATTATTACAACTGTTCTCACCCTCTCCCATTCAACTGCAAAAATCCCCAATTCGACCCTTGGGGAAATGGCACTATTTCACCTCCCAATAGAACTAAACTGAGTAAAAATGCTTCAAATGCTCAAGTATAGTACATGAAACTTGTAGAAGACATCCATGGCAGTATATTGATCACAAATATATCAGATAATCATCCATTCATTCGAAATCATCATCAATACATTGGTTCACAACAAGGTAGTGGGGAAATGGCATTGTTCTTCCATTAAAAATGAGATTTATACATTTCTACTTGGAATTTCGACCTGAAACTTTTTGGAGATGAAGAACAGAGTATTTACTTCATATTACAAAAGAAATGGGTCATTAAAAGCTTCCCCAAAGAGTACAATAGCTCACCAAAAACGCCCTCCCTCAAGGATCAAGAATATGCCATCAAAACTGGAAATGGTTGAAGGAGTGAGCTGCAATAGAAGAAACCATGAGCTGCCCTGTAGCTTAAACCTGCAAATAAAGACTCCATTAAAGCTCCAAATGAAAGGTCTGAATGGCCTTTCCAATTACCAACTTGGATGGGAATCTTTCACCCTCGAAATTGGCTAAGGCAAGAAACTAGTCATCCACTAGCTCTCCCTCTTCACAAATGCAATTGCAAATTCTACAAATGATCAAAAGCTGGTTTCATTCTTTGTTATTGACATTTATAAACTTCTAATGTCCTCCATGGGTCGAATTCCTTCCAAGAGACTCATGCCAACTCAAGTTGGGAAGAGATTCCAAAGAACGCCACTTGTACAACAATTCCTAGTCTCCCACTTCCACCAAATCACATGTGGAAGCATCTTAGCTGCCCTAACACCCTTGAGCGCCCTCTTGGAGTCTATTTTTAGCCCTGACATGTCATATATGTCATATGTCAGCCTTCAGGTCTGATTTGTGTCATAGGTGTCATAGCATCTTCATCATTGTTGTCATAGAGCTAGGGAATCTAGCCCAAGTGTCTCACTAGCTCCAAATTGCCTCTTCCTCTTCCATGGGAGTTACTCTTCCTCTATATTTCGACCTTGGATGAGTCATGCAATGAATAATACCTTTTGGACTCCCCCAAGTATGTTACCATTCACCTTGAATTCGAATTGGTGAGAGAATGATGCCAAATGTAGTGGGGAAATCTAGCCATATGTGGGTCCCACTTCCTCCATGTGTCTTCATCATGAAATGCCACTTTGATTTTCACTTGTATATATTTATTTATCTCCTTTATTAAATATTTATTCCATTCTAATGTTCAAACATCATTTATTATCCCCATTATTCCAAATCCCAAAGCTTCCACCCCAAACCTAGGAAACTAGTAATTTTCCTCCTTGGCAATTATTTGACTTTTAGCATCAATTTGACAAACTCTAATGAATAGAGCCAATGTGATTAGGCCATTGTGACCCAATACCAAATTTGGGACATGACACTTAGGTTCCTGGCAACGGAACCATTTGTTGACACAACTCCTCTCGACAGGGGTTCACACTGTCGTCAACAAACACCAACAACCCCTTTTACACCGGCCGAGAAAGGAGTTACCCTTCCTAGCAACACCTGCGAAGCAGGTGAGGTCTCACCCGAGGCGGATAAGGGTGCTGGAGGAACCAAGCTTCCACAGTTGTGAAGAGGATATATGCACATTAACCAGAGATTACAACATTCATAACAGTTTATAAATCATTCACATCTTATTTGTAATACATCCATTCAAAGCATATTCAACAACACATTCACACTAATCAACAACATATATTCGCATTAATCAATAGAAAGCATTTACATAACCCATCATTCATCATCACATCATTGCACAACAACAGAATTCATAACCAAACATCTTCATTCATTCATGAACACTTGTGGAACAAACCTCGCAGAAACAGTCAAGTCATACTATCACGGATAGAACCGAACCCAAAAGATAGGATTAATCACCAAAAATTCGATGCCCTTAGGCTTACAATCTTGCTTTATTTATATATTTTTCTCCTATTACAAAATGGTCCACATGACCGACTCGACTAATCTAACAATTCTTATGCTTCCGCAAAAAGTGGAGAAAGGTCATTTTTCCACGAAATGACCCTTTCGCACTTGTCAACTTCCGCACTTCCTGCGGATCTATCCCATGCCAATAGGAGTTCTCTTTATTCCAGGTTTGAGAGGGAGTATCCTCTCAGTGGCAGCTTGGGAAGTTGCTGGTTGTTCAGTGGTGTTTCAGCGGGATCAAATATTCACCTACCCTAGAGGAGTAGACCCGGTCTTGTTGGGTCACAGGATTGATGGTGAGTACTTGGTTCATGGACAACCTACCTCAGGCACTTCGGGATGGTTGAGTGCATCCTCCTCAGGGTCAGAGAAGGATGATGAGAGAGATGCTCATAGCAGAGATGAGGCTAGGAGTGATCCTAGTCAACATATGGTGGGCGTGATGCTCACCATGATGAAGATCAGGGGATTGATTCTAGAGTTCATATGGATGAGCATGATGCTCTTGATAGTGATGAGTCTCAGGAGATTGAGCCCTTGGGTTCATATCAGATCAATGGGCATGTTGATCATAGAGGCACCAGTCAAAGATTGAGTTGGTATGACATGGTTGAGATGGAATTAGCTCAGGAGAGAGCTGAGTCATTTTAGAGACAAAGGGAGTTAACTTACAGAGTTGAGTCAACTCAGGGTCACAGACAGATCACTTACATAGCAGTGGATCCACTTGACAGAGGTCTTTAGGACTGGTTACAGCAACAGAGACTCAGAGGGAGTATGAGTCAGAGAGTAGTGACAGTATCAATAGTGGTTGATCAAGGGGATTCTTCTAAATCCACATTTATGGAGATTGATCAGGGTTCTTCAGGTCGGAGTGCAGCAGTGACAGGAAGATCAACTAGATCAGTGTCAGTAGCAAGGGACTTGTTGGATCCAGGCATCAATGTCAGGACTTCCCTCGTTAAGAGGGAGTGTTAGATTGTGGTAACTTAGGGATGTCCTCCATGGTTCAAATGCCTTACATGGAGGTACATTAGCTGCATAGGCATCAGGATGGATTAGAGGGTGAGATACACTCTACTCAGTGGCATGAGTCCAGTGGTGGATGCATGCAGACCTTCCGAAGTGTTTTGACCCTTGCATGCATGAGTTTTGCATGCACTGTCGTGTGATCATTGGATGCATGCAAAAGTGACTTTTGCATGCACCGAGAATTAGGGTTTGGGAAAACCTAATTCATTGATGAGATTATTTATAGAGGCGGGGGGTACCCAGATGAGGTTACTCAGTTGCATTGTCAGAGAGAGATATTGCTAGAGTGAGGAGGGTGTAGCTGTGCATGCAGGGCGACTTTCTGAGAGAGAGAGGAGTTGTTCTAGGAGCTAGGAAGGTCAGATATGAGCTAGATCAGTGACCTTTAGTTCCAGAGTCACTAGGCACCTAGTACTGTGAGTTGAGATAGCTCATCAATGTGTTTCTAGATCAATTTAGAGGAGGTCGAGCTCTCTTGGAGGAGGGCACATTTCCCAAGGAGGGATAAGCTCGTTTGGATATGGATTGACCAATTCAAAGTGAGAGTCTTCCTGGATAGCCTTGCCTCGTCATTTGAGGAAGGTTAGGGATGATCATAGCTCAGATATGCTGAGATCTAGTCCGGTACGAGCATTTGACATCTAGAGGGGAGGGCGCACTTCTGCATGCAGAGGAAGCCGAGTTCTTCAGAGGGCAGTCTTCAGAGCAGAGTGATACAAAGAGGCAGATTAGTCAGAGTCACCTACAGAGTCACTCAAATCCCGTTTTCCAGTTAGGGCTTCTCTTCCAGTGCATGCATAAGCTCGATGCATGTAGATCTAGAGTATGTCCGGTTACAAGAGATTGAGTTACCTGTTGAGGTAATCCTATATTGTACTTGTCATTTATACATATGCTCTGTGCTCGAGAGAGAAGATAGCCCCACAGTTTGCTAGTTTTCCCCGGTTGGGGTTTCTAGGGTATATATGTTGTTTATGTGTGATTGCATTTATTTCAGTTTCGTAAATGCAGATCTAGTTATTTGAGTCTATATTTATATGAGCATGTATTGATATCGAGATTCATACTACTTGAGATCTCTGGGATTCAGAGGGAGTAGTGATCTCTGAATCAAATATTTACAAGCATGAAGTTGTTAAACTAAAACATGTGATATGCTTTGAAAGATAGATGGAAAGGACTTGTTGGTTGGAAGGTGCTACTGCAGTATAACTGAATCTAAGATACAAGTCTCACATGACTCACAACATGGCTGTGTTGACCGGATTTTCTATCCCGAGGCCAACAAGGAGAAATAATCCACACAAAGCGCTTAAAATAGTCCTCGGTGAGTTTGGGATGACTAAATCTCTCGGGAACAAAAACCCCGTTGCCTTTGTAGGTTTGCTCCCAAGAATTGAGAGTCACAATCAGATTTTAATGATTTCCCAAATGATCAACTATTTTAAAATGAAAAATTAAATTTAACTAAGATGCATATTTCAAAAACACAAAACACACAAATTTAGCAGTTGCTAAAGTGTAGTTTTCCATTTATGAAACTAATCTAAAATTTAATCTAAAAGTAAAATTAAACTAATATATTTCTATCCTATGCTATCCTACACAAGAGCATGATTAATATGTTAATGTTCTATGATAATATAGGTAACATAAAATAGATAATATAATCATGAGAACAATCTACATATTGAATATCATCCATTCAAAAATAACATTCACATTTAAGAATAATAAATAGAAAAACTATTCATTATCTGAAAATGTAAAATTTCATAGAACCATTAACAACTTTAATATTTTAATATTTGAAATTTAAGATTGATGTATCACCTAATTGAGTACTTGGTAATAACACAAGGCATTAATAAGTAATATAATAAGATATTTTATATTCATGTTTAATTAACAAAAGTCAAATAAAACCGATATACATAATATTAGAATCAAATATTAAAATATCTATGCGTTCCCAGCAATATAATAAACATACACACAATTAACAAAGTACAAATTCAAGTGGTAATAATGATCGAAAAACTATGAGGAGTATATAGATATCAAGAAAGATATGGGTTCTAAAACGATACCAATATTGTGAAGAGTGCTTACTAGAACTACAAAGATCAGAAATTCTCGTATAGACCTTTCAGCACAATTGATTGTCTTGACTATAATATACACTGTTCTCCTTCTACATGCTCGAATCCCTCAGGAGAAAAACAAACGTTGTTCTGAAAGTCATTTACAGAATTTTCTGAAGTGTTCTCCCCCCTGGCAGCATCTCTTCTTCCTTTTGCAAACAGAAGCATTACAAACAGAAAACAGAATCGATAAAACAAAATCTCTATTCTGCCGAGACCCCTCCCATTGTCCAATGATTCCACTTCCTTTTATAGGCCATTAACGATCCTTCCTTTCCTTGCTTTTCATTGAACGAACTGATTGATCCGACACCTTTTGCCTCAAATCTGGAGATATGCTTGCAGTCTAGTAATCGTATCCCCATTTTGCTGATCGATGACTATCTTTTATACTTAAACCATCGTCGAGAGAAGTGGGATGTGCGCAATCCTTTCTTCTACTCTCAGAGATGTAATAAGGTAGCAGCAAAATTTATCTTCTTTAGCCATAAACCTGCGTAACAACATGATATAAAAAGAATTATCATCTCTTAAAATTGCATGAGTTCATATTAAGTAAAAGGGAGAAAAGATGAGAAATCTGCAGTAAAAATAATAAAAATAGTAAAATATTCTCCCTTTTGCTTAAAAATTGCCTTTAACCTGCTCTCAACAAAATGATTCCATAGCTTACTGATTTTCGGCGATTAACTCTACGTTTTGAATGTCGGTCCTTGGTTCAAATCATAACTGCCATTAAGTCCTGTCCTGCGTGAAATCCTATGAATATGTGAAAGTATGTTCTTTAACATCCATGGAGTTAGGGTTTTCTTTACTGCTGGTCTTGTGTCCTTTATTTTTTGTGATTACATGTAACCAATGCACCGTTGTAAACCGAGAATAAATCTCAATAAGCTCCAGAATTTGTGACAACAAATCCCAGCTTAATGGTTATCTATTCAACGCGTTGTTCTTGGTTGTTGATCGACACTTTGATCCTCAACAGTTTGTTAATATCTTCATTAAAACACAATCCCTTTAAAATCTGCAGAATTATAACTACTTGACAACGATGGACATCTGGTAAGTTCCACCTATTTCTCTTGCGCAACAATTGGACAAATCTCTAATGGCAACTTCATTGTATCTTCTCTAAGAGATCAGTGCTATTTCCTGTAGGTGAATAACTGGCAGCTTTTAGAATTGTTCTAACAATTAATGATCTCAAAAATAAATCTGCATTCTGGTAACGATCCCTTACTCATGGAAATATGAAAATAAAGAACAATGGCATTCCTTTTGAACGCGTGGAAGCTAAACATATGAGGTTTGAGCTCTGACAACAACACTTAGCGCTATGGTATTCCTTTGAGAATCACGATATATGCAAAGGGCAACTTGTCTTTTGCGAAATCTCAAGAAATATTAAAGGAGACCACCATATAATCACGAGTTAAGCTATGGTCCAATTGGATGCTTTCGATCCTTCTCAAAACTTATCACTTTCAAACTCTTAGATTTCTTATTTTATTGGTTCATGTAGTATCTTTTCAAAAGTCATGCCCTAAACGCATGGTCTTCCCTTTATTTCTTAAAAAAAAGAAAACGAAAACATAATTTAAAAAAAATAATAATATGCTTATATTGGAGCTTATGTTCATTTTCTTTCACATTAACCAATGAACAATGAGACATGAGAATCCTTTGTTTTGATATATTTAAAATAGTAAAAAGAAGGTCGTGATAATAAATTAGCTCTCATGTGCATTTTAGTTTGCCTTTGATCACATATAAAGGTATGAACGTGTACCCTTAGCCATAAAGTAGTTAGCATGGCTCATTTATTAAAAGTTATATTACTTATTTCTTACATTACTCAAAAAGGAGAATTAAATATAAATTTATAAAATTTATCAAAAGATTTACTTAATTCATTATAAAGGATAAAAAACCTTTTGGTAAAACTTTAAACTTTATATCCAATTTGCCCTCTGTAAGGTAACTAGAAATAAATAATTAAAAACTGAGAACCATATAAAGCATGCGGATCATCAAATAATCTTAAATGACTATATAAAAACAAAAATAAAACATTATATGTCGAGGGTACACCATACCAAAATACAAGATCATTAAAATTCATTGATAAAATGAAGAACAAGAATTGTCAAGAAATGATATCGATCTAATTTTGTATTTTAAAGCAAAAAAAAACGTTCATTCTATTAAGGTAGGACCAAAATTACATTCTTCATCATAGTGAACATCTGGATGCTAAAGGAGCCATCACAGAGCTCAAGCTTTCCCATCACAGAGCTCAAGCTTTCCCATAAAACCCATAACCCAAAGCTTAGAGCCATTACATATCAACTTCAAAATAATGAACAGTGCTATAGCGGCCGAACCACTTACAAGAAACTGAACAGGAAACATAGAGATAGAACCTAACTATAGATACTTGCGCCAAACCCCCAGACCAACCAAATGCCAAACCCCCATTTACAATAGAAGATTTCAATCAGACAAATATCACCCAGAGAACAAACCCTCTGCCATAGTGCCGAAAAAAAGGGACAGAAGTTAAGCAGTAGCAAGCCGATAATCACCATGCCGATAAACACCAAGCCAAAACAGAACTAGCCTAGGCTGAAACCAGTCACCAAAAGAAAGAAATTATCCAGATTGGCCAGCTTCGTCATCAACAATCACAACTGGAGGTGCCTCCACAGCTTCCCCCTTACCACCCAATTTGATCACACGCGGATTCTCCACTTTTTTGGGGCGAGAGAGGAAAGAAATCCCTAAGTCACTAGCCAACGCATCCAGCTTCATATGGATCCAGTGTGACTCCTCAGCATGGTCCTTACAGAGTTCCTCAAGCTTTTTCAGTTGCAGAGAGCCACACAGAATGTCGTCCCGAGTTTCCATGAACTAAGCAATAAGAGTCTTAGTTACCCACAGAGTCACGATGACCTGGTTGTACAGAGCCATACGCCCCATTGTATTGCCCAGGTCGTGGATCCATTCAGCCATAGCAACCGCCTCCCTGGGAAGCTCCTGCTCACCCACAAGGCGCCATAAGTTTGCTTCCACCTCCTCCACTTCCTGCTGCACTTCCAGTGGAAAGAAACAACGAAAGAACATAGGCGTCGTGGCAACATTCCATTCCTCTCGACTAGGGCTATCCTGAACCGGAGTACCCCCTCTGGCATTGTTAGGCTCACCATGAGCTCTTCTACCTCTCCTAACATTCCTCCCTCTCCACGACATGATACCAACGCTCTTCCTATCACTTAGCACACCCCAACTGGACACAAAGGAACTATGCCAGGCACCAACATAATACAGACAATTACAACGATGACTGTTGCCACCCTTGAACATAGAATTTAAAGGAAAGCTGCCCCCTATAGCCATTAAATACATCATCATGATACAGACATGGTAGTGATTAAGTATGTCCTGTCCTTTCGTCATATCCACACCTCGCTGATCAGAATGATCCATAAGGAACGTGCGATGTCGATCCGCCATGACCTTATCACGCACCAAATCTCTTAACATAATAGACCCAGACGATGGGAAATCTATGAAAATCTGCACAGTTGCCCAGTTATCAAGTTTACCAGAATGCCATCTATCATGATCCACCATAGTAGGGTACCAACTGTTAAATATCATCACAGTTTGAAGTAATGTTGTTGTCAGCTGGCAGAAACTTACCTCCACGGTCACACTCGATAATCCTCATACATTTAAGACGACACGTACCCGACGATAATTCCAAAGCCTCCCCATCCCATATTTCATTAAAATTGCCGACTCCCTGGTTTTCTAGAGTGTCAGCTAGGCAGTTAGCACTACTCTTGACGTGCTGGAAAGTAACAGAGTTGAAAGAAGCAATAAGGTTTCCCAGACATGTCAAATGCCACGAAGTTGCTAGCTTAGCAACTCGGGTCCCATTGTTAAGTTTCATTGCAATATGAATAAGCATATTCGAATTGCCTTCCACAATAACACAGCTGAAGCCATGACATGCCACCATGCTAAGTCCCTGCGGAAATGCTTCACATTCCACGACATTGTTGGTTTCATGGCCCAGGTGACCATAATAGTTGAATATTACCTCACCCTGATCATTGCGCAGAACACCGCCATACCCTGCATTTCCAGGGTTGCCTTTAGAAGCCCCATTGAAGTTCAACTTTAGCCACCCCTTTAATGGAGGAGACCACATCCTCGGACTATCCTGTGCTTTAAAACCAGTATTGTTGCACCCAAAAAAGTGAGGAAGCACCATGATCCCCAAGTATGAAGAATTCGTAGCTCATTATCCGGTATATTCAGATCTTGTTCAATCCATAAAGTTAATTTAAGTGTCTCAGTAATCCCATGTTGTATGTGCCCCCAGACCATCTTCCACGTACTACTTTTTCCTGTGAAAAGATGCTTGTTTTGTTCCTTCCACACCTCCCATAGGGTAAAACCAGGAAAGAGTTGCCAGACACGGTTAAGAATTCTCCCTTGGAAAGGGTCATCTCTCCATTGTCTAACAGTTTCCCCTGGAGCAGTCTTAACACGATCATACCAGCGAAAAGTCCTGGCGCCTTCATCCCAAAGGGTGAATGAAAAAATGCATTCGTCTAATAGGTGTGCTATTGTTTCACCATGTTGGTCACAGAGCACATAGAGGGAAGGTCCCTCGGACCCTCTTTTCACAATATTGTCCCAGGTTAAGATTTTGCCTCTTAAAACCAACCAAAGGAATAGGGTTATTTTAGGCCAGAGTTTAGCTCCCCACAAATGTTTCCAAGTATGGTCTACCACAGGAATCATAGAGTTGGTCTAAAGATTATAAGCTTCTTTAATAGTGAACATGCCTTTGGGGCGATGACCCCATCGAAGAATATCCATCACCATCTGTGTTTTTATCTGCCTGTTACTCACAATTTCATAGACATGCCTACCCACCAGTATCATCCCCATAGTTGGCTATCCACCATTCTCGTGGTTTCCAAATACGAAAGCCTCTATCATCAGAGTCCTCCTGCTAGTATCTATTCACCGCCATCCAATTTTGATGCATAATGGGGGCAGCATCGGAAATAACATTCACCAGTGCCACAAGAGGGGGTTCTTGTTTCCAGGCATCCATCCAAATATTAGCTGAAGCTCTGTCCCGTATTTCCCAAAAACTATGTTTCCTGATGATTTCACTTCCATCCCACGCCATATTCCAGATATGAGAGCCTTTCTCAGGTCCCTCCCAAATCCATTCCTGCTGTTCTGTAGTCAGAGTGTACTTTTTTCCCCAAAAACTGGCCCATTGCTCATTAGAGTGAGTAAGCCAACGCCACCAAATTGTTAGGAACCCATGTCTTTACTTTGTTAGTATGTTGATGTTGGACGCATATGCTTTGTAAGTCATCCCGTAGTATTTGATGATTAATAGTTTATGTTATTGTTGTTGGCGCATATGCTTTATAAGTCGCCCGTAGTATTGTTGATCCATAGTTTGTAACGGTCCATGGTTTCGACCCATAGTATTGGCGCCTAGAATTAGTATATAAGTGTGTGTTGAGACCTATGAAGGCACCGTGAAGTTAATTGTATTGAGCTTGCTCAAAGGAGGTTGCCCCCTCGAAGTGGCCTGTGATCAATATAAAAGTGATTCTGAGTTCTGTCATTTCTGCTATTTCGCATATTCTTGTTAATTAATTGTTGCAGGTGCATCATATATGGTATCAAAGCACTTTCTTGGGCTCACTGGGTGAAATTTTTGCCAAATTTTTTTCGCATTTGTTGCAGGTTTGGATTTGGGAATAATCCCTATCCGCTTAACTATGGGAAGTACTTGGGCATAAGATCTAAAACTCATTGTGAGGAGTACCACAGGAACCCCGAAGTAGCTGGCCCATTGAGAGGACCTGCCAGCGAAAAGGGCAACGACCCCTACCTGATTGACTAGTTCCCACCTGTGAGGTAAACCAAGAGATGTCGTTTGTGGCAAAGTGGTTATCAATTTTACCTGAGCCATGGAGTGAGGGGTACTGCCCCAATACGCAAGCCGTCAGACAACATTGGTGGCTGAGTGAAACCCCTGAACTGTTAGGAAGCCGCACATACCTGGGGTCCATATCTACTTTCAGCTGAACTATTGTCGATCACTGTTGCGCCATTTCAGATCCATTTTGCAAGCCGTTCCAGATTCAGCCGTTTTCAATCCATTTGGCGTTGTTCCAGATCCCTTTCGAGCCGTAGCCGCTCTAGTCTGGAAAAAAAAAAAAAAATTCTGTTTTTTCTCCATATCTCCCTTATTTTCACTCTGTTTCCCTTGAAATTTTCGGGGAACCCCTGTCATTCCATTCTGCATATTTCAGTCCTAAGGACCCTATCCCCAATTCCCCTTCCCAAAGCCCGAAATCCCACATTTGTCTATTTTTAGGGTTTGCCATAACTTCCTCATATTTTACCCAATCACCTTCAAATTTTACCACAGAGTTCCTTTCTGAATTCTGCTTCTTTGTTCCCCTCTGCCAAATTTTCCCATTCTTTCACCCCGCTTCTGAAATCCTCATTTTTGCTTCCCTGTCTATCCAACAGTGTTCAAAACCTAGTCAAACCCCAATTACCCTTCTGATTTTTTCCCAAGTCCAGATTTTCCCTTACTGAAGTAGTTTTTGTTTTTGTTTTCCTACCCAGTCAACCAAAAAAAAAAAAAAAAAAATCCTGGTTATGGTTGTCACCCGTGCAGGAGCAAAAACCATGGAGGACGCACTTGCAGCCATCCAAGCCAAAATCCAGGATCTGGATGAAAAATTTCATGGTCTCCATCTTGAACATTCAGCTATGAACAACAAACGGCAGTCCGAGTCTTCAGCAGACAATGGGTTCTCTTCTTCCAGCAATTTTCGTGGTCCGAAGCTTGATTTTCCTCGCTTCAATGGTACCGATCCAACTGGATGGATCTATCGTGCAGAACAGTATTTCAGTCTGCATAATACTTTTGATGTCAACAAAGTTCCGTTGGCATCCTTTCATTTGGAACAGGAAGCTCTTCAATGGTACCGTTGGTACATCAAGGCTCATCCAGAGCCCAAATGGCCAGACTTTTGCCAGCTTCTTTTGCAACGATTTGGTCCTAGTGCTTTTGATGACTTCACAGGAGCCCTCACTAAACTTCGCCAAACTGGCAATGTGAGAGAGTATCAAACCGAATTTGAGAATCTAGCCAACCACACCGAAGGATTGTCTGATGACTTTTACCGGAGTTGTTTTATCAGTGGTCTAAAGGATGCTATCCGCTCTAAGGTCAAAATGTTCTGTCCCAACACAATGGTGGAAGCACTAGGATTGGCTAAGTTGGCAGAAGACAAGATTGCAGCCCAACAACGCTCCAAGCCCACTTTTGTTCCCTTCCGAAATATGGGTTCTCAGCGACCACCTATACCGCAGGCTCCTCGACTGACTCCTATCAAGCGTTTGTCCGAAACAGAGATGCAAGCACGCAGAGAAAAGGGGCTTTGCTATAATTGTGATGAGAAATTCACTCGGGGACATAGATGTGTTCAGCAAAAGCTCTATCTCTTGGATGTGGAGTCTCCGCTTGCCTCTGTAATTGGTGATGAAGATCCAGAAACACTGGATGCTCCGGTCGACATTCAGGAACCGCCTATTGACCCTCCGTCTTAGGATGACCAGCCAGAGATATCTCTCCATGCTTTAGCTGGAATTACCACCCCCCAAACAATGCGGGTCAGGGGTTACTTCAAGAAGCTTCCTCTTAGAATACTCATTGATTCTGGTAGCACTCATAATTTCATTGACCCTCGGATCGCCAAACAAGCTTATTGTTTTATCCATCCTTGCTCCAACTTTGAAGTCATGGTTGCCAATGGGGGCACCTTACCTTGCAAAGGGAAGTGTCGAAATGTGTGTATCTCTATGGGAGATTATACCTTGCGCTCTGACATGTTTGCCTTTCCCTTAGGCGGATGTGATGTGGTTTTGGGCGCTCAATGGCTATGCACACTTGGCCCTATCTTATGGGATTTTGCTGAACTTTGGATGCAGGTTTCCCTCAATGGACACAAGCACACATTGACAGGATTACAACCAGGTTCTCTCAGCATCATTAGTTCACATTGCATGGAAAAACTCCTCAAGAAGAATTCACATGGTGTCATCGCTCAGATCCATTCCATCCAGATGCAACCATCAGCGGTCTCCACTACTCCTTTGGATCTACAACAAATTCTGGATCGATATACAGGTGTCTTTGCTGAACCAGTGGGATTTCCACCTTCAAGGCCAGAAGACCATCGTATTCAGATCCTTCCTGGCAGCGTTCCTCCCAACATCAGGCCCTATCGCTACCCATTTCACCAAAAAATGAAGATTGAAATGCTCGTTTGGGACTTATTGAAGCAAGGTATTATTCGCCCAAGCACTAGTTCCTTTTCTTCTCCAGTTATTCTTGTCCGCAAAAAAGATGGGTCATGGCGCCTTTGCATTGACTTCCGAGCACTTAATCACCTCACCATCAAGGATAAGTTTCCAATTCCTGTTGTTGATGAGCTTCTTGATGAGATTCATGGGGCTCACTTTTTCTCCAAGTTGGATCTTCGTTCTGGGTATCATCAAATTCGGGTTCATGAGGATGATATCCCTAAAACAGCTTTCCACAAACATGATGGCCATTATGAGTTTTTGGTCATGCCCTTTGGCCTCACTAATGCTCCTTCCACATTCCAGGCCTTAATGAATAAAATATTTCGACCCTACTTGCGGAAATTCATTCTGGTATTCTTTGATGATATCCTCATCTACAGTAAAACATGGGATGAACATCTCCAGCATTTGGATCTTGTCATGCAACTTTTCTCTGACCATCATCTCCATGACAAGCAGTCTAAATGTGTTTTTGGACAGAAGGAAGTTGAGTATCTCGGGCACATTATCTCAGCACAAGGGGTTCGCGTGGATCCTGCCAAAATCGATGCCATGAACAATTGGCCGCATCCTCAGACACTCAAGAGCCTTCGTGGTTTTTTGGGGTTGACTGGCTACTACCGCAAGTTTGTCAAGGATTATGGGAAGATTGCAGCTCCATTAACTGCTCTATTGAAAAAGGATGCCTTCACATGGACACCTGCTGCTCAGTGTGCATTTGACAAACTAAAACAAGCTATGTGTACTACACCTGTGCTAGCTATGCCCGATTTTTCCAAGCCCTTCACTATTGAGAGTGATGCTTGCGGCAATGGACTTGGTGCTGTTCTCCTTCAAGATGAACACCCCATTGCGTTCACCAGCAAAGCCCTTTCAGGTAAGAATCTAGCTGCCTCTACCTATGAGAAGGAAATGATGGCTATTTTGCATGCAGTACAGAAGTGGTGCCCATACCTATTAGGGAATCATTTTTGCATCAAGACTGATCACCAGAGTCTGAAATATTTCTTGGACCAACGTGTTTCCTCCCTGGCACAATAGAAATGGGTTAGCAAACTCATGGGTTATGACTATGAGATCAATTACAAGAAGGGTAAAGACAATATTGTGGCAGATGCTCTTTCTCGCACATTTGAGGCCCAAGGTTCTCTTTCAGCTATTTCTATGCCTGTTCCAAATTGGTTGCAATCTGTTCAACAAGGTTATGTCAATGACTCCTCCTTATCTCAAATCATCCAACGCTTGACCAACAACCCTTCTGTTGTACCACATTACTCTTGGGATGGTGCTTCTCTGTGATATAAGGGTCGTCTGGTGCTTCCCCAGAGCACAGATCTTCAACAGGCTGTCTTCTATGAACTCCATGCTTCTCCATCGGCAGGGCACTCTGGGTTCCTCAAAACGTATGAACGAGCACGGTGTAACTTCTTTTGGCAGAGCATGAAAAGGACAATTCAACAGATGGTGGCCGAATGTGATACCTGTCAGCGCCATAAGGGTGAAACAACACTCCTTCCAGGATTGCTTGAACCCTTGCCCATACCTACACGGATTTGGACAGATATTTCTATGAATTTCATTGAAGGGCTCCCTAAATCTGGAGGGAAGACAGTGATTGTCGTTGTGGTTGATCGACTCTCCAAATATATTCATTTTTGTGCTCTCAGCCACCCCTATACAACCTCCTCCGTTGCTCAAATTTTTCTGGACCAGATCTTTCGTCTTCATGGCATCCCTTCTTCCATTGTCTCGAATCGTGATGCGAATTTCACCAGTCATTTTTGGACAGAACTATTTCGCCACACTGGCACCAAACTGAAGATGAGTTCAAGGTATCACCCACAAACAGATGGTCAGACTGAAATTGTCAATAAATGCTTGGAAACTTATCTTCGTTGCTTCACCTCGGAACAACAACATCAGTGGGAAAAATGGCTCCCTCTCGCTGAATGGTGGTACAATACCTCTTACCACACTGCCTCTAAAATGACCCCATATGAAGCAGTCTATGGTCAAGCACCTCCAGCTCTTCTTCCATACACCCCCACCAGTTCACCAGTTCAGGAAGTTGACACGGTCCTTCGAAATCGCGATCAGATTCTTCGCATTTTGCGGGACAATCTTCACATGGAAAGAAATCGCATGAAGCAACAAGCTGATCAGCACCGTTCTGAGCGCACTTTTCAAGTCAGCGATATAGTTTTTCTTCGTCTCCAGCCGTACAAACAATCATCCTTGAAACTCAAAGGGCATCATAAGCTCACTCCAAAGTTCTATGGGCCATATCGGATTCTTCAGAAGATTGGGTCTGTTGCTTATAAATTGGAACTTCCTCCTTCTTCCCGCATTCATCCAGTCTTTCATGTCTCTTGTCTGAAGAAAGTTCTTGGCACCAACATCAGTGGACAAACGATTTTACCCGAACTGGATAATGAAGGATCCATCCTTTTGGAGCCAGAGGCCATCCTCAATCGGCGCACGCGTCAGCTTCTCTCTCGCTCTATCACAGAGGTCTTAATTCAGTGGCACGGCATGCAACTAGAGAATGCTACATGGGAACCACTCCTTCAGATTCAACAACAATTTCCACATCTAAAGCTTTGAGGACAAAGATTTTTTTAAGGGGGAGGGGATGTTAGGAACCCATGTATTTACTTTGTTAGTATGTTGTTGTTGGACGCATATGCTTTGTAAGTCGTCCCGTAGTATTTGTTGATCAATAGTTTATGTTATTGTTGTTGGCGCATATGCTTTGTAAGTCGCCCGTAGTATTGTTGATCCATAGTTTGTAACGGCCCATGGTTTCGACCCATAGTATTGGCACCTAGAATTAGTATATAAGTGTGTGTTGAGACCTATGAAGGCACCGTGAAGTTAATTGTATTGAGCTTGCTCAAAGGAGGTTGCCCCCTCGAAGTGGCCTGTGATCAATATAAAAGTGATTCTGAGTTTTGTCATTTCTGCTATTTCGCATATTCTTGTTAATTAATTGTTGTAGGTGCATCACACAAATCTTGGCTCCACACACAATACTGAGCTCCTCTGGATCCCTAAGACCTAAACCCCCCTCCTGCTTAGGTTTACATAGAGTTTTCCAATCAACCAGGGGCCACTTCCTATGTTCCACCGTGCCTCCCCACAAGAAGGTGCGTTGGAGATTCCTGATTTCCTTCATAACCTATTTGGGGGCCGCTATAACAGAGAACATGTATAGGGGCATAGATTGTAGAACAAATTTCACGAGAACCACTCTGCTCGATAGATTTAAAGAACGAAGCGTCCAATTTGAGATTCTTTCCTTCATGATATCGATCTAATTAAGCCAAACGAAAGTATGCAATTAATTCAGACAAGCTCAAATAAGGATATGCAAGCATTGTAAAGCAACCGGAATTCAAAAGAGTCAAAGAACAATGATAAGTCAAACCATCAAATTCTTATCTCATGACAACCAAACCAAGAAGCAAGCAATGCAAAGGGTGAAGAATCAAAAGAAATAAATCCATGAAATCATCTAAGAAATCAAACAAGATGAAATAAAAGTAAAAGCTAAATATTTACAAAATTCTAATGGGGGCCTCTTTATTTTGAAAAATCAAGGGGAAGTTGTTGGGGTGCCAACAAATGGCGACATGCTGGGCGAACCAGTTATCTCTGCAAATATACCTGAAAATGATAAAGATAAGCAACGAAAAACGACTTCTCGAAGTGTCAGATTTGATATCACTTGACCCACTTAACTCACTAGCCTGTATAGTAAGAATTGAACTTAAAATGTTGTTGCAACCAAATAAATCACCCTAAACATTATATCTGAAACTTTACAAAAATGAATGAATCTTAATATACACATAGTAAGAAAACTTCAAGAAGAAAGAATCCCTCCATCATTAAAGATAGTCAAGCAAGCATTAGCATTAAAATATGACTTCCACATTTTCAAAGAAGGTAGCTGAAAAATTCGACTCATCCATCAGTGACTAATTATTCAATTTGTTTTTTTTTCTTTCTTTTTTTTTGTTCTTTTTTTTAAATTATTATATGAAGAAGAAGACATTAACTAAGGAATACTACTCTAGCATGGTAACTAGATGATGGTAGCATCATTCACAAGTACTAGCAGAAATTGAGCAAGTTGGCTCGTGATGAGACCCCCTGTCTCCTGATTATAAAACCAAGAGCCAATGCCTTAGCTTGGTAACTAAATATGGCAAATTCAATCCAATAGGACCCATGATCATAAAAGGACCGGCTCGTGATGATGCCTTCCTTTCCTTAGTTAACCTCTTTTATTGTTAATATTTATTTACATAAAACAAAATGATTAATTAGAACTTTGGTTTAAGACTATTGTCTTGGCATGGTAACCAAATATTGACAACATCATTCATGAGAAATGTTGAAGATGAATAGGCCGGCTTGTGATGAGACCTCTTGTCCCTTGATCTTATGACCAAGAGCCACCACCCTGGTGATCAGAAATGATGTCATCCTCGACAGGGCTGATGATCATGATAGGTTGGCTCTAAGGAGAGACCTCCTATTCTTCAACCAAAGTTTTTTTATTTATTTTTTACAAATTCATTCTAATGGATGAGAAAAATCATTCAAATTGCAAGATTATGTAGATAGCCTAGTGATGGCCAATGCTATTGACTATTATAATTTTTGGGAACGAATGTTCTGGTGATATGCGTAGAAATATTTCAAAGGCCAATGGCACGTAGGGTCGATATTATGTATATGGTTGACATGAGTTCGCCATCACCATTGATCGATGTTGCTCACTGCTTCGACTTCGTCGCAGATCATAAGGATGCAATTCAGAAATTGTCACTCACTTACGACCCAACTGAAACTGTTATTTGCAGGGAATGAAAAAGTGCGTTCTGATTGTTGAAGATTTATATCCTTTTGAAAATCAGTACCTTTCTCAATCATTGAGATCAGATTATGGTGTACTAGCTTTGGTGAATCAAAAGTTGCATTAGTTTGTTCAAAGCATCTTTATGTTTTGAAGAGATAGCTTGGAAATGGTGAAGACTCAATTACATATCAGCATCACCTTTACGATAATATTATTGTTTTATTTATACAGTATCATGTTGACACACTGAAGCTTAACACGCGCACTAGTTTCTTTGACAAGCTGAAATCATGCATTTCCAGACAGCCAGGGTCTCCATTTGATCAATGTTGTAGATCTGTGAATTGTATAAAATACTAACGCTTAATTTGTCGTTACATTTTATGATCTTGCAACAGGATTCCAAGATGACTTGCTGTAGTTTTTCCACCACCTACCTTTTTGGTCTTGTATTTTCTAGGTAGCAAGGGGTTTGCTGTATATAAGAATCATGCAGGCCAAGAATGCTCTCGACATCATGTTCTGAATACTCTACTCTTGAGATGGTTTTTGCATTATGATGGGTTTTGTTTACAATTTTCTTTTTGTAGGTTTGCATAATTTGTATTGTTATTTTTAGAAATTCTTAGGAAAGAAGTTTGTTCATAACACGCATACTGAGCTTCCATCTAAGACTGGAACACGCATTTGCTAGACCTCCATCTATAGACATTGTTGTTTTCATTTCAATTTGCTCATGGGTAAGTCTGATTAAATACTGGTCATAGCGATATCTTTCAAATGGGAAATTGACAATCATATTCAGGTTGATTGCTCGCAATTTCATTTGGCTTCTTTCTTTTTGTTTTTGAGAATAATAAAACACTTTATTTTAGTTGTTTTGTTTTTGTTTAAAATAAAAATAATCAAATTATAAAAATTGCAAATGGACATTCTAATCATTCCTGGAAACAATAATCAACACATGCTTTTACGATTAACGCTAAATTGTTTTTCTCAAAGTCACTTTGACAGTAATCAATGACCAAACAAGTGCACACAGACACAAGGTATAAAAACGTATTTTATTTCTTTGAGTTGCCGCATTCGTCTTTCTGCATATTATGTTTTTTGAACGTCTCACACGTTTTCATGCAGGAATTGTACTAAGTTTTTAGGTTTAGAGACGATTGTATTTTGCTGCTGAAGTGATTTTTCAAGAATCACAAAGCTTTTTTTTTAGAAACATGCTTCATAAGACAGCTTGAAGGAGCTGTTACTCATCATAAACATCATGACATTTGCTGTTACACACAAACCATTCATAAACCCATTTGCGTCATGAATGTTTACCCACATATCTCCTTCAAAGCACATTAGTCATCCATGTTGAAGTCCACTTTCCATTGCCTTATCCATCGTGACTTCACACACACCTATATTTCTGAGTTGCATACACAATTTCCTTCTTCTTTTCCAGTCCCTTTCTGCCTTTTGAATAAGAACATCCAAGTTCCCTTTCCATAATTACATTTTTCCATAAACACTGTTGCTACTGAGATCTTTCCTATAGTCCTACCAATATTTTTGTAAAAACTTGTGTTGACTGATGTGGGATTCCTTAAGGCCCACCTTTCAACAAGTCTTGCCCCATCGACCTCAGCACCTTATCTAGGATATAGACTAGAGTTCCTTTTTTAGTACCTGGAGGCTTGCATGCATTAATGGCAAGTTCTCTCGCTGACAATCATGGGAATACATCAATGTCCCTTGATCGTCATATCTTGCAAGTGGCTCGACATCAACACATCTATTCGCACTTTTCAAGATGTACTTAGGTACCTTGGCACTTATTGCCATACATGGTGAGTTTGCCTCGCATTGGTTAATGGCATTCATCAATGGCTGGTAATCAAATGACTTCTTTTCATGCTCGACATCGACACATTTATTCGCATGACTAGAATTGTACCATCAGGTTTTGTAGTGGGTGAAGACTATACACTTTTTCATGATTCCCTCAGCAATTACAACAGCATGACTTCAGCTATATGAGAGTACCACTGTTCCACTTTCTTCCTTTGACATTTCCCATGATCTAGTTACAGGTACAACAACATTGACAATTACATTTTCATGATCCTGCAGCAGTGACATCTTCCACAATCCAGTCACAGTAGTTACATTCTCCATAATTTAGTAGCAGAAATTTCAGTTACATTCTTATGATCCTGCAGCAGTGACATCTTCTCTGATCCAACAGTTACAGCAGTTGCACCAGCAACATCACCAACCACGCTCCAAGGTGACAATTTATAGGAGGATGAAGACAGACAGATCGCATTCCATCTTGCCAAATCCGTTGATCCATTGATTACTGGAGTAACAGCTCCTTCATGAGTAACAACCTTGTTTAATATGGTTGTAACAGTTAGTTGTAACTCCGCAGCTTGAAGATCATAGATCTTCATTGCTGCACGATTTTAGTGGATCGTGATCTGTACTTTCAATGTATAAATATGAGAAGGCTCCTGTAGCCTGGGGTTGGACAATTACCATTTTATATAAGCTGTAACAGAGCATTGAGACTGTCAATTTCCATCATTAATATGACAGCAGAGTTCTTCATTTCTATGTCTTAATTTGTTGTGATTCTCGGCGTCTCTGTTAGAAGGCCAGGGCCCACCTTCTCATAGAGATAGCCGGTTTAAGTAGGTAGGTTAATTTAGCTTTCTTTCTGTGTGTGGTGTGGAATTATTGTAGATGTTACTGTTAGCTGCAACAGAGGTTAGCTTTCATTTTGGTAGTTCACGATTGCATCTTGACTAGCTGTAACAGAGTGGTGTGACAGTTGACTATGTAGGTTAATTCAGTTTAATGCATGTGTGTCCGAATCAGCTGTAACAACCAAGTTCAATTCCAATATCTTCCAGTTGTTTATGCTTTCTAGGATTTCCAGTAATTATCAGTTAGGGTTCAAGCTTATGTTTAGATTCTGGTTGCTGTTGTATTTTCAATTGGTTTATTAGAATAGGCAGATTGTGATTGAGTAACAGTAGCTACTAGATGGATCATTTTGGTAAATATTGAATATTGTAGTTTGATAATTATAGGATTTAACTTCTTGCAAAAGTAATCTAGTTCATTTCTATTCTTAAATTTATAACTGCTAGGTTGATCTCTGTAGGAAGGTAGCTACAATTGAATTCCTAGGTGTGTGAATTACATTAGTTCTTTTATGGGATGAGTTTGGCTGGATAGACTAGTAGGATTATTATCTTCATTAGTTAATCAACTGCTTGACATGTTTATGCACAGATTATGCTTATTGCCAATGACATAAAAAACCTCCCTAGGTTTGACAATTTATATTGACCATCCTGTGTGTTAGCTTTAATTAATTGACATATAGGGTGACAATTTATAGGAGGATGAAGATAGAGGTTGATGTACACTATAGAATCTCAAATGCAACCATATTTTCAGAGGACATGAAATCTTTGTGACAGTTTATTCATTTTCTCATGCATATTGCTCCTTATATAAAATGCAGAATTTGAATTGAGTATATCTCACAAACCATACATTGGATCCTCATGATTTTTGGACAGGGAATGGATAATATTATGATGAACAAAATTGGCAAGTTTCAGCTCAATCCAATGCACGGATTTCGAAAAAACAGCCATCATCACCTACATCCAATTTGCAATTTTCTCGAAATCCGTGATGTGGGTTTTTCTAATTTTTGGTGTGAATATGCATTGGACTAGTAAAAACTTGCTTGCAAAATTTCAGCCAAACCCAGATCGTAGTTTGTGAGATATTGTCTCAGGAAGTTTGCTGCAACACCAAGTGTTACTCCACCAAATTTGCCCACTTTCGCATTGTACTAATATTGAAAGAAGTAATTTGTTAAAAGGGTCAACAACTAAAGGTGAATCAATAAAAAAAGATGCAAGTTTTCGGTGATCATAAGTTATAGGAAAATCTTCAACAAAGACTTTATTATCACCAATAAAATTAGATCTCTGATATAAGTGATTCTTATGAGAACAAACATTTTTAGATTCAACAATAATTGGTGTGTTGATCTCATCAAAAATTGGTTGACTATAACTATCTTTTGATGAACCCTCTTTCTCTCTAAAAGATTGTATTAAATGACGATCTAATAATGAAATATGTCCTGATCCCTCAACTTCATGCTTAACAAGTGAATCATCAATGTTAGATATCTCATAAAAATGTGATTTTGAAGGCATAAAGTTAGGTAAATTGGATGGAATCTTATGCATATCAAAATCAGAAAATAAATCAGGATAAATAGAAAAGTAAGAATTAGAAGTAAGGAAATTAAAAGAGTCTCTCGACTTAGAAAGATCATTAAAATTTCCAAAAGATTTCTCTCTTATTACCTGATCATTTTTAATGTAAGTTGGTGATGTACCTTTAAGCATTTCATGTGAAATTAATTCGAGATCAAGATGAATTGATCATCTTTCGTGTGAATCAAAACTTTTATTATCATTGTCTTGAAAAAGATTGATCTCTTTTCCTGAACAACATCTAGTCGAGCGATTAAGATTCATGTCATCTTTGTTGGGACTCAAAAATGTCCTATTTTCATCCACTTTGCCTTTCACCATTCTTCACATTTCATCATCCCATTAACCTTTTATCATACCATTTCCATACATATACTTGAGTTTCATCTTATTATTTCCCACTTTATTCATTTTAGTATTATAAGTGAATTTATAATTAAATATTGGAAAATAACATATTTTTCATTAATATCTCAAGTATGGATGAGCTTTGTAATGTGTAGGAATATGGAAGGATCAATTCAAAGAAAGACTCCTCGAATATCTCCTCCACCATTTCAAGGAGATAGTTATTCAAAGAATATTCCAAGGAGGAGATCATGGAGATTTGGTTGGCATATCTTATTTAGTCAAGGTATGAGAAACATGTGGAGAATTTGTGAGAGACATGTGGAGGATTTGAATGGATCATACTTTGTAATAATAGGAAATTAGTTGAGAGTGGTTGAGAGAATAGTGGATCTGTCATTATGAGATGGTTATCTTCTTCTCAAAGAAATTCATGTATAAAAGAGAGTGCTCTCTCTTCATTTGGGGGAGGAGATTGAATGGTAGATTGAGAGTAGATAGATAGTAGATTAGGAGGAGATTAGTCTCAGATTGTAGAAGTTAGTTTTAACTTTGTAATATGGAGAAGGGGATTCTTATCTTTTGTTCATAATCTTAGTTTTGATGCTTTCATGATTTGCCATTGATTCATGTGATGTAAATTAAGATTTCTTTATTGTCAATGTGAGCTCACATGTGTTGTCTCGTTGCTCTTCATATTTTGTCTTTCTTTAATGCAATTTAGTTTTAGCGGTGTGTTTCAGCTTCCAGCATTAGATTAGCAATTGTGTGTTTTAGCTTAAGGGGGAATTAGATTAGCAATTAGCCATTAGCAAGGGGGGGTTAGATTAGATTAATTTCACTTCAGTCATGCATATACTTTGCATGTGCTTCGTAAGCCTACGAACCTCGGATTGACAAATTAAATGGTTGGGCGAATACTACAACGGAATTAAACGACAATATTTCCGCCTAACAATCTTCTCTCACTTGTTGTATTGAAGTATCAGAACACATAAAATTATTATTATATGTTTGTGTTCATTGATAATTGAATCGAAAGAAGAATTAGTACAAAAATCATAAAATGATGAACATTTAGTTTGCTTTAAAATTAATTCATCTTGATCTATTTTCGTAATAATAGAATCAGAATATTGTCGTTCATCAAGATAATCAACTTCCCTATCTGTACAAATAAATTTATCATGAATAAGTTCTTCCCCATTTGATTCCTTAATATATATAGGTTCAATATTTTGGATAAAAAAAGTATGACTTTCTCTTTTGAGAGGTAACGATGAAGAATAATGATCAGAAGGAGAAGACATCTCTTCTACTACAATCTTCTCAGGTTGGGGTTGGGTAGAACTTACAGAAATATCGGAATCAATTATAGAGAAGGAAGTTTCTTGAAGGATTGGTAACTGATCTATTAAAGCATCATTTTGACAAACGTCTTGATTTTGTTGAATATGAAAAGCATGAGAGTTCAAAACAAAATTTAAAAGGTCATATTCAGAAGGTAAATGAACAATATGAAATTTGCAAAGGATATGAGAAAGTCTTATCGAAAATTCTTCTGAAGACTCACCTTTCTTCCTTCGAAGAGCCTGCAATTCACTGCATAGTATATTAGAATCATAATCCTTGAAAGTATCCAAAAATTCATGTGCGAATTGAAACCATGTAAAAAAGAAATTAGGTGGAAATGTTTCCGACCAGCATTTGATTCGTCCTTTGAGAGTAAGGGCAAATAACCTGCATGTAGCACTAAGATCAACAATTTTATATTTGTTACATTTGGACCAGAATTTCCTGAGGTGTTTTCTTGCAGATATATCACCTTCACCATCAAATTCAAGTTTTGACAAGAGGTTAACTGTCTCATTGGGAATATTAGCTAATGTAAAATTAAAAACCGATTCCCAAACAGGAATTTGGGCATGAGCCATGAATGATAATAATCAAGATAAATTCACTCTTAAAATGGCTAGCTTGACATCTAACCAGCCCTTAAGCATATATGTAATGACGAAGAAGAGTAAAAATATAAAAACTGAAAAATCAAAGAGAGAGAATAAATGCTTATTAAAATAATAGAAAAAATAAAACCACTTGTTTTACCTCGACCCTCCTTCTAGTGCCATTTGTTGACCGGATTTTCTGTCCTGAGGCCAACAAGGAGAAATAATCCACACAAAGTGCTTAAAACAGTCCTCTGTGTGTTTGGGATAGCTAAATCTCGTGCGAACAAAGGCCTCGCTGCCTTTGTAGGTTTTCTCCCAATAATTGAGAGTCTCACAATCAGATTTTAATGATTTCCTAAATGATCAACTATTTTAAAATGAAAAATTAAATTTAACTAAGATGCAAATTTAAAAAAAAACAAAACACACAGATTTAGCAATGCCAAATGGCACAGATTTAGCAGCTGCTAAACTGTAATTTTCCATTTATGAAACGAAACTAAAATTAAACTAATCTATTTCTATCCTATGTTATCCTGCACAGGAGCATGATTAATATGTTAATGTTCTATGATAATATAGGTAACAGAAAATAGATAATATGATCATGAGAACAATCCACATATTCAATATCATCAATTCAAAAATAACATTCACATTTAAGAATAATAAAGAGATAAACTATTCATTATCTTAAAATGTAAAATTTCATAGAACAATTAACAACTTTAATATTTTAATATTTGAAATTTAAGATTGATGTATCACCTAATTGAGTACCTCTGAATAACACAAGGCATCAATAAGTAATATAATAAGATATTTTATATTCAGGTTTAATTAAGAAAAGTCAAATAAAACCGATATACATAATATCAGAATCAAATATTAAAATATCTATGTGTTCCGAGCAATATAATAAACATACACAGAATTGTAACAAAGTACAAATTCAAGTGGTAATAATGATCGAAACTACAAAGAAGAGAAACTCTCGTATAGACCTTTCAGCACAATTGATTGTCTTGACTATATAAATATACACAGTTCTCCTTCTACATGCTCGAATCACTCAGGAGAAAAACAAACGGAGTTTTGAAAGTCATTTACAGAATTTTCTGAAGTGTTCTCTCCCCTCGGAGCATCTCTTCTTTCTTTTGCAAACAGAAACATTACAAACAGAAAACAGAATCGAGAAAACAAAATCTCTATTCTGCCGAGACCCCTCCCATTGTCCAATGATTCCACTTCCTTTTATAGGCCATTAACGATCCTTCCTTTCCTTGCTTTTCATTGAACGAACTGTTTGATCCGATACCTTTTGCTTCAAATCTGGAGATATGCTTGCAGTCTAGTAATGGTATCCGCATTTTGCTGATCGATGACTATCTTTTATACTTAAACCATCGTCGAGAGAAGTGGGATGTGCGAAATCCTTTCTTCTAGTCTCACAGATGTAATAAAGTAGCAGCAAAATTTATCTTCTTAGCCATAAACCTGCGTAACAACATGATATAAAAAGAATTATCATCTCTTAAAATTGCATGAGTTCATATTAAGTCAAAGGGAGAAATGATGAGAAATCTGCAGTAAAAATAATAAAAATAGTAAAATTTTCTCCCTTTTGCTTGATCCCGTGAAGAAATCCTTTTCTTTAAATAATATGCAGTGTTTACTAATCGATTAATAGCTAAACTTATTAAAAATTGCCTTTAACCTGCCCTCAACAAAATGATTCCATAGCTTACTGATTTTCGGCGATTAACTCTACGTTTTGAATGTCGGTCCTTGGCTCAAATCATAACTGCCATTAAGTCCTGTCCTGCGTGAAATCCTATGAATATGTGAAAGTATTTTCTTTAACATCCATGGAGTTAGGGTTTTCTTTACTGCTGGTCTTGTGTCTTTTATTTCTTGTGATTACATGTAACCAATGCACCGTTGTAAACCGAGAATAAATCTCAATAAGCTCCAGAATTTGTGACAACAAATCCCAGCTTAATGGTTATCTATTCAATGCGTTGTTCTTGGTTGTTGATCGAGACTTTGATCCTCAAGAGTTTTTTAATATCTTCATTAAAACACAATCCCTTTAAAATCTGCAGAATTATAACTACTTGACAACGATGGACATCTGGTAAGTTCCACCTATTTCTCTTGCGCAACAATTGGACAAATCTCTAATGGCAACTTCATTGTATCTTCTCTAAGAGGTCGGTTCTATTTCCTGTAGGTGAATAACTGGCAGCTTTTAGAATTGTTCTAACAATTAATGATCTCAAAAAAAATCTGCATTCTGGTAACGATCTCTTACTCATGGAAATATGAAAATAAAGACAATGGCATTCCTTTTGAACGCGTGGAAGCTGAACATATTAGGTTTGACCTCTGACAATAACACTTAGCGCTATGGTATTCCTTTGAGAATCACGATATATGCAAAGGGCAACTTGTCTTTTGCGAAATCTCAAGAAATATTTAAGGAGACCACCATATAATCACGAGTTAAGCTATGGTCCAATTGGATGCTTTCTGTCCTTCTCAAAACTTATCACTTTCAAACTCTTAGATTTCTTATTTTATTGGTTCATGTAGTATCTTTCGAAAAGTCATGCCCTAAACGCATTGTCTTCCCTTTATTTCTTTAAAAAAAAAAACATAAGTTAAAAAAATATATCTATATGCTTATATTGGAGCTTATGTTCATTTTCTTTCACATTAACCAATGAACAATGAGACATGAGAATCCTTTATTTGATATATTTAAAATAGTAAAAAGAAGGTTTTGTTAATAAATTAGCTCTCATGTGTAGTTTAATTTGCCTTTGATCACATATAAAGGTATGAACGTGTACCCTTAGCCATAAAGCAGTTAGCATGGCTCATTTATTAAAAGTTATATTACTTATTTCTTCCATTACTACAAAAAGGAGAATTAAATAAAAATTTATAAAATCTATCAAAAGATTTACTTAATTCATTATAAATGATAAAAAGCCTTTTGGTAAAACTTTAAACTTTATATTCAATTTTCCCTTTGTGAGGTAACTAGAAATAAATAATTAAAAATTGGGAACCTTATAAACCATGAGGATCATCAAATAATTTTGAATGACTATATAAAAACAAAAATAAAACATTATATGTCGAGGGTACACCATACGAAAATACAAGATCATCAAAATTTATTGATAGAATGAAGAATAAGAATTGTCAAGAAATGATATCGATGTAATTAAGCCAAACGAAAGTATGCAATTAATTCGGACAAGCTCAAATAAGGATATGCAAGCATTGTAAAGCAACCGGAATTCAAAAGAGTCAAAGAACAATGATAAGTCAAACCATCAAATTCTTATCTCATGACAACCAAACCAAGAAGAAAGCAACGCAAAGGGTGAAGAATCAAAAGAAATAAATCCATGAAATCATCTAAGAAATCAAACAAGATGAAATAAAAGGAAAAACTAAATATTTACAAAATTCTAATGGGCCCCCTTTATTTTGCAAAATCAAGGGGAAGTTGTTGGGGTGCCAACAGGCTGCCGACCAATACATTGCAAATCCATGGTAGTAAAGACTGACCGAACACAATCATGGCTACTAGACACAATCATAGATACATGATGAGATGATAACACAGCCACGACCAATACAAAGTGGATCTGTGTAATATAACTCAAACAATCTCCATCGCAACCTAGGTGAAATATGAGAACAACCCAGGGTCTTCAAGCCGAACCCGCGATGATACGAATCTATCCATGTGATTATAATGTCTTGGAGTCAAACATGGTAGAAACCACTTGATTATTGGTCATTGATGTATACCGTTAACAAGTGCGAGAGAAATCACCATTGATGTCAATGGTGCCCAAGGTATCACAGTACATACCATTGAGCATGAATTAATGAGTTGAGGTCGAACGCTCAATGGAATCTTCCAATCAAGAGTCAATGATGTAAACTCATGTTGAAAGTGAGGTAACATGCCATTGAGGCATGCAGGCCCAAGGTATTTGATTGGTTTCTAGATTCAGTCATTGGATGATGTGATGAAGTCGACAAGGATGAATCCGTCGAAGGAGAGCCATGATGAATCCCCCATCATCGACATGAAACATGACCACAAATGTTTGGAGTGAATCGGACGGTAGAGTGGTGTGCAAGACTGACTCAGGGTAGACCGACATGACGGAAGGTACACTAACTACAGATAATGAATAACAAACGTCTCTTGAACATGGGCATGGCATGACTTGGCAGTATTGACATGAAGAGAATGATACCAACCCTTAATGCAACTGATGATGGAAGCATTCTTTGGATGACCCAAAGGAGTGACAGGACTCACGGAATCAGCAGGACTTGAAGACAGATGGATTACCCAACTATTGAATGCAAATGCAAACAAGTGCCATGTTCAAGAGTGACTAAGTGCAGCGACAATAACAATGATCACAATCTCATCCCTATTCCCCATCATGATTGATGAGTACCTCTTTTGTTTTTTAACGAGCTTGAGGAGGGTAACAAATACTTGGTATAGCTCATCCCATGGATGAGTCCCATCCTAAATGTTTTACGAACCTAGGATAGGAGGGGTTCGTCCCATGACGGGCCCTTCGATGTTAAATTTTAACGAGTCCATAGAAGGTAAACTCGGCATGATTTCATGTTTAGAGAGTCTTAAAACGACTAAAGAAGACTCTATAGTTCCTTTTTCGTAAAGTTAGGCTCTTCGCCCGAAAAAAGGTAAAACAACGCGAGAGACAACTCTTCCAGTCATGATTGGCTAGATTGCTCCTTTTTCATAAATAGTGCCTCCTGGTCCGGAAAAGGGGTAAACTATCACCATAAAGACGACCATTCAAATACTTTTACAAGTGTGAATGCATCAAGTTCGCTTGGCGATCTTTTCATATTTCGAGAGCCTGAAAAGAGCTTAAAGAAAGACTCCGAGGGGTTCCTTTTCGTGGATGTTTAAGGAGACCGAAAAAGTGATAAATATAACTCGGTAACTTATTCTCATCATTTTACGAGCACGCGAAGGAACAAAGAGTTAGCTCAGTGTCATCATTAATATGTTTTAACGAGCGGGATAATGACACAAAAAAGCTCGAAGAGTTGTTCACACCCGACAACAAGCGCGAAAAGGATACAAGTGCAAGCAATCATTTATAACATCTTATCGCACCTGCAAATCTCTAAGAACTAGCTCAAAACAGTCGATTAGGTGTTTAGACGTGCAAAACACTTCCAACTATAGGAAAAATATCCCAATAAACAATAAATTAAAAAGGGAATATTCCATTTTCAATATAAATAGGGCAAAATAGTGAAAAATAATTACTATTGTTTTTTACCAAGTTGGAGAGTGAAAGTGACCTTTGGAGAACGATTTTAAGCCGTTGATAGCAGGAGCCGTGATCAGTTGTTTCCCGTGCCGTCAATGTCAGGTAAACCTAAACTCTGCCCTCTTTCTTTTCACGGGTTTACATTTTTCATTTCCTTCCATTTTTTTGAGTTTTGAGCTTGTTGGTGAAGGGATATTGCACCCACGGATCGACGCAGTTCCCCTTTTCGGGAACTGCACCGAGGGCGTGCCAATGCAAATCCTGAAAAGTTGTCCTGCGCCAACGGTGCCCTATCCAAAAGGACGGACTGCGCCGGTGCAAGTTCGCATGGCAATCTCAAAATTAAAACCAAAGATAAACTCTTTTGATGGTTTGGAAAGGTCCTAATCATTTTTTTATGGACTTTTGGACAGGGTTCAAGTGAACACAATGGTCGAATGGCATGAACGAGAGCATGAGCTCGATGATGCCCAAGCGACAAATGATCCTCAATGCATGGCTGCATTGAGGAATTATGGATTGATGAAGTACTTTCACGTTCCGGGCATGAGATCACAAGTACAGTTATTAGAGCACTTGATCCAATGTTGGGATCCGGTGCATCAGCATTTTCATATAGGTGTCCACACCTTGACCATAGATATCGAGGATATCTATTTCTTGAAAGGGCTGTCTCGATGGGGGAATCCCATATCATTATCAAGATCACAAGGAGGTGATCGTACCATGGAGGATTTGATAGACCAATGGTACACTAATGGCACCCAGATGGTAGGTGGGAAGATTCCCATCAAAGAGGTTAGAGATCGAACTCTTCACACAGTTTTGTTTACCATTGTGAGGGTGGTCGGTAGTAGGTCTGCTCATCTAGCGAGCAAGTCCCAGATGATGTATGCTAAGGAGTGTATGGATCAAACAGTCTTCAACTAGTGTGAGGGACTCATCGCAAGTTTGCGAGAACAGATCACCAAGTGTCGGCGTGGGGTGCTGAAACAGTTTGGTTATGGCTCGGTTGTAGTTTCGTTCTTCCTGGAGCGGGTGCCGCATCTACGCCTGCAGGTTGATATAGAGGATCTGGATCCAAGAGATCCTCACATGATCCTTTGGACAGAAGTGTTGGCCCTCCATGGCGATGGTGTTCCCATTATTTGCTTTGGTGCACCCTTCTTCAAGTATTTGAGGGGGCAGCTCCTCATGGTCGAGGATTATCCATACGATGGGACCGACTTCAGGGGTGATCCAGACCTAGTGCTTCCTGAGGGGACGTAGTGGGGTGACATTGGTAAGAACGACAACTCTACTGTGTTTTTTGCTTTATTTTTTTTAGATGTTTTTGGAGTATTACTGATAGTTGACATATGTTTGATGCAGATGTGGGTCTGTCACGACCAGTTGGTGTCTCTCCGATTGCGCGGAGAGGAGCAGTGTCGGTGCTGGGTGCCATAGTGCATGATGCTGTTGAGGAGATGGATGAGCTGGAGGAGAACCTCCAGCATTTGACTCTAGACATTCCAGAGCCTAGGGTTCATGATCTACCTTGCTGGTACCAACGTTAGACTATTGGAGTGTCTGAGCATTTTGGCTCGCTTCTTAGGAAAGTAGCAAGAGCGATCATCTGCTACCACGAGCATCGTGGGGATCAGGCATGTGTTTAGATGTATATGTACTGAAAGCTACAGGATTAAAATTTTGTATCGAGAGATATTTACTGAAAGCTTATATGCTTAATATTTTTGTATCAGTACTCCATTTTGATATGATATACAAAAAGTCTATTGGAGGATTTATACACTGTGTTCTTATGGATGATTATAGGATCTTGCGTATATGTTTGTTTATGCATTATGTACATGTCGTCGCTTTTATGTTTTATGAATATTTCATGTATCTACAATATACCAATCCAATATGAAATTGGTCATGAGGTCAGCAATGGTGTTTATGTCTCTTGAAATGTGCAGGTACTGAATAGACTCGAAAGACCTCTCCAAGAGACGTACTCGTCGAAAAAGACGGAGTAACGTGGGATTGCGGATGGCGTAGACACGGTTAAGGTGGGAGAACACTAATTGTGAGTCGAGGTGGATGACAATGTTTTCTATACCGAGGGAAAGAGCATCGGTTAAGACTCCAATCACCGCGTGATACTCTACGATGTTATTGGTTGCGTACCCTAGACAACTCCCTCCCGAACTGATGAGCTCGTTGGTAGGGGAATAAATCACCCAGGCTGTCGAAGCGAGGTTGCGGGTATACCGGCTGGTACCGTTAGCGAATCCAAAATAGGTTTCCATCTGCACATGCATGCGAACATGGTATAAGCATAAAACCAAGATCCTAACACACTAAAGAAAAGTGTCACACCACACAAAACACACACCATGTACAATATATACAAGATACTAACGTGTGAAAGACTTAGGCGTAGTACCTCTTTAGGTAGAGCCCATTGCGAGGCTCCCCCAAATATATTCCATCATAATCCTCAAGCTCGTAAGCTCCCTTTTCCAAGACATGTTTTACAACATATGGCCCATGCCACATGGACTCGAACTTGCCTGCCCCTAGCTTATCATGTTTTTGGTCATATGTGAGGACCAAATACCCCTCGTTAAAGACACGAGGTTTGACTAACTTCTCATACTGGGATTTAATGTGTTTTTTATGTGTTTCGTTGGCAAGAGTAGCATCGCGGCAGGTTTCGTCTAGTTTTTCCAAGTGAAGGAAACGTTCTTCCTTGACAGTAGTGTTCGAGAGAAGTTCGACTACAAGTTTCAGTGATGGAGTCTCGCACTCTATCGATAGAACTGCCTCCAATCCATAAACTAGTTGGAAAGGTGTGAACCCGGTGGAAGTCTTAACGGAGGTCCTGTATGCCCATAGGGTAGAAAAGACCATGTTGTGCCAGTTTGATTTATGTGTACCCACCATCAGTTGAATCATGGTTTTCAAGACCTTATTGATGGCCTCTACTTGTCCATTGGAATGTGGGAAATATGAGGTTGATTTGTCATGGCGAAAACCCAGTCTGGTGCTCAATTCATCTACCATCTAGTTTTGAAAATGAGATCCATGATCGGTAACGATGGCTCGCAGGACTCCAAATCGCGTAATGACATGGTTGAACATGAAGAGTGCAGCGGTTTTGTCGTCTTCATTGTATGTAGGAATATCCTCGACCCATTTAGTAAAATAGTCAACGACTACAATGACGTAACCATGCCCCCCAGCCGAGGTAGGCTTACAGTGTGTGAAATATATGCCCCATTTAGCAAAGGGGCCTACAACAATAACTGAATGTAAAGGGGCTGGATGTGAGCACTTTTTGAATTGGAAAAGCTGGAATGGGGTCACTTCTTAATGGCCTCAATACAATATTTGAATATTGAAGGCCAATAGTATCCGGCGCGCAAGATTTTCTGGGTTGTAGCCATCCCAAAAAGATGACCACCACAAGCCCCGGAGTGACATTCATTCAATACATGTTCATCCTCCTCATGTGTCAAACAACATCGAAGGATGGAGTCAACGCCATGACGATATAATGTATCGCTAATGATCAAGTAGTACTTGGCTTGGTGGCATATACGACGACGGTCGTCACGAGATAATTGAGGGTTGAACCGTTGGGTTTGAAGATATAATGTGATATATCCATACCATGGGTCAGAAGTGCTGATGAGAAACAATGAATCGTCTAGAAGGGATTCGATGGGCTCAGTTCTTGAATCAACACGGGGAAGATCTCAAATGAGCTCCGCAAAAACTAAAGATTTCTTTGACTTGGCCTTCTCGAAGAGGATATCAAATTCTTGAAGTATCACAATCCAGCATGAATACTTGCCCCCGAGAACCTGACATGTAAGAACGTTGTACATGGGGTTCGAATCGACAATAAAAGTAGTGGTACAGAGCAGGATGTAGTGACGAAACTTTTGGACAACAATCACTGCCGTGAGAGCGAGTTTCTCGACATGTGAATAATGGGTTTCAGAGTCAATAAGACCCTTACTGAGGTAGTAGATCACATGTTCCTGGGCGTTATCGTCTTCTTGGACCAAGACCATGGCGATCATGGTGGAGGAAGCGGCAATATAAAGGATATAATACTTATAGTAATTGGGCGGTTGGAGCACAAGGGCGTGAGTAATGCAGACTTCAAATTGTCGAAGGATTGTTGGGCTTGGTCGTCCCAGATGAAAGGGATGTCCTTCTTCAACAATCACATATATCCCTGTGTGTTTTGAGAGAAATTACATACAAAATGTCGTAGGTAGGTTTCCTTCCCTTACAAACTCTGTAGTTTTGTGATATCAGTAGGAGGTGGAAGAGCGACAATGGCTTCCACCTTCAAGGGATCGTTGTGGATCCCATCCTTGGAGATGATGAAACCTAGGAGGCATCATGATTCGATGTAGAAAATGCACTTGTGAGGATTCAAGCGGATTTTATACTTCCTGCATCTGAGGAATACAACCGTCAGATGGTCGATGTGGAACTCACGATGCTGTGAATGACCAGTGAGATCGTCAAGATAGGGTTCCAGGAAGTCCTTCACATCATGAAAAGCATACGACATGGCCCGCTAGAATGTAGCACCAACATTTTTGAGGCCAAAAGGGAGTTTACGATAAGAAAATGTACCCCAGGGGCAGATGAAAGAGGTCTTGTGTTGGTCGGTCGGGTTGATCTCAATTTGATTATAATCGGGAAAATCCATCCATAAACGAGAAGATGACGCTCGCGATGCAATTGTCGATGATCTGATCAATGAAGGGCGTAGGGTAGTTGTCCTTAGGACAAGCCTTGTTCAGGTACCTATAATCGACACAGACCCTAATAGTACCCTACTTCTTTTCCACAGGAATGACTTTGGAGGCCCATTATGTTAAAGAAACAGGATAGATAAATCCGACCTTCAAGAGATTTTCGATCTCAGCTTTAATTGCCGCATTTTTTCGAGGATGCACTGGTCGTAAATTTTGGCGGACAGGTTTAGCTTCGGGATAGGTTTGGATCTCATGCATAACAATGGAAGGATCGATCCCAGGCATTTCCTCATAGGTCTATGCGAAGACATCGCAATTTTTTTTTAATAAGGTTGTGAATGTGGTGATCTCATCAGGAGAGCATTTCTGGCCAATGTGGATATGTTCCATGACGCCGAGTGTAACTAAGATGTCAATTGGGATGGTATGCGTGATGTTTTCCATACTTTCTTCTGTAATCGTATCATAAGTGAGGATCGGTGACTGCGGGAAAGGATAGACATCTGGTGAAAAAATGGTTGTGATAGTGTTCTCCACAGAATCTAATGAGGGTAGGAAATATGATCGGCGGTGAAGGTCTTCCCATGGAGGTTCACCCGTGCTCATAATCTCCATGATGGACATCAGAATGGAAATTCCGGAGCAGAGGATATGGTGAGGATGACGTCCGTTGTCGAGAACAAGATGTAGAGGCCACAACCAAGTGGTATTCAAGGGCTGACTGGATAGCCTCATAAGTAGCTTCAACTGGTGAGAGAGGCATAGTATCTCCAATCAAGTGCATGGTGGCCTCATCAGGTATGAGCCATTGATTTCTATGGTTGGAAGATGATGGAATCATGGAGGACATCATGTTGACCATGACAACATGGTTAGGGGTATCTGGGCTTGGAAAGATGCCCATAAGAGATGAATCTTTTATGAGGACGACCCCCACGCTCTCATATATCTATGAAGATTGTCCTAACAGAGGGACATTGTCGCCGGGGTGAGTAGCGGTGTCCGGTGTACAAAAGTCCAATTAGTCAACAATTCGGCCTTGATAGGGGAATTACACAATGCGAAAGACGGATGACGCAACTGCATTCATGGCGTAAAACCAGTTACGACCAAGAAAGAGATTATAATCCAAAGGGGAGACAACCACTTCCACATTAATGGTGTAATATCTCGAGACTTTGACATTTTATTTTGTGTTGGGCATAAGCCCCGATGTACATAGATGAATTTTATTATGTGTTGGGCATAAGCCCCGATGTAGATGGATGATCTATGTGATGGGCATAAGCCCCGATGTGCATAGATGTGTAGGGCATAAGCCCTGGAGCACATGGGTTACGGTAGTATGTACGGAGCATGCACTCTGGAGTACATAGATAACCCCACAAGATAAATAATGAGTGTTGGGCATAAGCCCTGGAGCACTCCAACATGATGTTGAGCATAAGCTTTGGAGCACTCCAACATGATGTTGAGCATAAGCTCTGGACCATCGGATCTTTGGCCATTGTATCCCTAGGTGTATCGTACAAATGCATCCTAGAACTACTGTTGAGAAGAGACTCTAGAATTGCACTAGTGTAACGCCCATTGAGAGTGTTGAGCATTAGCTATGAATAGAACTAGGGGTTACGTCACTTATGGTGTTGAGCTTGAAAAAATCTGAATATCACCCATATTCATCATATTTATTCCAATTGATTAATTGAATCATTATCTATTTCTCATCAAGGACTGAAAGACACTACCACGAAAATGAGGTAATTGAGCATGCAAGGGGATCTAGGGCTACCTATCTTAGTTGACCGACCAAACCCACAAGATGCCTTGTTAAATAATTTACATAATTTAATGAAACATCAAAGATATAATTATGCTATTTAATACATTGATTAATAAAAGGATAGTTATAAAAGAGCCTCACATATGTACAAGAGTAAAATGTGTACATACTTATATATATATAAAGCTATGAGAAAAATAAAAGGTACATAGATTAAATAAATAAAGTCTATATATTTATAAGTTATACATATACATATATTTATTCTTATAAAATAAATAAATAAAATTAAAAGTTTCCAATATCAATTCAAAGAGAAACAATTAAAAAGTTCTAGATAACAAAAGATTATAATTAAAAATGACCTTTTAATTATATTACATATAATTCAAACTAGGAGTTGAATTCAAGAAGACATTAAAAATATTGATGTCAACTTAAGATAACAAAACTGCCATTTTCCAAAAAATACCTATAAACATAAGGACAAATACCAAGAGAGGGCATTCTAACTTATTGTCATTTTTTTGTGGTATTAAGAGAGATTGTTCCAAATCCTATAAGAGGAAGATACCAAGATTGATTGCAAACAACCTTTTTCCTTAGGTTCTCCATATTCTCTTGCATGCCTGAACCACCTCGGGGGTGATCCGAATAAGAACATGGAATGGTTCTGGATCAAAGGTTGGGAGGAACGTGGCAGTTATGAGGTTATTCGATTACCACTCCACGGTTCAGCTGAGAGTAATTTTCCATTAATTATTGTCTAAAGTGTGCAGGTGATAAAGGAGATCCAATCAGTACATTTCAGGTACAAATTTATATCAGTTGAATATCAAGATCCTATATAATTATAGGCTGAAATTTGTAACAATGGAATTTCATTATTAAGCTGTAAATTTCTCTTTTACAGATTTTGGTTAACGTTATTTACTTCATGGGAAAGGGAATACGCATTGGCTCACTGGGTTGAATTAAATAATTCTTACTGCTAATATTTAAATGTACATATCTTTAGGATTAACCGAGAACATATCTTCCATACAAAGTTTCGATCAAGAAGAGCTAGCGAAGCTAGCGTGTGCTAGATCTCCCTTCTTATAAATTTAAAATTTATTATGTTAAAAACACTTATGTTATACCGAGATAAGAACCTCTCAAATGTATAATAAAATAAGTATTTGTCAGAGTCCTTTAAAGGAACCTGGAAGCTTTTGCAAAACCCAATTCTACGCATAACAAACTACTGTTTAAAGAAGAAGAATTTACACATCTGAAACAAAGTCTTCCTTAAAATCCTCATGGATCACGGATCGAATCCTTTAAAAATGAAACTACCCTAGATACTAAAATTTAGACATAATACTTTTTATTTGGGATAATACACATGCCAAATTAACCAACAGAGAACACGATAAGAAATAAAGAAAAAAATTTAAACCATAAGTTCTTTTCATCCATTACAGGCATGGGACGTATCTCTTTAACACAGTATCCCCTTAGAAAAATGATTAAAACATCCAAAGAGCACTTTCGATAATTCATTTAAAATAGCATAAGTAGGGCACCACAATAAAATTTAGCACCAATCAAATTCAACCAACACAGGCTCATGATCAAAATCCTTAGAGCATAAATTCTAGCCATATATTATTAGCATGAGCTTGCCACGCTTTAGCGTTGGCTCAAAAGCACCTCGGTGCTTATTATTAAATTTAATTAAATTACTACAAACAGAGCTAGGGATTTTCCTAGACCTCTGTAGAGGTTTTAAAACTAAATAAAAACTTTCTATTCACATACAGATGGAGCTAGGGAACTACCCTCACAAACCATAGGTGAGTATTTGGGGAAAACAACACACAGTCAACAACTTAGAAAAACACGAACCCTACAGGTTGAAACCACACTTACAGCATTGATAAATTTTACACCCCTCTCTTTTACCAAAACCAACTACAAAGAGTAAACATATCTCACAAATCTTTGAAAGAAAGAGAGAACAAATCATCAAGTTAATTCGTATTACAGAGTTAGCCATCAAACGTGATTCTTCATATTAAAAATTTCCCCAGCATAACTCATAAAGTTATAATTTAGGGCTCATCCAAAAACTCTTTAACATAAAATTGAAATGCCTAAAACAAAATAGAGTAAACCATTAAGAATCATTTAGAACTCAGAGTAGCAAGCATCTAAATAAACACAGACCTGGAAGACATTCTCAGATTTAAACTCAGCCAAGTATCGAAATCTTAGATTCACATAAAACTCAGGACTTACTAAGACTATGTCAAGACAGAGTAGAAATCATGTAAGAATAGTAAAGATAGTAGAATGTTGAATATATATTAATTAACCATAGGGTATCAATTGATACAAAATTACAGAGAACCCATGTTTACACAGATGTAGAGGGCTGGGAGCATACACTCTCCATACAAACAAGTAACACCTCTATACAATACCGAAACAACTCCCATAAGGATTACAAATGACATCATTTTCCCTAAAGACCAACAATGGCACTAAAATCCTTGTCACTCCAGCGCAACCATAAAATCAATACACCGAAGCTGCTAAACATTCTCATGGAATAAGGTGATTTCCAAGGGCCCGGATCTTACTAGGGCCTATCGCTCTTGGAGCCTCCCCACTGCCCGAACGTCCAACCTCCAAGCCAACACGCAAATAGTGCCCCAAGAAGGGATTTTTCCTGGCATGAGTAACAAGAAAACAAAGAACGAATTAGAATCGTAACATGTAAAAGAATTGCTGCAAAGGAGAAATTTGTTACAGAGAAAGGGAAGCAGGATCGTTACCTGAGCTTAGTCTCGTCCTGGTTACAACGACAACCTCGGGAAGGAGCACGCACAGACTGAGAGCTGCACTCTGGTCATGCGCTATCTCTCTCCACAAACCTGAAACTGCCGAGATCTCTCAACCTCCAAATGCCAAACGAAACAACTCAATAGGGTGTTAGGGTTTAGAGTATACCCTTTTCCAGCATGGACAAGCACCTCGTTCCCATCACGTGGCTCTCATAAACCCCCCAACTACTTCCACAATCAACGGAATCTTTACCCAAATGCCTATAGTTGGAACTTACATTTCGTTAAAATCACTTTGGTATAAACTTAGAATTTCAATACATAGGTTAGCCCCCTTTTCTCACTTAAGTAATTGTTGTCTTTCCATCAAGATACTAGCTTAGGTCCACCCTCAGGGCACCTACAACATTGTTAGAACATGTTTTAGCTAGCATAAAAGCTAAGTAAGTCCAAGTCCAAATGAAAGTACTCTTACCGTTCATGTTTATAATATTGTTAGATTCATCTATGCCATCATATTAAACACAGCCACATTATTTTACACAGACAGGAATTTAGGATTAAAGTATACATCAACCAGTGAACAAAGTATCAGAATGTATAAACAAGTGTATGTCACAGAGTAATGGAAACAATGATAACAATACTTTAGGATATCTTAGATCAATAAGTATACAAATTAAGAAACTTAATCCATTTAGTTTCGACATGAGCGTAGAAATCATACTATGAGGACTGCTTTATTAAGCTCCAGACTTTACGCCCAAACCAGCATGCACTTATAACAAAATGTGTAGTAAATAGGCAGAGTAGAGTGACAAACACCAGTGTAAAACATACAAGTTCATTGCCATACAATTAACCATAAAAACAAATATCACAGTAAGAATTGTTAACACCCAAAAAGTGCTCACTAGCTCATTCCCCTATTCTCATGACCCATTTGTCCACTTTTTCCACCATTTGAGCCTCTAAAAACCTTCAAAAGTTCACCAAAAAGACCAAAACCCATCTTTTTCCACTCAAAATATGTAATTTTCCTCAAAAGATTAAAAAAACCCTCAAAAGGGGTCCAAAATTCCCAAAATCAATTAAAAGAGAATAAAAATATAAAATATATTCAAAAAAGGAAAAAGAGGGAAAAAGAAACCTAAACCATTTTGGTCAATACCATTGGTTTCCTCAATCCATAATGGTATTCCCCATCATCAAAAAACTATAAAAAGGTGATAGGGGCTCCTCACTATTCATCCACATTTCATCATATCCTTATGTTGCCAAATTCCCTTTGAGAGCCCTTGCCTCTCTTTTCGAGTTTGAAGATCCCCATTAAAGCATTGGAGAAGAAGAGACCATTGGACATTGGAGCACCTCAACCTTGGAGCTGCTCAAACTCACCATCCTCACCATTTGAAGTAATACAAAAGATCAAATTTTCTATTTCTTGTTTCTCTCATAGATCTCATTATTTATTGTTCTTAAATCTAGTCTTTATTTCCTTGCACATGTTAAATCAGATTTACTGTTATTTACATTTGTTTTTACTTTTACATTGAGACTGCTGCTACAAGTTAGCAGGTGCTCTTTAGCACATGCTTGGTTGCAAAACCAAGCAACAGTTTTTGGCGACTCCCCTGGTTTTCGAATTTTGAATCTTTGATTTATATCTATATTTTAGTTGTTTTTTCCCTTTAATGTTGTAGGTCTGCCATATTAGTCAGCACCTTGCTTACTGCCCTAGCCATTGGCTTGTTCTGCAGCCTAAAAAAAACCAAAATTTCAATTTCTGGGTTCGTTTTTCGGCGACGTTTTCCGTTCGTCGCATTGCGGATTTTGGCACCGACAACCGTGATTCACATCGCGACTTTCAGCCTATTTTTCATGCTCCACATTGTGGCTTTTAGACTCGTTTCTACGAGTCACATCGCGAGTTTTAGCCCGATAACCGTGATCCACCGCGCAGGTTTTGTTTATATCGTTGCCATTCACATCGCGGCTTTTAGCCCGAAAGTCGCGATCCGCATCGCGATTTTGCCACAGACAGCCGCGATATTGCCTGTTTCATCCGACCCATTTTTCTGAGTTTTTCTCATTTCGGCCCATTTTTTCCAGCCGTCTTCCCTGCATTTTTTAGACAGACCACTATTTTATCTTTTGCAGCATTAAAAACTCATATTGATTTCCTGTTTTTTGCTTTCCTACATCATTTAAAAAAAAAACAGTTTAGTGAAAGAAAAAGAGTGAAGCATTTTTCAGTTAGAAATTTCATATTTTACAAATTAGAACCATAATTTTAATTTGTTTTATATTTCTCCCAAGCGAGTTCATTTTCATGCTATTTTCTTTACCATAATTTTTTAAAGAATTTCACATATTTTTTGAAAAGTTTTTAAAAGCATTTACATTTAAATCGTTTTCCATATTTACGTTGATGTCTACTTTGCAAGTTGAAATCCTTATTTTCAGTAGTGAATTTTTCGCCCAAGCGAGGCATCTTTGTTTAAGTACATAACCACACCATCACACAATCTGTCACAATAAATCCAAGTGAGCCTTAAAATTCTCTTAACTAAACCAACATTCTAACCCCATTTCAGGAACACCAAAAGAATATTGTAGTTAGGTAGGACTAAGGGGATAAGTATCCAAATAACACCCCTCACTCACTTACATTCTGAGACATAGTGGTTGACATTTAGGGTACCAAAATCCCTTAGTATTTATTGTCACGGTTTAAAACCAATTTGTCAGAAAGGCCTCTCCCTTAGGAGGGTCGAAGTAGCCAGACTGGTTCCGGAGGCTTGAGTGGAATACCGCAATCCATTCAGTCACCGAACGAAGGATACCTACTCATTGCTCTCGTTGTACCACCCTTGTGGGAGTAAAACAGTGATAGAACAAGAGCTGCAGATTCACCTTTCTGTACGTGTCATGAACGGGGTATCTTAGTGGCCTATCTTCTAGGATTGTCTACCCGGTGTCCCTCTCGGTAGGGGGATATCTAGCCTTTGGTTCTACAATTCATATTGTCTGACTTGGATTTCATCACCTTGTAGAGGATATGTCTCGTTTAATCATAATAATTTTTAGTTAGGTGGTTGCATGCTCTATTACCTCCCCTTGGTCAGTGAGTCCACCATTTTCTATTTTTAGGAGCCATTTGCATGTTGGTTTTCTGACCACATTTTTTTACAACTCCACTTACTATAGCACAGCTGTTATAGTAAGTGTTTTGAGTTTGGTTGTTGGCCTAAGTGCCATTGCTTTTTACGCTCCCTTCTTGCACACACGGTTGCATTAGGGCTTTTGAGCTTTCCACTCACCACCACCCTTTAATTTTAATAAACAACTGTCACCATTGACTCCCTGAGACGTTCTTGGCGTTTTCGGGGTGAACCCCCACAATACGGTTCACTTGACACCACTCTTCATAGACAAAGAGCATTGTCACTTGAATCCACACGTCATCCGATTCTGATGCACCTCATTTCACATCTGACTCTGAGGAAGAATCCGAAAATCCCATCTACACCGCACCCACTAGACACATGGCTAGTACACCTTTTGATTCTTTTTTCACAGGGACTGTTGGTGGAACATCATCCACCCCCTCCACCACAACGACCACCACGGTAGCCACAACTATCACACCTCGCTTAGGGATGCCCAACATGGGACCCACACCTACCTTAGGTATGCCCAACATGGGACCTACACCTACCATCACTGCCACTACTCAGATCCCACCAATTACTGGAACCATTCCAAACCCATCTGTGAGTCATGTTGCACTTGGGGGCACTAGCCTCTCTCACACATCTTTAGGTGGAGGGCACATCACTTTTACAACTAATATCCCCCTTGGGGGCAGTGGCCCAATTCATAATGCTACCACTAGCACTTATGCCCCACCAACCATGTCATACCCCTCTGCCAGTCTGCCATTTATGGCTAGTCTTAACTTACCAGACCTAGCAAGGTTAACAAATGACCCAATTAGACATGACCCTACTTGGCCCCCCATGCCCACAAAACTCTCCTCAGACATCCCAAAGTTTGAAGTGAAGGCTGGAGAAGACCCACAAAATCATGTTATGTCCTTTCACCTATGGTGTTCCTCAAACTCCATAGTTGATGATTCTATTCGAATCCGAATTTTACAAAGAACTTTCACTGGCTCGGCAGCCAAATGGTATATTGAGCAACCCCATGGGAAACACCCTACATTTACATCCCTCACCTCAACTTTCCTATAGTTCTTTCAACTACCCGTTCGTTATGATGTAGGAGTAGAAATCCTACTATCTTGTAGATAGAATACGGCCACCCATATCACAGATCATATCCCTGAGTGGCGTAAGCGCCATAGTCTATGCAAGATCAAGCTAGATGACCGTATCTTCCTGGATTGGTTCTTGAAATACCTCCTTCCACTTATAGCCAAGGATGTAGCTTCTGAATGACCTCAGTCAGAAGAAGAAGCCATTTTACAAGCCCAGCAGTTCGACTTGATATACGCCCAATCTGGATATTTATACACAATCTTACCAGATGCCTCGTGCGGTGATCCATCCAAGAGCGATACGCCAGGGGAATCCCATGTCGCTGACGGTATCATTGGCCAGGTTATGGCACAAAAAAAACCTTTCACCATGATGAGTACCAACAACGTCCTATATCTTTCAAGGGCCACATCTCATTCTGGAGCTATAACTTCATATGCTCCAATGACGCACACCCACCACAATCATGGACCCTCATGTCCACCACAGTGTTATGGGAAAGCACCATTAAATTATGCACCACCTCCATATTATAACCAGTACGCCAATCAGACTCCGGTTCACCCACAATCCCAATCGGCTTATTACCCTCAACAGGCAGCACCTCCTGCTCCAACACTTCCAATAGCTCAAGGTTACCAACAACCGCAACAAGCACCAGGTCCACCTCAGAACCCTCCTGCTTACTATCCACCGCATCCTGCTCTAGCGCCTGCATGACCTCAAAACCCACCTACTACCCAAGGGAAAGTATACGCACAGCAAAACCAACCCCAAAACCAAAATAACCAGCGTAACCAAGGAGATCAACAGAACCGCGGAAGAGTACGCAACCGCGGAAAAAACCAACATCAAAACCAAGGCGGGAAACCACCTAATCCTCCCAATAACAATAACGCTGCTCCTGCCAATCAAAACCCTGATCGTCCACCAAAACAGGGTAAAAAAACCAACTTGGGAACAAACCATCCATGTTCTTTTTGTTCGGTATATGGCCATTACACACATAATTGTCCCCACTTGGAGAAAGCACGTCAACTTTAGGCTGACGACGCCCAACGACAAGGACACGCCGCACAACCAACGCCACCTCCTCAGCCGTAACCCATGATATTGCAAAATCCTCTACCCAACCAAGGAGTAGTAAACACCCATCCAATGGATCCCCCACAAGGATCCGCTGCACCACAACAACAAATTACCTATGCAGCAACCGATTACCAGCATACAGAGTCGAACACTCACCATTTGCTAATGATGTCAACCTTCAAACTTGCCGAAACCAATACGACTCAGCTCCTGAAACAACATCCACTGATCCATCTTTGAGTACCCTCCCAACTGATCAGCCACTATGCATACCTAATATGCCCATGGACGGGGGGCTAAAATCCCCTCGCTTCCCTTTAAAACGGATCAACAACAATCCTAACACTCGTGCAGCTTCCAACTATAACATTGTAGAAGACTTAGCACAGTCCCCCACTGTTATGTCCGCTCTAGAAGTCCTAAAAAATTGTCCTGCACAGAGAAAATTATTGTTGTCCGCCATTGGTGCCATAGACCCTAACGACTCCCATATGATGGCTTTTGACTTAAACCAAGCCGAACCACGTATTCCTTCGTCACTAGCTTTTCAGGTTTCTGTGTCCATTCGAAACCTTGTCATTCATCGATGCATCATCGATGAAGGTGCCTCCACCTGTGTTATGTCGACTTTTGTCTGGCAGAAACTTGGATCCCCCGCACTTCACCCATCAACTACCGCATTGCGAGCTTACGATGGTCGTTCAGCCCAACCGTAGGGCCTATTAGTTAACGCGCCCGTACAACTTGGGGAGAAACTGATTCTCATAGACATAGAGGTCATCAACGCCTAGCTTGATTACAAACTCCTATTAGGACGGATTTACATGTATAAAATGAAGGTTGTCGCTTCATCCGTGTTCTGCTTCATGATGTTTCCCCACGAAGGATGCATAGTAAAAATCAACTAGATAACATACTACGATCCTAATGCCCCTGCAGCACCTGAAAATGTTCTACCTATGATCGAGTAACCCGTTTAGAGTGCACCCACATCGTTCGTCTCCTCAATCAGACCCGGGATATATTCGGATACTCCCATGACCTCCACTTTCCCATATGTCCCACCCCCTTTGAGGTTAACTGAAATATCTAATTTGTGCACCCTTTCGCACAACACACGGCCACATACTCAACAAACTCAATCACTTCCACAACCACCCACAGTGCCTAGTCATATCGGAGCAACACCAATTCACACTATCCCATTCCTGTTTCTATTTTCAGGAGTCGTCGGCACACCAATAATGGCTACGTTAAATCTTCCAGGATTAACATTAGGACTACATGTATGGTACCTACCAGCACCGACCCCTCCCCCAACACTGAATTCCGTTTTACAACTGATGCAACCCATCAATACTTCAAAACGTCCACCACCCGGTGTAGTGAACATCCAAAACCGACCACCTCCAACTGGGACCACTGCATCAACATCTAGTAATTCTCCCTCTCAACTCCGCTACAATGGGGGCAGAGGCCCGCAAACCTAGATGACCAGACTCACAACTCGCACCGCCCCACCGACTCCCAAGTTGGTGAAAAATTCCCCAACAATCTGTGTTCCCCCTAAGTGCTCTTTGTGCGATGATATAGGCCATGCTACCCATCAATGTCCACAATTACCAGCACTTCAAGAGCATATGCAAATGTTGGATGATGACACTAACATTCCAGTTGTCAAACTAGAGCTGCCCCCTCAGCCTCGTGAAAAATAATTACGTACCAACCTCCCTTGTGCGATATGTGGCATCTACGGCCATTATTCACATCACTATCCCGATCTCCCAGATTATAGAGAAGCACTATACGAATTGAATAATTATGACCTAGAGATATCCCCCCCGCTCATTGAGGAAATATTCCCCCCATAATCTTCCCCTTCAGAAGAAATCAATACCATTTATATGATTTCAACCACCTACAAGCCTGAACCAATTGATTTGATGACACACTACTTCCGTAGTGATGAGGAAATCCTTGAAACACTTATTGCACCAAACTACCCCTGGGATGATATGCACTATCGATCATACTTCATCCCTGAGGAATCTACCTCCACTACGGCAAACCAACTGTCCGTCGAATCAAAATATTTTTTACCAACCAAGGTAGATTGGTTCAAAGATCCAATCCTAGCACCAGATGCCTTTTAAGAAGGTAATATGGCCAATGTTTCGCCTATCATAAAAATTGACATCTCCACCACCCCTAGAAAACCTGAGCTTATCTCCTTAGGCACATCATGCACTGAAAAGGAAACCCAGTCCTATAAGAAACTCTTCCAAGAATTTCACGATGTCTTTGCTTGGTCTTACACCGAGATGCCTGGTCTTGATCCTACCATTGTAGAACATCACATAGACACTTGGCCCAACATACCTCCGGTCCGCCAGAAACAACACCCCATTCACCCATCTAAGCTTCTAGTCATCAAGGCCAAAATTGAGAAGCTTCGAGCAGCAGGTTTGATATACCCTATTGCTTATACCACTTGGGTTTCCAACCCAGTTCCAGTCAATAAGAAAGTAGGCACCATTCATGTCTATACTGATTTTCGTGACCTCAATCTAGCTTGTCCCAAAGACAACTTCCCAACACCATTTATCGACCAATTAATCGATGCATGTGCGGGGCATGAGGTACTATCTTTCATGGACGGTTTCTCCAGGTATAACCAAATCCAAATCTGTAAAGAAGATCAATACAAGACAGCTTTCACTACCCCATGGGGAAACTTCGCCTATCATGTCATGCCTTTCGGTCTCAAGAACGCTGGAGCCACATTTCAGCGAGCCATGACTTATTGTTTTCATGACCTAATTAACATCATATTGGTTTATCTAGACGACCTCACAGCTCGATCTAAGAAACGATCCAACCATCTAGACGACCTTCGACAAGTCTTCTTGCGTTGTTGCAAATACCAAATCCACTTGAACCCACTCAAGTGCATCTTTTGCATTCCAGCAAGCCGTCTATCGGGTTTCATCATTTCAAAAAAAGGGATCACCGTAGACCCTTTAAAGGTCCAAGCCATCGTGGACCTACCATCACCTCGTACACTAAGACAGCTACAAAGCCTTCAAGGGAGGTCCAACTTCCTTCACCGTTTTGTCCCCGATTACGCCACGACAGTACATGGTTTCCTTCGTTTTCTACGCCTTCATACCCGTTTTGTATGGGACGACCAAGCAGAAGGAGCTTTCACAAACCTGAAGAAAGCACTCACTCATGCCCCCTTGATTTCTCCTCCAGATTTCACAAGAGACTTTATCCTTTACGTTTCAGCATCCGGTTATGCCGTTTCTGGAGTACTCGTCCAAGAAGACTCCGCTCGTCAAGAGCATGTAATTTACTATGTAGGCCAAACCTTATCAGGCCCACCACTACACTACCCACATCAAGAGAAAATGGCCCTCTCCGTCGTCTTTTCAGTACAGAAATTGTACCATTACATTCTCCTCAGCCATACCACAGTTGTCGCAAATTCCAACCCAATGGTCTATCTCTTGACACGTCTCCTTCTGCAAGGCTGCATAGCTAAATGGGTGATTATCCTATAAGAATACGACCTGAATTTTAAAACCCTAAAGAGCACCAAATCCTTAGCACTCGCTCAGCTCATTACGAACCTACCATCCTCATCATCATCACCAGCTATCCATACTGATCTAATTGACAACCATTTATTCATCATCTCATCTGACGACCCTTGGTACAATGACATTTTGGTTTACCTCCACACACAGAATTTTTGACCCAATATCGACCGTGACGGGCGCCGTCGCATCCATCACCATGCCCCTCGTTACATCCTCTTAGGTGATGTCCTCTATTGACGTGGCGTCGACACAGTCCTACGACATTTCCTTTCTCGAGAAGAAGCAGAACAAGTCCTTAATGACTGTCATAGCGGCGCCTGTGGAGGCCAATTCTTTGGAATGGCCACTGCCCAAATGATAATCCGCACAGGTTATTTTTGGCCCTCATTATTCACTGATTGCATCACAACAGTCAAACATTTCCAAAACTGCCAACTCTTTTCCCGCAAGGCAAGAACACCCCCCGCTCCCCTTCATCCAGTAGTCATCGTTGGACCATTTTGCAAATGGGCCATCGACTTCATGGATTGCAATCCTGCATCAGCTGGAGGCCATAAACACATCATTGTGGCCATCGATTACTTCACCAAATGGGAAGAAGCCATGCCCACTTACAACTACAAAACCGACACTGCAGCCCATTTTTTTCTCAACCATGTTATTGCTCGTTTTTTCCTAGATAATGAAGGATCCATCCTTTTGGAGCCGGAGGCCATCCTCAATCGACGCACTCGTCATCTTCGCTCTCACTCTATCACAGAGGTCTTAATTCAGTGGCACGGCATGCAACCAGAGGATGCTACATGGGAACCACTCCTTCAGATTCAACAACAATTTCCACATCTAAAGCTTTAAGGACAAAGCTTTTTTTTAAGGGGGAGGGGATGTTAGGAACCCATGTCTTTACTTTGTTAGTATATTGTTGTTGGACGCATATGCTTTGTAAGTTGTCCCGTAGTATTTGTTGATCAATAGTTTATGTTATTGTTGTTGGCGCATATGCTTTGTAAGTCGCCCGTAGTATTGTTGATCCATGGTTTGTAGTGGCCCATGGTTTTGACCCATAGTATTGGTGCCTAGAATTAGTATATAAGTTTGTGCTGAGACCTATGAAGGCACCGTGAAGTTATTTGTATTGAGCTTTCTCATAGGAGGTTGCCCCCTCGAAGTGGCCTGCGATCAATATAAAAGTGATTCTGAGTTCTGTCATTTCTGCTATTTCGCATATTGTTATTAATTAATTGTTGTAGGTGCATCACATCTCAGACCATGGTTCTCACTTTGAGGACTTTGTTTGGCAAGAATTGTCAACACTCCTTAAGTTTGAACATCATTTCTCCTCCACCTACTACCCCCAAGGGAACGGCCAAGTCGAAGTTGTTAAGAAAATTTTGAAGACCATCCTCCAGCGCACTGTCGACCGAAATAAGTCCAATTGGCACCACATGCTTTTTCCCGCATTATGGGCTTACCGCACGTCCAGTAAAACCGCCACCGGTTTCACCCCTTTCCATTTGGTTCATGGCGTAGAATCTGTCCTCCCAATTGAGTGTCAAATCCTGACATTGCACATCGCCATCGAACTCCTCCCGGATACTTCACCAATTGAACAACGCCTACTTCTTTTAGAGCAAGCCGACGAAGATCGTCACGCATCTCTCCAAACAATCGAAGCCGCAAAGAACCGATCCAAATTTAGTTATGATAAACATGTTCACCCACGAGCATTTAGTGAAGGAGACCTTGTACTCGTTTACAACCAAGCCCATGACAAAACGGGCAAAGGAAAATTCGAATCCATGTGGCAAGGCCCACACATCATACACACTTGCCTTGGACATGGGGCATACATTTTGACCGACTCAGAAGATAAACCCATGCGCAACCCTCGTAACGGGTTGTACCTTAAATGATTCTATCCATAAAAATATTCTGGACACCACAGTCCATATTGTACAGTTTTTAATTCGTTTTTTTCACTATAAACTTTCAAAGCCTTACATTTTCATTTTTCCTGCATGAACACGGATGGATCATGTTCCACTCTACCATATCGGCTTTGCCAACGGTGCAAGTTGCTGGTCTCCAAATCTCACCTTTGCAGCTTGGGTACTTAATTCCCCTTCACATGAGTTGATCCACCTCGACGGAATGTGCATAGGTGCTGCTACAAATAATCAAGCTAAGTACGATGCCGTGACCGGTCTACTGGCTGCTGCAGGCTTACCTAAAACTCGCAAAATAACGACGGTCGAATCTCCCGCAAATGAAGAAAATGCTCTGACCAAATCAAATTACTCTGTAAAACTCAACCGTGAAAATGACACATGTCACATTGGGTCCACTTGCTATTTATAGAAATTTGACCAATTTTCAGTCAACCATTTCGGCATCATACGATGTCCGTTTTTTAAACTGTTGGTACCATTGGAATCAGCATTGCGAGAACTTCATGATAGTCCACTCCGTTTCTCAAATCCACAGTCCCATTTTTGGACATTTTTTCACACACACTCATCGCCTCAGTTTGCGTGCCACATCGGTCGTTGTCCGTTTTTGATGAATTTTATATCGCCGGATTCAGTTTTCCGTGCTCGTGATGATGCTTGAGATCATTTCTGCCTCTCACCACCATATTTTTAAGGCATTTTTTCCATGTCCCTCATTGCCTCGGTTTGCATGCCACATTAGCTGTTACCCATTTTAAACATTTTTCATATCATCGGATTCAGTTTTCCATGCTCGTGACGATGCTTGAGGTCATTTCTCGCTCTCACCAATACCTTTTTTTTCAGTATAATTTTATCCCTTTTTCAGGACGAGCAATTCTTTTACGAAAAAGACACTTAGGGAGTTTCTATTAAGCTCTTTTCCGATTCCTAAAACAATGAAAAGATCACTAAGAAATCTTGCTTCCTTTCATGCTCGCTAAAAGTATCTGAAAGGGCGTTTACCTTGTATAAGTTTACCCATTTTCCGGACCTTGTAGACTAATGACGAAAAAGGAATACTCTAGTCACATTGGCTAGAAGAGTTCTCGATTTGCATCATTTTATGCTTTTTCAAGCCTTGGAGACTAACATACAAAAAATACCACCAATGGAGTCTTCTTATCGTTTTCAGACTCCTTAAAAATGAAAGCACTCATGAGCATGAATAGTCCTGGGCTCACACAAATCCACAACACAATACCATTTTTCAGCACACTTTTATCCCTTCTTGGAGCTCATTGAAACCACGAAGAAGGCCCCAATAGTGCTTTTCGGCACCACAACAGATCATGTCTACTCATATGGCAGCTTCCCTATTATGGTCTCCTTTGTTCAGAGTATTCTGCAGTATGTCACCCTGAGAGTCTCCCAATAGCATCCATCAGCATGTCCCCCAGAGTCACTTCAGTCTGCAATACATACCTCTGATCCCTTAAGCTATGATCCCCACACCTAAAAATCAATTCCATATGCTGCCAGGTCAACCATGTCGTCATGCTCTGAACAAAGGAATTTTGAGCTCACCCACTCTATGACCCCAGTTATTCCCCACCCCCATAGTATGTCATTCCTACCATCAGTACTATCACACTTCAGTTGTACACCTCGCGCTTCTATCAAGGAATCACCATTGTCTTGGTAGTTGTCGGTCTCCCTCTGTCGACGCCAACTAAATCTATTCCAGAGGATAGACCCAAAGGTCCCTATGCCTTGGACTCATCACCATTAGTGATGAGTGCCTACGGATCATTTTGAAAGGAGTCCTCGGTGCCTCTCCAAATGATTGTTTCTCACATGCTCGACGTCAACACCTTGATCGCATCGTTGAGACTCGTACAGGATATCGATCCTTTTAGTTATTTGTTGAAGACCCCAGATATCACCTAACTCTACCACATTTGTGAGTCCAATTTAGGAAACAACCAGTTAAATGTTCCTATAGATATCTAGGCTGCGCTTGGCTACAGTATTCAGAAGTACCCCAGTTTTATACTCCCTCGAGTATATAGTTCCATATACTTTTCAGAAGTAGACTCACAATTATTGAGTCCCTACAGTTGTCATATACCTTCAGATTCAACAGTTCCTCAACCCTTCTGACACCTTATTCAGAACGGTTGTTGCTCTTTTCCAGTGTATCAGTTCTTCAGATCAGTCATGGTATGACCATGAGTATGTCTCAGCATTGTGTCCCCTCTGGACCATTATAATGTACACAACAGGTTCTATGTATTGATCAGGTCCCCCTTTTTTGGGGCCTCATTATTTCTATGTCTTGATACGAGCATGGGTATGCCCGCCTCGTCCATTATCAAGGATTATTCCTCATTCATTTTTGAGGCCATGTATTTTTCAGTTTTTGCAGCTTGCAAGGGACCGTTGTTCCAGTCTCCATCAGTCTCTTCTCTCCTCTAAACCCCAGGAAAAAGACAAAAGAAATATGATGTCTATCGTCCATACGATGAGCTCCTTCACTCACACATCAGGGGGCAATCTGTTAACACCCAAAAAGTGCTCACTATCTCATTCCCCTATTCTCATGACCCATTTGTCCACTTTTTCCACCATTTGAGCCTTTAAAAACCTTCAAAAGGTCACCAAAAAGACCAAAACCCATCTTTTTCCACTCACAATATGTAATTTTCCTCAAAAAATACAAAAAACACTCAAAAGGGGTCCAAAATTCCCAAAATCAATTAAAAGGGAATAAAAGTATAAAATATATTTAAAAAAAGAAAAAGAGGGAAAAAGAAACCTAAACCATTTTGGTCAATACCATTGATTTCCTCAAACCATAATGGTATTCCCCATCACCAAAAAACTATAAAAAGGTGATAGGGGCTCCTCCCTATTCATCCACATTTCATCCTATCCTTATGCTGCCAAATTCCCTTTGAGAGCCCTTGCCTCCCTTTTCGAGTTTGAAGATCCCCATTAGAGCATTGGAGAAGAAGAGACCATTGGACATTGGAGCACCTCAACCTTGGAGCTGCTCAAACTCACCATCCTCACCATTTGAGGTAATACAAAAGATTAAATTTTCTATTTCTTGTTTCTCTCATAGATCTCATTATTTCTTGTTCTTAAATATAGTTTTTATTTCCTTGCACATGTTAGATCAGATTTACTGTTATTTACATTTCTTTTTACTTTGACATTGAGACTGCTGCTACAAGTTAGTAGGTACTCTTTAGCACATGCTTGGTTACAAAACCAAGCAACAAGAATACAAACTACCATGCCACCAATCCAATGACAGAAATCTAGACAAGATACAAGTATCGCTCTCAGTAACATTACATAGTGTTGAAGTTAATTTTAATGTACCTTAGGTCTTAATGATGATTTTACCCCATACAATTTTTTTATTTTTATTTTCGGATTTAAGGGACATTACAAATGGTCACAGTCTTTCCCGCCAAGTCTACTGCTAAGGCTTGTAAGAGTCCATGAGGTTGAAATCCACAACCGTCGAATGCTTTCAAGGTAGTAGGGGAACGGTTTAACTCAAGAGATCCGATGGCTCGCCAACAGGATAATGGCATGACTGAGGTAGAGGCACCTTCTTCTAACACAGTACGATGGATTTTCTTCCCAGCAACTTTCGTGGTGATTTGGAAAGCCAACTGGTGGGAAGACTCAATTTAAAATACTCAAGTTTGAACATGATTGTGTTTGAGGAATCCGGGTCTACAACGCCGATCACAACGAGGAGTGTCTGGCGCTAATTGGGACAGTTCTGTAAGACTTCAAGCGTCAACATGGAACAAGGATCTTGTGCCAAGTCCTCTACAATGTTATAGTTTTGAGCTGCCCAAGCAATGGGATTGAAAATTGCTTTTCGAATCGTGCTCTTGGGGGGACGCAACACTGCATCTAATGAAGGTTTCTCAATGGTGAGAGCACCTTGCGGCGCGGGGATGTCCGAGGTAGAGGTGGAAGATTTTTCAGAATTTCTTTCGACGGGTTCCTTAGGAGGGACTGAGTCGTATGATCGTGATCGCGTATTGAGGTTAACCGCTTCACTACGCATCATGAGAACATCCGCGTTGGAGGATGTTTCTCCTTGAGAAAGAGAGGGTTGGGTAATCATTTGTTGGTTTTGGGTGGGGAAGGGATCATTGAGAACTGCGGGTGTGGATTTTCCCTTAAGAAACTTCTGCACTTCTTCTCTATGTGAGCACTCTTTGGAAAAATGGTCACCACTACACAGTAAACAAGGATACTTGACCTTCTGTTTCTATTTTGTGTCTTTGGGAGGGTTCTTATGTTCCTGCTAGTTGGAATACTTCTTGTGTTTACCTTTGGTTTTCTTCTTACCACTGGACTTCTGCGGCAAAGCTGACTGAACAGAAATCACCTCCTCGGTGGGAGCAGGAGTGGGTGACTTGGTGATGCTACTTCCAGCCTGTGGCGAGGGTGGGGAAGAACCATGGTGGTTCGACGATCCACCGGTTTGAGTAGAAGGATGGGAGTGGATGGAACCAACAATGCCGTCGGCATGAGGTCCCTGGGGTGGTTTTGCGGGGCCTTAGGTAGGACGGGGAGCGTTAGGAACAATATCATACAAGGTCCCAGATTGGGCATAGACAAGGTATAAGTAGTGGGCACGAGCGATAGCCTATTCTTCGGTGATGGCCCCACACATAGCTACATCTCTAGCTACGGTGGGTAAAAGAGACTCCGTAAACCAGTCAGCTAATAATTGGTCTGGAATGGGAGCCTTAATGAGACATTGTCTCCTCTGCCACTCATGGATATGATCAGATATATGAGTTGCGGTGGCCTGGCGGAGAGAAGTCAGTAAGTCCGTACCAGTTTCATAGCGGATGGGTAACTGGAATTGAGTCAGGAATGACATAGCTAAAGAATGAAAATCAAGAAACGAGTGTGGTGGTAGTTCAATATACCACTTGGAAGCTGTACCAATGAGGGTCCTTTGAAATAACCTCAAACAGATTGAATCATCCATCAAGGAATTAGATGAGCACCATAAATGGTATGTCATCACATGGTTCTTAGGGTCTTCACCAGGCTTTCCATCAAAATTTGGAATATTAGAAGGTAACTTAACTAGAATGGGTGGCCAATTATAACCGTGCAGGATGGGATCATTGGTCAAACGAGACAGGTCTGGTAGGTCTAAAGTAGCAAGAAATGGCAGTTGTTGATTTGGCTGTGGATACTGATAGTATTGATATGGAATTTGTAGAATAGTAGGACCTTGAATCGACTGATTGTAAGGTGCTCCCATAGGGAATTGGCCATAAGGGGGTGTACCGCCTGGGTTGGGTGGTGGACCTGATGGTGGTCCGCCGCCATAATAGGGTGGTCCGCTGCCAAAAGGGGGGAATCCTCCACCGCCGGAATAAGGTTGTTCACCTCTAAAAGGGGGGAGTCAACCACCACCACCAGAATAAGGTGGCCCTCTATTTCTGTCATAGTAATAGGGTGTCCATCCTCCTCCACTGCTGGAATAGGTTGGCCCTCCGCCTCCACCATCGAAATAGGGTGGCCCTCCGCTTCCATCTCCAGAATAGGGTGGCCCTCCTCTAGAAGGTGGGGGTCCGCCATTGCCTCAATGAGGTGGGCCTCCACCTCCTCCGCCGGAGTAGGGTGGGATTCCGCTAGAATAAGGTGGGCCTCCGCCAAAAGATTGAGGTCTGCCCCCTCCGAAATGAGGTGGGGGGACCGTCGCCTCCGGAAGGAGGTGGAGGTGGACCAAATGGTGGTGGGGGTGGTGGGACTCAAAGAAAGGTTGGTGGGGGTCCAATTGGAATAACAATGTGATGTCCCCAAGGAGTGTTTGATTTTTCGAGATAAGGTACCCCAGGAACCATGTTTCCTGGATGGTATTGTCCCGACGCAGGGTTGAAATTTCCTAGATACATATGACTCCATAGTGATTGAGTGAGACTAGATGGTCCCCCACCATGAGGTGATCCCATGGTAGGTTCTGCAACTGGTAAGGAGTTGCCAACGGAATGACCAGTTGGAAACCCTCCACTCATATTATGGTTAGCGAACAGGGGTTTTCCCCCAGTAACAATGTTTTTACCACTTGATGATGGTTGAATCACAATAGGTTGGTAGTTACTAACTAATGGGGGAACACTACTTATGATGAAATTACGGGGTAAAGAGTAGCCTCCTCTCGATTTTTTGGGTGGGGGAGTAGGGGGTAGCGTTCCAGTAGTAGTATGAGGGGTGTTGGACAATTGTCCTTCACTGTTTGAGTCATCTGGGGTATGGAACCGATCTCCTAATTAAGAGGTGTACTCACAGGAAATGAGGGTTGACCAAGTTCATAAGTGGTCACGTTATGTATAGGTGTTTCTGGTGAAGTGAAAGATAGAGAACGAATTGGGATATGTTGAAAAATGGGCACTACCGAGGTGTCTCTACTCCGTGAGAGACTGTGGAGCTGAAGTGAATCGCCACGTTGGCGTAATTGAGAGATCTGCTCATGGATTGGAGCCAAGAGCTCGTTACTGGGAATCCAGTAAGGGGAGGGAGATTCTTCCCCCATACGTAAAGCAAGGTGGTCCCATTGTTTCCCTAGAGTAGTGTCCCAAAAGGATGCATATGGACCAAAAGATGTGGATACAGGTTCATCCTGGGGTTGATTGTACCATTCTACAGCCCTAGGTTCTCCTTCCATCGAACGGTGGAAAGATGTGTCTTGTGAAGCAGATGGTTCCATGGTCACAGACCTTGGAGGATTAGTGATTAGTGGACTCAAAAGGAAGTGAAAAGTTCACTCCCGACTCCACGGTGGAGTTTTCTTCTTCAGGTGACATGATAACAACTGGTGGATCCATGTTTTCCCTTGAAAACACCTCATGATTAAGGGGATATTCAGGTGGAAAGTTTAAAAGTCTATGGGACCTTCTCAGGGGTTGTTCAGCCAGAATGACTGAAGCATATTTTCTCCTAAATTTCTTCTATACAAAAATAAAAGAAATCCAAAATATACACAAACTAAGGCCACAAGCAAACTTATGTGATAGGTGTGGATTCAAAAGTCTAGAACCTCACAGGACTGTCAAGGCTTCACAACTTGCGATATACCCCAGGGTCCAACAGTTATACTCAGCCCAATTTTTTAGATCATTAACCAAGGAGGATTAGGACCATACCCTTGACCGTATAACCCGACTACCTAGAAGCATGTGTGTAGTAGCTCCCCGAGTGTTGTTCTATGTGTATTTCTCTGCCAAGACGGCCAAATGGTTAGCTCGGTTGGTTTCAGGAATCCTGGAGAGTCTCCCGATATACTCAAGGTACATGGGAGCACAAATCTATAGTGGTGTTGTCTAATGCAAAATCGTACGACAAGAGCCTTCCGATATAGTACTGAGTATGTGAAGTGCCTTTCAATATACCCAAGGGTACGTGAAAGATCCTTCGATATAACGGTTGGTACGTGGAAGAACTGCAGGCCCTCGGGATGCACTGTAGGCAGATAACAACAGCTGCCACTTTTTATGACGTTGGAACACGTCACTAACTTATCACACAAGTTATTTGTAGATTTTAACCTAACGCTACCGATTAATTTTATCTTATGCAGTTAGGTGAATGCATGAGGTGTAGACAGGAATTTAAAAATAATGCAACCCTAGCTACATGAAGGTGTACATTTCCTTTTCTTTTGATGAAGTATATCTAAGGTAAGGAGAAACTTCCTTTTCCAATGGTCTCAAAAGATAAGAAATCCCAAAAGTTCAAAAAATCTACCAAAGATGATTGAAAGCACTCTTTTCGTTTCTTCCAACAAAACACAAAAAATAATAACACACCAAATCAAAACTTTTTATTTTTATCTTTTCAAACTAGAATGAATGTAAGCAATGATGAAAAGGAGGATTTCTACTTAGAATGCACTAACTCTTCAATTTCCACAATGATGAACTAAAAAGCACAAAAAGACCAAAAGTGCATAGAACGTTTCAAATTTGAAATACTTTGCAAGAGTTTGAATTCACTTGATTTTTCAAAGAGATGAAAGACTCATAAATAAGAAAAATATAATCAACCGATTTCCTTTTCAAACTTCTCAAAGATATAAACATTGAATTCCAAAGCATGAAACAATTCCACAACAATTTCCAAATGATCTTGAGGATGGATAAAATGAAGCACTTTCGATTTTTTAATGCGCGTGTCAAAACAAGATCTGATAATAATAATGATTTTCAGATGTAACAACATAAAACAAGAGACTGATCGAAACACTCTAATAACTCATAAAATCTCAAAGAAAAATGACAAGAACCCGAATGAATTCAAAGACACTCAAATCACTCAAAATCGAACAAACGCAACCAAAATTAAATGGCTAAGTGCAGGAAAGGTTTGGAATCTGATCTAGCACATTGAATAGATCTGGTAAGGTGATAAGGGAATGCAATATCGAGCTGATAACCGTGGGGGATTTAAATTTCCCGCCACCACCGAAACTCTCACTTGACCAAATGGAACCCAAAAATCAACACAAACAAACCCAAACATAATCAATGTTGAGTAAACAAGATTCTGATTGGAAGGTACATCACAGAGAGGCCTGTTGGTCAAGTCAAAAAATCAAAATTTGGAGAGGAAAGGTACCAAGCAGCAAGCTTGGGAGGTCGATGCACTCTACAGTTATGCTCAGAGCACCAAGCGCACACTGCGTACAAGGCTAAAGCGTCGGCGGCGCAGGCTATATGAAAGTCAAATGCGTCAGTGGCACAGTATGCTCAAAAGTAGTAAGCGCCCAAGGGGATGTGGTGCACTGGATGTACTACCCAGGTGCGTCGGGCGAATGACCAATGGAAAACAATAGAGATCTCCAAACAATTAAACAACAAATGGCATGATACTGATCCAAATAGAATTAGGGAAATTCAAAAGACTCTTTAACAAGAAAATCTGATGATGGGACGGTTCAGGAGGGAAAGAAATGGCTAGCTAAGAAATCAATGAACAACACATTCAAAGTGAAATCAAAATTAAAGAGTTGTTGGCTGCTTTTTGGACAGACCCGGGTTTTAATGAAGCGCAGCAACAAAATCCCTTGGCGCACTGGCCCTCTCAGCAACGAGCTGCGTAGCAGCTCGAGGTCTCACCCGAAGTGGCTATGGGGGGGCTAAGGAATCATATTTCCTTAACCGAGGCAACGCAAAGACTATTCTTTCTTCCTCGACTATTCCTCAGAGCAGACTGCCTGACTTTTGCGCACTCCTCGGCGTAGCTGCGCTGAACTCTCACTCAACAGCCTAGCTGCACGGCATCTCCATTCCGGTGCACGAGGCGACTGTCCCCGGCGTCGACGCTCTATGTATCCTTTCTGCCCGCGCACCCAGCGCAGTATTGCATTCCTCTATCGCTGCGGCGACAGCGTTCTACAGATTTCTCGACTATTAACGATTATGGTTACCAAGGAAGATTTTGAGAACGGAGACAACATATTCATAAAGATAACGCAGCATTCATAGAAACATAGATAACTACTCAGACATGCATTCACGCGATCATTACCATAACAATAAGACGTAAAGAATTCACCTCCACGGGAAATCACGTCCACGGGAAGTGTTTCATATATTAACTCAAAGGGAACTTATACAATAATGTTGTGCACATAGCTGCAGCCTTAGATCTTTCCAGGAAACTGCACACACACAGCTGGGAGCCCTTCTCTCGATCTAATCTCTTCCTCTATGGTGATTACAATAGTTCATACGCCGACTCAGGATGTCTGCGACTTGGGGATTAACTTCACGGTTATCCCAGCTCTGACTCTTGTCTTCTAACAACACAGTAGAAACAATCCTCATACAAAAATAACCAACCTACCAACTAGCTAGCTTATCTCAAACAGCTAACCTGCGTCTCAGCATCTAAAAGCTGGCTAACTGACTAACATCTAACTTTTGCAATTACACATATATATAGGTGGCCATGACGGTCACGCCTTTACAAAACTGTGGGCCTTTCCCAACAGTAATCCCCAAAAACCCTAACCACGCACATGGTTAGGTGTACTGTAGGCGCCGCTTGCAGTCACGTCGCTGCTTCCTGCAGGTTCCGTGACTTCCGGCGCAGATTGCGGGTATGGGCATCTTGTCCTTCGCCTTCAATGCTTTGGTCCATTGCTCCTCCTTGATCCGAGAACCCATAACTTCTGTACTTAGCCTTAAATGAGGGTAGATGAGCCCTCTACTCTGTCGCTTCATTTATTATGGTAGCTGAGCTTTCTATTCAACCACATTCATTCTTCTATGACGTGCGCGCGAGCTCCGCGAGTTCCAGTCCGTAATCTGCGTCGAGCTCATCCATCTGGCACCATACTGCGCACCGTTTCCTTCTTCCCCAAAATTTGGTGTTTATTCAAAATTAGCACTTTCCTTCAATACTTGTGCTTTTTCCTCAAAATTCGCAGCTTTACCATAGCTGCGGCCTTGGCTCCAACAGGCCCCTAACACTTACTTGTGGCTCGCCCTCGAGCCACTCGCACTAGCGTGTGGTCGCTTTACCTGTGCATCTGCTTTTGCTTGGGTCTCCGCAAGTGTTTTCTTCCACTGTGCAATAGCGGAGTCCATTTCATCGACACATTCCACGGCTGTCTGCACCGTTTCTGCAGTAGCTTCTTCTTTAGTTGTGCCATCAATCACCTGTTGAGATTCTGCAATTTTTTGATCTTCGCCTCAATCTGGGCAGCAAGGTTAGCATACTCATCCATAAATGGCTGAATGCTATTGGTGAGTTTGGCATCTTCATTTCTGAGCTTGTGCAGTTGTTGTTGGATTCTGCGCACTTCACTCATTTTCCTCATTTTTGCTAAGCCGTCTAAGGCCTTAGCTTCTTCGGTCAGAACAGTTAGGGACTGTTCTGCGGCTTGTACCTGTTCAAAAAGACCAACTTTGAAAGGGAGCGTCTCAAGCTCCATCCAAGCTTCCATAGCTTGGTTCATCAGGTTCCCAGCTTCATCTGCTCTGCTCTTCAGTTGTGTAGACGTTCTGCGCAGCGCTTCAAATTGTTCCTGGCTATCATCTATTAAATGCGCTGCAACACGAGCTTCTAACTCTGCGATCTACGTTCTATGGTCTTCAGCCATAGCAACTATCTCGTGCTCCAGGGTTTTCACCCTTCCTCCAATAATTTGAACTTTCTCAACCAGAGGAAGGTCTGGTTGAATCTCGCAGGCTGGCAATTCCTGCGAAATTTCATCAACTGCGTTCCTTATGCCAATGTCTTGTGCTTCATAAAGTGCGAGCTTTTCAGAGATATTCTTGTGGCTTGCCTTCAGCTCTATCTCCTGTGATTGCAGTCTTTGATTTGCATGGAAGGTAGAGAGCTCTCTAGCTCTCAGCTCAACAGAAACTTTCTCATGCAATAGCTGTAGAGTCTCTATAGGAATTAAAGACAAATTTATTTCAACGGGCCCAACTGCGCTTACCTGTAGTGCAGCTAGCAGATCCGGAAGTGTCATGCTTGTAGGCGGAATGTGCATGACAGTATGCCTTTCTGCAAGTACTTCAACTTGCTCGGTACTTGTAGCTACTTGTGGCGCCTGCGAAGTAGATGCTGGCGCATGGGTCTGCGCAACTCTTCCTGCGAGACCTTTTAATTCCACAAACTACAGGTCTAGAGCACTTCTGATGTGAGCGTGCGCGGTGCGTAGCTCACGAAATTGCTCTTTCAGATACTGGTCGATCCCCGAGGGAATGGCCTCAGAGGGATGCGACACCTTTTGTTTCTTAGTTGCTGGTTCTGTCGAACCTTCATCACTTCTTTGCTCGGGGGCTTCCTTGCCCTTATCCTTCTCTTGCGCAGCAGCGGGTGGCATCGCGGATGCGATTTCGGCGGCCTCCCTCCATTCATCCGACCAGGACTTGATAGTTTCTTCAACATCCTCGGTGGTCATCCTGTAAAGGCCTACGGCCCATTCCTCTTGAATGCCCCAGGGTCGGAGGTAAAGTTGATGCAGGTCAGCAGTAAAGGCCAACTTTCCTTCATAAATTTTTGCTATCTCCACGCTCAGCCTCGGCATTTCCTGAATGGTATCTCTGAGGAGATGGTAGTATTCACAAAATACAGCACTATTCATCTTGTGCTTCGCGGGATTAGCAGACTCCCAAATATTAACATAGCGGATTCCGATGGGCTCTCCTGCGCGGTGCGGAAGGAACTGAGTGTTCAGGGGCTCCTTCCACCCGACGAGAGCGCATAAAATTAAAAGCCAAGAAAAATGGAACAACTGACCGGGGTTGTCTTGGATGTTCTGGCAGTCTTCCAAGAAAGAATTGAGAAGGAAGAGAGACCAGTTGTACTGTTCTCCCTCCGCAGCTGCGATGGCGAGCTCCACGACAGCTCCAGTAACTTCCTTCGGTCTGCACTTTGTAAGAAGTCTGCCTGCAAGCAGACTTCCTGTAAATCTAAGTGCTTCGTCTTCTACTATAGTGAGGTCATAAGCCCGACCTCCTCTTGTTAAGTTGTATTTCTGCACCAGCTGTGCAGCCAATTTTCTATCCTTGTCTTTTCCCACAAAATGAATATTGGGATCCTTACCAACCTTAGATAGGCCGGTGATGTGGTGAATTAAATCAACATTTAAATCAATTGGCCTCCCCAGCCAAAGGTAACCTCCATGAACATAGGACAACAGTGTCTTAACAACTGCATTGACTTCGTTGCTACGCCCGAAGTGCGGTAGCTTCAGCAAGTTCAGCAAACCAGGCTTCTCCAAGTTTGCTGTGAATCCCTTTGGGACGAATTCATCAACCTTTCTGGTGGGATTATGAACTACCGTCAGATATCGATCTGGCGCGAACTGAGGATATGTTTTATAGTCTCCCAGGTTGAAATCAGAGAACATGACCAATGGAAGGTGTCCAAGCAGGGACCCTTCTTGTCGCACGCCAGCCGGTAGTGGAAGTAACGGAATCGGATACTTTGCATTCTTCGGAATATGTACCTCTGGCGCATCATCTGGACGCGGCGGAATATAATTTACCATGGTGGCCAACGGCTCTGGAACGAGCTCTTCTGGATGTTGCTGAGATGCTCTCGTGCCCGGAGATTGTCTAGGATCATTATAACCAGGGTGTACATAAGTCGAGGCCGTCACGGGAGTAGTCATGCTGAAATCTAAGCCTCGGCGCAGGAATTGGCGAACAACTTCTTCAGTTGACAGGTTCTCCGTCGTGAACCGGTATGGGGAATAAGAACTTGGTCAGACAAACGGCAGAACAGCGTAGGATATGGACGTTGAAATCAAAGGAAACACTCTGCACAACTCGGCTCTGAAAACAATAACTTAGATTCTCAAACAAGACTATGCAACTCGAGAAAAGTAACCCGAAAATATACAAGTGCGGGGTATTTATAGCTAAAGGTGACAGTAAATGCGGGCAAGTGGGGCTACTAGCTGTAGGCGCCTATGCATGAGTTGACAACCCTGTTATCCCCCTCGCCTCTGCTGTGCATTTATTGTGATGGACGGGCTCTGACAGCCTTCCGAGAGAAGCTAAAGCTTTCGGCGCATGAGTTAAATGCAAATCTTACGGAGATCAAGCCGAATCTGTCAGAGCGGCTATACTTAAATGGCGGGCTTATCCTTCATTTATTCTCAGACGCGGCTACATAACTGCTATAATTCAAATTTTTCGGAGGGTCATTTCAGCTTAGGTAACTGTGCATATAGAGGGGTCCACACCGAGAACTCCTCAAGCGGCAAATTGACACAGGGAACTCCGCAAGAGCGACAGTTCCACGGCCCGGGGAAAACTTCGCAAGAGCGCGGATATAGGCTCGCTCACCACAAATTTTATTTGACATGCGTGGATGCTTCAAGGAACTGCGCAGGAAGCCGGAAACTGAAAGTGTCTCGCAACTTCCATGTAGAATGTGACAATGCGATGTCTCTTTCAACTACACTGGACATCTGCACTTCAGCAATATATTAAGTCGACAGGGCGGAGTGGCCGTCGCGATAAAGCTTGAGCCGACTCCCGTTGATCATTGTAGGTAGCAATTCTCCATTAAGCTTCGCAAGCCGAACTGCTCCTCCTTCTGTTATCCTTGTCACCCGGAAAGGGCCTAACCAATGTACACGAAACTTGCCCGGAAACTTGATGAATTTACTATCATAGAGGAGTACCAAGTCTCCTTCTTCAAAGTGTTTATTCTTAATGTGCCTGTCATGCCAAGCTTTCTATCTTGCCTTCTGTACCTGTTGATGAAATCCAGCTAAAAGTCTGTCTTCTTGTAAGGCAAGCAATTGTGAAAGTCTTTCACTCATGGTATCAGTATCTGCCATCCCTGTAATTTGCGCAATTCTGAGACTGGGAATAATGTATTCCATGGGCATAACTGCTTCTTGTCCATACACCAAACTGAAAGGTGTGTGACCTGTTAGTTTCTTGCATGTGGTTCTGTAAGCCCATAATACAGCTATGACTCTAAGGTCCCAATCATCTCTTTGTTGATTACAGATCTTCGTCAAGGCATTCTCAAGGATCTTATTGAATGCCTCCACCGTACCATTGGCTTGAGGGTGGTAGGGTGTGCTCTTATGGTGACTAATTTGGAATTCTTCAGTAAGGGCCTCTATAGTCTCATTGAGGAAATGTGTACCCTGATCACTCATGAGAATCACTGGACATCCAAACCTAGTGATAATGTTCTCAAAAATGAACTGCGCGGCAGTGGCAGCATCGCAGTTCTTAACTGGCTTCACCTCAGCCCATATGGTGAGGTATTCAGTGGCTGTAATGATGTATTTCGTGCCGGTTCTTTTTCCTGGTGGGTTGATAGGTCCCACAAAATCAATGGCCCATTTATCAAAAGCGCGTAGTGTTATCTGGGATCTTAGCGGCATTTCATCTCTCCTTGAGGGTTTTCCTGTTCGCTGACACACATCGCAACATTTGCAGAATTCCTTAGTATCCTTGTGCAATGTCGGCCACCAAAGACCTGCAGCTAAGATCTTCTGTGCAGTCGGCTTTCCTGCGAAATGGCCTCCTGCGGTACCTGAGTGCGCTTCTGCGATGATAGAGATTTTTTCATGCGGTAAGATACATCTCCGCAAGACTTCGTCGGGGCCCAACTTATATAGCTGGCCTGCTATCAAAGTGAAGTCTGCGGCTTTGACAACAAGTTGCTTCTTCTGCTGGATTGTAAATTCAGCCGGCGCTTGCCCGGTAGTGAGAAATTCAAGAATATCGAAATAATATTCATCTGCTACTTGAATAAAAAACAACTGCGCATCAGGCAGATTGTCCTCCAGACTTGTAGGTTCCTCTCCTTACTCTATCCTGGATAAATGGTCAGGTCCTGCATTCAATCTTCCTGGCTTTACAATAACCTCAAAATCATACTCTTGGAAAAGCAGTAGCCATCTGCAAATTCTTCCCCCTAAAACTGGCTTATTGACCAAGTATTTCAAAGCAGAATGGTCAGTATACATTTTAAAATGTGCGCCCAATAGGTAGTGCCTGAATTTCTGTAGGGCATACACCATAGCTAGTCCTTCTCTTTCTGTAGTGGTGTAGTTCTTCTCGGCTGTGGATAGCTTTCTGCTGGAGTAAGCAATCGGGTGGTCAATACCTCCTTCTCCCGGTTGTGTAAGCACGACTCCTAATGCTATGGAAGAAGCATCGACATGAACATGAAAGGGTTTTCTCCAGTCTAGGAAAACTAGAATTGGCGCAGTGATCATCTTTTCTTTAAGTGTATCCAAGCTCTGTTGGCATTCTTCTGTCCATTGGAACTTCGAATCCTTTTTCAGCAATCTTTCCATAGGTGCTATGATCTTTGCATATCCTTTGATAAATTTTCTATAGTATCCTGTATGTCCCAATGTAGTGCGCAATTGTTTGACTGAGTTGGGCGCAGGTAGATTAGCAATGATGGCAACCTTCGCAGGATCCATCAGGAGTCCTTGTCTGCATACAATATGACCCAACAAAATACCAAAAGGAGCACAGAAGATACATTTTTTCAAGTTAAGGGAAATCTGATGCTGTCTACATTTTTCTAACATCATGCGCAGATTCCCTATATGATTATTTAATAAACCAAATACAGTCCAGTCATCAAAGTAGACTTCTAAGAACTTGTGAATGAATTCTTTAAAAACAGCAACAACGACTCTAGAGAATATAGCAGGTGCATTCTTAAGACCAAAGGGCATTACCATGTACTAGAATGAGCCCCATTCAGTCGCAAAAGTAGTCTTATGGCGGTCGTCTGGGTGGATTCTGATCTGATGGTATCCCGAAAATCCATCAGTGAAGGAGTAAGCCTCTTGTCCTCCAACATTATCAAGCACTTCGTCTGTAAAAGGAGTGGGAAATGGATCATGCGCTGATGCATCATTGAGTTTGCGCAAGTCCACGCAGATTCTTATTTCTCCTTTTGTCTTTTTCTCTTGTACAACCATAGGACTAATCCAATCACTTTCCTCTACTGGCTCAATAATACCTGCTGCGAGCATTTTATCAATTTCTTCTTTAACTTTTTCTTTATATCGCGGATTCAATCTGTATGGGCGCTGTTTTACTGGCTTGGCGTCTGCTTTGAGAGGTATGTGCATCACTCCTAAGTCTCCTAGGATGCCTTTCATTTCTGTGAACTTGGTAGGAAAGATATCCTGGTAGTCACGTAATAAATCTGAAATATGCCCAACAGTTTCATCATCCCAGTAATCTCCTATAAAAGCAAACTTGGGTTCGGCTTCTGTACCAATGTTAATCTTTTTGAGCTTGATGTGTTCTGTAATGGCAGGGATATCAAGCTGAGGGCCTTCAACATTGCGCGTCCCTTCTGATTCTGGAATATTGATGTTGCGAGGATCATCGTCCTCTTCTCCAGTGGTGAAATTATAGCATTCCAGGGCATGTTCTATCTGGACGGCCCAATCTGGTTGGGAATATTCCAGTAATGGACATTGTTCAAATACCTTCCTTTTAATACATTTTAAAGCATAGTCAATGCTTGGATTTTCTGACTCAAAGCTGAAGGTAAGTTGAAAACTTTCTATCATAAGAGGCCAACTGATAGTGCCTCTGCGCAATTTTGTTTCAGTGTACCAGTTCCTGGGAACTGTATCCAATGTGTGGATGAATAGGTGAACCCACTCATCTTCTAGAATACCTGACCATTGCTGATTACATGCTTCAACGTGTGACCTGGGGTCACTCTGTCCCTCATATTTGTGTGACACTTCTGCTGTGGTGTCCTGAAATCTGCACAGTAGCAATCTGCGACAGTCTTGCCATGTGTGAATATTCTCTTTATGCGCACCCCACCATATTGCGGGTGTAGCGCGCAGTGCTACATCCAGTGCCTGTATGCGCTGCTGTTATGGAAGCTGTTGTTCATATGCATGTATGAATTCACGTATGTCAGTTAAACCATCAAAAATTGGAGTGTCAGTCAATTCTGTGCCAATCCATCGAATGGATTTAGTCATCATGGCGCAACTTCTTGCAGAAACCTCATGTAAACGATTCTGCCAGTTTTCCAATCCTGCATCCGAGTCCGATGTGCACGAGCTATCGCATCGCCAGCTGATGTGGCCGTCTGCTATGGGATTGACATAGTCATTCTGACTAGCAGTCATCTGATAAAAACTTTCCATGTGGCGCGCTTCTTCTTCTACCCGAATGGGTTCTATATACCTTGGTCCTTGAATAGGATCAAGCGGTGCAATGACCCTAAGCTGGTCATCCTCAAAGGTCATCTGTCTTTTCTTCAAATTAATGACAGCCAAATTATCAAATTCCTAGTCTATGCCTAAAAGTGCTGGGTAAGGTCTACTATCATCCAGAATTTTGATTACTTCAAAGTCTGCAGAACTTCTTACTCCCTCAATATCAATAGGTACATTGGGTAATCTGCCCAATGGAGAGACTCATTGCTGATTCGCGAGTCTTAGCTGGATGGGAGATCTTGTAAGCTGAGGGCTTCCCATCTGTTCCCATGTCTACATAGTGAGAACATTAAATTCTGAGCCCAAATCTAAAATGACTTCGTCCATTTCAAATGCTCCAATCTGCGCTGTGAGCCTCATCTCTTTTCCAGTTCTAGTATAACTCCCAATCTGGTGAACATCATGCTGCGGTGTGTTCGTCGAAGCAGATTGTTGACATTTATCCAATAGGTGTTGAAGTTCCATAGTTGCTTTTTCATTGCGCAACAACTTTAGGCAGTTCCTCAGAAAAGTATGGACACTACCTAGTGCATCCTCTTCATCAGGCCTTCCGGATGTAGTCACCTGTTCTTGTACCAGGTTGTCTTGTCTTAGCACTTGCGATCTAATATCATTATGCGGAATTGCGACAGAACTTGAAGCTCTCGGATCTGAGAAATACTCTTGAGCTTGCTTGAATGCTTCTTTCTGCTTCTGCAGGTCAAGCGGAGATGGTTTAATATTAGTGCAGCGCACCCATTGAGTCGCTTGCTTTCCAGTTCCCATCTCTAGCGCACCAGTGGTTGCTCCACTGCGCGTGACTATATTAACTGTAGGGTCTGGTTCTCTTTTTTCTGCTCCAATCAACTGAATATTCTGATTGACCTGTGGCGTCTTTGCTTGCATCTTAGCCATCAACTGAGGGCATTCTTCAATGGCATGATCATAGGATTTACAGTATCTGCAGATGGTTGTAGGATTTTGGCAATCCCTTGCAAAATGACCTTGCACTCCACAATTATAACAAGTGATCTGTCCTCTTCCGCGACCAAAATTTGTTGCGCGTCCGCGGCCCCTATAATTTCCTGCTCGGCCGTCGCGAGTTTGGTCATATTGTGGACCTGCTGTGGGTCCTTGTGTCTCTGATTGTACTCTATAAACATCATGCTTTCTTTCTATCATAAGATCATATGCTCTACAATTGTTCTCATCGTGGCCTACTGATTTACAGAAATTACAATATAGATTCTTTGGAGTTTGTACATATTTCTGAAGTAAGTGACATTCTTGTGGTCTATGACCTCTAGTTCTACAGATTTCACACCAAGGCCCCTGTGCCTGTGGTAAAGGATTAGGTGCTCCAGTTGCAATATACTCTATGAAAATGGGACAATGGTCCTTTGAATGACCTTGCGCTTTACATTTTGTACACCAAATCTCGTCCTTAACATCCTTTCCTTTCTTAATATCATGCACTTGCAAGGTTAAGTTTGCTAATTGGTTCTGCAACTGCGCAACATCGTTGCTTGTTCCAGCAATTGGTGAAGCTTCTAGTTTCATAGCCATCTCTAGCGCTTGTTCCTGAGTATTGAGATTCTGTTGCATAAGAGGAAGTCTAATGTGTGGGAGCAGCGCAGCAATGAACCATTCCTTATGCTGCTGTGGTGCAAACTCAAAGCTTACTTGATCTATCAAGGCTTTGAACTTTTGGTCAAAGTCCCATACTGATTCTGTAGGTAGCTGTTTGATGTCTTTGAGCTCTGTTATACACTGTGATTCTGATTTAGGTTTCTTAAATTCTCTAATCATATCATTTCTTACATCAGCAAGCATCCTATTCTGTGCTGCTGAGTATTTCATGAACCAAGTTAAGGCTCTTTCTCTTAGTGTGGTTGCTAACTGAACCAGTTTAACAGCATCATCAGTAATTTGCTTAATTGTCCAAATGGCTTCACATAGGAACCAGTGCTGCTCAGGGTCTTCTATCCCCGTTCCTCTAAAAGTTGGTAGCTTCATGTCATCACCCATCCTTCTTGTGCTAGGCTGAGGTGGAGGTACTGTAGCAGTGCTTCTGGGCTGGTTAAATAAAGGTGGTGCTGAGGTACTAGAAGTACCATGTGGGCTACTAGAAGGTGTTACTGCGGGGTTATACTGATCTCCGTCTAGCTTTTGCGGTGTAAAGGGGTGATAAGGGATATGAGCACTTCCTTGTCTTTCTATATGGCTTGCTCTAGGAACTTGGCTATCTTCTGGGCTAGACTCAAAAGAATGCTGGTCAAGGCCTACTTTATACCGTTTTCCACTACGAGTGCAACCAATAAGTTCAGGATCACTATCAGAATCTGCGGACATTATTTGTCTATGCTATTCATCGGAAGCTATGCATAGTTTTGCTTTTTCATACAGAAGCATTTTAATCCATAAGTTCAGAGAATTTAAGAACTTACCTCTGTGTGCTTGGAAGAAACTCCTCTCAGCTTCACTGAAACTCTTTCTTGTATCTACTGCAAACTCAGTGATGAAACCTTCCAGTAGACTATTCAACCAAAAGTCTACTGCACGGGACACAGAATTGTCTACCCGCTTCAAAATACTTACTAGTTCAGGTGTCCAAGCGACGGGTCGATCAACATGCACAGTGGGTCTAGTATCTGCTAACTTAGCTATCCAAGCATGCAACTCAAGTGCAAATGTGACAAAGAAAATTTCGTGAAGGTCAGTATAGATATACTTCTGCAACCAGTCTTCTGTCTGGAGCCTAGAGCTTTTGTTTTCTTGTTCAGCGAACTCTGTAGCCTTTAAATCAAACCAGTTTTCAATTTCTTTAGTTGTAGGATTCCAGTAACACATTTGTTAGCTGAGCAACGGAACCCTTTGTTGACTTTAGCAACAATCTCAGACGTCGCGGAAATAGTAAGTCTCATAGTAACAAGTCACAAGGCAACGGAATCCTTTGTTGGCTTCTTCTTTCTCTGGGTTTCGGCTCAATTTCGCGTGTCGCCGAAATAACAAGTCTCACAGTAACAAGTCATGAGGCAACAGAACCATTTGTTGGGTGCTTTTTGGACAGACCCGGGTTTTAATGAAGCGCAGCAACAAAACCCCTTGGCGCACTGGCCCTCTCGGCAACGAGCTGCGTAGTAGCTCGAGGTCTCACCCGAAGTGGCTATGGGGGGGCTAAGGAATCAGATTTCCTTAACCGAGGCGACGCGAAGACTGTTCTTTCTTCCTCGACGATTCCTCAGAGCGGACTGCCTGACTTTTGCGCACTCCTCGGCGTAGCTGCACTGAACTCTCGATCAATAGCCTAGCTGCGCGGCATCTCCATTCCAGCGCACAAGGCGACTGTCCCCGACGTCGACGCTCTATGTATCCTTTCTTCCCGCGCACCCAGCGCAGTATTGCATTCCTCTATCACTGCGGCGACAACGTTCTACAGATTTCTCGACTCTTAACGATTATGGTTACCAAGGAAGCTTTTGAGAACGGACACAACATATTCATAAAGATAACGCAGCATTCATAGAAACATAGATAACTACTCAGACATGCATTCACGCGATCATTACCATAACAATAAGACGTAAAGAATTCACCTCCACGGGAAACCACATCCACGGGAAGTGTTTCATATATTAACTCAAAGGGAACTTATACAATAATGCTGCGCACACAGCTGCAGCCTTAGATCTTTCCAGGAAACTCCACGCACACAGCTGGGAGCCCTTCTCTCGATCTAATCTCTTCCTCTATAGTGATTACAATAGTTCAGACGCCGACTCAGGCTGTCTGCGACTTGGGGATTAACTTCACGGTTATCCCAGCTCTGACTCTTGTCTTCTAACAACACAGTAGAAACAATCCTCATACAAAAATAACCAACCTACCAACTAGCTGGCTTATCTCAAACAGCTAACCTGCGTCTCAGCATCTAAAAGCTGGCTAACTGACTAACATCTAACTTTTGCAATTACACATATATATAGGTGGCCATGATGGTCGCACCTTTACAAAACTGTGGGCCTTTCCCAACAGTAATCCCCAAAAACCCTAACCAAGCACATGGCTAGGTGTATTGTAGGCACCGCTTGCAGTCACATTGCCGCTTCCTGCAGGTTCCGTGACTTCCGGCGCAGATTGCGGGTATGGGTGCCTTGTCCTTCGCCTTCAATGCTTTGGTCCGTTGCTCCTCCTTGATCCGAGCAACCATAACTTCTGTACTTAGCCTTAAATGAGGGTAGCTGAGCCCTCTACTCCGTTGCTTCATTTATTATGGTAGCTGAGCTTTCTATTCAGCCACATTCATTATTCTATGACGTGCGCGCGAGCTCCGCAAGTTCCAGTCCGTAATCTGCGTTGATCTCATCCATCTGGCACCGTACTGCGCACCGTTTCCTTCTTCCCCAAAATTTGGTGTTTATTCAAAATTAGCACTTTCCTTCAATACTTGTGCTTTTTCCTCAAAATTCACAACTTTACCATAGCTGCGGCCTTGGCTCCAACAAGAGTCCCCAGTGTGGTCACCAGATTTGTTTTTCGACAATCTACCTAAGCGGACTTAAAGGCCAGATCTCCCTAGTCCAAGTGGATCTAGAACAAATAAACATAGAATAGAATCAGCTTCCCTAGATCAATAGAAATGCAAATAGATAAATAGGTCTCTTACCTGGGATTCACAAGTCCTCTTGCTCTTTGCTTTATCCAATGCTCCAACACCTTCAGTTCTGCAGTTGCAAAGTCTTGTTGAACAAGTGGAAACAATCAAACAATAAAAGTATATATCACATATGATTGATCTAAGCTAATAGTTAAGGAAAACTTTATACATCAGCAACACGATAATGTATATGGGAAGAGATTGTATTAATTGTATAAAGGAGAGTACAAAAGAAGAGAACGTTACAACCTAAGCCTTAATGTCGCAACCTTCCTTCCAACAAGCCAAACCAAGCCGAGCCTCCAAAGATGAAGTAAGCCTCTTAAGAATGAGTGAGAGTCACCTAATATAATTTCACCAGAATGAGAGTACTATAGACTTCCCTCCCTTTGGAATGGAGAAGAGCTTCCTATTTATAGGACCAAGTGGATAGAGTAGGTTGAATATTATGGGGAAAAGGCTAAGGGATCATCCCTATCATCCCTTGAGGTTATGGAACCGAAGGCCATCTCACCTAGAAGTTAGAGATAATGCTCCACCTCATCATGCTTCGAGAAGTCGCTCGAAGGTCTCATTTATCCATTTAAACCAACCCCGATGCATGTTGCATGAGGAAAATTTGCTCCAGCAAGGGGCAAGCGCAGGATGAATGAAGGCAACCTGAGCCACTAGTGCAGGCTTCCAGATGACACTTTGCGTCGAGCTTAGTCAGGCACTTCTTGCTGGAAGACAATTTGCGCCAACCTAACTAGAAAATGTGGATAAAGGATCAACAACTTGCTCTAGATGGATTATGTCCAGGGAAACTTCAAGGATAAAGGCACTGAGTTGAAATAGGACTCATGATGATGAGATTTAGGTGTAACACGTATAAACCTGTTGCCTCTACAATTGAAGTTTCAGAAACTTCAAAACTGATATTTGCAAAGTTGACCACTGTGCCGGTGAAATTTCTGGCAAATTCTTGAGAGAACTCGACATTATACCGAGTTATCCTTTCAAAGAAAGTATGAAGGAACAAGAGCCCCTTACTAAGTAAATAACCAGTACAAGTAACGTAAGAAATCCATAAATGACTTGTAGTAAAGTAAAAGATGTAATATATGGTAGATGATTAATAGTTACATAGGTTTGGGATTTATATAAGCCCATCATGCACCTTTTCATAAAAGGGCATGACTATTGACTTTAGATAGTCTTTAATTATAATAAATTAATATTAATATTAATTTATTATTTTATTGTTACATTGCCTCTCTCTTAGAAAGGATTTGTCCTCAAAACCTTATAATTTTTATGTATTTCTTTTTGTGGTGTCGTAGTTGACGACACATGTCGATATGAACTTTTAAGCGTCGAGCATAACTTCTGATATGTGGAGGGATCAATCCATCCCAAGTTGATTTGTCGATGAATGTCGGGATTCCGTACTGATATGTCATCGGGAGTTTTGATCACCTTAGTACCTTTATCTTCCAACATTTCCGCATTTTTAGGGTGTCGGTTTTTATGGTTGGGGTGTCGATAGGGAATTTTCACACTGTAAATTTCTTTTACGAAAGTCGTCTTTTGATCACTGCTCTGAGTTGGAAGTTGTATTTTTGTCCCTTGAGGTTTTAAGGTTTCGTCTTGTATTTTTTCCAACTTGTTCTCTAACTGTATCTTATCCTTTTGAAACTTCTTAATCAATTCTACTTGTGATTTCCTAACTTCTTCCGACTTCTGAAGTTGTTCTTTAAGATCCTCGTTATGACTTCTAATGCAACTATTTTCTTCCTGCTTGTCTAGAATTTTTCCTTCAATGTCTTCCATAGATTGTTCTATCTTTCGACTATTTTTCAATTTCTTAATTTTTGTGACTAGTATCTTGTTATGATTTCTTAGTCTGAAAATTTCTTCAGCATTGTTGGATAATGCTTTATTATTCTTTGCGATCTCCGATTTGTGTACATTTTTAGAGTCATCGTTTTGTGTTTGAATACCTTGTATTTGTTGTCAACATTGGTTGACCTTTGATTCTTGATCTCTTAATTTATGCCGTATCTTCTTCAGATCTTCATCCTTGTCATTAAGGATCTTGTTCAAGTGTTTTATTTCTGTTTTGTATTTAATTATGTCATTCTTTATATCTTGATATTCTAGCCTCTGGTTGAGTTCATTTTTGGCTCTTAATTCATCAATTTGCACATACAATTTTTCTATACGACTTTCCTGGTCGGAGATTTTTTTTTCATCAAACTTTTCTTGTAGCTTACGTATTGCAATTACTGCTTCAAATTTTGTAATCCTATCGTGTAAATCTTCATTGTCTCTTTGATAGCGCTTTAACTTGGCTTCTAATTTCTCTATGTGTAGTCGCAAATCGACTTCCATGTTCTCTGATTTCTTCGACGTTAGATGCTTGTTCTGGACTATAGATGGTCTTTATGCTTGTTCTGGACTATAGATGGTCTTTAATTGGTCTTCGATTTCTTCAACAAGGGTGGATTAAAAAGATGTAATAATTCCCAATATGTCTATCTTGGAAAGAAATTTCCTTGGCCCCTTTTTTATTAGGTCAATTAACTTTTTTTTTCACAAATAATTATTATTTTAATAAAATAATAATTTTTCTTTTAATATAATAATAATTATTAATTAATTAATAATATGATTATTAATATTTTGTAAACTATATATATAGTTTAATATATGATTTTCCTTTTCAAAAATTAAAATATTAAACAATATAATAATACTATTATAAGTTTAAAATTTAATTTCAAAAATAAAATTTAGGGTTTCGTGGAGTTGTGGAGGGAATACGGGAGTGGAGGAAGCTGGAAGTGAAAGCGTATGGGGGTGGGGAAGAGCGTTGGATCTAGGAAGATGGAAGGAAGGGAGTAGAGGGCGGTGGGGAGGGCGTGGAACGGTAGGGAAGGAGGATGGGGGCGCAGCGAGGGAGGAGCTGCCCGGGCGTGGAGAATAGGTGAGTGCAGGTGTTGGGGCGTGGTAGAATTATGGGGGTTGCTTGCAGATGGGGCATGGGGGAGAAAGTGGATGAGATAACGCGCGGTGGTGGTGATGGTGCAGCGTGCAGCTCGGAGGGAAGAGCACGGAGGAAAAGGATGGGGGTGCAATGTGCAGGTCGCGGAGCAGCTGGAGTTGTAGCGTGTGGCGATAGGGAGGTTTGGGGATGCGAGGACTGTGGGTGACCGAGCATGGAGACAGTGTTGGTAAGTGGAGCGACTGCAAGAGAGAAGACTCGCATGTGTGGAGGGAGAAAGAGAGCGTGGAGGAAGGGATTTGCTAGAGAAGTAGGCAGGCCGTCGGCCTGTGGGAGATGTGGGAGGATGGAATAGGTGCGTGGGAATGTGGGGGTGTTTGATGCAATGTGGATATGGTGGGAGGGTGCAAAATGGAGGAGTGCGCAGGAGGGATGGGGCGACGGAGCAGCTGTGTGGTGGAGTAGGAGCGCAAATGGACTCCGAAGGGGGGTGTGGGAAGATGGGAAGAGGATGGCGGCTGGTGGAAGGGACCAGCAAGCAAGGAGATGCGTAGGTGGGGATTGATGAGGAGGAGCGGAAGCGGTGGGAGCGGGAGCGGGAGTAGATGCATGAATGAGGATCTGGAGGGAGATGTGAGATGGGAGTAAAATGAGGAGCGATGGAATGGAGAGGTTGATTTAGGGAAATCCTATATTGTATGGATAAAAGCCCAGGTTCATAGTAACTCTAAGATGATGGCCACTAGCCGGATCAGGTTGTCTCTAAAACCACTAAAGGAATAAGAGTCCCTTACTAAGTAAATAACCAGTACAAGTAACGTAAGAAATCCATAAATGACTTGTAGTAAATTAAAAGATGTAATAAATGGTAGATGATTAATAGTTACATAGGTTTGGGATTTATATAAGCCCGTCATGCACCTTTCGTAAAAGGGCATGACTATTGACTTTAGATAGTCTTTAATTATAATAAATTAATATTAATATTAATTTATTATTTTATTGTTACAAAGTAAGCCAACATGCATTCATCAGCAACTATGCCCACTGCAAATGTTCCTCGACCCATTTGGTGTCAACTGGTTCAAATCTATGCGGCTTGCCACTTATCTTTTTCATCGCAGCAGTTGTATATTGAAAACACAAACCTAAGTTCAGATTGAGTGAAAGGAGGAGCTGAGTTAAACGAATTTGAAACTCGATGTTTACTCCTTCATATATATATATAGGTGTGTTTCACAGGCATCTTTAACCTTTTAGGCTTCAATTGTCTCCTGATGATGATCCCAGAGTAGGGATGGAAACATCGAGCTTCAAATTCGTTTAACGCAACTCCTCCTTTCACTCAAACCGATTCTGCGTAATGATCATTTTCAAGCTATCTCCAGATGTTGAACAAATTATAAGTTAGCATATTTAAATAGCATACGAATAGCAAATGTCAAAATGAATTAATGTAGGGAAACCGACTATGATGAAGCGTCGATCATTCAATTAATTGAGGCTGCAACATTTGTCAAATCACATAATTATGCAAACAAGTTCAATGAATTGGAAATCGGAACCACATTTCGCACATCATTTCATGAATGAAATTTTACCGCGAAATTCCTGAAAACACCTTTTTGAACATTCCGGCAGCGTTGAAACACACATTCCTATAATAGCTCGCTGCTAGAATGTTATTACTTCCAACTAACATGTACTTTAAGCAATTATTTCATGAAAAGACATCAGATCACATAAAAGTATTGTAAGGACTTCTATATAACATGAGCCAAAATTGAACTTATTAATAAAAAAGAACACATAAGATAAAAATTAAGAAAAGAAGAAAGGTAATATAAGACTAATGAAAGAATATACATTAAAGGAAAATTTAAAATAACGTATAAGGTTTTAAAACAAAGATTTATTTAGGAGCGCAAATACAGTACTAACATCTCGCTCCGACTAGGGATGAAGCTCTCCTTGTGAGGCTTTAAGAATATATTGACCGGGTGCCTTTATCTGAAACCAAGCTGTTTAAAAATCTGCTCTGTAAAATCCATTCGGCTGGAGTCTTATCCCATAAAAAAATGAAAAATTCACTGATATATACAATGAAGTTAGGTCACCCTTGACCTTAGTATGTGAAAACCTGTTTCAGAAACGCCCATTTACTGGGCCTGCAATTTCTTCACCCTCCCATTTCTACAACACAAAAGTACTGTTTCCCAATTTTTTTGTAATTTTAAAAGGCCCAAGCCATAAATTATCAAATTTACCATGCTTACCTTTTTCATCTCTGCGTGCATCCCATCTGAGTGCCATATGCTAATTAAGAGGGTGTCTTCTTTAGCTTTCCTATCAAATATTTCTTTGACCTTTTTCTTGTAAGCCTCTGCTTTTTCTGCTAATGCATCTCTTTCCTGTTGTAAATCTACCATTTGAAAAATCAGTCTCTAAATTTCATTTGGTTCTTCTTCAATGTCCAACATAAACTTAATTATTGGAAAATTTAATTGAACGGGAAACACATCATTAGTTCCATAAACAAGTTGAAAGGGAGATGTTCCCATGGCCTTTTTTGTAGTTACTCGATCTTCCCAAAGAGCATACTTCAACGTAGTGTCCCGAGCCCTTTTTTTCTGAGATAACATCTTTTTATTATTGTTAATAATATTCTTGTTTGTAGACTATGGTAACCCATTACCCTGAGGGTAATAGGGTGTAGAATCGTTTACTATGATGCCATTTATTTCACAAAAGTGTATCATAGATTTAGACTTAAAAAGCTTGAGCATTATCGGTTACTATTTTCCTCGGACATCCAAATCTACTTAAGAAATTTTCTTGAAGAAAATTGATGATGATTTTATCAGTTTCCCTTCTTGTAGGAATTTTTTCTACCCACTTGGTAAAGAAATCAGTAGCTTTTAAAATCCGCCTATGTTTCCCACTTGAGGGAGGATTAATCTCACCTATAAAATCTAAACCCCATTGCTGAAAAGGAGCATTAACTATAATGGGATTTAGAGGCAAGAATTGAAGCTTCTCCTTACCAGCAAACTTTTGACATTCAATGCAAGCTTTTACCTGAGTATAAACATCTGTAAACAAGGTAGGTCAATAATAGCCAGCTCGTAAGATATTGAATGCTCCTGCTTTCCAATATTTGTGACCTCCACATGCACCTCCATGTAATTATGTAGTAATTGTATCAGCTTCAGACCTATCTAAACATTTCAGCAACATTCCATCGGGGTCTATCCAATATAAAATTTGATCAATTGAAACATACTTCATGGCCTTGAGCTTTAAAGATCTACATTCATTTTTATTCAAATCAGGGGGACATTGTAAATATAACAGAAAATAAACTATTTCACCATACCATGGGGAATCAACATATCTGTCATAAATCTGTTCCTTACTTTGTTCTGTTGGAATTCCTTCATGAACTTCCTGTTCTAACTGATCTATTGCCAAATGAAGACCCAAAGCTTAACAATTTGAATATGCAAGGAGTTTGGACAAACGTTGTCCCTTAACTAATTTTGTAGGTCTGATTTCAACATCATATTCCATAATATTTGCTATCCAACACCCTCTCTTTCCTTCACTGTCAAGTTGTATAAGAATTTCCTTAACTGCTACATTAGGAACGTATGCTAAAATATTTGAATGCAGTAAATAAATTCTGAAATTTTTTAGGGCTTTCACTAAAGCATAGGCCTGTTTTTATAATGTACTATACTTGAGTTCATAATCCCTCAAAGTTTTAATGAAGAAGGAAATGGGTTGCTCAAGGCCTTCTGCATTTTTCTGTAAAAGCATTGTTGTTATAGTAGCTTCAGAAGCAAAGTAAAAAGTCAGAAAGTCTTTTGAAAAATCTGGACTTATCAAAACTGGAGCTTCAGTAAGAGCCTATTTTATCTTTAAAAATGAATATCTGGCTTCAGCTTCCCATTTAACCTCTTGATATTTTCTCAACATAACTGTTATTTCCTTGATAATCTCTGCAAAATTCGGAATGAACCATCTTAGAAAGTTTATTTTTCCAACAAAATACTGGATGTCCTTCTTATTTCTAGGGATACTGATCTTTAAAATGGATTTAACACATTTAGGATCTATCTTAATTCCATCAGATGAAACTCTATGGCCTAAAATCGTTCCTTCTTGCATAACAAAATGAGATTTTTTAGGATTTAATGACAGTCCAAATTTTCGGCATTTAAAGAAGGTTTGCTTAAGGTTTGAGATGAGCTTCATCAGATTCAGAAAAAACCGTTATATTATCCAAATATATTGCCACAAACTTCTCCTTCTCTCCAAAAAAGGCTATATCCATATCCCTATGAAGGTTGCACCAGTATTCATGAGACCAAATGGCATTTTCTCATACATGAATGTTCCCCAAGGAGTAGTAAAGGTTGTTTTTTCTCTATCATTTGGGTACACATCAATCTGGTTGTATCTTGAAAATCCATCAATCATTGAAAACCTCTAAGCACCAACCACTTTTTGTAGAATCTGATATATCTTGGGCATTGAATAGTTATCTTTTAGAGAAGATCCGTTCAAGTTTCAAAATTCCACACAAATCCTTATTTCACCATTCTTCGTACGTACATGAACCAAATTTGCAACTCAAGTGGAATATCTTAGCGGTACAATAATTTTTGCATCTAACAATTTTTTGACCTCTTTTTCAATGACTGGTAACAAAGCAGGATTGATCCTTCTGAGCTTCTATCTAAATGGCTTAGTATTGGGCTTCAGCGAAATCTTGTGTTGAATTATGTTGGTATCATATGTCTTCAAATATTCTTAAGACTATGCAAAAATATCTACGAATTCCTTCAAAATATTGATATATATTTTCCTTTCTTCATCTGGAAGTGCCTTGGAAATTTTGACCATCTTAGGCTCATCTTCACTACCAATGTTGAAGATGCTAACATTCTCTTCAAAAGACTGCACAATGGGCTCTGATAAAGTATCATCTTTTGAAAATAATCTTTCCAATGGAACCAGTCCTTTTGGAATGAAATTACCCTTTAGATCAATGATGTTATGATCAACAATTGAATTTTTTTTAAAAGAAGGAACTTCATCCATTTCAGCATCTTGATATTCATCAATCACAGAAGAGGAAAATTCTCCTGTCAAATCTAAAAAAAATTGAATTTATTGATCATCATGGAACACTCTCCAGTGTTTTATGTTATCAGGTACTGAAGGTATATATCTTACTTCAATTGGATATCTAAGCTGAGTCTGTTGTGGAATTTTAAAATAAGTTGCTAGTAAGGCAATGAATAAGTTGTCTGGTTTTGATCTCTGGGAATGAAGGAAATATTGAATGCTGAGAAGAAATTATATACAAGATACCACACTTCATTCCTATCAACTTTCAACAACTATTGTTTTACTTGATAGACATTTCTGACCTTCTGAACCATGTTAGGAACCCGTGTCAACCCTTCTCTTTACTATGTTAGTATATTGTTGTTGGACGCATATGCTTTGTAAGTTGTCCTGTAGTATTTGTTGATTCATAGTTTATATTAGCCCATAGTATTGACCCATAGTATTGGACGCATATGCTTTGTAAGTCGTCCCATAGTATTATATGTCCCATGGTTTTGATCCATAGTATTGGGCATAGACTTAGTATATAAGTGTGTGTTGAGGTCATTGAAGGCACCGTGAAGTTAATTGTATTGAGCTTGCTCAAAGGAGGTTTCCCCCTCGAAGTGGCCCGTGATCAATATAAAAGTGATTCTGAGTTCTGTTATTTCTGATATCTCGTGTATTTGCATTAATTAATTATTCCAGGTTCTTCACATCTGATGTCAGAGCACTTTCTTGGGCTCGTTGGGTGAAATTTCTGCCAAATTGTTTTTTCACATCTGTTGCAAGTTCAGATCTGGGAATAATCCCTATCCGCTTAACTGTGGGAAGTACTTGGGCATAAGCCCTAAAACGCATTGTGAGGATTACCACAGGAACCCCAAAGTAGCTGGCCCATTGAGAGGACCTGCCAGCGAAAAGGGCAACGACCCCTACCTGATTGACTACTTCCCACCCGTGAGGTAAACCAAGAGCTGTCGTTTGTTGCAAATCGGTTATCAGTTTTACCTGAGCCGTGGAGTGAGGGGTACTGCCCCAATATGCAAGCTGTTAGACAGCATTGGTGGCTGAGTGAATCCCCTGAACTGATAGGAAGCCGCACATACCTGGGGTCCATATCTATTTTCAGCTGAACTGTTGTCGATCACTACTGTGCCGTTTCAGATCCAGCCGTTCAGATCCATTCTAAAAGCCGTTCCAGATCCAGCCGTTCAGATCCATTCTAAAAGCCGTTCCAGATCCAGCCGTTTTCAATCCATTCAGCGCCATTTCAAATCCCTCTATTTCCGCTCACTTCTGGGCCATTGCAGATTTATTTTCCCATCCTTTCACTCCACTTCTGAAATCCTCATTTTTTGCTTCCTTGTCTCTTCGACAGTGTCCAACACCTTGTCAAACCCCAATTACCCTTCAAATTTTTTCCCAAATCCAGATTTTCCTTTACTGAAGCAGTTTTTGTTTTTGTTTTTCTACCCAGTCAACCAAAAAAAAAAAAAACTCTTGGTTATGGTTGTCACCCGCACAGGAGCAAACACCATGGAGGAAGCACTTGCAGCCATCCAAACCAAACTCCAAGATGAGGATGAAAAATTTCTCAGCCTCCATCTTCAACATTCAGCCATGAACAATAACCGACAGCCAGAATCTTTTGCAGCCACCGGGTTCTCTTCTTCCAGCAATTTTTGTGGGCCGAAGCTTGATTTTCCTCGCTTCAATGGTACTGATCCGACTGGATGGATATACCGAGCAGAACAATATTTCAGTCTGCATAATACTTTTGATGTCCAGAAAGATCCACTTGCATCCTTTCATTTGGAACAAGAAGCCCTTCAATGGTACCGTTGGTACATCAAAGCTCATCCCGAACCAAACTGGACAGATTTTTTTCAACTCCTTTTGCCACGATTTGGTCCTACTGCTTTTGATGACTTCACAGGAGCACTCACTAAACTTTACCAAATTGGCACAGTGAGAGAGTATCAGACAGAATTTGAGAAACTGGCCAATCACACAGAAGGATCGTCTGATGAATTCTACAGGAGTTGTGTTAACAGTGGTCTCAAGGATGAAATCCGCTCAGAGGTCAAAATTTTTTGTCCCAACACAATGATGGAAGTCCTAGGGTTGGCTAAGTTGGCAGAGGACAAGATCGCAGCTCAACAATGCTCCAAACCAACCTTTGTTCCCTTCATAAATATGGGTTCCCTATGACCTCCCATCATGCCTGCTCCTCAACCAACTCCTATCAAGCATTTGTATGAAACAGAGATGTAGGAACGCCGAGAAAAAGGGCTTTGTTATAATTGTGATGAGAAATTCACTCAGGGACATAGATGTGTTCAACAAAAGCTCTATCTCTTGGATGTGGATTCTCCGCCTGCCTCAGAACTTGATGAAGAAGCTCCAGATACAGTAGATGATCAGGTCGACGTTCAACACCCGCCTGTTGACACCCCATCTCAGGATGACCCACCCGAGATCTCTCTCCATGTTGTAACCGGCGTCACCACCCCACAAACAATGCGATTCAGAGGATACTTCAAGAAGCTCCCTCTTACCATACTCATTGATTCTGGTAGCACTCATAACTTCATTGACCCTCGGATTTCCAAACAGGCTGATTGTTTTGTCCATCCTTGCTCCAACTTTGAAGTCATGGTTGCCAATGGGGGCACCTTACCTTACAAGGGGAAGTGTCACAATGTGCGTATCTCTATGGAAGATTATAACCTGCGCTCTGGTATGTTTTCATTGTCCTTAGGCGGATGTGATGTGGTTTTGGGTGTTCAATGGTTACGCACACTTGGCCCCATCTTATGGGATTTTGTGAAACTTTGGATGCAGTTTTCAGTCAATGGGGCACAACACAAATTAATGGGCTTACAACCAGGGTCTCTCCGCATCATCAGTTCACATTGCCTGGAAAAAATCCTTAAGAATAATTCACATGGTGTCATTGCTCAGCTCCATTCCATTCAGATGCACCCATCAATGGTCTCCACTACTTCCTTGGATAGATATGCAGGTGTCTTTGCTGAACCAATGAGCTTGCCGCCTTCAAGAGACCTTTCCGGTAAGAATTTAGTCGCATCTACCTCTCAGCAGGAACTGATGACTATTTTGCATGCAGTACAAAAATGGCATCCATACCTATTAGGGAATTATTTATGCATCAAGACTGATCTCCAGAGTCTGGAAAATTTTCTGGAACAATGGGTCTCCTACCCAACACACCTGAAATGGGTTATCCAACTCATGGGTTATCCCTATGCGATCACTTACAAGAAGGTTAAGGACAATATAGTGGCAGATGCTCCTTCTCGCACAATTGATGACCCGGTTTCTCTTACAGCTCTTTCTCTGCTTGTTCCAAATTGGTTGCAATATGTTCAACATGGCTATCTCTTCTATGAACTCCATGCATCTTCATCAGCAAGGCACTCCGGGGTCTTCAAAATGTATGACCGGGAACAATGTAACTTCTTTTGGCAAGGACTAAAAATGACAATTCAATAGATGGTGGCTGACTGTGATACTTTCCAGGACAACAAGGGTGAAACGACACTCCTTTCGGGATTGCTCAAACCCTTTCCCATCCCTACATAGCTTTGGCCAACTATTTCTATGGATTTCCTAGCAGCACTCTGGTGGTACAATACCACATCTCAAAGGATACCATATGAAGCAGTCTATGGACAGACACTGCCAGTTCTTCTTCCATACACCCTTAGCAGCTCCCTAGTTCAGGAAATTGACTCAGTTCTTCGCAACCGTGATCAAATTCTTCTCATTCTGTAGGACAATCTTCACATGGCCAGAATTCGCCTGAAACAACAAGCCGATCAACACCGTTCTGAGCGCATTTTCCATGCAGCGGATAGGGTTCTTCTTCATCTACAGCCTTCCAAGCAATCCTCCCTGACACTCCAAAGGCATCAGTGGCCCGCAATGCAACCCGAGGATGCTACCAGGGAACCACTCCTTCAAATTCTGCAACAATTTCTCCAACCAAAGCTTTGAGGACAAAGCTTTTTCTAAGGGAGAGGGGATGTTAGGAACCCGTGTCAACCCTTCTCTTTACTATGTTAGTATATTGTTGTTGGACGCATATGCTTTGTAAGTCGTCCCGTAGTATTTGTTGATTCATAGTTTATATTAGCCCATAGTATTGACCCATAGTATTGGACGCATATGCTTTGTAAGTCGTCCCATAGTATTATATGTCCCATGGTTTTGACCCATAGTATTGGGCATAGACTTAGTATATAAGTGTGTGTTGAGGTCATTGAAGGCACCGTGAAGTTAATTGTATTGAGCTTGCTCAAAGGAGGTTGCCCCCTCGAAGTGGCCCGTGATCAATATAAAAGTGATTCTGAGTTCTGTTATTTCTGATATCTCGTGTATTTGCATTAATTAATTATTGCAGGTTCTTCACAAACCACTAACTCGGATTCGCCAAAAACAACAAACTGTTGAACATTTAAATCTTTGACAGCCCTTAAACCAAGAATTAAGGCCTCATATTCGGAAATATTATTTGTGGTTTGAAATTCAAGCTTATACATCAAAGATATAATTTCACCCCCAGGAGATATGAGGACAACTCCTGCTCCTACTCCTTCTTTGGATGAAGAACCGTCAAAATACATCTGCCATAGACTGTCTTGGATGTCAACACTGCGCTGAACTGGTGTTTCTTTCTCAACTTGCAGAACTCCTTCAATAATATCATCACTCAAGTGCAACATACACGATCCAATATCTTCTTCAATAGCATAGATTGGGTGATTTTTTGGATTGTCATGATCACTAACCAAGTACGTGAGCTATATTTCTCTATATAGCCTTATATTTTCTCCCCCAAACACTAGGACAGTTGCATAAGAAAGGTCCATCTACAAGGTACCACCTACTCTTTTTTCCCAAGATCTTGACAGTAGCATACCAAATTTTGGTGCAATATCAACAATATCCACATCCATTAATATACTCTTCATTGGCAATTGTGTAAGACTGAAAACAAGGTCCTTAATAACTCCCAGACACTTAACTTCTCTTGAATCAAAGGCAAACAAGTCATGATAAGTCTTGGTGACACTCAACCCTAGGGCTTCCATTACAGCTTTAGGCATGAGATTATGGGAAGCACCGGAATCTAATAGACAATTATGTAACATATTATCATGAACCATGAGAGTGACATAAAATGGTGGAGGAAAATCATTTTTATTTTCATGCTTATCAGGTGTAGCTGGACCATAGATAATTGTCGGATGTTCATCTTGCAGATTGATAATATCACATGGAGACTGACTAGTTGGTGAGCCTAATAACTTAAAAGTTGAATCCTTATATGAATGTGTCTTCATAAGCTCCGTCAATGGAACATCGATTTTGATTTTACTTAGTTCATGTTAAAAATTAAATCCTTGAGCAACTTTACTGGTTTCTCCATATTACACAGGTTTATCCTTACTGACTCATTGATTCTACTTTTTCCCAGAATCCTGTAGCTACTTAACCAGAGTAACAATTTTTTGCTTGGAATTTTGAACAGCTGCTTTGGGTTTTGATCTCAAACCATAAGACTTTTGTGGGTTTGTTTGATAAATGTCAACAAAATATGTTGAAATTGAAACCTTCTACTGGTGAGAATTTTCTTGTTGCTCATCAGAGTACATTGAATGTTGAAAATCAAATTCTATGAGAAAGGCATCAAAATATTCCTCCAAATGATTTATATATTGCTCAGTATCTTTGAACTCCAATTCTTCTAATTCTCCAGGCTGATCTACCAAGTTATTTTGGAAAGGAGGCCGAATCCTTTGATCATCATTGTTTCTTCTTTCCCTAGGGTAAAACCTGGGAATAAAGGGATGTCTGAACTGATTTGGATTTCGATTATCTCCCTCTTCGTTAGGTCTATTTTGGGTTTTATTCTCGATTTCCAATCTGTTAATTTTTGCAGATAATTTCTTAATGAGTTTAGTCATTTCATCGATCTTATTATCTCCTTCTTTTGCACCTGATGTAGAAGGTCTTGCTTCTCTCATTTTTCTCTTCTCTTCGTCATGATATAGTGGTTTAGCTCGAAGCTTACTTGTTGCCAACAGATTTGATTGAACCTCCAAAGCTTCCTCCTGGATGTTTACCATAGAAGAAGATGTCCTTTCTCTTAATAATAAAGAAAATTCAACATCAAAAGAATTAGCATATGTGAGTTTTGCAGACATTTCAGAAGGCTTGATTTCTGCGGGTATTTTACTATACATCTTGTTAAAATGATTAGAAAAATCTGTGACTGTCTCATCTTGTTTTCTTTTCAATGCTCCGAACTCAGTAATATAGTAAAGATAATCCTTGGTATCTCCCCATTGTCTCATAAATACTTCGTCCAAAGCCTCAATCCCATCTATAGAATTTGCTAGCAACTCCCTAAACCATTTTCTCACCTCTCCATCTAGGCTTTGAACAAAAACTCGCATCCAAACATCCTTATGTTCAATATTTTGGTTATCAGCATAACTAAAATAAGCATTCCGATGTTCTTTTGTTGTAACCTCACCTTGACCATTAAACCTGGGAAGATATTTTTGATAATCTCCTCCAGGAAGGGCACTAAGTGGCTGATGTAAAATCAATGGAGCATATCTTGCAGCCACTATAAGATCCATCCTATCAGGGGGCTGACCATCCATTTTTGGATTAATCTAATTTTATGGAGAAGGTGGTAACTTAGATTGAAATTGAGTAATTGGGATCTTACTTGTAATAGTATAAGGTGATAACTGAGATTTCAAAGAATCAAAATGTCCATAATCTAAAAGTTCAACTTTAATTTTTTCAGAGGACAAAGGATTGGTATAGACTTGAAAATTATCAACTAGTGTTGGACACACCGAGCACACTGAGAGGGGCGGGTGAACAATGTGTATAGCTTTTATTGCTTTTTCAACTTTAACAGTCATTAGCAGCTTATTCAATATTATGCAGAGTACGTTATTATCACATTATCATTATATCATCATCAACATTATTAACAACTACAACTCATCACATATCCTCATATCATCATCACATAGGAAGCATAGCAAAACATAGTACACAATATTTTTATGTGGAAACCCAAGTCCTAGGGGAAAAACCACGGAGGCCTTTTTAATAATAGTTTTTCCAACAACAACTGTAAGGAGGAAACAACCCCCTTGTTACAATGACTTCAATTCTCCAGATACAACTGGAAGGAGGCTACAACCCCATGGTTTACAGGCTGCAACCTAAAGGAATCCCTAGCTTCCTAGATTTCCTTGCCCCATCCTACCACCCTGATATGAAGATAGAAACTGTTGAATCACAACCGCACTGATCCTGCGGACCTGCTAACCAACACATGTACCACACTGCACAATCTATACCACCTGCTCATAAAAATTAGCCAGTGTGAGTCATACCAACAACACATAGGGAAACCTGTTCCAATTCCGCTCAACTTAATATGTACCTGTGTCCAATCAATCATATACCTGTTTCAATCTGATCATGTCCTTGACCACAACTGCTTTATGGGAAACCTACTTTCTTACTTGGTCAAGATAGGGTTAGGATAGTACAGTTACAACCCGACAATGACTTAACTCACCCAATCATACTTAGTCCGATGACATCATAACCAATCTCTCAACTTGAAAAACAACTTATTCAAGCAGAGCTTGATAGACAACTTCAAACAAACAAACAACAAACCCTAAGACACACTTGCTAGATCAACTTAGGTAATTTACTAAACCAATTAAGTAAGGTCAACCTACAATTCAATTTCTTAGGTCAACACACTTAGTCAATGACAAACCCTTACAACAATGTCAAGGTCATCTTGTCATGCAATCAAAGAATACTTTCAGCTAAACACAGTCAATAATATTTAGGGTACTATGGAGGAATATTGAGTCAAATCAAACTTAATCAATACACTCTCTTGCTTATAACCAAACTCAATCTTGCCAAAAGAGTATTGTCAAGAGATGCTTCAATTCAGGCTAGGTTATTTCATACTTGCCAAAATTAAGCCAACACTTGGCTTATCAACTCATATTATGTTGACACAAAGTCATATTCTGAAGATTAAAATGTCAAACGAAGTCAATTCAGTCTATGAAAAACAATCCTTTTGTCAACTAGGTCAAGAGTGTCATACGGTCTGCTTGTTCAAAGCACATGCAAGGGATATTGTCGTATATCACATATTGGCAGTTCACATACTGTCAAAGGCACTTGTCAACTTGTTAAGAAATGCACCAAGGCCAAAGCAAACTTGTCAAATGAATTCTTTCTTAGTCAGCGTGCAATTCAAACAACAAAGTTTGTCAAATTCAAAACTCTTTGTCAAAGAGTACATCAACTTAGAACTTATAGGATAGTTTCACATCAACTCAACACTAATACAACTAGGTATTAACCAATGACTCACATCATTGACAACTCAGCAACACACACTCAACAATTAGGACTACATTAGCAACACCATCATTTCAAGGAGGAATATCTTAGTATTATGCAACTCAACCAGCAATATACAAGGTTAACATAGTTGTAATAATATCAACAAGAACAAATTTTTTTACTGCGATGTGTACCTTCAAAAGAATACTTGGATTTATTGTACTTATGCCTGAACTAGATCCAAATTTTAGAGAACAGAGGTGTTGTAGCAGCCCAAAATTTACAGAGACAGTCTGAAATTCTGGTGTAAAAAGACACAGTCCGAATTTTACAAGAAGAGAGCAGCAAAGACAGTACAAAAATCTCACAGAAGTAGCCTGAAATTTTAAGCAGAGAGACAGTCCGAAAATCTCACAGAAGTTTCCTGAAATTAAGCAGAGAGACAGTCCAAAAATAAGAGCCTTCTTTTCACAATTTTTCCACTGCAAATAAGGTCGATTTGGTTTTATTTATACAAATGTTTTTTTAAAAAAATAATCTGGACTGACCTAGCATTAAAAAAGATAATTATTTTAATATTAAATTTTATTGGTAGACTAGGGGCCGACTTAGGTTAGCTTTGTTCACAAAGATATTAAAGAGACTTAATTCATTATTTAATGATTTTTTTTTAAAAAGGGGATCCTACATAGGACCATTTTAATTCAAGTTAAATGCTAGGGTTTTTACCAAGATATTTATGCCAACAACTTCTATGCCATTGCAACCAAGGTAAGGGCTTAACTAACATGCATGAGATCATTTCCACATCAACTTTAAATGATAATAACTCATCAACCGTAAGGAGTTAGGAGACACTCCACATATCAACGGAAAGGGATTGACGAGGGCTATCACCCTATGAGCGTCTTGTTTGCATTGGAAGGGTAATTCAACTTTTTTTTCTTTAATTTGTGTAGGACATCTTCAAGGAAATCATCAAAAGAAATACTTCATCATGTAAGGGCACAAGTCAACTATGTGAGGGATCCAAATACCAAAATACCATAACATTCATTCAACAACCAATCAAGAGACCAAAACAAGTACAAGCATCATAGAGACCATAAAAAAAAGACAACCAAGAGCAAGGGATAATATAATGGACTCAACTAAGATCAATATTATGGGAACTCAACTAGGTTGTTTGGTAGAATTTTTCCCTACGAATAAGTCAAAATTCTCTTAACTTAAAGTAGATTCCTAACTGACTCTAAGTTAAGAACAAAACAAAACAAATGCTACCTTTAAATTCCTGAACTAACTTTCACAACAAGATTACATGCATTCAGAAACAATGAAAGATATGACTCACCTTTCAATATGACGTTTGTCCCGCTTCTAGCTCTTGATCCAAAAGCTCTAATGTAGAACCTCTTGAAATCAAACAAAGAACAATCATACAAGCTTCCAAATACCTTGAAGTAAAGATTAGATTCAAATCTAGATTAGATACATTCCATGTCAAGAACTTATGCAATACACATGAAATGGGAAAAACAAGACAAGTTATCTTTATTACAAACTTGAAGAATGCTTACAAAGGTTGCTTGATGTCCAAGACAATCCTTCAGCTCCAAGTGCTTCCTCCTCTAGATATATCCACAAGGCTGCAAGATCATAAGTTTGGTACTTCTAAGAGTCCTCCCCTTTTCCCATGGAATGCCTCTCTTTTATAGTGTATGGTAGGGTTAACCAACAAGAGAGATGGGTAGATCTTGGGAGAACTTGGTGGATCAGGGTTTCTAATCACAGAAAATGAGTTAGGATCGAATCAAGGACCCCAATCCTCCAATATCTCTCAAAAAACCAAAATCCCACAAGCCATGGCAAAAAGGCTATAAAAAGAGTACCGCACCCAGTAATCTGAGCATAACGCGGTAGTACCACGTATTAGGGACAAAGCATAGCACGGTAGTGTGGACTACCACGCACCTATAACTGAGCAAGGCGCGGTAGTTAGGGTAAATAAAGTCTCAGCTTGGTTAATTCTTGACAGGGTGGATTTTCCTTCAAGGATTACACATCATTTGTCTCTTCTGGGTGGTTTAAAGCAGTAGGGGAAGTGTCGTCAACTCTTTTTGTGGTGGAGATGCGACACTGTGGAACATGGAGGTATAACAGATGGCCCCTAAAGTGAGAGGTCAGAAGGGATTGATGGCCGAAAGACTTTACAAATATTGTGTAGAGATAGCATTGTCGTCAACTCTTTTATAGTGTATGGTAGGGTTAACCAACAAGAGAGATGGGTGGATCTTGGGAGAACTTGGTGGATCAGGGTTTCTAATCACAGAAAATGAGTTAAGATCGAATCAGGGACCCCAATCCTCCAATATCTCTCAAAAATCCAAAATCCCACAAGCCATGGCAAAAAGGCTATAAAAAGAGTACCGCGCCCAGTAATCTGAGCATAACGCGGTAGTACCGCGTATCAGGGACAAAGCATAGCACGGTAGTGTGGACTACCACACACCTATAACTGAGCAAGGCACGGTAGTTAGGGTAAATAAAGTCTTAGCTGGGTTAATTCTTGACAGGGTGGATTTGCCTTCAAGGATTACACATCATTTGTCTCTTCTGGATGGTTTAAAGCAGTAGGGGAAGTGTCGTCAACTCTTTTTGTGGTGGAGATGCGACACTATGGAACATGGAGGTATAATAGATGGCCCCTAAAGTGTGAGGTAAAAAGGGACTGATGGCCGAAAGACTTTACAAATATTGTGTAGAGATAGCATTGAGGAGAGCGACAAGGAGCTGAAACAGAAACAAGATGTTAGATATACCACCGAGGCGAGCATCCCCACGCTCAGAAACAAATGACTCAAAGCATGGCTGCCGACCAATACATTGCAGATCCATGAGTACTGAGATGATATAGACTGTGGAAAGATCATGGCTACTATGAACAAGCGTAGATCCATGAGACAATAATAACACAGCCACGACCAATAAAAAAAGTGGATCTGTGTGACAATACAAAGGACATCTCCATCGCAACCTGGACGCAATCAAGATACCAAGGTGCACCCAGGGTCTTCTACCCGATCGCACATGATACGAATCTAGCCATGTGATTACAAAATGTTGAAGTCGAACATGGTAGAAACCATTTGATTACCGGTCAATGATGTGAACCATTAACAAATGCGAGGGAAATCACCAATGATGACGATGATCCCCAAGGTATCTGAAGTACATCTCAACGAAATGCGAATATATGAGTTGATGTCGAGCATTCGAGAGATCATTCGATCAGAGGTCAGTGATGTGAACCTACTGTCGAACACGAGGAAACCTGCCATTGAGGCATGTAGGTACCAAGGTACTAATGGTTTATTTCTAAGTCCAATTCCCGGATAGTGATTTGGAGTCGACGGGAATGGACTTGTCGAAGGTGGGCAATAATGTTTCCCACATCATCGACATGAAATCGGAACGAAAGATGGTATAAGATGATGAGACAATGGAGTATGTACTGACACAGCGGAGGTCTGACACAATGAACGACTTTGAACACCGCAACCCTTTGAACATGTAACGGCATGTAATAGGACTTGGCAGTAGGGATTATTGAAAGCAGAGGATAGACACCGAATGAGTAGGCTCGTGGCCAGGGAGACGACTCAGGATGATGACCATAACTCAGTAAAAAAATAGATACCCAATATAGACAAGAGACAGACACATGCCATGTTCAAAGGTAACGACTGACAAGCTGCCATAACAAACTTGACTTGTTCCCCATATTCCCCCGACATGATAGACGAGTACCTCTTTGTTGTTTTTCGAGCTTGAAGAGGATAACAGATGCTCGGTGTAGCTCATCTCATGGATGAGTCCAATCTCACATGTTTTACGAACCTAAGAAAGGAGGGGTCGTCCCAAAGTGGGCCCTTCGATGCTAAATTTTAACGAGTCCAAGGAAGGAAAACTCAGTAGTTTTTCATATTTAGAGAGCCTGAAAAACTTAAAGGAAGCTCCACAATGTACTTTTTCGTAAATTTAGTCCCTCGATCCTGAAAAAGTGTAAAACAATTCCGGAGAGAACTCTCCCAGTCAAGATTGACTGAGGTATACCTTTCTCGTAAATAGTCTAGACGGGCGGAAAAAGGGGTAACCTATCACCGAATAGACGACCTTTCAAATAATTTTACAAGTGTGAAAGAGTCAAGATCACTTGGCAATCTTTTCAATTTTAGGGAGTCTGAAAAGGGCTTAACTATGGACTCCAATGGTCTTTTTTGTAATTTTTTTATTATTCTGGTCTGAAAAGAGAATAAATACAACTAGGATAATACTTTCCTCATCATTTTAACGAGCATGAGTAAAGCTAACCAAACTCGACACCATTTACTTGAGCTTGACAAGCATGACACGGGTGTAAAAGCGCTTGGAATCTTTTTCAAGTTTTAATCCAGAGCACGAAAAAGATAAAGTAGGCCCAAAATGAAGGTCAAACAATGAATAAACGCCAGTGTGACTATATCGCTTTTTACAGGAGATCCTGTCAGTAAAGTGCTCATAAAACCAGATATCAGTAATGTGAAATGGGTTTTATTTTAAACATTTAAAATAATAAGTGAAAAAGCTATAAAAGGATGGGTAAAAATAGAAAGTTACCATTTCATTTGTGTTTTTACCCAAAGAGGAGATTTTACCCATTTGAGGAGCAAAAACTTCAAGGATCCATATCTGGAGATCCGGGGCACCATTTCAACAACCGTCTGCGCCAGGTAAAAGCTCTCAAGCTTCTCTTTCATTTGATGTATGAACAATTTGCTTTCAGTAAGAAAAATTAATTTTTTGGGCAAGCCCTATTGGCCAAAAGTCGCCCTTCACGGTACCGCGCGGGGGCTATATCAGGAAACGCGGTACTGTTTGACAGTACCGCGCTGTGCCTTTAAACAGAAACACGGTACTATGCAGTACCGCACGGTAAGATTTACCCTAGGCGCGATGAAGGCGAAATCTAAGATGAAAAAATCGATTTGTCTCAATTTTTTTGCTGAAACCAAGTTGTTAAATGATTACTGAATGTTTCCCCTGACCTTTTGCAGGAGTTTGCAATTCGTTTGGATCAAAATGGTCAGTTGGAAAGAAAGAGAGCACAAAGTAGATGATTTGGCGGCCGAAAATGACCTACCGACTGTGACTGCATTGCGGGAGTGCGGTTTGTTGAAATTATTCAAAACCAAAGGCATTCGTCAGCAAGCAAAACTTCTTACCCATCTTATTCAATTGTGGGACCCCGACATTCGAGCTTTCCGAGTGGGAGAGCACATCCTCGAAATTCAACTCGAGGACATTTACTTCCTCACGGGTCTCTCGAAAAGAGGGGCCCGGGTGAACTTTACTGGATACACAGCCTCGGAGACGAGCACAGATACTTTGATTGCTCGGTATTGCCGTCAGGGTTCGAGTAAGAAAAGCGGAAAAGTGGTCATAAAAGATGTTATAGAACTCCCTGTAAAAATTGTACTGTTCACCATCACACGTGCAGCAAGGAGCATGGGTCCCCATCAGGCGTCCCATACACAGATGAACCTTGCAGTGGATTGTATGGCGGGGACAGTATTTAACTGGTGTGAGGCGGTGTTGACCAATCTCAAAGAACAAGTGCACAAGTGTAGGGTTGGAGAGAATTCCCAATTTGGCTATGGGAGCATGCTTGTCACCTTCTTTTTGGCGAGGGTGCCATTGTTGCGCCCACAGATATATATGCCCCCCCGTCCACCTATCGAGCCATGGATGGCTCGATGGAGTGATTATGCAGGACATCTCGGGGGACCTCGGCGCTTGGCTTTTGGTGAGGATTTCTTCTCCTGGCTCGAGGAACAGATAGTGATGATCGATGACTACCCCTATGAAGGGGTGGACTTCCACGAGGACATCGACTTGGCACTGCCAGAGGATGAAGATTGGGACAACTCAGGTATGACCTTCATAGATATATATTTTTTATTTTCTGAATATATAATTTTTATTGCTTTTTAGAATGTGTAAAAGACTTCTAATGTATGTACATGTGCATGTCGCAGATCGTGGACCACAGAGACTGGCTGGGTACTCGCCATTACGTCACAGTGGTGTTGATCGCCAAGCCGCTCCTGACGAGGAGGAGGACGAAGACGAAGCAGGAGGCGTCCGGGATATAGAGAGGAACTTACAGGGCTTAACTCATGGTATCCCTGTTGTGAGGATGGATGACGTCCCTTTGCATCTCCAGCAGCATACTGTAGGTGTGCCTAGTCGTATTGGCCGACTTCTTCGTAGGGTGGCTCGAGCTGTAGTGTGTTATCACCAACAACGTGAGGAATCTGACGAGGGACATGATAGATCTCCCAGATCTCCATAGATGGTCTTTTTGTCTTTTTGCGGCATGTATATGATATGTAGGCTTTGAGAGCCAAATTTTTTTATGGGATTTGGTCCCAAATTTTGTCCTTGACACAAACTCTATGTACTTGGAAAAACACTCTTATATACAGTGATATGGACCTATTTTCATGATCTATTTATTTACAATGACTTGTGCATTTTATTTTTTATGATGTGTTTATGTATGGGCAAGATGCCAATCCAAAATGTAATTAGCTAATGAATCAGCTATACAATTGAATTCTCTCAGTACGTGTTGATATGAAATGAAATTAAAAGATCGTTCCAAGAGGTGTACCCTCCGAAATAAACGAAGTAGGATAGGATCGCGAACTATGTAAACACGGTTCAGATGAGAAACCACGAGTTGGGAGTCTAAAAGGACTGATAGGGAGTCAATTCCGAGTGAAGCAACCTCCGTCAAGAGACCAATGACTGCATGGTACTCCGCGATATTGTTGGTTGCAGGACCTAAACAATTGCCTCCTGAAGAAATCAAATTGCCAGTGGGAGAATAGATTACCCATGCTGCGGAAGGGAGATTCCGGGTATGTCGGCTTGCACCGTCGGCGAATCCGAAGTAGGCAGACATCTGCGCATAAAATCACGAGTCAAAGTAAGAGTGGATACATGAGGTCCATGCGCACACCAAAAAATGAGTAAAAGCAAACTAAGTACATTATGTACAACAAGTAACCCGCGTAGGGAAACCTTATGCGTAGAAGCGTTTGAGGTATAGCCCATTGCGGGGCCGTGCCAATGGTGTACCATCACAATCGATTAGTTCATAGGCTCCTTTTTCCAAGACACATTTTACAACAAAGGGGCCGTACCACATAGATTCTAGTTTTCCTTTTATGAGCTTATCATGCATTTGATCATATGTAAGTACGAGGTCACCTTCATTGAAGATCCGAGGTTGAACGGATTTTTCATATTGAGCTTTGACGCGTTTTTTATGAGCTTCATTGGCTAAAGTAGCGTTGCGGCGGGTTTCATATAGCTTGGCTAGGTATAGAAACCGTTCCTCTTCGGAAGTGGTGTGGGGAAGTAGTTCTATGGCTATCTTAAGTGATCGAATTTCACATTCAATTGACAAAATGGCTTCTAGGCCATACACCAGTTGGAATGGTGTAAACCCAGTAGCACTTTTCACTGAGGTTCGGTATGCCCATAGTGCTGAGAATAGAGCTGAGTGCCAGTTGGATTTCTGGGTACCCACAATACGCTAAATCATTCGTTTCAGGACTTTGCTAATGGCTTCAACTTGGCCATTAGCTTGTGGGTAATACTGGGTTGAGTTTTCGTGGCGAAAACCCAGCTTGGCACTTAGTTCTTCGATCATATGGTTCCTGAAATGGGAGCCATGATTGGTCACAATGGATTGTGGGACACCAAATCTAGCTATAATATGATTGAATATGAATTGCGCTGTTGTTTTACCGTCCTCAACATACGTAGGCGTCACTTCAACCCATTTTGTGAAATAGTCGACAGCTACTATGACATAGCTATGCCCCCCAGCTGAAGTGGGCTTACAGTGCATGAAATCTATGCCCCATTTGGAAAAAGGGCCGACGGTTTAAACACGACACAGAGAAAATTCTCTCGACAGCTTCTAGATATCCCCCCGTCACTCGTCCTTCTGACTATCGGGATCCCAACATCCCGTCTAGCACAGAGTTTCGTCACTCCTATGCAGACGGCTCTGGACCTTCAGACGTTACTATACCTAGGTTCCCGCCGGACCCCGAAAACCCTTTTCAGGACATGAACTCGTACCCAGTTTTCAATGGTCCTCCTATCATTGAACATGCTATGGACGACGCTGATACCCCTAGGTTAAATTCCCCAGCGGAGTCGCCATTCTTGTTTGGTAGAATTTTTCCCTATGGATAAGTCAAAATTCTCTTAACTTAAAGCAGATTCTTACTTGACTCTAAGGTAAGAACAAAAAAAAACAAACGATACCTTGAAATTCCTGAACTAACTTTCACAACAAGATTACATGCATTCAGAAACAATGAAAGATATGACTCACCTTTCAATCTGACGTTTGTCCCGCTTCTATCTCTTGATCCAAAATCTCCAATGTAGAACCTATTGAAATCAAACAAAGAACAAGCATACAAGCTTCCAAATACCTTGAAGTAAAGATTAGATTCAAATCTAGATTAGATACATTCCATGTCAAGAACTTATGCAATACACATGAAATGGGAAAAACAAGACAAGTTATCTTTATTACAAACTTGAAGAATGCTTACAAAGGTTGCTTGATGTCCAAGCCAATCCTCCAGCTCCAAGTGCTTCCTCCTCTAGCTATATTCACAAGGCTGCAAGATCATAAGTTTGGTACTTCTAAGAGTCCTCCCCCTTTCCCATGGAATGCCTCTCTTTTATAGTGTATGGTAGGGTTAACCAACAAGAGAGATGGGTGGATCTTGGGAGAACTTAGTGGGTCAGGGTTTCTAATCACAGAAAATGAGTTAGGATCGAATCAGGGACCCCAATCCTCCAATATCTCTCGAAAATCCAAAATACCACAAGCCATGGCAAAAAGGCTATAAAAAGAGTACCGCACCCAGTAATCTGAGCATAACTCGGTAGTACCGCGTGTCAGGGAAAAAGCATAGCGCGGTAGTGTGGACTACCGCGCTTATAAGACAGAGCAAAACGCGGTACTTAGGGTAAATAAAGTCTCAGCTAGGTTAATTCTTGGCAGGGTGGATTTACCTTCAAGGATTACTCATCTTCTGGGTGGTTCAAGCAGTAGGGGAAGTGTCGTCAGCTCTCTTTGTGGTGGAGATGCGACACTGTGGAATATGGAGGTATAACAAAGAATACCTAACTGACTGATGGCCATCTCCTATTCTACACACTCGGATCAGATTCTCCCCGTACCATGGATCAGACATGCTAATAAGGAACAACGATTCATCGGGAAGAGAATCGATGGGCTCGGATTGCTCGGCAGCACGGGGAAAGTTACAAATCAACTCTGCAAAGACCAAAGACTTCTTGGACTTGGCTTTGACAAATTCCAAGTCAAATTCCTGAAGGATGACGATCCAACGAGAATATTTGCCCCCAAGCACTTTACGCGTGAGGATATAATACATTGGATTGAAATCGGCTATGACAGTGGTCCGGCGGAGTAAGATGTAATGACGGAATCTCTGGACAGCAAATACTGTTGCCAGAACCAGGCACTATAGAACTCCATTTCGAGGGGAGTACATGTTTTGCCGATATGTATGTTTTCCACGATACTAGGCTTCACTGAAATATCAATGGGAGTGGTTGCCATAAGGTTAGCCAAGTTTCCTTCGGAAAATACCTCGTCAAGGGAAGTGGGGAACTTGGTTTGAACCATCCCAAGTGAAGTACTGGGTTTTGTATCGGGTTCAAGTGGCTGAATGGTGGGGAATGAAGATCGATGATGAAAATCTCCCCATGGTGGCTCATCACCGCACATAACCTCCATAATTGATTCGTCAGTGGAAAAAATCAAATTGAGAGGATCGATAAGTGGTGGGTATGGATGAGTTTCAGCCGAGAGCTACGCCACGGTGTGATGAGTAGAATAGTCAACCCAATCGGTCGCTGATTGGATCGCTTCATATGCTGCGAGGTTTCTGTTCAAGGGCATGGAGTTGTCATAGCCTTCAGTCTGAGTGGGACTCGGAATCACCCATGAATCATTGGAAGGGGTGACATTCGATGAAATCATGTTGACTGGTTGAACATGGGTTCCCAACTCTGGAAAAACTCCAATAAGGGAAGAATCCTTCATGAGACCAACACCTATGTCTTGGAACCGGTACCGAGGTTGATCCAATAACGGGACAGTGTTGGCGGAGTTTGGATGGGAGTCTGGGATATAGTAATCAAGTTGATCAATAGTGACAATTTTCCCTTCATGAGGAAATTGCACAATCCGGAAGACTGTAGATGCTATGGTGATCATGGCATAAAACCAGTTCCGGCCAAGTAGGAGATTGTAATCCAATGGTGCATCTACAACTTCAATGTGTACGGATACTGTTTTTCCCCCCAGTTCAACACCAATTGAGCGAATGAGTCCATAAGTTTGAAAGCCGTGTCCATCAAACGCCCTGAGAGTAGTGGGAGAAGTTGTGACTTCAGGTGAGCCTAAGGCTCTCCAGCAATTCAAAGACATGATCGACGTGGAGGCACCTTCATCTAACACAGTGCGATGGATGCTATTTCCACGGATTTTTGTGTGAACCTGGAAGGCTAACTGGTGAGAAAGCCGAGGTTTGGCGTGTTCCAAATTAAACATGATAGAGTTTGAAGTATCTAGGTCCATTGCCCCCAGTGCTGAAAGTAAGGTTCTACGCTGCATGGGGCAGTGTTGAAGAACCTCGAGAGTCGACATGGCGCAAGGTGCTTGAGCCAAATCCTCAACAATGTTGTAATTTTGGGCAGCTCGCGCATTGGGATTAAATGTCACCTTTCGTATGGTGCCCTTGGGTGGGCGTAGCACTGTGTCCGTAAGCGGTCTTTCGATATGGAGATGGCCGGTAGGGGGGGGAATAGGAATCTGATCTTCAACAGGAGATTTTCCTTTGGCTATCTCGGGTTGTTTGTTTGAACTTGGAGGGTTGTCATATGTCTTTGAACGAGTGGTTATATGAATCTATTCATTACTCGTCATCAGGATTTCACGGTTTGTGGACGTCTCTCCGCGGGTTGGATTGGTCGGGTTGCCCCCTTGTGGGGATTCTTGGGCAACCATCTGCTGTTGCTGTTGAGGGAAAGGGTCAGTTAACACTGCCGGGTGAGAGGATCCTTTAACAAATTTGTTGACTTCGTCCTTATAGGGACAGTCACGTGTGTAGTGATCGTCTTGACAAATTAGGCAGGGAAACTTAGCCTTTCGACGTGGCTTCTGGTCATTGTGGGTGGGTTGTGGCTTGGGGATCTCCTGCTGGTTCTTCTTGGTTTTACCACGATTATTTTTCTTCTTTCCCCCGGATGGTTGTGACGTAGATTGAACTGCATTCACTTCGGAGGAAATAGTAGGAGAAGTAGTAGCTTTTGAAGCAGCCCGAGGTAGAGCGGGGGAAGCAGAAGCTTGTTGTCCCGTCGAATTGGTAGTAGGCTGGGTCTTGACTGAACCAACGATACCATCAATGGGAGGTTCAGTGGTAGGTTTGGTTGGATCAGTGGTAATGCGGGCGGCATGGGGAAGAAGTTCATGTAAAGTACCGGATTAAGTGTATACCAAATCCATGTACTGGGCTGCCGAGATGGCTTGTTCTTCTGTAACCAGCCCGCGCATAGTGATATCTCTGGCTATGGGAGGCAAAAAGGATTTCGTGAACCAATCAACGAGTAGCTGATCCGGAATGGGTGCCTTGATTAGCCTACGGCGTCGTCGCCACTCATGGATGTGATCCGAAATGTGTGTAGAAGTGGTTTGACGCAGTGAGGTTAACAATTCTATTCCAGTCTCATACCGGATGGGGAGCTGGAAATGGGTCAGAAACTGCATAGCCAATGTGTTGAAATCGCGAAAAGAGTGTTGTGGAAGCTCGATGTACCATTTTGCTGCTGTACCAGTAAGCGTACGTTGGAAGAGCCGAAGTCGAATGGAATCGTCGATCAAGGAGTTGGATGAACACCAAAGATGGAAGGTCATTACGTGGTTCTTGGGGTCTTCCCCAGGCTTAGCATCGAACTTGGGAATGTCCGATGGAAGTTTGGCTGGGATGGGCGGCCAGTGAGGTTCATGCCATATATGATCGTTAATAAGCCTCGACAAATCAGGTAAGTCAAGCATGGCCAAAAAGGGAAGTTGACGATTAGTCTGCGGGTATGAGTAATAACCATGTGGTGCAGAGAAACCTGGAGGGCCCTGCATAGCATACCGTTGCGTGTTATACCCATATGTGTTTCCCAGGGGATACTGCTGGAAGTTCTGTGGGTAGTAAGCCATCTGGTTAACCGGTTGATGGATGTTCTGTTGAGTGGGTATGGTACCCTGGGGTTGCTGAAACCTAGGAATAGTTGTTGCTCCTGGTTGGGGAAAAGTTCCTTGGAATTGTTGTGTTCCAGGAATGTTACCACTATATTGAGTAAGTGGAGGGTTTCCCATAGCAGGGTTGGGGGGTGGCTGCGACGGTGGTGTCCATGGAATGCTTGTTCCTCCTTGAGGAGCATGTGAAAATTGAAGGGATGGGTTCCATGGAGTTGTAGCAGCTGAAGGGTAAGGGAAGCCAGAATTCAAGTTGGGGGGAATCTGAGATTGCCCCCCAGCTTGGTTCCAGTTTCCAAATAGTGAGTACCCCCCACTCTGTGGGATTTGAGATTCCCAAGAAGGAAGCATACCTGACGAGGGATGTTGAGGATGAGGCCCGGTTGGAATACTGGAATAAGGTTGCCCGCTGCCAGGTGTGTTGTACATACCATACTGAGCAGATGCTGCTGGTTGGGCGGGTTGTTGGATGGAGCCAATGGGTTGTCCTCCAGCAGCTGGGTTGGATGGCCCTATAGGAGGAGGCTGTTGACTAGGAACGGGGTTGCCAAAAAAAGGTTGTCCTCCAACTAGTTGGGTTGATGGCCCTATAGGAGGAGGTTGTTGACTAACAATGGGGTTCCCAACAAAGGGTTTTCCTCCAACTGGTTGGGTTGATGGCCCACCAGGAGGAGTTTGGTTGTTGGAGTTGGGGACCACTGCAGTCGGTTGTCCACCTCCTGAGATAGTGTAAATAGTGGCCGAAGGTGATCCTCCAGTCAAAATGGAAGATCCAGCAGTATGACTTGGTGTTCTTCCGTCGCTGGCCAAATATGATAGCGTGGATTGGCCAATGGCGCCAAAAGTGTCGATTTGTGGAGGGGGTCTTCCATATCTGACAGGCGAGGATGGAGAAAAAACTGGGTTATCCCTCATAGAATGTGCACCAAAAATGGGTGATGGCAGCAAATGTGGGGAATTTAACCCAGGGGTATCGGCGTCGTCCATAGCATGTTCAATGATAGGAGGACTATTGAAAACTGGGTCCGAGTTCATGTCCTGAAAAGGGTTTTCGGGGTCCGGCAGGAACCTAGGTATAGTAACGTCTGAAGGTCCGGAGCCGTCTGCATAGGAGTGATGAAACTTTGTGCTAGACGGGATGTTGGGATCCCGATAGTCAGAAGGACGAGTGACGGGGGGATATCTAGAAGCTTTCGAGAGCATTTGCTCTGTGTCGTGTGTAAACTGTGCCGATGCTAACGGGGAATTTGCTAGACTAACCATACTAGACTGGATGGAAGCCATGATTTCATGTCCCGGAGGGAGATTGGGTATAGATATGGTACGAGGTATGTTGCTAGAAGAACTGGTTTCCTGCAGATGAACACTGGGTGGCGTGGTGATAACAGGCGGAAGCTCCACCTGGGAAGTGATGAAGCCATAATCAGGTTCAAAAGGTGTGTCAGGAAGTTGAGTATCTTCAATAACTTCGACGTACCCACCCGGGACTGAAATTAAGCCAGGTATATCCTGGTCGGACCCTTCGGTGGTGCCAACAGATCCATCTGTGTCATCGTGAAAAGTGTCTGATGGACGGGAGGTGTTGACATCAGGTAGGAGGATGACTTCTGGTCTAGTATTTTGGGATGTACTAGATTCAACCGCTGTAATGGTGTCCACTGTGGCAGATATATCCAGAATAATAGTGGGTGAAGTGACAGTGGAAGTCTCAGATATGCTAGTGGTTGCAAAAGCTGCAAGAGATTCTGAGACTGTGGTGTGAGTAACAGTTAAAGGCGGAACTGATGATGTAGTATGTATCGGCAGTGGAATGTTCCCTCGACCAGCACCGCAGCCAGGAGGAGCGGGAATGCGTGATGCAGGTGGACCGGAGGTCCGTGGCAGTGGCGGTGGTGGAGGGATTTTGCCCTGTAGTCGTCGTGATCTTCGTGGTGGTTCTGACATGATGACAGGAAAATGAAAATCAGGGGCAGTTTCGTAACAAAGAACTCAAAAAATCTAATGCAGCCGAGTGTGCAGAAGAGGAGCTAGAAAAAGAAAGGCTCGTAGGCCAAAAAAGAAAGCTCTAAAATCTATATTGAGAACGGTGTCTCAATAAGCGAGCTGATAAAAAGAATGGCCAGAATGCCAACAAGTAGTCCCTAAAAAGAAAAATGACCCTCTACAAAGATGAGATAACAAGCAAACTCCTAACTAAGAGCTGGAGACCTCAACAAGCTGTATCCTTCGCAAGGTGATGAAATCCAAGTCCAACAATACAATGTGAGAGACCGATATGAGAAGGATATCCCTCTACCGAAAGGGATCCTGGGTAAAAGAGCCCTAGTAGAATAGTCACTAAGCTACCTCGTTCATGACACGTTGGAAAAGGTTTTGGGCACTTCTGCCTTCCGAGGAAGACAATGATCGATGTTGTCTTAGGGCTAAGTGGAGTGCGGCATTCCACAGAGTCCGTCCGGTTCTCAATCTCGCAGTCGTTTAACCCATGAAAGTTAAAAACAGTCAGGAGGCCCCTCCACAAACTGGCTGTGACCGTGTCAATAAATACTAGAGGATTTTAGTTCCCTAGAGGACAACAACTATGTCTCAGATGAAAATGACAAGGGGGAATTATTTTGATGCCTATCCCCGGTGTCCTACCTAACTACCAAATTCTTTTGATTTCCTCAAGTGAGGTTAATGTTGGTTTAATTAGGGAGATTAATTTTAGTGGTTGTCTTACTCAATCAGGAAAATGGACGTGAAACTTCGTGGTGTTATGACGACCCAAACCATGCAAATGAGAATGAATCAAAATAAGCCTTTGTCTTCGATGAAACCTAGCTATGGAAGAGAGAGAGTTCTTCGATCATAAATGCATGAAAATTTTCACAAGCCATTAAAAACCAATGCAAAAGATTTTCTTTTCTTTTTGTAAACAGAGCCAAACTGAAATAAACACTCTTTTTTTTTTTTTTTAATTCACTGATCCTACAACTAAAATGCTTCAAATATGAGAATTTCTATGGCAAATTTCAATGGTTAACTTCCTAATGCACAATGATGCTACAAGACCATTTTAATCAAAATAACACAAATGTTTTCCAATGATATCTTTCAATATGAATTTTAATAAAAGTAATGGAAACAATGTGACTATGAACACTACACAATTCAGTAACAGAGAACAGTGGTGATGGTCTGGCTGTGATGGGAAGATCAAACCAATGCACTCAAAATGAAGGGGTGACCCTATGTGTCAAAAAATGCCACTAATTCACACAACAATCAAGCTCACAAACAAGCAATAAACACACCACACAGACTATAAAATGAACAGAATGGTAACAGGGAACAGCAAACACTACCTAAGGTAGAGAGAGATGAAAAATGACTCAGGAAACCAAGCAGGGAGAAATTTTTTTTACAGTATGCAGACACTACCGCGTAGCAGAATGAGGCTATAGCGTGGTACTGCTAAACTACCACTTTGGTACTAACTGAGGAGACGCGGTACTACTGCGCTGTAGTCAATGCCGAGGGCGTGGTACTGTGGCAAAGTGTGAAAAGGCACAAATTTTGAAAAGGAAGATGCAATTTTCAAGGTTGCTGCAAACCCAGGGGACTCAGTGATCACACAGGGAGAAAAAATACAGAGAGGAGGGGTGAATAGAGGTCAAAAAGGACCAAGATTCAAAACTGGTTTGAAGTGCAATAAAAAATACCACAATCAAAAGATGGATGACAATGAACTGAATCAATCAAACAAAAATCAAACCAGCGGAGTCACCATTCTTGTTTGGTAGAATTTTTCCCTACGGATAAGTCAAAATTCTCTTAACTTAAAGCAGATTCCTAACTGACTCTAAGGTAAGAACAAAACAAAACAAACGATACCTTGAAATTCCTGAACTAACTTTCACAACAAGATTACATGCATTCAGAAACAATGAAAGATATGACTCACCTTTCAATCTGACGTTTGTCCCACTTCTAGCTCTTGATCCAAAAGCTCCAATGTAGAACCTGTTGAAATCAAACAAAGAACAAGCATACAAGCTTCCAAATACCTTGAAGTAAAGATTAGATTCAAATCTAGATTAGATACATTCCATGTCAAGAACTTATGCAATACACATGAAATGGGAAAAACAAGACAAGTTATCTTTATTACAAACTTGAAGAATGCTTACAAAGGTTGCTTGATGTCCAAGCCAATCCTTCAGCTCCAAGTGCTTCCTCCTCTAGCTATCTCCACAAGGATGCAAGATCATAAGTTTGGTACTTCTAAGAGTCCTGCCCTTTTCCCATGGAATGCCTCTCTTTTATAGTGTATGGTAGGGTTAACCAACAAGAGAGATGGGTGGATCTTGGGAGAACTTAGTGGATCAGGGTTTCTAATCACAGAAAATGAGTTAGGATCGAATCAGGGACCCCAATCCTCCAATATCTCTCGAAAATCCAAAATCCCACAAGCCATGTCAAAAAGGCTATAAAAAGAGTACCGCGCCCAGTAATCTGAGCATAACGCGGTAGTACCACGTATCAGCGACAAAGCATAGTGCGGTAGTGTGGACTACCACGCACCTATAACTGAGCAAGGTGCGGTAGTTAGGGTAAATAAAGTCTCAGCTGGGTTAATTCTTGACAGGGTGGATTTGCCTTCAAGGATTACACATCATTTGTCTCTTCTGGGTGGTTTAAAGCAGTAGGGGAAGTGTCGTCAACTCTTTTTGTGGTGGAGATGCGACACTGTGGAACATGGAGGTATAACATAGGTCATAGGGTAACCATGACTTTTTCCATTGTTTCAAGGCCTCCAAGGGCTTCAAGCTTGGGATTTGACAACCACAAAAGGACTCCCAAGACTCTTACAAGGACACAACCAACACAAACACTTAGGGGCTCCACATGGGGCACCAATACCATTGTTGGCATCAATGACAACTCAATCAACAACTTGAATGGTAGGAACTAAAATATGAAACTCGGGGATGGAAATAGAGAGATATTGCTTCTTTTCTTCTTGTTCAGGTTGAAAATATGAAGAAGAGGAAGTTTGATGTAACTGACCTGGTATAAGTATGGGCAAAGAATACTGGAATCTTCTAGATGATGTAGAACTCATTTTTTTCCTAGCCTCATTCAGAATCTATTATGGATCTGAAACCCCTAAATGCAAAGGAGATGAAGGATTTTCTCTAGTCCCAATATTCTTGGGATCCACAATTTCTTTCTGAAAAACTGGTGAAAATGTAGTCTATAAAATTGTACTGATCTTGTTCACCTCAAAATCAAACCTATAGATGTCAATATGCAGGGAATAATTTTACTTTGTTTCTCTGTCCCCGGTAATGGCGCCAAAAGTTGTTTGTACTAGAGATTGCACTATACTATGGAAGTACAAAGGCTAGGAATCACAATATTTTAAAACTGTAAATTATGGAAGTTTGATCTTTGTTTGGTTTGAAATAACTCAAAGGGGAATCAGGAGATTGGAGAAATGACCAATAGTCATATACAAATCAAATTTTGATAATTAAATAGAAGAGACTGGAAATGATGACATACATATATATATATATATATATATATATATATAAGTTGAACCAATTGAGCATCAAATATATAAACCACAAACAATAGTCATATACAAGTTACAAAATCACTTTTAACAGAAAAACATTCAGGAAAAGTAATATATGAATACATAAAAATGAAAATGATAACAATTGACAGAAACTCTATTAGTTGTAAAAGTCACAACAGAAATAAGTCAAAAACATTGAGATGCATCCATAATTTATCATAAGTCAAACTGGCTCATAGTTTTATATTCATCCTCCAAATAGTCTTCAAAACATGCTTACAGATTTAAAAATATCTTCAACCATGGTACATGCAGAAATCCTCTCTCTCGACCCTCAGTTACCAACCCATTTTACTATCTTCAGTTTATATATTTATAATCAGAAATGCCCAGAAACGGTTTCTAGATCCAAAATTATAGGAAAAAAGTCTAAAAATAGATGCATTCGATTACATTCAGTCATCAAGAGTTTAAACAAACACCATATGTCACTAGCTAAAAAGTAATTCTAAATCAGATTGACTTCAAACACTGCCACATAGATAACAAGATTTATCTCCTATGATATTAGATGTTACGAGCAAATTCTTCCAGCATTGTTAAACCATCTAATGCCTGGGATCTTCTTTGAATTCGATTGAGCTCTTTCTCCATAGCTGGCACCTTCTCCTGAAGTTCCTGATTAAGTTTGGATAATTCTTCATTCTTTTCCTGACCTATCTTCCTTATGTTCACTGCTTCATCAACAACCTGTTAAGATTCAATATGCTAAGATAAAAAAATATCAATATTGCATTCCATTTCACAACAATAGCATATACAGGATCACCAAAAGAACAACAAGCACAACATAAACACAAGAGACACAATTTATCCTAGGAAACCCTCATGGGGTAGAAAACCCAGCAAAACTTCCTCAATATAGATGACCAACAAATACAAATATGTAATCCCCAAACATGAGCTCCTTCTCCTCCATAGAAGATCTCTCTCTCTCTCTCTCTCCTATGCGCCAATCAAAAGTGAGTGAATGAGTGTGTTAAATGAGGAACACACCTCCTCTATTTATACACTACTTCACTTGTCTTTTAACCTTAGCTAGTTCGGCCCCAACTTAACCACTCAACATAATGCTGACTGGGCCGACCCCACTAGGGGAATGAAACACCCCATACAACTGACTATGGGCCAACTCCACTAGGGAAGTCAATAACCCAAGTTACCACATTCCAACGGAGGAATAAACATCTCCAGATATACAATAAGATCTCTACGGAGGAATGAAACATCTCTGGAATAATAAAGTACAAATATAATATTCTTAAAAGTTACAATATCTCAACACAACTAGAACCAGATCTGCATAATTTGAATTGATTTCTTCTAGATTGTTCCTTATCATTCGGTTGGAAAAAACAAGCTGATTTAAATGTGAATTATGAGCGTTAAAATGATGCAGAGCTTTCTTAAGGTTCATAAGCTTTGTTTCTTCTTCAATGTGAAATTTCTCATTTGAAATGTCCAAATTTTTATTCACCAGCTCCTCAACAAGAATCTCACCTGGCATAGTTCTTTGATCCTTAACATAATGCTTCATAACTTGATCCTGCATATCTTCCTCAACACATGAATGTTTTTTTCTAGTCCCTTCAGTCAATTCTGGAATGACTTCCTTACCCTTGTCAACAAACTTTCTTATTGGTAAATCAGGAATTGATTTAATATTTTCTTCAATGCTTTCAAGAGCCTAGGATATCATACCTCCAATTCTTTTGGACTGGACATCTTCTTCACTAGACGACCCTTCAATCTCGATCATCCCTTTGTTTTTAAACTCAAGGTTGAGAACCCTTTTTAGATTCAAATGGAATTTATTTGGAGATCTAGTCTTAGGTCGCCATTTAACGACTTCAACATTTTTTAGTAGAGAATAGTTTTTCCTGACTTCAGGAGATTTGGGCTCTGGAACACCTATTTCCAAGCTCTTTGCAAATGAAATTGATTCTGTATGACCGAGGGTTTTAGGAGTTGCTACCACATGCTCTGTATCTGAATCACTTTTCACCCCAGAATCTTCAAACCCTTGTTGTGTTTTGTTTAAAACCCTTCTTTTGTAACTTCTTGGTTTCTTCGATGTTTCTGAACCATCCCGTTCTTCTGTATCTTGTGGATTTTCGACCTTAAATCCCGACCAAAAAAAGAAATGCATCCAGGTCCAGGATATATTTTCTAATTCTTTCAAAATCAACAATTTAATCAGACCATGGTGAAAAATACTGTGAGAAGTATGGTCTGGATGATTTCTTACCCTAACCGCCATCTTGGATAAGCTCTTGAGAAGATAGAAGAGTAAATTGATCTTTGATATACCTTCCACATGAAGGAGGAAACGTAAATGATATATGTAGATTGTTGCGAATCAGCCTTCACGAGTTATATATAGTTGAACAATACTCAACACTTGTCTTCATTCCTCCCTTAATGCATTTTTATGAATTCATTTATTCCAATCCAGGGTTTCATGGCCTGACAGAAGGAACAGATTCATATTAACTTCAAATGAAAACTTCTTAAACCATTTATCCCCATTTATGGATAACCCCTTAGCCTCTACAATTGAAGTTTCAGAAAATTCAAAACTAATACTAGCAAAGTTGACCACTGTGCCAGTGAATTTTTTGGCAAATTCCTGAGAGACCTCGACATTATACCCAATTATCTTTTCAAAGAAAGTAAACCAACCCCCATTCATTAGCAACTGTGCGTAGTGCAGATGTTCCTCGGCCTATTTGGTATCAACTGGTTCAAATCTATACGGCTTGCCACTTATCTTTTTCATCACACCAGTTGTATACTAAAAACACAAACCTAACTCGAGATGGTTAACAAATTATAAGTTAGCATATTTAAACAACCTACAAATACCAACTGCCAAAATGCATTCATGTAGGGAAACCAACTATGATGAAGCGTCGATCATTCAATTAATTGAGGATGCAACATTTGTCAAATCACATAATTATGAAAACAGGTTCACTAAATTGGAAATCTGAACCACGTCTTGTACATCCTTTCATGATTGAAATTTGACCGCAAAATTCCTGAAAACCCCTTTTTGAACATTCTGGCAGCACTGAAACATACATTCCTATAATAGCTCGTTGCTGGAATGTTATTACTTCCAAATACCATGTACATTGAGCAATTATTTCATGAAATGACATCATATCACATAAACATATTGTAATGAATTCTATATAGCATGAGCTAAAATTTAACTTATTAATAAAAAAGAACACATAAGATAAAAATTAAGAAAAGAAGAAAGGTAATATAAGACTAATGAAATAATATACATTAAATGACAATTGCAATAAATTTGAACATAAGATATAAGGTTTTAAAACAAAGGTTTATTTAGTAGTGCAAATCCAGTACTAACATCTGACTTCGGCTAAGGATGAAGCTTTCCTTGTGAGGCTTCAAGAATATGCTGACCAGGTGCCTTTATCTGAAACCAAACTGTTTAAAACTATGCTTTGTACAATCCATTGGGCTGGAGTCTTATTCCATAAAAAACTGAAAATTCACTAATATATACAATGAATTTTGGTCACCCTTGACCTTAGTACGTGAAAAATTGTTTTAGAAAACGCCCATTTACTGGGCTTGCAATTTATTCACCCTCCAAGTTCTGCAACACAAAAGTATTGTTTCCCAAAAAATTTGTAATTTTAAAGGCCCAAGCCATAAATTAAAAAATTTACCATGCTTACCTTTTTCATCTATGCGTGCATCCCATCTGAGTACCATATCACCAATTAAGAGGGTGTCTTCTTTAGCTTTCCTATCAAATATTTCTTTGACCTTTTTCTTGTAATCCTCTGCTTTTTCTACTAATGCATCTCTTTCCTGTTGTAACTCTACCATCTGAAAAATCCGTCTCTGAATTTCATTCGGTTCTTCTTCAATTTCCAGCATAAACTTAATTATTGGAAAATTCAACTGAATGGGAAACACAACATCAGTGCCATGAACAAGTTGAAAGGGAGATGTTCCGATGGCCTTTTTTGTAGTTACAAAGAGCATACTTCAACATAGTGTCCCAAGCCCTTTTTTCTGAGATAACATCTTTTTAATATTGTTAATAATATTCTTGTTTGTAGACTTTGCTAACCCATTACCCTGAGGGTAATAGGGTGTAGAATGTTTTACTATGATGTCATTTCTTTCACAAAAGTGTATCATAGCTTTAGACTTAAAATCTTGAGCATTATCAGTTACTATTTTCCTCGGACATCCAAATCTACTTAAGATATTTTCTTGAAGAAAATTGATGATGATTTTATTAGTTGCCCTTCTTGTAGGAATTGCTTTAACCCACTCGGTAAAGAAATCAGTAGTTGTTAAAATCCACCTATGCTTCCCACTTGAGGGAGGATTAATCTCACCTATAAAATATAAACCCCATTGCTGAAAAGAAGCGTTAAATACAATGGGATTTAGAGGCAAGGATTGAAGATTCTGCTTACCAACAAACTTTTGACATTCAATGCAAGCTTTTACCTGAGTATAAACATCTGTAAACAAGGTAGGACAATAAAAGCCTGCTCTTAAGATCTTGAATGATGTTGCTTTCCAATATTTGTGACCTCCACATGCACCTCCATGTAATTTTGTAGTAATTGTAGTAGCTTCATACCTATCTAAACATTTCAGCAGCATTCCACCAGGCTCTCTCCAATATAAAATTTGATCAATTAAAACATAATTCATGGCATTGAGCTTTAAAGATCTACATTCATTTTTATTCAAATCAGGGGGACATTGTAAATATAACAGAAAATAAACTATTTCACCATACCATGGGGAATCAACATATTTGTCATAAATTTGTTCCTTACTTTGTTCTGTTGGCATTTCTTCCCGTCCTTCTTGTTCTGACTGATCTGCTACCAAATGAAGACCCAAAGCTTGACAATTTGAATCTGCAAGGAGTTTATCCAAACGTTGTCCCTTAACTAATTTTGTAGGTCTCATTTCAACATCATATTCCATAATATTTGCTATCCAACGCCCTCTCTTTCCTTCAGTGTCAGGCTATATCAGAATTTCCTTAACTGTTGCATTAGAAATGTATGCTAAGATCTTTGAATGCAGTAAATAAATTCTGAAAATTTTTAGGGCTTTCACTAAAGCATAGGCCTGTTTTTCTAATCTACTATACTTGAGTTCAAAATCCCTTAAAGTTTTACTGAAGAAGGAAATGGGTTGCTCAAGACCTTCATTTTTTTGTAAAAGCACTATTGCTATAGTATCTTTAGAAGCAAAGGAAAAAGTCAGAAATTATTTTGAAAAATATGGATCTGGACTTATCAAAACTAGAGCTTCAATAAGAGCCTGTTTTATCTTTAAAAATGAATATTTGGCTTCAGTTGTCCATTTAACCTCTTGATATTTTCTCAACATAACTGTTATTTCCTTGATAATCTCTGCAAAATTCGGAATGAACCATCTTAGAAAAATTATTTTTCCAACAAAAGACTGAATGTCCTTCTTATTTCTAGGGATACTGATCTTTAAAATGGATTTAACATGTTGAATTTGATTGTCATTGATGTCAAAGGAGTTCAGTAATGACAAAGGAATAACCAAGGACATGATGGCAAGGCAAACTTAGTGAAAGACAAAGGAATAACAAAGGAAGTGATGACATGGCATGTATGATGATGTGGCATAGTTGATGAAGACGCAAATCCACCCGATGATTTTCTAGTACCTTCATGATGTCATTATTACAATTTGACCCAATTATATAGAGATTTGTCTGTTTGGAGAAATTCTGGAAAATGGCTAAGTTTTGGCAAATTGGCCCAAGTGGCCTTGGGAAAATGTTCGTCGTACCTCATAGGTTAAGGTAAATGCCCACCCCATCTTTTCAAGCTGTAGCTTGTTGATATTTCTACTTGACCATGGCCTCACTTTGTCTTGAGAGTGTATGAGGAGGAAGTTATAGGTCTACCAAAACAAGGTTTTAGGCAGTTTTGCAACAGTTCGGTAAAATGTCCACCTAGGTCAGAGGAAGATGAGTTTGAAGGTGAAATCACTTTGTTTGTGCTCAGTGAGATTTACTACATCATCTAGTATCACTGGTTCAGGATTTTGGTGAAATAAAAAATCCACCTTGGAGATTGCACAAATTGTCCAATTATAAAAATGCTGGTAAAAATGCATGAGTGACCTCAGTAAAATGTCTTCCATTTCCTGTGGTTGATGTATTATAGTATTTTGAGGGTATGGGTCTCTATATTGTTGATTGGTGCATCCAATCATATCATTGGTTTGTCCAAAAAGTCTCCATAGTTAAAGATATCAATCTACCAAAAGTGCCTCCTAGCTTGATTTGCACTACTTCAGAAGAATGCTCGCCGAGGAGAGAGAAAGAAGGTTCAAAGGATGAAATTGGTATGGATGTAATCAACTTGTTGGCCTCTATCCATTGGATGTATCATACTTCAAATTGGATGAAAATAAAAATCTCCTCATGTTAACCCGGGGTTTGATAATTTTGCCTAAGTGTTAAATCAACAGTTTAAAAGGCCATTTTCAAATTCCCGCCAGATGATGTGTGTGTATCATTAAATTCATCAATTGACATGAACTTGTTCCTTGTTGAAGTAGTTATCCAGTCATGGTTTCATTTTTCCATATGGAGGTCACACACATGAAAAATCAACCTCCCAAGTTGAAGAAAAAACTATGTTTACACAGAATCTGAATAAGCCCGAACTAAGCATATGTTAAACATTTCTTTTAATGCTTTCACAAGAACATGTATTTAATAAGAATATTTCTCAACCAGTTAAATAAATATAACACACATGGTTTTATTATTTAATAAATAAACAGGAAATTAATCTTTTTGAAGAGGTGCGAGTTTGAAAAGACACAAGTCCAGATTGAAGAGATACATCGTTTCAAAAACGAGATAGATAATATATAAACAAGCATTTGAGATGGAAGGAATATGTCTCAAAGGCCTATATTAAAGAAGAAGAAATATCAGTCAAATACCAAGGAAATGAAGAAACAGAATTGAAGAAAAGAAGTTCTGGAAATTTAAAAAAAAAACAGAAAAGGGTGGAAGGGTGGTGTTATGGGCAAATTGAAGTCTGCCAAGGGGGTTGTAGCCTCCTTCCAATTGTAGCTGGAAAACATGGGTGTTGCGGCATCCTTATTTGTTGAAGAAAATAAAAAACTGAGATGTTGGTGCATTCCATCTGTTGTAGCAGAATTTTTTTTTGTAGAAATCATTTATTTAATGCGCTTGATTTTGTGGTTTGTTGTTTTGAGGTTTCCACGATAAAATTCGGTGTCCTTACTTGTTTGATCCATTGCTTATTTTTAAATGCTAATTGTTTAAATTAAATAAAAATTAGGCAATACTGATTCACCCTTCCTCTCAATATTGCTGGATAAACCAACAATTGGTATCAGAGCAGGATCCTTCACTACAACTTAATCATGATGAATAGGATTTTCATTGATGACAACATTAATGACAAAGTGTAAATGGCATGATGACAAGCAAACAAGGTGACTTGACAAGGCACATTTGAAGGTGACATGGAGGTGAGATGGGCATTGAATCCATTTAAACACCTAGTGGGGACAAATGACCCATTCTATGGTCATTTGGGTATGATATGGCTAATAGGTATATGGAGGACTTTGAAAATCATATATGATGACCTTATTGCTTGTGTCTTGCACATAACAACTTGATGGAATCATGGAACTCTTGGAAGTATCCCTAGGGCATGAGAAAGACTCATTTTTCCAAAGGACAAATGACAAAGCATGGCAATGGATAAGTGGCAAGCAATATGATGTGAAAGATGCATTATGACATGGAATAAAATAATCAAGTATTAAATGAATATTTAGTTATTTAATAAAATATTTGGAAGGGCAGTTTGATGAAGTGGAAGAAAAGATAACGTGGTCATTGATGAGGACAATATGGAAAAATAAATAAATCTTATTTGATTTATTTTGATGTGACATGAAATTCCAATAATAAAGATAAAGACAAAACTTGTGCAAGGTCGGCTCAACCCAAAAATAAATAAAATTAAAAGTGAAATAAACATCTCCAAGTCGGCTCATTTAGAATATAAGGGTAAATTTTTAAAGCCTCTCCTAGCACGTTGGCCCCATAAAAAATAGGGGGTAAAACCCATATAAATAGGAGTAAAACTTGCCCTATTGATGAGCAGTTCGTGGAGCAAAAATAGAGCTCTGATTCCAGGCTACTGTTACACCCAAAATCTACTCATCATAAGATTTAGTGTACACACCCCTGAAGAAACCTAGACTAAGTAATCATCTTAGGAGGATTTGTACCCAATTGTGTTAGGTTTTGAAGGGTCATCGCAGGTTGCACACTAACAACATGTGACGTTGCATCTTGCTCCACTGCAGGGTGCGACGAGGTCAATTAATGGGAAAAAATAGCTTATTCGAGATCCTTCTCGAAACTTGCTCATTTAGGGGCTTATCCCTAACCTCTAGGGGAGATGGAACTCGGTTCCTAAACCTTTGGGGAGATCCCTTAAGCCTCTCCTACCATATCTCAACCTATCCTATCCATACCCTATCCACTTAGTCCTATATAAGTGCAGCTCACTCCCATCCCAAAGGGAGGAAAGCTATAGGTTCTCCTCAACTTGTGCCAGTAACTGACCATATTTTGGCTTTTAATAGAAGGCCTACCAGACCTTTAGGGATTCTCCCGCAGTTACCTATCACGTTGAGAGGAAAAATTGTTTATGTTGATGTCATGGTTGTCCAAGGTCCTTTAGATTTCAATATGCTCCTTGGACGTGATTATGCCTATGCTATTAAAGTTGTAGTGTCCACGCTCTTTCGAGTGATGTATTTTCCTCATCATGGGAATATTGTGAACATTGATCAGCTTTCCTTCGTGACACCCACTCATCATATGACTCCTAGTCATCAGACTTCCCTAAATGTTCTGCATGTTTTAGTGGTTGTTACACCAAAATGTCGTCACCCTTGTGCAAGTGTCACAAGTGTCGCAAGTGTTGCAAGTGTAGTCATCCTGACCTAGTGTCGTCACCATGACCATTGCAAGTATCGTCATTGTGACCAAGTGTTGTCATCATGACTGTTGTGATAATGTCGTCATCTTGACCATTGTGTAAACTCTTTTCTATTTTACCTAAACCCATTTTAGAGTAAAAAACACATCCCTGAAGTTTCCCATGACTGGAGGGCTTAACTGACCTACTTTTTAAGGTCATCGCAGTCTGGCCTTGTGCAACATGCGACGTCACAGGTTGTCCTAATGCAACGTTTGACGTTGTCAGTTATTTGGATAAAAGAGTATCTTTGAGCCCATTCTCGAAGATGAGTGATGTGGAGGCCTATCCCTAAATTCTAGGTGAGGTGGCATTTCGGTTCCTAACCTTATGGCAAGATCCCTTAACCATCTCCCTCTAATCCTCAACCTACCCTATCTCTTTAGCCCTATATAAACACCCACTCTCTCCATTGGAGGGGGGAAGTTCTATGGTACCCTTATGCTGGTAGAACCCATATTGGTGATTGGGAATCTTGTACCATCTTGGAGGCTTTGCTTGGACATGTTGGATGGGGGATGCAACGTTGAGGCTTTGGTTGTAGCTTCATCTTTTCTATGTATTCCCACCTTTTTATACAGTTAATATAATCTCTTTCCATAAATATTTTCTCATTGATGATGTTTAGAAATTTCTTCCTCAACTGTTAGTTTAGATCAGTTATTGTTTAGATATCGTGTACTGCTTGTATCGTTTCCATATTGTCTTCACAGGTCTTGCAGCTAGATATTTGATGACCGCAAGACTTGGAGAAACAACAAGGAGAAGGATCTGCGATCTGGAAGGTATGATATCTAAGTACTCGATCTGTAACTAAATCTAGAAAATGAGTTTTGTATTTTGTACTATTTGTTCTAGATTCACTTGAACTAGGGAGATCACGCCTTAGATTCGTCTTTGGTAGATTGTCCGTTAACAAATTTGGCGACCATACTAGGGAAGAACATTGTTGTTTTCAATATGAATGTCAGTTTCAGTTGATTGCTTTTCCAAGCCATCTCTTTGACCATTTGCTTCTTAATCCCTTTCACCATCAAATATTCGCTTTGAAGAGTCTGATTGCCTTCCTTTGAGTTTGTACTTCTCATTGGAAGACCTTTATATGCTCATTATTTGGAGAATTGGTTCATTTTTGGACTTAGATCTCGCCTGTCGCACCTGGTCAGTGTACCCAGAGCGACACTGTGTTGTTTTTTATCTTTATTCTTTGCATGTTAGTCCGTCGTCGTAGACCTTCCATTGGTATAATGTGACGTTGTCGCAGTCCCTGCACTAGTGAACTGCGACGTCGCACTGTGCATAAGCACAGAGTGCGCTGATCTGCCATTTTTTCCATACAGGCACCTTTTCTCCATTTTTTATTTGAGTTTTGGTTTTTGTGCAGGCTCCTCTGCACTGTATCTCCCAGGAAGAGACCCTTTTGTCCAGCAGTGTTTTTTTTGGTTTGTTTGTATTGATTTTTGGGTCTTTTGAGTTTTGGATTCATGTTTGACCCCTTGAGTAAAAACTAGTGTTTTGCTTGCATTTTTAAGCGAAATGGGTTCTATTTTTGACCCATGAATCGTGCATTCTTCAATCGTTTTGACCCATCTCAAGGTTTTGAGATCATTTTTTGGTTTGGTGTGATTGACTTGTTTTAAAGACTTGAAGAGTGTGGGATATCCATGTCTTTTTTAGCCTCTATTTCTTGGGTTATGCATCTTGTTTCCCTTACATGCTGAGCTATTAAATCATTGTTAGGAAAGATTGATTCTTTGTCTCCACTTTAGTTCAAAGAAAAGATTGATTTTGTCACTCTTTTGTTATATTCATGAAATCGGAAAACATAAGTATTCTTCTTGCTTTATTCTGTTCATTCATAGGAAGAAGAAAATGCTTGTTTCATTTTTGTGTGCATTTGAGTTCAATAAGATTGTTAAGTGCTTGTCTTTGTCTTGCATTTGATTGGAAAAGTTTGTGGAATCCTTCTTTCTGTAGCTTAAATGTGTCTTTTTCAAGTGTAAAAAGATAGGAAATTAGTTATAATTATTGCATTTGGTAGATTTTGAACCTCTCTGGAGTGCCTTTGAGTTGTTTGGGTGCTTGCCATTTTTCTTTGGGAATTTCTGAAGGATTAGAGTGCTGTAGATATCTTCTCACTTTCTGTATATAGATATGAAAAGCGTTGAGTTATCAAATTTCATTTTTGGTACGTGCATTTGAAAATTGAAAAGTGCTTCATCATTTTGTCTTACACATTGTTAAGATTAGTTGCATCTTTCATTTTCTTTGCGCTCTTTAGCTAATTATTGTAGAAAGTTAGAATTATTGCACTCTAGGAAGGAATTTTTCTTTTCGCTACTACTTAAGTACTTTTGGTTTGAAAGAAAGAAAAATCTCTCCTTACCTTAAGTAGTTTTCATTGAAAAGGAAAGGAAAATGTGCATTATCATGTAGTTGAGGATTGCATTATGTTTACATTTATGTACTCACCTCATGCATCCACCTAACCGTACAAGATAAAATTAACGCTAGCTTAGGTTAAAATCATTTAGTAACTGTGTGTAAGTTAGAGACGTGTTCCGGCGTCTTTAAGTGTGGCAGTTGTCATTATTTGCCAGCACTGTTGTCCGAGGGTATTGTAGTCTTCCACGTACATCGGTGTATCGAGCTCCTTCATGTACCCACCAAGTACCATAATCCGTACTTGGTGTATATCGAAGGGTGTATCACGTACTCGACACATATATCGAAAGGTCTCGTGCCAACGACTGTGCATTAGACATCACCACTACGGATTTGAGCTCCCACGTACCTTGCGTATATCGGGAGACACCACTAGGATTCCTGAAACCAACTGAGTTAACCATTTGATCGTCTTGGCAAAGCAATACACCAAGAACAACACTCAGGAGATTAGCACGCACGTACTGTCCAGGTAATCGGGTATGCAAGAAAGGGTACGGTCCCAATCCTCCTTGTCGCGTCATATTGTTGGACCCTGCAGTATATAGTGGTTTGCGATGCCTTGACAATCCCGTGAGGTTCCAGACTTTGAATCCACTCCTATTCACACAGTTTGCTTGTTGCTTTTAGACTTGAGTAGTGCTTGACTTGTGTGGTTCTTTAGAGACTCTTAGGAAGTTTAGATATGGAAGATTCTTCCAAGACTAACAACCAAGGCACCCATTTCCAAGGTATGCCATTTGTTATTCCCCCTTGTGGAACTGTTGGTCCTCCCTTTATGGCTACATGGAGTCTTCCTAGATTGACGATAGGATTACCAGTATGGTTATTCTCCAATCCGGTTACGCCAAGTGCACCAATCGTGTCAGACCTAGGTACTCCACCACATGAGCATCAATCTCATGATGACCCTTCTCCTTCTCTGTCGAAAGTTGAATCGGCTTCCATCTCTTCCTCTTCTCCTACTGAAAAATCTGATGTCCTAGTCAGTTCAGAATGTCCTAGGCAAGGGGATACCCTGTCCATTCTTATAGGACCCCCCCAAGTACTGAGGTCATTTCCTTTGATTGGAATGGTCTAGCAGAACCTCATCTTCCTTCGAGTATTCCTTTTCAAATATCTGTAGGAGTTTCCGATAAAGAAATCTTTCGTACGATAGTTGATGAAGGAGCTTCTGTTAGTATTTTATCCTCAACTGCTTGGCAAGCTATAGGTTCTCCTTAGCTTGTGCTAGTCACTGACCAGATTTTGGCTTTTAATAGAAGGCCTACCGGACCTTTGGGGATTCTCCCGCAGTTACCTGTCACGTTGAGAGGTAAAACGGTTTATGTTGATGTCATGGTTGTCCAAGGTCCTTTAGATTTCAATCTGCTCCTTGGATGTGATTTTGTCTATGCTATGAAAGCTGTAGTGTCCACGCTCTTTCGAGTGATGTATTTTCCTCATCATGGGAATATTGTGACCATTGATCAGCTTTCCTTCATGACATCCACTCATCATATGACTCCCAGTCATCAGACTTCCCTGAATGTTCCACATGTTTTAGTGATTTCTTCCCCTTAAGGATGGGGGGTAAGAGCATGGTTTATGTTATGTTTCAAGCTCGTTAAAAAATGAAACCAACCACTCTAGCATAGTTTACCTTTGGTTACAAGCTTGCATAAAAATGAAACCAATCCACTGAAGCATAGTTTTATTCTATTTTAAGCTCGTTAAAAAATGAAATAGACCCCTCTAAGCATAGTTTACCTTTGGTTTCAAGCTTGCATAAAAATGAAACCATCCACTGGAGCATAGTTTTATTCTATTTCAAGCTCGTTAAAACATGAGATAGACCTCTCTAAGCATAGTTTACCTTTGGTTTCAAGATTGCATAAAAATGAAACCATCCACTGGAGCATAGTTTTATTCTATTTCAAGCTCCTTAAAACATGAGATAGACCTCTCTAAGCATAGTTTATCTTTGGTTTCAAGCTTGCATAAAAATGAAACCATCCACTCAAGCATAGTTTTATTCCATTTCAAGCTCGTTAAAAAATAAGATGGGCCCCCTCGAGCATAGTTTTATTCCATTTCAAGCTCGTTAAAAAATAAGATGGGCCCCCTCAAGCATAGTTATCGTCTATTTAAACCTTGTGTAAAAATGAAATAGATCTCCCTCCCATCGGTTCAAGTCTCTCGCTAGAGTTAGAATTTGAACTTTCATTTCATCTGCTTCTCGTTTCCCCCCCTTGGTGAACATTTTCATATTAGTAGCCAAGTTGTTAGTTGGGTTAGCCAGCAGCTTTTTCAGATGAAATGAAGCTTGGGGGGCATGTCACATGTCATACCATCAGCAATCATGTTGAAGGAACACTACCATGTTAAACTGCTAGCAATCATGCTAGGGGCATTTTTCCAACCTCTGGGCATCATGTTGGGAAGGAACCCATCAATGGGCCTTAAGCTATGAGCATAGTTCCCTTTCTGTGTCAAGCTCTTTAAAAAATGAAACAAGTCTTTTGAGCAGAGTTCTATTTCTATGTCAAGCTCGTTAAAAAATGAAATAGGTTCCCGCGAGCAGAGTTTTAATCTTGTGTCAAGCTCGTTAAAAAATTAAACATATCCTTTCCCTTTGAGTCGAGTCTCCTCGTAGACTTAGTACCTGAACCTTCTTTTCACCACCTATGCCTTAGGGGAATGAAATGAAGCTTGGGGGAATGTCTTCAACCTCTGGAAGTTACGTTGAATTCAACTCGATCACCTCTCCACACCATGTTGGAGCTAAGTCACTTACTTCTAGCAATCATGCTGGGGGAACACACCAACCTCTGGATGCCATGTTGGGAAGAAGTTCACCATTGGGAACATTTTTGAGCATAGTTTCCTTCTTTAGGTTTCGAGCTCATTAAACCATGAAAATTATCCCAAGCATAGTTCATTTTCTGTTACAAGCTCGTTAAAAAATGAAGCAGACATCATGAGCATTCTTCCAACCTATCTTCGAGCTCGTTAAAAACAGTAAGATAGCATTTGAGCTTACTTTTCACCTTTTTCGTGCTCTAGTTGAAACATGAAAAGTGGTTTGAGCTTAGTTTTTACTTTTTCGTGCTCTGGTTCAAACATGAAAAAGATTCTGAGTGCTTTTGATACCATTCTCATGCTCGTTAAAAATTTGAGTTAAAAAGGTGTGTCTACCGAGTATAGGTTTATCACTTTATCCAACCTCGCTAGACTATTACGGAAAAGGAACTATTCCGAGTTTACTTTTCCTTTGTCGTACTCGGTCATCAACCATGACAAAGTTGTTCATGGAGTCCTTTTTAAGCTCTTTTCAGACTCCCTAAATAGGAAAAGATTGCCAAGCGAACTTGATGCTTTCACGCTTGTAAAAGCATTTGAATGATCGTATTTCTGGTGATAGTTTACCCCCTTTTCGGACCAGGAAGCACTATTTACGAAAAAGGAATACTCCAACCAACCATGGCTAGAAGAGTCCTCTCCCGCATTGTTTTACCCTTTTTCAGACGATGAGGCTAACTTTACGAAAAAGGACTGTTGGAGTCTCCTTTAGTTCTTTTCAGACTCTCTAAACATGAAATGACGCCGCGTTTTCCTTCTCTGGACTCGTTAAATTTTAAACATTGAAGGGCCCATTATGGGACGAACCCCTCCTTTCCTAGGTTCGTGAAACATTTGGGATTGGAATCAACTATGAGATGAGCTATACCGAGCATCTTGTTACCCTCATCAAGCTCGTTAAAAACACATGGGGCACTCATCAATCATGATGGGGAAAAAGGAAAGATTTTGTGTTATATCTTAATTACGGCAGTACATAGTCACTCTTGAACATGGCACTCGTTTGCATTTGCATTCAGTACTTGGATAATCTGTTTGTCCTCGGGTCTTGTCAATTCCATGAGTCACATCGCTCCTTTGGATCAGCCAAAGAATGCTTCCACCATCAGTTGCATTAGGGGTTGGTACCATTCTCATCATGTCAATACTTCCAAGTCATGCCATGCCCATGTTCAAGAGATGTTTCATTACTCATCATCTACAGTCAGTACACCTTCAATCATGTCGGTCTACCTTGAGTCAGTCTTGCACATTACTCTGCCATCCAATCTACTCCAAACATCTGTTATCAAGTTTCATGTCGATGATGGGGGATTCATCATTGCCCTCCTTCGACAGGTTCATCCTCATCAACTTCAAATCATCATCTGAGGTTTGAACTTAGAAACCAACCAAGTACCTTGGCCCTGCATGCCTCAATGGCAGGTTACCTCGCTTTCAAAAATGAGTTTACATCATTGACTATTGATTGAAAGATTTCATCTCGCGTTTGACTTCAACTCATTTATTCACACTCGATGATATGTACTGTGATACCTTGGGAATCATTGATATCAATGGTGATCTCCCTCGCACTTGTTAACGGTTTACATCAATGGTCGGTAATCAAGTGGTTTCTACCATGTTCGACGTCAAGACATTTGTAATCACATGGATAGATTCGTATCATTGCGGGTTCAGCTTCAAGACCCTGGGGAGTCATGTTTTACCCAGGTTGCGATGGAGTTTGTATTGAGTTATATCACAAGGATCCACTTTTGTATTGGTCATCGCTGTGTTATCATCTCATCATGGATCTACGCTTGTGTCTAGTAGCCATGATTGTGTTCAGTCGATCATTACTACCATGGATCTGCAATGTATTGGTCGGAAGCCATGTTGTACTTCATATGAGATTGTCAGTTCAGAGTCAGTTGTACTGCAGCAGTGTCCTTCGTCTGACAAGTCTATTGACATTACTTCTATCAAAGCACTTCACCTGTCTATCTTCAACAGCTTCATGCTTTGGGGGGCATTCTGTCACACCCAAAATATACTCATCATAAGATTCAGTGTACACACCCCTGAAGATACCTGGACTAAGTAATCATCCTAGGAGGATTTGTACCCAATTGTGTTAGCTTTTGAAGGGTCTTCGCAGGTTGCACACTAGCAACATGCGACATCGTATCTTGCTCCACTGCAGGGTGCGACGAGGTCAATTAATGGAAAAAATAGCTTATTCGATATCCTTCTCGAAACTTGCTCATTTAGGGGCTTATCCCTGACCTCTAGGGGAGCTGGCACTCCATTCCTAAACCTTTGGGGAGATCCCTTAATCCTCTCCTACCATCTCTCAACCTATCCTATCCATACCCTATCCACTTAGTCCTATATAAGTGAAGCTCACTCCCATCCCAAAGGGAGGAAGGCTATGGTATCTACATGCTGGTGAAATCACTCTTAGAACATCTCCACTCACCTATTGGAGAACTCATACTTCCTTGGAAGGATATGGAAATTGGCTTCGTCGGAGAAGGGCTACAACGTTAAGTCATTGGTTGTGGTTTTATATCTCTATCATGTACTCCTCTATTTGCAGTAATACAAATGCTTTCCACAAATATTGTTCATGTGTGCAATGATATTGAGTAGTTTACCTACTTAACTGTTTACTTAGATCTCTTATTGTATAGATGTCTTTTACTGGTTTCTCTTGTTTCTTGTCTTGACAGGTCTCGCAGCTTGGATCTGACGACCGTAAGACGTGGAGCAATATTCAGGAGAAAGGATTGAGTAGTGAAAGGTGAGACATCTAGTACTTGATCCTTAAGTAGATCTAGGAAATGCATTGGTAGTCTGTTCTATTTGTTCTAGACTCACTTTGAGCTATGGAGATCCGGCTCGCGTCCGCTCGAGTGGATTGTCCGATAACAGCTGTTCACTATGGAAATTTCGTGTACTGTAGCAAGCAGCTATAGTTGAGAACATTTAATTTTTTTTTATCTTCTTTGTTTTGGGGCAACAGCTTGATAATGATATGCTGAGACATGAAGATGATGGATAGTTTGATGACTGGTCAAGGAACAGTATGATGCTGATATAATTTTTTAGATGATGCTGGTAGTTTGCTAATGGACAGTTTGATGACTTGTCAAAGAACAGTGATGCTGATATAATTTTTGAGATGATGTTGATGGACAGAATTTGATGAGTATGGACAAAACCAATTCCAGGACAACTTGCTGATATGTTTTGGACTATAGTGTGAAAATGATATGCTAAACAAGATGATGACTGTAGCTTAAAGATTGTAATGATATGCTGATCAAAATGACAGGACAGTGTTGATGCTTGATTTTCTGGGTTTGTTCGAGACAGAAAAATAATGAGATGATGATGGGAAGCTAGTATTTGCATAAGATCATGATGCTTTTTGGGCAGTAACATTAAACATGAGAACATAACTATAAAGAATATGAACATACTGATTGCTGGTGATTGATGAAGACATAGAGATGATGCCGATAACTTCCTTATGGATAGGATGAGAACATGAACATAATGCTGGTAATGATGATGTGGGGATTCACAGAAAATGAATGAACAGTAAGATGATGGACTGATTTGTTAAGTGAACAGAATACTTGTTTATGACAATCAAAATGATGACAGAGACAACGTTGTAATGATATAATGGTTTCATTGATGAAGTGTAACATGATAAAAGTATGTTTGCTTACAAGCTGGGTCTTGTGATGAAATGTACTTGTATTTACAAGCAGGGTCGTGTATCCATTTTCTTGGTTGGGTCTAAGAAAAACTAGGTTGGGTCCTAGATAAGGAGTTGGTGCTCTTTGTTTCAGTTGTAGTTGAATTTCCTCACGGTTGTAGCCGTTGAACCAAATACAAAATATTACAAAGCTTATATATTGTTTCTTGTGTGATTTGCTGATATTGATGAATGGCATATGATAATTTGTTTATTCTATTGATGAATATGATGTTGGAGTAGATTTGTGAATGATAGTATAAGATTAGAGGAAGAAGTTGAAATTGGTTGAATTGTTGGCTCACTATTCACCTCCCCACTCTCAGTGAGCCATTGTGTCTAACAATTGGTATCAAATTCGGCCTTCTACAGAATCCTAACAAGCTTGAAGGAAATCATAAGACACAATGGAAGCACAAACAGGAATTTCAAACAATGAGGTTCCAGTTTTTTATATGAAAGATTATTTTGGTTGGAGGAGCAAGATGAAGGCTTACTTGAAGAAATTCAGGGTATGGGAGATTTTGATCAATCCACCTATTCATTCCAACAAAAAGATAAAGTCAACTACTCAAAAAGATGTTGAGAAGAACAACTCCATTGCATTGAAGTTTCTTTTGGATGGACTCTCAAGTTCGATCAAAAAGAGTTTAGGAGAACACACATCGGCCAAGGATTTGTGGTTCAAGCTAGAAGGTGAATACCAAAAGGCACATGATCAGGAAATGGAGACTAAACCCACTGAAGATATACAACAAGAAGAAATGGAAAAAAAGGGTTCATATATTAATGATGGTAAGAATGTCACTGATCTCAGTAATCTTGGTTATGATAACTTTGAAAATGCTCTTGAAGACGCTAAGAAGAATCTTCTAGCAAACCCTTTTAAGGTGCAAGATATCAAGCATGATCAGATGCTTAAAAGGGAGATTGAGAAGTTCATTGAACAGTATCATGAGAGGTTAATGGATTTGTCTTGCAAACTCATTTATAAGATTATAAGACTTCAAGACTCAGCTAAAACTATGAAGATCCAGCTAGAAGAAAAAGAGAAAACCATGGACCTACTCAAGACAAGCTTACAAGGTGAGCTAGATGATCAAAATATTAAGGGTAGAAGATTAACAGCTGAACTAAGGAAAGAACAAGAAAATATTGTTGAAGATTATAATGAGCTTGAAGAGACAAGAAATAATATTGGCTTGAAGACTCAACTCGAAGAAACCAAGAAGATAGAAGAAGTATTGAAAAATCACTTGGATGAAAAGGATAAGGAAATTCAAAAGCTTGAAATGGAGGTAGTTGAATTAAGAAAGAAAAATAATAAATTTGATGCATATGGCAAGTTCAAACACAACTCAGTTATCCTAGATGAAATCTTAGATTGTCAAAGGTCCCCATTTGAAAAAACCCGCCTAGGGTACAAGAAAGAAGAAGAGAAACATGAATATGACACTTGGTCCCCCAAGAATCTTGAAATTGGATCCACATCCTCCCAGGAAGATAGAAAAACTACTTATGTACCTGCACATGAAAAAAAAGAACTTGGAAGATCACTAATGACTCATGAAGTTGTTCCCACTCATCAAAGCAATTCATTTGGAAGAAGAAAGACAACTCCAAGCCAAACATCAAGGTATGAAAATGGTTTTAATGGCTATTTCTTTTATTGTTCCAACTTTGGTCACAAAGCAGTGGATTGTGGATATGGAAGAAGGAGTATTTAAAAACAAAATGTCAAGGCAAGATGTTGGACATGTGATCAAATTGGACATATAGCTGCCAACTGTCACATAATAAGATGCTTCACGTGTGGAGGTGTTGGGCATAAAGCCCAAGTTTGTGCAAGTCTAAGAAGACCATTCATGAGGATATTAACATACAACTCACCAAGCAAAGCAAATGAAGAAGATGGAACAAGTTATGAAAAGACTGAGATCAAGAAGAAAGTATGGGTGAAGAAAAATGAAGTTGATGATCAATGCAAAAATGAAAATGGTTGCCATAGGGAAAGCCAAATTTGAGGTCTTCTAAAGATCTTAGACAGACCTTGAGTTCATGATATTGGAGGTTGAACTCAAAGGTAAATGGTGGGTACTCCAAGCATATAAACAGGTCCTAGGATCAGATTGTAAAACATCAACAATTGTATTACATCTACAACAATGAATTGAGGTAGCAGCAGCTGGAAGTTGTGATTCCATTTTAAATTTGTGGCATGAAGAAACCCCAGTCATGATGATGAGATAACATGTGGCATCCTGAGCAGAAAATGACCAGAAGATGTTGATGACCAGCTTGAGTTGACAAATAGAAGTGACAGGTTGAGAATATTGATGACTGTGATTATTATTATGACTTACTTTAGTTTTGGGTATCATGGAACACAAAAGAATCAGAAGTATCTCAAGCATGATATCTAGTTCAAGTTTAAAGATACCCCTTTTTTCAAAGCATTTCCGTGGTCTTTTTGGTTTCGGGGTCTCTCTCTCAGTATCTACACAATCCAAGTTCTTCTCAGCAGCATACATCCACAACCAGCATAAATTCGGGCTATCCACAGTGAGCATGCATCTTGGGTTACCTTGGTTAACAGTGTTTAAGGTTTATTTTTGGTCCAAACTCAGCTAGGTTATCTTCAACAATCCAAACTTGTGAAGAGTCCTGAAGCTATCCAAAGTTTGCACAATTAATCCATTAATGCTGACATCTGAAGACAATTGAGTTGTTGTGAAAATATAACTAGTATCCAGTGCTATGATGGTGTTGAATTGACTTAGCTTGACAAGCTATGGTTGATGCAAACCTAGTTGTCTTACTTGGGGTCTTTATCAGCTCACGATTTTTTGAAGAAAAACAAACCTTTTCTAATCAGCCCATACAGTCGGATAGCAGAGAAGAAGAAATCCCTAATTTTCATACATGAAACAGTCTGAATTTGAAAGTAGGGTTTATCAAAATTTGGTGTACAATTTTGATGGAATATAATGGTCATTGTTTCCCAACATCCAAGGTCTACAACAGCACAGGAGTGAACATTCTATGACTTCCCTAGAAGACAACATATGTTGACCAATAGGCATCTGAAGGTTGCATCAATAACACTTTATTTTGGGTTTATTACAGTCATGAATCAATGGAGTGTCTATACTTATAAAAATGCAATGATAAGGAAGTATGATATGTTTGATTTGTTTATAGACAGAAAGGTGATTTATTGTACCAGTATAAGCTCAGGGGGAGTAGTTGAAGAAAATGGAGTAAAAGCAACATCATGGTCAAACCTTGTGAAGATATTTGAAGCTACATGAAGACTTTGACCAATCTGATTCTGATGCATCATTTGAAGTTATAAGTCAGAGGAAGTTGATGAGTTGGTGAAAGATTGAAGATTGGCAAAAGAAAATTTGAAGGTTGGTGCTGAATATGTTGAAACATAAATCTCAACATGAAAGGGGGAGTATTTATGAGAAATTTGAAATGGCAACCCCTAGATGTAGTAAAGTGATGTGAATCTCATAATCTTACCAAGGTACCAGCAGCATGTCTATAAGGAGGAATCACTCGCAGCTATTCAACAAGTCTACTTGCAAGGGGGAGCTGGAAATGATTGAAGATAGTCTTAAAAGACTGAAGCATTAATCTCAGCATGAGAAATATGAGAACTCTGAGAATGTATATGAGAAATATGAGAACTCTGAGAATGTATATGAGAAATCTGAGATGTCAAATAATGGAGCAGAAAACTCAGCAGTTCAATCATCCTATTTGATAGGGGGAGCATTTATTAGAAATTTGAAGATGGCAAGGATGATTTCAAAGAATCACACCCAGCTTAGTCAAAGGGGAAATGATTTCATTCAAAGGATTTTTTTTTTGGGCATTGTGAAGCCTTTAATGGCTCATTAACCTTTTTTCATTAATGTCAAAGGGGGAGAGAAAGTTTGGTTGCCATCAATGACAAAGGGGGATATTGATGAATAGGATTGTCATTGATGACAACATTAATGACAAAGTGTAAATGGAATGATGACAAGCAAACAAGGTGACTTGACAAGGCACATTTGAAGGTGACATGGAGGTGAGATGGCCATTGAATCCATTTAAACACCTAGTGGGGCCAAATGACCCATTCTGTGGTCATTTGGGTATGATATGGCTAATAGGTATATGGATGAATTTGAACATTATATATGATGACCCTATTGCTTGTGTCTTGCACATGGCAACTTAATGGAATCATGGAACTCTTGGAAATAGCCCTAGGGCATGAGAAAGACTCGTTTTTCCAAAGGACAAATGACAAAGCATGGAAATGGATAAGTGGCAAGCAATATGACGTGAAAGATTCATTATGACATGGCATAAAATAATCAAGTATTAAATGAATATTTATTTATTTAATAAAATATTTGGAAGGGCAGTTTGATGAAATGGAAGAAAAGATAACATGGTCATTGATGAGGACAATATGGAAAAATAAATAAATCTTATTTGATTTATTTTGATGTGACATGAAATTCCAATAATAAAGATAAAGTCAAAACTTGTGCAAGGTCGGCTCAGCCCAAAAATAAATAAAATTAAAAGTGAAATAAACATCTGCAAGTCAGCTCAGTTAGAATATAAGGGTAAATTTTTAAAGCCTCTCCTAGCAGTTTGGCCCCATAAAAAATAGGGGGTAAAACCTATATAAATAGGAGTAAAACTTGCCCTATTGATGAGCAGTTCGTGGAGCAGAAATAGAGCTCTGATTTCGGGCTGCTCACTGTGGAAATTTCGGGTACTATAGCAGGCAGCTATAGTGGAGAACATTTATATATTTTTTATCTTCTTTGTTTTGGGGCAGCAGCTTGATAATGATATGCTGAGACATGAAGATGATGTATAGTTTGATGACTTGTCAAGGAACAGTATCATGCTGATATAATTTTTGAGATGATGCTGGTAGCTTGCTAATGGATAGTTTGATGACTTGTCAAAGAACAGTGATGTTGATATAATTTTTGAGATGATGCTGATGGACAGAATTTGATGAGGATGGATAGAACCAATTCCAGGACAGCTTGCTGATATGCTTTGGACTACAGTATGAAAATGATATGCTAAACAAGATGATGACTGTAGCTTAAAGATTGTAATGATATGCTGATCAAAATTACAGGACAGTGTTGATGCTTGATTTTCTGGGTTTGTCCGAGACAGAAAATTAATGAGATGATGATGGGAAGCTAGTATTTTCATAAGATCATGATGCTTTTAGGGAAGCAACATTGAACATGAGAACATGACTATAAATAATATGAACATACTGATTGTTGGTGATTGATGAAGACATAGAGATGATGCTGATAACTTCCTTATGGACAGGATGAGAACATGAACAGAATGATGGTAATGATGATGTGGGGATTCACAGAAAATGAATGAACAGTAAGATGATGGACTGATTTGTTAAGTGAACATAATACTTGTTTATGACAATCAAAATGATGACAGAGACAGAGTTGTAATGATATAATGGTTTCATTGATGAAGTGTAACATGATAAAAGTATGTTTGCTTACAAGCTGGGTCTTGTGATGAAATGTACTTGTATTTACAAGTAGGGTCTTGTATCCATTTTCTTGGTTGGGTCTAAGAAAAACTAGGCTGGGTCCTAGATAAGGAGTTGGTGCTCTTTGTTTCAATTGTAGCTGAATTTCCTCATGGTTGTAGCCGTTGAACCAAATAAAAAATATTACAAAGCTTATATGTTGTGTCTTGTGTGATTTGTTGATATTGATGAATGGCATATGATAATTTGTTTATTCTATTGATGATTATGATGTTGGAGTATATTTGTGAATGATAGTATAAGATTAGAGGAAGAAGTTGAAATTGGTTGAATTGTTGGCTCACTGTTCACCCCCCCCTCTCAGTGAGCCATTGTGTCTAACAAATCACTGGAAGGAAGATCCTATTAAACACTATGGATCAACAAGAAGGTTTAGCTGCTAACAGAACTCCACTATTCATAGGAGATAATTATGCATATTGGAGTGTAAGAATGAGATGTCATCTAATGTCTCTTGGATGCAAAGTTTGGAATGTTGTTGAAAAGGGTAAAATACCAGACAGTCCACCTACAAAAAATGATGAACAAGATAAATATGAATCCAATGCAAAAGCATTGAATGCAATCTTGAATGGACTATCAAATTCAGTGTTTGTTAAATTCATGCAATGTAAGACGGCCAAAAATGCTTGGGATAAATTAAAAAATGTGTATGAAAGAGCTACCAAAGTCAAACAATCCAAACTCCAAACATACAAAGGACAATTCGAAATTCTAAAAATGAAAGAAGAAGAATTCATTGCAGAATATCTTCTAAGAGTAGATGAAATTGTCAATGCTATCAGAGGTCTAGGAGGAGAAACACAGGAGAAAGAAGTTGTTGAAAAGGTACTAAGAACCCTACAAATGAAGTATGACTCAAAAGTTTCTAATGTAGAAGATCAGATGATCTAGAATTTTTTACAATGGATGATTTACATGGGATCTTCACTGCCTATGAGATGAGAACATAACAAAACAGACCATCAAGAAAAGAGGCAGCATTTAAAGCCACAAAAGAGTCAAGGAAATTTGAAACATTATCCAAAAATCACTCTGAGAACTCAGATGATGAAGAACCTATTTTCATCAAGAAACTTGAGAAATGTACTGGCAAGTATGAAGGAAAGTTACCCCTGAAGTGCTTTAATTGTGGAAGAGTTGGGCACTTTTCCTCAAAATGTCCCTATCCCAAACAAGATGATAGTGATGATAGAGAAACCACTAAAAAATTCAAGAAGAACAAAGCAGCATACAAGAAGAAGTTTAATGGGAAGAAGAAGATCTTTTACACTATGGAAGATAGTGAAGATGAAGAAGAAGAAGATGAGGAAACAACAATTCTATTCATGGGAATAGAAACTCAAGATCCAGATGATGAATCAGATATGGAAGGAGAGGTGGACCTAAAAGATGAACTCATAAGCGCTCTTGAAGAATTGAGAAAAAGTAAAAGGAAGATTAAATGTTTAAGAACACAGCTAGCTGATTATGAAGGACAAAAGACAAGAGATAAGGAGTCAAGCCAAATCATTGTTGATCTAAAGATCCAGCTCCAAGAAGCCAAGAAGATTGAAGAGAACCTAGAATTGCAGCTCAAAGAGAAAATGCAAGAATCTGAAAGACTTGAAGCAGAAATTATTCAGCTCAAGAGAAAACTCTATGAAAAATCTATTAAAACAAGGTTTGAGAAGAGCTCGAAGAATCTAGATGACATTCTAAATGTCCAAAGACCATCCAGTAACAAGACTGGGTTAGGATGCAACAAAATGAGTAATGTTGCTACACTTATGAGCCCAATTAAAAAGGGAGATAGTCAGAAACCTACTCCTCACTTACATAAGACAGATATGATGCCTAGGAGATCAAGGACAAGCAAGTATCAACAAATCTTTTTGGGTCACTGCTACTCATGTAATAATTTTGGACATAAAGCCCTGAATTGCAAAGCTGATGGAAATGTTCATTTCCATAAGAATAATACATTCTGTAACTATCCAAAAGAAAGAAAAGGAAACCATAACTCCTTTGCACTTCTACAAAGCTATGATATAGAATGTTACAAATGCAATAACCATGGACATATAGCTAGAGAATGTAAGTTGATGACACCTACAGAAAGGAATACTGCAACAAGGGTTCAAGACAAAGAGCAGAGAAAGGTTTGGAAGAAAAATGAAGTAGTAGAGAGGACAAAATCCATGATAGCCCTGTGTGCGATAGAAAAGCAAAATGTATTTCATGTTGATAGTGGATGTTCAAAACACATGCCAGGAGACCCAAACAAGTTCATAAGTCTAAAAAGAGATCAAAAGGGAAAAGTCACTTTTGGAGATAATATGTCTTCTAAGATAATTGGAAAGGGTACAGTGGCTATCAGAAATAAAATCAGATCTCAAAATGTGTTACTAGTAAAAGATTTAAAGCCTAATCTTCTTAGTGTAAGTCAAACATGTGATCAAGGGAACATCTGCATATTTGACTCCGAGAAATGTGAAATCAAAAAGAAAAACTCAGGAAAACTTGTTGGGACTGCTATAAGGAATTCAAGCAATGTATACATCCTAGAAAAAGAAGAACAATACTACATGAGTCAGACTGATGAAATTTGGCTATGGCATAGAAGGATGGGACACTTAAACTTTGATAATCTTATGAAGGTGAGTAAGAAGGAAGTTGTAAGAGGCTTACCAAATATTGTGAAGCCTCTAAATTCAGTTTGTAAACATTGTCAACATGGGAAGCAAACTAAAGGCAGCTTCAGAATCAAGGAACATAGAACCTCACAACCATTGACAATAGTTCACACTGATCTATGTGGACCAACAAGAACTAAAAGTTTGCAAGGAGAATATTATTTCATGTTGCTCATTAATGATTATACAAGGATGACTTGGGTAACATTCCTCAAAGAAAAATCAGAAGCTTTTGAAAAGTTTAAAAATTTTAAAGCAATGGTTGAAAATGATACAAATCTGAAAATAAAATGTTTAAGGTCAGATAATGGAGGAGAATTTAACTCAAATGAATTCAATGAGTTTTGTGAAAACTATGGAATTAAAAGACAATTTTCAGATCCAAAGACTCCTCAGCAAAATGGCATTGTGGAAAGAAAGAATAGGGCAGTCCAAAAAGCAGCCAGAACTATGCTTAATGAAGCAAAACTTTCACATACATATTGGAGAGAAGCAGTATACACAACTGTTTATATACTCAATAGAGGGCAGCTCAGAGTAAATAATGACAAGACTCCTTATGAACAATGGTATGGAAGACCTGCCTCTGTCAAATATTTCAGAGTGTTTGGTAGTAAGTGCTACATAAAGAGGAATGAAGATTATCTTGGTAAATTTGATTCTAGAACCGATGAGGGAATATTTCTAGGATATTCATCCACCAAGAAAGCATACGGATGTTACAATCAAAGACTACACAAGATAATAGAGAGTGCAGATGTAAGAGTAGATGACATGAAGCCAAGAAGAAATAAAACTCAAGATGATGAGATAACAAATAATGATAAGGAAGAAGAAGACTCACAAAGGAAAGAAGATTTACAAGATGAAGAAGAGAATGAACAAGAAGAAAAATAAGATGAGGTATTGTTATCACACCATAGTAGCAGGGCTACTATTCTTGTACAGCAGATATCTGCACATTCCAGAGCTTCCTTTATTCCAGAGCATGGCTATATATTTTGGATCACTCATGATCAGAGCAGTACATTATTCAGATTTGTATATGACCTTGTGTCAAGGCTGAGCCTTGAGAGTTCAGATTTGATGACTGATGTGACCACTTATCCCATTTACAGTTTCAGATCAGTGCCTAGAGATGTACTACAGCAGTGTTTCAGATGATATTTGATGATTATTATTATGATGATGTTGTATGATCTATGGATATGTTCTCACTAACTGTGGATTATTATCTTGTTGATTTAGTCATGATCATAGCATGTGCTTGGTATATTATTCCTGATGTGGAAAACTATTTAAAATGAACTGTAAATCATAAAATGGACAATCACTTGCACTTTTAGGTCATTTAACAAAACTTACTGGTTTTTCACCTTACATAGACATGGTCTTTCCCCGACACCAGTTGTCTGCTAGTGTAGGCTTCATATTCACTTGTCTCCATCCATACATGACCTTCCTGTTTGACTTTAAGCCCTGACTTGTCTCATTTGACTTTCTGATACTGAGGACTTCCCCATTTTTCTACCTCTATGTTTGGACCGCATCCCCGTTTATTCAGTGTCTCGGCTCTGAGTTGGTGACAGAACTTGCCTTTGGTAAGTTGGATTGTAGGCCTAAATCATTCTGGTCGGTTGTCCCGATGGTTGGCATTGGCTCGAACTCCCCCTAGTCACTTGAGATGTTGTTGGCTAAAACTGAAAGCTCATGTTCTACCTATGGAAACTTAATAAATTCGCCCATGGAAACAAAAAAGGGCAAGAGCGATGAAAAGCTAAAAAAATACTCCTCGAAGAGTATAAGAAAGGTCCAAAAAGCAATGGTTCTTAAAAGCTATATCTAAACAATTGCTGACCTTGTATAAATATATGAAAAACATGCCCTGGATGCAAGCTGCAACTAGTTGTGCTTCTCAGCACATCTGAAATCCGAAGGGTTATGTAGGCCAAAAAGGCCATGGAATAAAATTGAATGATCCTAATGAACCTGGATCAACTTGATGTAGACATGATGCCTAAGTTGAATAAGCACTCTCTAAACAACTTATCCATTTGTGAGGCACAGCCATCCCCCGTGTTCTTTTGTCCAGCACAAAGTTTGTAGCTTCCCCCTTCTCCCAGTTCAAAGTATTTTTGAGTTAAGTTAGACAAGTCAAACCCTTGGCCCAACCTTGCTCCTAGCCTTCATCCTTCACTAGCAGTTTGACCATGTCCAATGGGTAAGTTTGTCATTTGAACTATTGTGCAAGTAATTTTATATAAAAACGGAATATGTTAACTTGATTAATGCCACTAAATGGAATTTATACTTTGAGCTTAGCTATGAGAATGATTAAAGAAGCATTGTCTTAGTCTACTGATGTGACTTATCCTTGATTATATATTCTTGGGATCCGTGATGATGTGGACCATGTATGGATGATTATTGATGATGATTTATGGGCCCACATGTTTGATGATGATATCATATGATGGACATATGATGCAGATGATGTTTGATCCAGTTCAGCAGGTTTATTACTACTTCAGATCAGCAGATTATACATTGTCCATATATGGTGGACCCTACAGCAGGCCCATTAGGGCGACCCAGGGTGTATGAGTACTCATTCCTAGTGGATTTGGGTCTTCTGGATCCATTGAGACACTTATCTTTCAGTTCCGAGCACTTCTGACAGTGATTGATGCAGTTTTATACTTGTTGACCAGATTGGGGGCTGATTTCCCAGCCTGAGCAGCAGGGGCCCCGAGTGGCCAGTTCACCTAGGGCACTGATGATGGAGGGGGTGGTCTAGCCACTTGTTTTTACCATTTACCCCCCCTTCTGGAGAGCCTGGTGGGCTCAGATGGACAGCGCTAGCACCCTAGGAGGCAGTTTTGGCACTTTCACAGTTCCCGAGGCAGTTAAAAAATGGGATAAAGTGGTCATTGAGGAAATCGATTTGGGCAATTGAGGCAAGGTTTTGGCATTTGGTCTTCACAGAGGTCTTCCAGGGTGGCATCACTATCTTCCAGTCAGTTTTCACCATGTGGGTATGCCCAGATTGATCACAGGAGGACATTTACTGCTTGACTGTCATGGATTCTGAGGACAGTTTTGATCATTTATATTATATTGGACATATATTATTATTTTATTGTGCCTTGGGGATGAGCTAGTAAGGATTAATACCTCCTAGCCCCACCATGAGCTTATGATGTCATGTCCTAGTCACCATGAGGTGGATTTTGGGTACTTATCTTTCTCTAGTGGATGACGTCACCCTCATATGGTACCATTTAGTGAGGGCGCTATTGTTATTTTGAGTGATCCATGTGATATTGTTATGGGTCATCTTATCCATTGATTGTATGATGAGATCTTTTAATCTCAACCACTCATTTGATGTAGTATTGTAGAGTGGTATAGGGTTTTGGTCTTTATTATCCTATATAAGGAGGAGACCCCCCATTGTAAAGCTCACCTTTGGAGCTCTGGAATATTGGAATAGAAGATATTTTTGTGGAGCACATCTTTCTTGCATTGTGGATTCTCTTGCATATTGAATATACAGTATCTCTTCTATGTATCATTGTGGATTTTGGTGCTTTTACTAATCTTTTGACAGGAAAGTCGAATTGGTGAGAGGAGGGCGACTTCATGAGGGTTATTGTTGGAGGGATCCACATATTCTCTCTTGGGTTGATCTTGTGACAGGGAGTATCATTATTGTATCTTCGTGACATAGTTGATGCTTTCTATTACATCTTTCTACCATTTTCATAATCATCTTGCTTGACTTGTTTCTTTGATCTTGTCTTGTAGGAGGAGGACGATTTGGCTATCTTGGAGAAGGACGTTTTGGTAGGAGCACTTGGATCTCACTCTTGAATATACACATAGGAGAATGCTATCAATTTGCAAGGTGGCCATAATCAATTGAGGTAAGATCTACAAGGTATGTGTCTCTTTCATCCATTCTATCTTCATTGGTCATAAAACCCTAATCAAATTAAAACCCTTGTTTTTGGTATTTCTTAGATCTACTTAGATCTAGCCTTGCTCTTGAGAAAATATTGAAAACCCACCTCTATAGCATCCACCCCTAGTTGGATCTATAGTTTGGTGGTGATTGGCTTAAAATTAACACATTTTTCAAGGCAAAAAGCCCTCTTTGACCCAAATCGCACTCCCTTGTAAGAGGCTTGTTTAGTTAGATCTAGCACATGGGTAGGTGAGATCCCACTTGATTTGAAATCTAGACACTTGATAACCTACCCCCACATCCTTACTTTGGTGAAAACTACCTTGTGGACATCTCTCCATGTTTTAAGGGGTTAAAACCCCCTTTTGATTTTCTTGGCACCTTAAAACTTAGATCTACTAAGATCTAGCCCTTGGATTGACTTGATCTTTTGGACATACATAGATCGGGGTACTAGAATCTCGGATCTACAATTTGGTGGCCATTGGACTTGATTTGGTCCATCAAACCCACTTTTGGGCCTTCCTTGAGCAAATCGCACCCCCTTGAAAATCTGAGTTTGTCCACTTCTAGGAGGTGGGTGTTTGAGATTTTTGTGGATTTGGAATCCCCATGCCTTGAAACCTAGGTCTATACTGTCTTTTTGTCACGATCCACCTTGGGGGTTGCATTCCTTGTTTCAAGGGATTGTGGTCCACTTAGGGTAATCACTTAAAAACCTAGATCTAGTAAGATCCAACCATTGGATCTCATCCAATCCACTTGACTTGGCTTCTAGGTGTCCCGATCTACACTTTGACATACTTTTTGACCCCATTAGCCCATCCAACAAGGCACTAGTCCTTCTCCAAGCAAGTCGCACTACTTGGGATTTGTGTCAAACCCTAGATCTAGTATATGGGTACTCCTATAATCAAATCAAACTCATAGATCTAGCCTATATCTAACCTATAGTACCGACTTCACACCTAACTTCACCTTGTGGGCCTACCTAGAATCATTTCACACTTCCCAAGAACACAAGACCCACTTGTGTAAACTTATAATACTACACCTAGTTATCATACCCCATCATGTGGCCTAAACCATACATAGGTTGAAACATTAACAATCTCTTACACCTCCCTCAACCATACCTTAACCCTTAGGTCCACTTAGCCTTGCATTGGTTTCCGTAACTCATCACTTACCTACCCTTAGAAACCTTTGTTAGGGTCCAATCAACTGTGATTGGGGTATAGGGTCTCCCCCTTGGTCTAGTTACACCTTGACCTGAAGAGTAGAGTGCCTCGATTGACGTGACTCCCACCTGCATTGGGAACCGTGGCATCTCTTGGGTCACCTCTTTAGTTGCCTGACTCCTCTACCGTCCCGGATGGGATACCTCTAGGGGCAACTACAAGTTGTGTGATAACAGGTATCTCAATAAAATGACAAAGAAGACTCTCTAAGATCTGATACAAAGGCACCATCAAGAAGAATTCAAAGAGATCATCCTGAAAGTCAAGTTATTGGTGACATAAGTAGTGGAGTTAAAACAAGAAGAAGGTTAATATATGGCCAAGAACAAGCACTACTTTCACTAGTAGATCCTAAAACATTTATAGAAGCTAGAAAAAGTGATGATTGGATCAAAGCTATGAATGAGGAGCTGGACAAAAAAGAGAAGAACCAAACCTGTGAAATTGTACCAAGAGCTAAAGACAAGAATGTTATTGGGACCAAATGGATTTTCAAGAACAAGTTAAATGAAGATGGTAAAATAATAAGAAACAAAGCCAGACTAGTATTCAAGGGATATGCCCACGTGGAAGGTATTGACATTGAAGAAACATTTGCCCCTGTAGCAAGACTTGAAGAAATCAGGATGTTCATAGCTTTGCATGCTACAAAAACTTCAAAGTATATCAAATGGATGTTAAATTTGCATTTCTGAATGGAAATCTTGAAGAAGAAGTCTATATTGAACAGCCTGAAGGTATTCTCTTATCAGAAAATAGAGATTGTGTTTGCAAACTAAAAACGGAACTCTATGGTCTCAAAAAGCCCCAAGGGCATGGTTCTCAAGACTTGATAACTACTTGAAGCAACAAAGATACAAAAGAGGGGCCACAGACAGTAATCTCTACATAAAATTTGAAAATGAGAATATGATCATTGTTGTTGTCTATGTAGATGATATCATATTTGGAAGTGATGTACAAATCATGAGTGTAAAATTTGCCTCAGATATGAAGAAAAAGTTTGAAATGTCTTTATTGGGAGAACTAACATTCTTCTTAGGTTTGGAAGTCACTCAATCAGACAATGGGATTTTCATTTCTCAAACCAAGTACATTAAAGAGATGCTAGAGAAAATTAAGATGGAAGACTCCAAGCCTGTTAGTACCCCCATGATCATTGGTTGTAAGTTCAGCAAGGATGATGAGTCTTTGGAAGTGGATCATTCTATGTATAGATCTATGATAGGTAGCCTGCTATATGTGGCAGCTACAAGACTAGATGTGATGCAAGTTGTAGGATTGGTTGCTAGATTCCAGCCATCCCCCAAAGAAACACATGTAACAGCAGTAAAAAGAATTCTCATATATTTGAAAGGTACTATGGAGTATGGTTTATGGTACCCAAAAGGGCAATAATTCACTTTAAAGGCATTTACTGATGCAGATTGGGCAAGAAGTGTTGATGACCGAAAGAGTACTAGTGGGGCAGCATTCTACTTGGGAGACTATTTGGTATCATGGATAAGTAAGAAACAACCCTCCATTGCACTATCTACAGCAGAAGTTGAGTATATTGTTGTTACATCATGTTGTACACAAGTCATTTGGATGAAGCAAACATTGGAAGATTTACTTGTAAAATATGAGGAGCCCGTAGTTATATATTGTGACAATACAAGTGCCATTAACATATCTAAAAATCCTGTCATGCACTCCAAAACAAAACATATTCCAATCAAATATCACTTTTTAAGAGAGCAACTGTCACAAAAGACTGTCAAATTGGACTATGTTGACACAAATGAACAAATAGCTGCTATTTTTACTAAACCCCTGCCTAGAGAGTCATTTGCATATCTCGGGAAAAAACTGAGAGTTATCTCTCTTCATTAAAATAAAAGAAGATTGTAACCCTGTCACAAAAGGACATAGTGTACAGGGGGAGAAATAGTGACAAGGGGGGATTTTTTAAATCCTTTGTCATTGTTTTCAAAGCGGGGGGTGTTTAGATGTTTCCATCAATGCCAAAGGGGGGGAATGTTGAATGTGATTGGCATTGAGGTCAAAGGAGTTCAATAATGACAAAGGAATAACCAAGGAAATAATGGCAGGGCAAACTCAATGAAAGACAAAGGAATAACAAAGGAAGTGATGACATGGAATATATGATGATGTGGCATAGGTGATGAATATGCAAATCCTCCTGATGATGTTGTAGTACCTTCATGATGTCATTATTACAATTTGACCCAAATATCTAGAGATTTGTCAGTTTGGAGAAATTCTGGAAAATGGCTAAGTGTTGGGAAAATGGCTAAGTGTAGAATTTTTCCCTACGGATAAGTCAAAATTCTCTTAACTTAAAGCAGATTCCTAACTGACTCTAAGGTAAGAACAAAACAAAACGAACGATACCTTGAAATTCCTGAACTAACTTTCACAACAAGATTACATGCATTCAGAAACAATGAAAGATATGACTCACCTTTCAATCTGACGTTTGTCCCACTTCTAGCTCTTGATCCAAAAGCTCCAATGTAGAACCTGTTGAAATCAAACAAAGAACAAGCATACAAGCTTCCAAATACCTTGAAGTAAAGATTAGATTCAAATCTAGATTAGATACATTCCATGTCAAGAACTTATGCAATACACATGAAATGGGAAAAACAAGACAAGTTATCTTTATTACAAACTTGAAGAATGCTTACAAAGGTTGCTTGATGTCCAAGCCAATCCTTCAGCTCCAAGTGCTTCCTCCTCTAGCTATCTCCACAAGGATGCAAGATCATAAGTTTGGTACTTCTAAGAGTCCTGCCCTTTTCCCATGGAATGCCTCTCTTTTATAGTGTATGGTAGGGTTAACCAACAAGAGAGATGGGTGGATCTTGGGAGAACTTAGTGGATCATGGTTTCTAATCACAGAAAATGAGTTAGGATCGAATCAGGGACCCCAATCCTCCAATATCTCTCGAAAATCCAAAATCCCACAAGCCATGTCAAAAAGGCTATAAAAAGAGTACCCGCGCCCAGTAATCTGAGCATAACGCGGTAGTACCACGTATCAGCGACAAAGCATAGTGCGGTAGTGTGGACTACCACGCACCTATAACTGAGCAAGGTGCGGTAGTTAGGGTAAATAAAGTCTCAGCTGGGTTAATTCTTGACAGGGTGGATTTGCCTTCAAGGATTACACATCATTTGTCTCTTCTGGGTGGTTTAAAGCAGTAGGGGAAGTGTCGTCAACTCTTTTTGTGGTGGAGATGCGACACTGTGGAACATGGAGGTATAACATAGGTCATAGGGTAACCATGACTTTTTCCATTGTTTCAAGGCCTACAAGGGCTTCAAGCTTGGGATTTGACAACCACAAAAGGACTCCCAAGACTCTTACAAGGACACAACCAACACAAACACTTAGGGGCTCCACAAGGGGCACCAATACCATTGTTGGCATCAATGACAACTCAATCAACAACTTGAATGGTAGGAACTAAAATATGAAACTCGGGGATGGAAATAGAGAGATATTGCTTCTTTTCTTCTTGTTCAGGTTGAAAATATGAAGAAGAGGAAGTTTGATGTAACTGACCTGGTATAAGTATGGGCAAAGAATACTGGAATCTTCTAGATGATGTAGAACTCATTTTTTTCCTAGCCTCATTCAGAATCTATTATGGATCTGAAACCCCTAAATGCAAAGGAGATGAAGGATTTTCTCTAGTCCCAATATTCTTGGGATCCACAATTTCTTTCTGAAAAACTGGTGAAAATGTAGTCTATAAAATTGTACTGATCTTGTTCACCTCAAAATCAAACCTATAGATGTCAATATGCAGGGAATAATTTTACTTTGTTTCTCTGTCCCCGGTAATGGCGCCAAAAGTTGTTTGTACTAGAGATTGCACTATACTATGGAAGTACAAAGGCTAGGAATCACAATATTTTAAAACTGTAAATTATGGAAGTTTGATCTTTGTTTGGTTTGAAATAACTCAAAGGGGAATCAGGAGATTGGAGAAATGACCAATAGTCATATACAAATCAAATTTTGATAATTAAATAGAAGAGACTGGAAATGATGACATACATATATATATATATATATATATATATATATATATATATATAAGTTGAACCAATTGAGCATCAAATATATAAACCACAAACAATAGTCATATACAAGTTACAAAATCACTTTTAACAGAAAAACATTCAGGAAAAGTAATATATGAATACATAAAAATGAAAATGATAACAATTGACAGAAACTCTATTAGTTGTAAAAGTCACAACAGAAATAAGTCAAAAACATTGAGATGCATCCATAATTTATCATAAGTCAAACTGGCTCATAGTTTTATATTCATCCTCCAAATAGTCTTCAAAACATGCTTACAGATTTAAAAATATCTTCAACCATGGTACATGCAGAAATCCTCTCTCTCGACCCTCAGTTACCAACCCATTTTACTATCTTCAGTTTATATATTTATAATCAGAAATGCCCAGAAACGGTTTCTAGATCCAAAATTATAGGAAAAAAGTCTAAAAATAGATGCATTCGATTACATTCAGTCATCAAGAGTTTAAACAAACACCATATGTCACTAGCTAAAAAGTAATTCTAAATCAGATTGACTTCAAACACTGCCACATAGATAACAAGATTTATCTCCTATGATATTAGATGTTACGAGCAAATTCTTCCAGCATTGTTAAACCATCTAATGCCTGGGATCTTCTTTGAATTCGATTGAGCTCTTTCTCCATAGCTGGCACCTTCTCCTGAAGTTCCTGATTAAGTTTGGATAATTCTTCATTCTTTTCCTGACCTATCTTCCTTATGTTCACTGCTTCATCAACAACCTGTTAAGATTCAATATGCTAAGATAAAAAAATATCAATATTGCATTCCATTTCACAACAATAGCATATACAGGATCACCAAAAGAACAACAAGCACAACATAAACACAAGAGACACAATTTATCCTAGGAAACCCTCATGGGGTAGAAAACCCAGCAAAACTTCCTCAATATAGATGACCAACAAATACAAATATGTAATCCCCAAACATGAGCTCCTTCTCCTCCATAGAAGATCTCTCTCTCTCTCTCTCTCCTATGCGCCAATCAAAAGTGAGTGAATGAGTGTGTTAAATGAGGAACACACCTCCTCTATTTATACACTACTTCACTTGTCTTTTAACCTTAGCTAGTTCGGCCCCAACTTAACCACTCAACATAATGCTGACTGGGCCGACCCCACTAGGGGAATGAAACACCCCATACAACTGACTATGGGCCAACTCCACTAGGGAAGTCAATAACCCAAGTTACCACATTCCAACGGAGGAATAAACATCTCCAGATATACAATAAGATCTCTACGGAGGAATGAAACATCTCTGGAATAATAAAGTACAAATATAATATTCTTAAAAGTTACAATATCTCAACACAACTAGAACCAGATCTGCATAATTTGAATTGATTTCTTCTAGATTGTTCCTTATCATTCGGTTGGAAAAAACAAGCTGATTTAAATGTGAATTATGAGCGTTAAAATGATGAAGAGCTTTCTTAAGGTTCATAAGCTTTGTTTCTTCTTCAATGTGAAATTTCTCATTTGAAATGTCCAAATTTTTATTCACCAGCTCCTCAACAAGAATCTCACCTGGCATAGTTCTTTGATCCTTAACATAATGCTTCATAACTTGATCCTGCATATCTTCCTCAACACATGAATGTTTTTTTCTAGTCCCTTCAGTCAATTCTGGAATGACTTCCTTACCCTTGTCAACAAACTTTCTTATTGGTAAATCAGGAATTGATTTAATATTTTCTTCAATGCTTTCAAGAGCCTAGGATATCATACCTCCAATTCTTTTGGACTGGACATCTTCTTCACTAGACGACCCTTCAATCTCGATCATCCCTTTGTTTTTAAACTCAAGGTTGAGAACCCTTTTTAGATTCAAATGGAATTTATTTGGAGATCTAGTCTTAGGTCGCCATTTAACGACTTCAACATTTTTTAGTAGAGAATAGTTTTTCCTGACTTCAGGAGATTTGGGCTCTGGAACACCTATTTCCAAGCTCTTTGCAAATGAAATTGATTCTGTATGACCGAGGGTTTTAGGAGTTGCTACCACATGCTCTGTATCTGAATCACTTTTCACCCCAGAATCTTCAAACCCTTGTTGTGTTTTGTTTAAAACCCTTCTTTTGTAACTTCTTGGTTTCTTCGATGTTTCTGAACCATCCCGTTCTTCTGTATCTTGTGGATTTTCGACCTTAAATCCCGACCAAAAAAAGAAATGCATCCAGGTCCAGGATATATTTTCTAATTCTTTCAAAATCAACAATTTAATCAGACCATGGTGAAAAATACTGTGAGAAGTATGGTCTGGATGATTTCTTACCCTAACCGCCATCTTGGATAAGCTCTTGAGAAGATAGAAGAGTAAATTGATCTTTGATATACCTTCCACATGAAGGAGGAAACGTAAATGATATATGTAGATTGTTGCGAATCAGCCTTCACGAGTTATATATAGTTGAACAATACTCAACACTTGTCTTCATTCCTCCCTTAATGCATTTTTATGAATTCATTTATTCCAATCCAGGGTTTCATGGCTTGACAGAAGGAACAGATTCATATTAACTTCAAATGAAAACTTCTTAAACCATTTATCCCCATTTATGGATAACCCCTTAGCCTATACAATTGAAGTTTCAGAAAATTCAAAACTAATACTAGCAAAGTTGACCACTGTGCCAGTGAATTTTTTGGCAAATTCCTGAGAGACCTCGACATTATACCCAATTATCTTTTCAAAGAAAGTAAACCAACCCCCATTCATTAGCAACTGTGCGTAGTGCAGATGTTCCTCGGCCTATTTGGTATCAACTGGTTCAAATCTATACGGCTTGCCACTTATCTTTTTCATCACACCAGTTGTATACTAAAAACACAAACCTAACTCGAGATGGTTAACAAATTATAAGTTAGCATATTTAAACAACCTACAAATACCAACTGCCAAAATGCATTCATGTAGGGAAACCAACTATGATGAAGCGTCGATCATTCAATTAATTGAGGATGCAACATTTGTCAAATCACATAATTATGAAAACAGGTTCACTAAATTGGAAATCTGAACCACGTCTTGTACATCCTTTCATGATTGAAATTTGACCGCAAAATTCCTGAAAACCCCTTTTTGAACATTCTGGCAGCACTGAAACATACATTCCTATAATAGCTCGTTGCTGGAATGTTATTACTTCCAAATACCATGTACATTGAGCAATTATTTCATGAAATGACATCATATCACATAAACATATTGTAATGAATTCTATATAGCATGAGCTAAAATTTAACTTATTAATAAAAAAGAACACATAAGATAAAAATTAAGAAAAGAAGAAAGGTAATATAAGACTAATGAAATAATATACATTAAATGACAATTGCAATAAATTTGAACATAAGATATAAGGTTTTAAAACAAAGGTTTATTTAGTAGTGCAAATCCAGTACTAACATCTGACTTCGGCTAAGGATGAAGCTTTCCTTGTGAGGCTTCAAGAATATGCTGACCAGGTGCCTTTATCTGAAACCAAACTGTTTAAAACTATGCTTTGTACAATCCATTGGGCTGGAGTCTTATTCCATAAAAAACTGAAAATTCACTAATATATACAATGAATTTTGGTCACCCTTGACCTTAGTACGTGAAAAATTGTTTTAGAAAACGCCCATTTACTGGGCTTGCAATTTATTCACCCTCCAAGTTCTGCAACACAAAAGTATTGTTTCCCAAAAAATTTGTAATTTTAAAGGCCCAAGCCATAAATTAAAAAATTTACCATGCTTACCTTTTTCATCTATGCGTGCATCCCATCTGAGTACCATATCACCAATTAAGAGGGTGTCTTCTTTAGCTTTCCTATCAAATATTTCTTTGACCTTTTTCTTGTAATCCTCTGCTTTTTCTACTAATGCATCTCTTTCCTGTTGTAACTCTACCATCTGAAAAATCCATCTCTGAATTTCATTCGGTTCTTCTTCAATTTCCAGCATAAACTTAATTATTGGAAAATTCAACTGAATGGGAAACACAACATCAGTGCCATGAACAAGTTGAAAGGGAGATGTTCCGATGGCCTTTTTTGTAGTTACTTGATCTGCCCAAAGAGCATACTTCAACATAGTGTCCCAAGCCCTTTTTTCTGAGATAACATCTTTTTAATATTGTTAATAATATTCTTGTTTGTAGACTTTGCTAACCCATTACCCTGAGGGTAATAGGGTGTAGAATGTTTTACTATGATGTCATTTCTTTCACAAAAGTGTATCATAGCTTTAGACTTAAAATCTTGAGCATTATCAGTTACTATTTTCCTCCTTGAGCATTATCAGTTACTATTTTCCTCGGACATCCAAATCTACTTAAGATATTTTCTTGAAGAAAATTGATGATGATTTTATTAGTTGCCCTTCTTGTAGGAATTGCTTTAACCCACTCGGTAAAGAAATCAGTAGTTGTTAAAATCCACCTATGCTTCCCACTTGAGGGAGGATTAATCTCACCTATAAAATATAAACCCCATTGCTGAAAAGAAGCGTTAAATACAATGGGATTTAGAGGCAAGGATTGAAGATTCTGCTTACCAACAAACTTTTGACATTCAATGCAAGCTTTTACCTGAGTATAAACATCTGTAAACAAGGTAGGACAATAAAAGCCTGCTCTTAAGATCTTGAATGATGTTGCTTTCCAATATTTGTGACCTCCACATGCACCTCCATGTAATTTTGTAGTAATTGTAGTAGCTTCATACCTATCTAAACATTTCAGCAGCATTCCACCAGGCTCTCTCCAATATAAAATTTGATCAATTAAAACATAATTCATGGCATTGAGCTTTAAAGATCTACATTCATTTTTATTCAAATCAGGGGGACATTGTAAATATAACAGAAAATAAACTATTTCACCATACCATGGGGAATCAACATATTTGTCATAAATTTGTTCCTTACTTTGTTCTGTTGGCATTTCTTCCCGTCCTTCTTGTTCTGACTGATCTGCTACCAAATGAAGACCCAAAGCTTGACAATTTGAATCTGCAAGGAGTTTATCCAAACGTTGTCCCTTAACTAATTTTGTAGGTCTGATTTCAACATCATATTCCATAATATTTGCTATCCAACGCCCTCTCTTTCCTTCAGTGTCAGGCTATATCAGAATTTCCTTAACTGTTGCATTAGAAATGTATGCTAAGATCTTTGAATGCAGTAAATAAATTCTGAAAATTTTTAGGGCTTTCACTAAAGCATAGGCCTGTTTTTCTAATCTACTATACTTGAGTTCAAAATCCCTTAAAGTTTTACTGAAGAAGGAAATGGGTTGCTCAAGACCTTCATTTTTTTGTAAAAGCACTATTGCTATAGTATCTTTAGAAGCAAAGGAAAAAGTCAGAAATTATTTTGAAAAATATGGATCTGGACTTATCAAAACTAGAGCTTCAATAAGAGCCTGTTTTATCTTTAAAAATGAATATTTGGCTTCAGTTGTCCATTTAACCTCTTGATATTTTCTCAACATAACTGTTATTTCCTTGATAATCTCTGCAAAATTCGGAATGAACCATCTTAGAAAAATTATTTTTCCAACAAAAGACTGAATGTCCTTCTTATTTCTAGGGATACTGATCTTTAAAATGGATTTAACATGTTGAATTTGATTGTCATTGATGTCAAAGGAGTTCAGTAATGACAAAGGAATAACCAAGGACATGATGGCAAGGCAAACTTAGTGAAAGACAAAGGAATAACAAAGGAAGTGATGACATGGCATGTATGATGATGTGGCATAGTTGATGAAGACGCAAATCCACCCGATGATTTTCTAGTACCTTCATGATGTCATTATTACAATTTGACCCAATTATATAGAGATTTGTCTGTTTGGAGAAATTCTGGAAAATGGCTAAGTTTTGGCAAATTGGCCCAAGTGGCCTTGGGAAAATGTTCGTCGTACCTCATAGGTTAAGGTAAATGCCCACCCCATCTTTTCAAGTTGTAGCTTGTTGATATTTCTACTTGACCATGGCCTCACTTTGTCTTGAGAGTGTATGAGGAGGAAGTTATAGGTCTGCCAAAACAAGGTTTTAGGCAGTTTTGCAACAGTTCGGTAAAATGTCCACCTAGGTCAGAGGAAGATGAGTTTGAAGGTGAAATCACTTTGTTTGTGCTCAGTGAGATTTACTACATCATCTAGTATCACTGGTTCAGGATTTTGGTGAAATAAAAAATCCACCTTGGAGATTGCACAAATTGTCCAATTATAAAAATGCTGGTAAAAATGCATGAGTGACCTCAGTAAAATGTCTTCCATTTCCTGTGGTTGATGTATTATAGTATTTTGAGGGTATGGGTCTCTATATTGTTGATTGGTGCATCCAATCATATCATTGGTTTGTCCAAAAAGTCTCCATAGTTAAAGATATCAATCTACCAAAAGTGCCTCCTAGCTTGATTTGCACTACTTCAGAAGAATGCTCGCCGAGGAGAGAGAAAGAAGGTTCAAAGGATGAAATTGGTATGGATGTAATCAACTTGTTGGCCTCTATCCATTGGATGTATCATACTTCAAATTGGATGAAAATAAAAATCTCCTCATGTTAACCCGGGGTTTGATAATTTTGCCTAAGTGTTAAATCAACAGTTTAAAAGGCCATTTTCAAATTCCCGCCAGATGATGTGTGTGTATCATTAAATTCATCAATTGACATGAACTTGTTCCTTGTTGAAGTAGTTATCCAGTCATGGTTTCATTTTTCCATATGGAGGTCACACACATGAAAAATCAACCTCCCAAGTTGAAGAAAAAACTATGTTTACACAGAATCTGAATAAGCCCGAACTAAGCATATGTTAAACATTTCTTTTAATGCTTTCACAAGAACATGTATTTAATAAGAATATTTCTCAACCAGTTAAATAAATATAACACACATGGTTTTATTATTTAATAAATAAACAGGAAATTAATCTTTTTGAAGAGGTGCGAGTTTGAAAAGACACAAGTCCAGATTGAAGAGATACATCGTTTCAAAAACGAGATAGATAATATATAAACAAGCATTTGAGATGGAAGGAATATGTCTCAAAGGCCTATATTAAAGAAGAAGAAATATCAGTCAAATACCAAGGAAATGAAGAAACAGAATTGAAGAAAAGAAGTTCTGGAAATTTAAAAAAAAAACAGAAAAGGGTGGAAGGGTGGTGTTATGGGCAAATTGAAGTCTGCCAAGGGGGTTGTAGCCTCCTTCCAATTGTAGCTGGAAAACATGGGTGTTGCGGCATCCTTATTTGTTGAAGAAAATAAAAAACTGAGATGTTGGTGCATTCCATCTGTTGTAGCAGAATTTTTTTTTGTAGAAATCATTTATTTAATGCGCTTGATTTTGTGGTTTGTTGTTTTGAGGTTTCCACGATAAAATTCGGTGTCCTTACTTGTTTGATCCATTGCTTATTTTTAAATGCTAATTGTTTAAATTAAATAAAAATTAGGCAATACTGATTCACCCTTCCTCTCAATATTGCTGGATAAACCAACAATTGGTATCAGAGCAGGATCCTTCACTACAACTTAATCATGATGAATAGGATTTTCATTGATGACAACATTAATGACAAAGTGTAAATGGCATGATGACAAGCAAACAAGGTGACTTGACAAGGCACATTTGAAGGTGACATGGAGGTGAGATGGGCATTGAATCCATTTAAACACCTAGTGGGGACAAATGACCCATTCTATGGTCATTTGGGTATGATATGGCTAATAGGTATATGGAGGACTTTGAAAATCATATATGATGACCTTATTGCTTGTGTCTTGCACATAACAACTTGATGGAATCATGGAACTCTTGGAAGTATCCCTAGGGCATGAGAAAGACTCGTTTTTCCAAAGGACAAATGACAAAGCATGGCAATGGATAAGTGGCAAGCAATATGACGTGAAAGATGCATTATGACATGGAATAAAATAATCAAGTATTAAATGAATATTTAGTTATTTAATAAAATATTTGGAAGGGCAGTTTGATGAAGTGGAAGAAAAGATAACGTGGTCATTGATGAGGACAATATGGAAAAATAAATAAATCTTATTTGATTTATTTTGATGTGACATGAAATTCCAATAATAAAGATAAAGACAAAACTTGTGCAAGGTCGGCTCAACCCAAAAATAAATAAAATTAAAAGTGAAATAAACATCTCCAAGTCGGCTCATTTAGAATATAAGGGTAAATTTTTAAAGCCTCTCCTAGCACGTTGGCCCCATAAAAAATAGGGGGTAAAACCCATATAAATAGGAGTAAAACTTGCCCTATTGATGAGCAGTTCGTGGAGCAAAAATAGAGCTCTGATTCCAGGCTACTGTTACACCCAAAATCTACTCATCATAAGATTTAGTGTACACACCCCTGAAGAAACCTAGACTAAGTAATCATCTTAGGAGGATTTGTACCCAATTGTGTTAGGTTTTGAAGGGTCATCGCAGGTTGCACACTAACAACATGTGACGTTGCATCTTGCTCCACTGCAGGGTGCGACGAGGTCAATTAATGGGAAAAAATAGCTTATTCGAGATCCTTCTCGAAACTTGCTCATTTAGGGGCTTATCCCTAACCTCTAGGGGAGATGGAACTCGGTTCCTAAACCTTTGGGGAGATCCCTTAAGCCTCTCCTACCATATCTCAACCTATCCTATCCATACCCTATCCACTTAGTCCTATATAAGTGCAGCTCACTCCCATCCCAAAGGGAGGAAAGCTATAGGTTCTCCTCAACTTGTGCCAGTAACTGACCATATTTTGGCTTTTAATAGAAGGCCTACCAGACCTTTAGGGATTCTCCTGCAGTTACCTATCACGTTGAGAGGAAAAATTGTTTATGTTGATGTCATGGTTGTCCAAGGTCCTTTAGATTTCAATATGATCCTTGGACGTGATTATGCCTATGCTATTAAAGTTGTAGTGTCCACGCTCTTTCGAGTGATGTATTTTCCTCATCATGGGAATATTGTGAACATTGATCAGCTTTCCTTCGTGACACCCACTCATCATATGACTCCTAGTCATCAGACTTCCCTAAATGTTCTGCATGTTTTAGTGGTTGTTACACCAAAATGTCGTCACCCTTGTGCAAGTGTCACAAGTGTCGCAAGTGTTGCAAGTGTAGTCATCCTGACCTAGTGTCGTCACCATGACCATTGCAAGTATCGTCATTGTGACCAAGTGTTGTCATCATGACTGTTGTGATAATGTCGTCATCTTGACCATTGTGTAAACTCTTTTCTATTTTACCTAAACCCATTTTAGAGTAAAAAACACATCCCTGAAGTTTCCCATGACTGGAGGGCTTAACTGACCTACTTTTTAAGGTCATCGCAGTCTGGCCTTGTGCAACATGCGACGTCACAGGTTGTCCTAATGCAACGTTTGACGTTGTCAGTTATTTGGATAAAAGAGTATCTTTGAGCCCATTCTCGAAGATGAGTGATGTGGAGGCCTATCACTAAATTCTAGGTGAGGTGGCATTTCGGTTCCTAACCTTATGGAAAGATCCCTTAACCATCTCCCTCTAATCCTCAACCTACCCTATCTCTTTAGCCCTATATAAACACCCACTCTCTCCATTGGAGGGGGGAAGTTCTATGGTACCCTTATGCTGGTAGAACCCATATTGGTGATTGGGAATCTTGTACCATCTTGGAGGCTTTGCTTGGACATGTTGGATGGGGGATGCAACGTTGAGGCTTTGGTTGTAGCTTCATCTTTTCTATGTATTCCCACCTTTTTATACAGTTAATATAATCTCTTTCCATAAATATTTTCTCATTGATGATGTTTAGAAATTTCTTCCTCAACTGTTAGTTTAGATCAGTTATTGTTTAGATATCGTGTACTGCTTGTATCGTTTCCATATTGTCTTCACAGGTCTTGCAGCTAGAGATTTGATGACCGCAAGACTTGGAGAAACAACAAGGAGAAGGATCTGCGATCTGGAAGGTATGATATCTAAGTACTCGATCTGTAACTAAATCTAGAAAATGAGTTTTGTATTTTGTACTATTTGTTCTAGATTCACTTGAACTAGGGAGATCACGCCTTAGATTCGTCTTTGGTAGATTGTCCGTTAACAAATTTGGCGACCATACTAGGGAAGAACATTGTTGTTTTCAATATGAATGTCAGTTTCAGTTGATTGCTTTTCCAAGCCATCTCTTTGACCATTTGCTTCTTAATCCCTTTCACCATCAAATATTCGCTTTGAAGAGTCTGATTGCCTTCCTTTGAGTTTGTACTTCTCATTGGAAGACCTTTATATGCTCATTATTTGGAGAATTGGTTCATTTTTGGACTTAGATCTCGCCTGTCGCACCTGGTCAGTGTACCCAGAGCGACACTGTGTTGTTTTTGATCTTTATTCTTTGCATGTTAGTCCATCGTCGTAGACCTTCCATTGGTATAATGTGACGTTGTCGCAGTCCCTGCACTAGTGAACTGCGACGTCGCACTGTGCATAAGCACAGAGTGCGCTGATCTGCCATTTTTTCCATACAGGCACCTTTTCTCCATTTTTTATTTGAGTTTTGGTTTTTGTGCAGGCTCCTCTGCACTGTATCTCCCAGGAAGAGACCCTTTTGTCCAGCAGTGTTTTTTTTGGTTTGTTTGTATTGATTTTTGGGTCTTTTGAGTTTTGGATTCATGTTTGACCCCTTGAGTAAAAACTAGTGTTTTGCTTGCATTTTTAAGCGAAATGGGTTCTATATTTGACCCATGAATCGTGCATTCTTCAATCGTTTTGACCCATCTCAAGGTTTTGAGATCATTTTTTGGTTTGGTGTGATTGACTTGTTTTAAAGACTTGAAGAGTGTGGGATATCCATGTCTTTTTTAGCCTCTATTTCTTGGGTTATGCATCTTGTTTCCCTTACATGCTGAGCTATTAAATCATTGTTAGGAAAGATTGATTCTTTGTCTCCACTTTAGTTCAAAGAAAAGATTGATTTTGTCACTCTTTTGTTATATTCATGAAATCGGAAAACATAAGTATTCTTCTTGCTTTATTCTGTTCATTCATAGGAAGAAGAAAATGCTTGTTTCATTTTTGTGTGCATTTGAGTTCAATAAGATTGTTAAGTGCTTGTCTTTGTCTTGCATTTGATTGGAAAAGTTTGTGGAATCCTTCTTTCTGTAGCTTAAATGTGTCTTTTTCAAGTGTAAAAAGATAGGAAATTAGTTATAATTATTGCATTTGGTAGATTTTGAACCTCTCTGGAGTGCCTTTGAGTTGTTTGGGTGCTTGCCATTTTTCTTTGGGAATTTCTGAAGGATTAGAGTGCTGTAGATATCTTCTCACTTTCTGTATATAGATATGAAAAGCGTTGAGTTATCAAATTTCATTTTTGGTACGTGCATTTGAAAATTGAAAAGTGCTTCATCATTTTGTCTTACACATTGTTAAGATTAGTTGCATCTTTCATTTTCTTTGCGCTCTTTAGCTAATTATTGTAGAAAGTTAGAATTATTGCACTCTAGGAAGGAATTTTTCTTTTCGCTACTACTTAAGTACTTTTGGTTTGAAAGAAAGAAAAATCTCTCCTTACCTTAAGTAGTTTTCATTGAAAAGGAAAGGAAAATGTGCATTATCATGTAGTTGAGGATTGCATTATGTTTACATTTATGTACTCACCTCATGCATCCACCTAACCGTACAAGATAAAATTAACGCTAGCTTAGGTTAAAATCATTTAGTAACTGTGTGTAAGTTAGAGACGTGTTCCGGCGTCTTTAAGTGTGGCAGCTGTCATTATTTGCCAGCACTGTTGTCCGAGGGTATTGTAGTCTTCCACGTACATCGGTATATCGAGCTCCTTCATGTACCCACCAAGTACCATAATCCGTACTTGGTGTATATCGAAGGGTGTATCACGTACTCGACACATATATCGAAAGGTCTCGTGCCAACGACTGTGCATTAGACATCACCACTACGGATTTGAGCTCCCACGTACCTTGCGTATATCGGGAGACACCACTAGGATTCCTGAAACCAACTGAGTTAACCATTTGACCGTCTTGGCAAAGCAATACACCAAGAACAACACTCAGGAGATTAGCACGCACGTACTGTCCAGGTAATCGGGTATGCAAGAAAGGGTACGGTCCCAATCCTCCTTGTCGCGTCATATTGTTGGACCCTGCAGTATATAGTGGTTTGCGATGCCTTGACAATCCCGTGAGGTTCCAGACTTTGAATCCACTCCTATTCACACAGTTTGCTTGTTGCTTTTAGACTTGAGTAGTGCTTGACTTGTGTGGTTCTTTAGAGACTCTTAGGAAGTTTAGATATGGAAGATTCTTCCAAGACTAACAACCAAGGCACCCATTTCCAAGGTATGCCATTTGTTATTCCCCCTTGTGGAACTGTTGGTCCTCCCTTTATGGCTACATGGAGTCTTCCTAGATTGACGATAGGATTACCAGTATGGTTATTCTCCAATCCGGTTACGCCAAGTGCACCAATCGTGTCAGACCTAGGTACTCCACCACATGAGCATCAATCTCATGATGACCCTTCTCCTTCTCTGTCGAAAGTTGAATCGGCTTCCATCTCTTCCTCTTCTCCTACTGAAAAATCTGATGTCCTAGTCAGTTCAGAATGTCCTAGGCAAGGGGATACCCTGTCCATTCTTATAGGACCCCCCCAAGTACTGAGGTCATTTCCTTTGATTGGAATGGTCTAGCAGAACCTCATCTTCCTTTGAGTATTCCTTTTCAAATATCTGTAGGAGTTTCCGATAAAGAAATCTTTCGTACGATAGTTGATGAAGGAGCTTCTGTTAGTATTTTATCCTCAACTGCTTGGCAAGCTATAGGTTCTCCTTAGCTTGTGCTAGTCACTGACCAGATTTTGGCTTTTAATAGAAGGCCTACCGGACCTTTGGGGATTCTCCCGCAGTTACCTGTCACGTTGAGAGGTAAAACGGTTTATGTTGATGTCATGGTTGTCCAAGGTCCTTTAGATTTCAATCTGCTCCTTGGATGTGATTTTGTCTATGCTATGAAAGCTGTAGTGTCCACGCTCTTTCGAGTGATGTATTTTCCTCATCATGGGAATATTGTGACCATTGATCAGCTTTCCTTCATGACATCCACTCATCATATGACTCCCAGTCATCAGACTTCCCTGAATGTTCCACATGTTTTAGTGATTTCTTCCCCTTAAGGATGGGGGGTAAGAGCATGGTTTATGTTATGTTTCAAGCTCGTTAAAAAATGAAACCAACCACTCTAGCATAGTTTACCTTTGGTTACAAGCTTGCATAAAAATGAAACCAATCCACTGAAGCATAGTTTTATTCTATTTTAAGCTCGTTAAAAAATGAAATAGACCCCTCTAAGCATAGTTTACCTTTGGTTTCAAGCTTGCATAAAAATGAAACCATCCACTGGAGCATAGTTTTATTCTATTTCAAGCTCGTTAAAACATGAGATAGACCTCTCTAAGCATAGTTTACCTTTGGTTTCAAGATTGCATAAAAATGAAACCATCCACTGGAGCATAGTTTTATTCTATTTCAAGCTCCTTAAAACATGAGATAGACCTCTCTAAGCATAGTTTATCTTTGGTTTCAAGCTTGCATAAAAATGAAACCATCCACTCAAGCATAGTTTTATTCCATTTCAAGCTCGTTAAAAAATAAGATGGGCCCCCTCGAGCATAGTTTTATTCCATTTCAAGCTCGTTAAAAAATAAGATGGGCCCCCTCAAGCATAGTTATCGTCTATTTAAACCTTGTGTAAAAATGAAATAGATCTCCCTCCCATCGGTTCAAGTCTCTCGCTAGAGTTAGAATTTGAACTTTCATTTCATCTGCTTCTCGTTTCCCCCCCTTGGTGAACATTTTCATATTAGTAGCCAAGTTGTTAGTTGGGTTAGCCAGCAGCTTTTTCAGATGAAATGAAGCTTGGGGGGCATGTCACATGTCATACCATCAGCAATCATGTTGAAGGAACACTACCATGTTAAACTGCTAGCAATCATGCTAGGGGCATTTTTCCAACCTCTGGGCATCATGTTGGGAAGGAACCCATCAATGGGCCTTAAGCTATGAGCATAGTTCCCTTTCTGTGTCAAGCTCTTTAAAAAATGAAACAAGTCTTTTGAGCAGAGTTCTATTTCTATGTCAAGCTCGTTAAAAAATGAAATAGGTTCCCGCGAGCAGAGTTTTAATCTTGTGTCAAGCTCGTTAAAAAATTAAACATATCCTTTCCCTTTGAGTCGAGTCTCCTCGTAGACTTAGTACCTGAACCTTCTTTTCACCACCTATGCCTTAGGGGAATGAAATGAAGCTTGGGGGAATGTCTTCAACCTCTGGAAGTTACGTTGAATTCAACTCGATCACCTCTCCACACCATGTTGGAGCTAAGTCACTTACTTCTAGCAATCATGCTGGGGGAACACACCAACCTCTGGATGCCATGTTGGGAAGAAGTTCACCATTGGGAACATTTTTGAGCATAGTTTCCTTCTTTAGGTTTCGAGCTCATTAAACCATGAAAATTATCCCAAGCATAGTTCATTTTCTGTTACAAGCTCGTTAAAAAATGAAGCAGACATCATGAGCATTCTTCCAACCTATCTTCGAGCTCGTTAAAAACAGTAAGATAGCATTTGAGCTTACTTTTCACCTTTTTCGTGCTCTAGTTGAAACATGAAAAGTGGTTTGAGCTTAGTTTTTACTTTTTCGTGCTCTGGTTCAAACATGAAAAAGATTCTGAGTGCTTTTGATACCATTCTCATGCTCGTTAAAAATTTGAGTTAAAAAGGTGTGTCTACCGAGTATAGGTTTATCACTTTATCCAACCTCGCTAGACTATTACGGAAAAGGAACTATTCCGAGTTTACTTTTCCTTTGTCGTACTCGGTCATCAACCATGACAAAGTTGTTCATGGAGTCCTTTTTAAGCTCTTTTCAGACTCCCTAAATAGGAAAAGATTGCCAAGCGAACTTGATGCTTTCACGCTTGTAAAAGCATTTGAATGATCGTATTTCTGGTGATAGTTTACCCCCTTTTCGGACCAGGAAGCACTATTTACGAAAAAGGAATACTCCAACCAACCATGGCTAGAAGAGTCCTCTCCCGCATTGTTTTACCCTTTTTCAGACGATGAGGCTAACTTTACGAAAAAGGACTGTTGGAGTCTCCTTTAGTTCTTTTCAGACTCTCTAAACATGAAATGACGCCGCGTTTTCCTTCTCTGGACTCGTTAAATTTTAAACATTGAAGGGCCCATTATGGGACGAACCCCTCCTTTCCTAGGTTCGTGAAACATTTGGGATTGGAATCAACTATGAGATGAGCTATACCGAGCATCTTGTTACCCTCATCAAGCTCGTTAAAAACACATGGGGCACTCATCAATCATGATGGGGAAAAAGGAAAGATTTTGTGTTATATCTTAATTACGGCAGTACATAGTCACTCTTGAACATGGCACTCGTTTGCATTTGCATTCAGTACTTGGATAATCTGTTTGTCCTCGGGTCTTGTCAATTCCATGAGTCACATCGCTCCTTTGGATCAGCCAAAGAATGCTTCCACCATCAGTTGCATTAGGGGTTGGTACCATTCTCATCATGTCAATACTTCCAAGTCATGCCATGCCCATGTTCAAGAGATGTTTCATTACTCATCATCTACAGTCAGTACACCTTCAATCATGTCGGTCTACCTTGAGTCAGTCTTGCACATTACTCTGCCATCCAATCTACTCCAAACATCTGTTATCAAGTTTCATGTCGATGATGGGGGATTCATCATTGCCCTCCTTCGACAGGTTCATCCTCATCAACTTCAAATCATCATCTGAGGTTTGAACTTAGAAACCAACCAAGTACCTTGGCCCTGCATGCCTCAATGGCAGGTTACCTCGCTTTCAAAAATGAGTTTACATCATTGACTATTGATTGAAAGATTTCATCTCGCGTTTGACTTCAACTCATTTATTCACACTCGATGATATGTACTGTGATACCTTGGGAATCATTGATATCAATGGTGATCTCCCTCGCACTTGTTAACGGTTTACATCAATGGTCGGTAATCAAGTGGTTTCTACCATGTTCGACGTCAAGACATTTGTAATCACATGGATAGATTCGTATCATTGCGGGTTCAGCTTCAAGACCCTGGGGAGTCATGTTTTACCCAGGTTGCGATGGAGTTTGTATTGAGTTATATCACAAGGATCCACTTTTGTATTGGTCATCGCTGTGTTATCATCTCATCATGGATCTACGCTTGTGTCTAGTAGCCATGATTGTGTTCAGTCGATCATTACTACCATGGATCTGCAATGTATTGGTCGGAAGCCATGTTGTACTTCATATGAGATTGTCAGTTCAGAGTCAGTTGTACTGCAACAGTGTCCTTCGTCTGACAAGTCTATTGACATTACTTCTATCAAAGCACTTCACCTGTCTATCTTCAACAGCTTCATGCTTTGGGGGGCATTCTGTCACACCCAAAATATACTCATCATAAGATTCAGTGTACACACCCCTGAAGATACCTGGACTAAGTAATCATCCTAGGAGGATTTGTACCCAATTGTGTTAGCTTTTGAAGGGTCTTCGCAGGTTGCACACTAGCAACATGCGACATCGTATCTTGCTCCACTGCAGGGTGCGACGAGGTCAATTAATGGAAAAAATAGCTTATTCGATATCCTTCTCGAAACTTGCTCATTTAGGGGCTTATCCCTGACCTCTAGGGGAGCTGGCACTCCATTCCTAAACCTTTGGGGAGATCCCTTAAGCCTCTCCTACCATCTCTCAACCTATCCTATCCATACCCTATCCACTTAGTCCTATATAAGTGAAGCTCACTCCCATCCCAAAGGGAGGAAGGCTATGGTATCTACATGCTGGTGAAATCACTCTTAGAACATCTCCACTCACCTATTGGAGAACTCATACTTCCTTGGAAGGATATGGAAATTGGCTTCGTCGGAGAAGGGCTACAACGTTAAGTCATTGGTTGTGGTTTTATATCTCTATCATGTACTCCTCTATTTGCAGTAATACAAATGCTTTCCACAAATATTGTTCATGTGTGCAATGATATTGAGTAGTTTACCTACTTAACTGTTTACTTAGATCTCTTATTGTATAGATGTCTTTTACTGGTTTCTCTTGTTTCTTGTCTTGACAGGTCTCGCAGCTTGGATCTGACGACCGTAAGACGTGGAGCAATATTCAGGAGAAAGGATTGAGTAGTGAAAGGTGAGACATCTAGTACTTGATCCTTAAGTAGATCTAGGAAATGCATTGGTAGTCTGTTCTATTTGTTCTAGACTCACTTTGAGCTATGGAGATCCGGCTCGCGTCCGCTCGAGTGGATTGTCCGATAACAGCTGTTCACTATGGAAATTTCGTGTACTGTAGCAAGCAGCTATAGTTGAGAACATTTAATTTTTTTTTATCTTCTTTGTTTTGGGGCAACAGCTTGATAATGATATGCTGAGACATGAAGATGATGGATAGTTTGATGACTGGTCAAGGAACAGTATGATGCTGATATAATTTTTTAGATGATGCTGGTAGTTTGCTAATGGACAGTTTGATGACTTGTCAAAGAACAGTGATGCTGATATAATTTTTGAGATGATGTTGATGGACAGAATTTGATGAGTATGGACAAAACCAATTCCAGGACAACTTGCTGATATGTTTTGGACTATAGTGTGAAAATGATATGCTAAACAAGATGATGACTGTAGCTTAAAGATTGTAATGATATGCTGATCAAAATGACAGGACAGTGTTGATGCTTGATTTTCTGGGTTTGTTCGAGACAGAAAAATAATGAGATGATGATGGGAAGCTAGTATTTGCATAAGATCATGATGCTTTTTGGGCAGTAACATTAAACATGAGAACATAACTATAAAGAATATGAACATACTGATTGCTGGTGATTGATGAAGACATAGAGATGATGCCGATAACTTCCTTATGGATAGGATGAGAACATGAACATAATACTGGTAATGATGATGTGGGGATTCACAGAAAATGAATGAACAGTAAGATGATGGACTGATTTGTTAAGTGAACAGAATACTTGTTTATGACAATCAAAATGATGACAGAGACAACGTTGTAATGATATAATGGTTTCATTGATGAAGTGTAACATGATAAAAGTATGTTTGCTTACAAGCTGGGTCTTGTGATGAAATGTACTTGTATTTACAAGCAGGGTCGTGTATCCATTTTCTTGGTTGGGTCTAAGAAAAACTAGGTTGGGTCCTAGATAAGGAGTTGGTGCTCTTTGTTTCAGTTGTAGTTGAATTTCCTCACGGTTGTAGCCGTTGAACCAAATACAAAATATTACAAAGCTTATATATTGTTTCTTGTGTGATTTGCTGATATTGATGAATGGCATATGATAATTTGTTTATTCTATTGATGAATATGATGTTGGAGTAGATTTGTGAATGATAGTATAAGATTAGAGGAAGAAGTTGAAATTGGTTGAATTGTTGGCTCACTATTCACCTCCCCACTCTCAGTGAGCCATTGTGTCTAACAATTGGTATCAAATTCGGCCTTCTACAGAATCCTAACAAGCTTGAAGGAAATCATAAGACACAATGGAAGCACAAACAGGAATTTCAAACAATGAGGTTCCAGTTTTTTATATGAAAGATTATTTTGGTTGGAGGAGCAAGATGAAGGCTTACTTGAAGAAATTCAGGGTATGGGAGATTTTGATCAATCCACCTATTCATTCCAACAAAAAGATAAAGTCAACTACTCAAAAAGATGTTGAGAAGAACAACTCCATTGCATTGAAGTTTCTTTTGGATGGACTCTCAAGTTCGATCAAAAAGAGTTTAGGAGAACACACATCGGCCAAGGATTTGTGGTTCAAGCTAGAAGGTGAATACCAAAAGGCACATGATCAGGAAATGGAGACTAAACCCACTGAAGATATACAACAAGAAGAAATGGAAAAAAAGGGTTCATATATTAATGATGGTAAGAATGTCACTGATCTCAGTAATCTTGGTTATGATAACTTTGAAAATGCTCTTGAAGACGCTAAGAAGAATCTTCTAGCAAACCCTTTTAAGGTGCAAGATATCAAGCATGATCAGATGCTTAAAAGGGAGATTGAGAAGTTCATTGAACAGTATCATGAGAGGTTAATGGATTTGTCTTGCAAACTCATTTATAAGATTATAAGACTTCAAGACTCAGCTAAAACTATGAAGATCCAGCTAGAAGAAAAAGAGAAAACCATGGACCTACTCAAGACAAGCTTACAAGGTGAGCTAGATGATCAAAATATTAAGGGTAGAAGATTAACAGCTGAACTAAGGAAAGAACAAGAAAATATTGTTGAAGATTATAATGAGCTTGAAGAGACAAGAAATAATATTGGCTTGAAGACTCAACTCGAAGAAACCAAGAAGATAGAAGAAGTATTGAAAAATCACTTGGATGAAAAGGATAAGGAAATTCAAAAGCTTGAAATGGAGGTAGTTGAATTAAGAAAGAAAAATAATAAATTTGATGCATATGGCAAGTTCAAACACAACTCAGTTATCCTAGATGAAATCTTAGATTGTCAAAGGTCCCCATTTGAAAAAACCCGCCTAGGGTACAAGAAAGAAGAAGAGAAACATGAATATGACACTTGGTCCCCCAAGAATCTTGAAATTGGATCCACATCCTCCCAGGAAGATAGAAAAACTACTTATGTACCTGCACATGAAAAAAAAGAACTTGGAAGATCACTAATGACTCATGAAGTTGTTCCCACTCATCAAAGCAATTCATTTGGAAGAAGAAAGACAACTCCAAGCCAAACATCAAGGTATGAAAATGGTTTTAATGGCTATTTCTTTTATTGTTCCAACTTTGGTCACAAAGCAGTGGATTGTGGATATGGAAGAAGGAGTATTTAAAAACAAAATGTCAAGGCAAGATGTTGGACATGTGATCAAATTGGACATATAGCTGCCAACTGTCACATAATAAGATGCTTCACGTGTGGAGGTGTTGGGCATAAAGCCCAAGTTTGTGCAAGTCTAAGAAGACCATTCATGAGGATATTAACATACAACTCACCAAGCAAAGCAAATGAAGAAGATGGAACAAGTTATGAAAAGACTGAGATCAAGAAGAAAGTATGGGTGAAGAAAAATGAAGTTGATGATCAATGCAAAAATGAAAATGGTTGCCATAGGGAAAGCCAAATTTGAGGTCTTCTAAAGATCTTAGACAGACCTTGAGTTCATGATATTGGAGGTTGAACTCAAAGGTAAATGGTGGGTACTCCAAGCATATAAACAGGTCCTAGGATCAGATTGTAAAACATCAACAATTGTATTACATCTACAACAATGAATTGAGGTAGCAGCAGCTGGAAGTTGTGATTCCATTTTAAATTTGTGGCATGAAGAAACCCCAGTCATGATGATGAGATAACATGTGGCATCCTGAGCAGAAAATGACCAGAAGATGTTGATGACCAGCTTGAGTTGACAAATAGAAGTGACAGGTTGAGAATATTGATGACTGTGATTATTATTATGACTTACTTTAGTTTTGGGTATCATGGAACACAAAAGAATCAGAAGTATCTCAAGCATGATATCTAGTTCAAGTTTAAAGATACCCCTTTTTTCAAAGCATTTCCGTGGTCTTTTTGGTTTCGGGGTCTCTCTCTCAGTATCTACACAATCCAAGTTCTTCTCAGCAGCATACATCCACAACCAGCATAAATTCGGGCTATCCACAGTGAGCATGCATCTTGGGTTACCTTGGTTAACAGTGTTTAAGGTTTATTTTTGGTCCAAACTCAGCTAGGTTATCTTCAACAATCCAAACTTGTGAAGAGTCCTGAAGCTATCCAAAGTTTGCACAATTAATCCATTAATGCTGACATCTGAAGACAATTGAGTTGTTGTGAAAATATAACTAGTATCCAGTGCTATGATGGTGTTGAATTGACTTAGCTTGACAAGCTATGGTTGATGCAAACCTAGTTGTCTTACTTGGGGTCTTTATCAGCTCACGATTTTTTGAAGAAAAACAAACCTTTTCTAATCAGCCCATACAGTCGGATAGCAGAGAAGAAGAAATCCCTAATTTTCATACATGAAACAGTCTGAATTTGAAAGTAGGGTTTATCAAAATTTGGTGTACAATTTTGATGGAATATAATGGTCATTGTTTCCCAACATCCAAGGTCTACAACAGCACAGGAGTGAACATTCTATGACTTCCCTAGAAGACAACATATGTTGACCAATAGGCATCTGAAGGTTGCATCAATAACACTTTATTTTGGGTTTATTACAGTCATGAATCAATGGAGTGTCTATACTTATAAAAATGCAATGATAAGGAAGTATGATATGTTTGATTTGTTTATAGACAGAAAGGTGATTTATTGTACCAGTATAAGCTCAGGGGGAGTAGTTGAAGAAAATGGAGTAAAAGCAACATCATGGTCAAACCTTGTGAAGATATTTGAAGCTACATGAAGACTTTGACCAATCTGATTCTGATGCATCATTTGAAGTTATAAGTCAGAGGAAGTTGATGAGTTGGTGAAAGATTGAAGATTGGCAAAAGAAAATTTGAAGGTTGGTGCTGAATATGTTGAAACATAAATCTCAACATGAAAGGGGGAGTATTTATGAGAAATTTGAAATGGCAACCCCTAGATGTAGTAAAGTGATGTGAATCTCATAATCTTACCAAGGTACCAGCAGCATGTCTATAAGGAGGAATCACTCGCAGCTATTCAACAAGTCTACTTGCAAGGGGGAGCTGGAAATGATTGAAGATAGTCTTAAAAGACTGAAGCATTAATCTCAGCATGAGAAATATGAGAACTCTGAGAATGTATATGAGAAATATGAGAACTCTGAGAATGTATATGAGAAATCTGAGATGTCAAATAATGGAGCAGAAAACTCAGCAGTTCAATCATCCTATTTGATAGGGGGAGCATTTATTAGAAATTTGAAGATGGCAAGGATGATTTCAAAGAATCACACCCAGCTTAGTCAAAGGGGAAATGATTTCATTCAAAGGATTTTTTTTTTGGGCATTGTGAAGCCTTTAATGGCTCATTAACCTTTTTTCATTAATGTCAAAGGGGGAGAGAAAGTTTGGTTGCCATCAATGACAAAGGGGGATATTGATGAATAGGATTGTCATTGATGACAACATTAATGACAAAGTGTAAATGGAATGATGACAAGCAAACAAGGTGACTTGACAAGGCACATTTGAAGGTGACATGGAGGTGAGATGGCCATTGAATCCATTTAAACACCTAGTGGGGCCAAATGACCCATTCTGTGGTCATTTGGGTATGATATGGCTAATAGGTATATGGATGAATTTGAACATTATATATGATGACCCTATTGCTTGTGTCTTGCACATGGCAACTTAATGGAATCATGGAACTCTTGGAAATAGCCCTAGGGCATGAGAAAGACTCGTTTTTCCAAAGGACAAATGACAAAGCATGGAAATGGATAAGTGGCAAGCAATATGACGTGAAAGATTCATTATGACATGGCATAAAATAATCAAGTATTAAATGAATATTTATTTATTTAATAAAATATTTGGAAGGGCAGTTTGATGAAATGGAAGAAAAGATAACATGGTCATTGATGAGGACAATATGGAAAAATAAATAAATCTTATTTGATTTATTTTGATGTGACATGAAATTCCAATAATAAAGATAAAGTCAAAACTTGTGCAAGGTCGGCTCAGCCCAAAAATAAATAAAATTAAAAGTGAAATAAACATCTGCAAGTCAGCTCAGTTAGAATATAAGGGTAAATTTTTAAAGCCTCTCCTAGCAGTTTGGCCCCATAAAAAATAGGGGGTAAAACCTATATAAATAGGAGTAAAACTTGCCCTATTGATGAGCAGTTCGTGGAGCAGAAATAGAGCTCTGATTTCGGGCTGCTCACTGTGGAAATTTCGGGTACTATAGCAGGCAGCTATAGTGGAGAACATTTATATATTTTTTATCTTCTTTGTTTTGTGGCAGCAGCTTGATAATGATATGCTGAGACATGAAGATGATGTATAGTTTGATGACTTGTCAAGGAACAGTATCATGCTGATATAATTTTTGAGATGATGCTGGTAGCTTGCTAATGGATAGTTTGATGACTTGTCAAAGAACAGTGATGTTGATATAATTTTTGAGATGATGCTGATGGACAGAATTTGATGAGGATGGATAGAACCAATTCCAGGACAGCTTGCTGATATGCTTTGGACTACAGTATGAAAATGATATGCTAAACAAGATGATGACTGTAGCTTAAAGATTGTAATGATATGCTGATCAAAATTACAGGACAGTGTTGATGCTTGATTTTCTGGGTTTGTCCGAGACAGAAAATTAATGAGATGATGATGGGAAGCTAGTATTTTCATAAGATCATGATGCTTTTAGGGAAGCAACATTGAACATGAGAACATGACTATAAATAATATGAACATACTGATTGTTGGTGATTGATGAAGACATAGAGATGATGCTGATAACTTCCTTATGGACAGGATGAGAACATGAACAGAATGATGGTAATGATGATGTGGGGCTTCACAGAAAATGAATGAACAGTAAGATGATGGACTGATTTGTTAAGTGAACATAATACTTGTTTATGACAATCAAAATGATGACAGAGACAGAGTTGTAATGATATAATGGTTTCATTGATGAAGTGTAACATGATAAAAGTATGTTTGCTTACAAGCTGGGTCTTGTGATGAAATGTACTTGTATTTACAAGTAGGGTCTTGTATCCATTTTCTTGGTTGGGTCTAAGAAAAACTAGGCTGGGTCCTAGATAAGGAGTTGGTGCTCTTTGTTTCAATTGTAGCTGAATTTCCTCATGGTTGTAGCCGTTGAACCAAATAAAAAATATTACAAAGCTTATATGTTGTGTCTTGTGTGATTTGTTGATATTGATGAATGGCATATGATAATTTGTTTATTCTATTGATGATTATGATGTTGGAGTATATTTGTGAATGATAGTATAAGATTAGAGGAAGAAGTTGAAATTGGTTGAATTGTTGGCTCACTGTTCACCCCCCCCTCTCAGTGAGCCATTGTGTCTAACAAATCACTGGAAGGAAGATCCTATTAAACACTATGGATCAACAAGAAGGTTTAGCTGCTAACAGAACTCCACTATTCATAGGAGATAATTATGCATATTGGAGTGTAAGAATGAGATGTCATCTAATGTCTCTTGGATGCAAAGTTTGGAATGTTGTTGAAAAGGGTAAAATACCAGACAGTCCACCTACAGAAAATGATGAACAAGATAAATATGAATCCAATGCAAAAGCATTGAATGCAATCTTGAATGGACTATCAAATTCAGTGTTTGTTAAATTCATGCAATGTAAGACGGCCAAAAATGCTTGGGATAAATTAAAAAATGTGTATGAAAGAGCTACCAAAGTCAAACAATCCAAACTCCAAACATACAAAGGACAATTCGAAATTCTAAAAATGAAAGAAGAAGAATTCATTGCAGAATATCTTCTAAGAGTAGATGAAATTGTCAATGCTATCAGAGGTCTAGGAGGAGAAACACAGGAGAAAGAAGTTGTTGAAAAGGTACTAAGAACCCTACAAATGAAGTATGACTCAAAAGTTTCTAATGTAGAAGATCAGATGATCTAGAATTTTTTACAATGGATGATTTACATGGGATCTTCACTGCCTATGAGATGAGAACATAACAAAACAGACCATCAAGAAAAGAGGCAGCATTTAAAGCCACAAAAGAGTCAAGGAAATTTGAAACATTATCCAAAAATCACTCTGAGAACTCAGATGATGAAGAACCTATTTTCATCAAGAAACTTGAGAAATGTACTGGCAAGTATGAAGGAAAGTTACCCCTGAAGTGCTTTAATTGTGGAAGAGTTGGGCACTTTTCCTCAAAATGTCCCTATCCCAAACAAGATGATAGTGATGATAGAGAAACCACTAAAAAATTCAAGAAGAACAAAGCAGCATACAAGAAGAAGTTTAATGGGAAGAAGAAGATCTTTTACACTATGGAAGATAGTGAAGATGAAGAAGAAGAAGATGAGGAAACAACAATTCTATTCATGGGAATAGAAACTCAAGATCCAGATGATGAATCAGATATGGAAGGAGAGGTGGACCTAAAAGATGAACTCATAAGCGCTCTTGAAGAATTGAGAAAAAGTAAAAGGAAGATTAAATGTTTAAGAACACAGCTAGCTGATTATGAAGGACAAAAGACAAGAGATAAGGAGTCAAGCCAAATCATTGTTGATCTAAAGATCCAGCTCCAAGAAGCCAAGAAGATTGAAGAGAACCTAGAATTGCAGCTCAAAGAGAAAATGCAAGAATCTGAAAGACTTGAAGCAGAAATTATTCAGCTCAAGAGAAAACTCTATGAAAAATCTATTAAAACAAGGTTTGAGAAGAGCTCGAAGAATCTAGATGACATTCTAAATGTCCAAAGACCATCCAGTAACAAGACTGGGTTAGGATGCAACAAAATGAGTAATGTTGCTACACTTATGAGCCCAATTAAAAAGGGAGATAGTCAGAAACCTACTCCTCACTTACATAAGACAGATATGATGCCTAGGAGATCAAGGACAAGCAAGTATCAACAAATCTTTTTGGGTCACTGCTACTCATGTAATAATTTTGGACATAAAGCCCTGAATTGCAAAGCTGATGGAAATGTTCATTTCCATAAGAATAATACATTCTGTAACTATCCAAAAGAAAGAAAAGGAAACCATAACTCCTTTGCACTTCTACAAAGCTATGATATAGAATGTTACAAATGCAATAACCATGGACATATAGCTAGAGAATGTAAGTTGATGACACCTACAGAAAGGAATACTGCAACAAGGGTTCAAGACAAAGAGCAGAGAAAGGTTTGGAAGAAAAATGAAGTAGTAGAGAGGACAAAATCCATGATAGCCCTGTGTGCGATAGAAAAGCAAAATGTATTTCATGTTGATAGTGGATGTTCAAAACACATGCCAGGAGACCCAAACAAGTTCATAAGTCTAAAAAGAGATCAAAAGGGAAAAGTCACTTTTGGAGATAATATGTCTTCTAAGATAATTGGAAAGGGTACAGTGGCTATCAGAAATAAAATCAGATCTCAAAATGTGTTACTAGTAAAAGATTTAAAGCCTAATCTTCTTAGTGTAAGTCAAACATGTGATCAAGGGAACATCTGCATATTTGACTCCGAGAAATGTGAAATCAAAAAGAAAAACTCAGGAAAACTTGTTGGGACTGCTATAAGGAATTCAAGCAATGTATACATCCTAGAAAAAGAAGAACAATACTACATGAGTCAGACTGATGAAATTTGGCTATGGCATAGAAGGATGGGACACTTAAACTTTGATAATCTTATGAAGGTGAGTAAGAAGGAAGTTGTAAGAGGCTTACCAAATATTGTGAAGCCTCTAAATTCAGTTTGTAAACATTGTCAACATGGGAAGCAAACTAAAGGCAGCTTCAGAATCAAGGAACATAGAACCTCACAACCATTGACAATAGTTCACACTGATCTATGTGGACCAACAAGAACTAAAAGTTTGCAAGGAGAATATTATTTCATGTTGCTCATTAATGATTATACAAGGATGACTTGGGTAACATTCCTCAAAGAAAAATCAGAAGCTTTTGAAAAGTTTAAAAATTTTAAAGCAATGGTTGAAAATGATACAAATCTGAAAATAAAATGTTTAAGGTCAGATAATGGAGGAGAATTTAACTCAAATGAATTCAATGAGTTTTGTGAAAACTATGGAATTAAAAGACAATTTTCAGATCCAAAGACTCCTCAGCAAAATGGCGTTGTGGAAAGAAAGAATAGGGCAGTCCAAAAAGCAGCCAGAACTATGCTTAATGAAGCAAAACTTTCACATACATATTGGAGAGAAGCAGTATACACAACTGTTTATATACTCAATAGAGGGCAGCTCAGAGTAAATAATGACAAGACTCCTTATGAACAATGGTATGGAAGACCTGCCTCTGTCAAATATTTCAGAGTGTTTGGTAGTAAGTGCTACATAAAGAGGAATGAAGATTATCTTGGTAAATTTGATTCTAGAACCGATGAGGGAATATTTCTAGGATATTCATCCACCAAGAAAGCATACGGATGTTACAATCAAAGACTACACAAGATAATAGAGAGTGCAGATGTAAGAGTAGATGACATGAAGCCAAGAAGAAATAAAACTCAAGATGATGAGATAACAAATAATGATAAGGAAGAAGAAGACTCACAAAGGAAAGAAGATTTACAAGATGAAGAAGAGAATGAACAAGAAGAAAAATAAGATGAGGTATTGTTATCACACCATAGTAGCAGGGCTACTATTCTTGTACAGCAGATATCTGCACATTCCAGAGCTTCCTTTATTCCAGAGCATGGCTATATATTTTGGATCACTCATGATCAGAGCAGTACATTATTCAGATTTGTATATGACCTTGTGTCAAGGCTGAGCCTTGAGAGTTCAGATTTGATGACTGATGTGACCACTTATCCCATTTACAGTTTCAGATCAGTGCCTAGAGATGTACTACAGCAGTGTTTCAGATGATATTTGATGATTATTATTATGATGATGTTGTATGATCTATGGATATGTTCTCACTAACTGTGGATTATTATCTTGTTGATTTAGTCATGATCATAGCATGTGCTTGGTATATTATTCCTGATGTGGAAAACTATTTAAAATGAACTGTAAATCATAAAATGGACAATCACTTGCACTTTTAGGTCATTTAACAAAACTTACTGGTTTTTCACCTTACATAGACATGGTCTTTCCCCGACACCAGTTGTCTGCTAGTGTAGGCTTCATATTCACTTGTCTCCATCCATACATGACCTTCCTGTTTGACTTTAAGCCCTGACTTGTCTCATTTGACTTTCTGATACTGAGGACTTCCCCATTTTTCTACCTCTATGTTTGGACCGCATCCCCGTTTATTCAGTGTCTCGGCTCTGAGTTGGTGACAGAACTTGCCTTTGGTAAGTTGGATTGTAGGCCTAAATCATTCTGGTCGGTTGTCCCGATGGTTGGCATTGGCTCGAACTCCCCCTAGTCACTTGAGATGTTGTTGGCTAAAACTGAAAGCTCATGTTCTACCTATGGAAACTTAATAAATTCGCCCATGGAAACAAAAAAGGGCAAGAGCGATGAAAAGCTAAAAAAATACTCCTCGAAGAGTATAAGAAAGGTCCAAAAAGCAATGGTTCTTAAAAGCTATATCTAAACAATTGCTGACCTTGTATAAATATATGAAAAACATGCCCTGGATGCAAGCTGCAACTAGTTGTGCTTCTCAGCACATCTGAAATCCGAAGGGTTATGTAGGCCAAAAAGGCCATGGAATAAAATTGAATGATCCTAATGAACCTGGATCAACTTGATGTAGACATGATGCCTAAGTTGAATAAGCACTCTCTAAACAACTTATCCATTTGTGAGGCACAGCCATCCCCCGTGTTCTTTTGTCCAGCACAAAGTTTGTAGCTTCCCCCTTCTCCCAGTTCAAAGTATTTTTGAGTTAAGTTAGACAAGTCAAACCCTTGGCCCAACCTTGCTCCTAGCCTTCATCCTTCACTAGCAGTTTGACCATGTCCAATGGGTAAGTTTGTCATTTGAACTATTGTGCAAGTAATTTTATATAAAAACGGAATATGTTAACTTGATTAATGCCACTAAATGGAATTTATACTTTGAGCTTAGCTATGAGAATGATTAAAGAAGCATTGTCTTAGTCTACTGATGTGACTTATCCTTGATTATATATTCTTGGGATCCGTGATGATGTGGACCATGTATGGATGATTATTGATGATGATTTATGGGCCCACATGTTTGATGATGATATCATATGATGGACATATGATGCAGATGATGTTTGATCCAGTTCAGCAGGTTTATTACTACTTCAGATCAGCAGATTATACATTGTCCATATATGGTGGACCCTACAGCAGGCCCATTAGGGCGACCCAGGGTGTATGAGTACTCATTCCTAGTGGATTTGGGTCTTCTGGATCCATTGAGACACTTATCTTTCAGTTCCGAGCACTTCTGACAGTGATTGATGCAGTTTTATACTTGTTGACCAGATTGGGGGCTGATTTCCCAGCCTGAGCAGCAGGGGCCCCGAGTGGCCAGTTCACCTAGGGCACTGATGATGGAGGGGGTGGTCTAGCCACTTGTTTTTACCATTTACCCCCCCTTCTGGAGAGCCTGGTGGGCTCAGATGGACAGCGCTAGCACCCTAGGAGGCAGTTTTGGCACTTTCACAGTTCCCGAGGCAGTTAAAAAATGGGATAAAGTGGTCATTGAGGAAATCGATTTGGGCAATTGAGGCAAGGTTTTGGCATTTGGTCTTCACAGAGGTCTTCCAGGGTGGCATCACTATCTTCCAGTCAGTTTTCACCATGTGGGTATGCCCAGATTGATCACAGGAGGACATTTACTGCTTGACTGTCATGGATTCTGAGGACAGTTTTGATCATTTATATTATATTGGACATATATTATTATTTTATTGTGCCTTGGGGATGAGCTAGTAAGGATTAATACCTCCTAGCCCCACCATGAGCTTATGATGTCATGTCCTAGTCACCATGAGGTGGATTTTGGGTACTTATCTTTCTCTAGTGGATGACGTCACCCTCATATGGTACCATTTAGTGAGGGCGCTATTGTTATTTTGAGTGATCCATGTGATATTGTTATGGGTCATCTTATCCATTGATTGTATGATGAGATCTTTTAATCTCAACCACTCATTTGATGTAGTATTGTAGAGTGGTATAGGGTTTTGGTCTTTATTATCCTATATAAGGAGGAGACCCCCCATTGTAAAGCTCACCTTTGGAGCTCTGGAATATTGGAATAGAAGATATTTTTGTGGAGCACATCTTTCTTGCATTGTGGATTCTCTTGCATATTGAATATACAGTATCTCTTCTATGTATCATTGTGGATTTTGGTGCTTTTACTAATCTTTTGACAGGAAAGTCGAATTGGTGAGAGGAGGGCGACTTCATGAGGGTTATTGTTGGAGGGATCCACATATTCTCTCTTGGGTTGATCTTGTGACAGGGAGTATCATTATTGTATCTTCGTGACATAGTTGATGCTTTCTATTACATCTTTCTACCATTTTCATAATCATCTTGCTTGACTTGTTTCTTTGATCTTGTCTTGTAGGAGGAGGACGATTTGGCTATCTTGGAGAAGGACGTTTTGGTAGGAGCACTTGGATCTCACTCTTGAATATACACATAGGAGAATGCTATCAATTTGCAAGGTGGCCATAATCAATTGAGGTAAGATCTACAAGGTATGTGTCTCTTTCATCCATTCTATCTTCATTGGTCATAAAACCCTAATCAAATTAAAACCCTTGTTTTTGGTATTTCTTAGATCTACTTAGATCTAGCCTTGCTCTTGAGAAAATATTGAAAACCCACCTCTATAGCATCCACCCCTAGTTGGATCTATAGTTTGGTGGTGATTGGCTTAAAATTAACACATTTTTCAAGGCAAAAAGCCCTCTTTGACCCAAATCGCACTCCCTTGTAAGAGGCTTGTTTGGTTAGATCTAGCACATGGGTAGGTGAGATCCCACTTGATTTGAAATCTAGACACTTGATAACCTACCCCCACATCCTTACTTTGGTGAAAACTACCTTGTGGACATCTCTCCATGTTTTAAGGGGTTAAAACCCCCTTTTGATTTTCTTGGCACCTTAAAACTTAGATCTACTAAGATCTAGCCCTTGGATTGACTTGATCTTTTGGACATACATAGATCGGGGTACTAGAATCTCGGATCTACAATTTGGTGGCCATTGGACTTGATTTGGTCCATCAAACCCACTTTTGGGCCTTCCTTGAGCAAATCGCACCCCCTTGAAAATCTGAGTTTGTCCACTTCTAGGAGGTGGGTGTTTGAGATTTTTGTGGATTTGGAATCCCCATGCCTTGAAACCTAGGTCTATACTGTCTTTTTGTCACGATCCACCTTGGGGGTTGCATTCCTTGTTTCAAGGGATTGTGGTCCACTTAGGGTAATCACTTAAAAACCTAGATCTAGTAAGATCCAACCATTGGATCTCATCCAATCCACTTGACTTGGCTTCTAGGTGTCCCGATCTACACTTTGACATACTTTTTGACCCCATTAGCCCATCCAACAAGGCACTAGTCCTTCTCCAAGCAAGTCGCACTCCTTGGGATTTGTGTCAAACCCTAGATCTAGTATATGGGTACTCCTATAATCAAATCAAACTCATAGATCTAGCCTATATCTAACCTATAGTACCGACTTCACAACTAACTTCACCTTGTGGGCCTACCTAGAATCATTTCACACTTCCCAAGAACACAAGACCCACTTGTGTAAACTTATGGTACTACACCTAGTTATCATACCCCATCATGTGGCCTAAACCATACATAGGTTGAAACATTAACAATCTCTTACACCTCCCTCAACCATACCTTAACCCTTAGGTCCACTTAGCCTTGCATTGGTTTCCGTAACTCATCACTTACCTACCCTTAGAAACCTTTGTTAGGGTCCAATCAACTGTGATTGGGGTATAGGGTCTCCCCCTTGGTCTAGTTACACCTTGACCTGAAGCGTAGAGTGCCTCGATTGACGTGACTCCCACCTGCATTGGGAACCGTGGCATCTCTTGGGTCACCTCTTTAGTTGCCTGACTCCTCTACCGTCCCGGATGGGATACCTCTAGGGGAAACTACAAGTTGTGTGATAACAGGTATCTCAATAAAATGACAAAGAAGACTCTCTAAGATCTGATACAAAGGCACCATCAAGAAGAATTCAAAGAGATCATCCTGAAAGTCAAGTTATTGGTGACATAAGTAGTGGAGTTAAAACAAGAAGAAGGTTAATATATGGCCAAGAACAAGCACTACTTTCACTAGTAGATCCTAAAACATTTACAGAAGCTAGAAAAAGTGATGATTGGATCAAAGCTATGAATGAGGAGCTGGACAAAAAAGAGAAGAACCAAACCTGTGAAATTGTACCAAGAGCTAAAGACAAGAATGTTATTGGGACCAAATGGATTTTCAAGAACAAGTTAAATGAAGATGGTAAAATAATAAGAAACAAAGCCAGACTAGTATTCAAGGGATATGCCCACGTGGAAGGTATTGACATTGAAGAAACATTTGCCCCTGTAGCAAGACTTGAAGAAATCAGGATGTTCATAGCTTTGCATGCTACAAAAACTTCAAAGTATATCAAATGGATGTTAAATTTGCATTTCTGAATGGAAATCTTGAAGAAGAAGTCTATATTGAACAGCCTGAAGGTATTCTCTTATCAGAAAATAGAGATTGTGTTTGCAAACTAAAAAAGGAACTCTATGGTCTCAAAAAGCCCCAAGGGCATGGTTCTCAAGACTTGATAACTACTTGAAGCAACAAAGATACAAAAGAGGGGCCACAGACAGTAATCTCTACATAAAATTTGAAAATGAGAATATGATCATTGTTGTTGTCTATGTAGATGATATCATATTTGGAAGTGATGTACAAATCATGAGTGTAAAATTTGCCTCAGATATGAAGAAAAAGTTTGAAATGTCTTTATTGGGAGAACTAACATTCTTCTTAGGTTTGGAAGTCACTCAATCAGACAATGGGATTTTCATTTCTCAAACCAAGTACATTAAAGAGATGCTAGAGAAAATTAAGATGGAAGACTCCAATCCTGTTAGTACCCCCATGATCATTGGTTGTAAGTTCAGCAAGGATGATGAGTCTTTGGAAGTGGATCATTCTATGTATAGATCTATGATAGGTAGCCTGCTATATGTGGCAGCTACAAGACTAGATGTGATGCAAGTTGTAGGATTGGTTGCTAGATTCCAGCCATCCCCCAAAGAAACACATGTAACAGCAGTAAAAAGAATTCTCATATATTTGAAAGGTACTATGGAGTATGGTTTATGGTACCCAAAAGGGCAATAATTCACTTTAAAGGCATTTACTGATGCAGATTGGGCAAGAAGTGTTGATGACCGAAAGAGTACTAGTGGGGCAGCATTCTACTTGGGAGACTATTTGGTATCATGGATAAGTAAGAAACAACCCTCCATTGCACTATCTACAGCAGAAGTTGAGTATATTGTTGTTACATCATGTTGTACACAAGTCATTTGGATGAAGCAAACATTGGAAGATTTACTTGTAAAATATGAGGAGCCCGTAGTTATATATTGTGACAATACAAGTGCCATTAACATATCTAAAAATCCTGTCATGCACTCCAAAACAAAACATATTCCAATCAAATATCACTTTTTAAGAGAGCAACTGTCACAAAAGACTGTCAAATTGGACTATGTTGACACAAATGAACAAATAGCTGCTATTTTTACTAAACCCCTGCCTAGAGAGTCATTTGCATATCTCGGGAAAAAACTGAGAGTTATCTCTCTTCATTAAAATAAAAGAAGATTGTAACCCTGTCACAAAAGGACATAGTGTACAGGGGGAGAAATAGTGACAAGGGGGGATTTTTTAAATCCTTTGTCATTGTTTTCAAAGCGGGGGGTGTTTAGATGTTTCCATCAATGCCAAAGGGGGGGAATGTTGAATGTGATTGGCATTGAGGTCAAAGGAGTTCAATAATGACAAAGGAATAACCAAGGAAATAATGGCAGGGCAAACTCAATGAAAGACAAAGGAATAACAAAGGAAGTGATGACATGGAATATATGATGATGTGGCATAGGTGATGAATATGCAAATCCTCCTGATGATGTTGTAGTACCTTCATGATGTCATTATTACAATTTGACCCAAATATCTAGAGATTTGTCAGTTTGGAGAAATTCTGGAAAATGGCTAAGTGTTGGGAAATTGGCCCAAGTGGCCTTGGGAAAATGTCTGTCGTACCTCATAGGTTAAGGAAAATGTCAGCCCCATCTTTCCAGGTTGTAGCTTGTTGATCTGTCTACCTGACCATGGCCTCAGTTTGTCTTGAGAGTGTCTGAGGAGGAAGTTATAGGTCTGCATTAGTTAGGCAGTTTTGCATTAGAGGAAATTTGAGGTCTAAAATGGGCCTTATAAGAAAACGATCCATCATATAAGAAAACAATCCAACCATAATTTATTGATGAGTTGGAATTCAAGAACCAATAGAATTTCAATAAAATGAGTCAACCATAATGGTTGACTTGAAATATGTCATAAAAAACTACTTTTTTGTTCGTATTTTCAACATATCTCCCTACGTTTTTACTCAAATTTCGAGCAGGTGCACTCATTGGATGCGGAATTTAATTATGCATCCAACGAGTACCCACAATGCATACGTTTGATGGACTCTGCTGCCCCAAAAACAAGAAATACCTGAAAAACCGTAAAGGTAATGTCATCATGACATTTTTTCAAGTATTTCTTGTTTTTGGGGTTGCAACGTCATTCAAAAGTATGAAATGTGGGTACTCGTTGGATGCAGAATTAAATTCCGCATCCAACGAGTGCTCCCGCTCGAAATTTGAGAAAAAACACAAGGAGATATGTTGAAAATACAAACAAAAAAAGTAGTTTTTTTTCTTTCTTCCTCCAAAATTAATAAATATTATTTTATTATTTTAACTATTATTTTATTATTTTCCTTAGGAGGCCCATTTTAGACCTCAAATTTCCTCTAATGCACTAGTCCAGTAAAATGTCCACCTAGGTCAGAGGAAGATGAGTTTGAAGGTGAAATCAGTTTGGTTGTGCTCAGTGAGATGTACTACATCATCTAGTCTCACTGGTTTAGGATTTTGGTAAAATAAAAAATCCACCTTGGAGATTGCACAAATTGTCTAAGTATAAAAATGTTGGTAAAAATCCCTGAGTGACCTCAGTAAAATGTCTGCCATTTCCTGTGGTTGATGTCTTAAAGTATTTTTAGGGTATGGGTCTCTAGAATGTTGATTGGTGCATCCAATCATATCATTGGTTTGTCCAAAAAGTCTCCATAGGTAAAGATATCAATCTGCCAAAAGTGCCTCCTAGCTTGATTTGCACTACTTCAAAAGAATGCCCATCGAGGAGAGAAAGAAGGTTCAAATGATGAAATTGGTCTGGATACTTGTTTGCCTCTATCCATTGGATGTATCATACTTCAAATTTGATGAAAAAAAAATATCCTCATGTTAACCTAGGGTTTGATCATTTTTCCTAAGTGTCAAATCAGCAGTTTAAAATGCCATTTTCAAATGCTCGCCAAATGATGTGTGTCTCATTAAATTCATCAATTGACATGAACTTTTTCCTTGTTGAAGTAGTTATCTAGTCATGGTTTCAGTTTGCCATATGGAGGTCACACGCGTGAAAAATCAACCTCCCAAGTTGAAGAAAAAACTTTGTTTACACGGAATCTAAATATGCCCGAACTAAGCATATGTTAAACATTTTTTTAATGCTCTCACAAGAACATGGATTTTGTTAAGATTCAATATGCTAAGATAGATAACATCAGTATTCAATTCAATTTCACAACAATAGCATATACAGGATCACTGAAATAATAACAAGCATAACATAAACACAAGAGACAAATTTATCATGGGAAACCCTCTAGGGGAAGAAAACCCAGCAAAACTTCCTCAATATAGATGATCAAAAGTACAAATACAAAACCCCAAACAAGTGCTCATTCTCCTTGCATCTCTCTCTCTCTCTCTCTCTCTCTCTCTCTCTCTCTCTCTCTCCTATGCGAATTACACAAGTGAGTATGTCTATGAATGAAAATGAGAGAGCCTAGCTCTTTATTTATACATTCACTTCTACTTTAATTTTACAACTTGGCATGTCATCCTCAACTAAATTTACCACTCAACTAATGTTGACTGGGCCAACTCCTCTAGGGGACTTAAAAAACCCATTACATTTGACTCCAGGGGATCTATTGCCCCGACTTACATGGGATCAGGAGTTACCTCATGACTTTATGATGACCAAATACAATAATAACATCCCGACAGAGGAATAAAACATCTCCGAATAAATTACAATAATAAAATACAATAGAATATTCTTCGAAGTTACAATATCTTAACACTCCCCCTTAACGAGAAGGGTATTATACTGACAACATCAACATCAATTGTAGGATCAAGGAGAGAGATCATCATCAACAACATCAAGGTGATACATCTATAAATCATTGGAAGTTTTCTCCAACAGCATCAGCAACTGAAACAATTACTGGAACATCTTCAGTATTGGAGCATTATCTCCTACAGCACTGAGTCTTCATCTTTGGTATTCATCTTCTGCAGCACTCGATCGCTCGATCGTCTACAGCAACACTTGATCTCTCGATCAACAACATCATCTTGATCTTTCGATCAGCAACATCATCATAGCAGCATAACCTGCAACACACATGATCCAATTACGGGATGATCAATCCCTCTCACTTTAGGACATAATTCCAAGGATGATGAAATCCTGATCCAGTTACGGGATGATCAGTCCCTCTCACTTTAGGACATAATGCCAAGGATGAGGCAATCTTGTCTACATTCTCGAGGACAGAAGTCTCCAGATAACTTTAGGACTAAGGTCCAAGGAAGATACACTCCAACCACATTCTCGGGGACAAAAGTCTCTGGATCACTGTAGGAATAAGGTCTAGGGAAGATGCAATCCCAACCACAGTGCCAGTCATTTTTCATACTGGATGTGACCTAGATCAAATCTAGGATTTACCACCACAGAGCCAGTCCTTTTCCATACTGGATGTGACCTAGATCAAATCTAGGATTTATCAACACAACATCTGATGGAATATTGGTCAATACTGAGAGGGGGGGTGAATCAGTATTGATAATTTTTTATTTTTAACCACTTATTTAACTTTTGATCAAAAACATGGATTTATCGTGGAACCCCAAATGGGTAAACCACCAAAGCTTTTCTATTATCAGCAAAAAAAAAAATTACACGTTACAATAGAATTCAATCGGCACCAACCAATCAGGATGCACCCACACCCTTGATTTACCAGCACCAACTGGTAGGAGGCTACGACCCCCTGTTTAGTCAGCTACGACTGACAAGGAAGCAACAACTCCCTTTCACGGGCATCGACCTGCCCTAGCACCACCCTTCCGCCCTTAAGATATTAAGTCTCCACAAGCTTCTAGGACTGCATCTCTTCCTTTGGCCTTACTTCTTCTTCAAGTACTGAGATGAAGAATCGAGAGACGCATTTCAAACGATGTTTGTTTTCGAAATATATACTTCTCCAAAGGTCATGTGTAATTTTTGAAACAACACACCTTTTCAAAGAAATACACCTCAAAAAAAAAATGATATTACATTAAAAATCATTTTTTTATTTTTAATATATAACTATATATATTATTGTTTTAATTAACCCTTAAAAATGACTTTATATTAAAATCATTTTTATTATTAAAACCAAACACATTTTTTATTTAATTAATTAAAACTTTTAATTCATTAAAACTTTGTGTTTTACGAATTTATATCTTCATGTTCACAAATGTTTTAGCCACGTCTGATGACTCCTATGCCACATCGACGCCACATCTTCTCCATCGACGCTTCATGGTCTGCCACATTCACAACACATCCCTACCACGTCGTTATCCTCGTCAATATCCTTGTCAATTAGAGTTTGCCATCTGTACCAAAAGGATAGGGGGCCTGATAGGTCGTCCCAGGCATCGAGCTGGTGATCTTCTTGTGGAGTCCAAACACCCAGTGCCCCCACCTATCCTTTTCTCTACGCGTCAAATAGAACTATTGAGCATTGGTGTTATGAACGCATAGATACACCATGTTTTAGTCAATGTGGGATATATCCCATTGAACAAACAAATCGCAACCCTTGATTTGCTAATCCGATGGCTGCTGAGTCTTCACTATGCCATTTGGCTTATTTCTTCTAAGAGCATAAATATTTTCTCAGGATCATCTTCTTCAGCGTCCTACTCTTCAACATCTTCTCCAGGCCCTTCATCTTCAAGGCCCTCACTCTCATATTCAGATGCTTCGCCTTCACTCTCCTCTGAGAAAGCTTCCTCAGACTCTCGTCTCAAAGGTCGTGTAGGGTGTCTATCCTTTGCATATATAGGGGCGTGTTCTCTTGGGGTTTGCTATGTCTTAGCATTGATGATTCTTTTCTCAGCCCTCCCTTCTGCTTCTAATTTCTCTTGATGGGAACAAATTGCTTGAGTAGGTGTTCTAGCATATCCTCAGTCTCTGCATTTTTAGCCATGTCTAATCAACCTCTGCAACCTACTCTTTTCTTGTTCCTTCGTTTCTCCATTGCGCCTCCTTTATAGATATGAACCCTCACACTCTATTTCACATCAACAAGTGGATGATCATGACTTCTTTGCTGCTCCCTACAATCTTACATTTTTCAATGTATACTTTCCCAATTCTGACTTCAAAATTATCTAATTCATATCTCCAATGCAAAACACAACTACAAACCCAACACTGCATTCTTCCTCATTCTTAGCGTGTCAAATCCCAAAGTGATTCATCAATCTATCCCTTAGTTCATCTCAGAGTATTCATCAATCACTCAATCACACCTCTACCACGAACTATCTCAATTCATCATGTTCATATATAGGTTCATTATTTTCAATATGTATACATGCTTAATGTCTACAAGAGATTGAATTCATATTAATATATTCTCAACATCACACTATATTATCCTCCAATCTAATACGTTTCATAGCTCCAGATTCATCTTTCTCAAAAGTTGCACTTCTAATTCCCTTCTTATGAGCTTTCAAGCTTTCAACATTTTTAAATCTCTATCCACACGACTCTGTTGGTTGTTGAAGCTGAAACTCCAGATTTTGTGGCATCATAATTGGAAAGTGGCAGACTTAAGCACCGAATGAAAGTATGTCCATTTTAAATTGGCAATTGTCAACGAGTCATCTTCCACAGAGATGCTATAATTTAACCTCATCATTTCAGCTGTCTGGATATTGTTGTTAGCTTTTCAAGGATAGTAACTTGTACCTTGCTTTGAGGTCAGAGAATCCATGTAGTAGTGTGTCCCAACAGAGCATATGTTTTCAGCATTGTCAAGACAAAAGACTCAATTTGTTGATTTTTGTAGGGATAGAATCTGTTACTTTGTTGGCCACTAATCTTTCACTGAGATTTCAGACCTCTGGCGTGCATAAATGGTCTCTGGTAGCGAGCGTGCATTGCTGCTTCATTTCTATCTTTTGTCATGGATATTTTCGACTGCCATTTATTATTTCCATCAATGACAACAATCTATGATATATATTTGCTGCCCTGCCACTGCCATATTGCCAATAACATCATCATCATCACATTCTCGGAGACAAGAGTCTACGGATCCTTTTAGGGCATATGTCCGGGGATGATACAATCCTATTGCAACATCATCATCAACATCTTTCTCGAAGACAAGAGTATACAAATCCCTTTAGGACATGTGTCATGGATGATACAATCCCATTGCAACATCATCATCAACATCTTTCTCGGAGACAAGAGTCTACGAATCCCTTTAGGACATGTGTCTAGGGATGATACAATCCCACTGCAACATCATCATCAACATCTTTCTCAGAGACAAGAGTCTATGGATCCCTTTAGGACATGTGTCCAGGGATGATACAATCCCACTGCAACATCATCATCAACATATTTCTCGAAGACAAGAGTCTACAGATCCCTTTAGGACATGTGTCCAAGGATGATACAATCCTACTGCAACATCATCATCAACATCTTTCTTGGAGACAAGAGTCTATGGATCCCTTTAGGAAATGTGTCCAGGGATGATACAATCCCATTACAACATCATCATCAGTATCAGCACTGCTCTCCCTTTCAAGGAAGGTCCTTTCAAACCACACCAAGTTTGTCTCGAAAGTACTCAAACTTCACTCGAGCAAAGGCTTAGTCAACACATCAACAACTTTATCATCAGTGCTCACATACTAGAGCTTTATAGCTCCCTTATGTACCATATCCCATATGTAAACATACCAAATTTCTATGTGCTTTGACTTGTCATTGAACACTGGGTTCTCCGTGATATTTATACAACTCTGGTTGTCACATAGAATCATTGTGGTATCCAACTCCAGGTCAAACTGACCTGACATCAACATCTGAATCCATATGGCCTCACAACTAGCAGAACAAGCTATGATATACTCTACTTCAGTTGTGTTGAGAGCAACACTGGACTGCTTCCTGCTAAGCCATGAGATCATGGCGGATCCTAGACAATAACATCCACCTGAGGTGCTCTTCCTGTCTGAGACACTTGCATCCCAATCTGCATTTGTATAACCATACAATCTGTAGTCATGATCTCCAACATAGTATAGACCAAAGTCTATCGTACCTTTCAGGTACCTCATCACATGCTTTGCAGCTACCAGGTGAACACGTCTAGGCTCAACTAGATACTGACTCAGGGTGTTCACAACAAGGCATATATTTGGCCTGGTATTCGTCAAATACATCATCTGTCTATAAACTGTAGAAACCACCGTCCATCATCCCGGATCTCTACTTCACATTTTCCTTGGCTAAGGAAAAATCTCATCCACATATCTAATCACAAGAATCATGCCAAGATTCTTTAACTCTGAGATATACTCCCTCTGAAGTGGAGTCTTCTACATCTTAGTATTGTCCTCCCTCTGTGACTGAACATCATGCACACTCTGCATTGAGTGATCTTCTGCATATCTATATGTGCCATCTCCCGTCAGATGGGTCTACTGATATGAGCCTCAAGATCACTTGAACTCTATGGTGAGTTCCTTCTTGCATCCATATGAGAGAAGCATGTCATATTTATATAGCAACCATATTCAACCTTGTAGCAAAGGTTGAAATCTGCATCACCCATGGTGATCATCAATCTCATCAAATGACTATCGATCCTGGGTACATGTTGAACCCGTACAAAGCCTTCTTCAATCATGTGATTTTCTTTCAAATCTTGGGAATTTGCTCGAAATGCACTTCTTCTTCAATTACACCATTCAAGAGAATGGTCTTGTCATCCATGGGTGTAATATATCTCTGGAAATGTGTCTAGCCACTGGAGCATACATCTCATCATGATCCTCTCCCTCTTTCTAAGAGAATACTCTAGCCACAAGCCTTCCTTTGTACTTCTATAGTATGTTTGATTTGTAAGTCTTCTTGTTGAACAATCATCACTTGTTCTTTGGAACAAGTGTTCATCATCCTTCTTTTGTAGATCATAATGCATGATCTTTCCTACAAATCAAATTCAATTACATGATTAGTAACACTTCATAATCATGAAATCATGTTGACATTTCAATGATAACCTATTATGCATACTGATATGATTCACATAGTTATGCAACTATCTTGACCAATGCTTTGGCACAACACTTTTCCATATCCTGTATGCATACAGTGGCTATCTAGATGCCTTCCATCTCTACCAGAACATACTATCAAGAGCGTTTATAGCTCCCAGCAAGTTAGCAAAGAGGTTTCATTCTAGACAAGCAACAATGGAATGTTTTTCCAACTTACCCATCATATGCATATTAGTAGTATACTGTTCAATGCTATATGAATGCTTACACTATGCATGATATATTTCCTGATTCTAGGAATACAAATATGCATACAATTATTACGAGAAATATCGTTAACTATTCAGAGATTCAATAAGTAATTCAAATAACAACTCAAATACTTATCTTTTATGTTTTTGTGGTTGCCTCCCTCTTGATCTCTATTTCCCTTTATGATAGAATCATGATTATATGTCTTTGAAATTCTATCCATCCTCATAAGTAGAGATTCTATGTGATCAAAGATTATGGATGAGTCTTTGTCTTCATGTCATCATGGTCATATATTCTTGATCTAGAACTTAATTTGTCTTTCTTCATGTACCTTTCATGTTAGCAGACAACATCATCCTCATACAACAGCAAAAGTGCATTAGTACAATCATAAGTGTCATAACCCTTAATCAATGAATGTCTTCTATCATTAACATGCATTCATACTTTTACTAAGGTGATCAGAAAAATATAAAATTAATCATGATTGTACTAACCTCAATAATATGAATACAAACATATCATGAACTTAATCATCAGATAAATAAAACATATTTCAAAACATACTTGCATCTCCTCAAGTCATACCTGTCGAGATTGCTTGTAGTCTTCTCTATAAGGGTAAAACCCTAATCCTTCAAGGTAGATCGCTTGTAAACATCTTATATAGATTCATGGTGCTAGGATGATAGAATACCAATGCCATTTAAACCTCCTTCATTGTTTCCCTATAAGTCTCCCAACTTTGCTAGGGTTTCTTCTTACTTGTAGAACCCGAAAAACCCTAATTTTCAATCTCCTTCCTCCCACAACATTTTGATGGAAGATTAATATCTATGAATAATGGATTCTGAATCCATTTTCAAAGTTTCCAATGTTGCATCAGGTGTCTCCAACATTGTATCAAATCATGCCATACTAAAAAACTGAAAACCCTAAGTGAGAACTTCTTCCTCCTCTTCTTTGATTTCCTTCGTTGAGCTATTTCAGATGTGCCTTATTGTTTTAGGTGTATCTCTAAAATTTCAGGTCCTCAGGGTCTGAAACTTCTTCCTGTGTTATCCTGACCTATCATCTTTCAAACCCCACATATTTGAGCTTCATTGGATTCTCCATGAGAGAGATATGCTAAGTTTCCCAACATGACCTGTTTATGGGATGAAACAACATAGCAAACTTGTATGACGTGACACGTGTCACTGTTTCAACTTCGGCCTCTAATACTCGGACCTGTGAAACCAAGTACATTCCCTCACTGTCACTTTTTACGAAATTCCATTTGGAGCTTCCTAGCCCGAGATATTACCTTTTTCTGTAGGTCGCCTGTTTATGGGATGAAATAACATAGCGAACTTGTAGAGAGTTCCACGTGTCACTGTTACAACTTCGGCCTCTGATACTTGGACCTATGAAACTAAAGTCCGTTCCCTAACCGTAACTTTCTACGGAATTCCATTTGGAGATTCCTATCCTGAGATATGACATTTTTCCCTAGGTCACATGTTTAGGGCTGCATTATGGAAGAAACAGAAACCCTAACTTGTACGGATCACATATCACAAAGTACAATGAATATGAGGCTAAAACTCGAACACAAGGTACATGAACATTTCATCTTTGGCCTGTCCAAGTTTCAGATCCTGAACTTTCGGCAAAAGTGATTTATAGCAAAAATTCCAAGATGACTAGGTTTTTCTATACAAATCCCTAGCTTTCAAATTGTCGCAAGTGAAACAAGTGTCGTAAATGCCATACATTGCCTTCTTTCAAGATAGCTCTGATACCATGTTAAGATTCAAGATGATAAGATAGATAACATTAGTATTCAATTCAATTTCACAACAATCGCATATATAGGATCACTAAAATAATAACAAGCATGGCATAAACACAAGAGACACAAATTTATCCTAGGAAACCCTCTAGGGGAAGAAAACCCAGCAAAACTTCCTCAATATAGATGATCAAAAGTAAAAATACAAAACCCCAAACAAGTGCTCCTTCTCCTTGCATATCTCTCTCTCTCTCTCTCTCTCTCTCTCTCTCTCTCTCTCTCTCTCTCCTATGTGAATTACACAAGTGAGTGTGTGTGAATGAATGAATAAATGAGAGAGCCTAGCTCTCTATTTATACATTCACTTCTACTTTAATTTTACAACTTGACATGTCGGCCTCAATTAAATTTACCACTCAACTAATGCTGATTGGGCCGACTCCTCTAGGGGACTTAAAAAACCCATTACATTTGACTCTAGGGGATCTATTGCCCCGACTTACATGGGAGTATTTACCTCATGACTCTATGATGACCAAATACAATAATAACATCCAGACGGAGGAATAAAACATGTCCGAATAAATTACAATAATAAAATACAATAGAATATTCTTCGAAGTTACAATATTTCAATAGATTTAATAAGAAGATTGTTCATCCAATTAAATAGAACAAGGATTAAATAAATATAACACACACGGTTTTATTATTTAATTAATAGACAAGATATTAATCGTTTTGAAGAGGTGCGAGTTTGAAAAGACACAAGTCCATATTTAAGAGATACACTATTTCAAAAATGAGATAGATAATATATAAACAAGCATTTGAGATGGAAGGAAGATGTCTCAAAGGCCTATATTAAAGAAGAAGAAGGATCAGTCAAAGACCAATGAAATGAAGAAACAAAATTAAAGAAAAGAAGTTCTGGAAATTTTAAAAAAAATAGAAAATGGTGGAAGGGTGGTGCTAGGGGTAGATTGAATTCTGCCAAGGGGGTTGTAGCCTCCTTCCATTTGTAGATGGAAAACATGGGTGTTGTAGCATCCTTATTTGTTGAAGAAAATAGAAAACTGGGATGTTGGTGTATTCTATCTATTGTAGCAGAAAACATTTTTTGTAGAAATCATTTATTTAATGAGCTTGATTTTATGGTTTCTCTTTTGAGGTTTCCACGATAAAATTATGTGTCCTTACATGTTTGATCCATTGTTTATTTTTAAATTCTAATTGTTTAAATTAAAGAAAAAGTAAGAAATATTGATTCACCCCCCCTCTCAGTATTGCTGGATAAACCAACATTTGGTATCATAGCAGGATCCTTCACTACAGCTTAATCACTGGAAGGAAGATCCTATTAAACACTATGGATAAACAAGAAGGTTTAGCTGCTAACAGACCTCCACTATTCACAGGAGAGAATTATGCATATTGGAGTGTAAGAATGAGATGCCATCTAATGTCTCTTGGATGCAAAGTTTGGAATGCTGTTGAAAAGGGTTATAAAATACCAGGAATTCCACCTACAGAAAAGGATGAACAATATAAATATGAAGCCAATGCAAAAACATTGAATGCAATATTGAATGGACTATCAAATTCAATGTTTAGAGAATATCTGTTCAAGTTTCGAAATTCCACACAAAGCCTTATTTCACCATTCTTCTTACGTACAGGAACTAAATTTGCAACCCAGGTAGAATATTTGAGAGGTACAATAATTTTTGCATCTAACAATTTTTTGACCTCTTTTTCAATGACTGGTAACAAAGTGGGATTGATCCTTCTGAGCTTCTGTCTAAATGGCTTAGTATTGGGCTTCAGTAGAATCTTGCGTTGAAATATGCGGGTATCATGTCTTAAAATCTTCATAATACCATGCAAAAATATCTACGGATTCCTTCAAAAGCTTGATATATCTTTTCCTTTCTTCATCTGGAAGTTCCTTAGAAATTTTGACCATCTTAGGCTCATCTTCAGTACCAATGCTGCAACTGCTAACATTCTCTTCAGAAGACTGCACGGTGGGATTCGATAAAGTATCATCTTTTGAAAATAATGTTTCCAACGGAACCATTCCTTTTGGAATGAAATTCCCCTTTAGATCAATGATGTTATGATCAGCAATTGAATTTTTTGAAAAAGAAGGAACTTCATCCATTTCAGCATCTTGATCTTCATCAATCACATAAGAGGAAAATTCAACTGTCAATTCTAAAAACTTTTGACTTTCTTGATCATCATGGAACACTCTCCATTATTTTATGTTATCAGGTACTGAAGGTCTATATCTTAATTCAATTGGATATCTATGTTGAGTCTGTTGTGGAATTTTAAAATAAGTTGTTGCTAAAGCCAACGAATAAGTTATCTGGTTTTGATCTTTGGGAATGAAGGAAGTATTGAATGCTGAGAAGCAATTATCTACAAGATCCCACACTTCATTCCTATAAAATTTTAACAACTGATGTTTTACCTGATAGACATTTCCAAACTGCTGAACCACTATCTCGGGGTCGCCAAAAACAACCAACTATTGAACATTTAAATTTTTGGCAGCCCTTAAACCAAGAATTAAGGACTCATATTCGACAATATTATTTGTGGTTTGAAATTCAAGCTTATACATCAAATATATAATTTCACCCCCTGGAGATATGAGGACGACTCTCTTGCTCCTTCTTTGGATGAAGAAACGTCAAAATACATCTGCCACTGACTGTCTTGGATGTCAACACTACGTTGAACTGTTGTTTCTTTCTCAACTTGTAGAACTCCTCCAATAGTATCATCACTCAAGTGCAGCATACAAGATCCAATATATTCTTCAATAACATAGATTGGGTGATTTGTTGGATTGTCATGATCACTAACTAGGTACACAAGCTGTATTTCTCTATATAGCCTTCTATTTTCTCCCCCAAACACTGGTACAATTGCAAAAGAAAGGTCCATCTGCAAGGTACAACCTACTCTTTTTTCCCAAGATCTTGACAGCAGCATAACAAATTTTGGTGCAATATCAGCAATAACCACGACCATTAATATACTCTTCATTGGCAATTATGTAAGACTAACAACAAGGTCCTTAATAACTCCCAAACACTTAAATGCTCTTGAATCAAAGGCAAACAAGTCATGATAAGGCTTGGTGACGCTCAACCCTAGGGATTCCATTACAGCTTTGGGCATGAGATTATGGGAAGCACCGAAATCTAATAGAGAATTATGTAACATCTTATCATGAACCGTGAGAGTGACATAAAATGGTGGAGGAAAATCATTTTTATTTTCAGGCTTATCAGGTGTAGCTGGACCATATATAATTGTTGGATGTTCATCTTGCAAATTGATAATATCAGATGGAGACTGACTGGTTTGTGAGCCTAATAACTTAAAAGTTGAATCCTTATATGAATGTGTCTTCATAAGCTCTGTCAATGGAACAAGGATTTTGATTTTACTTAGTTCATGTTCAAAATTAAATCCTTGAGAAACTTTACTGGTTTCTCCATCTTCCACAAGTTTATCCTTACTGACTTGATGATTCTGCTTTTTCCCAGAACCCTGCAACTGCTTAACCGGAGTATCAATTTTTTTCTTGGAATTTTGAACAGCTGGTTTGGGTTCTAATCTCAAACCATAAGACTTTTGTGGGTCTGTTTGATAAATGTCAACTGAATCTGTTGAAACTGAAACCTTCTACTGGTGAGAATTTGCTTGTTTTTGGTAAGAGTACATTGAACGTTGAAAATCATATTCTGTGAGAAAGGCATCAGAATATTTCTCCTTCAAATGATTTATATCTTGCTCAGTATCTTCAAACTCCAATTCTTCTAATTCTTCAGGATGATCTACCAAGTTATTTTGGAAAGGAGGTTGAATCCTTTGGTCATCATTGTTTATTCTTTCCCTAGGTAAAAACTTGGGAACAGAGGGATGTCTGAACTGATTTGGATTTTGATTATATCCCCCTTGGGTAGGTATATTTTGGGTTTTATTCTTGATTTCCAATCTGTTAATTTTTGCAGATAAATACTTAATGAGTTTAGTCATTTCATCGATCTTATTATCTGCTTCTTTTGCACCTGATGTAGAAGGTCTTGTTTCTCTCTTTTTTCTCTTCTATTCATCATGATATAGTGGTTTATCTCGAAGCTTACTTGTTGCCAACATATTTGATTCAACCTCAAAAGATGGCTCCTGCATGTTTACCAAAGAAGAAGATCTCCTTTCTCTTAATAGTAAAGAAAATTCAACATCAAAAGAATTATCATATGTGAGTTTTGCAGACGTTTCAGAAGGCTTGATTTCTGCAGATATTTTACTATACATCTTGTTAAAACGCTTAGAAAAATATGTGACTGTCTCATCTTGTTTTCTTTTCAATGCTCCGAACTCAATAATATAGTAAAGATAATCCTTGGTATCTCTCCACTGTCTCATAAATACTTCTTCCAAAGCCTCAATCCCATCTATAGAATTTGCTGGCAACTCCCTAAACCATTTTCTTACCTCTCCATCTAGGCTTTGAACAAAAACTCGCATCCAAACATCCTTATGTTCAATAGTTTGGTTATCAACATAACTAAAATAAGCATTCCGATGTTCTTCTGTTGTAACCTCATCTTGACCATTAGAAATGTGAAGATATTTCTGATAATCTCCTCCAGGAAGGGAACTAAATGGTTGAGGTAAAATCAATGGAGGATATCTTGCAGCCACTATAAGATCCATCATATCAGGGGGTTGACCAACCATTTTTGGATTAATCTGATTTTGTGGAGAAGGTGGTAACTTAGATTGAAATTGAGTAATTGGGATCTTACTTGTAAGAGGAGTATAAGGTGATACCTGAGATTTCAAAGAATCAAAATGTCCAGAATCTAAAAGTTTAGCTTTAATTTTTTCAGGGGAAAAAGGATAGGTATAGACTTGAAAATTATTAACTTGAATGGCAGGAACTAAACTCTGAAACTCAGGAATGAAAATAGAGAGATCTTGCTTCTTCTTTTCTTCTTGTTCAGGTTGCAAATATTAAGAAGAGGAAATTTGATGTAACTAACCTGGTATAATTGTGGGCGAAGAATACTGGAACCTTCCAGATGATGTAGAACTCAATTTTTGCCTAGCCTCCTTCAGGATCTATTCTGGGTCTGAAACCCCTGAATGCAAAGGAGATGAAGGATTCGCTCTAGTCCCAATCTTCTTGGGAGCCGCAATTGTTTTCTGAAAAACTAGAGAAAATGTAGTCTATAAAATTGTATTGATCTTGTTCACCTTCAAAATCAAACCTATAGATGTCAATACCCAAGGAAGAATTTTACTTTTGTTTCAACGTCCCCGACAACAGCGCCAAAAGATGTTTGTACTGGAGTTTTCACTAGACTACGGAAGTACAAAGGCCAAGCATCACAAGATTTCAAAACTGCAAATTATGGAAGTTTGATCTTTGTTTGGTTTGAAATAACTCAAAGGGGAATCAAGAGATTGGAGAAATGACCAATGATCATATACAAATCAAATTCTGAAAAGTAAATAGAAGAGACTGGAAAGGATGACATATATATATATATATATATATATATATAAGTTGAACCCATTGAGCATCATGTTGAAATATTGTAACTTCAAAGAATATTATATTTGTACTTTATTATTCCGGAGATGTTTCATTCCTCCGTGGAGATCTTATTGTATATCCGGAGATGTTTATTCCTCCGTCGGAATGTGGTAACTTGGGTTATTAGACTTCCCTAGTGGGGTTCGGCCCTGTATGTGTTATGTAGGTCAAAGGGTTGTTAGACCACCCTAGAGGGGTCGACCCAGTCAATTGTAGTGGGGTGTTTAATCCAATGGTAAAGTCGGGGCCGACCTAGTTAATATATTGTACAAGTCAGAGATGTGTATAAATAGAGGAGGTGAGCTCCTCATTTGACACACTTCCCTCACTCAGAATGTAGCGCACTTGTGGAGGAGAGGTCTGCTATGGTGGAGGAGGAGATCATGTCTTTGGTTTTCATATTTGTATATTGCTGGTCATCTATATTGAGGAAGCTTTGCTGGGTTTTCTACCCCATGAGGGTTTCCCAGGATAAATCTGTGTCTCTTGTGTTTTTGGTTGGGTAGAAGACCGCGCTTGATCAAACCCTAGTTCGGGATTTTGATCGAAAAGATGAAAAATTAGGGCTTCAACAAAAGTTGGAATTTTTGAAGACTGTGACCACGGCTGGAAGCTCCTCAGAAAAATAAGAGTTTAGAGCCTTGGATCGAACCTTTTGATTGGGAAGAAGGGTGGGCTTCATCAAACCCTAGTTCGGGATCATGTCTAGAAGATCCAGAAGTTTCGAAGGCAATTTTGAGGGGTCAAATTTTGAGATTTCAAAATTGAAGTATGATAGTTTGATCAGCTCAGCAATACACATCCTTCCATCCATTCACAAGTGTGAAAGTCAAAGATTGAATTTTTAGGGTTTCTCTAGAAAACCCTAATCAAGCTCCAGATCAATTTTCAGGGGGAGTTGAGGCTAAGGCCTTACATAAGAAGACTACAAGAAGTCTCGACAGGTATGATTTAAGGAGGTTCAGGTATGTCTTGAAATCTGATTCCTGATTAAGTTCATAATATGTTTTCCTTCATATTATTTATTAGTACAATCTTGATTAATGTTAGAATTGTCTTATCACCCTAGTAACAGTATGAATGCATGTGAATGATAGAAGACATTCATTGATTAGGGATATATGATTGTACTAATGCACTGTGGTGTTGTATGAGGTTGATATTGTCTGCTAACAAGATACAGGTACATCACGAAAGACAAATCAAGTTTCATGACCATGACAACATGAAGACAAAGATTCATCCATAATCTTTGTTCTACTTACGAGGTATGTATGACTTTGTTATATTATGCTTAACCTATGAGATATGTAGGTTCTAGCACAGGATCTCTAAATCATTGAAGAGAACAAAGAAGATATTGTTTAGGTATGTTAGACATAACTAAGCAGGTATACTAATCCAGGTATGTTTTCCTATGTCAAGTTAGAATCTTACCTTGTGTTAGGATCCCTTATATAAGTATACTTGGTATGATTGGTTATGCTTATTCATAAAGCTAGTAATCAAGGGTTTATGCATATTATGTCTCTTATCTTGATGATTTAACTAACCAGAAGAGTACTATGATCAAACAAGAATATGCATGAGTAAAAGAAGACTTCCTTGAAACCCTGAATACTAATGATCATGACTATACATATTCAAGATTATTTAGAATTATAATGTTTTGATAATATTGAGAATATACTAATGAATGTATGTTTGTGTATGAGATCATGAGGATGACACTAGTGCACACTTGAGCATGCATAGTGGTACAGAATGAATAGAAGTTCAAAAGACATATAGAAGATCAAGTGGGAGGCAACCACACAAACATAAAAGATAAGTATTTGAGTTGTTATTTGAAATAGTAAATGATATTGCTTGTATGCATATTTGTATTCCTAGAATATATCATGCTGAGTGTAAACATTCATAGAGCATTGAACAATATACTACTAATATGCATATGATTGGTAAGTTGGACAAACATTCCATTGTTGCTTGTCTAGAATGAAACCTCTTTGCTGACATGCTGAAAGCTATGCACACTCTCGATAGTATGTTCTGGTAGAGATGGAAGGCATCTAGATAGCCACTGTATGCATACAGGATATGGAAAAGTGTTGTGCCAAAGTATTGGTCAGATAGTTGCATAACTATGTAAATGATATCTGTATGCATAATAGGTTATCATGTCAACATGATTTCATGATTATGAAGTATTACTAATCATGTACTTAATTTTGTTTTGTAGGAAAGATCATGAAGAATGATGAACACCGAACAAGTGATGGATGTTCAACAAGAAGATTTACAAATCAAACAAAATATAGAAGGCTCATGGCTAGAAGATTCTCTTAGAAAGAGGAAGAGAATCATGACAAGATGTTTGCTCCAAGTGGATAGATAAGACCATTCTCTTAATGGTGTAATTAAAGAAGAAGTGTGATTCAGGTTCTGTATGGGTACCCAGGATTGGTAGTCAATTGATGAGCTTAATGATCATCATGGGTGATGTGGATCTCAACCTTTGATACAAGGTTGAATATGGATTCTATACACAGATGACATGGATGCAAGAAGGAACTCACCACAGAGTTTGAATGATATTGAGGCTCATATCAGTAGACCCATCTGACAAGAGATGGCACAGATAGATATGCAGAAGATCACTCAATGCAGAGTGTGAATGAATGAGAATTGACAGCTTCTTGACAAAGCTTTGGCTTTACCAGAAGTAAATCTGATCCTAACCTTTACCTTAAGGTTGTGGATGATGAACCTATCATACCATTATTGTATGAGGATGATCTCTTTCTGACAAGGAATGAGAAATAGATCATGAAAAGAAAAAAGAAGATGGCTGCAGAAATGAAAATGAAAGATCTCAGATTGATGCATTACTTCCTAGGTCTGGAAGTATGGCAAGGATCAGAAGGAATCTTTCTCAACCAAGGAAAATATGTCGATAAATATTAAAAGGACTTGATGTGTTGGAATGGCCACTCTCATGGATTCCAACTTGAAGTTGTTAGCAGATGACTCATCAGATTTAGTAGATATAACTCTGTACAGACAAATTATTGAGTCATTGATGTATCTAACAAATACTAGGTCATATATATGCTTTGCTGTGAACACCTTGAGTCAGTATCTAGTGGAAACTAGACGTGTTCACCTGATAGTTGCAAAGCATGTGATGAGGTACCTAAAGGATACGATAGACTTTGATCTATGCTATCTTGGAGATCATGACTTCAGATGGCTACACAGATGTCGATTGGGAAGAAAGTGTATCAGACAATAAGAACACATTGAGAGGATGTTATTGTCTGGGATCAGCCATGATCTCGTGGTTTAGCTGGAAGCAGTCTAGTGTGGCTCTCAGCACAAGCGGAATATATGGTTGGTTGCTCTGCTAATTGTGAAGCAGTATGGCTTCTGGATTGTTTGACTTAGAGATAGACCCAACTGTGATCCTATGTGACAAACAGAGTTGTATCAAGATGGCAGAGAATCCAGTGTTCCATGATATGGCGCAGAAAGGAACTATAAAGTTTGAATTTGTAACAAGTTGCCGATGTACTAACCAAACCTCTACCTCGAGTGAACAAGTTACGGATGTACTAACAAAACCTCTACCTCAAGAAAAGTTCAAGTATTTTTCGAGACAAGCTTGGTAGGACCCTCCTCGAGAGGGGGAGTGATGTGGTCACTTATGATGAGATTGCCTGCATCAACAGTGAGTTCGATGATGTGGATACCTATATTGGTGATGCCGACAGAGAGTTTGGTGGATGGTCCTTAGACAGGTTCTAAGTTGACGAGGGGATTGCATCATCCTTGAACACATGTTCTAAAAGGATCCATAGACATATGTCTCCGAGAAAGAAGAGGGATTGCATCATCCTTGAACACATGTTCTAAAAGGATCCGTAGACATATGTCTCCGAGAAAGAAGAGGGATTGCATCATCCTTGAACACATGTTCTAAATTGATCCGTAGACAGATGTCTCCATGAATGTGGTCCCTAGTGGACGAGAGGATAGTATCATCCCTGGACTTCAGTTCTATAGTGATCCGTAGACAGATGTCTTCGAGAATGTGATCCCTAGTGGATGAGAGGATTGTATCATCCCTGGAATTCAGTTCTAAAGTGATCCATAGACAGATGTATCTGAGAATGTGGTCCCTAGTGGACGAGAGGATTGTATCATCCCTGGACTTCAGTTCTAAAGTGATCCGTAGACAGATGTCTCCGAGAATGTGGTCCCTAGTGGACGAGGGGATTGTATCATCCATGGAAACATGTCCTAAAAGAGATCCGTAGACATATGTCTCCGAGAAAGTGGTCCCTAGTGGACGTGATAGGACTGCATCGTCCCTGAGTGTTTGGTTCAAAATGTACGTGATAGGATTGCATCATCCTTGGACTTATGTCCTAAAGTGATAGGGATTGATCATCCCGTAAGTGGATCAGGATTGCATCGTCCTTGGACTTATGTCCTAAAGTGATAGGGATTGATCATCCCATAAGTGGATCAGGATTGCATCGTCCTTGGACTTATGTCCTAAAGTGATAAGGATTAATCATCCTGTAAGTAGATTGGGATTGCATCGTCCCTAGACATGGTGAGGTGTCTTAAAGTGATAAGGACTAATCATCCTGTAAGTTGATTTGGGATTGCATCGTCCCTAGACATGGTGAGGTGTCTTAAAGTGATAAGGACTAATCATCTTGGAAGTTGATTCGGGATTGCATCGTCCCTAGACATGGTGAGGTGTCTTAATGTGATAAGGACTAATCATCCTGTAAGTTGATTCGGGATTGCATCATCCCTAGACATGGTGAGGTGTCTTAAAGTGATAAGGATTGATTATCCTGTAAGTTGATCTGGATTGCATTATCCATAGACATGAGAGATGTCTTAAACTGAGAGGGACTGATCATCCCGTAAGCGGATCAGGATTGTATCATCCTTGGACCTATGTCCTAAAGTGAGAGGGATTGATCATCCTGTAATTGGATCATGTGTGTTGCAGGGTATGCTGCTATTGTGTACACTTGTATTGATGAGGATACGTGTATTGATGATATGTACACTTGTATTGATGAGGATACTTGTATTGATGATATGTATACTTGTATTGATGAGGATACTTGTATTGATGATGTGTATACTTGTATTGGTGTGGATACTTGTATTGATGATGTATACTTGTATTGGTGTGGATACTTGTACTAATGATCTAGATGACGATGCTACTAATCGTGATGATCTAGATGACGATGCTGCTGATCCTAATGATCTATATGACGATGCTACTGATCGTGATGATCTAGACGACTATGATGCTGATCGTGATGGTCTAGATGATGATGCTGCTGATCATGATGGTCTAGATGATGACGCTGATGATCGTGTGATGACGATGCTGATGATCGTGTGATGACAATGTTGATGATCGTGTGATGACAATGCTGATGATCGTGTGATGACGATGTTGTTGATCGTGATGGTCTAGATGATGCTTCTGATGATCGTGTGATGACGATGCTGATGATCTTATGATGATGATGTTGCTAATCATGATGGTCTAGATGATGATGTTGATGATCGTGAGGATCCAGACGTTGATGTTGTTGTATTTATTCGAGTGTTGCAGAAGATAAAGACTCAGTACTGAAGATGTTGATGTTCCAGTAACTGCTTGAGTTACTAATGATGTTGAGAAAGCTTCCAATGATTTATAGATGTATCATGTATGATGTTGATGACTCCTTGCTCGTGCAGATGCTATTATAATATCCTTCTCATTAAGGGGGAGTGTTGAAATATTGTAACTTCAAAGAATATTATATTTGTACTTTATTATTTCGGAGATGTTTCATTCCTCCGTGGAGATCTTATTGTATATCCGGAGATGTTTATTCCTCCGTCGGAATGTGGTAACTTGGGTTATTAGACTTCCCTAGTGGGGGTCGGCCCTGTATGTGTTATGTAGGTCAAAGGGTTGTTAGACCACCCTAGAGGGGTCGGCCCAATCAATTGTAGTGGGGTGTTTAACCCAATGGTAAAGTTGGGGCCGACCTAGTTAATATATTGTACAAGTCGGAGATGTGTATAAATAGAGGAGGTGAGCTCCTCATTTGACACACTTCCCTCACTCAGAATGTAGCGCACTTGTGGAGGAGAGGTTTGCTATGGTGGAGGAGGAGATCATGTCTTTGGTTTGCATATTTGTATATTGATGGTCATCTATATTGAGGAAGCTTTGTTGGGTTTTCTACCCCATGAGGGTTTCCCAGGATAAATCTATGTCTCTTGTGTTTATGTTGTGCTTGTTGTTTCTTTAGTGATCCTGTATATGCTATTATTATGAAATGGAATGTAATGCTGCTATTTTTTGTCTTAGCATATTAAATCTTAACACATCAAATATATAAACCACAAACAGTAGTCATATAGAAGTTACAAAATCACTTTTAAAAGAAAAACATTCAGGAAAAGTGATATATGAATACATAAAACTAAAAATAAGAACAATTGACAAAAACTCTATCAGTTGTAAAAGTCACAACATAAATAAGTAAAAAACATTAACATGCATTCATAATTTATCATAAGTGAAACTAGCTCATAGTTTTATATTCATCCTCCAAATAGTCTTCAAAACATGCTTACAGATTTAAAAAGATCTTCAACCCTGTTACATGCAAAAATCCTCTCTCTCAACCCTCAGTTACCAACCCCTTTTACTATCTTCGGTTTATACATTTATAATCAAAACTGCCCAGAAACAGTTTCTAGATCCAAAATTATAGGAAACATGTCTAAAAATAGATGCATTCGATTACATTCGGTCATCAAGAGTTTAAACAAACACCATGTCACTAGCTAAAAAGTAATTTTAAATCAGATTGACTTCAAACATTGCCACGTAGATAACAAGATTTATCTCCAATGATATTAGATGTTACGAGCAGCTTCTGCTAGCATTGTTAAACCATCTAGTGCTTGAGATCTTCTTTGAAGTCCATTGAGCTCTTTCTCCATAGCTGGCACCTTCTCCTGAAGTTCCTGATTAAGATTGGATAATTCTTCATTCTTTTCCTGGGCTATCTTCCTTCTTTTCACTGCTTCATCAACAACTAGAACCGGATCTGTATAATTTGAATTGATTTCTTCTAGATGTTCCTTATCATTGTGTTGGAAACAACAAGCTGATTTAAATGTGAATTATGAGCCTTATAATGATGCGGATCTTTCTTAAGGTTCATAAGCTCCGTTTCTTCTTCGGCGTGCAATTTCTCATTTGAAATGTCCAAATTTTTATTCACCTACTCCTCAACAAGAATCTCACCTGGCAGAGTTATTTGATCCTTAACAGAATGATTCATAACTTGAGCCTGCATATCTTCCTCAACACATAATTTTTTTTGCTAATCCCTTCATTCAATTTTGGAATGACTTCGTTACCCTTGTCAACTGTAATGTCCCCATTCAAATAATTGCATAGCAAGACAATCCCATCAATTCTACCAGTTCCCTAGGTTGAATGGGTACATTTGGTATTGTAATAAGGGAACACATGAATAATGTTTATACATTATAATAGTTCAAATATTTAATAAAGATATTGAATAAATAAATTCAATAGAAATTCTAGGTGGCAAATGGTTTTGAAGACATATGGAGGATGTGGGACCCACTCTAGCTTAATTTCTCACTGCCACATGGCATATCTCTCTTGCCATTTCGAATCCATGAGAAGGCCAGCATTATTGGGTGAGTTGGTAAGTTCATACACTTGGCATTGAGCATCTTAGGTCGAATTGGGATGGAATGGTAACCTCCATGGAATAGGAAGGGTCAAATTGGAAGCTTGTGGACACTTGGGCTAGATTCCCTAGCCTCTATGACAACAATGATGGAGCATCTATGACATCTATGACAAATTTCAGATCTGACCTCTGACATCTGACCATTATGACATGTCAACCCCAAAAATAGGCTCCAAGAGGGCGCTCATGGGAGTTGGAGAAGCCAAAGAGACTCCCACTCAAATTGGTGGAAGGTGGAAGGCTAGGAAATGTAGGACACATGGAAAATCTTGAGCCCTTACCCTAATTCGAATTGGATTGATTCTATGGATGGATTGGGAACCTTAGAAGGATAAGGATGTTTATAAAATACAGGGATAAACCAATAGAAGATGTTTTGATCATTTGAGAAAAATTCCATTTGTGAAGAGAGAGCTAGTGGATGACTAGTTTCTTGCCTTAGCCAATTTCGAGGGTGAAATATTCCCATCCAAGTTGGAAGTTGGAGAGGAAATTCAAGTCTTTCATGGATATTTAATGGAGTTTTTATTTTTAGGTATCATCTACAGGGAAGCTCGTGGTTTCATCTAATGCATCACATCCCCTCAACCATTTCCATTTTTGAAGGCATATTCATGCTCCTTGAGGGATTGCGCTTTGGGTGAGCTCTTGTACTCCTTGGGAGAGCTTCTAATGATGTATTTCTGATTTTAATAAGATTAATATACTATGTTCTTCATCTTCAGAAAGTTTCAGGTCGAAATATCAAGTGGTTGTATGTAAAAATGATTATTAATGAGCAAACAATGACCATTTCCCCACTCTATTGATGTATGTCATTGTAATGCTGAAGATTTTGAATAAAAGAATGTTTCTCTGATACATTTATTATGAATGGAATTCCTTTGATGAGTGTTACAAGTTTCATGTTCATCACTTAAGCATTTGAAGTCATTTTACTCAGTTTATTTACATTTGGAGAAGATTTGGTGTCATTTCTCCAAGGGTCGAATTAGTGATTTTTGCAGTTGTTTGTGGGAAGGTTAGAACAGACTTAATAATTGATTAATGGTGCATATGAGACATTAATAACATCCATGAGACATCCCCTTCCTCTGTTCAATAATTCGAGTGGGTTTGGAGGCATTTGGAAAGCCAATTTCAGTCATTACCCTAGGGGATTTGAACCTTCAATTGCTAGTAAAATTACATACTTTGTCCAGAATCTTAAGGGAGTTTGCAGAGCTCTTTTGGTGGCCCTATATCATCCCTGAACATCATAATCAAGTCCTATTATCATTCATATACCTTCTCAGAATATTTGGGAGCATTTGGGGCAAATTAGAGACCTAGGCATCAAAACTAGTCAAGGGTTGAAATTGGGGAAAAAGTGAAAAATTATGCATTTTAATACAATTTTAAAAAAGGGACATTACAAGTGGTATCAAAGCATGTTCTTGGCACCTGATGGTCTTAACAAGAATTCAAAGCAATATACCACCACCCTTAGAACCAGAAGTTGAAGGTGTTGTTGTTGAGGAAGAAACAATAGGAGAAGAATAGTCTTTTGTTAAAACCATGGGTAGAGAGGAGGATGAAAAATTAAGATAAGGAGGAATTTGTTGCAGCCTTAAAACCATATTTTGATGAAATTTCCATGGGTATGAAATACATGAGTAAACATATGATGAAAGGATTTGAATTGATGGTTAGCCAACTTGGAAGCAAAGGGATAATAGGAGAAAACAGTAGTTCACACTCAGAAGAAAAGAAGAAAATGGGTGAGCATATTTTCTCAAGCACAGGACCCCATAATAGACCTGATGAATTTCAAAGCATACCAAGGCCTACTGCACCTAAATTTCTTACACCCAAAAAAGAGGCTGACATTCAAGTGGATCTTAGTACAATAGCAAACGAATGGAATGATTTGAGTGAAGATTCTAAGAGAAGTCTACCATTTGGTACATACCTTGATGCTGCACAGAAACTAAAAAAAAAAGAGGACAATGGGGCTCTATTCCAAAACAAAGAATTAAATTGTGTTATTGGTAAAATGTCACTTCCTACTTTTGATGGTTCATCTCAAAATTTTGCTAACACTTGGGTGCAAAAATTAGATGTGTATTTTCAGTTGAATCCTATGGTGAAAGTGGATGCACTAAAAATGGCCATTTTGCACTTGGAAGGAGATGCCAATGAATGGTGGTTTCATGGCCTGAAAATTTTGGGTCATGATCAGGTTAAAACATATGGAGAATTTGTTGATAGGGTACTGGAGAGATTTGAACAAAAAGATCTAGAATTGCCTTTCAAGGAACTAGCTCAATTGAAGCAAACTGGGACCCTTACTGAGTATATGTTGGACTTTCAAAAATTATCAGTCAAGGTGGTTGATGTATCTATGGGAAGGTTGGTATTGCTGGGAAGATTCTTTTGGCATCTTTAACCATTCGAATTATTGTTGTAATGTTATTTAATAACAACCTACAACATTCATATGTTGGCTGATGTAATTATTGTTCATGAGAAGTAATACAGGAATCTATTCTTGTGCATTATTTTTGTGCCTTTGACCAGTTGTGTGAGATTTTTCATATGAGAGTGTAATTTCTTGGAGAGTCCTTGGATGTGATCTGATTTTCACAGAGATGAGGCTAAGGCCTTACACAAGAAGAACTTGGTCAAGGCCAAGAGGATCATTGCAGATTCTATCAAGGACCATCTCATACCACATGTGTCATCTCTAAAGACACCCAAGGAGATGTTTGATTCCTTGACCAAGCTATTTGAAGGGAAGAACATAAATCAGAAGATGACTTTGCGGAACCAATTGAAGAATGTCAAGATAAAAAATGCCGAGACCATGCAGTCCTACTTCTCAAGGGTCTCACAAAAAAAAAAAACTTGAAGCTATGGGAGAAGATATAGAGAATGGAGAAGTAGTGATGACTACCTTGAATGGTCTACCTAGGTCATGGGATTCCTTCATTCAAGGAATTTTTGCTAGGAAGAAGCTCATCTCATTCAGTAGGCTGTGGGAGGAATGCTCACAAGAAGAAGCTCGTATTGTAGCTTGAGAAGAGAATATGGGTAGTGAAGACCAAGCTCACACAGTACACACCAAGAAGAATAACAACAAAAGGGAGCATCCTCATCACAAAAAGGGTAAACACCACCACCAGAACCAGAGGGAAAACTTTGGAGGATCTATGAAAGAACACCAAGAAAATACATCATGCTCGCACTGTAGAGGATGATGAACCTCCCAGGAAAAGGGCCAGAGAAGAAAGTGAAGATTCTTCAAGCGATGAAGAGTATGTTCTGATTTCTGCCCTCACAAGAACTATTACACATGGAAGCAATAATTGGCTTATAGATAGTGGGGCTTCCAAGTATATGAATGGATTCAAGGAATCCTTTATGAATCTATCTGAACATGAGTCACCCCACAAAGTGAAACTTGGGGATGACTACCAGTATCCTATAAAAGGAAGTGGTGAAGCCTCCTATAAGCTAGACTCTGGAAAGTATATGAAGATGAAAGATGTTCTATTTGTACCAGGACTAAAGAAGAACCTTCTCTCCATCTCTGCATTGGATACAAAAGGTATGAGGGTTGCATTTGTAGATGGCCAAGTTCTTATGTGTCCTAAAGGAAATACTATATATGATGCAGTAGTGATTGGAGAGCAAGAGGGAGGATTATACAAACTGAAGGGCCAACCAGAACAAGCCTTGGTCCATGAATCCATGGAGCCAAGTGAACTATGGCATAGAAGGCTTGCACATGTGCACTATAGAGCACTATCTCTTGCAAGAAAAGCTATTGAAGGTCTTCCAGCAATCCAGGCAAAGCATGAAGGCATTTGCAAAGGTTGTGCAAAGGGAAAGAATACAAAGAAGACATTTCCAAGTAGCGAAAGCAAGGAAAAAGGAATCTTGGAAATCATCCACTCCGATGTATGCGGTTCGATGTCATCTAGTTCTTTAAGTGGGTATGTATATTATGTCTCTTTCATTGATGATTTTTCTAGGAAGACATGGATATATTACTTGAAGGGAAAAGATGAAGTATTCAGTAAGTTCAAGGAATTCAAAGCCTTGATCGAGAACCACACAGAGAAGAGAATGAAGACTTTTCGATATGACAATGGTGGAGAGTTCACATCATAATACTTCAAGAAATTATGCAGAGATTCAAGGATTAAGAGGAAGTTGACCACTCCATATAATCCACAACATAATGGGGTTGCAGAAAGGAAGAATAGAACAATTATGGAAGCAGCAAGGGAAATGCTTCATGACCAAGATCTTCCTATGCATCTATGGGAAGAAGCTGCTAGGACAGTTGTGTATGTACAGGATCGTACTCCACATAGAGTACTTGACAACAAGACACCAGAAGAAGTCTTCTCCAGTGAGAAACCAGAGGTCAACCATCTCAAAATATTTGGTTTCCTAGTGTACATACACATTCCGAAAGAGAAGAGGACAAATTTAGATCCTTCAGGAAAGAAGGGTATATTCGTGGGATATAGTGAAAGCTCGAAGGCTTACATAATATATGTCCCAGGATTCAAGAAGATCGACATTATCAGGGATGTAACATTTGATGAAGACTCAGCATACAAAAAATCCAGAAAGCTACCTGTTGAAGACATTAAAGAACCAGAAGCACCCAGGATACGAGATACAACAATGAATGAAGTAAATCTAGAAGAAGACCGTGAGATAGAAGATCCACGGGAACCTATAGATCCACCTCGTGAGAAGAATTCTCACAAGAGGAAACCAACATGGGTACGAGAAGCAATTCAAGATGTAGAGAGATATGGCACTCCAGAAGGAATGCACAGAGAAAGCAAGAGACCGAGGCCATACACTAGTTATGTAGCCCTGCTATGTGACATCATTGACAAGGAACCTGCCAACTATGAAGAAGCGGCAGAAAGAAAGGAATGGAAGGATGGCATGATTGAGGAGTACCATTCGATCATGAAGAATGATGTCTGGGATGTGATCTCGAGACCAAAAAGGAAGTTTGTGGTTACTTCCAAGTGGATCTACAAGATCAAGCATGCTGCAGATGGCAGCATAGAGAAATACAAGGCAAGATTTGTGGCATGTGGCTTCTCCCAGAAAGAAGGGATAGATATGAGGAGACATTTGCACCTATAGCCAGGTAAACTTCCATCAGAATAGTTCTTGCTCTAGCCACAGTGATGAAATGGAAGATACACCAGATGGATGTCAAGACAACGTTCTTGAATGGTGTAGTGGAAGAGGAAGTGTATGTGGAGCAACCACTTGGGTTTGAAACACAGGACAGGGAGTCTCATGTGTGCAAACTAAAGAAATCCTTGTACAGTTTGAAACAGGCACCCAGGACATGGTATGGCAGGATAGACAGCTTCCTGACTAGTTTGGGTTTTACCAAGAGTAAAGCGGATTCCAACCTTTACCACAAGGTTGAGGAAGGCAAGCTAGTGATACTCCTATTGTATGTAGATGACCTGTTTGTGACAGGTGAGGATGGGTTGATTGCTGACACGAAGAGGAAGCTTGCTGCCGAGTTCGAGATGAAGGACTTGGGTATGATGCACTATTTTCTAGGCATGGAGGTGTGGCAGAGTGCGGATGGAATCTTCCTTGGGAAAGGGAAGTATGCAGTAGAGATCCTGAAGAGGTTCGGGATGATGGACTGCAAGGCCATAGCCACACCTATAGCATCGAACCTGAAGCTATTGAGTGATGCTTCATCAGAGTCGATTGATGCCATGATGTATCATCAGATGATTGGGTCCTTGATGTACCTGACGAATACAAGCCTAGATATTTGCTTTGTTGTGAACACATTGAGCCAGTTCCTAATGGATCAAAGACATGTTCAACTAATTACTGCAAAGCATATTCTGAGGTACCTGAAGGGTACGGTTGATTATGGGCTTAAGTATGATGCGAATCAGAAGATTAACCTGGAGGGTTATGTTGATTCGGATTGGGAAAGAAGTGCCATTGATAGGAAGAGCACTTTGGGGTGCTGCTTCAGTTTGGGATCAGGTGTGATCTCTTGGTTTAGCAGGAAGCAGTCCTGCATGGCACTGAGAACAACCGAAGCAGAGTATGTCGCAGCTTGTTCGGCTAGTTGTGAGGACGTATGGCTAAGGAAGCTATTGTCTGATTTGTTTGATCTCCAGTTGGACACGACTTGTATACATTGCGACAACCAGAGTTGTGTGAAGTTGTCTGAGAACCCACTGTTCCAGGACAAGTCGAAGTACATTGAGATCAAGTATCACTATATCAAGGATATGGTGCAAAGAGGAGCAATGAAGCTCCAGTATGTTGCGACAGACGAGCAGATAGCCGATGTATTGACCAAGCCACTGGTCAGAGTGAATTTTGAGTACTTCAGAGAGAAGCTTGGTGTACTTCAAATCGAGGTTCCTTCCAAGGGGGAGTGATGAGTCCGGAAGACGTAGATGCACATGAGCCATTCTCACATGGTGGTAGGTGTGTCCTCCCATGGTGCAGATGTAAGGGTTGGGGCCATTCCGACATCGTTGAGGTGTGTCTTCCCATGGTCGCTAATATAAGTTCCAGGCCATTCCGACATGGTTGAGGTGTGTCTTCCCATGGTCGTTGATATAAGTGTCGAGCCATTCCAGCATGGTTGAGGTGTGTCTTCCCATGGCTGCGATATAAGTGCCGAGCCATTCCACAATGGTTGAGGTGTGTCTTTCCATGGCTGCGATATAAGTGTTGAGCCATTCCAGCATGGTTGAGGTGTGTCTTCCCATGGCTATTGATGTAAGTGTTGTGCCATTCTCGCATGGTTGAGGTGTGTCTTCCCATGGCGTAGATGTAAGGGCAGTTCCATTCTCGCATGGTTGAGGTGTGTCTTCCCATGGCGTAGATGTAAGTGTTGAGCCTTTCATGGATGGTGGTAGGTTAGTCCTCCCATGCCGGTGAGTGTAAGTGTTGTGTTGTGTGCATCTGGGCTATGCTCCGTGGACGATGAGATGATCTGAAGATGATGAGGTGACTGTATGGTACACAGGTTTTGCAGAGGCATATAATCAGTCCTAGGATGCTCCTTCAGGTTTTGCAGCGGCATATAATCAGTCCTGGGAGATCTTGCAGGTTTTGCAGAGGCAGTGTAATCAGTCTTGAGATGTACATACTTGATGGCTTGCTCGCAGAGATGATGAAGACCTACATGAGGCTAGGCCTACATCCAGCATGAAAAAGGGTTGGCTCTGTAGAACTTCCTATGATGAGTAGATTGGAGATTGATGATCGAGATAGCAGCAGCAGTGATGATGATGATCCAGCTTTGATGATGATCTAGTGATGAAGACTTGTGCCGATGAACTGTGTCAAGAGAATACCCTCCTAGTTAAGAGGGAGTGTTGATGTATTTGTAACTTCGGAATGTATTTCACTTGTATATTTTATATTGTCATTATACTTCTGACGGAGAGGTTTCATTCCTCTGATCGGGAAGGTTATCATTGTACTTGAGTGGGTTATTAGACTCCCCTAGTGGGGTCGGCCTAGAGTTAGGGTATAATGGGTTATTAGACTCTCCTAGGAGAATTCGTCCCAGTTAGGGTAAAAGGCAAGTGAAGTAAAGTATAAATAGAGAGTGTGACTCTCTCATTTGAATCATTCACTCACTCACTCATTCGCATAACTGAGAGAGAGACAAGTTCACACAAGTGGAGGAGGAGGAGCTACTGGAGACCATCTTATTGTTTTGGGGTTTTGTACTATTTCTCATTCTATCTCTGAGGAAGTTGTGCAGTTTTCTCCTTTATGGTTTCCTCGGTGAAATGCTTTGTGTCCATTGTCTCTTGTGTTTGATTTGTTGTGCATGTTGTTCTCTTAGATAAGATCCTAGATCATATTGAATTAAATGTTGAAAAACTAACAATCTTTTTCGTCGCAGCAATTGTATACTGAAAACACAAACCTAACTCCATATGTTGAACAAATTAAAGTTAGCATATTTAAACAATATACGAATACCAAATGTCAAAATGAATTCATGCAGGGAAACCGACTATGATGAAGCATCGATCATTCAATTAATTGAGGCTGCAACATTTGTCAAATCACATAATAATGCAAACAGGTTCATTGAATTGGAAATCTGAACCATGTCTCACACATCTTTTCATGATTGAAATTTGACCGCAAAATTCATGAAAATCCTTTTTTGAACATTCCGGCAGCACTGAAACATACAGTCCTATAATAGCTCGCTGTCGAAATGTTATTACTTCCAACTACCATGTACTTTGAGTAATTATTTCATGAAATTACATCAGATCACATAAAAGTATTGCAAGGAATTCCATATAACATGAGCCAAAATTTAACTTATTAATAAAAAAGAACAAATAAGATAAAAATTAAGAAAAGAAGAAAGATAATATAAGACTAATGAAAGAATATACATTAAAGGAAGATTGCAACAAATTTGAAAATAAGGTATAAGGTTTAAAAAAAAGGTTTATTTAGGAGTGAAAATCCAATACTAGCAGGGTTCATGATGTTTATTAGAGATTATAGCCCTTGTGAACCCATGAATGTTGGATTTTCCAAATGATTTCATATTAAGATCATTTTGTATGGACAAGTCTTGGGTAACTTTCAGATTTTCTGGTTCTTTATCCATTAGCATGAATCTGATTTATCCACTTAATGCCTCCATAAAGTAAACTAAAATAGATTTATCAGTGGGCTTGAAGTCTACATCAAAACTAGCAACCAAATCTCTGAATTTTTTATTGAATTCCTCCATTGTTTCATTTTCATTTCTTTGGATGGAGTGGAGGGCATTCAACAGGTGGCCTGGTTCTTTTTTCTCTCCCCACCTTTCCATGAAACCTTTGGTCAAAGCTTCATAAGAGTCATAGGTACTGTCATCCATTCCTAAGAACCACTCAACAACATCATATTCTAATGATAAGGCAAAAATCCTCATGTAGACATCAGCATGTTGTTGGGCAGGGGTTCGACACCAGATCAAGTTCCTAGCAAACTTGTGAAGGTGGATTGTTGCCAAGATGGAATTATTGCATTGAAATGTAGGTAACTTCTCGATTGCTCTCTCAAGTAGTTCATGTGGATATCCTGCAATCTAAGTGAAGTTAAGGGCTTTGAATTTTTTTTCCATTGGAGACAAGTTTTTATGTAAGCTACAATTATTAAACAAAAATTGGATGTCTAAGAGGGACTCGGATCCTAAATGCTCAAGGATCATATGAGAAGATAGTTTAGCCTGCCTCCTTCGATAAACCCTTTCAGGTTCAGGAATGAAGCTGACTAGACCATTGGAGGTTCTTCTTGTAGAATACCTGGTTGTGTTATTTAACAGTGGAGTCGCCAGGTGGATCAAGTGACTCTTAGGTTGTTCGACTAGACACACCAGAAGGTACAAAACAAAAAGAAGTTAAAATTTCGTACCCATGGATATCAGATTTATCCACGGCAACGATGCCAAAAACTTGTTGCCTCCGGATTGCGCACCTGGTTAACGCAACAGAAATCCCATTGCTGCTCTGTGTGCTTTTGTGAGCAAGTCTCGAGTCAGGGTTGTCACCTAATCCTGATTCCTCTATTTAGGTTAACTCCTAACGAAGCCAAGGGGGATTGTCCCTACAAAAAGTTTCTAAGGTTGTTAAGTGTTTTTAGAAAGTTAAATTATATGGATGCTTTTAGGAGTTTGAAGGGTATGATTTATTGGGTGAAGATTATTGCAAGAAATTAAGACATGTTTCAACAGCATATGCAAGATAACACCAGCATATAAAGATTAAGCAAATATAAAGCGTTGCTTAATGGAGACCAGTGCCAAATGGATTCAAATAAGATACTGTGATGCTGTGGTTCAAAGGGAAATGTTTTGCAAATGTGTCTTGGTCAATTTTAAATTATTAATGGTGGAATTTAGTTAAGGGAAAATAGAAGCTCTAGATATACTGTGAGGTACGAGGAGTAATGTCCGGAAATTTAAAGGTAAAGGTGGCTCCTCACGAAGACGTGTGGGCTGGAGTGGAGTCTCGAGAACGTGTTCAACACTACACCAACAAGGATGTAGTCTAACGATGCCCTGAGGTCGCTCTCCAGTTGTTCCCGTTTCTTCTAAGGAATTTCCCCACGCAATACTTAATATTTGAGTGTCGAATTTTCACTATGTTTAGGGTTATTGATTTTATTATCTTCAGTTGTCTTGGAACTTGAACCTTCATCATTATGCTTCTTATAACCAAGACCTATTCTGTCGAGGTATGGCTTTTGATTATTAATGATCTAATCAAGTATCTTGGAACTGTTGTCATAGCCTTGACTCACATTTTTCTTTTGTAGTTGAGTTCTTAGAGTCACTATCTCCCCCATTAGTCTCTCACTCTCATTCATACTTTCTTCTAGTTGTTTTCTGAGATTGTCTTGAATTCTTTTGGCTTCTTCTAATTGAATAGTTAGACTTTGAATGAGTTGATCTGCTTCTTCAGATATCTGAGGTCTTTCTCGTAACTCCTGTATCTCCTCTTTAAATAGTTTATTCTTTTTCCTTTCTCTTCTCAGCTCTTTCAAGGCACTTATCAATTCTTCCTCTAGGTCTACTTCACCTTCTGAATTGGATTCTTCTTTGTTTTCGGTGATCTCATCTGAGTCTTTTGAATCAACAGCGATGAAGAGTACCCTTTTTGATTCGTTATCACTGCTGCTGTCCGAATCACTATCACTATCTAAGTCATTGTCAGAATCTTCATCTGATGAGCTGGTGTTTCTTTTAGAGTAGAGACTTTTCTTCTTTGCAAACCTTTCATTTTTCTTTCCTTTGAAATTCCTGTATTTCTTATGTTTCTTGAAACTATCATCACTATCAGAGTCTTTTGCAATGGGACATTTTGAAGCAAAGTGACCTATTTTACCACATGAAAAACACTTAAGAGGTAACTTACCTTTGTACTTACCTGTGCCTCTTTTGAGCTTTCTTACGAAGTTTGCTATCTCCTCATCATCTGAATCATCACTGCAGTTGAAGTGGTATGCTGTCTTTGATTTGGATTTTATTTCTGAATTGTCCTTCTTGGCTTGTTTGTCTTTCATTGCTTGCTTGGAGGAAACTTTAAAGGTTGCTTCTTTTCTAGGTGAGTCTTCATCTTCTAATCTCATTTCATAAGCCACAAGTGTCCCATGTAGCTGGTCTACTGTCATAGTATCCAAGTCAGTCCTTTCTTCCAAGGCTGAGATTTTAGAATTGAATCTGTTGGGAAGCGTTCTTAGTATCTTTTGAACAACAACTGATTCTTCAACCCTTTCACCCAGGCCTCTGATAGTATTTACAAGTTCATCAATTCGAAGAAAATAGGTTGCAATATTCTCGTCGTCCTTCATCTTTAGATGTTCGAATTGTCCTCTATAGGTTTGGAGTTTGGCTTCTTTGACCTTTTTGTCCCCTTCGTAGATGGTCTTGAGTTTGTCCCACATTTCCTTAGCAGAAGTACAATGCATGACTTTGATAAAGACCGATTCATCCAATGCACTCGAAATATGGTTCGTGGCTTTTGAATTTGTATCATAACGAACTAAGTCATCTGGATCTGTTGGTGGGGGTGTTGGTACTTTATATCCATTTTCAACTATTTGCCATACCTGTACTCCTTGAGCTAGCAGAAACGATTTCATTCGTATACTCCAAAAGGTATAGCCAGTCCCATCAAACATGGGTATTCCATTTTTACTATGCTTGGCAAACTTGCCCATAATTTCCTTCCAGTGATTAGACTGTTCTTGAAGGAACCCGCTCTAATACCAATTGTTGAAATACTGAGAGGGGGGTGAATCAGTATTTGCCAATAATTAAATTTTAATCGAGAGCAAGTTGCTAATCACCAATCATAGCAGCATATCATCAACAATCATGGAAAAAACAAGATGCACAGTACACAAGATTTTTACGTGGAAACCCAAGTCCTGGGGGTAAAACCACGGAAGTCTTTTATGATAAAATTTGACCCAGCAACAACTGGGGTTACAAATTTAATACAACTTCTCCAGCTACAACTGGAAGGGGCTACAACCCCTAGGCTTCGTCAGCTGCAACTGACGAGCTGCTACAACAGCTCAACTCACAAAATTGTGAGCCCTAGCACCACCCTGCCACCCTAAAGAAAAGGATGATTGAACCTGTGGACCTGTTAAACCAATCATTGAACCTGCTACTGATAATTTCTGCTCTCTGATCACTTCCAAGTCATCACAGTACTCTGATATATCGTTTGACTGCTATACACTGCTCATTCACAATCACTGAACAAGTAATTATGCTCCGTTTTCACTTCTTGTTACTGTAAGACCATCCCTAGTCTGAAGCAAAACTGTACTGAATCATGGACTGTAACAAAACTCATATCATGGCAAAAACATCAAGTCAATCTGATATTGCTGCCACTCATTAACTGTTGCTCATTGCCTCTGTCATCAATCTGAAACCATTCTATCCACTAAAACAACTGCTACTCGTGCCAATCATCCAGAAGTCTGCTCATATGCTGATCATCAGTGTGTCTGTTCATCGTCAATAGGTCTGCTCATTTATTCATCATGCCAATTCAAAATATCGGTTCATCTATTGCACATGCTGTTAAGAGATCTGCTCATACATTTCTCATACCGGTATATCAAAGATTTGCTTATTGTAACATTTATCAGTAGGTGTATGCCAACAAGTCAAGCCTCAATTTAATCAAAAACCTAATCAACAAATATCATTAGGGCTTAACCCTACTTCCCAGTTTATCTAACCAAGTTTCAAGGTGTCCACAAACCTTTGCACATTCAACTGTATATCCCTGAGCATATATAACATCACTGGGCATTGCTAAACATTTTACTGTGTACTAGTCAACTGTGTAATCAGCACTGTGTATTGTCAAACAATTGTGTAATTCTGAGTGTAGGTATCAACATACTGTGTAAATCACTTACTTGTTTCACTTTGCAAACCTGAGATAAGGACAGTCCAGAGTTTTGAAACTGCCAAGTGTATAGAGAGGAGACAGTCTGAATTATGAAGCAGCCCGAAATTTGCAGAGGTGTAGACAATCCGAAATTACAAAGGTTTGATAGTCCGAAATTTGCAGAGGTAGATGTCACATTTTTCATTAGTAACAATCAGAGAGAAGGATATTGTTTCTTCTTCAAACTTCTGCGTGCTGCTCCTGGAGTTAGGGCTTCACAACAAGACCCTGATCAGTACGACTGCCCAGAAAAATAAGAGGTAAGACAATAACCTGAAGCTGCTGCTGCCGAAAATTAGAGAGAGAAAAAGTCCCACGAGTTTTCAGTTAGATCAGAGATCTTTTCCCCTTCTGTTACTCTCATCTCTCAGGTAGCCGAAAAAAAATCAGAGCAGTCCTTCTATAATCCGAAAATTCCCAGAGCTGATTCCATTTTCTTTTTTTCTCCAAAATGAAAATTAATAGGGTATTTATACTAGTTTTTCAAAACAAAAAATATGGAGCCGACCTTCAAAAATTATAATTTTTAAATTTTAAGTTTAATTTAATTCCATTTTCTTTGGCTGGCCGACTTCTCATTTTAATTCAAATGAATATTTTTATTTTGGATTGCTCAAACACCTCATCAAAACGTAGATATTTATTATTTTGATTTAATGTATTTATTTAATTATTAGTATTTTAAAAATGTGCTTAATTAATTATTAAAGTTTTTTTTTTAAAGTACTTACTTTTAATTTATATTATTATTTTAAAAAAAACTTCTATGAAATCTTTAATTTGAGCCTCCCCCTTTTTATTTTAAATTGTTCTATTAATTGTTTAATTATTAAAGTATTTTATTATTAAGGTTTTGATGTTAACATATGTATGGGTGTGTTCTATTAGCCACCAAGAACGCCATGACCATCAAGGTGTGGGTTCAAGAATTTTCTTGACCATTTTGACCATCTTCAGGGTATTACTTTTGCCATTCCTTCAAGGATCAATAAATTCATTAAGTGTGGGGGTGCCTAGACTTCTCCTAGGATACCATGAACTCATTAAAACACAAATGACCACTGAAAGGGTCATTTGGCCTATTGCAACACACCAAGGACGCATTCTAGGGTATTAGGGCATAGGTTGTGGTACTGGAAAACAATTGGAGAACCATAGAAACACCTTAGGGGTCACTCAACCAAGTTAATGGGTAGCCAGGGCTTTTGGCATTATCCCAAGGCCTCCAAGGGCTTCAAGCTTGGGCTTGGACAAAGTCAAAAGGTCTCCTCTGACACAAACAACCACTAATCAAATACTAACCCTCAGGGGCTCCACAAGGGGCACCAAGACTTAACTGTTGGCATCAATGACAACCTAATCAACAGTCTAACGGTGCCCTGAGGTCGCTCTCCAGTTGTTCCCGTTTCTTCTAAGGAATTTCCCCACGCAATACTTAATATTTGAGTGTCGAATTTTCACTATTTTTAGGGTTATTGATTTTATTAATGTGAGTTCTTAATTAAATGTTGAGAATTAATAAGTTGTTGTAACTCTTTTTTATTTCCCCAGGACCAAGCAAATGCCCGCACAAGGAAAGAGAATACTTTGAGCGACAACAAAGTGTTTGTTTTGATTTAGTGCTTGAAAATGAAATGCTAAAACAAAAATGAATTGCAAAAAAGAAAGATATAGATCACCAAATCTATATATCACTTTCTGATCAACCACCACTAATCGGAAATGCCTTTATGCGGTGGTTAGAGCATACTTCGTGGCAACGAGATCGGTTTTATTGTAACTACTTGCAAAAGTTATAAATGAAAAAATTATTAAACAGTTAAAGTATACAATCATGCAGTGAAATGTGGTTGTGTGCTTGTGTTTGTTAGAAAAATTTATATCACGAAAATTGTTGGTAGTACGGCTGTCGTTAGACCAAAACCCGCAAGTGATTGGTAAACTCACCACTGCCAGATTTCAAGGATCCACGAGAGGCGATTAGTCCCTTGTCACGGTACACCGGGGAGCGCTGACTACTTGCAATTTCGTGCAACAATCTCCCCCTCAGCGCGAGCCGAGTGTGTATCGAACTTGTGACCTCTTGCTCTGATACCAATTGTTGGTAGTACGGCTGCCGTTAGACCAAAACCCGCAAGTGATTGGTAAACTCACCACTGCCAGATTTCAAGGATCCACGAGAGGTGATTATTCCCTTATCACGATACACCGGGGAGCGTTGACTACTTGCAATTTCGTGCAACAAAAATGAGGTTGCAAATCGCCCCAGGGGGATGGGGTGTGGGTGATGTGTAGCCCACTTGCTCTCTTTTAATATTTTACAATCTTTTGCTCAAAGAAATGTCTCTTAGTCCTTACAAGTTAATTGCACCGAGTGAAAGGAGATGCTCTACAACCCAGTATGGGAGAGATCCTCTAACGTGATATAACGTTATAACGTTAGTAACAAAATAATTAAAAAAATTCATGTCGGGTCATAAAATAAAAAATTATGGAAAATATTTTTTAAAAAATCCATGTTGGTTTATAAAATAAAATATTAAGAAAAGTAATTAAAAAATAGATGTTCGTTTATAAAATAAAAACTTAAAACTTAAACCCGGATCTATCAATCAAGAAAGATCAAATTTCTTGAGTTTAAATTTTAAAAAAAGAAATACACCTCAAGAAATTGGATCCCTCTCGGTGCTTGATAGATACGAGTTTAAGATGGATCTATGCTGGTAATCTAAAACAATGATGAAAGAGGGTCATTGGAAGGTAATTTTGGTCACCCATTCTAATTATAGAAGATAAGTGTTTTTCCCTATTTATTTCCGAGGAAGATATTTTGCTTTTATTATGCAACTAAAAGTCTAATTATTAGAGTTAGTTATTTGTTGAAGTTAGAGTTTAGTTATTTGCCTAAATTAGAGTTAGTTATTTGAAAGCTTAGTTATTAGAGTTTAGTTATTCGTTGAAATTAAAGCCTAATTATTTGTTGAAGTTTAGTTATCTAAAGTTTAAATATTTGTTTAAATTGAATTTTAGCTATTTGTTTTAATTAAAATTGAGTTATTGGTTTAAATTGGAGTTTAATTATTTGTCTAAATGGAAGTAGAGTTATTTATTTAAATTGAAGTTTGAGTAATTGTTATGTCCCGCGTAGATATTTTTCGCATTGAGCAATTAGTCTCCACCATACTTAATCTAATTTTTACAAAACCTAAAGTTTCAAAATTTAATTTACTAAATAAAAATTTAAAAAGTATATTATTTAAAATTTGATTGGGTAACAAGATGATGATGTCGTTCTTGAATTTTGGTGCCCAGGAGGTGGCGGCCGGCTGAGCTCATGGTGGTACAATTTACATTCAATTCCTTCTGCTACACTTACAAATGACATTTAATTCATCTGAAACAAATTAAGTGAAGACTGAATTTTGTGCATCTCGATTCTCATTCCTGCATCGTGATTCGTGGCAACACTAAAATTAAATATATAAAATCAAATATAGTACACAAAAGTCAATTATGCTTAATAAAAATCAACAATATGAAACAATATCATAAAATTATCTATACACAACATCATAAAATTATCTATATAAATATATCTTATGATCTATGACAGTAAAACTAATAAACAACCCTACCAAATATTGGTAATAATTTTATTCTTCAAAATTAAAGTTAAAATTAAAATTTTCATTCCCTTACATCTAATAACATAAGACCGTAATAAAATTTTCATTCCTTTAAATCAAATGTCATAAGACGTAAATTTTCATTCCTTTAAATGTAACGACATTGCCCTTAAAGTTACTAGATTTAATGACATAAGAAGTTAAGTTAAAGTTATTATGCCTTTCTACATGGTGGCTTTCTTCTTACGCAGTTGCTTTTCTTCAGCAGAGACTTCAAGGAAATCTCATAACCGCGATACGAATTTGCAGAAAGATCACCAGTACGCTTCTCAGAGAAATTTGCGGAAAGATCACCAGCAGTGAGAAAGATCACTGGTATGCTTCTCACAGAAATTTGCAGAAAGATCACCAGCAGTGAGAAAGATCACCAGTACGCTTCTCAAAGAAATTTGCAAAAATATCACGACGCAGAAGTGAGAAAGATCACCAGTACGCTTCTCAGAGAAATTTGCAGAAAGAACACAGTGCAGCAGTGAGAAAGATCTCCAGTACGCTTCTCAGAGAAATTTGCAGAAAGATGAGGAGCAGTGAGAAAGATCACTAGCAGTGAGAAAGATCACCAGTAATTACATTTAATTTCAAATTAAGTGAAGACTGAAGTTTGCGGATCCCATCCCTGCATCATGGCTGGCGACGACATTAAAATTATTGCTGGAGACAGTAAACACCATCAGAAGGAAGCCGAATCCATTGAAAATGTATCGGATCCTCAAGATGGCAAAGCTTTGAGCTTTATAGAAGGGAGTCGCGAAGGCAAAAAGGTCGCAGAAGCGTCATGGCCGCAGTTGCAGCTGCTGCCGCAGTCCTAGAGGTATATTTGCTTTTCTAATGTAGGCCTCACAGTTGATTTTAGGAACAAGCAAGAATAATGCTCTAGTGTATAGATTGTTTATAGAGGAGCTATTGCTAGTGCATGGGAGCTCTTGGATATATGCAATAGCATTCCCCATTAAGGAAGCTTTATCCATTTTGGAGATTTTGGGCACAACAATAAAACAGTTGGTTGAGCTTCTCCCGTATTTGATGCTCTGCTTCAGCATGATTAAGAGGTTCTTCTCTTCCATTAGTAGGTGTTACCCCTCTTTTCTCGCCATTCTCTCTTCAACTAGTGGGGACTTGTCATCTTTACCTGAAGCCTCCACATCTGAGTGCTCTGATTCACCCATACAATGTCGAAAAGACACAATACTACGAGAAGCCCCTGAAAATTCCATTTGGGATTGTTGTTGTTGACATTGTTGTTCTTTGATTTTATTCTCCTCTTTGCTCCACTAAATTTTTTTATGATGAGGATGTTAACTACCAATATCATTATTGAGAATCACAACACCATTGTCGTGCTTGTGTTGGTGATAATCATGATGACTGTTGCATATATCCCCTACTTCACTGCTACAGACTTGATTTCAAGTTATAGATTGAAACCCCTTTTTCTTGCTCCCATAAAATATTTTATCGCCATTACTACCTGTTCTATTTGTGGATGAGACAGGTGGGAAATTTGAATATAAATAACCTCTGATGTTTATAGACTGTTTGCAGTAACATTTATGTATTGTAGGGTTTGGAATGCACCACGCATGAGAATTACCACATGTTCTAAACAACTTACTAAATAATGGAAAACAACTTTTGGTTGGAGTTTCCCCAGTGCCTAGACAAATTTCAGCAATTTCAGCATCTGGACATATAATTATTTCTTCCACGATTCCTTGCTGGAAATTTGAATATCAATAACATCTCTATTTGCAGTTGCATTTAATTATTTATGTATTGTAGGGTTCCAATGCGCATGTATGATAACTACCACATATTGTAACTAACTTAATAAATGATGGAAACAAGTTTTGGTTGCTCGAATGCGGCGATAAATTTGAGCATCTGGATATGTCTATCACAGTCGCAGAGGTTCCCTCTTATTATTGCTACTCCCATGATCAAGAGATACAGAGAATCATATACATGATATAATGCTCATATCATCTATTTTAGAGATATTTTAAGAAAACTGTGTAATACAGGTGATTCGTAGACATCATATTATACAAATCCCCAGTCCAACTTGAGAATTGATGAGCCATTTAGATTTTATCATCTCACGGAAATTAACATGTAAAATTATCTTGGTTGAAAATGTGTGGAAAGGGTTGGGGTTAAAAGTTTTCTTGACTGGTTGATTCACTTGTGAATGATTTCGGGCCAAGGGGAAAATAGGTCACTACAGCTCCATCTAGAAGATTTTAATTTACTGCAAGTTGTGAATTTTTTGGTATGGGGTTTGAAGAATCTCTTATTGCACAATAAGATTTATTTTAAGATGAATATCAAACCTATGGTTCGGAACCTTCTCATGACATATCGTGTAATTGGGGATAAGCATAGGGTTGTTCAAACACTAGGTACATTCTAGACTACCGTCTTTTATATTGATGTTTGTTGTCTTGATTTGCATTATTGCAGTGTTTTGATTGAGTGAATTTAAAGGTTTCTTGGGCTGTGTCACATAGAAATATTCCTGAGCAATGCTGTGAAATTTACTCCAGCTGGGGGAAGGATCAAGCTTGAAGTAAATTGTGAAGGTATTGGGGAGACCGAATAGTTGATTTGTGGCAGCAGTCAAGTTTTTTCAATCAGCAGTGCCAACACAGATTTTGGAGCACTGTCTAATGTTGCATAATAATGGCGTTGGCCCGAAACGTAAAGTTGTCAAAATTGTGCTTTCTGTGAAGGACTTTGCCACAAGGAAGTTATAAAAAAAATGGAACATGCAGAGAATTCTTGAAACTTTTCCTTTCTTGAAGTAATAAGCTTCAATAGATTTTAGTATTGCACTGGGAAATTTTATGGTTCAACTTAAGATTGCCCTTGAAAGTGGTTCACAATTCTCTATGCCCTATTTGTGAATTGTAGTATGATGGATGCACTATCAAGTTTTAATAAAATTCTACAATTTCAAGAATCTCTTCCCAGGATCAATCAAAGTGGTTTGATCCATACTCATTGGTAACAGGCCAAGATCCAAACTATGGACATTATGGTTTGAGTTTGAGCATGGCAAAGCGTTTTGCTGAATGAGTGGGTGGTTTTATTGGAGTAAAGTCTATAAATGGAAGGGTAGCACTTTAGGTTTGTTGATTCCCTATCCTCTGCTACTAGTTCATAGTTGTGCAGGACCAAATGCTAAGGGAGTGGATGTTTATAAAATCGATACAACATATTACAAATCAGCATGTGATTTCAGGGATTTCAATGGTAAGTGTTCCAAGTACTCAAAATCAAGCCTAAGAAAATGTCTGTGGTTGAGTGAGCATTACAATCGTAAAAGCAGAGGTGGCTAATGAGAGGTCTATGAAAGGTAGTGATTGAAAATGGTTGCTGGAATTGTCCAAGCATTGGATTAATTGCATGATGGTTGTGATCGGTGTGTCATTCAGAGGGATCTGGAATCTTCCAACATTCTTCTGTTTCATGAATTTGAACTTCGGGTATAAGAATGTGCAAGTAGCAGCGTTGTTTGACTAATGGATTTTATCTTTTGATAATATGAAAGCTTGGATATCGCTGCTTCTCCTATGTGAATTTATAGGGACAAGTTTGTCTCATCTTTTTCTGCAAATGAAAATTTAATATTCACAACATCTTTTTCTGCAAATGAAAATTTAATATTCACAACAGAGACAATTAGGAATATTTTGGTGTAATATCTGCCCACAATATACGTGTTCTAAATTTAAAAACAACCTCTAAATTTAAAAACATGTTTTTAGCAATATCCCGGGACATTGCCACTTCGTGGCTCTTGTTTAAATTATTATTATTTTTATTTTAAAGTTTAATTACTTGAAAATAGATCAAATTCTGTCGATATGTAATAGTGCTAAAAATCTTTAAAATATATTTATTTCCTCTATGATTTTATAAGTATGAGGTATACAGACCTGATTAAATGGATTCATATATCTATATTAGGTATAATACCATTCGCTGCCCCGTAGATTTTCCTGGACAGTTTTAGGAGGGCTACAACTGCACCTACCTTTACTATAAGAGAGTTAACCAAATGTTCGGGCAGTTGTAAAATTTATTTAAAGCATGCATGTTTTTAAACCTTAGCTGGCGCATATTTGCATATAGTCCTCAGTAGGTCGCAGGGGCAAGTTCTGCGATTTTCTGTTCTTTAAAATGAAAGGTTGAAACAAAAAAAAATAGATTTCACAAATTATATATTTGACTGACTGCGAGCCAGATAGATCTAAATTTTTTTTTAAATCTGAAATATGTTCTTATCATTTCGAAAACAATGGCCCATGCCTTCAACAGCGCAACCCTCCCTGGCTTTGCCCAGCTTCTCCATTTCAATGTGATCTGCGTGTGTTCAAATTTGGTTATGCATGATAGATGTGCGCCGGAGGTCCACTATCTGCGCCTTCAGTCAGAAACCATGTCTACGTTTTTTTTTTAAACTACACTTTAAACCTGTGATCCGTATAGGAACAAATACCCTCACTGTATTACCTTTAAATATCTTTAGTTCTCTGTGTCAGAAATATGATTTTTTTTCTGTGTTCATTTTACCCTGAAACTGATAATTTATAGGAAACCAAGATTTTTATTTAATATAACGAATTGCGCTGTCCATAATTGCTATTTAAATAAATTGACAGTTCATCATACTTTAGGTAACTAGCTGGACTTGGTCTTCGATTTTTCTTGCTGAACAATTTGAACAATGACATCCCTTTTAAATACCAAAAATGGCATCTCGGTCAGAAATGCAATCTTGGCTGTGTGTCTTTATTTTTAAAAAAAATGGGAACTGGACGTTTTCATATTACCCCGGCTCTTGTCTACAAATCCTGTAATGAGAGCCCACTGGTTAGACGCCTCCCCTATAGTTACAACTGAGCCCTGACTATAGAACCCGAGTGTAGGAAACACGTCCTTCCTCTGCATGATCTATGTGATCTGTACGAGTTGGGCTGCGTATTAATTCACCTCTCCTCTACCAGTGTAATGCCAAACGTGGACCATTTCTACTATGGTGAACCTGTAGTTAAAGTGTCGATTCTCTTCACTTAAGTCGTGCCTACATTTTAGCTGATGTTATGTCCAGCCTCATGACCAATTAATATTTGTATATATGCTTGCTACATAAGTCGCGTGGAGCTGGACGGTTGTAGACTGAAGTTTATCATCTTGATGGTTATAAACAAAGATAATACAGTCCTACAATTTAAATTAAATAGGATGCATGTGCATACAATGCTATGTATATATAATGCTACGTACATATGTAGAATCATATAAAGGTATATAATCGAATAGTGTGAGAAGGCCTCGCTTATATTTTACTAAGCATTAAAAATTAAATAATCCTTTAAAAAATGTAAGTTCTTAGTTATACATTCAAATAGTGTGGATGGGAGCTTAACATATAAATTAGTTGGATACTAAATCAAGCTCTAAATGGTCATATGTTAGATTTGCCATTATGTTGAAATTTACGATATATGGGTAGAGGTTATAAATTGCGAAATAATTGGAAGCTAACATGTTGGAATGTATGAAATTGCTACACATATTATGATGATAAGAAAACAACCACGTATAGATTATATTTCTTATTATTTTAAGTATTATAAAAAGGGAATAAGGTTAAATTTTATATGCTTGATGGAGGAAAAGGGAAAGGCCCATCTTTCTATAAGAATTATAAGAATTCCTTTATAAGTGTTGTTGACCTTAGGAATATTGTTTTAAAGATTAGGAAAACAACATATGAATGTTGGTGGAAAGAACTTAGGATAGAGAATTCTAATATTTTACTTTGAAATCAAGTTACCGCTTTAAATATATAGGTGCATATATGAAGGTTTTATATAGGGGTTGAGGAAAAGGAGGAATTTGAAATTAAAGTATTTCATGTAGTGATTCAAGTTATATACCTTTTATGAATAGGAATTATTTGAAACAACATAATCTATTTTCTTATTTAAGATACAGTTATTATTTTTAAAATGTATAAAAGCTATAGATTTGTCAAGTAGAAAGAAATTGATATTTGAAGACTTTACTTTCAAAGTAGCGGAATGAATGATCTATGTTTTATATATGATTATTAAGAATATTCTCGCTGGCCTACTTAGATGTAAGTAAAATAAACAAAGAGAATAACAAAACAACGTATCTAGGTCGAAGTTGATTTACTTGGTTAAAAGGAGAACATCACTTCAGTGAATAGTACTGAAGTTAAATTAAGTAAACATAAGTTCTACAACATTACAAAGACCCTTAAGATGGAGAAACCCCAAGCTTTTAGCTTTGAAAGAATGGAGGAATTTTGATGCCTGCAAAACAAATATGTCAACCAAAGTGATGTAACCAGCCACCAAGCTTGGAAGAAGAGTCAAGACTAGATCAACCTCCAAAGCTTAGCATCCAATCCTGCACAATCTCAAAGGCACTTACACATAAAAGAGATTAAATCTAGTATATCAACCAAAAGAGATTAGAAGGGCAATAGTATAACGGACTACATATGTTGCTCCTAGATCTCTAAGTAATTAAATATACATAAGCAAATCAAAGACAATGAATGCTTACTCTATAAGACTCAAAGAGCCTTGCCAAGCTAGATCAATCCACAATTACAACATAAGAACCAAATTGAAATTATACAAGTATACCTTAACCAAATGCATGCATTAGAATGGAACAAGAGCCACCAAATTTGACCTCCAAAGTCTTCAAATCTTATTACTCAACAAAAATTTGCACATTGCAGAAGCAGAGGTTCTATGCTTTCCATCATGAAAAAATGAGGAGCATGAGCCTTGATTTTATAGCACAAGAGAGAGGGAGGGGTGAATTAGCTCCAAAAGGAGAGAGGGCACATCATGTGAGAGATACGAGGGATTGAATCCCATTGATGTAGGGTGATGAGGGAGTTAGAGTAAATGAGGGAGGCGCCACCTCACAAGAGGTGCACCCCCTTTACATTGGGATCTCCACCCTCTAACAAGATGACATCACCTCATTTGATTCGCTCTTCACATGAGATATGTGCTCCACTAATCCTCACGTGGAGTATGGTGGATCCCAAACTTTAGTTAGTCGCCATCCATGTCATATGATTATTAAAATACATGCTTTATTCACTTACTTAAGTCGCCCTCCACATGTGATGAGTTGCCACCTCATTCATCATGTTTAAAACATGCCTTTTCGATTTTCACAATTTGTCCTTTGGTGCATTTTGTGTCATTCTTAGCGTTTACTTGTCATTTTTTCGCCTCTTTAGGAAAAAATGCTTCGACTGATGATTTAATCACTCAAAACATAGGAGAAGTGGGTCTGAGGTTAAAGAGGACGCTCTGAGCATGAAAACGAGCACCCCGTGCCAAATTCCTCCAGACCATACTTTTATTACAATTTGAAAATTTCCAATTAAATCATTAAAAAATGGTCTAATTTTACTGGAAAAAAAAAGAATTATTTTTGTCGGAATGAACTCAAACTCCTAGGGGACCTAGTGCATGTCCATACGACTCATTATTGATGGCTAGCATGTTAAAAATACATAGACACTTAGGCTTTAATAACCTCTTGAGGTTCGACCACCATGGAAAATACTCCAGTTTTGGAGGTGTGAGTGAACAACTCGGGAATTATACGCCACTGAAGCACAATGCATAATTCCTAAGGAAAAAACACTCTAGAGTATCCCCTTGATAACTAAACCTAAAGTAAGCCAAGCCTTTTACAAAAAGACCATGCTTAGACCAACTTATTACAATTCACCCAAGGGGGTCTCGACATGCAAATTTTACAAAGGGCCAAAAATTTGGCATGATGAACTTCTAAACTCTGGCAATGAACAAGGTGAGTTGTTCATGTCTTCTGAGGTTCACAAGGAGTCCACCTAAGTGCAACTTAGTGGAAAATAGGCACAACGTCACTAGGGGAACACATCCAAGGTAAAAAAATCAACATTGCAGCTAAGTGTTCTCTATGGGAAAACAATATGATTGAACACAAGCCAAGACAATAGAAGAAAAGTTATTACAAGGAAGACTACTCCAAAAAGAAAAGCTTCTACACTAAGACATGGGAAGGAACTTCAGATGATGATGGAGGAGAAGATGAATGTACAGATCAAGGAGACAAAAACCATTCAGAAAACAAGGAGAGTTCAATAGAAGAAAGTGATGAAGAAGAAGAAGCAGCCCCTGACTTGAAAGCTGAGTTAGAGACAACTCTTGAATAAATTCATGATTAAAGAAAGATTGTCAAGAAGCAAGATAAGAAGATTGAATGCTTGAATAAAAAATTAAAAGTAGAAGTAATCAGTCAAGAAAGGGAGAATCCTAGCAATGACCAAGTTAACAAAATAAACAATGACTTGGTACCTAGAACACTCTCCTTAGACTCCATGGTATTGGTACCATGGGACATCCAATACCATTGACCCTCCAATACCATGCGCTGACAAATACCACCCAATACAATAAAGTATTACAAAAGCACTTTTACAAGACTGTCTAGAGAGTTATGTTCAACCCCTTCTATGTTGCTAGACACCCCCAATGTAGAAGTACCTGCCAAGCTACCAAAAACTAACAAAAATGGCCCTTAACTGATGCAAACAGAGAAACCCATCAAGATCATGGCTTGAATAAAGATCATAGAATTGCTCCAGAAGTGAAATGACAGTTGATTGACCACTTCCACATTCTCCCATGAGAGAAAGAGTCTATTAAAATCAAAGCAAAAAGAACACACCATCAAAAGTTTTGCAAATTCAGCATTTGTCTATTAGCCTAATTCTTCAGCCACAAGACACACCTATCATTATCTATAAGTTGCAATGAAATTTTTGCTTTATCGAATCAACTAGAGATAAAACAAACCATCTTTCCAGAATGGGCACAAAATCTTAAACCTTGGAAAATTTGTATGCTTGGGCGAGAAGGATATTTAAAATTAACATGTTGAAACTCAATGTCACCTTTGACATTCTCTAATGTAGTCCTAGCGAAACCCTCCATGAACTTCACTGGAATCCAGCCTTGAAGATCTAGCACATGTTGGTGTTTATACCTTCGTGAGGTATCCTCACAAGTCGGCCTAGCAAAAGAAATAATAATCAATTATTATTATATATTAAATGTAAACAAGTATAAATAAAGGACGCGGCGGTCCCAAGAAAAGTGGAAAATCATCCATCAAACAAGTATAAATAAAGGATGCCTCATTCATTTTTTTACCAAGCAATTTACATCAAGTGATCTGATCTTGTGTGGAAGAGGAAGAAATGGATTCAATGGCAGATGAAGGATAATTTATGGGCTTCATATCTTTAGGATTATTTTACTCTTATATCTGGTTATACTTGTATCTTGAACTAATTCTCTCATACAAAGGTTGTTCGGTTTTCTTCCCTTGAGTAGAAAGGTTTCCCAGGAGTAAAAAATAAATAAATAATTATTGTCTCTCTTTGTTTATGTGCATGGTTTATTCTTTCAGTGATCCTAATTTTGTGTAGGGCCCCTCCTATAGGGTCCTGACAAACTGAACGTAAAACTTAACAAACTAATACAAACATATTAGATACCATAATCACTATAGAAATTAAAATAAATTAACTGAATAACTTAGCAAATATAGACAAAATCATAACCTGTCGGCCGTAGGTTGTGACCGTTGTTGAAGAAGAAGTTTCCATTAATCCGATCCAGCTTGTACATTGTCGTCCACGTCTTCCGTAGGATCCCTCCAGCAAAGCTCGATTAACCATAGGTGAAGCAACCGTTAGCTTCGCCACCCAACCATAGGCTTATGCTTTGAGTCGCATGGCCACCCCTGACCTTCAGGTCGTAGAGCTCACACACTACAATTCGAGAAACTCAGCTTGGGTTTCCCCCCACCAAAATTTTTAGCCAAACCCCAATAGCAGCAAGTCACTTACTTTTTCACAATTACGATAACCATCCAGAATCTTCACTTCATGCAAAATACCCAATTTCTTAATATTCAAAAATAATTTATCTCATAAATCCATGTGTCATGTTTCCTAGAAGAATGCACCTACTTTCCTAAATTTACTCAAGTTTGTCTCTAAGATGCTCACTCTAAATTATGTTTTTGTGGGTGCATGTGGTGTTAGCTAATAACTCAAGCCTAGGATTCCATTTTTCTCCTAATATAATTATTTCTAATATTTTAAATACTAAAAAGTATTTTCATGTGCAAAATGCCTAAAAATAATTATTTCTATTATTTTTAATACTAAAATGTATTTTCATGAACAAGTGTTCTAAATGCAATTTTATAAGGTTTTTATGCATAAAGTTTACCAATTCATCTCTTCTAGGACCTAGGTGCCACACCGTTTGGCCCATCTGTCCTTTATGCTCATATTTCGACATGGTACCACTTCGTCGGGTCCATTTATCTGTCGTATCCATTTCTCGGCAAGGTACCACATCGTCGGATCCTTGCATCCATCCTTTCTGTTTCTCGGCAAGGTACCACACCATCGGGTCCTTATGTCGATATCTTTTCATTTGACTTGCGGGAACTTCATGTAGGGATTTAGGATCCGTTACCTTCATTCCTCCGTCTACACGCTATTGAGGACTAATGGCACTGAGGAATAAGTCTGATCTTACTGTGCGCCCCCCAACTCCGTCGTGGTCCACATCGCACGACCTCACGCTTCCCCTGAGTCAGTGGATCAGTGCTTCTCCACTCATGTGTGGAATTTCGTAGAAAGTCGACATCGTCGTCGTTCTCCTCGTGTGTGATTTATCCGTACTCTACAACCCTTCAATTCCTTTGTGTGTCCGTCGGTGAACCGTTTCACCTGTCGCTACACACATCTCAGAAACATATAGTAATAGTCATATTCTCATTTGTCATATTTCAATCCATAAACTCGCTAATCGTTAAGCAAATTACAATTTATTCATAACATCATACATTCCATTAATTAGTAAAGCATTTCATCAATATGTATTTCTTTTTTTCTCATCTCATAATTAATCATACAACTATTCGTTAAGCATCATATTCAAATAACACATTTTTCACAATCAAGGCTAATCATTAAGCAAGATGTAATCAATCAATTATCCCACTCCACACATATCATTCAATTCATTAATTCATTTATCAATTATTGGCGTCATTCACATCTTCAGGTTTTTCTCAATCATTTAAGACATATCAAGGCTCAAGAGACCACTTTATCGAAGTTTGTTCAGTTGGGTCACTCAACAGGTGCCCTTAAGGTCCACAGTCATTTTAGGGGCATTACATTTTGTTTCTGCAGCAAATAAGATTGAATTATACTGCTTTATTAAATTCTAACACGGTATCAAAGCAGTGTTGAAAGAAACCATTGTCAGAAACTAGGGCTTTCAGATTTTGACTATTATGTCTGTTGCCGCCTGGTTCCACACCTAGGGAAAACGCAGCAGAAGTATTCAAGCTGCTGGTGTGGCCTTGGGGGCAATTCAGATTCAAGTGCTGTCACTTGGGACTCGACTCCTCCGTCTAGGCTTTCCTAGCGAAGCCAAGGGGGGTGGACCCTAAAAATAAAAACTAAGGTGTCTAATCTAGGAGTTAGAAAAAATATTTTTGATAACCAAGATAAAAGCAGCATATACTTATATAAAGCAAGACAATCATTCATCAATACATCATTTGCTCCCATTCACTATTATCATCATTCATTTGCAACATTTGTCAATAACATGAAATAATATCAATATAGACTAGTGCCTTATAATGGAGTCGAAATAGATGCATGAACAGAAAAGTAAATGTTGTGCAAGTGCTCTTGGTTTATTTTAGAATTAATGTGAAAGTGATCTTTTTATTATGGCTGGTGGGTTCCCAATATACGCAAAGGTACGGGGAATATGTCCGGAATTTTGATGTATGGCTTCCCTCTCAGATTTGGGCTGAATCGGAGTCTCAAGGAGGTGTTCAGATGTTGTACCAACGAGGGCAAGCCTAAGGGTTTCCAAGAGGTCACTACTCAGTTTTGTCCCAAGCCTTCTGAGAAATTTCCCCACGACAACAAAATGTTCGCGATGTGCCGGATTTTCACATAAAGGTTTTTTTATTCGAGGCGGTGTTAGATCCTATTACTAGCCATCTCCCCCTTTCTGATGCGTACCAACTGGATCAGACTGAGCTGTAAGTTGGCCACAGAACATACGGAAGAAGACCTTAGTATTTTTAGAAGATTTTATGAACCAAATTTTTATCTTTTTAAACCCCAAGAGTCTCTTTTCAGGCACGTACTCGGGCAAGCCCTTGTACAGAAACCCTACTTCGGGAAAGCAAGGGGGGCGTTTGAGTTTGTAAAAAAAACGATAAAACTATGTTTTGAGTGAACTTGTGGCCCGCCAGTGGAACGGACCAACAAGGTTAATTTTAAGCCTAGTTTGATTTTATTAAGTGCATAAATGAAATCTAAACTAAAAAAAATGCAAACCACGAAAATTGAGTCGACACAGTTTTCCCCCCTGGGGGGATGGGGTGTGGGCGCCTGTTTATCCCACTTGCTCTCGTTTAATACTTTAGTTACAATGCAATAGAAACGCCCAAATCTTAATTAACTCAGTGGCTTACAAAAATTGTAGAGATAAAGGTATCCGTTTCATAAAATTCAAAATCTAGGTGCTCCAGATGGCCTGGATCCTCGAAATTTGGCTAGCACTTCTCTCTACCTGTTCGTCAAATGTTGCAAACTAGCAAGCAAACATCAGTAAAAGACGTCCAAAAACACTTTAAGAGTGTATTTGGGACACCTGCTAAAAACCCAAAAAAATCTAAGTCAAAATTCTAAGTTAAAATGACGGAAATTAACCAAGTAAAACAAGCAATGGGGCTTGTTTACTTGGGATCTTTGCTAGCTTTTAATGGCTGCAAATTATAAGCTCTATGACAGCCAGATAAACATAAAGTACAATAAAACAAACTACTTGTTTCAGCCATTAAAATATTAAAAAAAATGCACTTAAACAAGAAGCATGCATCAATTAGACCTAGACAAAGATTTTTCTTAAAGATGAACTTAAGATCTAATATAAAAATCAGACCTACTCATGATATTTAAATAAGAATTGGGTCTAAAATATGCAAACCAAAGTAACAAAGAAAGATTTGAAGATTTTTTGTGTTGATGAGAAGAAGAAGGAATATCTCGAATTTGGGCTATGGACTCCTCCACCGTGGGGATCAATGGGACTAGTTCTCCTTGGATCAATCTTGAAGACCAATGGATGCAAGCAAGTTCCACCAACTCTTCGGATCAGCAACCTGTAGACACAAAAGACAACTCACGCAAGCAAGATCAAATGCACTAGTGTAGACTAAAATAGAGAACTAGATTCAAACATTTAAACAAAAATGACATTGAACTTAAGCACTCTATGATAACCAACAGTAAAAATAATGAAATAGATTACACTATCTTTAACTTACTAAGCTCAACATCTCCTTCAAAAGCTAGTGATTGATCAATAAACAAGCATGAATAAACATGTAAAGACATAGATTACCTCATGTAAAAATAGAACATAATCATCCACACCATGAGAATCCACACATAGAATTGTCTCCAAAGCCTTTTATTCATAAACAAATGCAAAGATATTACAATGGTAAGAGCATAGGTTCCACCTTCTAATGAGAAAACAATGAGAGTGAACTTGTTTATATAGAAAAACTCAAGGAGAGGGGGTGCCCAAGTTGAGGAGGAATGGGTGGAGTGAGTGGCATAACTCGTGGAGCAAATGGAGCTGCCCACTCCCATGTAATCAACTACAAATCAGCCCCAAATCAACTAAAAATCAACCATGTGACAGCCCATAAACATAGCTACAAATTCCATGATTGAAGGTGCTCAATTTTGGGAAATATGCCCCCCTTAAATGGAGAAGTAATCCCACTAATATAGCTGCCCGGAATCTTTCCAAAATCAACTCTTACAACTCCTAAAACATAGCTGAAATATTTCAAACCTCTAACTCCTCCAAAATTGGAAATATTTTTTAAGTCATTTTTCACTTCTTCTTTTTTATGACTTTTTTTATTTTTTTTAAGCATAAGTGAAAAATTAAACACCCAAACATTAGAAAAGTGGGTTTAGGGGTTAAGGGGGTGCTCTGAGTTAGAAAACGAGCACCCCTAGGGCAAAAAAGACCCCTAGATGACATTTTTATGCCATTTACAATATTTTTTAATGAAACCATTAAAAAAATGGCTCATTTACGAAGAAAAAAAAAATCACCAAAAATTAAAAAAACTACCTAGGGGGACTTAGCACATGTCCATATGACTCAAAAACAATGTCTAGCATCTTCATATACATTGACCCATGGACTTTAACAATCCCCTAAGGCCCGTTAACCTCCCTAAGCATTCCGACTTTGGAGGAGCAAGAGAAAAACCCAAAAATTATGTTATGCACTAATGCAAGACATAATTAATAGGTGAAAAAACTCCTTGGAATACCTGACTTAGCCAAAAAGTCATAGGGAACCAAGTCCTTTACAAAACACCATGCTAGTACATTTTATTACAAACACCGCAGGGCCATGAACATGTGGAAAAAAAAAATTTAAAAATGGAGCCTTTAAAAGGCCTGTTGGACATCAAATCATCGAAAATGAACATTGACATGTTCAACTTTGCCCGCTTGCTTGATAATCCAACCAAGTACAACTTAGTTGGCAACATCTGGCTCCAACTGTGGGACGTGTGCTCGATCTGGTCTTTAGGCAAGGAGAGCATACGAGAATACCAGAATCTCTGATTCCTATGACCTGTAAAAACATCTCAACTTGACAAGAAACTTTTCAGTAGCACAAGCTTTTATAAGAGGCAAATGAACCATAAGTTTTATTATTTAAAAAAACTAAAAAATTCTAATGAAAAATTCTAAGTACATAAAAGGAAAGTAATGAAAAAAAAATGTTGATAGTAAATGCTCACTTGATGAGCTTATTTTCCTACTCTAAGCATAACAAAATAAATGCTAAGTAAAATGATAAATCCAATGCAACCATCTTAACATTTTATCAATATAAAAACTTTTCACCTTGTGTTTGGTTACCAGCGAAAACAAGGATACCTTATTTAGAAAATGCAAACCTACATGATAATTCTGGATTAGAGGATTGGATGGGTGATCATAGGCATATGATAGATCTTTGAAGTGCTTCCCCCAATGGTAAGCCCTCATGCAGGCCTCTTCTACCCATGACTGAATAGAGCTGAGAAAAAACTCGGAATGATAAGGCAGACCAACTACCTCATCATATTGATCTGAAGGGTTCTTCTGATAATTCATTTCTGTGAAAGTATAAGCCCCAAGCTGCTCCAAATCATAAGGAACCTCTGAATGTGCTGATGAAGGCTGAAACTGACATTCCACTGATTTCATTCTACCCAACTCTTCATTATACTGTTGATCCAAGTCTCCGTTACTAATACTCATTAATGGCTCTAATTGATCATGAGAAGTATCAAAATTCCCCATGGTCTCAAAATCAACACTCCCTTCATTGGCTATATCATAGATGGGATTCTCAACAAGATTTTCAAAAGTCTCATAGATTGGATTTTCAATAGAAGTCAAACAGTCATCATTCCTATCTATGTCAAATATGAGAGAGTCTTCATCGTTGGCACCACATCCCTATCTATACCCATTCTTATCTTCATAATAGTCATCCTTAGAAGGTTTGGTTTGAAATATATTACAAGGTATAAAGTTGTCCAAGATTTCAACAGTATGCAGAGAAAAAGGAGGAGTGTCATCATAAACCATACAAATTTCATCACAAGTTTCTTTAGAGGCTTCTACAGTGGTTGCTTCCTGAGGAGAATCTGAAGTACAAACGTCACCATTTTCACTGAAGTAATCCTGAAATCTCAAATCTTCAATGGCAAATTGAGGAAGCTCTTTTGAAACATCTTCAATTGAAGACTCTTCATGAATTTATTTGTTAACTTCTATAATGGCTTCCTCTTTAGGAAAATCAAGAATACATATGTGATCATCTTCATAGATTTGAGAACACTCCATAACTTCTATGTTTTCAGTTATGGTGACAAGAGGATGGTTTTCCACAAAACCTTCAACTGAGAGTGCTTCATGGAACTCTTCGATAGGGTCATGCTGAATCTCTTCTTTAAATCCATGCTGTGCTACAGGGAGATCAACATGATTGATATAACTTAGAGGCACTTCTCAATATTTATCATTCTCTGTCATGATGATACGAGGAAAGTTGGGGGTCTTCCTTATGATACTCAATCCAAGGTATGAACAAGAGAAAGTACCTTCTAAGGATCCTGTCCAAGTTTTCCATACTAGTTCCTCTATTATGCCATTGCCTTATAAATATTCTAAGGAGGCTCGAAAGAGAGTTAATACATTTATTTGGAAGCTCTTTAGAATACCATTGATAAACAGATCCCTGTAATGTACTAACAAACATCTCCATTATGTTATCTTCATATAAGACTTTGAAGTTAGCCACAACTTTAAGAAAAGAAAAAACATGTCGGGTTTCTACATCATCATTATTTCCCCAAAAGACCGGCAGATAATCAGATACATCTTCACCATTATGATAATTAGGGAAACCAGAGATGTCTGAGAAGTCAATGGGAGGATGTGCATCGAAAATTTGCTCACTAGACTATTTATCATCCATTTTCAAAGATAAATAACCAGCATTTGAAATGACCATGGGATATATCTGGTACTGAATCAGTGGAGTTGTCAAAAGGTGAGTCTTTATAGATTTTACTGTAATGGATGGACTCATCTACACACAAGCAATCTCAACAAACTATATGAGAAACAAAGGGTTTTATCCTTTCAATGGAGTCGCCATGTGAGAATAAAAATATACATATAAAACAATCTCACAAAGAATTCTATCTTTTTGTTTTTCTTTGAAAATTTATAAAAGGAAAAAAGGTTAGTGGAGTCGCCAAATGAAAAATTAAAAATCTAATCTAAAGATTCATCAAACAAAGAAAAAACAAAAAGAAAAACTCAAAAGTCGTATTCCGGGAATAAAAAGACTTATCCCCGGCAACGGCGCCAAAATGTTGCCGCCTGGTTCCACACCTGAGGAAAACGCAGCAGAAGTTTTCAAGCTGCTGGTGTGGCCTTGGGGGCAAGTCAGAGTCAAGTGCTGTCACTTGGGACTCGACTCCTCCGTCTAGGCTTTCCTAGCGAAGCCATGTTAGGATATTCCTATACTCCATCCTAGTCCCACCAGTATTTTGATCATTTACATTTTCAGTCATGCATGCACCTTTTAGGGTTTGCATGCATTCTAGGGTTTGCATGCATTTTGCATGCATCCCAGTCATCAGTCCAGCACCTAGCCCTCAGTTAGCCAGCCCCCAGGAGCTTCTCACTATTCAGTTTTAGCCCTCCAGTTGCTTAGTGCGCCCTTCTTCCTTGATTTTAGGGAGCAACTCGCCCTTCTTCACCTACCAGTTCAGTTACACTCAGTTACAGTCAGTTACACTCAGTTACACTCAGTTACATTGAGTTACACTCAGTTACACTCAGTTACAGTCATTTACAGTCAGTTACACTCAGTTACATTGAGTTACACTCAGTTACACTCAGTTACATTCAGTTACTCTTAGTTACATTGAGTTACACTTAGTTACATTGAGTTACACTCAGTTACACTTAGTTACACTGAGTTACACTTAGTTACACCTACCAGAGTTAGTTTGACTGATGGTTGACAGTTACTTGAGCATTGATGACTCCACTGATGATAATGAAGACTTCCAGTTGCGCTCCGATGATCATGAGGACATCTAGTTGTGCTCCGATGACACTCCAGTGATCCTTTGATCACTCAATGAAGGCTAATTCGAATTGCCACCTTAGGCATTCGAATTCCTCATGCATTGTATTATTTATATGTCCATTTGTGATTAATAATTTAAGAATGACCGAAGTATTATTGCTTCTATCTGAGTTCTACTGTACCATATTATTCTGTTGCTCATTATACTGCATGTATCACTCTTCTTCTATTTTCTTGCTTAATCATAATTATTCTCTTGTGAGATACATCATCTCTTAGATCTGCTGTGAGGATTTTCACATGGTATCAGAGCATGTTGAGAGTATTGTTTATCTCCATTCTTGAGAGTTTTTTGCAGGTTATTACCAAGATTTCGAGTACAGCAGTTGTAGCAGAATCTGCATTTTTGCAGCAGTAGCAGTTGCAGTTATTCTATATTGTTTTTGCAGGTCTTCTACAACTTCAATGAATTTAGAAGAAATTACTCCTCTTTCTCCATTCAACTATGATGAATGGAAACCAAGAATGATAGCATATTTGAAGAGCCATGATCTCTTTGATTGCTATTTTGAAAGAGAGTTCGAATCCTCTGCAAAGAAGATTAAATGGTTGAATAAAGGTGACATGCACATTGGAAGAATGAAGCTTGCTATGACTGATTACATATTGTACCCGGCCATCTTTGATATTGAAACTCCAAAAGAGTTATGGGCTCATCTAGATGAAAGATTCGGCAAAAAGAATGATGGATTTGGTCCAAATCCCTTCAAAAGCAAGCAAGTTGATGCATTCGCTCCACTTGATGGTCTCTCAGATCATGATGCATTCGCTCCTCCTGATGGTCTCTCAGATCATGTTGCATTCGCTCCCCTTGATGATCTCTCAGATCATGAACCAGTATCATCTCATATTGAAGTTGTTGACAAAGAACTTGCAGATTCTCCGCTCATGCTCAAACTTTCTTCTCTTTCTGTGCCAGCTCACACTCTAGATATTGCAGAAGGTCCTAAATCCTGTCTTGCACCAGAGTTTGTTGGTTTGCATCATGATCACATGATTATTTCGGAGGTAACATCAGCTATTGGAGGTAATGCATTCGCTCATCTTCAGCAAACATCTCTTATTTACTACTATATGATCATTAGCACATGCTTTCAGAAGGTTATTGAAGAATATGGCCATTGCCACCCGCTTGAGATAATTTCTCATGCATCATATGATAGTTTTGATCTCACCCCTACTGGTTCAAAGGAGATCTCAAGAAACTGTTTTGAAAGTATTAAATCTGATTTTGATTTCAAGCAAACATGTAATAGTTCTTTTTGGCATAATCTCACCCATGGTGGTTCGAAGGAGAAGACAAAGGACTATATGCACATTCAAAAATTTGATCCTACCTCAGCTGATTCGAATCACAGGTTCAAGGATCATTCTAATACTGTTGGATTTGTTCTCATCACATTCGATCTGAAGAGCAAGTACAAGCACATGCTTTTTGAGCATGATCCACTTCTTCCCAAGAAGAAGATACCTCCAGACATATGACCAAGCATCACACATGCTTGATTTTGGAGCTTTTATTTTTTATGTGTGCCTTACAGTCTATTTTTTGAGGAGGGGGTATGTTTCCCATGAAATTTTCCCACTTCCTTGGTTTATTGATTGTTATTATTCATTGTATTGGGTGACCTTTGGTCTTAGTTACCAGGGCCCAGGATGGATTAAGGGGGGGTGTTAGGATATTCCTATACTCCATCCTAGTCCCACCAGTATTTTGATCATTTACATTTTCAGTCATGCATGCACCTTTTAGGGTTTGCATGCATTCTAGGGTTTGCATGCATTTTGCATGCATCCCAGTCATCAGTCCAGCACCTAGCCCTCAGTTAGCCAGCCCCCAGGAGCTTCTCACTATTCAGTTTTAGCCCTCCAGTTGCTTAGTGCGCCCTTCTTCCTTGATTTTAGGGAGCAACTCGCCCTTCTTCACCTACCAGTTCAGTTACACTCAGTTACAGTCAGTTACACTCAGTTACACTCAGTTACATTGAGTTACACTCAGTTACAGTCATTTACAGTCAGTTACACTCAGTTACATTGAGTTACACTCAGTTACACTCAGTTACATTCAGTTACTCTTAGTTACATTGAGTTACACTTAGTTACATTGAGTTACACTCAGTTACACTCAGTTACACTTAGTTACACTGAGTTACACTTAGTTACACCTACCAGAGTTAGTTTGACTGATGGTTGACAGTTACTTGAGCATTGATGACTCCACTGATGATAATGAAGACTTCCAGTTGCGCTCCGATGATCATGAGGACATCTAGTTGTGCTCCGATGACACTCCAGTGATCCTTTGATCACTCAATGAAGGCTAATTCGAATTGCCACCTTAGGCATTCGAATTCCTCATGCATTGTATTATTTATATGTCCATTTGTGATTAATAATTTAAGAATGACCGAAGTATTATTGCTTCTATCTGAGTTCTACTGTACCATATTATTCTGTTGCTCATTATACTGCATGTATCACTCTTCTTCTATTTTCTTGCTTAATCATAATTATTCTCTTGTGAGATACATCATCTCTTAGATCTGCTGTGAGGATTTTCACATGGTATCAGAGCATGTTGAGAGTATTGTTTATCTCCATTCTTGAGAGTTTTTTGCAGGTTATTACCAAGATTTCGAGTACAGCAGTTGTAGCAGAATCTGCATTTTTGCAGCAGTAGCAGTTGCAGTTATTCTATATTGTTTTTGCAGGTCTTCTACAACTTCAATGAATTTAGAAGAAATTACTCCTCTTTCTCCATTCAACTATGATGAATGGAAACCAAGAATGATAGCATATTTGAAGAGCCATGATCTCTTTGATTGCTATTTTGAAAGAGAGTTCGAATCCTCTGCAAAGAAGATTAAATGGTTGAATAAAGGTGACATGCACATTGGAAGAATGAAGCTTGCTATGACTGATTACATATTGTACCCGGCCATCTTTGATATTGAAACTCCAAAAGAGTTATGGGCTCATCTAGATGAAAGATTCGGCAAAAAGAATGATGGATTTGGTCCAAATCCCTTCAAAAGCAAGCAAGTTGATGCATTCGCTCCACTTGATGGTCTCTCAGATCATGATGCATTCGCTCCTCCTGATGGTCTCTCAGATCATGTTGCATTCTCTCCCCTTGATGATCTCTCAGATCATGAACCAGTATCATCTCATATTGAAGTTGTTGACAAAGAACTTGCAGATTCTCCGCTCATGCTCAAACTTTCTTCTCTTTCTGTGCCAGCTCACACTCTAGATATTGCAGAAGGTCCTAAATCCTGTCTTGCACCAGAGTTTGTTGGTTTGCATCATGATCACATTATTATTTCGGAGGTAACATCAGCTATTGGAGGTAATGCATTCGCTCATCTTCAGCAAACATCTCTTATTTACTACTATATGATCATTAGCACATGCTTTCAGAAGGTTATTGAAGAATATGGCCATTGCCACCCGCTTGAGATAATTTCTCATGCATCATATGATAGTTTTGATCTCACCCCTACTGGTTCAAAGGAGATCTCAAGAAACTGTTTTGAAAGTATTAAATCTGATTTTGATTTCAAGCAAACATGTAATAGTTCTTTTTGGCATAATCTCACCCATGGTGGTTCGAAGGAGAAGACAAAGGACTATATGCACATTCAAAAATTTGATCCTACCTCAGTTGATTCGAATCACAGGTTCAAGGATCATTCTAATACTGTTGGATTTGTTCTCATCACATTCGATCTGAAGAGCAAGTACAAGCACATGCTTTTTGAGCATGATCCACTTCTTCCCAAGAAGAAGATACCTCCAGACATATGACCAAGCATCACACATGCTTGATTTTGGAGCTTTTATTTTTTATGTGTGCCTTACAGTCTATTTTTTGAGGAGGGGGTATGTTTCCCATGAAATTTTCCCACTTCCTTGGTTTATTGATTGTTATTATTCATTGTATTGGGTGACCTTTGGTCTTAGTTACCAGGGCCCAGGATGGATTAAGGGGGGGTGTTAGGATATTCCTATACTCCATCCTAGTCCCACCAGTATTTTGATCATTTACATTTTCAGTCATGCATGCACCTTTTAGGGTTTGCATGCATTCTAGGGTTTGCATGCATTTTGCATGCATCCCAGTCATCAGTCCAGCACCTAGCCCTCAGTTAGCCAGCCCCCAGGAGCTTCTCACTATTCAGTTTTAGCCCTCCAGTTGCTTAGTGCGCCCTTCTTCCTTGATTTTAGGGAGCAACTCGCCCTTCTTCACCTACCAGTTCAGTTACACTCAGTTACAGTCAGTTACACTCAGTTACACTCAGTTACATTGAGTTACACTCAGTTACACTCAGTTACAGTCATTTACAGTCAGTTACACTCAGTTACATTGAGTTACACTCAGTTACACTCAGTTACATTCAGTTACTCTTAGTTACATTGAGTTACACTTAGTTACATTGAGTTACACTCAGTTACACTCAGTTACACTTAGTTACACTGAGTTACACTTAGTTACACCTACCAGAGTTAGTTTGACTGATGGTTGACAGTTACTTGAGCATTGATGACTCCACTGATGATAATGAAGACTTCCAGTTGCGCTCCGATGATCATGAGGACATCTAGTTGTGCTCCGATGACACTCCAGTGATCCTTTGATCACTCAATGAAGGCTAATTCGAATTGCCACCTTAGGCATTCGAATTCCTCATGCATTGTATTATTTATATGTCCATTTGTGATTAATAATTTAAGAATGACCGAAGTATTATTGCTTCTATCTGAGTTCTACTGTACCATATTATTCTGTTGCTCATTATACTGCATGTATCACTCTTCTTCTATTTTCTTGCTTAATCATAATTATTCTCTTGTGAGATACATCATCTCTTAGATCTGCTGTGAGGATTTTCACAAGCCAAAGGGGGTGGACCCTAAAAATAAAAACTAAGGTGTCTAATCTAGGAGTTAGAAAAAATATTTTTGATAACCAAGATAAAAGCAGCATATACTTATATAAAGCAAGACAATCATTCATCAATACATCATTTGCTCCCATTCACTATTATCATCATTCATTTGCAACATTTGTCAATAACATGAAATAATATCAATATAGACCAATGGCTTATAATGGAGTCGAAATAGATGCATGAGCAGAAAAGTAAATATTGTGCACGTCTTCTTGGTTTATTTTAGAATTAATGTGAAAGTGATCTTTTTATTATGGCTGGTGGGATCTCAATATACGCAAAGGTACGGGGAACATGTCCGGAATTTTGATGTGTGGCTTCCCTCTTAGATTTGGGTTGAATCGGAGTCTCCAGGAGGTGTTCAGATGCTGTACCTACGAGGGCAAGCCTAACGGTTTCCAAGAGGTCACTACTCAGTTTTGTCCCAAGCCTTCTGAAAAATTTCCTCACGACAACAAAATGTTCGCAATGTGCCGGATTTTCACATAAAGGTTTTTTTATTCGGGGCGGTGTTAGATCCTATTACTAGCCATCTCCCCCTTTCTGATGCGTACCAACTGGATCAGACTGAGCTACAAGTTGGTCACAGAGCATACGGAAGAAGACCTTGGTATTTTTAAAAAAAATTATGAACCAAAATTTTATCTTTTTAAACCCCAAGAGTCTCTTTTCAGGCACGTACTCGAGCAAGCCCTTGTACAGAAACCCTACTTCGGGAAAGCAAGGGGGGTGTTTGAGTTTGTAAAAACAAATGATAAAACTATGTTTTGAGTGAACTTGTGGCCCACTAGTGGAACGGACCAACAAGGTTAATTTTAAGCCTAATTTGATTTTATTAAGTGCGGAAATGAAATCTAAACTAAAAAAAATGCAAACCACGAAAATTGAGTCGACACAGTTTTCCTCCCTGGGGGGATGGGGTGTGGGCGCTTGGTTAGCCCACTTGCTCTCGTTTAATACTTTAGTTACAATGCAATAGAAATGCCCCAGTCTTAATTGACTCAGTGGCTTACAAAAATTGGAGAGAAAAAATGTATCTGTTTCATCAAATGCTGCAAACCAGCAAGCAAACATCAGTAAAAGACGCCTAAAAACACTTTAAGAGTGTATTTGGGACACCTGCTAAAAACCCAGAAAAATCTAAGTCCAAATTCTAAGTTAAAATGACGAAAATTAACCAAGTAAGACAAGCAATGGGACTTGTTTACTTGGGATCTTTGTTAGCTTTTAATGGCTGCAAATTATAAGCTCTAGGACAGCCAGATAAACATAAAGTACAATCAAACAAACTACTTGTTTCAGCCCTTAAAATATTCAAAAAAAATGCACTTAAACAAAAAGCATGCATCAATTAGACCTAGACAAAGATTTTTCTTAAAGATGAACTCAAGATCTAATATAAAAATCAGACCTACTCATGATATTTAAATAAGAATTGGGTCTGAAATATGCAAACCAAAGTAACCAAGAAAGATTTGAAGATTTTTTATGTTGATGAAAAGAAGAAGGAATATCTTGAATTTGGGCTATGGAGTCCTCCACCGTGGAAATCAATGGGACTAGTTCTCCTTGGATCAATCTTGAAGACCAATGGATGCAAGCAAGCTTCACCAACTCTTCGGATCAGCAACCTGTAGACACAAAAGACAACTCACACAAGCAAGATCAAATGCACTAGTGTAGACTAAAATAGAGAACTAGATTCAAACATTTAAACAAAAATGACATTGAACTCTAAGCACTCTATGATAATCAACAGTAAAAATAATGAAATAGATTACACTATATTTACCTTGCTAAGCTCAACATCTCCTTCAAAATTTAGTTATTGATCAATAAACAAGCACGAATAAACATGTAAAGACACAGATTACCTCATATGTAAAAATAGAACATGACCATCCACACCATGAGACTCCACACATAAAAATTGCCTCCAAAGTCTTTTATTCATAAACAAATGCAAAGATATTACAATGGTAAAAGCAGAGGTTCCACCTTCTCATGAGAAAACAATGAAAGTGAACTTGCTTATATAGAAAAACTCAAGGAGAGGGGCTGCCCAAGTTGAGGATGAATGGGTGGAGTGAGTGGCATAACTCGTGGAGCAAATGGGGTTGCCCACTCCCATGTAATGGGCTGCCAAAAACAGTCCCAAATCAACTAAAAATCAGCCATGTGACAGCCCATAAACATAGCTGCAAATTCCATGATTGAAGGTGCCCAATTTTGGGAAATATGCCCCCCTTAAATGGAGAAGTAATCCCACTAATATAGCTGTCCGGAATCTTTCCAAAATCAACTCTTACAACTCCTAAAACATAGCTAAAATATTTCAGACCTCTAACTCCTCCAAAATTGGAAATATTTTTTAAGTCATTTTTCACTTTTTTATTAATTTTTCTATGACTTTTTTGGTTTTTTTAGCATAAGTGAAAAATTAAACACCCAAACATTAGAAAAGTGGATTTAGAGGTTAAGGGGTTGCTCTGAGTTAGAAAACGAACACCCCCAAGGAAAAAAAGACCCGCAGATGACATTTTTATGTCATTTACAATATTTTTTAATGAAACCATTAAAAAAATGGCTCATTTACAAACAAACAAACAAAAAAAACTTTTCACCAAAAATTAAAAAACTACCTAGGGGCACTTAGCACATGTCCATATGACTCAAAAACAATGTCCAGCATGTTCATATACATTGACCCATGGACTTTAACAATCTCCTAAGGCTCGTTAACCTCCCCAGGCATTCCAGCTTTGGAGAAGCAAGAGAAAAACCCAAAAATTATGTTATGCACTAATGCAAGACATGATTAATAGGTGAAAAAACTCCTTGGAATACCTGACTTAGCCAAAAAGTCCTAGGGAACCAAGTCCTTTACAAAACACCATGCTAGTACATTTTATTACAAACCCCGCAGGGCCATGGACATGTGGAAAAAAAAAATAAAAAAATTGGGTTTTTAAAAGGCCTGTTGGACATCAAATCATCGAAAATGAACATTGACATGTTCAACTTTGCCCGCTCGCTTGATAATCCAACCAAGTACAACTTAGTTGGCAACAATGTCCACATATCTGGAAGAAAAGGAGTCAAGATGTGTGAAAGCGGAAGATAGACTTGATGGGGCTTCCAACTTCAATTCATGGAAGTTTAGGGTACTCATCATCTTAGAAGATACTGATCTTCTAAAATTTGTGGAAGTAGTACTGGAACCAGAAGAAGAAGTAGAGAAGCCATCACGAAAGAAGAGTGTTGCTAAGGCAAGAAGTATTCTAATAGACTCTGTTAAAGATCATTTGATTCCTCAAATCTCCAAGAAAAATATAGCTAAAGGAATGTTTGATACCTTGAAGAAGCTATTTGAGAATAGCAATATCAACAGGGCACTTTCCCTGAGACAACAACTCTCCAATATCAAGATGACTAGAGCAGACACAATTGCTTCCCAATTCATGAAGATTACTGAACTAAAAGATCAGTTGGATACTATTGGAGAGATAATTGAAGATAGAAAACTTGTCATGATGACCCTCAATGGTCTTCCCAGTACTTGGGAACCATTCATTCAAAGTATTAGTGGGCGATCCAAATTACCCAAGTATGAAATATTATGGACAGATTGTACTCCTGAAGAAACTAGACTTGCAGCTACAGGCAACAAGAATGCCTCCCATCATGAAGAAAGCCAAGCCCTTGTTGCACATGCCAAGAGAGGAAGAGGAAAGGGAATGAAGTATCATGACAAAAAAGAAGAGGGTGAAAGATCAGGTCCACTTCCAGAACAAAAAAGGAAGAGGGATCTTTCACATCTTCAGTGCTACAGGTGTGACAAATTCAGCCACATTGTTAGAGATTGTCCCTTACGAAAAGAAGGAAAGTAGTTGCATGCATCAACTGCTGACATTGAGGAACCTCCACCGAAGAAGGAAAGGAAAAATCTAACGAGATGAAAACATAATATTTCTTTTAATTATTATAGTTGGGTCTGTTATCACATTTATCGTAGCTGGGCTACCATATTCTTCTTTAGATTCCAGTCCTTCTTTCAGCTAGTCCTTTACACTGAGATGCTTGAGATGAGCATCAGATGAGCATTTATTCCAGGATCACTCATGTTTTAGAGCAGCCTATTAGCAGTTTGATCAGCCTTATACCATGACTGAGTCTCAAGAACTCAGATTTGATGATCGATGTAGCCACTTTTTCCATACAAAGCGGTATGCAATGCCCAGATTTGCAGCAGCAGGTTTCCAGTTGACAGATGATGATCCAGGTGATTGGTACAGGTATATGGCCAGGCAGGTATATGGTTGTGTATTGGTTTATTATTGCTTTGTTGGTTATCCTTATGGCTTGATTTAGCATTCAGTGGTTGCGACCTGGCGGTCTATTTATATATTATGGACATGGTTTTTAACTTATATCTATATAGTCATACTTGCTCAGAATGTATGAAGTTCTTGCCTATACTCATTGGTTTCACCCTCCTTAGGAGAATGGAGGTGATCATTCCCACCAGTATCTGGCTTGCTAGCGTTGGCTCCACCTTTTCACTTTCCTCATCCATTCGTCACCATCCAATTTCATTGATTCCTTGAATTACACCTTAGCCTATAATTTGGAGGATTCTCTCACTCTTGCCTCTTTGTTGGATAGCATCCATGTTTAGTTGTGTCTTGGCTCTGAGTTGTGTAAGTTGTGTTGGCTAAAACCTGAAGCAAATAAGACTACCATCATTACATGTATGTGGAAACTATTGTATATCTATTGTAAATGCCCATAGAAATGAAATTCAAGACCTATGTTTCTAAACACAATGAAATCGGGGCTATGGAAATGAATGAAATGTAAATTCCCCAATGAAGGGAAATGAAAGGCCAAATAAAAGCAATGGTTAAATGTATGCGAAATCCCAAGATTGTTGGCCAGTGAAATTAAATGAATGAAAGGCCCAAAAAGCAATGGTTAAATATATGTTATATCCAATGATCTGCTGGCCTTAGACTGTAATGATTTATTCCTCATTAACCTGCGGGTTGTGATATGAGATGGAGTAAGGGACAGTTAATTCTAAGTGTCCCCTAGAGTCTCGAGTTACAGTTTGTCGGACACCTAGTCATGGAAGATCTAGAAAAGATCCTCACGGAGCTGAGTCAGCTTGGATGTGAGTTGTAGACTTCTGCCAAGGTTGAATAAGCACTTCCCAAACAACTTATCCCATTTGTGAAACACTGCCATCCCCTGTGTTATTTTTATCTGGCATACGCTCGAGTGTCCCTTATCCAAAGTATCATGATGTTAAGATTGTATAGTCATCTCTTAGCCTTTCCTTTCACCCATCCATCTTCACCCATTACTAGAAAATTGGTCACAGCTATGAAGTGAATATATTCTTGAGGTTCCATTCTGAGCTATAATTATTATTATTAAAGTTACAATTGAATATCTTGTTTTAACCGCTAGTGAATGCTACTTTGTGTTTATAATCTTGCTATTTGAATAACTTATGAAGCATGTCATATCCAATTACACTTGCAGCATTTTGATGTTTTAGCCTTGGTCATATTATTAGTCAGTTTGACCTGGTCAAACTCAGTTTGACCAAATCAGCCGCAGGACATGAGATGTATATGTCCTTGATGATATATGTCATGGTCAAACTCATTGATGATATATGTCCTTCAAGGATGTTTGTGTGTGCTTCGTGATATGATTTAATTACTACTAACTTGAAGGAACTAATCTAACATAAAAAAATTTAAGAAAAAAAAAAGTAAAAAAATGAAAAAATATGAATCCCCCTGTAATGCCCCCATTCAAATAAGTGCATAGTAAGACAATCCCATCAATCCTACTAGTTTCCTAGGTTGGATGGGCACATGTGGGATGGTAATAAGGAAACTAATAAATGATATTTAGACATTAGAAGGGTTCAATAATTTAATAAATATGATGAATAAATAAATTCAAGAGAAATTCTAGGTGGCAAGTGGTTTTGGAGACATGGAGGTGGTGGGACCCACACTAGCTTGATTTTTCAATGACACATGGCAGCTCTCTCTTGCCAATTCGAATTCATGGGAAGGTGAACACTCTTGGGTGAGTTGGTAAGTCATAACACATGGCATTGAGCATATTAGGTCGAAATGGGAAGGAATAGTAACCTCCATGGGAGAGGAAGAGTCAAATTGGAGACTAGTGGACACATGGGCTAGATTCCCTAGTTTTATGACAACAATAATGAAGCATCTATGACATTTTATGACAAAATTCAGACCTGACTTCTTACACCTGACCATTATGACATGTCAGCCCCAAAAATAGGCTCAAGAAGACGCTCATGGAGTTGGAGGAATCTAAAGAGACTCAAATTCGAATTTGGGAGAAGATGGAAGGTTGGAACTAGGAGACAAGTGGCAAATGAGGAATATTTTCTAAATGGAAAATTATTGAATCTATTGAGAGGATTTCGACCCCTTGAAGGCTAATGTTGGTTATAAAATGTAGAAATCAAGTATGAGAATGGCTTTTGATGATTTGAGAAAAATTGCATTTGTGAAGAGAGAGCTAGTGGATGACTAGTTTCTTGCCTTAGCCAATTTCGAGGGTGAAAGATTCCCATCCAAGTTGGTGTTTGGAGAGGCCACTCAGGTCTTTCATGGTGCTTTAATGGAGTTTGTATTTGCAGGTAGCAGCTACAGGAAGTTTCATGGTTTGGTTTAGTGCAGCACTTTCTCTCCACCGTTTCCAGTTTTGAAGGCATATTCGTGCTCCTTGAGGGAGGGCGTTTTTGGTGAGCTATTGTACTCTTTGGGGGAGCTTCTAATGCCCCATTTCTTTTGTAATATGAAGTAAATACTCTGTTCTTCATCTCCAAAAAATTTCAGGTCGAAATTCCAAGTAGAAATGTATAAATCTCATTTTTAATGGAAGAAGAATGCCATTTCCCCACTACCTTGTTGTGAGCCAATGTATTGATGATGATTTCGAATGTATGGATGATTCTCTGATATATTTGTGATAAATATATTGCCATGGATGTCTTCTACAAGTTTCATGTACTGTACTTGAGCATTTGAAGCATTTTTACTCAGTTTAGTTGTATTGGGAGGTGAAATAGTGCCATTTCCCCAAGGGTCGAATTGGGGGTTTTTTGCTGTTGAATGTGAGAGAGTTAGAACAGTATTAAAAATCAATTAATGGTGCATATGAGACCTTAATCACATACTTAACACATTATATACCTCTGTTCATAAATTTGTGGGAGTTTGGAGGCATTTGGAAGGCCATTTGCAGTGTTACCCGAGGGGGATTTGATGCACAAATTACTAGTCAAAATTACATATATTGATCAGAATACAAATCAAGTTTGCAGCAGTATTTGGAGGGCCATAAAACATCCCTGAACCTTATATTCAAGTCTAAATACCATTCATACACTCCTACAGAAGATTTGGGAGCATTTGGGTTGATTTGGAAGTCAAAACAGTAAACCTAGTCAAAGGTCGAAATTGGGAAGAAAAAAAAGTGGAAAATTGGGCATTTTAATAAAATTTGAAAAAGGGATATTACACCCCCCCTGGGGGGATGGGGGCATGTGCTGGAATAGCCTACTATGCTCTTTTTATTTTTTGTGTTACATTCACCTCAATGAATAGATACTGCTGGTCATTTATCAAATAGGTATCCAGACAGTTTACATAAATTGGAGAAACAAAAGGATGGTCAAATAAGCTCTCTGGATGGTCACGGAAGCCTCCAAATCCAATTTTTTTATGATTTAAATGTTCAAACCTGCTAAGCATGCAGAAAAAACCAGCGAGCTTAGTTTTATCGAAAGTGACATTTTAACTAGATCTAGATTTGAGATTTTATGCTTTGAAAATAACTAAGATCTAGTAAAATAAATCAGATCCACTTTAGTTTTGCTTGGTAAATATAAATCTGAAACAAATAACCAAGTAACCAAGGATAGAAGAAGAAATTGGATCTAGAAGTTGGAACCCATGGGGGTTGAGTGTTTGAAAAGGGGCAATGGAGTCAACTTCCCGATGCACCAGTGAGATCTATTGCTTTGTATGGATCTATTGAATGAAGGGATGAGCTAACATGCTCACTGACTCCTCCAACTTAGGCAACCTGCAAAACAGCTACAACACTAGCAAAGGGGTTAAGAGCATATGTGTAAATAATGAAGAGAAAGCTTATAAAGCAATGGATTCAAACAAAAAATCACACTACTTTAAGCATCCTATTATTATTGACAAGAGTAACCAAACTATAGAGTATTACTCACAAATATTTAAGAAGATAACTTCCCTTTGAAAGACATACAATCCCGACAATAATTAGTATGAAACCATGATACAATTTACCTCATAAACACCAAGCATGAAGATCTGACACCAAAGACAATCACCAGACTAGCCTCCAAAGCCTTCTTTATTGAACTCGGAATAAAATATTACATACGATACGAGCAGAGGTTCCACCTTTCAATGATTTACAATGGAACAAAGATTTCTCTTAAATAATGAATTACATGCATGAGGGGGTGAATCTCTCAAAGGAGGATACAACCATGATTGAAGGAACAAGCTTGGAGTTTGAAAGACTTGAGTTGGAGTTGATTGGAAGCCAACCCAATGGGGATTGCACCACCTCTCCATGAGGTGGGCGCATCCCAACTTTGTAATCATCAACCAAACCAATGGCTTCCAAGTCATGATGACGCCCACGTGTGGGATGGGTGCATCCTTTGATTTAATTATCACATGTTTGATCTTTTAATTTAATCAAACCTCAACGCTTTAGTCCTTAAATTAAGTCGCCCACCATATGTGACATAATGCCAACTCATTTGGCACATGTTAAATACTTTTTTAAAATATATATATATATATATATATATATATCCTAGAGTAAAGAGGACGCTCTAAGCTTGAAAACGAGCATCCCTATGCCAAATTCAGCCTTCGTTTCACACTTTTATCACAACTTGAAATTTTCCAATTAAACCATTAAAAAATGGCCTATGTATGTGGAAAAAATGTTTTTCTCGGAATTGACTCAAACTCCTAGGGCACCTAGTACGTGTCCATACGACTCATTATTGATGGCTAGCATGAAAAAATGCATTGACACTTAGGCTTTAATAACCTCCCAAGGTTTGACCACCAAGGTGATACTCCAACTTTGGAGGTGTGAGTGAAAAACTCGGGAATTATACGTCGATGAAGCGCAATGCATAATTCCTAAGGAAAAAACAGTCTAGAGTATCCCCCTGACAGATAAACCTAAGGCAAGCCAAGCCTGTTACAAAAAGACCATGCTTAAACCAACTTATTACAATTCCCCAAGGGGGTATGGACATGCAAAAAGCTTACAAAATGGCCCAATTATGGCCTGATGGACCTCGGTATCACTAAAAAGGAACATGTAACATGTTCATCCTTGACACGCTCGCTTGAAAGTCCAACTGAGTGCAACTCAGGTGGTAACAGGCTCAATCCTCACTAAGTCAAGTTACCATGAGATGCATGGGTGCACTCGAGTTGAGTTACCATGAGATGCATGGGCGTACTCCTTTAGTTACAATGAGATGCATGGGCACACTCCTCGCTGAGTTGAGTTAACATGAGATGCATGAAATACATGGGTGCACTCCTCAATGAACTGAGTTGAGTTACCATGTGACATTACACTCCATGCGATTGAGTAGCCATGCGATGACATGAGACATTCTCACATTATCTGTGGTTGACTATCACCTAAGCTAGCTTGGAGTAATGGAGAATGTCTCCCTCATTGAGAGGGACGATTGATGATGTAATATCAGTGAGACATTCTCCCTGAGACAGGGAGAATGGTGTTACTCTCCCTTGAGAGGGAGAGAGAGGGAGATGACTACTCTGATGATTCTCCTCGATGGACTGAGTTGAATTGATCTTTGACACCTCTCGATGGACTGAGTTGTGTCGAGTCACCTGGGTTGGTGCCCAACAACTACTGTGAGTTGGGAGACTTGTCACCTGGGTTGGTGCCCCTCCTTGAGACAGGGAGAATGGTGTTACTCTCCCTTGAGAGGGAGAGAGAGAGAGATGACTACTCTGATGATTCTCCTCGATGGACTGAGTTGAATTGATCTTTGACACCTCTCGATGGACTGAGTTGTGTCGAGTCACCTGGGTTGGTGCCCAACAACTACTGTGAGTTGGGAGACTTGTCGCCTGGGTTGGTGCCCAGCAACCCTTGTGGGTTGGGAGACTTGTCACTAGATTGGTGTCCAACCACTCTTGTAGGTTGGGAGACTTGTCACTGGATTGGTGTCCAGCGACTCTTGTAGGTTGGCATACTTGTCACTGGATTGGTGTCCAACAACCCTTTATGGTTGGGAGACTTGTCATCTGGATTGGTGCCCAACAACCTTTTGTGGTTGGGAGACTCATGGGCTATAGCCCATAGTCAATGTCTTATTGGTTGTAGCCACATGTACGAGAGAAGACCTTCCTTGTGATGCAGAGAAGTCCAAGACAAGACGTGATGATCAGATGATATCCATATGTGTTCTAACATCATGATACCTCCCTCAGAGTTGAAAAAGTCGGTGAAAAATCGCAACTTTTTCAAAAAGTCACGCATCTTTCCCTATGCCGAAAAATCGGCCAGTAAAAATCGCGCTTTTTTAAAAACTCGGCAAGTCGCGACTTTTTGGGAAAAAGCGCGACTTTTTGGAAAAAATCGTTGAGGATTTTTCACAGATTTAAAAGAGTCGGTTTTTTTTTTAAATTTAATGAGTTTTGTACAAGTGACATTGATGTCAACAATACTAAATGGTAATGTTAAATTCTTAAAGTAAAAGTCACATTCTCTTTATCTTTCATCTTCCATCCTTTTAATTAAATTTTTGACATTACCATTAATTGTTTCAGGATGTTTGAGAGTGGTTCCAACCTCATCGGACTTCATATGAAAAAAGTAGAATTTTAGATCCCAATCAGAATTCAACAGACTTAATGGTTTTCAGGATTTCAGGATTCCAATGTTTCTAGTGGATTCTATCATGTATGTGGGTAAGGGATTGGAATTTAATGAAGCAAATCAAAATCTCTATGTACCTTGATGTTGGTGGTGTCAATCCCTGATTGTTGAAGTTGATTGAATTCCTCTGTCATGACCTTAATAAAAAATGTACCCTTCAGCCAAGCAAAATCACTTATTAAGCATGGGAAGCTCTTTCTACCTTATTTTAATGCTTGGATTAAGAAGTTTCAGCAAAATTGTAGGGTGTTAATTGATGTTCTTGGAGGATCAACTTCGAGATTGGAGGTAGAGGCAAGGTCTAGGGCCTAGAGGTGGGAGAACATGGTGTTATTGATGAATACGATCTCAACATAGACAATGATTTTGATGATTATGTTTTTTCAATTTTGATTTTGATATGTATTGCACTTGGTGCCATTTGATAATATTTTGTCTCTAATAGTTTGGAATCATAGATTGGAATCTTTAATATACTTATTTTTCATTAAAATTGTAAAATTTTATGTATTTTTTAGCAGTCCAAGTCATTGAAATCAAACTGCTCCGAGTTATTTGCATCCACTACATCTATATACTAGCGCTTTCTCCATATTTATGTTCCAATGTGTTTATCTGATGTTATTGTTGCGTTATATATTTAAATTTCTGAAAAAAATGAATGTATTTTGTATTTTTTAATGTTTGCCGATTTTTCCCGATTTTTTCGCCGATGTTGCCGAGAAGTTGTATTCGGGACCCTTGCCGACTTTTTGCCGATGCCGACTTTTTCAACATTGGTGTTTATAGCTTCGTGAGGTATCCTCACAAGTCAGCCCAGAACAATAAATAATAATAAATTATTATTATATATTAAATGTAAACAAGTATAAATAAAGAACGCGTCAGTCCCAGGAAAAGTGGAAAAATCAGCCATCAAACAAGTACAAATAAAGGATGCCTCATTCATTTTTTTACCAAGCAATTTACATCAAGTGATCTGATCTAGTGTGGAAAAGGAAGAGAAGGACGCAGCAGCAGAAGGAGGATAATTTCTGGGTTTAATATCTTTGGGATTATTTTACTCTTCTATCTGGTTATACTTGTATCTTGAACTAATTCTCTCATAAGAAGGTTGCTAGTTTTTCTTCCTTTGAGTAGAAGGGTTTCCCAGGAATAAAAAAAAAAGTAAAACTTATTGTGTCTCTTTGTTTCTGTGCATGGTTTATTCTTTCAGTGATCCTAATTTTGTTTCTAGTATCTACAGCAAATAAGATTGAATTACACTGCTTTATTAAATTCTAACAGCACAGGCATCATAGCTAATATGAAAAGTGCCAACTTCCAGTTTGCTGAGAAAGCTGTAACAATACCAGCAATGGTTGCTGAAATATTTTGAATAACAAGTGATGAAGCATCTCCCACAACAATACACACAGTTGCACAGTTGCAGCATCTATTGATAATCTTGCACCTATTGCACCGCTGAAAATAGAAACTTGGAGTTGATATGATTGCCAATACCTAATGTCTAGCCAAGCAAAATGAAAACTTCACAAAGTTGGAGTGCTTTCCTCCAATAACCAAAATAGTTAAAGATTTCCCTAGTTACTCACCTTGAGTTATCACTATCATCAAACCATCCAATCTCTTGGTAAATAACTTTGTTAAATATCAATCGTCGGATGCGCCTCACGAGCCTGCCACCAGCAACAGTGAAACAGTACACCTGTATTGGTGCCAACAACAGGGATGTAGCTGCTAAAGCTACAACAATGAGTGACCAGAAATTGGCTTCTTTATGAAGTTTATGTGGAGATTGATAGAAGTTACCAACAATACTTGAAAGCAAGAGGCCAAAAACAGGAAATGTAAGTCCATTAACAGCAGCTACAATGGATCCCAGTAGTAACACTGGAGCCTCTGGCTTGTTGAGCATTGCTAAACGTAAAATATGAACATCTTTTCCAAGATTCTGCAGACCATCTTCCACATCCCCCCGAGTTTTGAACCAAAACCAATTGATAAAACCCTTGTTTGGATTGCTTTTCTCACCTTGAAGATTTTCATGGAAATCCTCTTCACTAACTCCAGATGATCCACTGCTTATAGATTTTCTAATAGATAACCTACGACTCCCAACTCTGCAAATAGCTTTGGAATCATCCAAATGTAGTTTGAGTTGAGCAGGATCATTTGCATGTTTTTCTTTTGATTGATGCACTTCTTGCAGATGTATAAGCTGGGAGAATATGCACCAGAAGGGTTCATGGTGAGCTGAGAGTGTGGACCTGAATGTCACCTTTCTCAGATTCATTAATAGGCCGGCATGGTGAATGAAGAAGAGTCCTTCCAGTAAATTCACCACCAAACATGAGTTTATTAGTCGCATGAGAAATGTAGAAGAACCATTTTACAAAGTTCATGGCCACACAAATGTTAAAATCATTGGCATAAAAAAGTACTATTTTAGTTAAAAATTAAAATAAGTGAATGCCCACTAGATTGCTCATTTATTCACTCTTGAGAAAGATGAAAAAATTGAAGCATTGTCAAATTTTACCCTTTTCAACAATAGAACCACACTGAACCACAGCAATCATATCAGCATTTCTGACAGTAGTCAGACAATGAGCAACAATAACTGGTATTATATTTATCATAATATTATCATTAGCTTCTTGAACTACTTTTTCAGACTCTACATCCAAGGAACTGGTAGCTTCAACAAGGAGAAGAATTCGGGGATCTTTTAAAATAGCCCTTGCAATTTCAATCCTTCATTTTTGGCCTCCAGATAATTGGGTACCACGTTCTCCCACCATTGTATCAAAACCCTGGAAATAACAACTATAGTTGTCAACACATGCAATATTCATGTGCAAGGAAATTGATACTACACAATGAGGAAAGTTGGAAATAATCAAGATCTATATAAAAAATCAAAACCTGTGGCATTCTGCTTATAAATTTAAAAATTTTGCTGCTTGCTGTAAAATGCCATATTGTAAACTACTTTAAAAAGCAAGGCAGAGACTTGTGGTCCTCAATGTACGGGGTTTAAATGGACATGAAGTTGAGAAAGGCGCTTTTTAAACTGGTTATTGAATGAACTTGTTATGTAAGTGCTAAATTTGATAAGGTTTGAAGCAACAGAAAACAATCCATCAAGTGTGTTTAGCTTCATTTTTCAATTTTATCTAAGAGAAACAACTAAAGGATCTCAAAAGACACCTGTCCACACTACTATTCTAGAGGATATCTAGATCTAGACAGTACGAATTACAAAAGTACAAAAACGTGTAAACCCAGTATCTGCTCAAGCTACAGAGGACAAAACTTAGCTGAATGTCTATAACAGTTTGAAGGTATTCTTTTAATCCTGGATCATGTTAGTCTATCTGAGGATATGGGAGCTAGTTGTGATCCAAGATATTACCCTATGTCTAGGGGATGTTAAAAACTGCTTTAAAAAGCAAGGAAGAGACTAGGTATATAGTTGTTCTCAATGTATGGTGTTGCATTGGTCAGGAATTCATGGAGTTGAGAAAGATGCTACTGTTTTGAACTCTTTAGTCAATGACCTTATTATGTAAGCAAGACTTGAGTAACATCTGAAGTACATTTACGACTATATGGAAGCAGCTTCGAAACCTGAACATCATTGGCTTTACCTATAATAACCCTAAAAGCACATAATATCCATAAAAATGGAACCTAAACAACAAATAACCCAGATAATGAAACTCACAGCGGAGTTCCCTTCAAAAACCATTAATGGCGGATAAGCAGATGTAGAGGAACTATGCCTGAAAACGAGATAGTCTATAACACACAAAATTTGAACTTACAGTTGCCATGGTTTCAAGCTCTGCAGAGGTGTCTGTTGCCGGAAATTCAAGAGAGATTGCACGAATTCGAACCTGCATCTCCGTAACATTCGCTTGAAACTTGATTAACCGTCTATCCAGGAATTTCCAGGCGAGCTTGAGACCACATCACAGAAGTCAAAAGAGAAGTTTGCCGAATGGAAACACAGGCCAAAAAACAATTCCAGGATCTACACTACTGCAAACTGTAAGTTGAAGCAACAATACACAGAGCCAGAGTAAATGGTGAAGACACTGTTACCTGGAAACCCTCTTCGCTGAAACCTTCATCGCCACAAATCTCGCAATTTCGCTATAAGACAGATGCAACATATTGCCTGCTATTGCTAATGTTATTAAGATTAACAGAACTCAGATTCTCACATATTTTCCCCTACTCTATTGGTAGCTTTGGCAGTTTCTCGACAGTTCAATATGTAACAGGACACGAAATCAATTAATTTTGCAGCATAGTTATTCTGACTGGCTTGAGCATGCAGAGTCGCATGGAGAATGCGGTCTGGATCACTACCACTTTCTGCAGCATGAAATGGAAGAAAATGCGACACGAGTACGCTAGTGAGTGAAGTAGAGAGTTAAATGCGACACGAGTACGCTAGTCAGTGTCCACTTGATGGAAAATATGTAGATGAATGATAAAGGTATGAACATTTCTTTATTTTTTATAAAAAAATTAATGTGAGCAATGATAAAAATAGTCTTATCAACCTTTCTACTCCAATAATAACTTAACACATAAGAATATATTCTAATTAAAAAATACAATTAAATAAAAATATTCTTCAAACTTTATTGATTATTATACATATTCAATATAATCAAACAAATTAATACAGAAAGACGGAACATATAGTCTCTTCTGCTGTAGGCAGGGACTAACAAGATAAGGTAAATAATGCCAATGATAAAATCAATAACATCAAATCATTCCAAATCCTGTTTATCCGAGATCTTCAGAAAGTGCAGAGTAGGCCAATTTGAGAACACTCGGAAGTTTGTCCTTCAAACCAACCACAGTGTTCTTCAGACAGTGAGGAAATGCCATGCCACTTGGAGAATTTTGATACTTTACTTCATCTTCTTTAACTTGCATTTCTAAATATGTTTTTAAAACAAAACATACAGCATTCATGGAATTAAGTCCAGTATGTACATGCATGAACTGAAAAACCAATGCCCCTGCTAGAAAATAATGCTTTCCCCTTGTGAGTTCTGCAATAAAATAAGGAAATGCCACACTACCAATGAAAATGGGTACTGGCTGATAGATTCTTGAAATGCATGCTTGATCTTCATTCCTTTGTATACATAAATGCCTTTCTTGTTGTAAGCGTGCTAGTCGCCCCAGTGTAGTGCATGTAGAGGAGAAAATAGTAGCAAAAGCAGGATTACCAGCAAGTGATGGAAGAAGGCCCATCGATAAAATAAGTGATAACAATTCATAATCTACAAAATCATCCAAATTATTCATATCATCCAATGCACCATTAGCAATACTCTCGCGTTCCTTCATGCCAAATATGTTAGTCCGCTTTAGTTTATCCTCAACTATCTTCAATGTTTCGAACCAAAGGGAATCATATGGAAATAGCAAGGCACTTTTCAGAGCTACAACAGGCTGTATATTAGCTAACATTGAAGTTAGCTTACATACCTCATCCTCACTGAGCAACACTGTACTCTTGTTTGAGGATGTTTCATCTAGCAGTTGCAAGACCTCTTCCAACTGGCCCTGTCCAATGAGCTGTTCAAGAATTATCATCCAACAAATATGAAATGTATGAACTGAGGCAACTCTATTTGGTTTCTCACCTATATTCTCTTTTGGTTCTTGAAATGCCTCCCATCCATCATCCCACTCAACTACCTCACTCCAATCATCCTGTCCTCCTGTTGCCTTTTGTGTCTCTTCCATCTGTTTAATTTCAAATCTTTGATTGTCATTCTCAAACAATCCTTCCCACTCTTTCAGAAGAAATCTTAACGCTGATAACTGTGGTTTAGATACAGCCTGAGCAGCTAATGAACAAAACAAAGATACTGCTGAATCAATTGTCACCAGGTCCTCTCCCTTTACTTCCACATCTTGCCAAAGACCAGATATCAACTCTGTTGACTTCAGGGCAACCAAAGTAGTTTTAAGTCCATGAACATTTGATTTGTTTTCTGTCGAATGATTATCCAGATCCAAATAATGGAAGGCATCCCATCCATCCCAGGGTAATAAAGAATTGTCCTGTATGCCAAAAGCTTGTGTATAGCCTCTTCCTGAAATACACTGTAGCAGTTCCAAGGCATAAACTCGAACTTGATTAGGTAGCTGCATATCTTCAGCAAACATACTCAACTTTGACCAAACTGCATGTCTTACCCTTTGCAAAATTACAAAATCTCGTCCTCTTGGGTCAAAGGCATTTACTTCATCATCTCCATAAGAGATACAAGCAAGTGATGACAACAGATTGCATAAACGTCTGGTACTGAGCTTGTTGATTTCAATTGATAAATCATTGGACACCTGGGAATGTATCTCCCGGAAGACAGAATCAGTAAGACATACGTACACCTCCTGAATATCTTGAAAGCTATCAGCATCTTTACCTCTAATAGCTGTCAGTTTTCCTTCATATTTATCCACTGCGTTCTGATGAATAATATGATCAGCAGATTTTAAGCTGGTATCTGACATAATACTTTCTCTTCCCTGAAAGCAAATCTGAACAATATCTCTGAAAGAACAGCCCGCAGCAATCATAGTTGTAAGGAAAATCAAAAGCTCATTTTTAAGACAAATAGGATTTTCCGTATCACCAACACTTGATGTGCATTCTGGCCCAGATGTTTCTTTTATATGCATGTAGTGGGCAGACAAAATTTTATATAATAAACCAAGCCGTTGCTTGTTAGAAGCATACAGTGCAGTGTACACAGTAGAGGAAAGGACCTTTAAAACCTCTGCTGCATGCTCCAAAAGTTCATTCCAATATACTGAAATTTCAGCTTCAATTTCCTCGTTTGTCCACAATTGTGAGAGAAGTAGAGAACTTAAATATCGCACAAGCACCTTCATCAAGCAAAAGCTAATGTTAATTGAAATGTTTACCATGTTTTGCATGTTACATGTGTGCTACGAAAGAAATAAGAGTACCAAGCTTCCATGATTTACTGCAGGCAAAACGCTACATTAGATTTCCAATACTAAAGACTAAACAAAGTTCATACCTCCGATCTCTTGACTCCATAAACGTCTGCTACTATTAATCCGTTTAACAGAACACTCTTTTTCTCCATTTTGACAGACTCAATCAAAGAAAAAACTACCCTTCGTATGTATTCAGTATCTCCAGACAAAAATCTGCTTGTTTCCACCCCAGGAATTATTTGTTCCAAATTCCTGGCCTGATCGGCTTGCTTTTGTTGTTCTTCAATTCTAGAACTCCATTCCTTCCAGAAGGTTGTCTTTATTTCCTCCTGTTTGTCGCTGCCATCTGAACAACAAAATTTGAAAGGTAGTTGGAGAGAAGAAGCAAGGCATGCAAATAGCAGCAAAGAAAAACCATTATAGACTAGATGTCCAAATATTATGAAAGCATATAACAACTAATAATTTAAAAAATTATGAGCTGGAAAATTAATATATTTTGGTAGTGAAGATGCATTGAAGCAGTACCATTCCGACCATATCTGATAAGTATAAGAGTCACAGGAGATGCCAGAAATGGAAAATTTGGAAAAGTATGCCAACAACAATATAGGCACAAAAGGATAGAGGAAAACAATGCATTTATTTGAATATCATGCAATTAGCAGATCATCTCATCAACTAATAAAAATATTTATTTTCTAAGTTAATTGTGTTGGGAACATAATCCTTGGTGTTAGGATTATTGTGCACCATTCCCATGCAAGGAAGACCATCAGTCCAAGAGAAGACCAAGAGTCTCTCGGGAGTCCAAGAGTCCACTTGGGAGATGAACCCAAGGGACATTCTCATTGTATATATTTACATTCAATTAATGAGAATAATGTGTGCTTCACGCATATCTATCTTTGCATTTATGGTTATTCTTCTTGTCTATTTGGCTTGTTTTCAGCCAATCATTTATTTTCCCATTTGGGGCACCTAACAATGGTATCAGAGCTCTTATGAGCCTGTGGCCTGTGCTCAGACCTGCCCATTTATCTGCCAGCATTCCCTGCCTTATTCCTCTCATGTTGGACAGTCAATCATCTACATTCCCTATTCTTAAATTAATTTCAAAATACTAAACAGCAGAAAACTGTGTTGTTAAAGTACAGATAAGTTTCATCTTTACAGACATGGAATACTATATTGTATTTTGCTTTTAATTGTTCCAGTGGCACTGCATTGTGTGTGCTGTGTTTTTATAATTTATTCTCATTGCAAATGAACCTAGCCATTTCTCTATCAAGAAGTACTTACAACAAAAATCAAGGCAATTGAAGCATTAATATGTGCAGTACAAACAAGAAGAACACAAAATTTACCTGAATCAGTTGGCTGAGATTCCCAAAATTTATTAAGCAGCAATTTCCTCCTCTGTTTAGGAGTCAGATGTTCAGAAACACAAGCCTGTAAAGAACTGTAAATCAGTCCTATCTTTGTGGCACTTTGAATCTCCTGATATTCTTCCCGTGTTCGTATTGCCTCATCAATAACTTCTACTCCAAGATAAGGATCTGAAAGGTTCAACAAGTATGAACATCCAAACATATCATTCTCTTGTGAAACAGGCTTTTCCAATGCTGTCTTTGCAAAATTTGCTATTAGGTTGTCCTTTGGAAGAGTGTTGTTATTGGCAAGCCAATACAGAATAACAGCTGTGGCACGTGCATATATGCTGGAGCACTCTCTTGTAAAGACAGGTAAACCAATATCTGGTAGACTGTTTGGGTCAATTGGCGCTGTCCTGCTTAGTTCCAGAAGCCATGGTAGTTGCAAAGTAGCAAAAGACATGAATCTTTTACTCTCTCTTGAAAGAGCATCCCAATCAAAACCCTTATCTTCAGAAAACGTTTTTGTGATATTGGAAAGAGAATCCATCAAAATTTTGAAAATTAATTCCTCATCTTCTACCAATTCAAGGGTGTCAATAGGATCTCCTCCACTTCTTTCAATTAAATCCGTAATTTCTTCTCTGCTTTTCATGGGAAAAGAAGCAATCAATGCCTCTTGATCAGATAAAGTTGGAACTTTCTTTCCAAGGGCATTCCCTAAGTTCTCACATTGACTTGCCAAGTCAATCTCTTTCCAGGCATACAGCAACTCACCAACAGATTCGTCATCACAGTGGCTAAGAGCAAAACCAAGAAGTTCTTTGCGAGACTGCAAATCCAATTTGTCAAGGTCGGGCCCTCTTCCAAGAGCAGCACATAAGTCCCAAATTGGCCCATGACCTTTCCTCACCAGAAGAAGACAAAGATCCACAGCTAACTGCAGATCTCCAGTTGTCCCTGCTTCTCTTGCAATGGCTTCTTCTACCATTGCAATGTCATCTGGGGAATTCAATCCTAGAAGTCTTGCAACCTCGATGACCTCTTCTGCCTTAAGATAGGCCCCTGTTTCACTTGTAATCGCCATTTTAATTATCTCCATTGGGTTTCGCATCTGCCTAAACTGCACAGGTAGTAGAGTAACACCTAACCTGGGAAGTTTAACAGTGATGGCATCAATGACATCATCTTCAGCCTTGACCTGTTTACTACTTGGGAAAAGGTCCAGGCACTCCTTAGCCTTCCAAATCTGTCAAAACCGAAAACTTGTGAGCAGGGATCAATTTAGAAAAAAATGATCTCAATTTGGACAGAAATATGTCTTATGTCAAAACAAAGTTTTGGAGAAACGAGTAATATGAAAAAAGAAGTACTGTTGCAGAAATTTCCATAGAGAATGTAAACTTAGTCAGATAAAACACATGTAACACAAATCAATAACGAAATAAAAGGGCAAACTACATTTACTATTTAATCAGAAAGGGATACAAAATAGATCCACACTATCAACAATGATATGTGTTGCCTAATTATACGATGCATGTATACTTGAGACAAATCTATATGCATCACAGAATGAGTTCAATATAATATTTCATAATTCATTGATGCTTTCATATTCAAAAAATATTTGAGAAATGAATTCCTCAAAGACGAGTTGATAACAACATGGATTTTGTATTATCTAATGATCAGATCCCTTCAAATTTACCATTTGGCATTTTCACGTACAAATTGCAACATATGGACATGTTACCCCCCAAAATGCAAAAAAGCATTTTAATTTTTCAGGCATGCTTGATGAGGATGTACATTTCCAGGGTCTCTTTGTGGCATCAGATGAGGATGTGCACACATGTTGGAGAGTCTGTTGAAACTTGAGGATACCTATCCAGTATAAAAATATCTAAGTTGCCAGGAAACTTGGATTCGGGGAAGGGAACAGGGACGGGGACAGGGATGGGGACTCCACTTTTTGAAACAAGGGAGTAGGGTAAGTCGGGGATATATATATATATAGATAGATAGATAGATAGATAGATAGATAGATAGATGAAATTCAAATCATTATCATTGTACATAGATATTCATGTGCATTAATATAACTCCAAACCATTATACACAAATATGCAAAGTTTCTCATGTATATAGAAAAGGTGCATACAAATAAAAGAACATCGAGTGCAATCCATAATTGACCCAAAATACATAAACAAAGAGGCTCTAAATGGCCTGTAGAGTCCAAAAACTTCTTGCTACAACAAATGATTACATATCATCCAAATCATTGCCTATATTGGGATCCTATTTACCAATAGAACCCTATGCCCCCCTCCTCTAAGCGCTAGCCCTTGCCTCTACCTCTAATCTCAAAGTTGATCCTCCAAGGACAATAGTCAACAGACTCAACACCCTACAATTTTGATGAAACTTCCTAATCCAAGCATTAAAATAAGGTAGAAAAAGCTTCTCATGCTTAATAAGTGATTTTGCTTGGTTGAAGAGTACATTTTTATTAAGGTCATGATAGAGGAGTTCAACAATCAACACCACCAACATCAAGGTACATAGAGAGGTTGATGTGCTTGATTAAATGCCAATCCCTTACCCTCATAGATGATAGAATCCCAAAGCTTATTAATGTAAATTTTCTGGGTTTGACTGCTTGCTGGTTTATGTCAACTTTTCAAGTGTTTTTCACCAACAGCCGGGTTTGTATTGGCTGAAGGTTACTTGTGAAAAATACTGTAACAATTAAACACACAGTTAACTACCACTAACAGGCTGAAAACAAATATTTAATCACATGCACGCCATGAAAAATAGACTCAGTATTTTCGGCAACTGTGCCCTGGAAAAACCCCCATGGGGAAAACCAGTAAGAGAGAGAGAGATTTTTATTTCTTCAGTAAAATAATTCAGTACAGCTATTACAGTCAAAATTTAACTTATCTGACCAACCCAGAGTGCTGCCTTGATTTCTGTGCCTCACTGTGTCTCAATTTCTGTACCTTACTGTCTCAATTTCTGTGTCACTGTTCTGTCTCGATTTCTGTCAGCTCTGTCTCGATTTCTGTGCATTAAAATCACCTCGAAAACAGTGCCAAACCACTTGAAAACTGTGCAGCAGAAAACCTCAAAAACTGTGCAGAAAAACAGTCCGTACAGTCTGTACGGATTCTAGAAATCTGTGCAATAAATGCCTCGGGATTTGTGCCCAGATTTCAGTGCAGAAATTAATTAATCACTCCTCAGGAAATGTGCCCTGCTCACTCCTCGATATTTGTGCCAACAGACTGCTGAAACAGGCTCCTCGATTTCTGTGCTGTACGGCCAGCATTAAATGCTGCTGTACAGTACCTCGATTTCTGTGCTGAGCTTTTGCTGTCTCGGGATGTGTGCCCACTGAAGAAAAGAATGCTGCTGGGAAATTGTACTGTGCATTAAATGCTCAGCAAATGCATTGACACTCGTGCCACCTTCTAGAAAATCGTGCTGCTGAAAGCTCCTCGATTTCTGTGCACACCTTCACCTTGGAAATCGTGCCAATGCCCTAGCTCTCTCTCTTCTCTTTCTCTCTTCACTTCATTCACAAAAAGTAAAGCCAAATGCCTCCCTCAACCCTTTTTGTTCAACCCTAAGTGAGAATCTAATCCAACGGTGGAAAAAGATCCAATCCAATGGATGAGAATCAATGAGATTAAAAATCACTTTAATTTAAATCACTTTAATAAATATTTCACTCACCCACTTAACTTTAGCAAAAAGTGACTTTAATGTTATAAAGTCTCATTAATGTCATTTAATGTGAGGGTCACCTGTTTCCCCCTTCTAAGTGACATTAGGCAAATGTCACTTGGGTAACACTTCCCTAGGTACAAAACTAACAATTAAGTCTATTGAATTCTTAATGGGATCTAAAATTCTACTTTTTGCATATGAAGACCGGTGAGGTTGGAACCAATGTAGTCAGACTCGTTGGGCACTCACAAGTCTTGCAAAGTCTTGCCGAGTGATTGTCGAGACGGTTACTCGTGGCATACTCGCAGGGCAAACTTGGCACTCGTCGAACTTGACCCTTACTCACCAAGCTTGTGGAACTCGACCCTTACCAAACTTGTGGAACTCGGCCCTTACTCACCAAACTCGTGGAACTTGGCCCTTACTCGCCAACCTCACGAGTCTGTGTTCTGCTCCGGAAAGATCCACGTATCCACCTTCACTCACACCGTTTTTGTATTTTCGAGGGAATGTGTGGACGGAAAAAGCCTTTAAGAAGGCACCACTCTCCCCTTTCACTCACACCATTAACTCAATGGCTCCCAAGCTCCTCATTTGCCCCCGAGCTCTTCTCAATTGTCTGAGTGTTTGGAATTGCACATTGAGTGACGGGAGTTCACTATTCTGAGCCTTGAGGAGTGACGGGAGTTCACTATTCAGCTGCCAGCATCAAGGATTTCAACTGAGCAGAGTTCAAACTTCAAAGGGTCGAGTTCAACTGTCAACAGAGTTCAGGATATTTTTTTGGGGTTTTGGTTTTCATTTTATTTGTGTTTTAACTTTTCAATGTTTTTTCCAAGTTTTGTATTAATTTTTTTTATTTTTGGGCCTTTGGCAGCCTATGGAGGCTGCCATCATAGCCTACAGGCCTGTAGGATTCCCTTGCGGTTTCCTACAGACCCATAGGTTGTGGTGGTAGCCTCCACAGGCCTCCCCAAACCTATGTAGGATGCCATCACAACCTACAGGCCTGTAGGTTGACCCCTGTGGCTACCTACAGGCCTGTAGGCTATGATGGCAGCCTCCACAGCCTGCCAAAACATTAATTTTTTGGTAGGCTATGGAGGCTGCCATCACATCCTACAGGCCTGTAAGCAGCCACAAGAGGCAGCCTACATGCCTGTAGGATGTGATGGTAGCCTCCACAACCTACCAAAATGATTAAATTTAATTAAAAAATAAAAAAGTTTCATTTCATTTTAATTTATTCATTTTCCACTATCAGATCCATGGCCCCTAAGGGCTATGTCACAGGGCTCGGCGAATTTCTTCCATGAAATTCGAAATTCGCCGAACTTTATCAAAAACTTGAAATTCGTTCCTGTTCGCCGAATTTGAAAGCCGAACTCCAAAACGAATCGAACTCAAACTCGAACAAGCCGAACTCCAATGAATCAAATCGAACCGAATTTGAAATTGAAATTGCATTTTAAAGCAAATTGCGTTGAAATTCGACGGATTACAAGGCAAATTTATTTTTTAATATAATAATTATTTGTTTTACCTAATTTCTAACCCTAGACGTCAATCCTGTCGTGGCTTTCATTTTTTTCGCCCATTCTCGTGTTCTCTTCTCATTTCGTTGTCCGCCTTTGTTGCAAACCTTATTCGTTGCTCCCGAGTCCCAACTCCCCTGCTCGTCCGGAGTCCGCTACGTTCAGCATTATGCACGCTGCCATGCACCAGCAGACTGCAGTCCAGGCTTCCACTTCACGTTGATTCAAATTTGTAGGTGAGTCACACTCGTGAGTGGTGAGTCGAGAGTTCGAGACTACTCCCAATCTTAGTAGGTGGTCCCCGGAGTGACTGTGTCTGCAGTAGTTACATAATACATTGCAGTCGTCCAGTGCCCACTGTCAGGCTTCCAGCCGCTCGGTGGAGCTCCTATAGCCCGGTTTGGTCGTGACGCTGTTTGGGTCAACGTAAAGGCTCTCTCAACCAACACTCCATCGAATTTCAGTGCATAGTGCCACATTTTGATTTCTCTAGCATAAATTTCAAATTTGTAATTATCTAATATTTTCTTGGTTTGTTAGTCATTTTAAATTATTGTATATTTTATTTTAATTATATATATATATAAGGAAAATTATTATATTGGCAAACCTCATCCCGAACCTAAAAAAAAATTCGAATTCAAACCGAATTTCAAGGTCGCCGAACTCGAATTCGAACCAGAACCATATGACATAGCCTAAGGGAAGACCTAGAAGGCCTCTTGATAAAGCATGGGATCATTGTGTCCAAGTGGTCCCAAGGCAAGATAATCAAGTAAATTGCAATTACTGTCCAACAACTATGTATGGGCGCATAAACGAGTTAAAACACCACCCAAATCGAGTTATGTACAATGATGTCGTAGTTTGTGATGGCTATCTTGAAGAAGTCATAGCAGAAATGCATGCTGCTTTGGAAGGTATCAAAGAACAAAATGCCAAGAGATCTAGGCTAAGGTTTGAAACTGCAGGGATGGGTAGATCTCCAATGGGACCTCTAGGTAGTTGCTCAAGTTTTGCACCAAGTGCTACAAAACATTCTATACTGAGCTTCCTCCATTCCACCTCGAGTGTTAGGAGAAATGGATTTAGTGGCTCATGACATATCTGCATCATCATCAATATCTACTCTCTAGTCTCCAAATCCATCTTATTGGTACTGTTGCCACCGGATTATCACACCTGGTTAATGCAGCAGAAATCTATGCTACTGCTTAGTGTGCCCTTGGGGGCGAGTCTCGAGTCAAGGCTGTCACTTGATCTTGACTCCTTCGTTTAGGCAAAACTCCCAATGAAGCCAAGGGGGGTAGTCCCTAAGGAATGTTTCTAAGGTTGTTAGAGTTTCTGTGAAATGTTTAAGGTATTTATGTTTCTAGGAGTTGTTTTGGGTATTGATTAGAAAGGTTCAAAGATAGATTTGCAACAGAATTTAAAGATACTTTCACTAACGTAAATTGAAATAACTGCCAAAATAGATGCACAATTCTTGAGATGATATTAAGCAAATGAAAAGTGCAAAGGACCAGTGCCTTATGGAGTCAATACAGTATATAAATAATGTTGAATGAAAGGGAAATGTTGTGCAAATGTTTCTTGGTTAATTTTATATTATTATGAGATGAATCTTGTTTAGGGAAAAAAGGGGGAAGTCCCGAGATACTGTGAGGTACAAGGAGGAATGTCCGAAAATCAAAATTCGGTAGCTCCTCACGAGAACATGTGGGCTGGAATAGAGTCTCTAAGGCGGTGTTCAACACTATACCAAACGAGGGTATAGCCTAACTGTGCCTTGAGGTCGCCTCCGAATTGGTCCCGCTTCCTCTAAAGAATTTCCCCACACAAAGTTTGTCGAAGTGCCGGATTTTCACTTATGTTGAGGGGTGGTTGATTTTTCATTTTATTAAGTGAATATTAAATTAGATGTAAATTCTAGTTTGTTTGAACAATTGTATTGTGGAGAAATGGAGAGCTTAACAAAGTAAATTGCAAAATGGAGAGATATGGCTCACCAAGTTTATACATCACTTTCTGATCAACCACCACTAATCGGCAATGCCTTTAGGTGGTGGTGAGAGCATACTTCGTGGCGACAAAACTGGTTTTATTTCTGAGTTAACTTTGCAAAAATGACTGAAAACAAAGATACTTGGTATCCTAAGGTAAAAAGCATTTTAAACACAAATAACAAGTACCCTTGGCTGGAAGTGAGTATAAACACTTATTCTTCGCTGCCCTAGGTCTACTTGTCCACTGTTTAACCTATTCCCCTAGGGTTGTTGACTTCACTTCTTGGTGGTCCGTTCTTTCCCTTCTAAATCAGTCAAGTAATCACTCTATAATTTCTAGAAGTTGTGTTTTGATTGCTAAATTTATTGCTGCTATGCTAGAGTAGTCACCGCACGCTTCATTCCCCATAGACAGAATTTTCAGCCACTCTTCTAGTCAATTTCCATTTTGCTGATTTAGTTGCCAGCCTTAAATCTTCCATTTATTCGTCATCATAGACTCTTATCGGATCTGATTTCATTTCGCATAGACTACCCTCTCATTTTAGGTTCCCGATCCCCTTAGGCTGGAAGAAATCTCACTTTTAGTCATCCATTTACTTATTGCTTCATCTATCTTTTGGGTTTGGATGTCTGATTGTTGTGTCTCAACCATCATTGGTTGAGCGGGGTCTCCCCCTTGACTTGGCCAAGTGCCTCGTCTAAAGTGACAGTAGCCTTGTTCGGTGTGACTTCCGTTCATTTGAGCGGAGGGCCTGGCTATTGACGGTTACACCTTCCTGGCTGTACCCTCTACCGTCCCTATTGGGATACCTACCACAAACAGCTAGAGATAGTGTGATAACATCTCTGGCGCCACTGCCGGGGAGGTAGAGGCCTACCCGTGGTTTTTGAAGTTTGAGTCTGTTTGTCTTTTCTTTTTCATCTTCGCATCTACACTTAAACTTTGATTGGCTGATTCTTGTTCTCATTTACATAATTATTGCAGCCAATACATTTTTGTTTCACTCACCACTTCCCCTTCACGACATCCCACCTTCGGTGAACAAGGTATTTAGTTCACCTGGCGACTCCACCCCGCGGCTCCACTGGAGGCCGAACCCATCCATATAACCTACGTAGCCTTGAGCATTCTGACACATTACATAGCACACCTATCACATACGTCAGACGAAACCTTGGTGAGCACTCCCCCAACTCGTTTTGGCAGGCAGTCAATTCTGCAGCCTCACCTTCTGTGGTAGTGCCACCCCCTCCCGTACCTTTCAACCCTCCGCTAAACAACAACCAAATGGCCAACCCCAATCCTAGTCCACATGCCTTTGGCCGTATGGCTAGAGCTTCACCTTTTAGCTTTGCTCAAATTCAGGGTGCTCCCCACGATATGCTAGACAAGTATTTTGAAAAGATTCCGAAGTTTAGTGGGAGCACAGCGATCACAATTGAGGATCACGTCGAGTCTGTGTGGCAACACATGGAGGCCTACGGGGCCATCGACGAAGATGTGTTCATGAGAGGTATTTTTATGTCACTTGAGGGCGATGCCCGCAAGTGGTTTGATCGACTAGCCGTTGGATCAGTCACTGGTTATGATGATTTCGTAACCAAACTCAACGGTCAGTGGTCGGTCAAACTGGATGGCAAGTATTTACGTAGCCAGCTAGCAGGAATAAAAAAGAGAGAGAACGAAACCACTCACGAATTCAACATCAAATTTGATAAAGTGGTGGCCCAGATACCTGAAACCATTCGCCCAACGGACCCCGCCATCCTGATACATTTGGACTCATTCGAAGGATGGCTAGGGTACCACCTTAAAGACAAAGAGTCGGATACCCTCAAGATTGCCCAAGATAATGCCCGCAAGGCTGAAGCTAACGTTGCGTCCATGGGAAAGCAAAACTTCTTCGACCTTCATGCTCCTTCATCATCACGCACTGATTCCTAAGCCCGCAAAGGCAAAGAGCCTGTAAAAGAGAACACAGAATTAGGGAACACTGATGATATGAAGGAAATGATTAAAACCCTCACCCTTCTAACAAGAGACCTAGCCAAAAACAGGGACTCGAATAGGTATAAAGCTCCATATGGCCCCAAACCATATTGGAATCAAAACAGGAGACCCACCACTGAAGACAACAAGAGACCTCCTGCAACTCCCGAGACCCCTGACACTACAGCCATTCACTGGTGCGAAAAATGTGAAGAGGAGCACCCTGAGGCTGAGTGTAACTATGTCGAGCCTGAAGAACTCATAGAAAACATCAACTTCGTTGACGACACACCTTTTGACCTAGATTTTGGCCGGATCCTCATTGAGGAGGACGAGGAGGAAGATGTTGAAGAAGTAGGTTCCTCTTGTCTACCAGTTCACCCTGTTGTCAATGATCCTCAGCAAATCAAGATCTATAGGAGACACAAGGATGAACCCAGGCCTGCACCCTTCACAGAGAGGCACGAGGTTCCCCATCCGGACCTCGGTACTAGTCCTCATCTCTCTCACGAGCCTTTTGGGCAGAGCATAGAGATGGAGAAGGAACTAGCTAAGATCACACAAAACGTCCCCATGTCTGAGTTAGTCAAGCTCCCTTCGGTCCGAAGTCAGATTGTTGATTTTCTGGATAGCATCCCGGTAGAGAGAGACCTGTCAGATACTTCTGCAAACATCCCCAGTTCCTTAAACATTACACACGATGAGGAGACAGACACAAAGGATCCCCCAGTATCCATTCACACTGCCATTTACAAGAGGAAGAATGGAGGGCACCAACCCTTTTACCTGACTCTTCGTATACAGGGCACGCTGTTGCACAACTGCATGCTAGACTCGGGGGCCTCTATGAATGTCATGCCATTAGAAGTCATGAAGGCTATGGGCCTGGAAGTCACTCGCCCTTACGGAAATGTTTGCGGGATAGATTCCAAACAAGTTCTGGCCCACGGCCTGATCAAGAACTTGAGGGCGAACCTTTTCTCATGCCTAGACATCTCCACACTGATGGACGTGGTGGTGATTGACCTTCCACCAGTCTACGGTATGCTTCTGTCCAGAAAATGGGCTACCGGCTTAGGAGGGCATCTCCAGATGGATTTATCTTACGCCTCCATCCCTAACCCTAATGGGGTCTTGGTGCGAGTATACCGGGAGCCCTTTTATGAGGGACACATTGAGGTCATGGAGGATGCCATGCGGAGGACATACGGGGGATGTGGGCCAGACCAGGAAGGAATGTTTATGGCCTTCGGTTATGAGAGAGAGGATATTGATGACGAAGCCAAGTCGGGACATCCTTTTAGCAGTTGGCTCTCCACCCCCACGTTTCCCTCACCTCATGAGGATTCTGGGGGAGAGGGCATGCAGGGACTCAGCCATGAACATCCTGAGAACGAGTTGACATCTACTCTTGGGGGGCATGAGCTCATGGGGATACAAGAGGAATTCTCCACAGATCACTCTTATCCCCCGAGCCTCCGGTAGCAATTGGCCCTGCTATACTTAGACGATTATTCTACCACGGAGGTTGACGAGTCGGAGTTCTCTTTGCCTGATGAGTTGAGGGTAATCACACGCAATTTCCCTGCTTATAATGAGGAAGACCATGAGATGGAGGAGCGTGGCGAAGACACTCCCCCTCCCCTGGAGGATTGGGAAGTGAGTGGAATCCCTCCCCCGGAGGAAAGAAGCTTTAGGACTATCCCAGAGATGCTGGCCCTGATGAATGATGACATTGCTAGGCAGGCTAGAGCATCTTCCCAGGATCTGCCTGGGGAGGAGAGTGATTCGTCTAATTGGAACTTTTTTCCCCTTCCCATGGTTCCCAAGAGTGATACGGGTAGTGTCGGATCCGATCAAATTTTCCTTGAGGAGTTCTCTCTTCCCGCAGACATCACAAAGGAGTTCGAGTCGTTGCCGGTGGATACCCCACCTCCTTCCCCTCGTCCTTTCTCGTTCCTGAGTTTCCTTCTGCCTTCAAAGATCCCCATCCCATCTGAAGAAGGATCTAGCACTCACGCCACCTTGACACATTCCACCTTGCCTTTCGCACATCCATCCACCCGCAGCCTATCTGCCCAACCCCCAGATTTTTGGACCATCGGTGAAACTGAAATACACATGACGCATCCCAGATCCCTTGGTCCCCGAGCTGTCCCTTCCCTCGAGAGGGAGGCACCTCGGGAAGTTTTGATTGGAGAAGTGGCAATCCCCCTCGACGATGAATCCCACAGTTTTGTTTCCCACGTTAGCTGTAGGGACCACCATCCCGACCATGGCGGAAACGCAGAGTCATCAGTGTTCCGGGACATAGGTGTTGACCCCACTTCGGTCAACAGGAGGAACTTTGTTGTAGGTGACCGGGCTGTCATATCCCACCACGCTTTTTACCACATGGTTGGCAACCACACAGGGCTTCTGGTGGGCCCCTTCCGGATTGACGTCCGCGACAGGGACTCATATTTTCTGGCTACCGAGGATGGGCATTACTTCTCGGTCCCTGTGAGTGGTCACCAGCTCCAGGAGTATGTTCCCAGGTTCACCCGGGGGGATATTCCTTGATCTAGCCTTGGTTCTTACCTTCCTTTTTGCAGCTAATAAGCTCTTGAGAGCAGTAGCCGGTTTTCCCTCGCCTTGGATTGACCTTCATCTTTGTTCGATGACCGGTTGACCCTTTTTGTTTTGTTTTATCTCGCGGTCATTTCGCACTTTTCGCACCCTTTTGATTTTCTGGGGTCCTTTTGCACCATAGTTTCCGTTCAGTTGTCTTTTTTCACTTTGTTACACCTCATGTGTCTGCCCAATAAAATTTTAAAATGTTGTTGAGTTAGTTTCGTTATTGATATATCTTTATTTCAGCATTGTCATTTTGTTTATTTCTGTTGGATTATTATATATGTATATTGTACGGCCTGACGTGTGGTCTGCAGAGATTGGTATAGCGTCTGCATTTTACAGGACTAGGTACACATTGATGATGATGATGCAAATAGCATGTGGGTGCATGTATGTTGATGATGATGAGAGGGGTGCTACGAACCAGAGATTCTGTGGTTCTCAAGCACTCTCTCCCTTAGAGCACTTGTCCCAGCAGGAGCCTGATGTTATCACATCTATGTTAGCTGGAGCTACCATACTGCAGACTGTGTGGCTGAGGACCGCACGGTACTTTTTTTCCAGATCGGAGATCAGTCGCCTTCAAACGAGGCATTTTTGTTCAGATTGCCCCTAGCAAACATATCAGAGGGGACAGACAGTTGGACAGTGTCACACACATTGTCACTTACCATCTACCACAGGGTCACCTTTTCCTTGCCAGGCTTTGACATAAGCCCATTTGAGACAGTTGCTTAGTCTTGTTCTGATCGAGACTATCACAATATATTGTTGGTTTACTATGTGCCCGGATTCAGCAGAGATCCAGCTTAGAGATAGCTTCAGTAGCAGCAGGTATATGGTGCAGCAAGTATTGTGTTTGATGATTATTGCTCGTGTTGTAGATTAGACTTCTTTATACTTGTTAGTACACTAACTTTGCATGGGATCGTATATTTGGTGATCTAGCTATTGTATGATGTGATTGGGCCCTTGATGATGTCAGTCCACCTCTCCTGTTAGACTTATGTATATGCACGCTGAGTCATGTCCCCTACACTTGGCATAGACTTGATCACTTAGTCCCTCTCGGTAGCTGACTTTAGCTCCACTATCACTGTCTCCATCCATCTGACTCATCCATGATACTTGTTCCCGACTTGGATTCTGATTTGTGATCCCGAGGACCCCTTCCCCACTGATCTCTAAGTGTGCCATGACTCCCTATTTATTGTGCCTCGGCTCTTTAGTGTGTGAGATACACTTTTAGACCTGGGATTTGCTCTTGTCGGTTTCCCCCGATGTTGCAATGCAGTTAGGATTGTGTAGCCTCACCGGGTGTTCCCCATTGGTCATCGAAGCATGTATTGCTCACCCCCATTACCTTTGCAGTATGAGCACCATGTTTATATCTTTTGAGATATGTATGTAGCCCAAGAGGGCCTTGATGTAAATGAAGAAATGAAGAAATGTAAATCAGGCCAAAAAGGCCATTATGTTGCAAATGTAAAATCTAGCCAAAAAAAAGGGCTATGAAACTCATTGTAAAATCCATGCAATGTGTTTATGAACACACATGGATTCAGGTCAGCCATACATGTCAGCATTTGTAGTGGTTATTCCTCACCTAGTCCTGCGGGGCAAGGAGGTGAGAGGGAGCAAGGGACAAGCTCAAGATTGCCCCCTAGAGTCTCAAGTTACGCTTTGTCGGACACCCAGTTTGGCGGCTCTAGAAAAGAACCTCACAGAGTCTTCGGGCACGGATGTGAGTTGTGAGATACTTGTTAGATGGCTAGTGGTGGTTTCCCTGCACTATACCCATTTGTGAGGCACCGCCCTTCCCCGTGTTCTGTCATGGCATACTTATCTCAGTGGACCTTGCTTTCCCGAGTTGTCCAAAGGGTTACATGGTCTTCATCCTTATCTTCCCGTGTCCTTTGCCTTGTTGTCCGCATCACCTAAAGTCAGCAAAGTGGTCAATTCTATAAGATGTGCATAGCATTTTAGTCTTTTGGAGGTGGTGGGCCCACCTCACCGGAGCTTTGTATTATCTCGGGATTTAATATATTTTTGATCACCATGTTATCATTGTATTGCTTAGTAATGTACTAATTTGTATAATTGAGCCTTGTCACTCCATGATTGCATACAGGTATTCAGCTAGCACTATTGTTAACCAGATTTGACTTGGTCAAACTGAGTTGACTAGGCCAAAATGGGCCCGAAAAAATGTTGCGATCGGAATTTTGATTTCGGTCAATTATTATCTACAGGGATCCCATATGAGCATGTAGGTGTCAGAATTGCAAAAAACCGAAGCATTTGAGAAATTTTTAATAATTATTGGTCAATTTTGACCTGTTTTAATTAAAAATTATGGATTTTGGGCAAGTAATGCCTAAGTGATGGATCGGGGTCATTCGAGTGCTCATCCCTACCACTTTTGGGGTCCACGATCGCATTGCAGCAGACGGTTCAGCAATCCGGGCAATAAAAGTGGGTCAAAGCCCAATTTTCAGCTTCAACCATATAAACCAGCAAAAATTACATGGAAAATCAGAATTTGACTAAGGCAACTATAGGCAAATGGCAAAATCAATGGTTGGCAAAGGTAAAGCTAATTTCTAAGGTAAAATGGTAATGTTTGATATGTTATTGGCACATTGTGGGGCCCTCTCCATGGCAGCTCAACATTAGATGTCGAATTTGCCCATAGGGGCGTTTTTCTCCACCTAGGGGAATTTGATTTGGTGTTTTATTGGTTTGTGGGGCCTTATGTATTATGTTGGGGGGATAAAACATCCCATAGACACCCCCCAACCATGTTATATTTGTTGTATGGACCCCACATGGGTCCCCCTCTCTCTCCTTGGGTAATTCGCACCCCCACTTAGCATCTCTCTCCACCATTCGATTTGATGGTTGGGGGAGTGATCTCAACCCTCCATTTTGGGGGGAAACCTATTTTGGGAGTGGCCATTCTCTATAAGAGAAGGCACTCACCCCATTGTAAAACCTCTTGGCATTTTTGTAAACTTGTGACTTGTGAATAGAGAGACATTTCTCCCGATCTACTTGTGTATATGGTGTTGAAGTGCTTTGATGTTGATTATTAGCATATTACTAGTGCATTGTTGAGTGTTTATGCGGTGTCTCTATCCATCCTTGGCCAAAACGAATCTGCAAGTGAAAACGACCATCAGAGGGGGACGCAGCTCTTGAGCCAACAGTTCCACGTTGTGCTCTCTCTCCGGGTTTTAGCAAAGGGAAGTAAACTTGCACTTATTATCTTGCTTTTCTTCATCATTTGCCGTTTACTTGTTGATATTTCCTTGCTATTTGCCATAGTTTCTGACTTACCTCTCTCTAGCAGGTACAAGGGCGCACTTGGTCATCTGGCTACTCCGAACGCTAAGGGAAACGCATAGCTTCTCAACACTTAGGCTTCAGCATTTGTTTTCATCATCAAGCTCCTTCATCTTCATTGCTTCAGGTAGGCAATCTCTGCTTGTTTCTCTAATTTCCATTTCCATTGTGAATGTTAAGCTGCAATACATTAATAAAAACCCTAAAAATTGATAAGTTAATTTCCAACCGTCAAAACCTTTTTATATTGAAAACCCGCTTATTATTTGTGCTTAAACGTATAAATCCCAAGTTTCATAGCTTTCCGACTCTATTAGCCCATAGATCTAGCACTGGTACTTTTGCCAAAAACGCGCCTCTAGGGCGTTTTTCTCTCTTAGTTGGTTTGGGTCACTTTGGGGTTCTGGGTAGTTTGGATTTGAGTTTATTTCATCGTTTTATCATAGGAAACCAAGCTCCTAATTGCTAGAAGCGCTTTAAATCACTTATTTGTTGCTGCCCTAGGTTTGCTATTTCACTACTTAACTGTTTCCCTTGGGCAACATCATCTCTTCTCTTCACTTCTAGCTTGTTTACATCCTTAGACTATTTTCAGCCATTTGATCTTCAATCTAATCTATTTTATTCATCACATTCGATCGTTGGTCACTTCTCATTTACTTGCCTATTTCATCTTTGTGTCCACCAGTTGGCTGAAATTAGACTTAGGGATTCATCTACACTCATCCCTTGTCTTTAACTCTTTATTCTTTGGGTTTGGGTGTATTTGTTGTCTCTCAACCATCACTATTTGAGCGGGGTCTCCCCCTTGACTAGGCCAAGTGCCTTGTCTAAAGTGACAGTAGCCTTGTCCGGTGTGACTTCCGTTCATCTGAGCGGAGGACTTGGCTGCTGCCGGTTACACCTTCCTAGTTGTCCCCTCCACCGTCCCTATTGGGATATCTACCACAAACAACTAGAGATAGTGTGATAACACTCACTATCTGAGGCATATCTGAGTCCATAATCCAATGTACCTTCAGATATCTCATCACATGTTTTGCTGCAATCAGGTGAACATTCCTGGGTTCCACCATATACTGACTCAATGTGTTTACCGCAAAACATATATCTGGACGAGTATTGGTCAAATACATCAAAGACCCAATAATTTGTCTATACATGGTGATATCCACTTTCTCTGAAGAAGCATGACTCAGAAGATTCAGATTTGTCACCATCGGAGTAGTCATGGCCTTGCAATCCAGCATCCCAAATCTCTTTAGGATCTCTACTATGTATTTTCCTTGACTCGGGAATATCTCGTCTGGAAACTGCCATACCTCAAGACCTAGAAAGTAATGCATCTTGCCAAAGTCTTTCATCTCAAATTCTGCTGCAAGCCTGTTCTTACATTCAACAATGGGCTTGTCTTCTCTAGTCAGAAATAAGTCATCCACATACAGTAATAGTATCATGGGTTCATCATTCATAATCTTGTAATAAAGATTAGAGTCCGCTTTACTCTTGGTAAATCCCAAGCTCATCAGGAAGCTGTCAATTCTTCCATACCATGCTCTGGGAGCTTGCTTCAACCCATACAGTGCTTCTTCAACCTGCATACATGTGACTTATTATCTTCTACTTCAAATCCTTTTGGTTGCTCGATATATACTTCCTTTTCTATGTTTCCATTCAGGAAAGCAGTCTTCACATCCATCTGATGTAGCTTCCATTTCATCCTGGCTGCCAAGGCAAGAATGGTTCTAATCAAAGTATATCTGGCTACCAGGGCAAAAGTCTCCTCATAATCAATTCCTTCCTTTTGCGAGAATCCCCGGGCTACAAATCTTGCCTTGTACTTTTCAATGCTTCCGTCTGCTGAATGTTTTGTTTTGAAGATCCGTTTTGATGAAACAACCGATTTGTCCTTCGGTCTTGGTACCACATCCCAAACATCATTCTTGATAATGGACTGATACTCTTCATTCATGGAATCCAACCATTCCTTCTTCTTTACTGCTTCTTCAAAACAAGCTGGTTCTTCTTCGAAAAGATTGCACATCAAGGCTACATAGCTGGAGTATGACCTTAGTCTCTTGCTCTCTCTACTGGATCCTTCTGGAGCACCATACTTTCCTGCATCTTGGATTAATTCACGTGCCCAGGCTGGTCTTCTCTTTCGAGAGATCTCCACATGAGGTATCTCCTCAAGTCTCTAAGGTTCTGCCATTTCATGATCCTCTGGAGTAGGATCTCCTTCAATATTTAGAATTGGTTCTTTGCTTGATTCTTCAACTCTGGGAGCCTCTCGCATCTCTTCATCCTCATGAATCTTCTTGGACTTGTTGAAAACTGTATCTTCATCAAATGTGACATCCCGACTAATCTCGATCTGACGGAATCCAGGAATGTATATGCGGTAAGCCTTAGATTGCTCACTATAACCCACAAATATTCCCTTCTTACCTGAAGGCTCTAGTTTCGATATTTTCTCCTTTGGAATGTGGATGAATATCGGACATCCAAATATCTTCAGATGGCTAACTTCAGGCTTCTTTCTGGTGAACATCTCTTCAGGGGTTTTGTTGCCAAGAGCACTATGGGAGATCCTGTTCTGTACATAGACTGCGGTTCTGGCAGCTTCTTCCCATAGATGCATGGGTAAGTCTTGATCGTGGATCATAGCCTTTACTGCTTCTATGATCGTTCTATTCTTCCTTTTGGCTACACCATTCTGTTGTGGATTATAAGGGATAGTGAACTCCCACTTAATCCCTGCTTGCTTACAGAAATCTTTGAAATCCCCTGAGGTATACTCCCCTCCATTGTCTGACCTCAGGATCTTAATCTTCTTTTCAAAGAGATTCTCTACGAGCGCCTTGAACTCTTTAAACTTTTCAAAGACTCCATTCTTATTCTTCAGAAAGTAAATCTAGGTTTTGCGAGAATAATCATCAATGAAGGATGCATAATATTCATACCCACTTAGAGAGGTGGTGGACATGGGTCCACAAATGTCTGAATGAATGATATCCAGAATACCTTTTGCTTTGTTGTCGCTACTTGGAAATGGGTTCTTCGTACTCTTCCCTTGAGCACACCCTTTGCATACTCCTTCATGATCCACCTGGATCTCTGTTAATCTAGTCACTACCTTACTTACAATTGGTAAGGCCTTATAGTGTACATGAACTAGTCTCCTATGCCATAGCTCACAGGGGTTCATGGTACTAGCCATCATTGCTATATCTGCATGACCGTTCAGTTTGTAAAGTCCTCCTTCTTCTACTCCAATGACTACTGCATCATCAATAGTCTTCCCTTTAGGCCACATGAGAACTTCACCATCTACAAATGCAACTCGAAAACCTTTCTTATCTAATGTTGAAATAGATAGAAGGTTCTTCTTCAACCCAGGTACATAAAGTACATCTTTCATGTTCATGGACTTCCCAAAGTCCAACTTGTAAGAGGCTTCACCCATACCTTTGATGGGATATTGGTAGTCATCTCCAAGTTTTACCTTGTGTGGAGATTCCTTCTGGATGAGATGAGACAAGGATTCTTTGTACCCTGTCATGTGCTTTGAAGCTCCACTATCCACTAGCCAAGTATCACTTCCATGAGATACTGAACCAGTGAGTGCTGAGATAAGAACATATTCTTCACTGGAGTCTTCATCAACTCTGGTCTTGTTATCATCATCACTATCTTCCGCTGCATGAGCATGAAACCCCTTCTTCTACTTCTTGTGTTGTCCAGGTTTGTTTGGACAATTCCTTGCAATGTGTCCAATCTTGTGGCATGAGTAACACTCAATTGAAGAGAAATCCTTTCTGGTCCTTCTCTTCTTCTGGGCTCTTCTTGGAGAGTCCTCTCGGGGACAAGGGTTGTTCTTCCTCTTCTTTCCACCTTTAGCATGAGTAGCTAAGGCTTGATCTTCATCGTCATTTAACTTCTCCTCTCTTACGACTATTCTTTCTTCTTCTTGGACACATTCTTCCCATAGGTTTCTGAACTTGATTAGTTTCTTTCTGGCACAAATGCCACGAACAAATGGTTCCCAATCTCGGGGGATACCATTCAGAGTAGTCATCACAACTGTTGCATCCTCTATCATATCCCCAATGGCTTCTAGTTGTTCTTTGATCTAGGATACTCTAGAAAAGTATGAGTGCATGGACTCAAACTTCATACTCTTCACACCCTTGAGTTGATTTCTCAAGGTCATCTTTCTGTTGATGTTCTTTCCTTCAAACAGGCTGGTCAAGGCATCAAACATCTCTTTTGGTGTCTTCTTGGAAGACACATGGGGGATCAAGTGATCCTTGATGGAATCAGCAATGATCATTTTTGCTTTGATCAGGTTCTTCTTATGCCTTGCCTTATCTTCATCTCCCTCTAGTTATGTAAGCCCTTCCTTCACATAGTCTTTTAGTTCATTCTCCTCAAGGATGAGCATGACTCTATACTTCCAGGATCCGAAGTTCTCAGCTCCCTCAAGCTTTTCATCAAGCTTGGTATTGCTTGTCATTTTGCTATAATGAGAACCTCAGATGGAAATAGAAAAGTTTGTAGATCTTAGCTTGATGATTTGCTGGATCTAGGGTTTGACAAAGAAACCCTAAAATTTCAAACTTGGAATTTCAAACTTTTGTCAAGCCAAGGAGATGCACTTGACTGAGGCGAGCAAGCTAGTGTGCTCAGATTTTGGAAACTCCAAAAATTTACCCCTCAAAAGTGACTTGTGAATTTCGGATCTGCAATTTCTGTTTTTCTGGTTTTTCTGGTTTTCTGGTCCAAAACCCGAACTAGGGTTTGATTGATCCTGGGGTTCTGCCCAACCAAAAAGTTCGATCTTGGTCTCAAAATTTCGATTTTTCTGAGGGGATCAATCCTATGCTGAGAGAACTCCAAAATTCTGCTTCTGACAAAATCCCTAATTTCCTGTGGCTGCACAATGTAATCTTTCAAGCCTACTCTAATACCATGTTAGTTTTCAGTTGAACAGCATATAGCATATAAACAATTACTGAAAGATAAACAAGCACAACATAAAACACAATGAACACAGATATTATCTCGAGGAAACCACAAAGGGAGAAAACCCCGGCAAAGCCTTCCTCAATATAGAAATCACAAAGTACAAAAGCTCCCCAAGACAAATCAACTACTCCTCCACTTGTGCGCACCTCTCCTCTTCACTAATGCGAACTTGCTTGAGTGAATGAGTGAATAGAAGTGAGAGAGGTGTCCTTTATTTATATTCTTCCGTTGGGGTGACAAATTCCCCAACAGGGCCGACTTGTCTACTTGACTGATCAATTACATAATATAACAATCTTTAGGGGCTTTTCTAGGTCGAAACATGTCCTAGGGTTTACATTGATTCGTTCAATGACCTTTACATTATTAATTACATGACCATCATCTCCCGGAGGAGGAATACAATAATATAAATAGAATATCTTCCGAGGTTACATTATTTTAACAAACCCTAGATCTAAATTTCTAAGCATGAAAAAAAGGAAAGGAAGAGAGTTTGTTTGATGTAGAGATGGATGGGGCTTTTGATCCAAATGCCCTTGCTCTTGTAGATGTCTTTGGAAGATCTGTAAGCAAAGAGTGTTAGAAAAAAGAAAGGTGCCCAAGAAGAAGAGGAACAACCGAATTCCAAATCCTTCTTGTGACCCGTGATCTGCAGCTTGAAACAATCAACACTTGCAACAATAGATGATGAGAGCTAGTGTGTTAGAAAAATAGGAAATTTGAAGAATCTAAGTACATCTGAATACATTCGATTACTTCATGATCGCTTAACCTCTAAGCAAAAATAACTAAATTAACAACAGTAAATACTTATTTCTACTACATGTAAACTAGATCCATACAAAGATTGAGAACAAATACTGAAAGAGCAAGGAAAAATATCACCTCATGAGAAGATGTAATCCAATACAAGATGCACCATAGACCTCCAAAGTCTTCAAATATTATTAGCAAAATAGCAACAAGTATACAATTTAGCAGAGGTTTTATGCATCCATGAAAATCAATGGAGCAAGAGCTTGCTTTTATAGTCTCCAAGAGGAAGAGGTCAAATCAATGAGAGGAGGGCGAATTGGCATGGAGAGAGGACAAGTGTTGATCCAAACTAGAGTTTGGAGTGGTGGCTTGAGTTCCATTGAATGGGAAGGCTGCCACCTAAGAGGGGCGCCTATTTAGCAGAGGTTTTATGCATCCATGAAAATCAATGGAGCAAGAGCTTGCTTTTATAGTCTCCAAGAGGAAGAGGTCAAATCAATGAGAGGAGGGCGAATTGGCATGGAGAGAGGACAAGTGTTGATCCAAACTAGAGTTTGGAGTGGTGGCTTGAGTTCCATTGAATGGGAAGGATGCCACCTAAGAGGGGCGCCTCCCATGTGAGCTTTGGAAGCTCCTCCATCCACTCCAAGAGTGCCACATCAAGGAAGTCGCCCTCCTCAAGAGAGGGCACAAATCCCAAGAGAGTACACCTCACCTCAATCGAATCCTTGATTGAAGGAGCTCAAAGTTGATTGGAATCTTCCTTAAATGTCCATGCCAACTCAGCAGGGCCACCTCCCCAAACAAAAATCCATTGATTTAGGAGTTTGGATTTTCTCCTATTTTATTATTTTTGAATTAAATAAATCTCTTTTATTAATTTGGAGAGAATTTTTATTTAAGTGAATAATATCCATTCAATACTTAGGAAAAGTGGGTTAAGGGGTTTCATGGGTGCTCCGAGTTAGAAAACGAGCACCCCCATTGTGAACACCAAAATTGACCCCTAGGTTGTGGAGAGGGAAATTTTTGGTAACCACTAACCAGTCTTTAGCTTGCGTTTCTGACCTAACACAAACAGAGAGGGCTCTCTCTTTAACTCACAGAAAGCTGGAAATCATCAAGATTGTCAGTAATGAAAAAACAGACCAGCATTCAACATTTAAGATATTCAATGAATAACAGGTGCAGAAGATCAGATTTCTGCTGGAACAAATTGTTTAAAACCTTGGTAAGAGAATCAGGAGGAGAACTATAGGGCAATGGAGTCAAAAGATGAATCATAAAACACATAACAGTGCAGCTGCATAAGATATCTAAACAGAGGCAAGGTAGCCACCCACGTACAGTCAGAGAGCTTTAAGAGGTGAAACAGAAGAGGAATGAACAGTCCATCAGCATAAGGCATCTAACAAGGATGAATCCTATGCCAACTTTAGCAAAAATTGGTGGTGAAATGCCTTAAATGAAAGGAACAGGGCATTATTTCTATGAATCCCATTCCAATGCTACACTTATCCAAGCATTAGAGAAATTTAACAAAATGAAATACAAAGAAAGATAAACAAATTAACATGAGAAAGGGAAAGACAGACTGCAAGAAAGATAACACAGGAAATCTTTGCAAATAACCCAGCCTCAAAACACTGCTGATGTATTAACAATAAAATCCCAAAAAACAGAGCTGAGCTCTCCTAGGCTTCAGCCAAATGATTCACTCACCCTTAGTTCTTCTATTACAAAGATTATATAGCTCTCTGGAGCCTCCTATTCGACCTAACTCTTAACAGAAAATGGTTACAAGTTTGAGTGACAGATCATCAATACAATTCTGCCACCTATCCTTTCAAAACAGAAATTAGGAGATATGTATAACTACTTTTTACATCCGGCAGCAATTTTCAGTAAATAACAAAATTTGTTAAAATAAAAGACAGAAGATATGTCCGATAGGCTCTCCAGGTGGCTGCCCCTATTAGCTCTTGAACACTTCTTTTATGCCTTCTTAACATGCCAGGTGTTGCATTATTTAACCCTTTAAAATTACCCCCAAGGCTTCGTTGAGCTTCACTCCAAGTGGTATAATAGCAGCTGCAAAAATGATTTAAAAATCTTCGAAGCATGCGTCTGCAACAAATAGATGAACCCCTAACTGCAGCTTTTATCTTCTTAAATACCTGGGCCAAAAAACCTTCCAAGAATTCTGAATAGCTTTGGAAGTAACTGCTACTGCAATAGCTTCATTCATGATATTGTCTTTTTACTAAACCCACACAATTTTAAAGATAGGAACACCAGCAATAACCAACAATTTTTTGCCGCATGAGGAAGAGCAGAAACAAGACCAGTTCTGCGTTTCGAAAATGAAATCCAAGCTCATAATGTCACCTTCTCGACGTCTTCTTCACCTTCTATACATACGACCAGGCCCTTTGACCAGGACCTTATCGCAGCAAAATAGGGAAACATCCACAGTAACCCTGCTTCGAAACTATCTCTCCAAGATTCAATAGCAGATTTAATACCCTGTCAGTAAAATTCTTCCTTTCTTATATAGCCAGCCATACCAATAAACTCTATAGCGTCGAGAATCCCTTATGTACTGTCAATCAAGCCTCCCTTTTGCAAAAACCCTGACGAGGACTGGGCTTTCGTATTATATTTACTTACACGTCTTTTGTTCCACAACGTCCTAATGGAGGATAGTCTGCAAATTTCTTTAATCATGCTGGTGAATGCAAGAGGAACATCATTTGCTGTCAAAACACTGAAATCTCTTATCTCGTCATGAGTCACCAAACAGGTCCTCCACACGTCGACCATCAATGCCCCAAGCTTTTATGGGTCCCAGAACATGCAGTCATAACCCTTGAAGAGATTTGCCACCGAAATCTATTGTTATTTGGAAGATTGAAACAAGTAAACACCTGGATGCTGTGTAGCAGGTGTAGCTGGACGCCAAATGCTAGCTTTCTCATACTTTCAAAACGACCCAACGGAGGATACCTGCAAATGCTTCCACGACCATGGCTTAGGTCAGAATCATCTTAACGAACTCAGCGCCTTCGTCCTTTTGGAAATTTCGATTTGTTCTTAAATAATCATTCCTGTTGCGGCTTTTGATACCACGAACTCTTCACCTCGGCATCGGCTACAGGAGAATGGTCGGTGAAGAACAACACTAGAAAGAAAAACAACTTCCTCCGCCCACTCAGACTCTCCATGTTACTGCAAACATCCCGGTTTATGCACAATTGGCGTTAGGGTTTCGAGGCAATGGGCAACTGTGTCAAAGAACAAGAAGTTGCCAAAAAGTGGGACCATTTCTCCTTTATTTCGACTGCAGTGAATGTATCCATTCACTAAGTTAATAGTCGAATCCGACTCTCATATTGAATAATAAATAAGAATAATATATTAGATGATAGGATAAAAAGATGATATGTTACAATGATGGCCCTGCCTTAAATATGGCTCGGCATTTGCTGTTGAGGAGACGCCTCATTTCACAACCTAACTTTAGTTAACCTAATTATTAATTATTTAATTATTATCTTATTTTATGTTCGTAGCATTGCCACTCTCTTAGAAAGGCTTTGTCCTCAAAGCCTTATAATTTTGGCGCATTGTTCTTTGTGATGTCATGGCTGACGATACATATCGATATGAACTGCCAAGTGTAGAGCATAACTTCCGATATGTGGATGGGTCAATCCATCCCAAATTGATTTGTTGCTGACTGTTGGGATTCCCCACTGATCTGTCGTTAAGAGCTTTGATCACATTAGTACCATTGTCTTTCGACATTTCCCACTTTTCAGAATATCGGTTTTTATGGTTGGGGTGTCGATAGGGAATTTTCACAATGTCATTTTCTTTTACGAGTGTCGTCTTTTGAGCATTGATCTGAGCTAGGAGTTTTATTTTCGTCTCTTCAGGTTTTAAGGTTTCATTCTGTATTTTTTCCAACTTGTTTTCTAACTGCCTGTTATCATTTTGAAACTTCTTGATCAATTCGACTTGCGATTTTCTGTCATCTTCAGATGTCTTAAGTTGTTCCTTAAGATCTTCATTATGACTTCTGATACAACTATTTTCTTCCTGCTTGTCTAGAAGTTTCCCTTCAATGTCGTCCATAGATTGTTCTATCTTTCGGCTATTTTTCAACTTCTTAATTTTTGTGACTGGTATCTTGTTATGATTTCTTAGTCTAAAAATTTCTTCAGCATTGTTAGATAATGCTTTATTACTCTTCATGATCTCTGACTTATGTGTCTTTTTAGGGTCGTCATTTTGTTGTTGAAGAACTTTTATCTGTTGTCGACACTGGCCGACCTCTAATTCTTGACTTTCTAATTTATGTCGTAACTACATTAGTTCTTCATCTTTGTTGCTAACGATTTTGTTCAAGCGTATTATTTTTGCTTCGTAATTATTTATTTCCTTCTTTATTCTTTATATCTTGATTTCCTAACCTCTGATTGAATTTATTTTCGGCTTTTAATTCATCAATTTGCGCATACAATTTTTCTATACGCCTTTCCTGGTCAGAGATTTTTATTTCATTGTACCTTTCTTGTAATTCAATTTTTATCTCTGAACTGTTATTTATGTCGCGCAATTCTTCATTGTCTTTTCGATAACGTTTTAACGTGGCTTCTAATTTTTCTCGCAAATCGGCTTCCATGGTTTCTGACTTCTTCGACGGTGGGATGATCTTCTTTGATTTCTTTGGTGATAACCGATCTTCAAATTTTATTTTATTTTTTAACAATAATTGATTTGCCCTTATAATAATTATTATTATTTAAATGTAATAATAATATTATTTTAATATTATATATTTCCCAAACAATTGTAATATTTTACAATTATGGACTAATATTAATTAATCTCCACGTTGGTTAACCTTTTGCTTTAGATTAATTTCTTTGTGGATTGTGTGTAGATTAGGTGGTTGGGAAGAATGATTGTTACCTTCCCCACCCAAGTTCAAATCTCACTTTTGGTTTGTTCTTAGGGAATAAAACCAAACCCACTTCTCACAAAACCACGTGCACCTTAAAACCATGTGCAGTTTCACTTCTTACTTTTACTTTTTACTTCTACTCACTTCTAAACTTTACTTTTACTTTTACTTTTTTTCCTTTTCACTTCTTCTCACTTCTTTTTTATTTATTTCTATATTCTATTTTCTTCTTTTTTACTTCTCTTTCTTTTCTTCTTTTTATTTTATTTTACTTTTTCCTTTTTCTTTCTTTCTCTTTTTTTCTTTTTTACTTCTTTGGGCCACGGCCCTGGTTTTGGACAAGGTCCTAGATTGGTGGCTACAAGCCTGGCTCTGATACCAAATGCAGTGAACGTATCCATTCACTAAGTATATAGTCGAATCCGACTCTCATATTGAATAATAAATAAGAATAATATATTAGATGATAGGATAAAAAGATGATATGTTACAATGATGACCCTGCCTTAAATATGGCTCGGCATTTGCTGTTGAGGAGACGCCTCATTTCACAACCTAACTTTAGTTAACCTAATTATTAATTATTTAATTATTATCTTATTTTATGTTCGTAGCATCGACTTTACTTACTTCCATCTTTCTCCAGGCTTGAACTGTATAAAACCAAAATTTTCAAGCCTCCTCGCAGTATCCTCTGAGAGGGATTTCACCCAAAATGACACTGTTTCACATGCTAACTGCAATGACAGAAAACCCTAAAATGGGCATCTACTAACTGTATTAGCCGTCATATCTTTAGCTAGAGTATGAAATAAGTAAGCACGTGCTGCGTGATAGGTAACTGGTCATCAATGTACAACTGCCTGAAAGCCAACACTATGACCATATATTCCCCATTGCAAAAGCGACCAACTAGAGAAAATTCTGCTAGGGTTTGGTTATCTCCAAAACTCGACTGAGATCAACATAGAGGGCGTTTGTCTTCTTTTTTGCATGCAACCCTTTTCTGGTGAAGGCAACTGGTTCGAATGAGACTACGGTAAGCTTTGACGATATTTGCAATTTTGTTAAACAACTATCGTCGCCTCCTCGCTCTTCCCACAACCACCGGCAAGTATATTTCCATTTTCTGGTTTATCCACCGAGCTGCAATGGTTCTTGGCTAAACGGCATCTCATCTTTTTTGAATTTGGTGTTAGGGTTCTGGAGTTTGGATACTTCGGTCAAATTGCCAAAATAGGGCAACTTTACCCTTTATAATCCGGCAAACGGCCTTAATCTCCAAAGATGGTATCGCCCGGGCTTAAAGGCAATTTGTAATACCATTCCTTGTGTATGTGACGAACTCAGAGGATGACACATATGAGAGTGGTATTCTCATCGCAACTAGCTATTCCTCATCTCCAGGTTACTTCGGTGATGCGATATCAAAATGACCGTCGATTTTATTTGCCACGAGATCCTGCTATACTTGCGATTTGCATGGAGCCACTTCACTTTAATGCTGCCCGGTGTCGACTTGTCGTTCAGCATTTGAAATGTTGGTTGGAATATTTGCTTATCATTCACATTTTCTTTTTTAAGTCTGGAGGCTTTATCCCACATGCAATACGAAGGTAAGACCTCCACTCTTTATATATCCCCTTGCATTTAATGTTTACCAAGTAACAAAAGAGAGGAGCCTTTGGCCTTGGGCGCTTAGGTGATGGAGGATACGTAGGCCCTTCTTGGCTTGGCGCTCAGTTTCATGGTAAAGCCTTCGGTGCTAGGCCTTCATAACTTTTGCTCCAATTTTAGAATTCGGGCCCACAATCAAACATTAAAAGAAAATCTCACCTTTTCTAAAGCCAAAACTTAGGCCATATGAATTTTATATAAAAATTAAAAGCCTTTTTCCATAATAACCTTTTACTTAGGCATATATCAAACCCCTTTCTTCATTTTGACCTAGGCTTTTATAAAAAACCTTCATGAAGTTGAAACTTAGGCTTAATATAAATATTAAAGCCTTTCTTTATAGCAGCCTTTAACCGTAGGTTAAAATAACAATTAATGTCCCTTCACAATGTAGTTTATTAATGTTTTTTTCTCCATAAGAAATTCTTCTGGGTCCCTTATGAAAATTCCAAGGCTTAGTTCTTCAAACACCTAGGACCATTTCTTTTTCTCGGCCAAGCTTGAAACCTATTTCATGAAAAAATGTTTCTATTTTGCACCACCTATGTTGCCAGAAGACGATTAATGTCGCTAGAAGCCAATTAATCACAAGATTTTTTGGGGGTGCTAACACCCATGCCAAATTTAACCTCCTAACCATACTTTTATCACTTTTTTGGTTTTTTATTTAAAATATTAAAAAAACGAGAAAAAATATTTTTCTCAGAAAGACTCAAAAATCCTAGGGGACCTAGTGCATGTCCATATGACTCAATACTGATGGCTAACATGTTTAAAAAATACATACACATAGGCTTTAATAATCTCCCTAGGTTTGACCACCATGGAAAATACTCCAGCTTTGGATGTATAAGTGAAAAACTCGAAAATTATACATCACTGAAGAGTAACGCATAATTCCCAAGGAAAAAACACTCTAGAGTATCTCCTTGATAACAAACCTAAGGTAGACCAAGCCTCTTTAAAAAAGTACTCGTGCTAGACCAACTTATTACAATTCCCCAGCAGGGGTTTGGACATGCAAATTTTACAAGGGGCAAAACTTTTGCCTGATTAACACTGAACTCTGGAAAATGAACAATAATATTGTTCAAGTCTTTTGTGGTTCACAAGTTGTCCACCATGGTGCAACTTCAGTGGACAACAGGTACAACCTCTTCACAGTGGGTTAATCACACTTGGAGGCTAGGGTTTCTCATGCCTTAGCATAGTCCCATATTTTGCTTTACTTACTTTATGTATCTTGCTTTCTCTTTATAGAAGGCCACTTGGTGCTCCCGCTTTGTATCAACAAAATTGTACTCAATAGTCCCATTGACCTACTTTTGTGGTCATTTGTTGGACATTAAGAAAATTATCTCATATTATTATCTTATCTCAACAACCATCTAGGATGCAACCCTTAACTCATATCCCCATATTACCAGTGCTCATTCTTATTTTGTCAAACACAAATCCGACCCTATGAATCAGCGATATGATAAAGAATGCAAATCCCATCATAGATAGCTTTGGCTCTCGGAGGACATATGAATTGCATGCAGCCCTCTGCAACTCCCTTAAACATTTTGGTGTAACATCTTTCCCCTAAACTCCAACGTTCCTTCTAAGTTTAACTCCCAGACCATGTTCACCCATAAGACTAGCCTCTACAATGTACCTCTACGGCCTCAGTTGTAGTCACCTCCTCCCCCTAAGTCCCTTCTTCCTACTTTTTAACCAAAAATAAAGCAGGCTATCTAGGAGTTGAACATCAGGAGGGGTTCTAAACTGAGATTTTCAAACATGGTAGACTAGCACTTCTAGATTAGAACACTAATTTGTTTAACCATGTTGTTTGCTTGAGATTCCTACAGTTGTGGTCCCACCACACTGTTCACCCAATCCTCAAATTGCGAACAACTTTGATTTGAATAATTATCGAACTCATGGTTGAAAAGATCATCGAATTTTTGGAAACATTGTGAAAAATCGCGATGTCAAACCCGAATAAATTTTTGGCAAGTGATTTTTACCGAAAATTTGGACATTGCGATGTTCGGAAAAAATCAGCAAAAATTCCATGCACAATGGGAAAAAGCATCAATTGCAAACTAAGATGGCTTCAAGGATGATTTTTGGGTTTTTTTTCATTTCTCTTTGCAGTTGTTGGAGAATGAGAGGGAGAGGGTTAAGCATCATCAACAACCAGGTTTAGGAGAGCCAAAACATTGTTCTCATTACAATTCAAATAAAAAATATTGGAGCAACAATCAATTGCTATCTGTCTACATTGTTGATATTCTCAGATCCCAAGTATTTCTTCAAATTCCACCCTCTTAACCATTTTTTTCTAGATTTTTGTAGAGTTTCAAACAGTGTTACATGGGTACTCTTATCACACCATAGTAGCAGGGCTACTATTCTTGCTTAGCAGATATCTGCACAATTTAGAGCTTGGCTATGATGAGTTTATTATTCTGAGATCACTCATGATCAGAGCAGTATATTATTTAGACTTATGTTATACCTTGTGTCAAGGCTAAGCCTTGAGAGTTCAGATTTGATGACCGATGTGACCCTTTATTCCATACAGTTTCAGTTCAATGCCCAGAGATGTATTGCAGCAGTGTTTCAGATGGTTTATGATGATTATTCTTATGATGATATTATATGACCTATGGATTATTGATCATTGAAAGTGGATTATTATCTTGTTGTTTTAGTCATGTTCATAGCTTTAGCTTGGTATATCATTCATGATGTGGCAAACTTTGTAAAACTTGAAATGGACTATCTTAATGATTAATTATAAAATGAACATTTTACTTGCACATTTAGGTTGTCTAACAAAACACACTGGTTCACTACCTTGCATAGATATGGTCTTCCTTGACACCATTTGTCTGCTAGCTTAAGCTCCACCATCACTTGACTCCATCCATCCATGACTTTCCTTATTTGGCCTTAACCCTTGACTTGTCTTACTTGGCTTTCTGATATTGAGGACTTCCCTTTTTACTACCTCTGTGTTTGGACCGCATCCCTGTATGTTTAGTGTCTCGGCTCTGAGTTGGTGACAAAACTTGCCTTTGGTAAGTTGGATTGTAGGCCTAAATCATTCTGGTCGGTTGTCCCGATGTTTGGCACTGGCTCAAACCCCCCAGTCACTTGAGATGTTGTTGGCTAAAACTGAAAGCTCATGTACTACTTATGGAAACTTATATCAATTCGGCCATGGAAACTAAAAAGGGCAAGAGCAATGAACTGCTAAAAAATACTCCTCAAAGTGTATAAGAAAGGTCCAAAAAGCAATCGTTCCTAAATTCTATATCTAAACAATTGCTGACCTTATATATATATAAACATGCCCTGGATGTAAGCTGCGATTAGTTGTGCTTATCAGCACACCTCAAATTCGAAGGATTTATGTAGGCCAAAAAGGCCATGAAATGAAAATGAATGATCCTAATGAACTTGGATCAACTTGATGTAGACATGATGCCTAAGTTGAATAAGCACTCTCTAAACAACTAACCCATTTGTGAGGCACGGCCATGCCCCGTGTTTATTTTGTCCAGCACAGAGTTTGTAGCTCCCCCTTTCTCCCAGTCCAAAGTGTCTTTTAGTTGAGTTTAGACAAGTCACCCCCTTTGCCCAACCTTGTTCCTAGCCTTCATCCTTAGCTAGCAGTTAGACCATGTTCAATGGGTGAGTTTGTCATTTAAGCTATTGTGCAAGTAGATATAAATAACAACGGAATGAATGAATATGATTAATCCCACTGAATGATGTTATACTTTAAGTTAAGCTGTGAATATGATTAGAGGAACATGTCTTAGTCTATTGATATGATTTATCCTGGTTGTATATGGACCTAGTCAAAGTTTGACTATGGTCATTTCTTGGGATCCGTGATGATGTGGGCCATGAAGGCTTATTGATGATGATATATGGGCCCACATACTCCTATTGATGATACTATATGATGGACATATGATTCAAATGGTGATTGATGCAGTTCAGCAGGTTTTATTATTACTTCATATCATCAGATTATGCACTGTCCATATATGGTGGACCCTACAGTTAGCCCATCAAGGCAACCCATGGTGTATGAGTACACACTCTTAGTAGATTTGGGTCTTCTGGATCCAATGACACACTTATCTTTCAGTTCCGGGCACTTCTAACAGTGATAGATGCAGTTTTACACTTGTTGACCAGATTTGGGGTTGATTTCCCAGCCTGAGCGACAGGGGCCATGAGAGGCCAATTCACCTAGGGCGCAAGGCACTGTATGAGGAGGGGGTGGTCCAGCCACTTGATATTAGCATTTACCCCCCCTTCTGGAGAGCCTGGTGGGCTCAATTTGACAGTGCAAGTGCCCTAGGAGACAATTTCAGCACTTTCACAGTTATCGAGGCAGTCCAAAATGGGATAAAAGGGTCACTGAGGAATTCGATTTGGGCAATTGAGGCAAGGTTTTGGCACTTGGTTTTCACAGAGGTCTTCCAAGGTGAACCCTCTATCTTCCAGCCAGTTTTCATCAGTTAGTGGGGTCCACAGAGGCCATAGGAGGCCTTTTACTGCATGTCTCTCACAGATTCTGAGGATAGATTTGATCATTTGTATTTATTTTGGACATATTATATTATTTTATTGTGCCATGGGGATGAGCTAGTAAGGATTGATGCCTCCTAGCCCCACCATGAGCTCCATGTGTCATGTCCTAGTCATATGAGGTGGGCTCTTGTACTTTTACCCCCTCTAGTGGATGACATCACCCTCCATGAGTATCTTCTAGCTATGACGTCATCATTATTTGAGTGATCCATGTGTTATATTGTTATGATTCATTCTTAGCCATTGATCATGTATTGAGATCTTTTAATCTCAACCACTCATTTCATAAAGTGGTTTTGAGATCTAGGGTTTTGGTCTTTATTATCCTATATAAGGAGGAGACCCCCTCATTGTAAAATCATCTAGAGATTTTGGCTCTTGGCTCTTGGAATAAAATTTCTATCTTTTGGAGTACATGCTTGGATCTTGGAGTGGATGTTGGTTGTTTTGATTGTAAATGCTTTTGTCCATTGCACCGGAGGATCTATTGTAGCTATCTTGCATATTTTGCCATATCTTTTTACAGGTGGAGAAGACTTCTTTGACAAGTGCGAATTGGTGGGAAGGCTTGCCCTTCACGCTTGGAGGAGGACGTTTTGGTTAATTAGGGAGTGGTTTTGTCTTTGTACCAACTATTCTTTGCTTATCTCTTTCTTGCTTGTATCTACCTTCAACATGTTAAACTGATTGATGCTTTGCTCCTTGGTTTTGACAGGTTAGAGGGACACACATGTGGCTTGGAAAAAATCGATTTGGCCAGAGGGCTTCAAAAATTCTTCATTTGATCTTTGGCAAAAGTAATCCTCATCTCAACTAGCATTCATCTCTTCATCCAGGTATGCTCCAAAGGTATGGTCTTCTTCTTCCTTAGCTTATCCATAAATTCTAGATCATAAAACCCTAATTGATTAAAACACTCATTTTTCACTTTTTCTTAGATCTACTTGGATCTAGCTTGGCTTTGGGTAAGATATTGAAAACCCACCTCTATAGCATCCACGGCAATTCGTATCTATAGTTTGGTGAGGATTGGCCTTCATTTGACACACTTTCCAAGGCACATTAGCCTTCTTGAGGGAGGTCGCACTTCTTGAGGGAGGCTAGTGGGGCTATTTCCAAGAGATGGGCAGGTGAGATCCCAGTTGATCCATAATCTCCATACTTGATAACCTACCCCTAGTGCCTCACTTCATTGATTTTTGCCTTGTGGGCCCCATTCCTCATTTTGAGGGTTGAGCCCCACTTGGGTCAATTTGGTGATGCATGTTCAATCTCAGATCTATGAAGATCTAGCCATTGGATGCACATGATTTTCAAGATCCACATTCATGCTTGCCTAAACTACTTGGATCTAAACTTTAGTGGCCTTTGGGTTTGATTTGACACACCTTTCCATGCTTTTAGCCCTCCTTGGGAAAAGTCGCACTTCTTGAGTGATTGAGTTGTCCCACTTTGAGAAACTGGGTGGTTGAGATCCCGTTGGATTTGAAAAGAGCATATCTTGAAACCTACATCTAGTGTCCACTTGGGTCACTTAGTGAAATATTAGATCTAGTATGATCCAACCATCACACCTCAAGTAGCCCACTTGATTTGCATCCTAGGTGTCCCGATCTACATTTTGGTATCCTTTTGACTCCATTGGCCCACCCTTTCAAGGCACTAATCCACCTAGGGCAATTTGCACTTCTTGGGAATTGTGTCAAGTACTAGATCCCATATGTGGGTATCTCTAATTTCATCTTAGATCCATAGATCTATCTTTTGCATACCCCTTGGTACCTTTTGCACCCCTAACTTCACCTTGTGGGTCTCATTTTGAACCATTTTCATATCCCAAGGAAGTGGGTCCCACTTGTGTATTTCATGGTACTAGATCTGTTTTTTTGGTCTTCATAGGTGGCCCAACCCATTCATTGGTTGAAACATTTGTCACTCCTTAAGCCTTTTCAACCACTATCTAAACTCTTGGGTCCACCTAACCTTGCATTGGTTTCCGTAACTTGTCATTTACACATCCCTAGGAACCTTTGTTTTGGTCCAATCACTTTTGAGTGATCATAGGGTCTCCCCCTTGATCTTGATTCATCTTGATCTAAAGTGAAGAGTGCCTCGGTTGTCGTGACTCCCAGCTTACATTGGGAACTGTGGCATCTCTTGGGTCACCTCTTTAGTTGTCCATCTCCTCTACCATCCTGGATGGGATACGTTTAGGGACAACTACAAGTTGTGTGATAACAGGTACACATCCCCAAGGGTAGGAAACACGTTTTCACGCCCCCACGTGTCTCAGAAACATAGAAACTCCATTGGAAACATCCCCTCCACGTCCCCGTTTGAAGGAAACTCAATGAAACTCAGAAGGGAAACATTTCCCTCCTAAAAATGGCGTCCCCATGTTTCCCTTGATAGTTTTTTATTAAAACATATTGTTGTCCGCCGAGATGCACACCAGCAACAGCAATCATTCAAAAGCTGTCTCCTCACTACAAGTGGGAGAAGTGTGGCCTTGGGGGCAAGCAATGAGCCAGGTACTGTCACCTGAATCCCAGCTCCTCCGTTAGGCTAACTCCTAACGAAGCCAAGGGGGGTAGTCCCTACAAAGTGTTGTCTATGGCTCTATGTGTTTTAAGTGTTTTTGTATGTGGTGATGCGGATGAGTGTTGTTTAGAAGTTTTATATGATGAGATCACAGTTTTTATATGAATAAAACAAACACAAGATAAAGCAATCCACGTTGCGATTACAAAATATGATTGCAAGATGACAATACAATGACTTGAAATTTAAATAGGCATCCACAAGATAAACTTTAAGCAAATGACAAGGACATATGGTCCATATTTAGGTGATACAAGTGAGTTTCAAAGACCAGTGCCTTATGGAGTCAAAAATAGTGCTTGGATGCTGAAAAGTGTAAGTCAAAATGTAACGTTTGTGAGATCGTTTTGCAAATTTTCTTGGTTTATTTTAGAAAGTTTTAGTGATCTTGATTATTAGGGTTCAGAAAGCAAGGATGAAGTCCAACCGGAAAAGTATACCTTCAGTGGCTCCGTTCGAAGACATGACGGACTTGTCTGGGATCACAAGCTAGGTGTTCAAAGAATTTAACCAGCGAGTGCCCAGATTGGGTTGCCCGGCGCCCACACTTGGAATTTGCCCACTACCTGAGTATTTCTCGAAACAACGTCGGTTCGTTGGTTATGGGGAAAAGATTTTATTATGGTTTTCACTTATGAGATTAACAAATCCAATCACCGTTCTGAGTACGAGTCCAACTTTTTAAGGTCGACAGAGCATACTAGGGGATGGAAAGCAACGAAGTAAATTTTAGAGGGGAATGTGAGTTTGAAAGTTTTTTTATTAAGAGCACACAGTGAAAACTCTCCGACAGAGAGTGTTCTTGACTTCGTCTTATGACAGAAGTTCAAGAGACTTTAACTAATCTATATGATGAATGCAAGGAAATGCAGTGGGAATGCTCTTCGACAGGGAGTGCTCTTGACTTGTGTTATGGCAAGTTCAAGAGTCTTTGGTTCTTTTTTAGAAGACAAGAAGCTTAAAAACAAGAAACCAAATGATAGCTCAAATGATAATGATAAAACAATGAAAGACAGTTAATATACTACTTGCAAAATTGAACTAATCTAACAATTAGTATTCTACAACAAAACGAAACTAAGCTACTTGCAAAAAGGAAAACTAAGCTAGGAAGACAAGGAAGCACAAGACACTCTTCCCCAAATGGAGAAGAAACACAAAAAATGGGAGGCTTTATCCCACTTAGCCTTATTTCATTAATCAAGTACAAATGAGGGAGTGAAACCCTTGAAGTGAAAAACAACTAAGAGATGAAACTAAAACCCCTTTTTGGGTTTGTACATGTTAAGATTTAATATGCTAAGACAAAAAAATAGCAGCATTACATTCCATTTCACAATAATAGCATATACAGGATCACTGAAGAAACAACAAGCACAGCATAAACACAAGAGACACAGATTTATCCTGAGAAACCCTCATGGGGTAGAAAACCCAGCAAAGCTTCCTCAATATAGATGACCAGCAAATACAAAAGATGTAACCCTGAGCATAAGCTCCTCCTTCTCCATAGCAGACCTCTCTCTCATAAGTGCGACACTCTCAAGTGAGTGTGTGTGTGTGAAATGAGGAATACACCTCCTCTATTTATACACTACTCCGACTTGTCTTTTACACAAATCATGTAGGCTCGTATTTAACCATTGGGTTAAATACCCCACTACAACTGACTGGGCCGACCCCTCTAGGGTGGTCTAATAACCCTTTGACCCACATAACACATACAGGGCCGACCCCCACTAGGGAAGTCTAATAACCCAAGTTACCACATTCCAACGGAGGAATAAACATCTCCGGATATACAATAAGATCTTCACGAAGGAATGAAACATCTCCGGAATAATAAAGTACAATTATAATATTCTTTGAAGTTACAATATCTCAACAGTACAAAGGAGAATGTTTATAGTTTTGTCTTCTTGGTTCAAATCTTCTTCTTCTTTGGGTAATCTCCAAAAGGTTTTGGTTCACACTTCTTCTTGTTCCACTTTTCAATGACTTGCTCTCTTCTCAACACTTACAACCAACAAAAGTCCAAAAACTCATGCACCCATTAGTGTTAGTCAAATAAAACAAACTTGAAATTAAACTAGATCTAAGCTTTGCAAAGAATGAAACTAGATGCAACTAAAGCCTAATTATTTAGAATGAAATGCAACTAGCAACCTAAATATTCAAGAGTAAAATGCAACTATATAAAGAGATCTAGATGCAAAAAATAACAACTAATCTATATGCAAATCACTTTTTAGATGCAAGTTTTTTCACTTTTAAATGAGATCTAGAATAAATGAAAACTACCAATGAACAAAATGCAAGATCTACTCTATCAACAATGCAATGCAAAACTATAATAAAAATGGATCTAACTACTAACAAGTCACTTGTAACCTAATCAATGAAAAGCTAAGATAACTTTAACTTAGGAAATGAGAGATCTAAAACTAAAAGTGCAATGCAAACAAAGACTAACTAATAACAAAGTTTTGTTGCTTTTTTGTGTGAAAATTTTAGGGAACAAAGAGAGGAAGCGAATGGTGGAAGGAGGAAAAGGTAGTGCTGCAAAATGTAAACAGTGAGCAGCAAACAGTAGGTAGGAAAAGACCCAATCAGTGGATAAATGGAGCCCAACAGTAGTGTGAAAGATGTCAACCGAACAGAAAAGAAAGGGGCAGCGAACAGTCAACAAGGGTAAATGCAAACAGTGAGGAAAAGGGGATGAAGACAAATGGAAAAAAAGGGGCAGCGAACAGTAAAACCAACAGTGAATGAGCAGCAAGGAAGATCTAGGAAAAAGAGAGGATGAAGATGGGCAAAACGAGAAGACAAGGTAAAGACAAACAAGTAGGACGAAACTAGGGAGGGCAATGACAAGAAACGAAGAGAAGATAAGGCCAAAGCAAGTCCAAAAAATCAAGAATCAAACAAATAAGGTGGGATGAACCTTGGAACAAGGTGACCACTAGAACACTAGTCCTAAAAACCTTCCAGCTAGCTGGATGCACGCAAGGATGCTAGTGGGGAAAGAGAAGTAACCACAAAGTTATGTGGCACTTGGGATCAAATCCCAATATACTTTCTCAAGGCAAAACTTACATATGAGAACACAGAGAACGAAGACAAAGAGAGAGTGTGGGAAAGATAAAACCTGAAGATCCACCACTCAAAAAGCCAAGTAACTAGAAGCTTGAGAAGTAGTTTGTTTGATGGATGAGGCAAGCAAGCCCTTTGTTTCTCGATTTCTTAAAGCAAAGCTCCTTTGGTAACCTATGGAATGAAAGTGTAAACCGAGCAAGAGCTCTTACACGTGGGAGAATATCTGAAAGCCACACACTTAAGAGAAAAGCATAGATTGTATAATATTGTGCTAGATTGTTAGCCTTCTAATCACAAAATCGAATGCTTAAGAATCAATAGCAAGTAACAAAAAATGGTATCACCTTATGCAAGATGAAGCATGGCACACAAAGAGCTTCCACATTGACCTCCAAAGTCTTCAACTTTATTCAAATACTAAACAAGATTACAAAATTCTCCAGAGTTTCTATGCACAAATCTCCATGAGAAAGAACGAGGCAATGCCTTCCTTATATAACAAAACTAGACCAAACCCCTACCCTATTCGAATTGGCAAACAAGGAGCCAATGGCACAAGTCTAAAGTCGAATTCCCAATCACATATCAATCAAATCATAGCTTGGAGTGGAAACAATCACATGAACTCGAGTTCTAGATGATGTGGATGGGGAGGTGGCCTCCACCTTGGCAAGGCGCCCCCCATCCCAATCTTGGAAGCTTCACCATCAAGTAAACCATTGCCATGTGTAATATTCGAGCCCATACCCTAGATTGACGTGAGCTCTATGGAGGCATGCGTGAGCTCTATGGGAGACAAGAACTCAAGCTATAATAAATGGAACATGTGTTTAGTAGAGAGCCAAGCCCATGAGGTGGCAAGGGCGCCCACCATAGCCTTTAATACAACTCAATCAACCAATTAATTAATGCCATATCACCAAATTCGATTTCTGCATGCAAGTGGGCGAATTCACTTGGAGTTAATCACTGATGTTGCCTGGATAGTTGACTGAATGATGACTGAGATGATTGGAATCTTTATTAATGCCTGGTGCCATGTCATTTAGCCACTGAAATAATCCAATTTGGATTATTTTGGAGAGAATTGGATTATCTCCAATTTTTAATTTTTTTGAATTTAATTAATTAATAATCCTCTTTATTGATTTTTTGAGGAATTATTAATTAAGTGGCCAAATAATGGTCTGAAACTTAGGATAAAGGTGTCCAAGGTCTAAGTATGATTTTTGGCTTAGGAATTAAGCCTCCAATCACTGAAAAACACCTCTGGACGACTGACATATTACAATTTGAATTTTTCCATTTAAACTATGGAAAAATTAATTATTAAAAACTAAAATAATTAACTGTCCAACGCGTCCGGTAAAAAAATTTCAGACAAATTCTAAAAACCACTACAGACCTAGGAAATGACCACTGACTCGACTCATAGTGTCTAGTAAGTTCATATTCATCAGTTGGACCCTAATAACCCCCCATGGCCAGAATTTCAAAATTGGGCATTCCAGCTTTGGAGGAAGCGGGAGAAAACCTTGTCAATTATATCTCGGCCGAAGGCAAAGTATAATTGATCAGGGTAAAAAACTCCCTGGAATACCTTAGTTGATAAGCCAGTCATGGGTGACCGAGTCACTCAAACCCTACTAGCACACTTTTATTACAAAAAACCCCGTGGGGCATGGTCATTTCAAGACAAACAACAAACTGACTAGCCAAAACTGGCTAGGCACAAAGGATGGATCATCTGATATACTGGAACACAAACACTTATCATGTTTGTCAAATGGCGGCTCTTCAGATAATCCAACTATGGTACAAATATGTTGGTAACAAATATAAAATTAACTAAGTTGCCAGGAAACTTGGGTACAGGAACGGGTGCTACGACGGGGACGCCACTTTTTGAAACAGGGAACTTGGGTACGTCGGGGCAAATATATATATATATATATAGATATAGATATAGATATATATTTAAATTTTTATAATTCTAAATTTATAAATTATAATACATATGAAATTTAAATCATTTTCACTGTACATGTATATTCATGTGCATCCATATGAATCCAAACCATTATACACAAATATGCAAAGTTTCTCATGTATATAGCAAGGGTGCATACAACTAAAAAAACATCAACCGAAATCCATATCTGACCCAAAATACATAAACAAAGAGGCTGAATGGCCTAAAAACTGCTTAGTTTGTTTAATGTAGAATAGGTTCTAAAATTCTACTTTTTGCATATGAAGTTCAATGAGGTTGGAACCACACTTAAACATCCTGAAACAGTTAATGGTAATGTTAAAAATTTAAGTAAAATGATAGAGAATGAAAGATAAGGAGAATGTCACTTTTAATATTACCATTTAATATTACTGACTTTAATGTCACTTGTACAAAACTAGTTGGACTCTACCAAACTGGTCCTTATGCGTCCCCAAAACAGGGGTATCCTGTATAAAACTAGTCCCTAGGCATCCCCAAGCATTCCCAAAAACAGGGGTACTTCGTCCCCTTTGCAATCAAAGTCCCTTGAATCTGTGAGAAACGTCTCGGGTACTTCGGCCAAAATTCGATTATGGCCGGGTACGTGGGTACGAGGTATCTGGTACGTGGGTACGGGTACCCATGCTACTTAGAAAATTAATAAAAAATTAATTGATAAAGGGCCATGCCATCCACTATTTTCCTTCTCGTAGCCTCGATTTCATTTTGTTGTCCAATATGGTTGTATTTCCAAATTTGTTTTATTAGTTATAGCCTGTGTTACCGGATCCGCCAGGCAAGGTTCCAGGATCCGAGGTTCCAAACCAGATCCGGATCCAAATCCGTTGGGATCGGCCAAAAATACGCTAGCGAGCGGTTAAGGAAAAAAGGGATACGGATCCCGTCAAGCATAAACAAATCCGCGATTTAACCCCACCAAAAAACGTGCCCGACCCCAAATCCAATACACCAGCGAATACGATTTGTCAAAGCGAGAAGTTGTGAGGCGTGTGATAAGTTCCGTAGGAAATCGCGTCGATAATATCATTGGCGGGGCAGACTTCACACTTCTTCGGGCGAGCTCTTAGCCCACCTTTTGTGGCTTTAGCATCTGCCATGATTTTCCCGCTCGGATTTGCCATATGGATGAATATGTAGTTATGCCATGTGGATGAATGTGTTCAGTAGTGGTCGGGCCGTGTCCTGTTGTGCCACGTTAGATATTTTTTCCTTTGTTATTTTTTTATTTTTCGTATGGTTTTTTTCATTCATTCTAAGCATATATTAAATTGTTATTTTCATAATAAGTTTATAGGCAAAGTTTCATAGTAATATAATTTAAACAATTTATTACTTGTAAGTATTTATAATTACTAAGTATTATAATTATATATTAACTTTTATTTCTATTTTTTATATTACTTTAATATTTATATATGAGTTATATATTTAAAATTTTGTATTTCTTTAAATTTTTATATAAGTTTTATTTAAAATACATATAAAAAATTATTTATATCGTATCCTTGCATTATCCGGATCCTGGCTTTTCAAAAACTTGACGGATTTGTATCCGTATCCGTATCCGTATCCTGGTAACTTAGGTTATAGCTTATGTATGGTTGTTTTTCATTGTATTTCACTTTATGTATGTTGTAAACTTGTATTAATTCTTAGATTATAAAATTAGTGACTAATGACTTATGCTCCAACTTTCAATTTTTGTCTTCGAATATAAATTTAGTAGTATTCTTGGTGGGGTCCCCTATGTTGAAGACCCCGACGTACCCTTCGACATTTCCGAAAATTTGGGGGGGTACTTCTGCATATGTCGTTTCTGCGTTTCCTTGCACCCACGTCCCTGCGTCCCGGAAACTTGGGGGAACATTGGTTTCAAAGTCCATGTTGCATGCCTCTTATTATCATTTTTCATGGCTCATATCACCTTGTGCCTCATTGTCTAACTTTGGTAATCCTATTTTCTAGGGATAACCCCTTGAGTTGGAGGAGAGCCAACCTTAAGTGTAGACGATAGGTTGCTTACGTGGCAGTGGTAACCATCCTAGTAGTTCCCTCTCAGATTGCACCTTCTGGAATAGGGCTTTTATCATTAAGTACGGGTTGGGAAGGTAACACCTCCTAAGAGGGGTTATGGACCAACATAAGTAGGGTGCACTCCCAAAGTGCAATATTGAGCCTACATATCAAACATGATTGGATCAACCTTAACAATAACCTAGCAATACAATAAAAGATCATATTAATGCCCCACCAAATTAATTAATTACACAATAGAGCTGGATGTAGCTGAATATGAGGATTACACCATTCTCAAGAAAATACAATGAAATTCTTACACCTAAAAAGTCAGACATATGGAGCCTAAATTTCTAGCTGTTTTGAGATGTTTCAAGTTTGATGTGACAAACCTAAGTGTCATTATAAGACATGAAGGATGGCATACATAGATACACAGCCTCAATAAAAGAAAACATACAAGTGATTTCGGAATAGGGGTCTATAAATATTTTAAATATACATTGCCCATAGAACATGACCAATTGGCATGACTAACAAGATTGATTAAATAGCTAATAAACACTAATTACTAACTGATATGACTCTAATTAATTTAAACCACATAAATTTCATTTGCAATAATGCCCCCAAAGTTGTCTTACAATAACTAGAATATTCTATAATAGTGCCAGAAGGAATTTGTCTTTTCCCTTCAATTCTAACAAGCCGCGAGAAAGTAGAAAAAATCAATATCAGAGCAGTACTACTCCCCGGCCTGCATAAACTTTATAGGCTAAATTATGTATAACATCTGCTTTGAGCAACATAAGAAATTTACAGCAACATGTGATTCATAAACCCAAATAAAGTAAACAAAGTAGAGTTTGATGAAAGCATACTTCAGAAGAATCCAAACTCGAAGCTGAGAAGAAATATTCACGTGCTGCCTGTATAACAAGCATTTCTGCTTTCTCTGGTGCTAATACTGTACTTGCTGTCCCTTTTAAATAATTCCTTGCCAAAGAAAACTTCCCAGCTTTCAGTAACCCTCTACAAAACTCCAGCAGCATATATTCTGTGTCTAGAAAGGGGAAAGCTTTTTCCTGAAAACACTGCATATCGCGCCACATAGTTGCCCATTCATTATCTGATCTCCCTGGTTGACGGCGCCCAAACTTGGAAAGAACTAAACGAAGTAGCTGCTTTACTCCCTTTTGATCATCATGGGCTTTAAGAAAAAAGCCAATTGGTTTTGCCACCTGCATAAAATAGACAAGAAAGCATCAGGTTTCAGAACTACAATCTGCAGCTTTTTGTCACAGCCACAACATAGCCGTGTTATCTCTGGCATATCCCAGTGCATATGTGCAGATTTATTATGTGCACATAACAGGGTAGGCTTGTCTCTCCAACAATATCAGTTATCTTGTCAGTAGTCTTCACATCAGATAGAAACAAACAGAACATGTGAGTAAGCTACCAACATTAAGGAGAAAAACGGATGCAAGGTTTCAATATCATAAGAATGGCAGATGGGAATGCTATCATTGAAAATATGGCACAAACACACACTGGCATTACTGCAATTGTAAGGAATAGTTTTGTATGTTCCATTTTTCTAATGAATGCATGTACCACAAACATCATTAGCTATTACCTAGATATGTTGATACCTTCTTATATAATTGTAAATTTCTAAAATGTTCCCAAAATCTTAGACAATGCCACAAACTAGCGACTGCACATCTGCTGTGATATTGAAAGCTACTTTCAAGGGAGGTGATGCTTTGAATTTTAAATAATTTCTACATATATGAGCTAGATGTTTTGTTTATTGAATCAGCAACAGAAAATCATAGAAAGAAAGAAGAAATTGTATTAATATCCAGAAATGACCAAATTAGGCCAATTGGATTGGAAAGTAGATAAGATCAGATCATTTTATTAATGTCCGAGTAATGACCACAAAAGTAGGTCAATGGGACTGCTGAGTACAACAATGTCATTAAAAAGCAGGAGTACCAAAAGGTCTTCTATACAACGGTAAAATGCAGTAAGTAAAGTAAAGTAAAGTAGAAAAGAACATGAAGTCTATGCTGAAGCATGAAAAACCCTCGACCCCAAGCACGGGTAACCGCACAGGGGTGGAGATGTATGTTGAATTAAGATACAGCTTCGGAAGATATTCTTATTGTATTTATCTTATTGTATTTGTCATGTATTTGCCATGTAAACCCTAAGAAGATATTCTTATGTCAGCCCAGAAGATTCTGAAAGTCAGCAAGAAGTCAACCAAAGAAAATGGAAGTGAAAAGAAAAAAGTTGGGACTATGGTACAGTGTACCCACACTATGGTGGTAATCTTACCCACACTTTGGTGGTAGTCTTACCCACACTATGCGAAGTGGTTGGGTGTGATCTGGACTACTAGAAGAAGAGAAGATCATAGAGAATCTTCTAGAAGACTCCAAGAAGTCATTAGAAGTTATCCAGAGTAAGCCAAGAAGAAAAGATTATTAGAATTAATATGAATAAGTTAAAGAACAAGCCGACCTAGTAAAGTAAACCAAGTTTAAAGTAAAGTGACTTCACTTGTATAAATAGAAGTCAAATTGTCTCATTTGTAACACACACTCACAATAAGCAAGTTTGCTCAAGCTCGAAGAAGAAGACTGTTTTTGGGTTGTAGAAGACTTGGAGGACATCTATCTCTTGATCTAGGGTTTGTGTAGAGTATCTCTTGTTAATTTTTTATGGACTTAGGGTTTTATGCAAAAGAATAACAATTCAATATACTTTAATGCAAAAATTAGATAAACAAGTACTGAAACTAAATGTGAAATAGTACAGCATTAACTTCTAACATAATTTTCATCTCTTTCAACTTCACACCTTTAACACTACCCAACTTGTGTTAAAGTAATCTTCAGTAACATGTAATTAATAATAAAATAATCAACTTGTTAGTAGTAAAAGGAAGATACTTACCTGGGTGTGAAACCTTTCCTGTAGAATACTCAGAAATGTTACTATCAGAATAGACTGAGCCTCTCAGAGGCCAGTCAATACTAGGAATCAAATGACCCTAATAAAGGGTTAGTACAAATCAGAGAGAGACAGATGATAGGTTGAAAGGTAACAATAATGGTAGTCAGAATACAAACGAGGTTACAATAAATATGGTCTCAAAAGAAAAAAGTTTCAACATAACCGATCATAAAACAAACGACTCTCAACACACTAGATCTAACCACAGGTGATCAAACAAACAGGTCTGATCACAAGTACAACTCAGCAGAAATAAATAAAAATAACATTCAGATCTGGGTATAAACAAAGCTCAATATAATAAACAAAGTCTGATCACTTTAGATCTGTCCACCAGCATCCATGTTTTACACAGACCTACACACAGCTGAGTAGGACAAACCCCAGGGCCTTAGCCCTGCACAAATAATTAATCAGCAGGCAGAACATAGATCAAAAAAGGCACAGTTTGACTTTATGGTCACGGCCTCCTCAACAGATAAGAAAAGCACAGATCAGACTTCAATGACAGTTCAAAAAACAGGTCACAACCAGATCAAACTTTTTCAACAACAGATCAGACCTTGATTAGGCAAGCGAACTCCAAACCAACCACAAGTAGCAAACCGGGTCTCAGTCAAGACACTAAAGAGCAGCTCGGATCACAGGAGAGCAGATCAAAAACTTCAACAGCAGAAATGTCCTCCAAAGAAATCATGGGTTGCATGACTAGGCATAATAACTTCTTCTCAAACCCACGGTTCAAGTAAACAGCAGCATATAAGATTTAACGTCAGTCCTAACAATCAGAAATCAGATCTGAGGAATGTAAAAGGCTTCAACAGGTGGGCGGCTTCCAAACTTGGGTGAGCAACAGTGATATCATTGGCGTTAGGAAGAGGGAGCAGAGCTTAGATAAAAAAGAAAATGATGATCAAATGCCAAGGAGAAAACTCTAATATATAGGACTAGGTTCTTCTAGAAAGATCAAAATAATATTTAAGTTAAGATTCCATGAAACTAGGAAGGTACCACTTAATAAAAATAAAAGATAAAAATAAAAAATAGAAATACAAAATAAAAAGTAAAAGTAAAATTTAAAAAAGATAAAAGATAAAAAATATAAAATAAAAGATAAAAAGATAAAAATATAAAAGATTAAAGATTAAAGATTAAAGATTAAAGATAAAAGATAAAAGATAAAAAAAATAAAAAAATAAAAGAGTCACATAAACATAAGTAGGGTACTAGGGTCAAATAATTAAAATAGGTGAGGGTACAAGTACCAATATATGGTACAAGTTAAATCATGACCCAAAGTAACATAGGTGAGGGTACATGACCCATAACCCCTAGGACCAATGATAAACCTTAAATGTGGTCAAACAACCAAAGTACCCATAAGACCAAAAATTATAAAAGGTGGTACAACTCAAAGAATAACTTGAAGTAGGTAAATGACCCCATTAATCATAAGTCAAAGAAACAACAAGGTGTAAGGACCAAAAGTTAACCAATAAAGGTGGGGTGTACAACTAATCATCTCTCTCTCAAATGTACAAATGTTCCATATAACCAGAAAGTTCATCATCACTGTCTAAGGAAGGGTCCACATGGATGATGTGATCATGTGGTCCTCTAGATTGCTCCTAAGGTCAAATGTTAGTGGCTCCATCAAGGGGTGGTGAGTCCCTTGAGAAGACCATCTAACTCAACCATTTTGAAGACCTACGAGAAGAGGACATCAAACATCATCATCGTGGTAACTGACCAAGAACCTTCATTCTCAAGGAATAGCTCTCAGCCCAAAGCTGAGCTTCAGTCCCAGACTGAGTCATGTTGATCAACCCTCTGGTCCTTGACCAGGTCCTCCATTCTCCCAGAGAATGGTCCTCAGCCTCAAGCTAAGTTTTCAGTCCCAGACTGAATGTTGATCAACCACCTGCAGGACCTACTTGGTCCTTGACCAAGAATTTGCCTGGTCCTAGACCAGTATGTCTCTGTCTCAACCTGCAAGATCTGCTTGGTCCTCATGACCAAGAAACTATCTAGTCCCACACCAGAATACCCTAGAGACAAATAGGGGCCCTAGCCATATGCTAGGGACTTTGCCCTGGCATCAACCTGCTTGGTCCCCTGACCAAAAACCCCAGGAGACAACTGGGGGGCCTAGGGTACCTTCTAGGGTCTTACTCTTTACTCTACCTGGTTAACATAACCAGGAACCCTAGTTAACTGATTAGGGTACCATTTGTAGAAATTTCACTTTTCTAACAGGCTTTCAAGTTAACTCAGATTAACAATGTTTAATAAACCATCTCATTTAACCATAGATAGCTGAAAATGAAATTTCACTCATAAACATATCTGAACTGGAAGCACAAAAGAAGTACTACCAAAATACTGAGAACAGAAAGAAAATAACAGCCATGCACATAAAATTTCAGACTCAGATATTTTAGACAAAATGGCCCAGGAAAAACCCCGAAGGGAAAACCTGTGAGAGAGATATTTTATTAATTTATTCTTCAATAAAATGTACATCAGAATTTTAATAGTAACAAGCACAACTTATCTCAACCAACAAAATTAACAGGTTGCCTCGAATTCTGTGCATATATTTCTGGAAATCCTACCCTTCTCAAGCAACAAAGAGTTGTATGGACAGCTCCTCGATTTCAGTGCCAAACTCAATTTTTTGCCTGGAAAGTTGTGCCCAACAAAACAACAAAGAAATTAATTTTTTGCCTCGAAAATTGTGCCTCGATTTCCGTGCACTGTATGGACTACGGAATTAATTTATGTACTTGTCTCGAAATATGTGCCATTGTTTTCTTCTCGAAAATCGTGCCCAGAACTGTTGTACGGTCTTGGAATCTGTGTTGTACCTAGATGATATCTCAGACAGCCACTTTCTCTCTCTCAAACTCTAACTGGAACTTGCTTTCCAATTCTCTTGGAATATCTCCACTTCTCCAACTCTCTTGGGATGTGTGCAAATGAAGGGATGGGGTGCCTTACTTATTGTTTTTCCCTTGTCTTTTCACTTCACCTTCCTGGGGTAGCTGAAAGGACACTAGATCAAGGGCCCACATTTAATCTAGTGTTTTCTCATCAATGGATAAGAAAAGTCACTTTTCTCTCCATTAAATATTTTCTCTCTCAACCACAACTTACATAAATTGAAAAGTCACTTTATAACTCTAAAGTGACATTAATTACTTTTCTCAATCAATTAATGCAAGGGTTATGTACTTTGTCTCCTTTTTAGTGACTTAGGAAAAAGTCACTAGGGGAACACTTCCTTGGTACAAATTTCAACACTCCCTCTTACCAAGGAAGGTGTTCTCCCTCTCTCCCAACTTATCCCTGAAGAAGATAAACTGCTTCCCCACCAAAATGAGGATGTGTTCACTCTTGAACAATACTGCATATCCTACTCCCTACAAGGCTGGAATTGAAAGTCTGTTGTCCTGCAGCCCTGGAATATAACGTACTCTTGTAATCTCCAGAATCTCTCCAAACTCAAGCTGGAACTGTACTCGTCCCAAACCTCTGACTGCATGCACTGTCCCATCTCTATCCTGTACGAGCTGCTCTGGAATAGTCTCAAAAGTGAGGAAGGCATCTCGCCTCCCAGTCATGTGACTACAATAGGAACTATCCACAATCCACTCCCCAGTATCAACTAGTCCGCTACTGTCGCAACTCGAAATAGTAGTGACAAGAGAGAACTCTTTCTCGAACTGTGTAGCAAAACACTCAATCTCTGCTGTAGCTGCAACCTGCTCCTCTTTCTCCTGCTTGCCCTTCTTCTTCTTAGGTCATTGGCCTGCATAATGACCAAAATCATTGCATGCATAGCACCTGACTCTGCATAGGTCTCTCTTTTGCTCACCCCTCTGCTGCTTAGTCCCTCCCGAGCCCTTCTTGGACTTCTTGCCTTTCGCTGATAAGGCAATGTTATGCTCATCAATATCGTGCTCAGCCTTCCCTTGAGACCCTTCTAGGATCTCCTCCTGAGTAAACTCATCCCATAGTCTTTCCCAAGAGGGAAAGTTCTCTCTTCCAACTACACACTTCACGAACACATCCCACTCCTTAGTGAAGCATTTCAGGGCTATCCGCACTAGCTCGGGATCGGGAATCACCTCACCAACTGCACTCAGTTCATCTTTTACCTGTTTGAGTCTAGTGAGGTAAGAGGCTACATTCTCACCTCTCGCCATCTTTGTGCCATGAAGCTTATCCTTTAAAGCCATTTTACGATTTTCATTCTTGTTCTCAAACCAATTTTTCAAAGTATCCCAAATCTCCTTAGCAGTATGTTTCTCTGCCAAATGAGGAATGAGGTGATCTCGAACACCATCTACAAGCAATCTCTGCGTTCTAGCCTCCTTCACCTCATGTATGTCAAGGGCTATAGGATTAGTTGAGGGAGGAACCACTGTGGTACTGATGAAGGTCCATAACTTGTTCTCCTTGAGAACCGCTGTCATTCGGGATTTCAACTGCAAGTAGTTGGAAATCCCTTCCAACCGATCTTCATACCGGATGCAAGCCATCATTCACTGAGAATAACAGTCCAATAAATCTGCTAGGTGAACAAAGACTAAATCTCCCACAAGTCTGTCAAATTCTGACTGTCAATCTGCCCTTAATAGGGCTCCGATACCATGTAGAAATTTCACTTTTCTAACAGGCTTTCAAGTTAACTCAGATTAACAATGTTTAATAAACTATCTCATTCAACCATAGATAGCTGAAAATGAAATTTCACTCATAAACATATATGAACTAGAAGCACAAAAGAAGTACTACCAAAATACTGAGAACATAAAGAACATAGCAGCCATGCACATAAAACTTCAGACTCGGATATTTTAGCCAAAATGGCCAAAGAAAAACCCCAAAGGGAAAACCTGTGAGAGATATTTTATTAATTTCTTCTTCAATAAAATGTACAGCAGAATTTTAATAGTAACAAGCACAACTTATCTCAACCAACAAAATTAACAGGCTGCCTTGAATTCTGTGCAAGAATCTGCCTCGAATTTTGTGCATATATTTCTGGAAATCATGCCCTTCTCAAGCAACACAGAGCTGTACGGATATCTCCTCAGTTTCAGTGCCAAACTCAATTTTCTGCCTGGAAATTTGTGCCCAACAAAACAACACAGAAATTAATTTTTTGCCTCAAAAATCGTGCCTCGATTTTCGTGCACTGTACGGACTGTACAGAATTAATTTTTTGTACTTGGCTCGAAATTCGTGCCTCTGCTTGAAAATACGTGCCAATGTTTTCTTCTCGAAAATCGTGCCCAGAACTGTTGTACGGTCTTGGAATCTGTGTTGTACCTAGCTGTTATCTCAGACAGCCACTTTCTCTCTCTCAAACTCCAACTGGAACTTGCTTTCCAATTCTCTTGGAATATCTCCACTTCTCCAACTCTCTTGGGATGTGTGCAAATGAAGGAATGGGGTGCCTTATTTATTGTTTTCCCTTGTCTTTTCACTTCACCTTCCTAGGGGTAGCTGAAAGGGCACTAGATCAAGGGCCCACATTTAATCTAGTGCTTTCTCATCAATGGATGAGAAAAGTCACTTTTCTCTCCATTAAATATTTTCTCTCTCAACCACAACTTAAATAAATTGAAAAGTCACTTTATAACTCTAAAATGACATTAATTACTTATCTCAAGCAGTTAATGCAAGGGTTATGTACTTTGTCCCCTTTTTAGTGACTTAGGCAAAAGTCACTAGGGGAACACTTCCTTCGTACAAATTTCAACACCATTCTCTCTGAGAATGGATCTCGCAGCTGTACAAAAATTAATAGCTCTATCTATCTGTAAGAGATCTCTAAGCTTCTTGTTAATGCTGTGACATTGTACTTGGTTGATGAATCTATACTAGAAGTTCTGCTGGGTTTTTCCCGTGAGAGGGTTTTCCCAGGATAAATCTTTGTGTCTACTATTGAATGTCTTTCTTTTAGTGATCCTTCTGAATGCAATTATTATGATGTGATATGCTAAATGATTAAAAGTCTAACATAATTGTTTCTAAGTCAAAATTCTAACAATGTAGAGGAGGAAAAGATCCAGGAGAAAGCTGTAACCTACAATGGAAATGCAGGAGAACCTAAAGTATCTCCAAAAATCTAGATTCTAGATTAGTACAAGGACCAAAACAACATCAAGAAATCACCTTATCAATATTTATTTAAATGCAAAATACGTCTTATATTACATAGAAAAAAATTATATAGCAGCTTGAGCAAAAAAACAAAAGAAAAACGAAAGGATATATACAATGTAGAATCATATACTCTTCCTAAGAGCATCTAAGGCAGGAATTAACTCAGGATAAGCTACAGCACTAAACTCTTTGGAATCCTTAATAAGGAGGTCGCCTTTGGCAGACAATTGCATACCAATGTTATCAAAACTGGTTGGTCCGACTGGTTGCACCCAACCGGTCAAAACCACCACCCTAAACCGGAAATGGCCGATTCTGTACCGAACCGTACGGAACTAGCCGGTTCAATACAGAATCGGCCTTTTTTTCACCTGATCGACCGATTCTGTGCCGAACCGGACAATTCCTTAGTACATTGTACAGCAGTATCTAGGCCCTAAAAATTCAATTAAAAAAAAGGCCTACACTAATAACAAAAAACCTAACCATAGTAATCATCAGTAACACTAAATGGTAATATTAAATTCTTAAAGTAAAAGGATAGAAAATGAAAGATAACGAGAATGTCGCTTTTACTTAAATTATTAATGTTAGCATTAATTGTTTCAGGATGTTTGAGAGTGGTTCCAACCTCATCAGACTTCATATCCAAAAGTAGAATTTTGGATACCATTCAAAATTCAACAAACTTAACAGTATTCAAGGTTTCAGGATTGCAACATTTCCACTTGATTCTATCATGTATGAGGGTAGGGGATTGCCATTTAATAAAGCGCATCAACCATTTTATGTACCTCGATGTTGGTGGTGTTGACTGTTTAACTCATTTGTCATGACCTTAGTAAAAATGTACACTTCAAAGCAAAATTACTTATTAGGCATGTGAAGTTTTTTCTACATTTTTTTAATGCTTGGATTAGGAGGTTTCATCAAAATTGTAGGGTGTCTACTATGCACAATTCGAGTCTAGACTACTAGTACCATATGATCAGATTGCAGACACTAGACTATAGTTATTGATTAGTACTACGCTTATTTTTGGACTCTAGGGGCCATTTAGAGCCTCTTTGTTCATGTATTTTGGTTCAAAGATGAATTGTACTCGATACTATTTTGGTTATATGCACCCATACGTGCTATATACATGAATATATAAGTTTTTTTTCAAAATTTGAATATTTTATGTAGTTTTTGGTTGACCAGTTTTTTGATCCAGTTTTTTTCCTGTTCCAATCCGATTCAAATTTTGGGCTCTGACGATTCGATGACCAATTCGATCTTTGATAACATTGTCGCATGTATACCTCTTCTCAACAAGAGTGAAATCCAAATAAAGTCCCAAACACCCAAGAGGTGGGACAAGACCAGGGACCTTGAGTCCCCAAGAAGCGTTGCACACCAATGAAGTTGTTCATGAAACAAAACCAAGCGATGGTCATGAACCAACCTTCAACATTATCCAGCAAAGCTACAGTGCCATAAAAGGTGCTTCAAGGGCTCTGATTGATGACAAAAGGGACATAACCCATCTAACAACCTATTTTTGCCAAGGCAAGCTTTGGACAACATCCCTTAATAAACAAACAACCAAGCAGAGACCCAAAACTTGTAGCACAAAAAGAGAGACCATTCACTATATAACTGATAGATCCAAAAAACCTCAGGGTTCGAAGAAACCAATATAGCAACGAGGACCAGAAATAAAGGGTGTTTCTAATGAAGAAGACAGTAGATAATAAGATAAGATAAGATAATTTTATTAATGTCCAACAAATGACCTCAAGTAGGTCAATGGGACTGTGTGGTACCATGATGTCAATACAAAGTGGGAGCGCTAAGAAAAATCCTATATAAAGCATGATGTGAGACGCTAACCTAAAAAGCCAAAAAAGAGAGAACTCCAAAGATGGAGAGCCAAACCCTAAGAGATAAGTACCAAAAGAGCTAAAACAAAAGAAAAATATACAAGGAAAGTGGATCTAGGATCTATGATCCAAAAATGGTGAATATGTCATGGTACACTAGAAACATTGGAAGCATCTCTCTTAACATCTGAAGCCAAATGAACGTTCTTGAAATAGTAATCTGTTAAAAAGAAGAACTGGAAGAACTGTAAGAAGAGCTATAATGTGTAGTGTGCCGCCAGCTGGAGTGGGGAGCCTGCTGATATGATCTGGATGCAATCAACCAACTGCCGGGATGGGGACGAGGCTACACATGTCACTGAGGTCGGGCGCACGTAGAGGTGGTCCGTCGTATCCTAACTAATCTGCAGTCAAAAGTTGTGCCTAAAGAAATTTGACTTTAAAAAATGAAATGGCTCATTCACACATTATGTCAAACACTTTCAGAATCTAGGGTTTTAACTTGATTTTCAGAAAGTAAAACCACACTTCTAAAATGTACTTCAAAAATACTGCCAAATACTGAAACAATCTCCAAGCAAATGGACACAAATATTTTGGTCAAAGACCAGGCAAAACCCCACTTCTTGGGGAAAACCCTAGGAAAAAATTATTCTTTAAGCGAATAGAAATTCAAATCTTGTATTTTTTTCAACCCTAACGACAGATTATCCACAAACAGAATTTATTACAAAAATCAGACAACCTAGAAATCTGTGCCAACCTCAATTTCTGTGCCAAAAGGCTGTTGTATGGCCTGTTGTACGAACTGTACTTTTCTGTTGTACGGACTATACTTTTCAACCTCGAAATATGAGCCTGCAATGCTGGTTCAATGTTGTATGATCTGGATTAAATACCCGACTGACAACCTTTGGATTCGAGCCACTTTCTTGGAATTTGTGCCCATACGTGTGACTGAGTTAATGTTGTTGTACGGACTGCATTGGAAACTGTGTTGTTGTTCCTCTCTTGGAAATCGTGCCCTTCCTTGGCCCTCTTCTTGCTCTTCAAATTTTTCCTCTTCCTCTCTTGATGGTGAGTAACCAACTTCATCAACTACCTAATCTAGGGTTGATATTCATTTACAAAATCAAGGGTCTACATTATAACTCACTTTCTTAATAATTAAAAACTTTAATTATTAAATACATCATTTAAGTGTGACCCACTTTTCTAAAGTATAAAAACACATTGACTTTATTTACATAAACGTCACTTTGTTACATAAATACATAAAGGACAAAAATCTTTTTGGTCCTCCTCATCACACCCACACCAAAAATATGGGAGGACCTTCAGAGTTAACTTTTCAACACTCCCTCCTAATGAGGGAGGTCCTTCCGGCACCATCAAAATCTCTACCTCTGACTCTTGATGCAGCTCCCTCCTGCTCTGGAATGTCTCTCGGAGAAAAGTGCCCACCACTGAAATAAAACTCTGATTCCTGAGATTCAACTTGAACCTCATCAACCTGCTCATCACCATCATCTGTCTGGCTAAGTCTTATGCCAGTGCTCTGGAGAGACTCACTCTCCTCATTAAAAGGAATGTAAACAACATGTTGATCAACTATATCTTCTGTCCCATCCTCTGACTCTGACATCCACCTGTCCATGGAAGTACAACATGTCCTCTCAAGATATATAATCTGTCCCTGCGATCACTGAGCAAGATAGTGGTCCTGAAAGGATCATCTCTTCGATAGATGAAGATATGACCGTCCCTTACCAACATCCCATAACCATCATCTTCAAGAGATGACATTGAGAGTTTGCTAACTCTCATCCCAGGTACAAATAGGACTCCATGTATCTCTAAGACCTCTCCAAGGTCTAGTTGGAACCTGACTGTTACAACCCCTCGAACAGCTATCTGAGGACTATCAATGTCTGTCTGAATGACGTGTCCTAGTCCCAACTCTATGATAATCTAAAATGCATCATACATTCCAGTCATATGTCTCGTTGACCCACTGTCAACTCTCCAGACACACTCGAAAACTGAGCTACCTACACTAGAGTCAAAAGATGCTAGAGAAAGTTCTCCTGCAAACTCTTCCATTGCAGTAGCTGCTGAATCTTTCTCTGACTTTACTTTCTTCTTCTCAGGACATTTCGTGGCATAGTGTCCTAGCTGACCACAATGATAACATTTGATCTGACTCAGATCTTTCTTCTTCTTGTTCTTCGATTTGGCTGCAAGTGCCACATCCTGCTCAGCATCCTCACTAGTTTGGCCAATCTGTGACCCATCCCGGATTTCCTCTTGGGTAAAATCATCCCATAATCTGGACCAACTTGGAAGTTTTTCTCTGCCCACAACACATTTCACAAAGACCTCCCACTTCTTGGTGTAGCCTGTTATCACACCATAGTAGCTGGGCTACTATTCTTGCTTAGCAGATATCTGCACTTTTCAGAGCTTGGATTTTTCAGAGATTCGTTTGTTATCAAACTATCTCTAGCTGCTAAAGAAAGATGTCTCGTCCGAGATGGTAGAGGGTGAGCAGCTAAGAAGGTGTAACCAGCAATCGCCAAGTCCTCCATTCTGCACTTTTCAGAGCTTGGATTTTTCAGAGATTGGTTTGTTATCAAACTATCTCTAGCTGCTAAAGAAAGATGTCTCGTCCGAGATGGTAGAGGGTGAGCAGCTAAGAAGGTGTAACCAGCAATCGCCAAGTCCTCCATTCAAGGAATGGATGTCACACCGGACAAGGCTATTGTCACTTCAGACGAGGCACGTAGCCAAGTCAGGGGGGAGACCTCGCTCAACCGGTGATGGTTGAGAGACAAAAATACACCCAAATCCCAGAAAGATAAAGAAAATAAAACAAGAGATGAGTGTCGATTAGATCCTAAGTCTGATTTCAGCCAACAAATGGACGCAAATGGTAGAATGAGAGTGATATAGAAAGTGACCAGCAATCAAACGTGATGAGATAGAGAGATTAGATAAGTGATTGTGTGGCTGAAATAGTCTAAGGATGCACAGTGAATTGGAAGTGAAATGATGAAGTAAATTGCCCATGGAATGGAGTTGAAATAGTGGATTAGTGGATTTAGGGTAGAGATTAATTGACGTTTAAATACACTCCCAGCCAACGGTAGCTTGATTTCCTAAGGTAAAATGACATTTTAAAACCAAATCTAAACTACCCAGAATCCAGAAAATTACCCAAAAGCGTGTTTGGCCAATTTGCCCAAGGAGGGCGAAATCAGTGAAATACCAGTGCTTAGTTCTATGGGTAAATGGAGTCGAAAAACAAGGAAACTTTGGATATGAGCTTTTAACAGTGTTTCATAAGCGGGTTTAGAAGGAAAACAAATTCTAAATGTGAAATTTTAATATTTTAATTTTTATGGTTTTTTATGTAAATTTCCAGCTTAACACACACAATGAAATTGAAATCTATGAGATCAGCAAGAAGAACATACCTGGGAATGAATGGATGGATGAGATTGATCGAAGACTAGCCCCCAAATTCAGTTGTTGAGCAGCAGTGTGTCCCCTTTAGCGTTTGAGCTTCCAACTGGCCAACTGCGCCCTAACCACCTGCCACAAATAAGATGAAATCAGTATATGCAGCAAATAGTTAAGTAAACCAGCAAGTAAATGACTGGAAATGAAGGAATTGAAATGCATTAAGCAATGACAACTCCCTTTGTTAATGCTCTGGAGAAAATGAGCAAGTGTGGAGCTCCCACTCCAAAAATTGCGCCCTCCTCCAGCTGTCTTCTTCACCTGCAATTCGTTTTGGCCAAGGAAAGAATGGAAACACCACAATAACCACTCAACAAGGCTAAGGAAACTAGATATCAGTCAAACAATCCACATCCATACATAAACTCTCAAGAACTCGGGTGAAAAATGGCTCTATATCAATCAAGCTCAAGTGTACAATGTGCCAAGAAGAAGGAAAAATGGGAGAGCTTCTCTCTTAAGTAGAGAATGCTCCCAACACAACCCTAATTCCCTCCAAAAATCGATGGCTGAGATGCACTCTCTCAAGTGCCAAATCGACGGAGGAGAATGGCTCTAGAGGGGGGGTGAATTACCCTAAAAAACGCCCAAGTGGGGAGAGGGGCCCTTCATGGGGCCCATACAACAAGCAAATAAAATGTTAGGGGGTGTCTATATAGTAGAGAATGCTCCCAACATAACCCTAATTCCCTCCAAACATCGATGGCTGAGATGCACTCTCTCAAGTGCCAAATCGACGGAGGAGAATGGCTCTAGAGGGGGGGCGAATTACCCTCAAAAACGCCCAAGTGGAGAGAGGGGCCCTTCGTGGGGCCCATACAACAAGCAAATAAAATGTTAGGGGGTGTCTATATAGTGTTTTAGCCCCCTAACTCATACATCCAAGGTCCCACACCAAACATTTTACAAAAAATGGATTTTCACTAAGTGGAAAAACGCCCCCCATGGGCAAATTCGTCCCACATGGTGAGCTGGACAAATAGAGGGACCCACAACACATAATAGATGTCCAAACATTACCAACATTACCTTAGAAGACCCCCTTGTATTAGCCAACCATTGCATTTGCCATTTTTCAATAGTTACATTTGCCATATTTGATTTTCCATTTAATTTATTGCTGGTTTTTATTGCTGAAGATGTAATTTGGGCTTTTGACCCACTTATAATGCCCGAATTGATGAACCGTCTGCTGCAATGCAATCGTAGACCCCAAATATGGTAGAAATGGTCACTCGAATGACCTCGATCCATCAATTAGGCACTGTTTTCCCAAAATCCATGATTTTTAATTAAAACAGGTCACTAGTGACCCATAATAATTAAAAATCTGATCAACGCCTCAATCTTTTGGACTTCTGACACTTGGAGGCTCATATGGGACCCCAATAGATAATAAATGACCAAAATCGAAATCTTGATCGCAATATTTTTTCGGGCCCATTTTTGGCCTAGTCAACCTGGTTTGACCAAGTCAAATCTGGTCACATGGTAATGGCTGAAAACCTGTAAGCAACATGAAGCATCAAGGCTTCCTTATTTACGTTAGTACATTACTTAAAACAATATAATGCCAATATGGTGATCAAAACATAAATGTCTCAATAAATACAAGCCTCGGGTGAGGTGGGTCCACCACCTCTAACAAAGACTCAATGCTATGCACAACTTACAGACTTGACCACTTAGCTAACTTTGGGTGAGGTGGATAAACGAGGTGAAGGATAAGGGAAGACGAGGACCAAGACCATGTGACCCCTCGGGTAAACAGGGAAAGCGGGACCCACTGACATAAGCATACCATGATAATACACAGGGAAGGACGGTGCCTCACAAATGGGTATAGTGCAGGGAAACCACCACTGATCATCTAACATGAACCTTGCAACTCACATCCGTGCCTTCAGAAGACTCCGTGAGGATCTTTTCTAGAGCCGCCATGACTGGGTGTCCGACAAACCGTAACTTGAGACTCTAGGGGACACTTAGAATTAGTTGTCCCTTACTCCATCTCACCTCCTTGCCCCGCGGGACTAGGTGAGGAAATAACCACTACAAAGCTGATACATATGGCTGACCTGCGTCCGTGTGTGTTCAAAAACACATTGCTTGGACTTTTACATTGACTTTCATACTTAGCCTTTTTGGCTTGATTTTACATTTCACATAGCCTTTTTGGCTTCTTTTACATTTCATGGCCCTTTTGGGCTATATACATATCTCAAAAGATATAATCAAGGTGCTCATACTGCAAAATAATGGGGGCAAGTGAACAAGCTTCGATGACCAATGGGGAACACCCGGTGAGTCTACACAATCATATACTGCATTGCAACCGACAGGAGCAAATCCCAGGTTTGAGAATGCATCTCACACACTTAAGAGTCGAGGCACAAAAGACAAGGAATCATGGCATACTCAGAGGTCAATGGGGAAAGGGGTCCTCAAGGTCACAAATCAAGGTCCAAGTCGGGAGAAATCAACATGAATGAGTCAGATGGATGGAAGGAAGTGACAAGTGAATCCAAAGTTAGCTGCCTAGGAGGACAAAATGACCAAGTCTGTACCAGTAACAGGGATGGGAACCAGTGTGCATATACATGAGCCTCCTAAATGAGGTGGACTAACATCACTAAGGGCTATACACATCATAATAAACAACGAGATCACCATAATCAACATCATATGTTAAGTCCGTGTACTATCATAAATAAACAAGCCTAAACAACAACATGTGCAATAAACCATAAAGTGCTATACCTGCCATACCATATACCTGTTGCTGAAGCTGTCTCTGAACTGGATCTCTACTGAATCCGGGCAATAAGTGGCAAACCAACAATACTCTGTAGTGCTCTCATCACAATATGGCTAGGTAACTATCTCAAATGGGATCATGCAAAGTCTGGCAAGGAAGGGTGACCCTGTAGGCACTGCTGTATAACATGTCTGGACCAATACAAAAACCATCTGCCCCCTATGATATCTCTGCTCGGGGCAATCTGAATACAATGCATGCCCCCTCTGAAGGCATCTGATCTCTGATCTGGAAAAAAAAAATGTAGTATGGTCCCTGACCACACAATCTGCAGCATGGTAGCTCCAACTAACATGGATGTGATAACATGGTTATGATGAGCTTATTATTTGTGATCACTCATGGATCAGAGCAGTATATTGTATCGGATTCTTGTTAGACCTTGTGTCAAGGCTGAGCCTTGAGAGCTTAGACTTGATGACTGATGTGACCCTTTGTTCCACACAGTTTCAGTTTAGTGCCCAGTGATTATATTGCAGCAGTGTTTCAGATGATTATTATGATGTGATGTGATCTATGGACTTATGATTACTGATTTGGATTGTTATCTTGTTGCTTTAGTCATTTTCATAGCTTTGACTTGGTATATGATTCATCATGTGGCAAAACTATTTAAAATGAAATAAACTATCTCTGATGATGTTATAAATTATAAAATGGACTTATTATTTGCACACTTAGGTTTTATGACAAAACGCATTGGTTTCATCACCCTCCTATAAGCATAGATATGGTCTTTCCTGACATCCTTGTCTGCTAGCCTAGGCACCATTTTCATTTGACTCCATCCATCCATGACCTTCCTTATTTGGCTTTCACCTTTGACTTGCTTTCCTTGACTTCTTGATACAGAGGACTTCCCCATTTCTACCTCTGTGTAGGACCGCATCCATGTTTGTTTTGTGTCTCGGCTCTGAGTTGGTGACAAAACTTGCCTTTGGTAAGTTGGATTGTAGGCCTAAATCATTCTGGTCGGTTGTCCCGATGGCTGGCACTGGCAGAAGTCCCCCTAGTCACTTGAGATGTTGTTGGCTAAAACTGAAAGCTCATGTACTACTTATATTGGAAATCTTTATAAATACGCCCATAGAAACTGTAAACTCTAGAATGTGTTTTTAAACACACATGAGTAAAGAGCAAGAGCAATGAATTGCTAAAAATACTCCTAGAAGAGTATAGAAAAGGTCCAAAAAAGAAAATGTTACTCAAAAGCTAAGAAACCGGATTCGCTCAAAACCCTCAGGCTTCAGCGTGTCGCGTCGGGATCGAATCGGACACGATTCGGTCTGAATTCGTGTCCGATTCGAACTTTGAACGAATCCGTTTTCAGGACACGTTGGGAAAACGAATCGGACTCGAAATGTGAGCGTGTCCTGACTGTTGGACACGAATTGAGAAAACAGGACACGTAAATCGCGGAAAAAGGCATCTGGGTTTGCTTTAAAACAAAATTTTGGCTTTCTTTTTGTCATTTGCAAGGAAGCAATTGGTTGAGAGTGAGTGATTCGTGAATACTGAATCGTGATTTGTGAATGACAATGTGTAATCATTAATGTGTTTTTATTCTAATTTCTATTGAATATTTGTAAATGTTCTAGTTTCTAAAGATTTTTGGATCTATAAGTCTATATTTTTGAATTTTAATATATTTAAAAAATATATATATATGTATATAAAACGTGTCCTACGTGTCCTGATTCCGGGGGTCACCGTGTCCGTGTCGGACTCTCGTATTTTCGTGTCCTTCATGTCCCGTGTCCCCGTGTCAGGTGACTTAGCTCAAAAGTTATATCTATTATTGCTGACCTCATATGTATTAACATGCCCCGGATGCAAGCTGCAATTAGTTGTGCCTCTTAGCACATGTGAAATCCAAGGGGTTATGTACGCCAAAAAGGTCATGAAATGAAATGAATGATCCTAATGAACCTGGATCAACTTGATGTAGACATGATGCCTAAGTTGAATAAACACTCTCTAAACAACTTATCCATTTGTGAGGCACGGCCCTTCCCCTTGTTATTTGTCCGGCACAAAGTGTAGCTCCCCCTTTCCCCGTCCAAAGTATCTTTTTGTTGAGTTTTGTCAAGTCGTCCACTTTGCCTAGCCTTGATTCTTTAGCCTTCATTCTAAGCTAGTAGTTAGACCATGTCCAATGGATGAGTCTGCCATTTAAGCTATTGTGCAAGTAAAACATAAATAACAATGAAATATATAAATGTATTAAATGCCACGGAATGATGTTTATGCTTTAAGATAAGTTGTGAGAATGATCTAAAGGAACATGTCTTAGTCTTTGTCATAATCTTGTCTTTGGTTATATTTTGACCTAATCAAACATAGTTTGGCCATGGTCATTCTTGGGATCCGTGATGATGTGGACCATGTATGCTTATGGATGATGATTGATGGTCCCACATATTCTTATTGATGATTCCATATGGTGGGCATATGATTCAAATGATGGTTGATGCAATTCAGCAGTTTAATTATTATTTCCAGATCATCAGATTATACACTGTCCAGGTATGGTGGACCCTTCTGTTGACCCCTCAGGTCAACCCATGGTGTATGAGTACACATTCTTAGTAGATTTGGGTCTTCTGGATCCATTGAGACACTTGTCATTCAATTCTGGGCACTTCTGATAGTGATAGATGTAGTTACCCACCTGTTGACCAGTTTTGGGCATGTTTCCAAGGCCTGTCCAGCAGAGGCATTGGAGGCCAGTTTCACCTAGGGCGTTGTATGGGAAGGGGTGGTCCAGCCACTTGTTTTTACCATTATACCCCCCTTCCAGACAGCCTGGTGGGCTCAGTTTGACAGCGCAGGCACCCTGGGTGGCAGTTTGAGCAGTTTTACGGTTTTCGAGGAGGATTAAAAATGGAATAAAAGGGTCACTAAGGAATTCAATTTGGGTAATTGAGGCAAGGTTTTGGCACTTAGTCTTCACGGAGGTCTTCCAGGGTGAACCCCCTATCTTCCATCCAGATATCATCAGTCAGTGGGGTCCACAGAGGCCACAGGAGGCCTTTTACTGCATGTCTCTCACATATTTTGAGGACAGGATTTGATCCTTTGTATTATTTGGACATATTATTTTATATTATTGTGCCATGGGGATGAGCTAGTAAGGATTGATGCCTCCTAGCCCCACCATGATCTTCTTGAGTCATGTCCATGTCATATTTGGTGGGTCCTTGTATTTTTGCCCCTTTAGAGAATGATGTCAGTCACTTTTAGCTATGATGTCATCTCTATTTTGAGTGATCCATGTGATATTGTATATTGGCTCATCTTAGCCATTGATTATGTTGTGAGATCTTTTAATCTCAAACACTCATTTCAAAAAGTGGTTTTGAGATCTAGGGTTTTGGTCTTTATTATCCTATATAAGGAGGAGACCCCCCTCATTGTGAAGCACCTTTGGAGCTCTTGAATATTGGAATAGAATACTTCTTTGTGAAGCTACTTCTCTTGTCTTGTGGATTCTTTTGCACTTTGAATATACAGTATCTCTTCTATGTATCATTGTGGATCTTGGGGCTACACATTTTCTTGCAAGGAGGCCGAATTGGTCGAGAGGAGGATCATTTGAAGAGGGTTATTGTTGGAGAGATCCACATATTCTCTCTTGGGTTGATCTTTGTGACAAGGAGTATCATTATTGTATCTTTGTGACATAGTTGATGCGTTCTATTACATCTCTTCATCATTTTCATAATTTTCTTACTTGGCTTGTTTCACTTGATCTTGTCTTGTAGGAGGAGGACGATTTGGCATCTTTGGAGGAGGACGTTTTGGCTTGGAGCACTAAGATCTCACTCTTGAATATACACATAGGGGAATGCTATCAATTTGCAAAGTTGCCACAAGCAATTGAGGTAAGTTCTTCAAGGTATGTACCTAGATCCATCCATTCTTCTTCATTAGTCATCAAACCCTTAAAATCAAAACCCTCATTTTTATATTTTCCTAGATCTATTTGGATCTAGCTTGGCTTTGGGGATAATAAAAAAAACCCACCTCTATAGCATCCACGACAATTCGGATCTATAGTTTGGTGGCATTTGGCCTTCATTTGACACATTTTCCAAGGCACATTAGCCTCCTTGAGGGAAACTAGTGGGGCTAGTTCCAAGACTTGGGTAGGTGAGATGCCACTTGATTTGCATTTGTCTACCTTGATAACCTACCCCTAGTGCTTCACCTCTTTGATTTTTGCCTTGGGTCATTGGGTGATGCATTTTCAATCTTAGATTTATGGAGATCTAGCTCACATTGGGGCATGCCACTTAAAACCCACTTTGATAATTGCCTTAACTACCCCAATCTATATTTTGGCATCATTTGGACTCCATTTGCCCCCTCATCTAAAGGCACTAGTCTCCCTTGGTCAATTCGCACTCCTTGGGGTTAGTGTCATTTGCTAGATCCCATATGTGGGTATCGTCTATCTTTTCCTAGATCCATAGATCTACATCCTTACATACCCCTTAGTGCCATATCAGCCTTAACTTCACCTTGTGGGTCCCATTTGGACCATTTCCATATTTTCAGGAAGTGGGCCCCACTTGTGTATTTTCATGGTACTAGATTTATCCACTAAGTGGCCTTATTCTTTCATTGGTTGAAACATTTGTCACCTTTAAGCCTCTTCAACCATATTTAACTCTTAGGTCCACTTAGTCTAATCAACTCATTGGTTTTCGTAACTCATTTTTACATGTTTCCCTAGGAACCTTTGGGTTAGTCAATCTTCATTGATTGGCTAGGGTCTCCCCCTTGATCTTGACTTTTCTTGATCTAAAGCGAAGAGTGCCTCAGTTATCGTGACTCCCAACTTGCATTGGGAACCGTGGCATCTCTTGGGTCACCTCTTCAGTTGTCCATCTCCTCTACCATCCCAGATGGGATACCTTTAGGGACAACTACAAGTTGTGTGATAACATTTTTGGCGTTGTTGCCAGGGAAGGTAGCGGCTTACCTTAGGTGTCTACTATTATCCATGCATAATTCATATCTTATCGCACCCGGTCTTGTAAATTAGATGATTATCATTTGTATTTCTAATTTATGCATAACCATCCATTTTCACTCATCTCTCCCCGCTATTTTAACGACATATCTTTTGGTAGAAGAGATTTAAAATCTACCTGGCGACTCCACTGGTGATCAATCCTATCATTATCTAGAACCCATGGGGTGCATCATTTTGTATTTAGGTTCTTGATTTCAAATAAAATAAATAAATAATTAAATTTTGCCATCCATGGCTGCTTCTGAGCGGCCTAGGACTTTCGGTCGATTAAAAGTCTTCGACTTCTCAAAAATTGTTGGGTACCCTCATCCAATTCCTCATCAAGCCCGTGAAAGGTTGCCTAAATTCGATGGAATTTATGAGACCTCTGCTAAAAGGCACCTTGAGACTTATAGGAAATTTTTAATGATTCATCCATAACCCATGAGGATGTGTGTATGAAACTATTGGCTTCATCTTTCACAGAAAGAGTTGAGCTCTGGTTCTTGAATTTGAAGCCCAACAACATTTTCGAGTATGACATGTTTGAACAAAAATCCTTAGAAAATGGGGAAGTGAATCCGATGATATTAATTCGTCAAATCAAATCCAAGATCAAAACCTTCCCCTTTCCGATCCTATTGTCAAATCGATTAATAATCAAATATCAACATCCGGAGATGACCCCTCCTGCCCAATTTCTTTTGAGGATAAATTTTCCACTTTTGAGTCAATCGAAATTCAAATCCCTAATCATTGTATAAATCACAAGTTTTCAAATTTCTTTGTAGATAGCCCTAGTCCTAATCCTAAGGAAATTTCTAAGGATGAGTTGTTAGTCGGTAAGTCTATTGAAGTTCCTCCTTCAGAAAAACTCATTAGTCATTCTATCTTTAGTGATCATTCAATTCCTTATCACCTTATTGAAGAAGAAGAAAGTGGGGACATTGACCAAGATCCTTTAGTAGTGATTTCACATGATCATTGTGCAAGTAATCAGGATATTACAATGTTCCCCCAAGTTTCCGGGACGCGGGAGCGGGGAAACGCACATTGGGGATGTGTGAAGGCCACCCCCAAATTTTAGTGAAATTCAGGGGGGACGGGGGAACGTCCAGGTCATAATGAAAATTATAAAAAAATATAAAAAATAATATTATTAATTATTAAATCCCAACAATAACAATTCAATGATTCATCCCATGTAAATTACTAAAAGTAAATAATAAATACTAAATACTAAATTCATCATTGTGCAATGTAAATCAGAATTTAACAAATTAATAATACAAACATGTTGCACAATTCATCATGATCATTTTCAAATTTGTCATTTGAATCTTGATATTCATATTTATAATTTTGGTCATTCTAATTGAAAAACTGAATCAATGATATTGCATGCTAAAATAGTAAAATAATAAATTACTAAAGACTAAGTCTGAAATAGAGACTAAAACAACAATTCAAATTCAAATTTTGTATTTTTAAACTGAAATTGGGAAAAACATGGGGGGCGTCTAGGAGCCCCCTAGTTTCGATAGGGAGCGTGTGGGAGCCCCCCCTCAGCGGAGCACACAGCAGAACAGGGGAACGTGCTCCCTTGTGAGTTTCCAAGAGTTTCATGATTTTGGGGACGCTGGGAAACGTTTCACCTGGAATCCCCAAGCCCCTGGGGCACAGGGAGCGAAGGGGGCGCGCCCCCGACCCTGGGGGACGAGTCCCCATGGAACACTGGGATATTATAAATAAGCTTGTTAATTTTCTCCTTGATCAATTAAATGAAAATGATCATTCATCCTCATATGAATTTAATGATGAATCAATAGAAGATCAATCTCAAGATGAGGATGAATTAGTGAATTACTCTAGATGCTCTAATATTTGCTCTACTTCTTATAATGAGTCTTTAACTTTTTCTTTTTCCATCCTCAGTCAAGATAGCTTCATCCATTTCTTAGAATTAGAATCTTGTCCTCAATTTGTAAATATTAGACTTGATCAAAAGTTTATTATTCCTAAAATAAATAATATTGCTTTAAAAGGCCTTTCCTTTTGCCAAATTCCAAGGCCAATTTTTTTTATCCATTTGGGAGAATTTTCATATTTGCAATCCACCCTCCCTTCCCAACTCTTTCAATCATCTTTGGGTTGGTGCTCCAGTCGATGTTTTCCTTGGAAATTTTCAATAAGAAGTATAAGCATGATTACATGTTTGGAGAAAAAGCACTTCATTTCCCTTTTCAATCACTTTGGAACCAAAATGCTTGTTGTCAAGTTATCAATCATTCTTGGTGGCTAGAAAAGGTGTTTAAAGATCAATTTCATCTTTTCTCCATTTTTTTAGCATCAAGTGGGTTTGATTTTGATTTTTCGTCTCTTAAGCTTTAATTTGTCCCCAGGAGAATCAAATTGAATATATAAGCGAGGTGAATACAAAAAATAGTATGAGTCAAGAAAAGTCAATTTTTCCATCACATATTTTTCCTCCATCCATCTCGAAATTTAGCTTGCATAATTTTTATGATCCTATCGAATCTTTGATGGAGGATGTTTGCATCAGTCAGTCTTCTCCTTGGCATGATTTCATTTTGCACCATTCAAGCCCTTTTGCAATTATTGAACAAACCAGGACGATTGTGCTATCAAATTTCCTAATCTTTAAACCAATCCTGGCTTGTTTTATTAACAAAAAATTGAAAAAGAATCATTAACCTTTTCGATGAATGGTTGCACTGGATTTATGATTTTACCTAGCATTTGTGCTGCCCGGTTAGAGTAGGGTAGGTAGGTTTTCAAATAAGCTCATTTGAGCAGTAGGATTTGTGCTTTTCACTTTTTCTGTGTGTTGAGTATCGCGTCTTTTTCTGTTGATGAGCCATTTGATTTTGCTGAGTTGTTTGTTCGAGTTGAGTCTCGCTCCTTCCTAAGCTTGTCTCACCTCCTGCATGCATTGAAGAGTGGTTGGAATTTTTTGAGTGCTTGTTGGCTTTCTGTGCAAGTTGAGTTGAGTATGCCTGCCTGAAAAAGCTTTCTTTTCCTCTTGCACAGTAAAATGAATAAAATTTATATGCCATCGTAGATTAGAATTTCATTTACGCATTTTAATTTTTATTTTTATATTTTTCCCATACATGCTTCATGTGGTATTCTAGTGTCTGTGAGCGCAGATACAGGTGCAAAATAAAAGTTGAAAGCAAGGATGATGAATTGTTGGACTGAAGATTGATGCAGAGCAGTTCGAGACCAGAGATCCTGAGGTTCTCAAGCGCTCTCTCCCTTAGAGCACTTGTCCCAACTGGAGCCAGATGTTATCACACCATAGTAGCTAGGCTACTATTCTTGCTTAGCAGATATCTGCACTTTTCAAAGCTTGCATTTTTCAGAGATTGGTTATGTGTAATGTCCCCATTCAAATAAGTGCATAGTAAGACAATCCCATCAATCCTACTAGTTTCCTAGGTTGGATGGGCACATGTGGGATAGTAATAAGGAAACTAATAAATGATATTTAGACATTAGAAGGGTTCAAGCATTTAATAAATATGATGAATAAATAAATTCAAGAGAAATTCTAGGTGGCAAGTGGTTTTGGAGACATATGGAGGTGGTGGGACCCACACTAGCTTGATTTTTCAATGACACATGGCAGCTCTCTCTTGCCAATTCGAATTCATGGGAAGGTGGACACTCTTGGGTGAGTTGGTAAGTCATAACACATGGCATTGAGCATATTAGGTCGAAATGGGAAGGAATAGTAACCTCCATGGGAGAGGAAGAGTCAAATTGGAGACTAGTGGACACATGGGCTAGATTCCCTAGTTTTATGACAACAATAATGAAGCATCTATGACATTTTATGACAAAATTCAGACCTGACTTCTTACACCTGACCAATATGACATGTCAGCCCCAAAAATAGGCTCAAGAAGGCGCTCATGGAGTTGGAGGAATCTAAAGAGACTCAAATTCGAATTTGGGAGAAGATGGAAGGTTGGAACTAGGAGACAAGTGGCAAATGAGGAATATTTTCTAAATGGAAAATTATTGAATCTATTGAGAGGATTTCGACCCCTTGAAGGCTAATGTTGGTTATAAAATGTAGAAATCAAGTATGAGAATGGCTTTTGATGATTTGAGAAAAATTGCATTTGTGAAGAGAGAGCTAGTGGATGACTAGTTTCTTGCCTTAGCCAATTTCGAGGGTGAAAGATTCCCATCCAAGTTGGTGTTTGGAGAGGCCACTCAGGTCTTTCATGGTGCTTTAATGGAGTTTGTATTTGCAGGTAGCAGCTACAGGAAGTTTCATGGTTTGGTTTAGTGCAGCACTTTCTCTCCACCGTTTCCAGTTTTGAAGGCATATTCGTGCTCCTTGAGGAGGGGCGTTTTTGGTGAGCACTTGTGCTTCTTGAGAGAGCTTCTCATTATATATTTATGATTGTAATAGCTTCATATCCTTTGTTATTCATATTTAGAAAGTCTCAGGTCGAAATACCCACTGGTTGTATGCAAAACTATTGATTAATGAGCAAACAATGTCCATTTCCCCAATGCATTGATGTATGACACTATAATGTTGATTATTTCGAATGGATGGATGATTCTCTGATATATTTGTGATAAATATACTGCCATGGATGTCTTCTACAAGTTTCATGTACTGTACTTGAGCATTTGAAGCATTTTTACTCAGTTTAGTTGTATTGGGAGGTGAAATAGTGCCATCTCCCCAAGGGTCGAATTGGGGATTTTTGCTATTGAATGTGAGAGAGTTAGAACAGTATTAAAAAACAATTAATGGTGCATATGAGACCTTAATCACATACTTAACACATTATATACCTCTGTTCATAAATTTGTGGGAGTTTGGAGGCATTTGGAAGGCCATTTGCAGTGTTACCCGAGGGGGATTTGATGCACAAATTACTAGTCAAAATTACATATATTGATCAGAATACAAATCAAGTTTGCAGCAGTATTTGAAGGGCCATAAAACATCCCTGAACCTTTTATTCAAGTCTAAATACCATTCATACACTCCTACAGAAGATTTGGGAGCATTTGGGTTGATTTGGAGGTCAAAACAGTAAAACTAGTCAAAGGTCGAAATTGGGAAAAAAAGTGGAAAATTGGGCATTTTAATAAAATAGGAAAAAGGGATATTACATTATGATGAACTTATTATTTGTGATCACTCATGGATCAAAGCAGTATATTGTATCGGATTCTTGTTAGACCTTGTGCCAAGGCTGAGCCTTGAGAGCTTAGATTTGATGACTGATGTGACCCTTTGTTCCATACAGTTTCAGTTCAGTGCCCAGTGATTATATTGCAGTAGTGTTTCAAATGATTATTATGATGTGATGTGACCTATGGATTTTTGATTACTGATTTTGGATTATTATCTTGTTGCTTTAGTCATTTTCATAGCTTTGACTTGGTATATGATTCATGATGTGGCAAAACTATTTAAAATGAAATGAACTATCTCTGATGATGTTATAAATTATAAAATGGACTTATTACTTGCACACTTAGGTTTTCTGACAAAACTCATTGGTTTCATCACCCTCCTATAAGCATAGATATGGTCTTTCCTGACATCCTTGTCTACTAGCCTAGGCACCATTTTCATTTGACTCCATCCATCCATGAACTTTCTTATTTGGCTTTCACCTTTGAGTTGCTTTCCTTGACTTCTTAATACTGAGGACTTCCCCATTTCTACCTCTGTGTTGGACTGCATCCATGTTTGTTTTGTGTCTCGGCTCTGAGTTGGTGACAAAACTTGCCTTTGGTAAGTTGGATTGTAGGCCTAAATCATTCTGGTCGGTTGTCCCGATGTTTGGCACTGGCAGAAGTCCCCCTAGTCACTTGAGATGTTGTTGGCTAAAACTGAAAGCTCATGTACTACTTATATTGGAAATCTTTATAAATACGCCCATGGAAACTGTAAACTCTAGAATGTGTTTTTAAACACACGTGAGTAATAGAGGAATAGAGCACATAATCGAGGTTAAGCCAGATTCAGCGCTTGTGAACGTCAAACCATACAGGTACCCTTACCAATAAGACAGAAATAGAAAGGCTAATTCAAGACATACTAAGATGTGGAGTCATCACTAGAAGTAGGAGCCCATATGCTGCCCCAGTAGTATTGGTTCGAAAGAAAGATGGATCCTTCAAGTTATGTATAGATTATCGGGGACTAAACAAAATAACTATCAAAAACAAGTTTCCCATCCCATTTATAGATGAGATGTTGGATGAACTCCATGGCGCCAAATATTTTTCCAAATTGGACTTAAGATCTGGATATTACCAAATTCGGGTAAGATTAGAAGATGTAGCAAAGACAGCCTTTCGAACTCATGAAGGCCACTATGAATTCAACGTGATGCCATTCGGATTCACAAATGCCCCCGCTACCTTTCAAGCAACCATGAATGAGCTTTTTCGACCACACCTAAGAAAGTTCGTACTGGTTTTTTTTTACGATATTCTTGTCTATAGTAAGACATGGAAGGAGCATCTTAAGCACTTAGAACTTGTACTTTCACTCTTAGAAGGAAATCAGTTCTATGCAAAAATGTCAAAATGCAGTTTTGGGAAGGAAGAAGTCGAATACCTCGGCCATATCATCTCCAATGAGGGAGTTAAAGTAGATCCAAGCAAAATCAAGGCAATTACAGAGTGGCCAAAACCTAATAATATATCCAAATTAAGAGTTTTTTTAGGCCTAATAGGTTATTACAGAAGGTTCGTCAAAAACTATGCACATCTAACAACACCACTATCAGATCTACTAAAGAAAAATTCCTTCCAATGGAGTGACAAGGCAGAGGAATATTTCCAAACCATAAAAAAGATTATGACATCCACACCAGTGTTGGCAACTCCCGACTTCACAAAACCATTCGTGGTTAAGTGTGACGCTTCAGGTGGTGGAATAGGTGCAGTCTTGATGCAGAATGACCATCCTATTGCTTTTGAAAGCCGAAAGCTCAACAAGAGGGAAGGATTGAAGTCTACATACGATAAAGAGATGCTCGCTATCATTCATGCATTAGCAAAATGGCGACAATACTTATTGGGTAGTAAATTCTTGACACGGACTGATCACAATAGTCTCCAATACTTACTTCGACAAAAAAACCTATCTACTGAGCAACAAAAATGGATAGAAAAGATTTCCACTTTTGATATGGAGATACTACATAAGAAAGGAAAGGATAATGTGGTTGCCGATGCATTATCACGAAAAGACAAATAAGTATCAACATATGCAGTATCAGTCATAATTCCTAAATGGGTGGATGAAATTCACATAGAATATGCCAAAGACCCTGAAACTTGCTCCATCATCAATAATGTGATGCAACATCCCAAATTTGAATGGAGAAATGACATTCTATGGCATAAGGGAAGAATCTACCTTCCACCTACTTCAAAGTTCAAAATAAAAATCTTAAAGGAGTCACATGACTCACCCACTGCAGGGCACGTAGGTACTTTTAAAACGTATTATAATGCTCGCCAATCATTTTATTGGAAGGGAATGAGTAAAGATATTCAGAGGTATGTCTCTGAGTGTGACACTTGTCAGAGAAACAAAAGCGAAAATATCATGACGCTTGAATTACTTTACCCTCTACATGTACCTAATCAGAAGTGGGAAGAGATTTCGATGGACTTTATCGAAGGATTTCCCATGTCTGAGGGAAAGGATAAAATCTTTGTAGTAGTTGATCAACTCACTAAGTTGTTAAAATATTAACCAGGAAAATGATTGGAGAGAAATGCATGCAAAAGGTTTGCATGCAGCCATTTTAGGTTTTTGGTAAACCTAACTTGATGATGAGATGTTATAAGGAAGATAGGAGATGACTGTCTTCATTAGCGAGATCATTGATATGAGATAGATCAAGAGAGAGGAGGACGACTTCACATGTGAAGGAGGGCGCATTCTTCAAGGAGGGAGAAGCTCGTACCGCATCCGGTAGAGCATTTGAGTGTCTGTAACTTACAAAGTATCTTCGTCTCAGAGATTGAGGAAGATCAGTGACGATCAGAGCTCAGATCTGCTGAGATCTGATTCAGTACAAGTCTTTCATTGTTGGAGGGAGGGCGCACTTGTGCATGCAAGAAGAGGACGTTTTCAGTCACCGGGCAGTCTTCAGAGCGAGCAGAGTAGAGTTGAGGATAGAGACAGATAGATAAGGCGGAGGCGGATACAGGGACATTCAGATCCAGTTTTCCATTTAGGGCTTATCTCTTCCGTGCATGCATCAGCTGGATGCATGCAAATCTTGAGTTGGCCAGAAAAGATTACTGAGGTAACCTTGTATTGTACTTGTCTCTTTTCCTATATGCTTTGGGCTTGAGAATGAAGATAGCCCCATAGTTTGTCGGTTTCTCCCAAAAGGGTTCCAGGGTACATTTGGTGTTTATGTATGATTGCATTTATATTGTTCAGTGGGTAAATGCAGATCTAGTTGTTTGAGTTCATGTTAATATTGTATTGATATCGAGACTCATACCGCTTGAGATCTCAGGGCGATCCAGAGGGAGTAGTGATCTCTGGATCAAATATTTACATAAGTATGCTCACTTCATGGGGGTAAGGAAGACAGACTCAGCAAAACAAATAGTTGAAGTCTTTTGCAAAAATATTTATAAATTACATGGATTTCCAAAGGTAATTGTCAGCGACAGAGATGCCAGGTTTAAAGGGAACTTTTGGAAGGAATTTTGTAAACAGATAGGGATATCCCTTAACATGAGTTCAACCTATCATCCCCAAACTGACGGACAAACAGAAATAGTGAATAAGTGTTTGGGAACATACCTTCGTTGTTTTGTGACTGACAAACAGAACAAGTGGTCCCAATGGCTACATTTGGCTGAATGGTGGTATAACTCAACGTATCATACTTCAGCTAGAATGACCCCTTTTCAAGCCTTGTACGGTTATGAGCCACCTAAATGGAAGGAGTATGTATTATTTAACTCTAAGGTACCAGCAGTGAGGAATCAATTAGAGGAAGACCAAAAGACCATCCAAATACTAAAGGAAAACTTAACAAATGCTCGCAATAGAATGAAGCAACAGGCGGATTTACGAAGACCTGAACGAGAGTTTGAAGTTGGTGATTGGGTGTTCGTACGACTCCAACCATGCAAGCAATCGTCACTTAAACAAGGAGGCAAGAATAAGCTAGCTCCAAAATTCTATGTACCATATCAGATTAATAAAAAAATCAGTCCAGTAGCATATGGATTAAAATTACCAGAATTCGGGTTGTCTACACAGTGTTTTTCAAGCTCTTCTCTAAGCATATTCCAGAATTTCGGGCTCTCCTCAGGCTGCTTCAGATTTTCAGCATAAACTCAGTTGTTTGATGATGTGTGCTAGTATACTGACTATACTTATGCTTAGTACATCTACACACACATATTTTCAGTGATATGTTCAGATCCAAAATATTTACACAATGATATGCTCAGTGCACAAAAATATGCTTATTATACAGTGATATGATGATCATGCAATGATTGGCAGATTACTCAGTGATGTATTATGATATGATCAGTGAGATGCTCAGTACTCCGCCTGTTTTTGAAGTCCAAAATGATGGTATGCGCTTGATGATACATTCAGTCAGAACACCGTGACATGATGTACAGTGATATGATGATTATGCACAGTGAAATGATGATTGTGCAGTACACATTAGTATGATGACACACAGTGAAATGATGATTGTGCAGTACAAATTTGTATGATGACATACAGTGAGATGATGATCGTACAGTTATATGTTCAAAAATATGCTCAATGGTATCCTTAGATGACACAGTGAAATACTCAGCTAAGTTTTGACAGGTCCACAGGTTCAGAATCATATTTGAGTGGTAGGGTGGTGCTAGGGCTCACAGTCAATCAATGTGAGTAGAGATGTTGCAACAGCTCGTCAGTTGTAGCTGACAAAGTCTAGGAGGTTGCAGCCTCCTTCTAGTTATAGCTGGAGAAGTTGTATATATAATTTTTGTATTTCCAGTTGTTGCTGGAACACATTATTATTATAAAGACTTCCATGGTTTTTCCCCCAGAGCTTGGGTTTCCACGTCAAATCTTGGGTACTATGCATTTTGTGTTATTTTATGTATATGTGATGCTATGATTGGTGATTAGCAATTTGCTCATGAGATAAGGAAAATAATTAAGAAACGCTGATTCACCCCCCCCTCTCAATATTTCAACAATTGGTATCAGAGCAGGTTCCTTCAAGAATAGTTTCACCGCTAGAAGGTAATCATGAGCAATTTTGCAAAGCACAGCAAAAATGGAACACCCTTGTTCGATGGATTAGATTATGCATTTTGGAGCATCAAGATGAGATCTTTCCTAGAAGATCAAGGAATTGAGCAATGGAAAATAGTCGAAATTGGATACAAGGTACCAAAAACTCCTCCAACAGATACAAATGAGTTGGCTAAGTACAACATCAATTCAAAGGCTAGAAATCACATTCTAAATGCATTGGACAAATCAATCTTTATCAAAGTTATGCATTGTACATCTGCAAAACAAATATGGTACAAGCTCCAAACTACCTATGAAGGGGATAAGAAGGTCAAAGCAGTCAAACTCCAAACTTACAGAGGACAATTCGAACATCTGAAAATGAAGGATGAAGAAGACATTGCAACTTATATTCTTCGTGTTGATGAACTTGTAAATATTGTCCGAGGACTTGGAGAAGAAGTTGATGAGTCAGATGTTGTCCAAAAGATATTAAGCTCACTTCCAAAAAGATTTAATCCAAAAATCTCAGCCCTAGAAGAAAGAACAGACCTGGACGATATGACAATAGATCAACTACATGGGACACTAGTTGCTTACGAAATGAGAATAGAAAATGAAGAATCACCTAGAAAGGAACCAACATTCAAAGCTTCCAAACGAAACAAGTCCATGACAAAATCAAGCTCCACTGACAATGAAGATTCTGATAAAGAAATAGCCAACTTTGTACAAAAGCTGAAAAGAGGCACAGGTAAGTATAAAGGGAAGTTACCTCTCAAATGTTTTGCATTTGGTAGGACATGACATTTTGCTTCTAAATGTCCTTATGCAAAGAATTCAGATAGTGATGAAGATGACAACTCCAAGAAGTACAAAAACCACAAGAACTACAAAAGGAAGATGTTCAGAAAGAAAAAGAGCCTTTACTCAAAGAAAACTAGTAGTTCATCAGATGAAGACTCAGACAGTGACAGTGACAGTGACAGTAACAATGACAATGAACCAGAAAGAGTATTATTTATGGCAATCGATTCAAAAGATGAAGAATCTAATGAGGAAGGAGAAGTAGATCTGGAAGCAGAACTTATCAGTCCCTTGAAAGAGTTAAGAAGAGCCAAAAAGGAGAACAAGTTACTTAAGGAAGAAATGAAAGAAATGAGAGATAAAGCCCTCATGTCTGAAGAAGCCAAGCAATCAGTTGTAAATCTTAAAGTTCAATTGGAAGAAGCTAAAAGAATTGAAGACTCCCTTACCAATCAACTGGCAAGAAGCATAGAAGAAAAGGAAAGCCTTGAGGCAGAGATAATATCTCTAAGAGGAGAACTACAAAAGAAGGATATTGGTCAAAACTATGAAAATAGTTCCAAAATTCTTGAACAAATTATCAGCAAACAAAAGCCATTTTATGACAAGTCTGGCTTAGGATACAAAAAGCATGATGATGAAGCCTCAAGCTCCATGACAGTAAAAACCAAAGCAAAGACAGAAATTGTAAATGAAGAAAGACCCAAACCTCAGCTAGAACAACCAAAAGTCCCGGATGAAGGACAAGCTTTCTGGAAGACCAACCCTCCAAGAAGATCCTTTCCTCCAAGGTATGGATATTTCTTTTATGGCTATTGTTTTTCACGTGGAAAATTTGGACACAAAGCTGTAAACTGTCTAAGAAGAATAAACTCATAAAACAGAAACAACTATGGAATCTCCAGATGGCCAAACAACAATAACAAATTTGGTCTATTGCGAACTCAAATTGAATGCTACAAGTGTAACAACTTTGGGCATATGGCCAAAGATTGCAGAATGACGATCACTACAGGTACTCAACAGGTTCTAGAAAGGAAACAGAAAAAGGTATGGGTAAAAAGTAAAGACGGATTAAACATACATGAATGTGGGATTGCTTTTCAAGCTCAAAACAGCAAAAGACAGTGGTTTGCTCCAAGCATATGACAGGTGACAAAAGTATATTTATATCTTTAAGAGGGGATAAAGGTTTTGTCTCTTTTGAAAACAATAACTCAGCCAAAGTTATTGGAAAGGGGACGATAAACCTTGGATACAAGGATACTACAACCGAAAATGTTCTACTAGTGGATGATATGAAGCATAATCTGTTAAGTGTCAGCCAAATGCGTGACCAAGGACATCAATTGTTGTTTACCTCAAAAGACTGCAAAATAAGAAAAGAAGGATCGGGGAAGTTAGTGGCTACAGCTATGAGGACTCCAAACAATATCTACATTCTGGATAAGATCACAAATGAGAAATGTCAACTAGGAAGAGAAGATGAGAGTTGGATTTGGCACAGAAGAATGGGGCATATACACTTTGACAATCTAGTCAGAATCAGTAGAAAACAAGTTGTGAGGAATATGCCAGAAATAACCAAGCCTTCTAATTCTATGTGTACTCAGTGCCAGCATGGAAACCAGACTAGAGTTAGCTTCAAAACAAAAAAGAATTCTTCTACAAAACCTTTAGAGCTTATTCACACTGATCTATGTGGACCAACCAGAAGCAAAGGGTTGGAAGGTGAAGAGTATTTTATGTTGTTGATTGATGACTATTCCAAAATGACTTGGGTTTGTCTTCTTCACGGAAAATCGGAAGCATTTGAATGTTTCAAAGTTTTCAAGGAACAAGTTGAAAATGAAACAAGTTTACGAATCAAGTATCTTAGATCCGACAATGGTGGAGAATTCACATCAAATGAATTCGACAAGTATTGTGAAGGACATGGAATCAAGAGACAGCTCTCAGTAGCTAGAACACCTCAACATAATGGAGTTGCCGAAAGAAAAAATAGAACAGTTCTAGAAATGGCCAGAACCATGTTGAATGAATCCAAGTTGAAGGACAAATTTTGGGGACATGTTGTTCATACCGCAATAAACATCTTGAACAGAGGACTACTTAGAAGCAACAGCGACAAAACTCCATATGAACTGTGGACAGGAAGAACAGCCAATGTTCAACACTTCAGAGTGTTTGGAAGCAAATGTTACATCAAAAGAGATGGTAAGATCAAAAAAATTGAATCTCGGGTGGACGAAGGCATACTTGTTGGATACTCATCCAAAAGGAAGGCCTACAAATGCTACAACTTAAGACTGAATAAAGTTGTTGAAAGCATCAATGTAAAAATAGAGGAATCAAGCCTCCCAATAGACAGAGAAGATTTAGATGATCTTGATGATCTAGAAGAAGAAGACTCGAAAGAACCGAAAGGGGAACAATCAGATGAAGAACAACCAGTAATAATCCAAGAAGAAAAAGAAGAAGAACAACCAAAGGAACAACAAACTCCAAGGAATTGGTACCAAAAGAACCATCCATCAGAATTGAGCATAGGAGATAAAGATGCAGGAATAGAAACCAGAACAAAAAGGAATTCAGTGCAAAGAACAGAACAAGTACATCTTTCATTATTATCTACAATTGAACCAACCAGTTTTGATGAAGCCAGAGCAGATAAACACTGGATTAAAGCTATGAAAGAGTAACTTGATCAAATTGAGAAAAATGAAACATGGGAACTTGTTCTTAGACCCAAGGACAAAAATGTGATTGGCACAAAATGGGTTTTCATAAATAAGCTTAATGAAGATGGACAGGTAATCAGAAACAAGGCAAGGTTGGTTTGCAAAGGATATGCTCAAATTGAAGGGATAGATTTTCAAGAAACATTTGCTCCAGTAGCCAGAATGGAAGCCATAAGAATGATCTTAGCCTATGCTTGTGCTAAATACATCAAAGTGTATCAAATGGATGTTAAGTCTGCCTTTTTGAATGGCAAACTAGAAGAGGAAGTCTACATTGAACAGCCAGAAGGATTCCAACAATCAACAAATAAGGACTATGTGTGCAGATTAAAAAGAGCTCTATATGGTTTAAAGCAAGCTCCTAGAGCTTGGTATTCCAAACTGGACAATTACTTGCAAAAACAAGACTTCAAAAGGGGAAATGTTGATAGCAATATGTATATCAAGATTGATCATGACTGTATACTTATTATTGAAGCATATGTTGATGAAATTATCTTTGGAAGTTGTAACAACAATAAATAATAATAATAATAATAATAAATAATAATATAATTAATTAATTAATACCTTAAATAATTATATTTAGTAAATAATGAAAAGTCAACGGGTACCTACCCCTTCATCTCGTGACCAGTCAATGTGTATACATCGTCACGAAGCTCATTGTAATTATTATTCATTCTTTTAATTCAATACAAACATTTATATTTGGTATATCAAAATATTAAGTATTCAGCTATACGTTTCCGCAACATTGGTATCAGAGCTAAAATATCGACAACCACAACATGCGTTGCACATCAGACATCACTGAAATGCTTGAAGCAATTAATAAAAAGCTAGATTCAATTATAACCGCTAACCGGAAACCTCCCGACAAGGTAGCAAATAAAGACAAATTAAAAGAAGACAAGAATTCTAATGAAAAAACTAATACAAATATGGAAGAATATGATTCCAAGGAAAGGGAATTGACGGCAAATGATCAAGTATCTCTCTGCTATGCTCTCCGGCATAATCAAACGCGTGAGGTTCCATTGTTAAAAACTCCTAAATTGAAAGGAGATGCTCCAAGCTCTTCAAAATCAAAGGATTCTAGAAGTGTACTAAGACATCCTCCTTCTGCACATAGAAGGGCTCTTCTCTCAAAACGGGATATTGAGAAAGAAACTATTCCGAGAGATAGTGCAAAAACACTGGAATTGGAACAGAACAAGGTCGAAATATCTACAGAGAATGATTACTCTGAAACTCAGGTTCAATATTTGTCTGAAAAGAGTAACCTTGATCATCTAGATCAAATGGAGAAGTCTATTACAAGGGTTATCGATAGAATACTAGAAAGAAGCATAATTAGGGAGGCAGTTCACAATGAAGTAAGTGAAACAGAAGACTCGTGCTCCAATCCTGACTTGAATTCTATAGAAGCCAAAATCAAAGTTGAAGGTTCACGCTCTGAGTCAGCATCGAAGTGGGAATGTAAACAAGAAGAAGATGAAGACTACGAATCCAGTCTCCCAAAAGAAGAAATTGACTCAGAAGAAAAGGATGATGAGCCATGGTCTGTACAATTAGAAGATGAGAGGGAGGCCTACCTTATCAATTACAATTATCTAAATGGAATAAACAATATCGTCCAATATCTACTCGCTACAAGTTCAAATGCCATTAAACATTCCAGTATCATGATCAATGATCCTATAAGCGATCGAATATGTCCAACTCTTCATAATCATCTGCGCCCTTCCATTCTCAAGATCCCACATGATTTTGAGGATTTGCCTCCATCTTTTATATCATCACGGGATTCGCATAAGAATTTGTTGAAAAGGTTTTGTAAAGATCCAAACAAGGTTAGAAGACAGATTAGTATAAGCATGACAGCACTAATAATGCATGTCCCTGCAAATGATTGGGGTAGTGGAGGACATTTAAATTGGTTAAAGAAATTGGGTTCCCATTATGATTGTTTTTTTGAGATAAAAGAAAAGAAGGAAGAGGACTAGAAGGTTCTGCGGAAAAAGCTCAATTTGATCCGTCCTTACTGCCAATACAGAGGGAAAAATAAAGTCAAACACCGATTTCAAAACGTAGCAACCCGTAATGGCGTTCCCTCCCCACAACTTATAACCTTGCCTGTAAACTCACAGTTTTTAATAATCGTTGAAGGTCGTCTTTTATTGCTTGACCACAATACAATGAAATATCAGAAATTAGAATCCAATATTCTTGCCCTTGCTCCATCCTTCTCATTCTTCTCATTCTTGTCTCAATCTGGGCATGGTACTATAACATTTCAATTCATCTATCCTGGCCTTCATGAATCCGGCATTACATCATATACCCTCCGCACATTGGTGGGCGATTACAAAAATGATTTGAGAATCCAGAGGATGGCCAATAGCATTTCATACATCTAGTATGAGCCACCGCCCTTGTTGGTTCGTCCGGCTTGGAAAAATATTCTTCGAGTGGTGGATAAATTAAATATATTATATATTAAGTCATCCAGGTGTCGAGTCCGACCTTCCCTTGTTTCCAACCTAGTAAGAAAGATAAGTGACATTGAAGTACGGCTTTGCCTTCTCGCGTTCTTGCCAGCAGCTTGGAATAACCATAAAGCAAGATGTTGGGCCTGGCAAACTCCAGCCAGAAAACTCGATAGCAGCAAGGGAAAAGTGCCAATGCTATATATATGTTCAAATACCACAGGTCAATTATGGATAGCAGATGAAGTTGATGTTTAAAATAATAATTGCAGTGTTCCAATAAGTAATGGTTTTGACAGTCAATATAAAACGAATTGTATTGACCAAAAAGTCAAACCATTATATATTCGATTGCTGGCGAAATTAGCAATGCTCAAGGGTTACCTTGTTATTTCCGTTCCACGTTTTCAAAGGTATCATGCCCTCTCCAATCGCCCTAGCAGCCGCTTGTCCAAACCATTAGACACTCATTTTCATAGAAGTAATGTACGCAGGTGCCACATCCAAATTTATGAAGAAACACGAGTCACAATGTGCTTTAGTGAATCATTGTGTCGGTTTAAAAGCAAAAAAAAAATAAAGGGTGGAATAAGAGAATATTACAACTTAATTGGAGGAAGAGTTATTTAACTTCTAATAAATACCATGGGAGGAAGTTATTAATTAGGATAAGTTAAAAAATAATAACAAAGGTCCTTATTAGCATTTTTTTCAAAGTCTCCAAAAGATTTATATATTTTGGTGGAGTGAAGATAAAAGTGGTATGTTATAAAAATAAAATAAAAAGGAAGGTTAAAGTGTCACCATTATGAAGAATTCAAGAAGTCCTGTGAAAGTTTATATAACTTAATAAAGTTATGTAAGTATGAAGAAGATGTTATCAACTGATTTGTACAAATAGTTGAAACCTTATTGAGCAGCCAGTGTTGGAACACATCAGTGTTCACTTCCAGAGTATCTGGGTTTCATTGTTTTTGGGTCTAGCCAGTTTTGGCTAGCCAGTTTTGTTTTTGAGTCGACATGACCATGGCTCCATGGGGGTTTGTATCAAAGTGTGCTAGTAGGGTCTGAGTGGCTCGGTTCCCCATGACTGGATTAAACAACTAAGGTATTCCAGGGAGTTTTTTCACCGTCAGATTATACTTTGCTTCAGGCGAAATATAATCTCTTGGTTTTTCTCCCGCTTCCTCCAAGGCTGGAATGCCCGATTTTGGAAATTTGGCCATGGGGGGTTATTAGGGTCCAACTATAATGTATAAACCTACTAGACACTATTAGAATAGGTTTTGGTCATGTCCTAGGTCTCTAGGACCCCCAGAAAAAATTTCGAAAAAATTTTACCGGACGCGTCGAAATTGGGGTTTTTTAATTTTTTAAATTATTTTTAAATTTTAATTAAATTTCTCTATAGTTTAAATAGAGAAATTCGAGTCTGTAATATGTCAGTCATCCGGGGTCCGATTTTAATGTTTGATGGCTCGTTTCATAAGCCAAAAATCACACATGACCCATGGAGCAGCTAAACCCAACTTTCGGATGTCAATTCAGCCTCATAATTAATATTTTCTCTGGAAAGTCATTTACAGAGAAATTATTAGTTAAAATAATAAAATTGAATATTTTGGAGATAATCCAAATCTCTCCAAAATTAATCAATTTAATTAAAATAAAAGGCCAAATGACATGGCAATGGACATTTATGAGGATTCCAATCATCTCCCAGTCACTCCAATCAATTATCCAGTCACCAGAAGGTTATCCACTTGAGCAAACTCGCCCTCCTCATGCAAAACTCGAGTTTGATATGTTGTAAGTTGATGATTGGGTGGTAGTTTGTATTAAAGCCTAAGGTAGGCGCCCTCATGACTCACCAATCAATCCAAAGCTTGGCTCCTTGTTGAGAGTCGAGTTATACCTACCATCACCACGTGTTCCACACAAGCAACTCGCATATCCCTTTAATTCCTCACGTCAACCTCATTTAAGCTCGAGTTTTGCCTTGTTGTAACTCGTTTATTGGATTGTAATCACTCATACCTACCACTAGAGTCGAGCTATGCCACCCATGCGAATTTAACCTACCACATTACACTTGTCTCTCCATCCTCCAACTCGCACCTTCCCTCATCCTCACGTTAACCTACCATACCTCACGTGGATCCTTTTTGGAGGATGATTATTGGTTGTTGATATGTCTAAACTTACCACCCAAGTCGAGTTTGCCACATATCCAGTCACACCTACCACACAAACTCGACTTTGTCTATTGTCTTTTGCTCCAAGCCTTCTCATGATTGGAATCTGATCTACTTGTCTATTTGCCAATTCGACCTAGGGTTTTATCCTAGGATTTAGTATAAAGAGAGGCCCATTAGGGGCTATTATCTCATGGATTTTTGGATGCAAGAAAACTCTGCCGAGAATTGTAATATTTTTATGCTCATATTGGAATAAAGATCAAGACTTTGGAGGTGCATGTGTTTTCAAATTTTGTGGTGAATGTGTCCAATGCATTGAGGTGATATCTTCATATAACCTTCCTCTTATTTATGCAAGTGTTTCTTTCAATATTGCTAGCTCTAGAAGGCTATTTTTAGTCCATGAGAATAGTCATTTGTTATATTCAAGTTGATTATGTGTGTGATGTTTTCCAAGGATTTAAATGAGCAAGAAGTATTCGGTTATACCAATGTTGATTTAGTCTTGGTTATCTAACATACTAGCATTTGATTTCACTTGTATGTTTGAGTGTGTTGGGGTTTTACAGCTATTGTCAAAGGTGAAGACAAGTGTGAGCTAGGTTGCATCTAGCTTGACTTCACAAGCAAGGATTTTTCCCACTAATATCTTTTGTTTTGCAGGATCCTCAAGTTCCTTTGTCTTTTCTCCAAAACCAAGCTACAAGGAGCTCTCTTCCTCACCCATCAAAGTTTCAAAAAATCTACATTTAAAACTTGGTTACCTTAGATTCGAGCTTCCTTCCTCTAGCTCTCCCCTCACCTTCACTTTGAAGTCTCCACCTTAGTCTCTTTCCATTCGTCCAACCCCTTTAGCCCCATCTTCTTGCTCTCGTCCCCTCTTCTCATTGGTTTCATTCCCCTTTCGTTTTTTGTCTTCTTTTTGCCTTCTCGCCCATCTTAGAAGCTAGCCACCTTCTTCCTCTCGTCTTAGCTATTTAGTGCTTCCCTCCTCTTCTTTTTAGCCTCCATCCTTCATCCCATTCGTCCCACCTATCTCCATCTAGTTCTCGTCTCACTCCTAGTCCAACCCCTAGTCCCCATTCTTCACTCTCTTTTGCCTTACTCCTTAACACTACAACCTTCCTCTCGTCATCTCTCTTTAGTCTTGTCCTTCACCTTTCCTCCTTGTCCACTCCCATTTAAGCCCTAAATCACATCAAAACAACAAAACAAAGGAGTTAGTAGTAGTTAGCATTAGATCTCATATTTGGTTATTTGGTAGTTGTCTTTGCATGGTTAGATCTCATAAAAATAAATATCTTGCATTTGTCTTTTGAAGTACTTAGTCATTTTCATATCCATAATATCATAGATTGCATGTAGCTAGTATATTGTTTACAAACTTTTACATCTTCCAAAAGATAGAAAATATTGCACAAAAATATTTCAAATTTTTATACTTTAGATCTCATTTCTAGGACATTTCGAGAGTTTGTTGTTCGCTGGTCCGTTTCGCCATAGTTAATATTTTATGATAAATTTTCATGCATTCCACATTTTAGAACCTATTTTTCAAATCTAGACTTAGTTTAGTTTCATTTTTTGTTGGATTTGACTAACACTAAAGGGTGCTTGTAGTTTCACTTTCACTTGTGTTGTAGGTGTGATAAGAGCAAGCTCAAGAAGAAAATTTGAAATTTAAGAAGAGGAAAAGTTAACCAAGGTGAAGAGAAGGACAAAATTGCAAAATCCAAGAAGAATATTGAAAGCAAGAAGAGGATTTCAAACCAAACGAATCAAAACCATTATCCTTTGTAAAAGCTTTTAAGAGCTTCTTAGCTTTCCTCTATTTTATTTTTCAAAGTCCTTCAAAGGGTTAGAAACCCAAGGCATTTGTAACAGTTTAATAAAAAGTTTCAAGTGGAGGGGGTCTCCACTTTTGGGTCTTCTTCCCCATTTGGGGAAGAGTGTTGGGTCTTGTGGTTTGGTTTAACTTAGTTTATGTTTCCATGCTCTTAGATTAGTTTCTATTTCATTAAGTCATTTGGTTATTTATCTTCCATATCTACTTACCCCCATGCTCTCCCGAGTAGGGTCTCTGACCTGAAAGAGATTCTGGGTAATTTAGAGTTATCTTTGTTTACTATTATCTTGTTTCTCTTCCAATCCTTGACCAGAGAATAGCTAACTTTGGGATTGTATCCCAAAGGCCACATAGTTTTGTGGTAGCTTCTCGCTCCCCCATCAACTTCTTGTGGACATCCAGCTAGCTGGAAGGTTTCCAGGATTGGTGGCTTCTAGTGGTTGATCTTGTTCGGAGATCAATCCCACCTAGTAGATTAAAGTTTGTGTGGTAGAACACTAGATTTATTTATCTTGCAAGCATTATTGTTATGGTAAATTATATCTTGTGATCAATACTATTGCTTAAAGTCTGTTTCAAGTTAAGATATACTGCTACTACTTTCTTTCTGCTTCTTAAAATAAACCAAAGTCTCTTGAACTTGGCCTAATCCAAGTCAAGAGCACCTTCTATCGGAGGGCATTTTAGTTTCTTGCATTTCCCTGCATTAGGCATTGTTAATCTAGCAAGTCTCTTGAACTGTGGTCATAAGACCAAGTCAAGAGCGCTCTCTGTCGGAGAGTTGAACAAGGCTTTCTAAATAATAAAAATTTTCCACCCACACACCCCTTTAATTAATTTATCTTGGTCTCGTCCTACACCCGTATGCTCTGCCAACCGGAAACGGTTGGGCTAGTACTCAGAAAGGTGGAAGACTTGATAATATACGATCGATAACTTAATTAAAAATTTTACCCAAAACCTCAACCAAGGCAAGTTACTGTTCTTCCCCACGAGAGGTGGTGCCGGGAATCCACTGTCAGACTCAAGGGCGGTTCAAACATTGGACACCTATCCTTTATGAATCTGGGTGCTTCCGACAGATCACTTAGGGTTGCCAGTACTTTCCTTGGGTAAGGTTCCACCATCTTTTGATACCTTTGGTCTTATCCTAATAATCAAGACAACTAAAACTTTGAATTTACCAAGATAAGCTGCATAACGTTCTCACAAACTTTCAATTCAAGCACTTGTATCAAGTTTTCACAATTCATATTTAATTCTTGACTCCATAAGGCACTGGTCCTTTATCTCATATTTTGCTTGCTTAAATATCTACATTGGAGTTATCTGTTATATTTCGTGAAAAGTGATTTACTTATTGCCCAAGTGTATCTTTTTTCTTGTATTTGCAACGTGGATTGCGTTATCTTGTCTTATATTAAAGTTTTATAATTGTCTTTCATCTCAAAAAACTCCTAAAAAACACCCATCCGCATCACTACATCAAAAACACATAAATACACAAAGAGCCTTAGACAACTCTTTCTTAGGGACTACCCCCCTTGGCTTCGTTAGGAGTTTTGCCTAAACGGAGGAGCTGGGATTCAAGTGACAGTACCTGGCTCATTGCTTGCCCCCAAGGCCACACCTCTCTCACTTTTAGTGAAGAGACAGCTTTTGAAAGATTTCCGCTGCTGGTGTGCATATTGGCGGACAACAGAATAAATATTACATTAAGGACAAGTATGACGGATCCATATCGTGTCCAGGAAGCACGAGGGGACAACAGTTCAATTGAATGAGTCGAATTTGTTATGGCGGAACCTTAATAAACAGAATGAGCAAAAGCAGGATTATACAATACAGATAACACAAATACACACAGACAATATGCAGGAATGCGAACTGTTCTAGATTGATCAAGATAAGATGTATGTTACAATAATTTACATGCTTATAAAGAAATCTGAGACGCTTGGGTGCCTGCCCGTTACATTCAATTACAAAGAAGAAGTTAGAGCGGTTCAACTGTTCAACCGTTACAGTCGACTGGAAGACAAAAAGACAATCTGTCGAAGTTCGATAGTCACTGGTCGCATGTCGACGTTGCATGTCGATGTCGCGAACTGTGAGGTCGTTGAACATGTCGAAGGTGCGGAACATGTCGCAGTATGTCGAAGTCGGGACTCGTCGGAGTTGTGTCGAAATCGAAAACCTATCGAAGTACTGAAGTTGTCAAAGCAATGTCATGTCGAAACTTGTCGAAGTTGTATCAACAGCGATGACTGGTCGAAGATGTGTCGAAGTTAGCATCCAACAACAAATGCCAACTGCGATGTGGATCAATGATTTCATCATGGGAACATGTTTATGTTTGACAATATGTTTATGCTTTGAGGACAAAGCATTCTTTAAGAAGTCGGCAATGTAACAGCAATAAATAAAATAATAATAGTAATAATACTAAATAATATAATTAATTAATTAATACTTAAAATAATTATATTTAGTAAATAATGAAAAGTCAACGAGTACCTACCCCTTCATCTCGTGACCAATCAATGTGTATACATACATCGTCACGAAGCTCATTGTAATTATTATTCATTCTTTTAATTCAATACAAACATTTATATTTGGTATATCAAAATATTGAGTATTCAACTATACGTTCTTGCAACAGAAGTGATAATGATGCTCTATGTCAACAATTTGCCAAGGATATGCAAAATGAATTTGAAATTTTGTTACTTGGTGAATTAACCTTCTTCTTGGGACATCAGATATCGCAACGCAAAGAAAGCATTTGTAACCCTCAGGCCAAGTACATCAAGGAAATGTTAAAGAAATTCAAAATGGAAGACTGTAAACCTGTGAGTACTCCTATGGTCACCGACTACAAGCTAAGCAAGGATGATGAATCTAGAGAAGTTGATCAAAAGATTTAACGATCAACGATCGGTAGTTTACTCTATGTAACAGCCTCAAGGCTAGATGTAATGCAAGTTGTTGGACAAGTCGCAAGATTTCAAGCTGCTCCCAAGGAAACCCATATCATTACAGTCAAAAGAATCTTCAGATATCTCAAGGGAACTATGGATTTTGGATTCTGGTATCCAAAAGGAAATGAATTAACTTTGGTAGCCTACTCAGATGCAGATTGGGCAGGATGTGTTGATGACAGACGAAGCACCAGTGGTGCAGCATTCTTCCTAGGCAAGTGTCTAGTGTCTTGGTCTGGTAAGAAGCAATCTCCAGTGTCTTTATCAACCGCTGAAGCAGAATATATAGCAGAAGCTGCTTGCTGTACTCAGATTCTCTAGATGAAACAAAATTTGCAAGATATACAAGTGACATGTGATGAGCCAACTCCAATCCTATGTGATAATACCAGTGCTATCAGTATCTCCAAGAATCCAGTCGTGCACTCCAAGACAAAGCATATACCTATCAAGTTTCATTTTCTTCAAGAGCAAGTCACAGATAAACATATCAAGCTGGAATATATTGGGACAAAAGAACAGATAGCAGATATCTTCACTAAGCCTCTTCCTAGAGAAACTTTTGAGTATCTACGGGAAAAATTGGGAGTCATCTCCCAACTAAATTAATTCTCTGGAAAAGAGTGCCTGATGATAGGGGAGATGTGTTGATAAAAGATGTACCCTTTGCCATTGATGCCAAAGGGAGAGAGAAGTTGTTCTCAGGGGGAGCTTTGGTGTTGTCATCAATAACAAAGGGGGAGATTGTTGATTAAGTTGTGATTGATGACAATGGTGTCTGATGTCTGGTCATTTTAACAAAGTCACAGGAGTCATTTTTGTGGTTGTCCAAGCCCAAGTTTGAAGCCCTTGGAGGCCTTGGAACAATAACAAAAGCCCTGGGTTAGCCCTTGCCTGGTAAAGTCTCCCTCAGTTGTATCTTGGTCCCATTGAGTCCACTGTTGTATCCTAGCTCCTGGTTGTCTATTGATTGAAGGTCTCTATGTTGCTTGATTGGATGATGTGGTAGTTTCGTCCATGGAACCCACACACTTGGAGTCCTTTTGCTTGTTGGTCCTTAAGCCCACAAACTTGGAATATGGAGCCCTTGGACATATAGCTATGGTGTTGAAGACCTTAAAACCTTAAAATCCTTATGTATGCTAATTTGCAGCCCCTATGATACCCTTGTACCATTGTTAAAGGTCTTAGAACCCTCACACATGATGCTCTTGAATATGACACCCTTGAGGAAAGCTCTTGGACCCGCAAGCCCAATAGGTTAAGGAAGAAGCTCCCGTTTCCATAATGAAATCCTTGACATGATGATTGTGTCCATGAAACCCTTGTGTAGTAAGTAAAACACTTAGACAAGTTAATTAACAATACAATGCCCTTATTCATTTAATGGTTGCACATGTTGTGGTCATAATGGATGTTGAACCCACGTACAAATGAAATTTAATTAATATTAAATTAAATTTTTATATCCTAACACATGTTGAACATGCCCTAACACAAGCCCTCTTAAAAATAAACCAATGACTAATATAAAGTAAAACAATTTTAAATTAAATTAAAATTAAAACAATATATTTATCCTATTGCTAGGTCGGCCCAGCATTTTAATTATTAAATAAAAAATTATTTTAAATAAAACTACTCCTAAAAACTAGGTCGGCCCATAATTTTTTTTTCATAAAACATGTGTATAAATACAAGCTAATCCGCCTCATTTCAGGTGATAGTGAGTAAGTTAGCTCTGAATTTGTGGTCTTCTCTGTGGCTGCATCTGTACCCAAATACTCAGCATAAAACTCTGTGGGGTTACAAGAAATTTGTTTTTCTATTTTTCTTGAGAATTTCCGGGCTGCCTTTTTCTCAGATTTTGGAACTGTCTCTTCAATTTTTCGGGCTGCCTCCTTCTCAAAATTTCGGACTGCTCCTTCAGTAAATTTCGGGCTGCTCCATGAGAGGTCTGAACTATCTCTTCTCTGCAGAATTCGGACTGTCTACACAGTGTTTTTCAGGCTCTTCTCTAAGCATATTCCAGAATTTCGGGCTCTCCTCAGGCTGCTTCAGATTTTCAGCATAAACTCAGTTGTTTGATGATGTGTGCTACTATGATGACTACCTATGCTCAGTATGTTTACACACAGATATTTTCAGTGATATGTTCAGATCAGAAATATTCACACAATGATATGCTCAATGCACAGAAATATGCTTAGTATACAGTGATATGATGACCACGCAGTGATGCGCAGATTACTTAGTGATATATTATGATATGATCAGTGAGGTTCTCAGTACTCGGCCTGTTTTTGAAGTCCAAAATGATGGTATGTGCTTGATGATACATTCAGTCAGAACACAGTGACATGATGTGCAGTAATATGATGATTATGCACAGTGAAATGATGATTGTGCAGTACACAGTAGTATGGTGACACACAATGAAATGATGATTGTGCAGTGCAAAGTAGTATGATGACATATGTTCAGAAATATGCTCAATGGTATCCTTAGATGACAGAGTGAAATACTCAGCTAAGTTTTGACAGGTCCACAGGTTCAGAATCATATTTGGATGGTAGGGTGGTGTTAGGGCTCAGAGTCAATCACTGCGAGTAGAGCTGTTGCAGCAGCTCATCAGTTGTAGCTGACAAAGTCTAGGAGGTTGCAGCCTCCTTCCAGTTGTAGCTGGAGAAGTTGTATATATAATTTTTGTATTTCCAGTTGTTGCTGGAACAAATTATTATTATAAAAGCTTCCGTGGTTTTCCCCCCAGAGCTTGGCTTTCCACATCAAATCTTGTGTACTGAGCATTTTGTGTTATTTTATGTATATGTGATGCTATGATTGGTGATTAGCAATTTGCTCATGATAAAAGGAAAATAATTAAGAAACAATGATTCACCCCCCCTCTCAGTATTTCAACACACATACCCATTTGGAGCTTGTTAAACTAGAGCTTGACACATCTCAATAAACGAAAGAGACTGTGCAACATGAAATGAAATGAAGTTAAGATAGACAAAGAATGCAATAATAAGATCCATTTCATCTCACTTCTCTTGCTAAAAAATCTTGTGCATTGGGCTAAGTGTTGAGGCTGCCCTCTTTTTTTGTGGTTGCATGTCAACCCCACTCCCAAATCCACTAGATGGAGTCCTCAAGAAAGGAAGGGTATCCTCATTCTTTTGTTTACTGCTCACTACTGCCATATTCCCCAAGCCCACTGCATCCTCTTTCCCCAACACCCTTTGTTGAGCATCCACTGCTTTACATGTTGCAAATCCACAAGGAAGGCCCAACAAATGGCCCTTAACCCGATCGTAGGTTCCCTTGAATTCTTTCTTGCAAAAATCGCATGTCCAAAGAACATTCCCTCCCCCTTTAAGCTTTGATCCAATCCCTTGTTTTCTTGTGGCATACTTCCATAGGGGGTATTTCTCCTTTTGAGAATGTTGCCTTGCTACAGCAGGGTCAAATGCAACCCAGGAAATAGCAACTGCAGCACTTGAAACAGTTGGAGCACTTCCAACATCAGATGAATATAAACTTTGAGGGGAGGGACCACGAACATTGACATTTCCCCCTTTCTTCTAACCTCTGCTGCTTGCCTTGATGATTGACCCATTTTTTCCTGCTGCTATAGATGAAAAAGACAACTCTGGTTGTTCAAATTTGCCTTTGTATCACTCACAATTCCTTCAAACTGTGCTAAAAGCCTTCACCGCAAACAAGAAACCAGTGAGAGTTGTCCCCTTCGCAAATGAAAGACAAAAGAGAGAAACCATTGTTTTAAAGCCCAGGGACTGCCTTTTATGGAGGACACGTGTCCTGAAATTAGGACACGGCCTAATACATGTGTCTAGTATGATGTTCCTGTGTGTCCTAAAACATGACACAACCCAAACCTGTGTTCGAGAATGTCATGCCAAAGACACCATGGATATAGACACCCTTGGTCAAATGGATATGCCCGGTTTCATAGATGTTCGATTCTTTCTCTTAGCAACACCATTTTGTTGTGGTGTATATGGAATAGTATGTTGCATTTGAATTTCCTGTGTAGCGTAGTAACTAGTAAATTTGTCGTTTACATATTCGACTCCATTATTTGTTCTTAACTTGTGTATTTGATGTCCAGATTGTTTCTCTACAAGGGCCTTGTAGCCCAAAAGGCAAAAACTTGTCAAAAACTTCACACTTCAGTCTTAAGAAGTAAACCCAAGTGCATCTGGAGAAGTCATCAATGATAGTTGAGAAATATGTAAAGCCAGAGAAAGAAGCAGAACCAAGCAGACCACAAAAATCACTATGAACATGCTACAAGGGGGTCAAGGCATGCCAAGAGGCACATTTTTTCAAAAATGTCCCAATGATGTTTGTCGAGAACACACCTGAGACAAACACCATCTCTATAAGAAATGAGAGGAACACCAAACACCATTTTCTAATTATATAGTTGCTACAATGAGCGATAGTTTAAATGACCAAATCACTCATGCCAAAGTTTGCTCAAGTCATCGCTATGAGCAACAAAAACCAAGGGAAAAAGTGATGACCCAAAGTTGTTGAATCCTTACAACCTGGAAATATCATCAACAATTTTGACTGCTAGGACATGTTTAGGATCTTTGAAATCCCTGATTACAACATGGTGAGGTGTAAATTCTACAGTCTTACCTTCACTAGAATGAGTGATTTGCTAGATTGACAACAAATTGCAGAAAATTCTTGGAACACATAATACATCATTGAACTAACCATCATCTGATTGTACTGTTTCAAATCCTACAACATTAAGAGATCTATCATCACCAACAAATATTTGTTTTGTGTTACATTCATTTAGAGCAGAAAAAATGGTTTTCCTTAGCCATATGATAAGATGCTTCATAATCAATGAGCCACTCATTAGAAGAAGGGGAAAAAGATGCATTGAAGGAAAAACCAGAAGCACAAAGTGCATGTCCATGAGCTGTAGGGTCAGAAGATGAATCAAGGTTGATGTTGTGCTTCTTCGTTGCTGCTTCCAAGGCTGCCATCTTCTTGAATCACTTAGATTCCACATGACCATCTTTCCCACAAACTTTGCAATGGCACTCAGTCTTCTTATCTTTTGATTTGGCTCCATTGTCACCATTGGAAGGATGAGTTGCTTTAGAGGGTTTGGGATGCTTGTTTCGCTTCTTGTTGCAAGGATCTTGCTTCTTGGGATTCTTGGTTTTATTCTTCTCTTATGCCACTAAGGCTCTGCTAGATCAATAAAACCAAGCCCACCAACTTCCTTAGGCATAATGCAGACATCCCATGATACCATAGGAAGCCCTCACTCACCACCATACTTGAACCAGAGAAGGAATCTGAGCATCTACTCCAATCACTTGAATTGAGCCTAACTAGGGAGCTAGCAAGAGACATAATAAATATGAGAAGCTTGAAGAATGCACAAAACCACTAAGTTTCTTGGCCAAAAGGATATCCTTATGCTGCCACAGTAAAAGCTTGGACTGCAGTCTCCAAAGGCACCAGGGCAGTAAACCAACATTGCTTAAATGTGAACTTTGATGCTATGTTTCATTGTTAATTTTAACTTTCATGAGTATCTTCACTTTATATCCATGAATGATCTTTATTTTATGCATGAGCAAACATTTAGTTCTGAGAAGTACTTATTTGGTTGATTCATTTGCAATTTATCTAGATCAAGCATTCACTTGAGATTTTAATTTGGTATAAATACTCATCCATCTTTAAAAGATTGAAATCTCAAGATTCATTCCTTCAACCTCAACCTAGAAACCTTTAGGGAAGCTTCCCTTGGACTCTCTAGAAGGCCTAAAATGTGGGAAAATCTTTGTTAAGGTGACAGTAGCAATCATCTTCTGCAGTTACACTTGTAGCACTAGTGGATTAAGACTTTGCTATTTAGGTGTGAAACTGAGTTGTAACACTGCCCAATGACCCATTTTTGGCAATGACGGACCCGAAAAATGACAGTACTACTATGATTGGGCAAACTTTTACTAAGATTTATGCTACAGTCTTGAACATGTCACTTTCTTAACAGTTGAAGAGGAACAAACTTTGTGCCAAGGGGCAAACAAGTTACGAGAGACTATCAAAAACTATTGACCACATTTTTACCCTCTATGCCATCGTTGAGGATGCCGAAGTTCCGAAGAATGTTCATCTCAGGTCTTTTGTTGCTTTGTGGATGTTCAAAAGGCTTTTGATTCTGTCCCAAAAGAATCATTGTTCCAGAGACCTCACAAAATTGTCATATTTGAGTCTCTCATCACTACTATGAGGATATATGAGACTTACTGGTTCGCATCGCACATCACAGGACCTTTGTAACATCACTAGGAGAACCATAAGTGATCTAGCCCATGGCAAAAAGGAAGGAGGGTGACAAGAAATGTGGTGAAGATGACAACTACTAACAAAGTAGTTTGCGTGAAAACAATAGAGAGGATTATCTATGTTAATGTTGAATGTCAATGGAAGTAGGTGCAGCACTAATACTACAACCATAAACAATGGATATTGAGGTGAAAAGAAGGCCAATAGTTAAGAGATATGGCAACTTGAAACATATTTTTGTCAATGACTATTCAGCCCATAAAAGTATCATTTGCTGGGGTTTGATGTGTCTACAAGGTTTTTATCTTAAATTTTCTATGTATTCCTCGCTCCAATAACCAGGATAAAAAGGAAGCTCAACTGATCTCACTGTACATATCTTACATCTTCAGGACTGTCCAATTTGAAGTTATTATTTATGTAATGAACATGTTGCAAAAAAAAAAAAACTGTACCATCACACCTGCAATTTGCATGATGTGTCCTCTTCAAGGGAATTGTTAAACTGTAAAATCCAATTCAGGTGCAGTAATAACATAGCATCCTTTAGCATTCTAGATCACTTTTAATGTTCTTTAAGGCAATTGAATCATGCTTTCTTTACGTGAATCCTATTTAAATGATAGGTAACCATAAGAGTCTAAGACATGTGACACCTAAAAAGATAAAACTGACTATGCCTATTGAAATCCATGACATCATTTAGCAAATATTAAAATTTTATATAATCGGTTAATTTTAATCATTTAATCAAAATCATATTATCCTGACACAACTGCTTGATCAAAAGGAATTATTTATGTTGATGTAGATGAAAGTAATCTTACCTGATAGTGTGTCAAAAGCCTTCCTGATTCAACATGTCCCTCAGCCAGTCTTAACCTTTTGTCTAAATTTTCAAGAATGCTGTCCTGTTTCTTTTGACCATCAAAAACAACATTGCTTCCGCTTACAGACAACTGACTATAATCCTCCTCATCCAAGAACAATGGACTCATGGTGAGCTTTGAATTTGAAGGAACGGTACTATGAGAGTTTCTAAGCACTCTCTCCAATCCCTTTTTCTGAATGAAATCATCAGAACCACCAATGGCATGTCTAGTCTTTACGATCTTCTGTTGAAGCTTAGATAAGATAGAAGCCATCACACCCCATCTATCAGTGAGTGTACAAGCATATACACAGTGCAAGCCTACCTCTATCATTTCCACTTCATCCTTGAAAAGCCAAATCACTTCCGAATCTTTGCATCCCTCCTCTAAAATCACAGAGCAGAGTTCCAAATTATTGTCCTTTGCTCTGTCTTTTAACCATTTAACTAAAAATGTCTCTGAACAGTCTATAGACTTGACTAGCTGATTCCTTGAAGAATCCCCCTCCTCAGGTGTGCCTCTTGTGCCATATTTCCTATGCATAAAAGGGACAGCCAGCTCCCTCAATCTTTCCACAGCTGTAGCTTCAGTCACTCCATTGAGCAATGCATTAAATTTTTCATAATCACAAAGGTGTTCCCAAGCACTGAGACTTAAATCAAGGTCTCTGTCTGCCATATCTCCACCAGAAAAAACAAGATGACACAAATCAGAGACATCATCAAAGAATGATCTCAACTCTATGAATCCTTTGTGATGATAGCCAATGTCCAACAAGAAAAGGCTATTCTCCAGTTGCCCACTCAGTTTGTCTATAGTCCTTGCCCTTTCCTTGTACCACTGAATCACTTCCACAGTAGATGGCCAGAGCAGTCCACTACATAGCTTAACCATATGCTCTGTACTCATTCGAAGATCAATTTCCTCACTTCTGTCTTTCCAATGACTGTCAATGAAAGCTATAACTTCTTCATTCTCAACCCAATCCTCATCCCTCCCAGTGGGTTCAATTTTTGGTAATCCAGGCAGCAACTGACTATAGTTGGGGACTGGAATGGTTTCAGGAACTGCATCTAAAATTCTTAAGATAGAGGGTGCTAAGGAGAAGGTATGTCGCTTGAAAAGCAAATTCAAGGCACCAAGTTTTCCACTCTCCGCAAGATTAATGGCAATTTCATCAAGTTGCCGTTTTCGGAATATTGCATACTCCTGTGAAGAAAACCTGCACTTTAACATGCTACCACTATTCAGCAATCAAAAAATTTAAATAAATCCCTCTCTAAAATATATAGTGCAATAATCCAGGATACCTTTGAAATTTAATAATTTATGATGTTAAATAAACAATTATGAGCATTTAACCCAATACAGGGGAGGTCTTTACGTTCACCATGGAACTAGTAAGGGATAACGTGCTAAAACTAAAATCATCATTGTTATAATAAGTAATTTAATCATTTGCTGTGAACCCCTTCCATTCGTTTCCCTTTTTAATGTTGAAATTGAACCACCAAACACTATGCTCTACTTAAGGCAACTTCCAAAAATTGATTAATGTATATGAATTTGTTTGGAAATCTGGCTTCAAAGCATACAAAGTTGGGATAAAAAATTACATAGCATCCATATAATATAAGCCCATTTTTCACTTCAATGCAGTGCCTGATATTCTTACAAACAGGCAAAAAAGTCATAAGCAAAGCATACCTGCCCATGTTGACTCCCAAAAATGTTTCCAACCTGTCAATGTATTGCAGTAATCGAAGCCTCCTTAAACGGAACTGCCAAACTATATCGTAATCAGCATTTTGTATTTCTTGAAATCTGTAATCTTCTGTCTCAGAAAGCCCATATGAAAGAAGAGCTTGTACAGAGTCTACAGTTGAACCTATTTTATCCACACACTCTGAAAGCACCCAACTTCTGTCATGAATATTTGATAAAAAAAATTGTACTGCCTCTTTTCCATAATCCGAATGCAGCCATTGTGATTTTAGCACTTCATCCTCATTAAGGCCATGCTTGGTTGCAAAATGATGTGCAGCCTCGTATTTTTTTCCATCAATTAGGATCCTATACATCTCAGACACTGACTGTTCCAACAAAGACAGCAGTTTCCATCCTGACCCTCTGTTTTTGAGTTCAAAAGAAGTAGAGTGAGAAATCTTGGCCCCATGTTGTACATTGTCAAAGATTACTTCGTGTAGTGACCCACATGAGTCTTCTGATTGATGAGGAAATATACTCTCTAATACAAAAACCTGCCCTTGAGAAGTAGGGTTTCTAGCAAGCACAGGAGAGGAAAATCTGGGGATGTCCTCCAAAACATTGTTAGCACTAGCGATCTCAATCAAATTAACAATACCATTACTTTTTGCGACCATAAGTTTACCCTTAGACCACCATGCAACATCTATGATGCCATCTAGACTTACAGTATTCCATCCTTCATCAGACATTTCCATACATTTATCATCACTGAGAGAAATTTCACAAACAGAGTGTGGGTTTCCTTCTAGGGTTAATATATGTAAATTTCCTGTCAGATCCAACATTGCAAGATGACTGGCACAAGATGAGACAACAACTTTTGGAGCAGAGAATGGCCCTGAATACTTCTTAGGAAAGTTGAGAACACCTTTGAGCTCTGAATTAGAACAGATTAATTCTATATCTGATGTATTTGTAAGGCGCCAGACAGAGAGAGAGTACAAACCTGAATAAAATAAATAAATAAATGACTCATCAAGAATGTGGAGAAAAATGGGTATTTAAATATAGCAAAATACAGAAACAAGGTTTTTGAGGAACATTGCTTGCATGTCAGTGTTCATGTAACAATAGATGAGTAGTAATGGTACCCAATGTTGGAATATGTACTCTTGCTCTGGAGATTACAATAATTAAGAGAACAAATTCTGATAAATATGAGAAAGAAGCAATACACGCGCATTAATATGAAAAAATGTATTCCCATCAAAGAACTTACCTGCCTTAGTAGGCCCAGCTACAACTAGCATAGAAGACTCCTTGTGGAAACAAGAACAAGATATACCCAACGGATGTTGCCTCCTTAGTTTGAACTGTTGGGTTGCCTTGCTGTTCAAAGGATTAAGTGCACTATTTTTCTCATTGAGTGCAATCCACTGGAAACTGCAATCTGATGTAATAACCATGATACTATACCTGGAAAGAGCCTTATTCTTTGAGTTAGCTGATTGTAAAACATGGAGATTTAAAAACTGAAAATAGAAAAACTAGAATCTCAGCTTCTGTTTTCATGTTTTAGACTTTTTAATACTGTCTTCAAGCACCACCACCAAAGAGGCAATAAAAGAGTTACACAAATACCTATCAGATATCTTTGCTCTCCTATCCTTCCAAACGAACAATCCAACAATTGTTCCTGATGCTTGTAAATGACAATTCGAAATATTCTCCAGCAAATCTTCATTCGATTTGAGAAAATATATTGTATTCGAATTATCAGATACCACAAGAATATTCCAATGATCCACCCAAACGCCATGCAACAAAACCCTGGATTCAGGGAAAGCTGAGGAAATAGTAACATTGATGTTAGGCAATATGAAGAGTCTCAACAATGAAATAGATAAAGCATTACAAGTCAACCAAACAAACACCCTCTACTTAACAAGACAAACATACTATTCTCTAAATTAACAATTTACTCACACATGAACCTCTATATGATAAATGAATAAAATTATATTATATTAATGTTCACGAATGACCAAAATATGTCAAGGAGACTAGGAAGAACAACCTCTGACAACAGCAATAAGGACTGCCCAGACCATCTCCTAAGCAATGCTAAAATCTAAGGTTAAAATAGGATAAAATAATTAATTTAATGTCCAGAGAATGACTACAAAAGTAGGCCAATGGGACTCAAAAGTACAACCAGTGCAAATACATAGTGGGAGTGCAAAAGCAATTCCTCTCACTAAAACTTCAGAGTAAAGAAGATCTAAAGAGCTAACTGTTATCACATTTTTAGTAGCTGGGAGCTACTACTCATTTTGGCAGATTAGTTGACAGTCATGAGCCTAGTCCTTACTCTTGACTCTTGAGGCAGTATTCATCAGAGGATATCAGTGGTGGATGATCTATATCATCATATGAGCAGCTGGATTATTCAGCGGCACAAAGGCAGAGGGGCCACCCATTGTCACTTAGAGCCCTCTTCATGACCTCCCTTGTCATACATTTTGAGTCTTGGTTTAGTGGAGCAGAGCAGTGTTGCCGCCAAAAACACACTTGGACACGGGTAAGTCTCCCAACCGCTGTGTGTGTTCCAAAGGGCAACTATGAGTTATGAACCCAATGTCACCTCGGTCCTAAACTCCTCCGTTTAGACCAAAACTCCTAAAGGTCAAGGGGGGTAGTCCCTAAATACTAAGAGGGGTAGTCTCTAAATACTAAGTTTCTTTATGTTTTTTGGAGTTGTAAGTTATGAAAATGAAAATGACAAGCAGACATGCAGATATGCAACAGTTCAATGACAAGAAAAACCTTTTAGACTAAGCAAAATAAGATGCAAGAGATAAACAATTAATCAATCAAAGGACCAGTGCCGTCACTACTCGGGCTATGGAGTCACAATAACAACTTAAACAAGTACTTTCTCAAAGTATTAATTCATTCACTAATCTAGATATATCATGAAATCACAACTTAGTAAATGAACAAGTAAATGAAATGCTTGCCACAAGATGATCAAAATATCACATAAGCATTTAAAATGAGAACATGAACAACTTAATTGAACAAGGATATACGTGACAATATTAAGCTGAAAAGCACTTGAAGCAAATGTTGTGAACGAGAAAGCAATGTGAAATGCTTGCGATAAAGTAAAGAGATTGTAACACTGTTGTGCAAGTGGTCCTGTAAATTTTAATTAATTTTATGTCTCTCGCTGACTTGGGGGATTAAGGTGTTTGTTGTAGAGAAATGAACTAATCTAGATGTCTACCCCAAGAGACTATCTCCTTCAATTAGAGAGAGAATGTCGGGTGCTCAACCTGAGGACACAAGGTCCCCAACTAGCTCCACAAGTCAATCTCGAAACTTGTTGGGTGCTCAACTGGAGGACACAAAGTGCCACGAGACCCCCCACGGTCTCTACCCCACTAGCTCCACAGGTCAAGCCTCCTTTTCCTTGTTCTAATGAAGATATGTAACTGGGTGCCTATTGAACTAGCCAACACAAATCTTTGTCCTTTCTCGTCACCCAAGTTCGGTCTAACCAAAGAGAGGAGAGGATACGGGGCAAAAACGGGGCTTAAGTCAAATTTTATTCTTTAAGCAAAACTAAACTAAAACAATGTAAGCCAAGCGCGATATCACGGGAGTGGCAAAGCCACTTCACTAGTGAGGTGCGGGCAAAATAAAAATAGTTTAAGCAAATTACTGAAAGATAAAAATGCAAGCCAAGCGCGATATCACTGGAGTGGCAGAGCCACTTCACTAGTGAGGTGCGGGAAAAATAAAAGTGTTTGAAGTAAAAACAACTAGTAAGCAAAACTACTTAACAAAACCATGCAAGGATGGGCGGAGCCTCTTCCTTTGCATGCAACTAAGAGCAAACAAATCTAGTAAGTAAATGCTCGAAACAAAACACATTAAACTCAAGCCCAAGAGACTCTCTTGGGCTTGTTACAATGGTTCAGATTTCAGCACTTATTATTATGAAGGAAAGAGAGAGAAATAGTGATTTTTAACCGTTTTTGGGTGAAGGACTTGAAGTAGGCCTTCTTGGGTGTTGTTGGTGCTTTCTAGTGGTTGAATTTGGGCATTCCCTCCCCCTGTAAGATCAGAAACCAGCACAAAACAGCAAGCAATTATGGTACAAATGTGATAGAAATAAGTTTTAAATGGAGTTGAAATTTTGCATGTAAAAACCAAAAAAAATTCTAAGGCAAACTAGCATGTAAAAACTTGAAAAATGATGATAAAGAGTGCAAAAGAAAGGCTTGTAAAAATATGCAATAAGGAAGAAAGTTAGTATTGAGAAGCCAAGTCCTTTGAAGATGTTGAACAGTGGGGTATTCCACCCGGAAATCCCACTCTTCAAACTTGGGCAACCTGTGACAAAAAAGCTCAACAATGCAAAATGAGGTGAGAGATTCACAAAGATTTGAGAAATAAAAATATCTAAACTAAATATTTGTTAACTTCTCAAATACCAAGCAAACAACCCACATAGCATGCAACAAAACTGAAACAATGTTATTCTCAACCATAAAACTTTGCTTCAAATTCCACACTGCAAAATAGAACAAAGATTGGAACAAGGTCACCTCAAACACATAGCATGGACAGTACTTCCTCCAAAGATTTCTTCATTAACATCAAAACTTGAAAGTACAATGGCTTCTCTTGGACAAGAATGAAGCAAGAGAGCAAGAATGGGGAAAATGGGAGTAAGAGAGCAAGAATGAAGCAAGAGCATGAGTGAGTGTAACCCAAATGAGGAATGCCCTCCTTAAATAGGAAAAATGAAAGAGAGAGGCTCTTCGTATGCTAAACAAGTGTCACAAGGGAGAGAGGGGGGCGAATTTGCTCAAGGAGGGAAAAACCATGGTTTGGAATCTCAAATATGGGGAGAGAAACACCCCTTTTAATGATTTTGACCTTATTTCTATGTCAAGTGGGGAGGAAACCACCATAGTGGGGCCCCTCCCATTGACTTTCACTCACCCAACCAATCAAAGAGAGGAGGGCACACCCCCTAGAGTGGGCAACTCAAAACTTGTTACATGTCCGCTTGGGGTGTCCCATTTGGGTTTTGAATTTGTCTTAGGAACATAATATAAACATTAGAACCTTTACTTGGCCACCCCAAGTGACTATAGTCACTTTTCCAAAACTTGGCTCTCTAATTAAATGCCCAATTTCCTAATTTTCATGACTAACCTAGGCAAAAGTGACCAAAACCATAGTAATACTTATCCGAATGACTTTAAACTTGGCCCAAGGGTGTAGGGGGTTTCATGCCATTTGTCTTGAGTGCCCATACCCCTATACAACATTAAAAAAGACCGCGTAACCCTCTTTTACATTACAACAAATTGTCCTGAGTGACGATTTTTAATGACCAAAAATTAAAAAATCCTATGCAAAACTTAATGAAATTCCGCAAGACTATGGATAATGTCTACATGGTAATATAGAACATTCATAGGCCTCAATCACCCCATGGACTCGATCACTAGAACGCATTTCACCACTTTGGAGGTATTTTTGAGTGAAAAACTCAAATAATTTAAAATCACTAAAAAGGAATTTTAATTATCCAAGTGAAAAAACACTCGATGAAAGGACTTCCCTAATGACAAAGTCTTAGGTGACTAAGTAACACAAAACTAGACCCTCATGCTGACATATCCTTAGAAAATCCCCCACAGGGGTGCGGAAATTTCATAGAGAGAAGATAAGAAAAAGAGTTGCCTTGCTTGAATAAATCATTAAGTACTTATTCTTCATCTTGAATGCACATTCAATATGTGCATGGTACATCGTTGTCCACCAAGTCGATTTTGGTTGTCAACAAGCAGTATAGTTGGATCTCATCTTTCCTTGCCATTCAGAGGTAGCAGTGTCAGCACAGGTGGATTTCAGTTTGTAGCTCCAGTTCAGAGCAGGTATATGGCAGAGATATCTTATGTATTTCATGGTGTTTATTGATATTCTGACTATGTTAGACCTTGCAATACATTAGTGATCATGATGTGTTTTTGGTTGATTGTCAGTAGGACTTGTTATCACCAATCTTGTAGTTGCCCCTACAGATGGATCCAAGGTGGATGGCAGGGGGGACAGGAAACTAAAGTGGTGAACCAATAGAGCCTTGGTTCCCAAAAGGATGGTTGTCACGCCAACCAAGGCACTCTTCGCTTTAGCTATCAAAGCCAAGATAGCAAGGGGGAAACCCATATCTACTCCCGATAGGAGAGATCAACCCAATCACCAGATCAAATCAATCTAATGAAGTACGTAGGGTGACAGGTATGGAACCCTAGAATTGAGGAGTTAAGACCACTGTGGAGGCTTAGGAAAGGTGTGATATGATAAGGAAAGATGAAACACAGTGATTCTAGGATTAAGTATGATTCCAGGATTCGAAGCTAGTTTCAAATGGTCAAAATCAACTGCCTTGGGAAACGTGACCCTTAAAACAGGGAAAGTGCCCCAAATAAGAGATTTGACAGTTAGGGCTTTCTAGCTTTGCTTGATGAAGGGATATGACAGTATCTAAGTGTGCAAGCAACCAAACAGAGATCAACCCACAAGGAAATCTAACAACCCAGGAAAGTCATGAGGGCTTGGAGAAGGATCAGTGCCTTGGAAATTGGGCCAAATGGAGTCGGCTTTCCACCAAAATGTAGATCGGAATTGTCAAGATGTAAAGCAACGTGGGTTTTGAATTACAATAATAAAATACAATATTTCAACAGCTTACAATATTTCAACAACAAGGACATTTTTCCAAAATGTGTGAAGATGCTAGCTTGTTGTAGATTCGAATGTGTATGTTGTTGCAGAATTGATTTGCATATCGTTGCAGAATTGCTTTAGTGTTGTAGAATTGCTACATGGTGCTGCAGAATGTGTATGAAGACCTACATAGTGCACATAACTTCTTGAAATGCACTATGCAAGATTGATAACTCTTTCTCTAGCCATCAATTATCATACAGCTAATTGACAGAAGTGAGCTTGCAGAGAAGATTCAAGATTGGTTTGTTGTGTCCACTTGAAGGATCCAAGCAAGGTTGTAGATTGTTGCTACAGCTACTCCAAAAGAAGAGAAGTTCTACATAATTCAAGTATAGCAGATTCTCAGTTCAACATTCAAGAATGTAACTTGCAAACTGTGTTTTGTTTGTAAGTTCTAGTATTTGTTTTGGTACTTGCATTTGTGTTTTGTGTACAGTACCAAGTTGAGGTCAAGTTGAACCATAGATTGTATGTGGGTGCATTTTCGACTGAGACCGACACCCCTTCTTTTTTAAGTTTGAATCTGCTGAAACATTGCTTGTAAAGGGCGGATTTGCAAGAAGCCCTCAATTTGATTGAGTCCTTGTACTTGGTCCTACCTACACAAGGAGGCTTCAAATTGTAGTCACTATGTCTAATACAGAAGAAACATTAGAGTTATTGAATACTCTAGTACATACAGTTGTAGACGACTCAATCACAATCAGCAAAGACACACTACAAACTGTCATCAATCAGTGGCAGAATTTGAAAGCCATTGAGGAAGATGCACAACACAAGAATCAGCATTTTGAACTAGTGCTTGTTCAGAATAACCCCTTGTTTGAAGATGATACCTATCAGCTGCCAGAAAACAATGAAATCATGTCAGATGTACAACCTATTCAGAGTTCCAGATGCCAACAATGTGAGAGAGTTGGCCATATGAAAGATCAATGTTTTGATCTTTATCCTTGTCGACATTGCGGGAAGTGCAACCATTCTTCAAATCGGTGTATGAAGTTGAAGAAACCTGCAAGACTGAAACTTGCAGCAGATTATTGTACTGCTTCTCACTTTGTACCTGACAAAGAGGAACATGAAGTCAGGATTCAAGTTTCGAAGCCTTGTCCTTTTGACAACAAACACTTACAGCCTTCCTCAAGTAAGTCATATCAAGCGAGCTTGATCCACAGTGACTTTGGACAACCACCAGATTCAGAGATGCCTGATTCTGATATGCATGTATTATGAAGACAAGAGATATACATGACATAGAGTACTCATGTGTTTTGTGTCTAGTTGTGACACCATAAGACTACTCTCCTCTCCTCACATTGTTCCTGACAGGGGGGAATGAAGACCATCATTAACAAGCGAGCGAGTACAAGTGAGCCGAAACAAGTGAGCCTGTGAAGAGTTATGTTCGGCTGAGCTCTAGAGTTGGTGGTCATCCTAAAACCACCGATATCGAGAGCACCTTATATTAGCAGAAGCGTATGCAAGCTTCTAGCTAACTTGGCAAAAGGTTGTCAAGATGGAAATGTTTAGCAAGTTGCAGTTGTTCACTTCCTGTTTTCAGCTCTCCATTTGGTTTGTGGTCAGCCTAAAACCACCATTCCATCCATTTGAGACAGAACCTCTAAGCCTTCGAGCCAAGTTCCAGAGCACCTCTGAGCGAGTGCTGCCGCCAAGTTCCAGAGTTTGTGGTCAGCATTAAACCACACACATAGTAGAAGATTTCAGCTTCTGCTAGCCCCTTTTGGTTGATGGTCAGCCAAAACCATCCCTTCAGAGAGCTCTTGTATTTAGCAGAAGCAAGAGCAAGCTTCTAGCTAACCTTCTTAGCAAAGGATGTTCAAGATGGAAATGTTCAGCTGGTGGTATCTATCCACTTCCACTTATTCAGCTCTTTTCTTTTTATTGGACTCATATACACCCTTCGGATTAAGGGGGGATTTGTTGGAGCCTAATCCTTGGTGTTTGGATTTGTGTGCACCACTCACGTGCAAAGAAGATCAATACTTGTTGAGGGTAGACCAAGAGTCACCCAGGAGTCCAAGAGTCCACTTGGGAATCTGAAACCCAAGGGACAATTCTCTTGTATATATGTACAATTGTTAATGAGAATTAAGTGTGCTTTGACGCCTATTTCCTACGTCTTCATGAATTAATTGTCTATGTGCCCGTTTGGGCACCTTGCAATTATACACAAGCCTTGCCACCTTGATTAAAAAACCTAAACTAAAAATAAAAATAAAATGATAAAAAGGTATACAAAAAACAAGGCTCAAGGAATGAGAACTCATGCTAAGCACTCCCTCTAAGGCACACATGTCAAAGTTTGATCACACAAATTAAGAAGTTAAAAAGTGAAAAAATATCACAACAAGAAAGTTAGAAGATCTTACTAGCAAGAAATCAGTGGTCAATAAAAGAAACAATGATGACCCTGTTGAAATAAAGAAGTCATCAAATGTAAAAATCCAGACCTTGGACAAAGGAACCAATATAGATACGATCGAATCAAAAATCAGAAAGATAATTATATAGAAATCTTATCAACAAATAAATCACCAAAGGTATCAAAAGATGAATGTTCAAGCATTGAAGTCACGACAGAAAATAGAAGGATGCGTTATCGTCATCCAAATCACAAGAGTCATCGTAACCAAAGACACAGTTAAAATGGGAAGCTATGTGAAAATCCTATTAAATTGAAGAGAAGTTCAAGTGTGGAATCTTATCATTTCCCAAATCACAGAAATCCTTGCCACAGAAATCCACAGGAGATTGAATTAGGGTGTTCTGACCCTTTCAGAATTCAACAACTCTGCTCCATGCTTAGAAGGTCATATTGTCTGATGTCCTCAAGCATGACCAACTCAAGAATAAAGAATCATCATAAGGCATTACACGCCAGAACGAAGACAACTTTTTTATGCTTCGAGGACAAAGCATTTCAAAGGTGTAGGCAAAGTAATAAACATAATAGATAAACATCAATAAATAATAATAACAATAATAATTTAAATTTAATAATAAATGAAAGGACACATACTATCTTAAATACATAACCTAATGAAAAGACATGACCAACCAAGCATTGTCACTAGTCAATGTGCTATAAGTACACCATCAGATGGCACTGTAATCAATCTATCAGCTATTCATTACTCAACTATTATATATTTGTCCTTTATGCATTTTAGCTTGTTATCCTTCTTACAATGGATATTCAGTTTATGAACCAAGTTGTTCATCTCATATTCAGGAAATGAAATTTGTTCATTTCAATGGCATACAAGTCTATACCACATAAGGCATAAGTTGTATTTCCTAGTGAATGCACATTATTCTTTTTCTTTTCTTTTTTTGGTTTATGGTTGCCTCAAAAATTAAAATGTGTGCCAAAGATGGAGAACTACCCTCATGAGTTGTACCACATGGGTCATAAAGTTGCATTCCCTAGTGAACAATTAAAAGATTTTAAAATGAAACTTAGGGAATGAGGCCTTAATGAAGGTTTATAACCCATGTATATTAATAGGCAAATAATATAGTGCTCAACCTAAGGTTTGGGTTTAATTAGTCAGTAATAAAAATTTCCCAAACCAGTTTCGCATGTTCACACACGGAGAAGGTGAAATAATGAAATGTGACAAATAAAAGATTAACAATGAAGGGAAACGTATATGAATATGGATAAATTACTCATGCACCCTCTAGGAACTAGGACATGATGGAATATGAGTGTGATATGGGTTATCCTTGGGTACAAAGTGGAAATGTAATGAAATATGAAAGTTACCTAGGTAGAACAATGGAAAGGTGATGAAAGTAAGTGATATCAAGGAACGACACTGGAAAATACACCACCATGAGGACACAAACAACTAAGACCAAGACATGAACCCACCATGCAACAAGCAAGTGAAAGTAGTGACTAGAACACCATGAGCATGGGGAAATAACAAGGTGATCTCGATTCTCCCCAACCATGATCAACCAAATAAAAATGCCTCCAACAAGATGGAGATACGTGATATGTAACTGAAGCAACCTCCACCAAAAATGTCCATCAAGAATTCCAAGAAGAGAAGAGGCTCCACATATGAGATGTATTGCCCCCAAGTCCATCAAGAACCTCCAAAGGCACCAGCTGAAAACCCCCACAATGTGATGAAAATCACAATGAAGTGTAACAGTGTTATTAAAAACATTGCAACCAGTACTAAGCCTTTCCATCTAAGCAATACAACTACTAGCAACAACTATTAGGTCCATACCTTCTGCACCTATTTATTATTCTCTTCATCTGTAAACAATTACTTCTTGCAATAACAGATACAATTTGAATAAATAAGTTGATTCCAAAGTGTATGCGTAACATGAAATGGCGCAACCTCCAACATCAGCATTGAATTTTATTACAAGTCGATGACAGCAAACCAATTACCAGTAAATGTCTGAAATGATTTCGTGAAGTTGTCATCTTTCCTCAAAATTGTAACCTCATTGTTGAATAAGACCGCAATATATTCACCACTTCCAGAAAACACAATTAATCTTCCCCTATCCTCAACATAATGTTCTTTACGAGCTAACCAGCCAATATTGAATTGTTTCAGCACTGTACAAACGAAAAATAACTTGGTTAAATACTGACCAAGAAATACTCAATAAAAATTCACAAACTTTTGCACAAGTCATCATATATTAGATCCAGAAATATCAATACAAACGTGAGCTAATAAGGCTATAAATTGTTGTTTCAGTGCAGCTACTAATAGATTATCCTATTCAAGGAGAGTAAGTAAGAGAGTCAAAATCCAAGAAAAATCTTTGGAATAAAAAGATTCCCATAAGTCCATGAACATTAGTTCTATATTCATTTTCATTGGTACAGGTCAAAGTTGTAAGTGAAATAGGGCATAGATATAATCAAAACTATTATAGTATATGGTTAATCGTCATATCAAGTTACTTAAATTGGTAGGTTAGAAACCAAGTTGCACAAAACACTTATTTTGGCTGAAACAGGTACGAAATGTTGTCGTTCATACCGTGTTAGATTTTGTAGCTCGGACAGGTACTTCTACATGGGGATGTCTAGCACGTAGAAGTGATCCGAGAAGAGACTCTCTAGACAGAATTTGTAAAAGGTTACTTTTATAACAACTTATGTAAATGTAAAAGGGTAACTTAAGTGATCTCAATGAGAGATTAAGTCGTAACCATTGATCTAAAGTGATCTCAACAAGAGATTAAGTCCCAGCCTTTGGATTAGATCTAAGGGATTTAGATCTAACGGTCAGTATTGAGCTAGTAGTATTGGCTCATGGTATTGATAGGATGTCCCATGGTTTTGCATGAGGTTGAGGGTTATAAAGTATCTATGGAAAGTTGTATAGAACCACAGTTGCAGAAGTGAATCATATCTCTTGCGTTGGTCAAGGATCAGTGAGTGATCAGATCTGAGAGAGGGAGTCTCTCAGAGGCTTGGGAGTGAGAGATTCACTCAAGCTGGGTTTGTCTTTATTGCTCACGGTTTGGGCATAGTTGCAGCAAGGGAGAATCAAGAGTTTGAGATTCAGTGTGTCATATCTGGAAGCTTGGTGCTGTAAGTGTTGTTTAACAAATCTGCAATAAAGACAAACTGTTTGTTGGTTTTCCCTAGGGATTGGGGTATCCAAGGTACATCTTGTGTTCGGTTTTCTCTGTGCATTATTGTTTATCAGTGTGTTGCCATTTATCTTTTCAGTAATTTGATGCTCCGGCATAATTAATTACTAGGCATAAAAATAAAAGATGGAAATTGCCACCGAGATCTGGTAAGCTAAAATTTCACATGGTATCAAAGCAGGACTGAGAAGACCCTGCACAAGATCAAAAACAAAACAAACAAAAGGTACCGTACGGCCACAGTACGGGCCATACCGATCGATCATGGACAGATCAGGCCGAGTTCGTGGATGAAACCGGCAGTAGATCTGGTTTGGAGGAGATCGAAAGCTTATTGATTGGGCTGCGTGGGCTATTGGTAGTCAGATCGAGCTGCTACAATGAATCAATCCAACGACTGCAGCGTGGGCCGCAAAGGAGTTGGGAGCTCTAAGAACGTGAGTTGCGGCCATGCAGAGATCAGTCTTAACAGGCAAGGCTTGGGAGGACGCCCGCAGCAAAGGAATGTGCGGGTTACAGGAAAGGACCACATGACGTGGTGGGCTATGTGAGCCTTGCACGGATCAAGGCTAGGCTCAGGCATAGCGGCGGCGGACAGATGGTGAACTCCATTGGATCGGGCCGCCAACAACAAGTGCAGACAATGGCAAGTCGTCACGGGCTCGACATCGGCATCTAAGCTTTGATCCACGGCAGAGGTAAATGGCGACTGCTCCAGATTGTGGTCAGCGTCAACGTGGATTGGGACCAACGTATCTGGCGGTGACGGAATGCAGTCATGATTGTGTGTAGCCGCCAGACTGTGGGTGCGGATTACGGTTGGAGCAACGCCAAGGAGTAGGGAATCTGGATCGACTGTGTGGAGAGAGAGGCCCAACATCAGCGTAGTCCAACGGAGATGGGTAGAACCAACGGCATGTGCAGCAGAGTAAGTCAGGTTGTGCAGTCACGGTCTCAATGGAAACTGTGTTTTATAGTTGTGGGCAATTTGCAAGTGATCGTGAAGCCGAGCGAGCACCCGGGCAGTGAGGCAACAGCAGTCAAACAACTCCAGTGCAAGGGCAGATTTGCCTAGAAAGGTTGCGGGCAGCCCAGGATTTTTCGAGCAACCAAGGGCAACACTCTGGTAGCTGTAAATCAGCCACGAGCAGGGGCAGAAGCGATGCATCTAGCCATATGATGGGAATGAGGTCGGTGTTCCTTAGTGTTTTAGAGATAGACTCAAACTGCCATGTGGGTGGTGGGACTAGTACCATGCATGCAATGGAGGGAGTTGGATGTGTGAGATTCTAGCTAGAATCGAGAGGGTCTCTAGAGGTGGCAAAGATGTTGTTTGTTCTAGAGTTGAAGATGACTTGCTCTTAGTCTCAGCTCTAGAGGACCAAGGAGTGTGGATTTATGTTCCAGGATGGATAGGTTTTCATAAGTTCAGAGGGAGCAGGTACCCAGGATGCAATGGTGAGGCTTGGTATCAAGGAGGGTGCATTGTACAAGTTGTTGGGACAGCCTGTAGTAAAGTCCAAGGGGAACTTGGAGCATGGATCAGTCACTCAGTGTCATTGGCAGAGGGAGAGCATGAGGATTCTCCCAACAGACCTAGTTGGTATGGGATGACATTGATGGATGAGGAGCACAGATTATCAGATCATAGTGCAACGGAAGCAACCAGGATGTCTTCCAGTTCATAAGGAGCAGCTGCAGCAGTAGAGGAATTGATGAATCTAGGTGGATGCTTTTCCAAAAGTAACTTCCTCGCTAAGAGGGAGTGTTAGATTTTGTAGCTCTGACAAGTACTTCTATGTGGGGGTGTCTAGCACGTAGAAGTAGTCTGAGAAGAGACTCTCTATACAAACTTTGTAAAAGGTTACTATTATAACACCTTATGTAAATGTAAAAGGGTAACTTAAGTGATCTCAATGAGAGATTAAGTCGTAGCCGTTGATCTATGACTTAAGTGATCTCAACAAAAGATTAATTCCCAGACATTGGATTAGATCTAAGGGTCAATATTGAGCCAGTGGTAATGGCTCATGGTTTTGATATGATGTCCCATGGTTTTGCATGAATTTGAGGGTTATAAAAGAATCTAGGGAGAGTTGTATAGAACCACAATTGATGGAGTGAGTCATATCTTCTGTGTTGGTTAGGGATCAAAGAGGGATCGGATCTGAGAGGGAATCTCTCAGAGGCTTGGGAGTGAGAGATTCACTTAAGTTGGGTTTGTCTTTACTGCTAAGGGTTTGGCCTCGGTTACAATAAGTGAGAGTCGGGAATCAAAGATTCGGTGTGTCATATCTGAAAGCCTGGTGCTATAAGTGTTGTTTAACAAATCTGCAATAAAGACAAACTGTTTGTTAGTTTTCCCCGAGGATTGGGGTTTCCATGGTACATCTTGTGTTTGGTTTTCTCTGTGCATTATTGTTTATCAGTGTGTTGCCATTTATCTTTTCAATAATTTGAATTCTTGGGCATAATTAATTACTAGGCATAAAAATAAAAGATCAAAATTGCAACCGAGATCTTGTAAGCTAAAATTTCACATATTGTATAGCGTTTCCAAATCAAGAAACATCGTACAGTATGGCTGGCAGAATTTCTAAGGATTTTCTACAATTTCCAATGACATTTTAGGCGCTCCTGAAATTTTCCACTTCCACACAAGCGCCTATGAGAGGTTGATGATCAGTGTGGATGATTGTCTCTTTCCAATGGAGATAATGCTTCCATTTCTTCACTGCTTGGACAATGGCAAAAGGTTCCTTATCATATGTGGGGTATTCAAGTACTACTCCATGAAACAACTCGGAGTGGTAGCGAATTGGCATTCCCCCTTGAAACAACACTGCTCCCAATGAATATCAACTGGCATCCGTTTCTAAATCAAATGGCTACTGCAAGTTGGGCATAGCTAAAACTGGAGCATTGATAATCCTTCTCTTCAAGTCTTCAAATGCTCTCTGTTTTAGCACGCCCCAATGAAAACTTTTCCCTTTTGCGGTCATGGCATGCAAAGGTGTTGCAACCATTGAGAAATTGGCAATGAATTTCTTCAAGTATTGTGTTGCTCCGATGAAACTTCTCACCTCTGTCAAACTGGTAGGTGTAGGCCACTGATTTAATGCTGCAATCTTATCTAGATCTACCCTCAGCTCTCCTCCACCGATCTTGTGTCGAAGATAAATCAAGCACTCCTTTCCAAACACACATTTTTTTAAATTCGCAATCAACTGGTTCTTCCTTAAGGTCTCCAATACCTACATCACATGGAAGAGGTGCTCTTGCCAACTTTTATTGAAGATTAATATGTCATCTAAATATACTATTACAAAGGAATCAATAAACGGTCGTAGCACATCTTTCATCAATCTTATAAAAGTGGCAAGAGCATTACACAAACTGAAAGGCATCACTAACCATTTGTACAAACCTTGCTTGGTCTTGAACACTGTCTTCCACACGTCTTCTGCTTTAATTTGCACTTGATGGTAACATGACTTGAGGTCCAGCTTGGTGAAGAACTTGGCCTGCTGCAATTGGTCCAACAAGTCGTCATTCCTTGCAAACGATACTTGTTCTTGATGGTGATTTTGTTTAGATCACAGTAGTCAATACACATTCTCCAGCTCCCATCCTTCTTTGGCACCATGATAATAGGTAAGCCACATGGTGATGTACTGGGTCGGATGACCCCCTGCTTCAACAACTGCTGCAATTGCTTCTTCACCTAGTCTGCTTCAATGATGGACTTCCTAAACAATCCAATGTTTAGCAATGGTGATTCCGACAACAACTGAATCTCGTGCTCGACCTCACGCTTAGGTGGCAACCCTGAGGTTCTTGGAACACTTCCTTGTAGGCTTCAATCAGTTGTTGTAGTTGTTGGCGCTATTTGCCACTACATCCTTCCAAGGATGCCATCATCTCCAACTCACTACCTACTCCTTTCTGCTTACCTTCTCGCAAGAACAACAAGACAAATTTCTTTGTGTTACCAATGATTCTCTTGGCCTGATGAGTGTTACCAGCTAAGTTGCACTTAGATGGTTTCAAGTGAGCCTATGAAGATGGAACAAGTTTATTTGTTCATATTCAGAAGATGAGAAATCCTAGCAAGCCAACTTGGCCCTTTTTTTAAAATAAACTCACATGTCCATGCCCTGTGGGGAAATTGTAAAAAATGTCTTAGCATGATGGTTTTGTAACGGACTCGGCTTCCCTAGGACTTAGATATCAGTCCGACTAACCCAAAGTGTTTTTTCCCTTGTCAATTATATGTTGTTGAATTAACGACTTATAATTTTCCAGTTTTTCACTCATACCTCCAAAGTTGGGGTGGTCGGCATGATTTCTCGGCCCTAGGAGGTTATTAGAGCCCAAGTGTCAATGTATATTACCATGCTAGACATTAGAATTGAGTCGTATGGACATGTGCTAGGTCCCCTTAAGTTTTTTTTAAACTCCGAGAAAAATATTGTTTCTCATAAAATTAGACTATTTTTTAATAGTTTAATTGGAAAAAGTAAAAATGTAATAAAAGTATGTTTGTGGGCATAATTTGTCAAGTGGATAATCGTTTTCTAAGCCAGAGCATCCACTAAACCCATAAACCCACTTATCCTAAGTTTTGAGTAAGTATTTATCTCAGAAAATAATATTTACTCAAAAAACCCAAAAAGATCAATTTAATTGGCAAAAAAGACATAAGAAAGGCAAAATCCCAATCCCAAGGATCAAGGAAATGTGTTGGAACCAAATCTCCTTTGATTGGCAATCAAATCAGGGAGAATATTGACCAAATAAATGATGATTTGATTGAAGATTGGAGATCCACCAAAGGGGGAGCGAATTTGTGGTTGGAGAGGTGTCAAGTGGAGGTTGAAAAGTGTCCAATGCTTGGAGAAAGGTGTCATTAACCTCCCCAAACCTCTCACATGTGTCAACAAGCCTTTTCCAAGTGTATCAACTCATTTCTCCAAGTGTCAAAGAGGATTTCTCTTGGTTTTGCTATAGAATGAGGCTCCATTCTCTCATTTAAAATAGTTGGAGTTGTGTTGAGAGAAACTTGCCATTGTAATAGTTGTATTTGCTCTAGTTGTTGGAATAAAGTTGAAGCTTTGAAGGCTACATGGTGTCATGCTCTATTGTGGATGATCATTGTTGTATTAGCTTGAGGTAACATGTATCTTTAGATTCTTGCTCAATCGTATTGTGAATTTGGCCTTGAAAGGATTGGTATCAATTGATAGGAAAGGATTAAGTAATAAGCTTATTGTTATTTTCTTTTAATCATGCATATCTAGAGATCTAATGTAGCATTGTTTAATAAGTTTATTAACATGCTTTCTTGATTTCTTATATGTTTATTACCGGATCTCACAATTTCTTTGGCAAGTTTCTAATTAGTTACAAGTTACAAAGCGTGAAAAAGTATTGGAACAAGTTTGTTCTCTTATTCTCCAGGAATTCATCCAACATAGTCCACAAATTGTCACCGGAAGTCTCTTCAGTTGATCGATCCAACACCCAGCTTATTTTCTTCCTTTCTCTCTCTTCATAAGTTTTAAAGAAAATCTCCTTGGTTACTGTTCTTCTTGGATCTATTTTTGTTGAAAAGAAATATCATACATAGATCTGATTTGTACTTGCTTAGATTTTAGTTTCCAAAAGTTTATATTCCACACTAGATCTAGCATCTTTAAGCTTCCTAGTGCAAGTAATTTATTGAAAAAAATTGAAGGCTTGTTAGAGTAGGCTTTATATTGGGTTTCAAAGTTTATTTAGCAATTTAAAAAGTGCATAATTGGCTGCCCTCAAAAGCAAGCCAAGATCCTCAAAAGGACTTGTACTTTTGAGTCATTTTCATTCAATTTTTACAAGTAGATTAGCCTAGATTTTTTTCATAATTTTTGTAGTTGCCCAAATCACTTTTAAAAGTGATTTGGGCATTTTCTAACATTAATTTGTTCGTTGTCCTAAATTTGTTTTTAGCAGGTTTTTGGACTTTCGTGGCAAAAAATCGAGTTTGAGGCCAATCCAAGGCTTCCTGGAGCTTCCTAGTTTCGTTGGGCAACTCACACTTGCAATTTTGTAAGCTTTTGGATCTAGATCTATAAAGATCCAAAGCATTTCTTTCTTCCAAGTTCATTGTAAATCATAAATAAAAAACAAGAGCAAGTGGGCTACCCAGCACCCACACCCCTGTTAGAAAGTGACAACAAGGAAGGTCTTCTTGCATTGCATGTGTCCTTGCATGCAGAAGACTTAAAGAAGAAGACAAATTATATTTAATGTATTTTTCCTAAGTTTTACTTTGGAAAATATATTAAAGTGATCTAATTATTAATTGACTTAATGGAACACTTTTTTTATAAAGTGAAAGTGAAAAATATTTAAGTGATCGCTAATCTAATCTTGGCCATTGATCTCACCGGAGGATCTCATCCATTGATCCATAGTGAAGTTAGGTTTTTCGCTTAGCCAATGAGTTAAAAGGAGGATCAATTGGTGGAGAGGAAACACATTCCGAGAGAGACAGAGAGAGAAGTTTGAGGAAGAGAAATTTTGCAGAGAAGACGTAGGAGCAAAGAATCAAAGATTGACAGAGTGATCAGGCAAGTAATACCGTATGGATCAGCTGAGAGAGAGAGGCCGTACAGCAACAGGTCGTACTACAGCTCGCACGTGTGAACCATACCATATGGATTTCGTACAGCAGCAACCATACAGCTGAGCAGGAGGTCATACTGGGCGGTGATGTATTTCTCAGTGTTTCTGCAGAGGTTCGATTTTGCCAGGTTGGGCATAAATCGATTTCTAAATTGTATTGTTCCATATTTTCTTAATAAAATATTTTCTCAGACTGCTACACCGGTTTTCCCATCTTGGGTTTTGTCCGGGGGTTTACATCCAAAAAGATTTGTGTTGTCTCTATTGGTATGATTGATATTTTCTCTCAGTGTTTATTTTCAGCTGCATTTATTTGTGAAGAAATCCATGTGTGGTTATCAGTAGCAATTGGGTTTAATTAATTAATCTGGCATACTCTAGCCCTAGAGTGGATTTTAAGGAAATTTACATGGTATCAGAGCTCTTCTAAGCAGACTGTGAGAAAGTAGCAGGTTGGTTGGATAGATCATTGGCATATCTATCCAAGGAGTTACAGGTACTATTCATTATGGTCGTACAATTGAGAGTTGAGGATAGACTCCAAGGGGCACAGAACTTTCCTACTTGGAAAGAGAGGATCACCAGGATCCTGGATGTCAGTGATGCTAATGAGAACATTGATGATCAAAAAGTGGCTCCCACAGATCTGATAGAGTTGGCAAAGTGGAAGAAGATAGATTCCAGAGCTATGTTGATTATCTTGGATGGGGTGAAGGACCACATAGTCCCTCACCTGTTTGGGAAGAAGACCGCATTAGAGATGTGGAAGGCTTTGGAGAGTTTGTACCAAAGCAAGAACGAAAACCGGAAGATGGTGTTGTAGGACAGATTGCGCTGCACCAGGATGGCCAAGGGTGAAGGAGTGATGCCTTATCTTACAAGGATCACACAGATCAGGGATGAGCTTGGAGCAGTGGGCTCTAAGACTGAGGATGAGGAGCTAGTTCGTATAGCTCTCAATGGATTTTGTAAACCATGGGACATCTTTGTTAAAGGCGTGGTGGCTAGGGAGAAGCTCCCTGACTGGCAGAGATTGTGTGATCACTTCGCATAGGAAGAGACCCGTATGGGTCAAGGTTCAGCTTCATCCAGCGGTGCTCCACAGATCGTGGATGAAGAGGCTCTAGCCCTAGCGAGCAAAGGCAAGGGGAAGGCAAAGAAGAAGAAAGGTGGTAAGAAGAACTTGGACATGTCAAAAGTCAAGTGCTTCATATGCCACAAGCATGGACACTTTGCTTCCCAATGCCCAGAGAGGAAGAAGAAAAACAACACACAGATGGCAGGTTCAACAGAGGTGGATGACTTCAACAAGAGTTTTGACGAGGACTTTTGCTTGATAACTTGCATGGCAAGCTCCATCAGCAACAACATCTAGTATGTGGACAACGGTGCATCTTGTCACATGACTGGACATAGATCGTTCTTCAAGAGCTTGGAGGTTCTGAAGGCCAAGTCAGAGGTCTTCGATCGGTCCGAGAGTTTAACACTCTCGTGGAGAACCAAACAGGGAGAAAGATCCGGATATTGAGGACAGACAATGGTGGTGAGTACACCGACAAAGAGTTCATGGAGTACTGTGCATCAAAGGGGATCAAAAAGGAACACAGTGTTCCTCACACCCCGCAACAGAATGGAGTGGCGGAGAGGAAGAATAGGACACTGGTGAGTGCAGCTAAGGCCATGCTATTTGATCAGGGATTACCACTATTCCTATGGGCCGAGGCATTTCGGACTGCAGTATATGTCCAAAACAGGTGTCCCCACACAATATTGGGGAGGAAGACACCTGAGGAGGTATTCACAGGTACTAGACCGTATGTGAGTCATTTGCGCATATTTGGGAGTATTTGCTATTGTCACATTCATGCTGACACTAGTAAGAAGTTGGATCCTTCTGGAGAGAAGGGGATTCTAGTTGGTTATAGTGAGACTTCCCAGGCTTATAGAGTATATGTCCCAGCTCACAAGAGGATCATTGTGAGCAGGGATGTCCAGTTTGATGAGGATAGAGCCTTGAGAAGATCTATGGACTTACCAGCACAGGAGCAACCAGTTGGGGACTCGAGAGTCAAGTTGGAGTTACAGGTACAGACACAATACACAGGTTCTAGTAGTTAGAGGGAGTCAGGTGGACAGGATCCTCCTATAATTGATGTGGAGGATAACCAGCAGCAAGAGGAGGATATCCAACAGTCGCAGTAGGTAGACACCAGGCCACGGCCTAGGTGGTTCAAGTCCACAGTTCCGGATTCCAGGCAGGTGAGTCTTCCACAGAGCTCCATGAGGCGGAGCAAACCACCAGATAGATTGAGTTATATGGCACTGATAACAAAGTTGATTGACTCTGAACCTTCTAGTTTCGAGGAGGCTGCACAAAATGATGTGTGGCAAGAGGCCATGGTTGAGGAGTATGACTCAATCATGAAGAACCAGGTATGGGAGGTTGTTTGAAGGCCAGAGGGCAAAAAGGTGGTGGGATCCAGATGGATCTACAAGGTAATGCATGCCGCAGACGGAAGTGTGGAGAAGTACAAGGCACGCTTCGTGGCAAAGGGGTATTCGCAGAAGGAAGGTATTGACTATGAGGAAACCTTCGCCCCTGTCGCCAGGTATTCTTCTATTCGAACTATCCTATCATTGGCAACAGAGATGGGTTGGCGCGTTCATCAGATGGACGTGAAGACTGCCTTCGTCAACGGAGTTATTGAGGAAGAGGTGTATATTGAGCAACCAGAGGGATTTGAGCCGAAGAGTAGGGAGTCGCATGTATGCAGGTTGCAGAGAGCTCTTTATGGGCTCAAGCAGGCACCTCAAGCATGGTACTCGAGGATAGACAGCTATCTACGAGAGATGGGTTTCCAGCGGAGTGAGGCAGAACATAACCTGTACTTCTTGTTAAGTGAGGTACCTCTCATATTGGTACTATATGTGGATGATCTCTTTCTTACAGGAGATGAGAGGCTGATCAGGGACTGCAAGTCCAATCTTGCAGTGGAGTTTGAGATGAAAGACCTTGGGTTGATGCATTACTTCCTAGGTTTGGAGGTTTGGCAGAGAGATGGGTGTTGCTTCATTGGACATGGGAAGTATGCAGTGGAGATCTTGAAGAGATTCAGGATGGAGGACTGTAGATCTATGGCCACACCTCTAGTTACCAACTTGAGGAAGATTGATGTATCGAGATCAGAGGAGTTTGCTCCTACACTGTGTAGGCAGCTTATCGGGTCGCTTATGTATATGGTCAACACTCGACCAGACATTAGCTTTGCAGTCAACTCTTTGAGTTAGTTCATGGTGAACCCTCGAAGAGTACATTGGACAGCTGTGAAGCACATATTTTGCTACATCAGAGGTACAGTGGAGTATGGTTTGGTTTATGAGCGCAGTGGGAGTATATAGTTGACAAGTTTCATGGATGTCGACTGGGCAGGATGTGTAGAGGATCGGAAGAGCACTTCAGGTTGTTGCTTCAACATTGGATCAGGGGTCGTCTCTTGGTTCAGCAGGAAGCAGAAGTCAGTTGCATTGAGTTCAACAGAGGCTGAATACATGGCAGCCAGCATCGCTGCATGTGAGGGGATGTGGATGAGGAAGTTGCTCTCAGGATTGTTCGAGAGTGAGTTGGAGACTACTATAGTTCACTGTGATAACCAGAGTGGTATCAACCTTTCTGAGAATCCAGTGTTCCATGACAGGAGTAAACACATTGACATCCGGTATCACTTCCTTAGAGATTGTGTTCAAAGAGGAACCATTCGATTGGAGTACATTCAGACAGATGAGCAGATAGCAGACATATTCACCAAGGCACTTTGCAAACTCAAGTTTGTAAAGTTCAAAGACAAGTTGGGGTTGTTACCGAATCCCTTCCTCGTTGAGAGGGAGTGTTAGAAAGTGACAACAAGGAAGGTCCTCCTGCATTGCATGTGTCCTTGCATGCAGAAGACTTAAATGAAGAAGCCAAATTATATTTAATGTATTTTTCCTAAGTTTTACTTTGGAAAATATATTAAAGTGATCTAATTATTAATTGACTTAATAGAACACTTTTTTATAGAGTGAAAGTGAAAAATATTTAAGTGATGGCTAATCTAATCTTGGCCATTGATCTCACCGGAGGATCTCATCCATTGATCCATAGTGAGATTAGGTTTTTCGCTTAGCCAATGAGTTAAAAGGAGGATCAATTGGTGGAGAGGACACACATTCCAACAGAGACAGAGAGAGAAGTTTGAGGAAGAGAAGTTTTGCAGAGAAGACGGAGGAGCAAAGAATCAAAGATAGATAGCGTGATCAAGCAAGCAGGACCATACGGATCAACTGAGAAAGAGAGGCAGTACAGCGGGTCGTAATACAGCTCGCACGTGTGAGCCGTACCGTACGGTTTCCGTACAGCAGCAGCCGTACAACTGAGCAAGAGGTTGTACTGAGACGTGAGGTATTTCTCAGTGTATCTGCAGAGGTTTGATTTTGCCAGGTTGGGCATAAATCGATTTTTGAATTGTATTGTTCCATATTTTCTTAATAAAATATTTTCTCAGACTATTGCACCGATTTTCCCATCTTGGGTTTTGTCCGAGGGCTTACACCCAAAAAGATTTGTGTTGTCTCTATTGGTGTGATTGATATTTTCTCTCAGTGTTTATTTAACGCAGCATTTATTTGTGAAGAAATCCATGTGTGGTTATCAATAGCAATTGGGTTTAATTAATTAATCTGACATACTCTAGCCCTAGAGTGGATTTTAAGGAAATTTAAACCCCATCCCCCTTGGGGGATTCGCATTTTTTTTATGGCGTGATTTTTTCTAACAGGTTTTATTTTCTGCTTAAACACAAACACACACACACAACATGCAATATACTTTCAAATTCAAAACATCATAAATATTGTTTTAGTCATCTCTTTTTTTGCTTCAAAGTAACAAATTTGGCATTGCTTTCCCGAAGTATGCTCTTGCCGTCACATAAAGGGCTTTGCCTGAGTACATGATCGGATGATCAGAAAATAGACTATTTTCCTGTAGTAATTAGCATAACACTTTACTTCAATTATTTATCTTTTGCAATCAAACGGAATAAACATTTAGTGTCCAACTCAAAGTATGCTCTTTCCCCTTGCGGGCATTTGCCTGGTCCTATGGGAAATCAGAAAGAGTCACAACTACTCCTTAATTTTTCACATCTAATAAAAACTCATACTAATAAAATCAAAAACCTTGAACATAGTGGAAATCCGACACTCAGACATTAATTATTGTGTGGGGAAATTTCTCAGGAGAAGCGGGAACCACTAGGAGGCGACCTCAGGGCCCAGTTAGACTACACCCTTGTTGGTGTAGTGTTGAACACCTCCCTCGAGACTCCATTCCAGCCCACACATTGACGCAAGGGTGGTCCTGATGAGTATTATTGTCATTGATGACAACACATTAATAACAAAGGTTGAAGCAATGAACAAAAGACAAGACAATGGCAAAAGACATGACATGACAAGAGCTCAAGACATGGCAAGGTGGAGGACATGGCAAATATGACAAAGGTGGATGACATGGCTTGAGGACATGGCAAATATGACAAAGGTGGATGACATGGCTCGACGATATGGCAAGCATGGACATGCATGACAAGGCAGCAAGCATTGATGACAAGGCATATGTGAAGGCATTGGTGACATGGACAAGCATGACATAATCAAGGGTTGTGTAGACATCCTGCGGGCATCTTTTAAGAGTGCTGCGGGCATAACCAAGGAGCTATTGCGGGCATATTTATGAGCCCCTGCGGGCATAATTCAAGGTTGTGCGGGCATTTCAAGAAGAACTTGGCGGGCATTTTTTGATGGCCCTTGCAGGCATTTCAGAAGACAGCTGCGGGCATATTTATGGCCCCTTGCGGGCATTTTATAGGCCCCTTGTGGGCATCCTGGAGGACAGCCTGCAGGCATAAATAAAGGCTCCTGCGGGCATAACTTAAGGCCCTTGCGGGCATTTCCAAAGGCAGTTGTAGGCAATTCTTAAGTGGCCATGCGGGCATTTGATGGAGGAGCCTACAAGCATTTCTAAAGTGGCCATGCGGGCATATCCATGGAGTGTCGCAGGCATGGTTCAAGAGCCCATTAAGGGCATGGTCTAAGAGCCCTTGCGGGCATTTTAAGTAGCTGAAGGCCATACAAAAATCAAGTGACATAGCATGAAAAAGATAAAGTACCCACGGTGATGGTATAGCAAAATGGTTAAAGAAGATGATATGGTGATAAAGAGATGAGGTTGGCCATCCTTAAAAGAAATCCTAATTGATTTATTTTAATCATTTAATGATAAAAATAAAATCTACTTGACATGTCGGCCTCCAGAATTCATGGACAAAGAAAAGTATAAATAAAAGGACAAATCTTTATGATATGTGTGGATTAGGAGTGGTGAATTCGGATGTGTGAAGAGGAGCTCTGATTTCAGGTGTTTTTTCTGAGGTAGCAGCAGAGCAAAGGCAGCCGAAGATGGAAGAGACAACTTGATGGTATTCTGGGGCAGCAGATTGATGAAGACATCGACATGTGAACAAAATGATGATGTGGACAGAATGATGAGACTATGGACATGACTGCTTATGGATAGAATGATATGCTGGTGGGCAGATTAAGGTGTTGATGACTACTTATGGACAGAATGATATGTCTATGGACTGAATGAAGATGTGCAATAATGATATAGACAAAATTATGATGATGTGCTAGTGATGAACTTGGACAACAAAAGTGGATATGGTTGTGTGTAGACAAAGACCAAATTGATGCGATATGTAAAGCGTTTCTGTATGTAAATACAAGCTGGGCCTTGTACTATATTTTTTAGATGGATCTGAGAAAAAGACCAAGTTGTGTCTTGGAATAGGACTTGGTGTTTCTGATTCAATTGTAGTTGATGATACCTAACGGTTGTAGCCGATTGAAGAAATATAAAAGATTACAAAGCTTATCTTGTGTCTCTTGTGATCTGTTGATAATAATGTGTTTAACTTGATGAATGACATGTTTCAAGTTGATGATTAATGAAGTATAATTTAGAGATTGATGAAAGTGTTAAAGTGAAATTGTAAATGATATATGTTAGGGTTAGAAAAAGTTGAAAAATTGGAATTAAGTGCAAGCTCACTGATTCACCCCCCCTCTCAGTGAGCCATTGTGTCCAACAATTGGTATCAGAGCAGGCCTTCATCACAAGCCTAGCAAGCTTGAAGGGATCCGTGGACACAAGATGGAAGGACTAGCAAAAGTCAATCATGAAGTTTCAGTCCTTGAGACATCAGATTACTTTGGTTGGAGAAGCAAAATGAAGAATTACTTGAAGAAATTCGGTGTTTGGGAAATCGTGGTTAACAAAGACGGCAACCGAGGAAGACAGTAGTATTGCCTTGAAGCTTCTATTAGATGGACTCCCAAGCCCTATCAAAGAAAGTGTAAAAGAATACACCTCTACCAAAGATCTCTGGTTCAAGCTGGAAGAAGAATACCAAAGAGGGAGTCAAGACAAAGAAAAGGAAACAGAAGTCAGGGATGAGAAGCAAGAAGAAAAGCAGGAACAAGCTTCAGATATAAGTGAAGGTAAGAACTTTTATGTTGATGATAATTCTGAATATGATGATACTGAAGAGGATGAAAAGGAAGAATTGTTAAAAGTCGAAAAGGCATTTGCATGTGCCTTATTGGATGTTGAGCTCAAATTCAATCCAAGGCTTAGGAAAAAGATTTTGGGGTCATTTGAAAATTACCAGAAGGTGGCAAAGGCTTTGCTCATGAAATTGAAACTCAAGAACAAAGATTTACAAGGTGAGCTAGAAGATCAAAATGATGAAGTCAGAAGTTTGAAGACTGAATTAGCAAAAGAAAGAGAAGAGGCTGGTGAAGACTCTAAAGAACTTGAAGAAACAAGAAAGGCCAATATTGATTTGAAGACTCAGTTGGAGGAAGCCAACAGAATAGAAGAAATCATGAAGCTTCAGCTGGAAGAACAAGAAAAGACAAATCAAAAGCTTGAGATGGAAGTTGTTAATCATAAAAAGAAAATTGAAAAGTCAAACACTCATGTGAAGTTCAATAACAGTTTATCCATTTTGGATGAAATATTGAATTGTCAAAGGTCCCCATCTGACAAATCTGGTCTTGGGTACAAGAAGGAAGAAGAAAAATTTGAAGGAGGTACTTGGTCCCCCAAGACTCCTGAAATTGGATCCACATCCTTCAAAGGTGATAGCAAAGCTCCTCAGCAAGAACCTGCACAACATAAAGAAGATTTCAAGAGATCAAGAATGCATCAAGAAGTTGGTCCCACACCTCAAAGCAAATTCTTTAGAAGAAGAGAGACAACTCCTAGATGGAATCAAGCACTCGGGTATGATAGCAGCTTTAATGGTTATTGTTATTCTTGTAATGGTTTTGGTCACAGGGCTATGGATTGTACATTCCATGGGAGAAGAAGTGCTGGAAGTCGAAGTGATCAAATGAGATGCTAGACATATGACCGAATTGGACATTCTGATGCTAAATGTTATACATTGAGATGCTACACTTGTGGTGGTGTTGGCCATAAATCCCAAGTATGTGCAAGTCCAAGAAGACAATCAATGAGAAGTTTCTCATACCCATCAGCAAGGAAAGTCAATGAATCTTGGAAGAAGAATGACACAAACAGATTTGAAGGCCAAAAGACAAATGATTATAGCCAAGGACATTCTAAGGTATGGGTGAAAATATATATTTTGCTAAATCTAAATGAAGTTGATGATCAGTGCACAAATGAAGGTGGCTGCCTTATGGCAAGCCAAACTTGAAGTCTTTTAAAGACTTTAAGTACACCTTGAGTTCATTGTTGGAGGATGGACTCAAAGGTAAATGTTGATTGCTCCAAGCATAGAGACAGGTCCAAGGATCGTGGCATGTTGATCAAGGGAGCTTGAATTGTTCAAAACAAATGAAGAGCAGAACTTGTGGATCATGGCTACATTGACAAGTTGATAAGGGGAGCAGTATGGTTAGATAAAGAAAAGCAAATGAAGTAAAGCAGCATTATGATGTTGTCATTGATGCATGCTTACCTTTTTACTAGATGACTGTTGATGCATTTGTTATAGTATGCTGATATGAAGAATTTACCATCTGAAACGTCTCCAAAGATCAGCTTTGTCACTATTGGTTCCTTCCAAGCATCTAAGTCTGAGAAGCCAAAGATTAAAGTTACTATTTGCTTGAATCTGAATGGATGTGTAACATTTGAATTTTTTTTAATTATGGAGAAGACTAAAGATAAGAAGAATGTTGTGGAGCCTTATGCAACAGAATTTGAGTGGGAAGCAGACATACGAGGGGTTGTATGAAGAAGGTGATGATAAATCCAAAAGGGTATTCTACAGTATAACTTTCTGAATCTTGATGAAGACAGATCCGAGACTTACATGACAGTAATTTGGCAAGTAGTGTGTATTCTCTACAGCATTTGAAGAAGGTTCTATAAAGTGCTATCATAGAGAAGAAATAGAATTGTGCAAACAACAACCAAAAAGGAAAGATCAGATTTGAAATATTGAGCCTAAAAGTCAGCTTGAAGAAGCATTGTTGATGTCTAGGGAGTGTTGTGAAGAACATGTTGATGTCAAAAATTGAAAGACCTTTGAAGAGCAATAAAGTGAATCAACATGTTGATGTTTGGAAAATTGATACATGCTTACCTTTTATGAATCTACTAGATGATTGCTGGGCATGACTCTAGATGGATATGATTAACGAGGATATCTTCAATGAACACTGGTTATTGGTATATAGCAGCAGCAGTAGGAAGACATGTTCAAGTTGAAGAAAGCGTAAAAATGAAGAAGATAATGTTGTGTCTACAAGAATTTCTTTGGGCAACGTTACAGCATGAGAACAATTTGACTTGACAGCCATAACAGTAAGTAAGATCTCAGGGGGAGTATGTAAATCTTCTTGAATATCAATTGGTATAATAAGGGGAGCAGGCAGACCCTATAAGGAAGAATCATTCTCAGCAATTCAAGAAGTCTACATGACAGGGGGAGTATGTATATTTATGAAAATTTTGAAAATGGCAAGCTCAGTCAAAAGGGGAGATCAGCAAATGAAAAGTTGACATGGTATGATTCAAGGATACAATTTTTTTTTAGCAATGTTAAGCTTTTGATGGCTAAGTTTGTGTCCCTTTGTCATTAATGTCAAAGGGGGAGAGAAGTTTTGAGGAGGTTGCCATCAATGACAAAGGGGGAGATTGATGAGTATGATTGTCATTGATGACAACACATTAATGACAAAGGTTGAAGCAATGAACAAAAGACAAGACAATGGCAAAAGACATCACATGAGAAGAGCTCAAGACATGGCAAGCAAAAGGACAATGACATGTAGAACACACATGGTGACATGGCAAGGTGGAGGACATGGCAAGGACAAGGACATGGCAAATATAACAAAGGTGGATGACATGGCTTGAGGACATGGCAAATATGACAAAGGCGGATGACATGGCTCGAGGATATGGCAAGCATGAACATGCATGACAAGGCAGCAAGCATTGATGACAAGGCATTGCTGACATGGACAAGCATGACATTATCAAGGGCTGTGCGGGCATTCTGTGGGCATCTTTTAGGAGTGTTGGGGGCATAACAAAGGAGCTATTGCGGGCATATTTATGAGCCCCTGTGGGCATAATTCAGGGCTGTGCGGGCATTTTATGTAGCCCTGTAGGCATTTCAAGAAGACCTTGGCGAGCATTTTTTGATGGCCCTTGCGGGCATTTCAGAAGACAGCTGCGGGCATATTTATGGCCCCTTGCGGGCATTTTAGAGGCCCCCTGCGGGCATCCTGGAAAACAGCCTGCGGGCATAAATAAGGCTCCTGCAGGCATAACTTAAGGCCCTTGCGGGCATTTTTCCAAGCCCTTGCGGGCATTTCCAAAGGCAGCTGCGGGCAATTCTAAAGTTGCCATGCGGGCATTTGATGGAGGAGCCTGTAGGCATATCCATGGAGTGTTGCAGGCATGGTTCAAGAGCCCATTAAGGGCATGGTCTAAGAGCCCTTGCGGGCATTCTAAGTAGCTGAAGGCCATACGAAAATCAAGTGACCTAGCATGAAAGAGATAAAGTACCCACGGTGATGATATAGCAAAATGGTTAAAGAAGACGATATGGTGATAAAGAGATGAGTTTGGCCATCCTTAAAAGAAATCCTAATTGATTTATTTTAATCATTTAATGATAAAAATAAAATCTACTTGACATGTCGGCCTCCAGAATTCATGGACAAAGAAAAGTATAAATAAAAGGGCAAATTTTTATGATATGTGTGGATTAGGAGTGGTGAATTCGGATGTGTGAAGAGGAGCTCTGATTTCGGGTGTTTTTCTGAAGTAGCAGCAGAGCAAAGGCAGCCGAAGATGGAAGAGACAGCTTGATGATATTCTGGGGCAGCAAATTGATGAAGACATGGACATATGAACAAAATGATGATGTGGACAGAATGATAAGACTATGGACATGACTGCTTATGGACAGAATGATATGTTGGTGGGCAAATTAAGGTGTTGATGATATGACTGCTTATGGACAGAATGAAGATGTGCAATAATGATATAGACAAAATTATGATGATGTGCTAGTGATGAACTTGGACAGCAGAAGTGGATATGGTTGTGTGTTGACAAAGACCAAATTGATGAGATATGTAAAGCGTTTCTGTATGTAAATACAAGCTGGGCCTTGTACTATTTTTCTTAGTTGGATCTAAGAAAAAGACCAAGTTGTGTCTTGGAATAGGAGTTGGTGCTTTTGATTCAGTTGTAGCTGATAATACCTAACGGTTGTAGCCGATTGAAGAAATATAAAAAGATTACAAAGCTTATCTTGTGTCTCTTGTGATGTGTTGATGATAATGTGTTTAACTTGATGAATGACATGTTTCAAGTTGATGATTAATGAAGTATAATTTAGAGATTGATGAAAGTGTTAAAATGAAATTGTAAATGATATATGTTAGGGTTAGAAAAAGTTGAAAAATTGGAATTAAGTGCAAGCTCACTAATTCACCCCCCCCTCTCAGTGAGCCATTGTGTCCAACAGGTCCCGGTCGGAACCTCTTGCTTAACAATAACACACAAACACACAAATTGCTCACAAATACGAGATGTGAACTGATATGCCAAGAAGTTGGCTTCTTCTATTACTTGAATGAATTACAAAGTTACATGCAATCTATTTAACTAGTCGGCCTCATCCTGTTACAATATAGAGAAGTAAAATGGTGTGTTTGTCTCTGTGTGTGATCCTCTCCTCCTCTCAGTTCTCTGCTGAATGCAAGAATGAATGAGCGATTAGTGATGAGCGATCCCTTCCTCTGTGCCTTCGCATTGTTCTTCTACTCTGTTGTGTTGCTACTCCCGAGGTCACTCCGTTCCCCGAGACGTCCTTACTCTGTCTGTCGCTCGACCTCTGGCCCGACAGATCCTACAGTTGTCAGCGCCCCTGGTCGTGCTGCACAACCTCCTCCTGCGGTGACACCTGGTCTGGTCTCAACTACCTTCTTAACTGCCATAACTTCTTCAACAACCTCCTGCGATTTTTGCCTTGAATCCTACACCTCTAACTTTGCTACAATTGTCGGTCCTATCACTGTCCTTGTCGACCTATCAACCATCCTGTAGCTCTGTCAGTCTTTTGACTTATCTTGTCGGCTTCACTTAGTCTCTACGGCTGCCAGTCCACCTCGTCCTCCTCGCTTGGCCCTTGTCGCTTTCGTCGGTGTCGACATTCCACCTTGTCGACATCTCGACTCCTTCAATCTCCGCTCTTGTTGATGTCGACCTTTATTCCCGTCGAGCATACCTCGACAGCTTCCTGCTCGACTACTTGGCTTCGACTGCCAATCTCCTTCGCACCATTGGTCGTCGACAATCCCCCTGGTCAACCTTCTGCTATCGATCAACTTCGACTGTTTCGCCTAGGCCCTGATGCTCCTGCATTAGACTCCCTAGGTGAAAAAGAACTCGACTGCTCCGTCAATCTCCTGTATTCTTCTTCTAAAATCCATTTTGCCTCGTTCGATTCATCATCCCTCCATCGAACTAAATATTCTTTCTTTTACAAACTCCTCGTGCTTCCGACTTCGCGTTCATCCACTACTTCGGCGATCTCTTCCTTGTGTCGGTCTTGAATTTGCCCTGTCCAATCGATGTTCGAAACTTCTGCGTTGTTGCTTGTTGAACCTTCTTCATACTTGTACAGATCTGAGACATTGAACGTAGGAGAAATGTTCAATTCCTTCGGCAGCTCCAACACATAAGCATTGTTCCAAATCTTCTTCAGGATTTTACACGGTCCAATCTTCTTCAGCTTCAGCTTGTTGTATGTTCCTATCGGGAACCTCTCTTTCCTCAAGTGTGCATAGACTAAGTCTCCCTCACTGAACGACTGTAGCCTCTTCTTCCTATCGGCTCTCAACTTGTATGTCGCGTTGCTCTTATCAATGCACTTGCGCACATCTTCATGCACTTCCTTCATATGCTTTGCAAATGTTTCCGCATCTACACTCTTTATGATTTATGTTGGTATCTCGACCAAATCCACCACTCCATGTGGGCTTCGAACTTGAACAATCTGGAATGGGCTCATACCTGTCGATAGATTCACAGAATTGTTGTATGCGAACTCTGCTTGCGCCAACACGTTCTCCCACTGCTTGTGTCTGTCGGTCGTCAAACATCTCAGAAGGTTTCCCAAACTTTTCTTTACCACCTCGGTCTGTCCATCAATTTGTGGATGGTATGCCGAGCTAAACTGCAACTTCATGTCCAGTTTCTTCTACAAGGTTCTCCAAAAATGACCCATAAACTTGGTATCCCTATCCGATGTTATACTCTTCGGCAACCCATGCAATCTAACTATCTCCTTGAAGAATAGTACAGCAATGCTCGTGTCATCACTTGTCTTCCGACACGGAATAAAGTGTGCCATCTTCGAAAATCTATCGGCTACTACAAAGATTGAGTCGTTACCTTGCTGCGTCTTTGGCAATCCTAGCACAAAATCCATGCTCAGGTGCTCCCATGGGGTATTTGGCACTAGTAATGGTGCATACAGCCCCGTATTCTGACTTCTTCCCTTTGCCAACTAGCAAATTCGACACTGTCGTACCCATCTATCGACATCTGTCGTCATTCCTGGCCAATAATACTTTTCTTCAACCAACGCCTTGGTCTTGTCGATGCCAAAATGACCTGCTAATCCGCCACTATGCAGATCTCAAATTAGGTTCTTTCTTACGGATCCTCTGGGAATACACAACTGTTGTCCCATGAATAGGTATCCTTCTTGGATAAAATAATCCAAGTATGGAGATCTGTCGACACTCCATGTTTCGCGACTAGCCTTCCATGCTTTTGCAAAATCTTCGTCGGCCTCATACTCTATCTTCACCGACTCTATTCGTGTCGCCTAAACTGTCGTCGTGTTCAGCAATACAACTCTTCGACTTAGCGCGTCGGCAACGTTGTTCGACTTAAATTTCACATGTTTTCATTATTCTGCAATGGTGGCAATTTGAATAAGACTTGAGTGTGAGTTAGAAGGAGCCGACTCGTGATTGATTTGGACCGAGATATCCATCAAGAAGAGGGGATGCATTTATCCACGAGAGGCGCACTTCATCTTGGAGATGTGGCGCAAGAGGGAGATAGGTGTCACCCACCTCTTCAGTTCACTCCTCCCTTCAATCTAGTCTCTCAAACACTTGGCAAAACGCGTGCCCTTCATCACTCAAGCTTTCCTTCACACATGGCAAGTCGTCTTCCTTGGAAGTGTGCCCCCATTCTCCATTTAAGCAAGGCTTTTGTCATGTCCCAAATTTGGAATTGGGTCACAATGGCCTAATCACATTAGCCATATTCATTAGATTTTGTAAAACTGATGTTAAGGGTCAAATAATTGCCAAGGAGGAAAATTACTAGTTTCCTAGGTTTGGGGTGGAAGCTTTGGGATTTGGAATAAGGGGGATAATAAATGATGTTTAGACATTAGAAGGGTTCAAGTATTTAATAAATAGAGTGAATAAAGAAATTCAAGAGAAATCATAGGTGACAAATGGTTTTGGAGACATATGGAGGATGTGGGACCCACACTAGCTTGATTTTTCATAATACATGGTATCTCTCTTTTGCAAATTCGAATTAATGGGAATGTGAACACTCTTGGGTGAGTTGGTAAGTCATAACACATGTAATTGAGCATATTAGGTCGAATTGGGAATGATTGGTAACCTCCATGGAAGATAAAGAGTCAAAGTGGAAGTTTGTGGACACTTGGGCTAGATTCCCTAGCCCCTATGACACCAATGATGGAGCATCTATGACAACTATGACAAATTGCAGACCTGACCTCTGACATCTGACCACTATGACATGTCAGCCCCAAAAATAGGCTCAAGGAAGTCGAATTTGGGAGTTGGAGAAGCCAAAGAGACTCAAAATCGAATTTGGGAGAAGATGGAAGGTTGGAACTAGGAGACAAGTGGCAAATGTGGAATATTTCCTAAATGGAAATCTATTGAATCTATTGAAAGGATTTCGACCCTTAGAAGGATAATGTTGGTTATAAAATGTAGAAATGAAGTATGAGAATGGCTTTTGATCATTTGTAGAATTTGCAATTGCATTGTGAAGAGGGAGAGCTAGTGGATGACTAGTTTCTTGCCTTAGCCAATTTCGAGGGTGAAAGATTCCCATCCAAGTTGGCAATTGGAAAGGCCATTCAGACCTTTCATTTGGAGCTTTAATGGAGTCTTTATTTGCAGGTGTAAGCTACAGGGCAGCTCATGGTTTTTTCTATTGCAGCTCGCTCCTTCAACCATTTCCAGTTTTGATGGCATATTCTTGATCCTTGAGGGAGGGCGTTTTTGGTGAGCTATTGTACTCTTTGGGGGAGCTTCTAATGCCCCATTTATTTTGTAATATGAAGTAAATACTCTGTTCTTCATCTCCAAAAAGTTTCAGGTCGAAATTCCAAGTAGAAATGTATAAATCTCATTTTTAATGGAAGAACAATGCCATTTCCCCATTACCTTGTTGTGAGCCAATGTATTGATGATGATTTCGAATGAATGGATGATTCTCTGATATATTTGTGATAAATATACTGCCATGGATGTCTTATACAAGTTTCATGTACTGTACTTGAGCATTTGAAGCATTTTTACTCAGTTTAATTGCATTGGGAGAAGAAATAGTGTCATTTCCCCAAGGGTCGAATTGGGGATTTTTGCAGTTGAATGGGAGAGGGTGAGAACAGTTGTAATAAACCATTAATGGTGCATATGAGACCTTAATAACATACTTAACACATTACATACCTCTGTTCATAAATTTGAGTGGGTTTGGAGGCATTTGGGAAGCCATTTTCAGTACTTACCTTAGGGGGATTTGAACCCCAAATTACTAGTAAAATTGCATACTTGGTCCAGAATCTTAAGAGAGTTTGCAGAGGTCTTTTGGTGGCCATATGTTATCCCTGAACATCATATTCAATTCATAATATCATTCATAAACCTTCCTTGAAGATTTGAAGGCATTTGGAGTCAAATTGAGACCTAGAGACCAATACTAGTCAAAGGGAAATCACTAGTAAAGTTACCTACATTGACCAGAATTGAAAGAGTATTTGCAGAAGTGTTTTAAAGGTACAAAGGCATCCCTAAAACACACATTTATGTTCTAATATCATTCATATACCTTCTCGGAAGATTTGGGATCATTTGGGGCAAATTTGGGACCTAGAGATCGAAACTAGTCAAAGGTCGAACCAAGGAAAAAAGTGGAAAATTGCAATTTTAATAAAATTCCTAACAAGGGACATTACAGCTTTCTCTCATTCTCAAACTGGTTGGAGCTTGGGGAGAAAACTCTTGAGGATTGTAATCATTGTACTATCGTTTCATTTGGAATAAAAGCTTTTGGAGGTCACAAATCATGTAATGCTCTTTGTGTGTGTGTTGATTGTCAAATGTGCTTATAATGTATAATCTTTCATGTATTTTTGCATTGTAATTGGTTAAATTTGGCCTTTGAAAGGGAGCTATCTCCCAATAGGATAAGATTAGAAACGCTAGGTTGCTTCATAATCTTATTACTCATTTACAGTAGATCTCTTTGAATTGCATGTATATTTTGGTTAATTCTCATGCTTTCCAAGCTTATATTGTAGGTGGCACCAAGCTATTTAACCATATTTTTTGCAAGCATTTCTAAGTTTGCAGGTTATCTCATTTGGAGAAGGAGTTGAGCAAGTAAGCATCTTCCTCATCTTCAAGAATTTACAGGAGGAAATGTTGTCACATTTATAGTAGTTGGGAGCTACTATCATTTCCAGAGCAGTTGTCACAGCCCAATCCAATCCTTTACATGAGATGAGCATTCATGTTCCATGATGATCAGTGACAAAGTACATACAAAGGCAGCTAGCCTATGTGGAGCAGTATTATCAATACATCCTTGTCATTTCTAAGCCCTCTTCATGATCCTAGAGGGATATTTGCTAGAATATGATTCACTTTTGTCAGAGCAGCAGAGCCGCTAGCTGGTATTTTCCCTTGCCCGTGGCAGTCAAAGTTGGTATGCATGATCATTTTTAGAGACAGGTATATGCCTGAGCAGGTATATAGGTTGTATTTGGGGTATATTCTTTTGTATCTCTTGTCTATAGTAATAACCAAGGTTACTTGGGAGCGGGAGCGAGAAGCGGGAGCGGGAAGTGAAATTTTCAAAAGCTTCCGGTTAGGAAGCATTCCGGAAGCGTTTTTTATATAATATATATTTTTTATATATTTTGATGCATATATGTCAACAAATGCGAGTAGAATGTTGAATTAGTTATGGAAATGATAAAAACATGAAATAAACAATAATACCATATAACATCATTCATTAATCATTTACTAGGGAATTCATCAACCATAGGTCCAATATCCATGATTCCATAAGTTATAACATCAAGATTCAACCTTAAAGCTTCAAATTCAAAGGTAGTTTCAACTTAAAACTTCAAACTTGAAATGCCATGTAATGTTTACAAAATATATGATAATAAATATAAAAGAGTCAATAGTGTCGAAACTTGAAAGTACTGTAAACAAGAAAATACAAGAAAATTAGATTTTATGAAATCATGGATGTTTCCTCTTGCCACGAGAAATTTCCATTTTCTTTTCTCGTGCTCTTTGAACAATGGGAGTGGGATTATCATCCCAAGTAGCCACCACTGCTGAGCCACATCCAAGACTCGATCCTGCACGACCCCCCCTCACTGATGCAGATGGAGGTCGTGAACCTTTAGGCAAAGACGGTGCATCTGGAAACGAGGAAGAAGATGGCGGCGCCATTGGTAGCGGTACTGCATATGCATCATCCTCATCGCCCAAAAGCTCTTCCTCCAAGCGCTCTAAAGCTATGGCTCCATCCTCCAAGTTATGCTCCTCCGGATTGTTGTCCAAATGACATATGATCTATCAGTTTTGGCAGGCTCACAAAATGAGTCAACAACCTCAAGTTGTAACGTACATAAACCAAGCTTTCTGCTCGGTTTTCATTTAATCGATTTCTTTTCACTGAGTGGATGGAGATATAGGTGCTCCAACACCTTTCTGCAGAGGAACTGTTAACCACCTGTGAAAGCAATCTAACAACCAATTTATACAAGCGTTGGCATGTTGAGCCATACATGTTCCACCATTCGATAGGAGGCGCCCTATCTCGATCTCTGATTGCATGCAAAGTACCAAATGGACCAACTTCACTGAGGTATTTGCTTAATTCACTGCGCAATATGTCACATTCCTCTACATCAGGGACCAACTTGTCTATAGCAGTCATGTACGCAAGCTGTACCTCTGGATCTGTGTGGGACTTTCTCCTAACCCAACCCCCGATTGCTGGTTTGGCCAACCAAGATGGAGAATAATATTTTGGTGTTAACACATACGCTAAGGCATGCAGTGGAACGTTGAGATGTTCCCACCTTTTGACCACATGTGTGTGAATATGGTCATACAAGATGTGATCTTTCTGTTCAACAATATCTTTAATTTGATCCAGCATGATATCCATCTGCTCATACACCTCCCCAATCACCGGCTTATCTGTATCTGCAAACCGAATCATGTAATAAATGGGCTTTGTGAACTGCAAAACATACTTGACACTTACCCAAAACCCTGCATCAAGAACTGTTTCTTCCACCTCCTGAAAATCAAGCCTGTCAAATGCGGATGTACACCTATCTTTCAAGACCTGCCATGACTCGCTTGATACCATGCTAGCCATTGCCTCTCTTACCTTCAAAAGGCGCCTGAAAGTGAGGTAGTAGCTAGCAAATCTAGTCTTTGCTATCTTCAATAGCTCCAACTTTGAGTGACTGCGGAAAATGCCATGGGCATTGCTATGGTTGGTTATAAATCTTATCATCTTCTTGCTCTTTTTGTACAATTCACCAATCCATTTGTATTAATTTTCCTTCAACTTAATGATGTTGTGCATCAAAAGGTTCATTGTGTGCAAACACCCAGACCAAAATATGTTGGGGTATTTATCTTCAATGATTGCTCCCGCTGCCTTACAATTAGCAGCATTATCGGTTATGACTTGGATGACATTGTATGGACCAATAGCTTCAATGGTTTTGAGTAGGAGTTCTGCAATGTTTATGCCAGTCTTGAATTTATCTGAGTAGTCATGGGCTGAAAGGAAGACTGCACCAGTAGTAGACACACCAAGAACATTTATCAATGGCTTGCCTTTTACATTTGTCCATCCATCTGATACAATTGATACCCCATACTCATTCCAAGCATTTGTGAATTGCCCCAAAGCATTTTGGATCTTGCCTCTTTCCTTGTCAAGCCTTACAGCTCTAGCTTTGTCATACCCTGGGCTCTTGTATCCTGCTGGAGCAGTGCGAATGGCGTCTACCATTTCATGCCAATAGGGTCAGTGAAGGACATTGAATGGTATGCCACATGCATAGAGAAACCGGAACACTTTTGCATCCACGTCATCCCTACCATTATTGTCAAGGAAATCTGATATTGTCCTGCGTGACCCAGGGGGTGAGAATCCACTACCTTGGGTGGATGGGTCTCCGGTTCTCGGTGAGGTCAATGAGGGGTCATGGTCAACCCTTGCTTTTGATTTGGTTTGTGCTTCAAATTCTTCCTTCTTATACATGGCTCTTTGTGTTGATGGCACACTTTGGAAAACACAAACTCCTACAGTTTTGTTTTCATCACATGGCATGTTCCCACATAGATGTCTTCTCAGACAGGTATATGAACCCGTGTAAGTCTTTTTACAATGGGGGCAACCAAATTTGGCGGTTCCACCCCCCTTGCTTCCTCCCTGCTTGGTGACATATTTCCACAAGGGTGTTGTGTCCTCCTTGGTTTTCATTCGGTTTCCCTCCTCCTCCTCCTCCTCTTCCCCTCCCTCCTCCTCTCCACGTTATGTGCCACTACCCACTTCTTCATCATCTCCCTCTCCCTCATTCCTCCTCCGGTTTTCAATGAACATCATCAAAACAACAAATGGAACCAACAAAAGAAACCATAAACCCATCATCATGTTTGTTGGAATTGGAAGTTGGAAGTGGAAATAGAGTTAAACGTGTTGCCCTGCAATAGAAATGATGGAGAAGGCATGGGAAAGAGTAGGAAAGGAACATTTACAATGACATTCTAGATTCTAGTCAAATTTCAAACTAAAAAAATTCAAGTCTCAAGCATCAAGCATCAAAACTTCAAGTTCAAACTTCAAACACAAAGCAAATCAACAAAAAAGGGTTTAGAGCCTACCTATTTGGATGTCCAAGACTCCAATGGTAGTGAGTGTACCAACTTGTCAAGGCTCCAAGCATCCAACCTTCTTCAATCTCCAATGGCACCTTCTCCTCTTCTCTTCTCCTCTCTTCTCCTCTCCTCTCCTCTCCTCTCCTCTCTTCTCAAACAAAGCAAAGTGACAAAATGGAGTGTGGAGGAGGGATTTATCCCTCAAAGCCCTATTCCCCCCTCCAAAACCCCAAGCGTGGACCCCACGAGCGCCAATTCACCAAGAAAATCGCGGATTGACGCGAAGCACGCTAGGAAGCTACGGGAAGTGATCTCCGAAGCAAAAGGGACGCGTTTTTTTTTCTCCCGGAATCGATGGCGAAGCAAAGGCGGAATCGATCTAGAAGCGAAAGGGAAGCGACGCTTCGGATCGATTCTTACACACTCTCAGACAGTGGCAGGGAGAGATTTTTGGCGGACCGAAACACACTTCCTAAAATCAATTCCTCCCGGAAGCGAAACCAAATCGCGCTTTGGTATAGCTTTCGCCTAGCTTCGGCGAGCGGGGGCGAGGGGGGGGGAGCGCTTCCCCGCAACGTAGGTAATAACTGTGACTATGCATAATAGTTGACAATGGTGATGTGTTATATTCTTTGGTTGTTGTCTTGGATTTGTGGTCACGAGTTGTCTGACAGTTTGAATGTAAGGCCTTTTCATATGCTCATTGGTTGCTCACCTTATGTAGACTTAGCCTTGCCTTTGTTATGTATGGCATCACCTTTTCACTGTCTTCGTCCGTCTAGTATCTCCCATCCTTTGGTTTGATCCTTGACTTGAGACTTCGATTTGTGACATTGAGAAGTTTTTCCCCCACTTTGACCTTTGTATTTGATAGACTCCATGTTTTTTGTGTCTCGGCTCTAATTTGTGCGACAGAACTTGCCAAAGCCTTGACCCTTATGGGCCGAAAGAACTTGTCAGTGTTGGGTCCAGAGCCTAAGTGAGTTGGGATTCTAAAGCCTTGACCTCTCTAGTCGGTTACCCCCGATGTTTGGTCCTGATTGTGAATGATTCTCGCCAGTTGACTCCATGCTTCACTTCTGGACCAGGAGTACCCGTTGGTTCTGTGACATGAGCTAAGACCGGCTAGTTGCCCGAGTAGTGCCGGCTAGACTTGAAGCAAGTGATCCTATCATCACTGCATGTTGATTTTTAGTGCAGCTGCGAGACCCATTCTCAGAGAGAATGGTACCCTAGTCAGTTAACTAGGGTTCCTGGTCAAGTTAACCAGGCAGAGTAATGTGTAAGACCCTAGAAGGTACCCTAGGGCCCCCAGCTGTCTCCTGGGTTCTTGGTCAAGGACCAAGCAGGTTGATGCCGGCAAAGTCCCTAGCATGTGGCTAGGGCCCCTATTTGTCTCTAGGGTATTCTGGTCTAGAACCAGACGGTTTCTTGGTCATGATGACCAAGCAGATCCTGCAGGTTGAGACAGAGACTTCCTAGGTCCTGCAGATGGTTGATCAACATTCAGCCTAGGACTGAATGCTCAGCTTGAGGCTGAGGACCATTCTCTGGGAGAATGGAGATCCTGGTCATGGACCAGATGGTTGATCAACATGTCCCAGTCTAGGACTGAGGTTCAACCTTGAGCTGAAAGCCATTCATTGAGAATGGAAGATATTGTTGTCCCTTCTCCTAATCGGTTATTGCTAGGTTGCTTCTCAAGGGACTGGCCACCCCTTGACGATGTCCCTAGTATCTAACTCTTAGGAGCAGTATTAAGGACAAAAGGATTGTACCATCCGTTTGGATCTTCTCCCTTATACAGTGATGAAAATATATATAAGTATCTTAAGAGAGAGAAAAGTCTTTGGTCTTGTTGGTTCTATTTGATTACTTGTCCACTTTGATCTTATGGTTGTTGACCCATGGTCCTATTCTTACTTGGTCCTAGCACTCTCACCTGTGTGCACATTTGACTATGATGACTCCTACCTTATGGAATATTTTTTACCTAAGGATATATTAAGGACCATCTTATGTTTTGTCCCACTCATGTTTTTGGTTTATTTACTTTATGTTGGACCCCTTGGACTTTTACTTTATGATAAATTCATTAAATATTTATTTTTAGTCTTATTAATAAAATCTTTATGATTTTATTAATAAAGACTTTATGAATTTATTAATAAAGTTTTTTTTTTATTTCTTTCTTTTTTTTATTTTTATTTTTCTATTTGAAAACCTTGGACCATTGGTACCCTACCTTTTTACCTTTTTTTATTATTTATTTATTTTATTTTATTCTTTCTTTAATCCTAAGTGTTTTATTATTATTCTAATCCTAAGTTTTTATTATTATTCTAATCCTAACTTTTCTAATTCTAAAACTATATATAAAGGTAAGCTCTAATTCAACAAATCGTGGAAAACTTACCGTGAGTTTACTCTTCACATCTATTTCTCCTCGGTTCAATTATTTTGGGTATGCTATCTCACAGTTTCCTTGTAATGTCCCCAGTTTGGCCCCATGGCATTAACACTATAAATGATGTAATATTGTTAGGAAATCATGGTGAGGAGCTCAAGGCCAAGGCCCCGCCATCGATTTCGTGATGCATATGGTTTGCGTGCTAGCAATGCACAGTGGAAATTCAAATAGCATGTAATATGCATTTTAATAAAAAATACCCACAACTAGCTATGCAATGCAACAAAGAGATGGGGGCATGATTTCACAAGGAATTGGGAGGGAAAACATTCAAACCCTTGAGCCAATAGAGTCAAGCCAAGTGTCAATGAGGAAACCCATCAAACCCTCAACTACCCATGTTGACTTTTGTACCCAACCATTGATTTCTCCCAAGAGTTGGTTGGGGAAGTTATTGCCTTGGGAATGGGAAGGTATGGCTGTCCAAAATCGGGTATGGGCAAGCCACCCTTCATGGAAAAACGTGTTGGTCTTTTTGGGCAAGAATAGAGCCACGAAATCGCTGCCTAAGCGATTATTCACCATGGCCTTGCTCTCTCACGCAGCTCAAGCTGCCTGGGCGTTTTCCTCCCTCGTTTTTCTGTGTCTCCCTTCATCTTTTAGCTGGGAAGGGGCGTTTTTGTGTTGGTTACCCGTGGGGAAAGAGAGCAGAACGTTTTGGGTCTTCCTGGGGGTCGTTTAGGCCATTGGAAGGGATCCTAACCAGTGGAGAGAAATCGGTTTTGCTCCCTGGGGTTGAAAACGAAATTCCACAGTTCATTGGGTGAACCACGAGCTGGGGGAACCAATGTGGACCCTGTTTTGTGAACACCTCTGTTGTAAATGTGTAACCCTGTCAATAGTCGTTTTGTTGTGAGAAGAAAGAGTATGTTGGGTATGGGTGATGGGTAATCCATTATTCTGGCTTGGCTGAGATAAAAATGGTTATTGGGCAGTGGTTGAGCTGGAATGCCCCCTTTGTCCTTGTGAGAATCATGCCCAGCTCGGGGGTGGCCTTCGGACGGACTCAGTATAAGCTGTCGAAGAGCCTACGGTTGGGTGGAACGTTGCAGCGACATAGCTAGTTGCTTGGGACAATTGAAACGAAGATAAGTGTTTCTGCCTATATATTTATTTATGAAATGCTTTTATTAATGCCTGAAATCTTGAATGTATTCGAATGATTGTGTGGATGTTGTTTCCGCTGTGCATGATTGATTGTCTACATCTGCACATTCATATCTTATTTCTTGTAATGAAATGAGTGGGCTAAATTTTGATTAAAGAGCCCCATCGATTGGTAGTATGTTCCTTGCTTCGCAGTGGTCAGCAGGTGGGGACATTACATTGTGGTATCAGAGCCCTAGGTTCAACACTACGGCTGTTGGGCCCTTCACGGAGATGTAAATCAGTGTGTGTGAACATGCATTTTGTACTTGGAATTAAAACGCATTAAAAGAAACTGAAATGCATTTTGTGTGTACATGCATTTTGTATTTTGTATTTTGCATGTACAGGGATTAATTGTGAATCCATTGCATGGACTGTCGAATGATAAATGAATGAAAGATTTTGAATTTTCCTAAGTCGGGCTGAAAAATTCGTTTAAGACTGTTTCGGGGAGAATTCCCGAATGTCTTCCGAAACTGCGGAAGCATTCGGTGAATTGCCTCGAAACTGCGGAAGCATTCCGCGAAGTTTTCCGCAACGCGGAGGAATTCGGGAAGTCGCCCCGAAATTTGCGGAAGGAATTCCCTTCCGAAATTTTCGGAAGGAATTCTCTTCCGAAATTTGCGGAAGGATTCCGCGAGTTGTCCCGCAACGCAGAAAAACTCGGCAAACTGCTCCGAAAAAGAAGAAAATTTTCCAAGTGTTTTCGAAAAATTACATTTAAAGTTTGTTTCGAAAGGAGTTCGGGAAAGTCTTCCGAAACTGCGGAAGGATTCCGCGAACGGTTCCGAAATTGCGGAAGAGTTCGGGAAAGTCTTCCGAAACTGCGGAAGGATTCCGCGAACGGTTCCGAAATTGCGGAAGAGTTCGGGAAAGTCTTCCGAAACTGCGGAAGGATTCCGCGAACGGTTCCGAAATTGCGGAAGAGTTCGGGAAAGTCTTCCGAAACTACGGAAGGATTCCGCGAACGGTTCCGAAATCGCGGGAGGATTCGGGAAAGTCTTCCAAAACGGCGGAAGCCTTCGCCGAATGGCTCCGCAACGGAAGCCTTCGCCGAATGGCTCCGCAGTTGCGGGAGCATTCGCCGAATGGCTCCGCAGTTGCGGGAGAATTCAGCGAATCGCTCCGCCATTGCGGAAGCATTCGTCGAACTGCTCCGCAACTGCTCCGCGTTCGCCGAACTGCTCCGCGTTGCGGAAGCATTCGGAGAACCGGCCCGCGCGCCCGAAAAAATAAAAAATAAAAAAAAAATAAAAAAAATAAAAAAAAAATAAAAAAAAAAAATGACGAAAACTTGATTTCTGAATAGCAGGAGCACCGGGGCTCAGAATGGGATGATTTCTGTGGGGCTCGGAGGCCATTGACGAAGGCCATGAAAGAACCAGTGAAGACCCCAAGTCCATTACACTCCGATTTGACAGAAATTGGATAATAGTGACTTTTGAAGGACAGAGTCCCGGGGCTTGACAGAAGGTCGGTTTGAGCCGAAATTGATCAGGCACAGCCATGAAGCAGGCACAATGTTAAGTTCCGAATCTTGGAGCCAAACTCCAAAGAATGTGGAGTCGGGGTGAGCAAGAAGGCCAAAAAGCACTGTTCCGGGCCACTTTTTCGGGATTTTGAAAAGCTTGTGGGCAGTGAAAGTGACCCCTGATGTGGGAATCAGAAATTTTACTGAACTAGACATTTCATATTCTCATTAAGAAGGACAGTTTCCGTTAGACGAAGATTTTCCAGAAATGCACCGTTTGGGAGATAGCCATTTTTGGCCCAAAATTTGGAATTTTGGGAAAATGTGAAAAGTGGGAAGTAGTGAAATCCAGAAATTCATAGAAGATGAATGGTGCATCGGAATTGAAATCCGTGAATTGCTGAGTGTTCCTTGTTATATGGACTAACTTCGCCCGATAGATAAGTTTTTGTGATTCCTCATAGATTTTCTTCCACAGGTGGCTGAAGTTGGCATTCGGGACCAAAATGCAACTGTGTAAAATGTGCAAAACTGAAGTGAAAGTTGTCATTTTTGAAGTGATGCAGTTTTCACACCCGATGTCGGAATGGAGCATGAAAACAGGCATTGGAAAGCTTGTCCAGCAGGGAACGATGATACATGACCAGAGTTTGAATGAGGTCTACAAATATCATAATTATTTAGTGCAGAAGAGTGCCAACGGCTGTTTTTGACAAAGAAATTTTGTTGTCAATGTGGGCAATTACTACAATTGCAGGATATGGAAAAGAAATTCCATGATACGAGGAGGGATCGAAAATGGAAGAATTCCTTAAACCCTTGTTTGTTATCATACTTATAATTATGAAATTGTCATATGGCATAAAAATGATAAAAATATAAGGGATTACATAGATGTATATGCACTAGATGGCATCTTAACAAACATTGCATAGTACATGTGGGAATGCTTGTGCATAAATGGGATGTTGCATATTGGTAAAATAATGAAGTCTGCAAATGCAATGAACCACTGATGGAGAATATTGTGGCTGATAATCATTATTGATGTTGGTATGGGTTGTAGGACCAAAGATAACAAAGAGCATGGCCAAAGGTGCTGAGGATGTTGTTGCATGAAGCCAGCAACCTTATGCAGAAAGGATGGTGCAACAAATCTATGATCATAAAATTGGCAAAAGGACCGAGCAGCCTTGGTAAGAGGCCAACTGATCAGGTAACATCAGGCGATGTTAATGGTAGCCATGCAGGTAATGATTATTGGTGCCAAATTGCATGAATGTTGAAAGAGGATTTGGTAAGATCCCTTCAACTATGTTTGAGCTATGATTGAGTTAGTTTGCTTGTGATATTGAATACCAATTGGAACTGTTAACCTACCAAGCTTGGTGAGGTGTGGGTAAGTGAAGGAAATGATCCTTACACCCTATGATTGTTTAAAAATCTCAATGCATTCATATGAATTTATATCATGCCATGTGTATGTTGGTTATGTGCTTAATAACCAAAGCAAGTGAGGACTGGTGGTCCTGATTATGATAATGCAAGTTATATGAGATAGTCATGTTTCGATCATAATATGCTTGAGTGCATGGTACTCATGAAACAATGCAAGGTAGCATTGAGTAGATGTGCATTAAGAGATTTTATAAACCTTGTGATGCATTGTATGAATGCATAGGTATGATGCATATGTTATTGCAAATAAATAATGAATGAAATGATGAATTGATGATAATTCTAGGACCATTTCATGGGCTGTTATGAATGCAGAATAGTAAGTGCACGAAAATCCCAATCATGATCGATGGGCTGCTAGAATGCTCTGTGGAAAGACAGAGTTGTATGAATGATATGACTGTGAAATTGGATCTAGAGCTTATGAGAAGGAATCTCATGGTTGAGAGCTCTAAGTTCTGTTAGTAAGAACAGTTGTAAATCTCAGATTAGTAAATATTTCGGATTTCAAATTTTGCCAATAATTGCTAATGACTGTTTGGCTTATATGAAAATGTGTCAGGAGGACATGCTGTAAGTGGATGCTCATGTATGGCAGCAGGACACAAGGCCATAACGGGCAGAGTGGTGTCCCTTGCAGGAGCCAAACAATATGAGGATAGCCTCATGGATAAGAAAACCAATTTCTGTAGTAGACAGAATTGTAAATTCATATTGAATTTGATTATTAATGCTATTGATTGGTTATGGAACAATCATATTTGAAGCTTATTGCTAAATGTTGCCGACTGTTTGGCTATGTGATAAAGTGTGCCAGGATGACACATTGCAGGAAGATCATGTGTGATGGCCTGCAGAAGCCAAACTAGATGGGAAGGATCCCATGCTTTGGAAATGGGTTTCGGGTGAAACGCCATTGTAAATGTTGATAATGTCTCAGACAAACTGCATGTTGGTAAAGCATGTGAGTGAGACAGTAAATTATGCCAAGAAGGCATGTGTGGGTTATGGCACGTGAAAAGATTGGGGTGGCAAACCGAAGGACTATTGACTCAGAGAAGGGAGCCCCATTCTTCACAAATGCAGAAAATATACATCTGTGAAGCGAATGAGTATTCCGTAACCCTAACTAAGAATATACGTGTCTGGTTATTAGATTTAATATGCAGAGCATGCTCCATCTTATTTATATCATTGCAGACTGCTTGAGTATGATTAGGGCCTACATGGCGCACATCGGAGAGGGGGTGCACACATTTTCTGGTGCTGGGTCATGATAGGGTTTTCAATATTGACTACATCCTAAGGGAATGGACGCATTCCTGGTGTTTCAATACTTGATAGTGAATGATATGAAATATGATTACAATTTTTAGGCAACAATACTGATGAGCCTGCTTATCCTTCTTGTGCTAACAGCTTACACAGATGCAACTTGGTGTTGCACGAAAGAGGCAAAGTGAAGAAAGGGTGCTCAAGAGGACTGTATGGGCAGTGGTAACCTTTCTACGCTCACACTAAAGGACACTAGAAGGGGTGGATAGGCCCAGGGAGCTGTGTTGCAGAAAAGGGGTATTATCCTTGTGTAGTGTGAGTGGGTATTGTGGGGCCATGCTAGTCTGCAGTCAAGTGAGTCACCTATGGAGTTCCTGGAGGGAACTGCTGGTTGCACAAGAGAGGGAGCCACGTAATCATATTGTGTTGTTCATATTGCCTGAGAAACCCAGTCGATGTACTGGCTTGGCAATGGTTGTTGTATGCCTGATAAACCCAGTCGGCGTACTGGCTTGGCATTGGTTATTTGGGAGTTGTGGTGAAAGGTTGCTGGATGCCTGATAAACCCAGTCGGTGTACTGGCTTGGCATGATTGTTAAATTAATGCCTGACAAACCCAGTCGGTGTACTGGCTTGGCATTGGATATTTGCATGTTGTGAAGGTACTGGTTATTTGGGTGATATTTCCTGACAAACCCAGTCAGAGAACTAGCTTGGAAATGGTTATTAAATGCTTGATAAACCCAGTCGGCGTACTGGCTTAGCATACTGATTTTGAAATGCTTGATAAACCCAGTCGGCGTACTGGCTTAGCATACTGATTTTGAAATGCTTGATAAACCCAGTCGGCGTACTGGCTTAGCATACTGATTTTGAAATGCTTGATAAACCCAGTCGGCGTACTGGCTTAGCATACTGATTTTTGAAATGCTTGATAAACCCAGTCGGAGTACTGGCTTAGCATACTGATTGGTGGGATGCCTGATAAACCCAGTCGGCGCACTGGCTTGGCATTGCCTATTCGGATGATGTTGTGGAGCAGCATGTGTGCTGGCCAAACATCCACCCCACAGGTGATCCAAGACTTGTAAAGCAGAGAAGGAAACCTGTGGAGTAACGAGGAAAATGCACAATACAGATAAGTATTCATTCTCATTTATTTCTTGGTTGGAATAATGAAGTTTTCGGGTACAAGTCTTATGACAACTGAGCTAATACACTGTTGTTTCTTTGTTGGAAACCCTGGCCGTTGCAGGAAGCAAGGACCCTGAAAGAGCTATAAAGGCTTGGTAAATCCAGAGAGTAACTGGTTGGAGCTATAAATGCTTGGTAAAGCCAGAGAGTAACTGGTTGGAGCTATAAAATTCTTGGCAAATTCAGAGAATAGTTGGTGGGAACATTAACCACTCGATGTTGTGGAGCAGCCGGCGTGCTGGCCAAACATTCCCTTAAACAATTGATAAAACCAGTCAGCATACTGGCCTGGCATTGCCTGTTCGAATGGTTGTGGAGTAGCCTGCGTGCTGGCCCAACATTCGTTGTGGTATCCACGGGAAATCCAATGCTTGGAAAGCGAAGAAGGATCCTGTGGGATAAAGTGAAGACATCTTATAAAGATAAATATTTGGGTATTGCTGGAAGCAAGGACTATGAAAGCATCTGGAGGATGCATGTGGACATGTGACCATCCTAAAAAGAGCTCAATATGAGCAGTAATGAAAGATGGTGCTAGTGGAACTGTGTGAGTCCTAGCAGCCAAAGGTTCTGTAAGCAACCATGGGGAAAGGTTCCCTAGTTGAAATCTACTCGACAGACCTTAGACACTAAAGTGTCATAGCCGAGAAAGGGCAAGTCAAGCATTCACATTGAAGTGAAAGAGGCCAAGGAGCATAGAACCACCAATGATGGTGTGGCTCCGGATTGAAACCAGATTAAGAGGGGGAAACTCTTACTCTTCTCTTTCTTTTTTGACTAATGCATCTCAGAAACAAAAGACTATTGAGTGCATGTCATAAATGAGAATAATTTGTGTTTAATTGCTTGAAATGAATTGTGAATGCTGAAATAGTTATTTTCTTGTGAAAGGATGAACATGAATGAGTTCATGTGTATGTGGGAAAGCATGAATGTGTGGAAGTCTCGTGAGTAAAGCATGGACGTTCCAAGTCAATTAGGAAAATAATTGACTAATTTTATTATTGTGTTATGCTTGTCCTAACAGGAATTGCCATGCTAAGTCTCACAGATAGTTGCTGGGACAACAAGAAAGATGGCATCCATGAAATTCCAGACTTGTAGATCAGTTGGAAGATAAACAAACAAAAAGGGGTTGCTGTGGAGCGATGCCCACCTGCAGAACTGGAAGACCAAAGCTAGCAAAAGTAGCTTGAGGAAGCCAAAGGACTTGATCCTGAAAGTCAAAGTAAGGGGGTAAAACGCAGAACAGACCTGTCACATTTTGTGAATTTTGGATCATGTGTAAAGTGGGTATTCATACCTAAGTGTTGGAACACCGAGGACGGTGTTATTCCAAGGGGAGGGGAATGTAATGTCCCCAGTTTGGCCCCATGGCATTAACACTATAAATGATGTAATATTGTTAGGAAATCATGGTGAGGAGCTCAAGGCCAAGGCCCCGCCATCGATTTCGTGATGCATATGGTTTGCGTGCTAGCAATGCACAGTGGAAATTCAAATAGCATGTAATATGCATTTTAATAAAAAATACCCACAACTAGCTATGCAATGCAACAAAGAGATGGGGGCATGATTTCACAAGGAATTGGGAGGGAAAACATTCAAACCCTTGAGCCAATAGAGTCAAGCCAAGTGTCAATGAGGAAACCCATCAAACCCTCAACTACCCATGTTGACTTTTGTACCCAACCATTGATTTCTCCCAAGAGTTGGTTGGGGAAGTTATTGCCTTGGGAATGGGAAGGTATGGCTGTCCAAAATCGGGTATGGGCAAGCCACCCTTCATGGAAAACGTGTTGGTCTTTTTGGGCAAGAATAGAGCCACGAAATGGCTGCCTAAGCGATTATTCACCATGGCCTTGCTCTCTCACGCAGCTCAAGCTGCCTGGGCGTTTTCCTCCCTCGTTTTTCTGTGTCTCCCTTCATCTTTTAGCTGGGAAGGGGCGTTTTTGTGTTGGTTACCCGTGGGGAAAGAGAGCAGAACGTTTTGGGTCTTCCTGGGGGTCGTTTAGGCCATTGGAAGGGATCCTAACCAGTGGAGAGAAATCGGTTTTGCTCCCTGGGGTTGAAAACGAAATTCCACAGTTCATTGGGTGAACCACGAGCTGGGGGAACCAATGTGGACCCTGTTTTGTGAACACCTCTGTTGTAAATGTGTAACCCTGTCAATAGTCGTTTTGTTGTGAGAAGAAAGAGTATGTTGGGTATGGGTGATGGGTAATCCATTATTCTGGCTTGGCTGAGATAAAAATGGTTATTGGGCAGTGGTTGAGCTGGAATGCCCCCTTTGTCCTTGTGAGAATCATGCCCAGCTCGGGGGTGGCCTTCGGACGGACTCAGTATAAGCTGTCGAAGAGCCTACGGTTGGGTGGAACGTTGTAGCGACATAGCTAGTTGCTTGGGACAATTGAAACGAAGATAAGTGTTTCTGCCTATATATTTATTTATGAAATGCTTTTATTAATGCCTGAAATCTTGAATGTATTCGAATGATTGTGTGGATGTTGTTTCCGCTGTGCATGATTGATTGTCTACATCTGCACATTCATATCTTATTTCTTGTAATGAAATGAGTGGGCTAAATTTTGATTAAAGAGCCCCATCGATTGGTAGTATGTTCCTTGCTTCGTAGTGGTCAGCAGGTGGGGACATTACATTCCTCATTCGGGCTGTCTCACGATCTCCTTCTTTTATCTCAGCATTCAGCATTCAGTATTTGTTATTTCGTGGCTGTCTCACGGTTTCCTCATTCGGGTTGTCTCACGGTCTCCTTCTTTTATCTAAGCATTCAGCATTTAGGTGACATTTGGGCTGTCTCACGTTTCCTTCTCTTATCTCAACATTTGTTATTTCGTGACTGTCTCACGGTTTTTCTATTTTTGCTGTAGCATTTGATTTCGGCTGTAGCATGTGACTGTCTCACGGCTTCTCTATTTTTGCTGTAGCATTTGATTGTCTCTATTCTGGCTGTAGCATGTGACTGTCTCACGATTTCTCTATTTTGGCTATAGCATTTGATTGACTCACAGTTTCTCTATTCTGGCTGTAGCATTCAGCAGTCTCACGGTTTCTCTATCTCACGACCAGCTCCTTCACTGGTTGATTTTCTCTTCACTATAATTAAACTCTATGTAAATTCATATGAGTGAGTGTTTTTCTTATGTGCTTGACCTTTGTAGTCTGCAGCACCTGTGTGTCTTTCTTACTACTGTCATTTTCTTATTAATTGAAGAACTTGAGGACTGTTTTATTCTACCTAAACCTTCTCTCTCTTAAGATACGTATATGGTTTAACTAGTTTGACTTGTCCTTTCAGTGACAAGATCAAACTCAGAACTATCTGAGTATAAGTTGGATCCAAATGGTTGTTTTAATTCTTTAATGCAGTACATGTTTATTTTACTATAGTTCATTTATTTTAATTTTCTGAACTTAGCATTTGATGATTCTCGAGGACCAACATTAATGCAGTGACTAAATGGAGCATCAAGTTGAAAGAGATGAAAATTATGTTTTAAATCAGTTTAAACTTAAATTAAGCAGTACAATTGTTTACGTGTTCTTGTATCAAGATTGTTATATGTGATAAAACGTACATAACCTGTAATTTTAACATGGTATCAGAGCTTTAGGGTGTAGCTAATTCTGTTTTGCAGCCAACAGAAACTACATCAATCCTAAGACAAGATCCCTACTTCACAGAAGCTTACTTGGCAAGTTGACTGTAAGGGTTTGAAATGGCTTCTAACTCTGTAAAGGCAGAAGATAGGCTTGAAGGAGCCTCAAACTTTAATGCATGGAAGGCCAAGGTCTTAAATATTTTGGAGGAAAATGATTTGGATGAATTGGTCACTAATGTTGTGGAAGAACCCACAACAGCTCAAGGAAGAGCAGCATTTAAGAAGAAGCAAGCTAAAACAAAGAGGGTGATTTTTTACTGAGTCAAGGATAATTTGATGCCTATAATAGCTCCTCTAAGGACAGCCAAGGAATGTTTTGATGCCCTAGCTAATCTCTATGAGAAGAAGGCACCTACTAAAAAGAGAGTCTTGAAAAAGCAGCTCTGTTCATTAAAGATGGAGGATAAAGAAACAGGTGCCTCTTTCTTCTCAAAGATTGCTCAGTTAAAAGATCAACTCATGGCAATTGGAGTTGAAGTAGATGATGATGATCTTGTGCAAACAGCTGTAGATGGCCTCCCTACATCTTGGGAGACATTCCTTCCAGCAGCGAATGGAAGAGAAACTCAACCAAGCTTTGATAGATTATGGCATGATTTCCTAGAAGAAGAAGGCAGAATCCAGAGTAGGTCTGGACCTCAAACTGAAAAGAACCTTGCTCTTACTGCCAAAACAAGGAGAGAAAGAAGTTTCCCTCGGCACCAGAACACGGGTAAGAGACCTCAAGGTAATCACTCTCATAAGTCAAAAGTAAGATGTTTTAAATGTAACAAGCTCGGTCATTATGCCAACGTTTGTAGAAATCCTCCTAACAAGAATTGGCATAAAGGGAAGCACCATGCTTCAACTGCTATAGAAGAAGAAGAGCCTCAACAAAAGAAATCTAAAGTTGAGACCAAAGAAAAAGATAAAAAAGAGTACTACCTTATTTCAGCACTCTCAGGTTCCACCTCCAACTCATCAGACTCATGGTGTATTGACAGTGGGGCCACCAAGCATATGACTGGATACAAACAGGCACTTGTAGGTTACAAGGCCAAGAAGTTTAATACAAAAGTGGAGATGGGAAACAGAAGTACCCTTGAAATAAAAGGAGTTGGTTCATCAGCCTTAAAACTCGATTCAGGTACGTTAATTCATGTTGAAGAAATTTTATATGTTCCTGGTTTAAAGAGGAATGTTCTTTCAGTGGCAATTTTAGAAGACAAGGGGTTCTCTATAGCCTTCTCAGAAGGAAAAGCTTTAGTATGGACTAAAGGTGGAAATATGAGCTCAGCTTTTGAATTTGGTGTCCGTGAAGGAGACCTTTACAAGGTTTCAGGACATGTTGTTAAAGCTCTATTGAATAACCCTTGTCAAGTTTCAGAGATCAAGAGGGAGTCTTACAATGACTCAGACAAAGAAGTCCATGAGACTTCTCATTCAGAGAAACAGAGGGAGAAGGCCAAGAAGCCTTCAGTTGATCTCACTAAGGAACTTTTTGTGGGGTTTCAAGGTTGCTCCAATGAGAGCCATGTCACTGATTCAAGTTCAACCACAAATGTGGAGTTAGCCAAACTTCAAGTTTGGAACAATGTTTTTCAGTTGAAATTGGATAATGATATATGGAAAGTGATTCTCAGACAACAAGGGAAGTCAAGTGTAACTTCCATTTGGATCTTTAAGATTAAAGTGTTTGCTGACATTCAGAGTTCTTTGAAGCTCTCAGAAATTCCTATATTCTATGACAGGTTGTTTCACCATGACAAGGACATGGTGCAGTTGTCAGCTATGTTTACTAAGCCTATGTCTTTGACAAGCTTAGTGTTGCTGAGAATGCCTCTCTTGCTGAGAGGGAGTGTTGATTTTTAGTGCAGCTGCGAGACCCATTCTCAGAGAGAATGGTACCCTAGTCAGTTAACTAGGATTCCTGGTCAAGTTAACCAGGCAGAGTAATGTGTAAGACCCTAGAAGGTACCCTAGGGCCCCCAGCTGTCTCCTGGGGTTCTTGGTCAAGGACCAAGCAGGTTGATGCCATGGCAAAGTCCCTAGCATGTGGCTAGGGCCCCTATTTGTCTCTAGGGTATTCTGGTCTAGAACCAGACGGTTTCTTGGTCATGATGACCAAGCAGATCCTGCAGGTTGAGACAGAGACTTCCTAAGTCCTGCAGATGGTTGATCAACATTCAGCCTAGGACTGAATGCTCAGCTTGAGGCTGAGGACCATTCTTTGGGAGAATGGAGATCCTGGTCATGGACCAGATGGTTGATCAACATGTCCCAGTCTAGGACTGAGGTTCAGCCTTGAGCTGAAAGCCATTCATTGAAAATGGAAGATATTGTTGTCCCTTCTCCTAATCGGTTATTGCTAGGTTGCTTCTCAAGGGACTGGCCACCCCTTGACGATGTCCCTAGTATCTAACTCTTAGGAGCAGTATTAAGGACAAAAGGATTGTACCATCCGTTTGGATCTTCTCCCTTATACAGTGATGAAAATATATATAAGTATCTTAAGAGAGAGAAAAGTCTTTGGTCTTGTTGGTTCTATTTGATTACTTGTCCACTTTGATCTTATGGTTGTTGACCCATGGTCCTATTCTTACTTGGTCCTAGCACTCTCACCTGTGTGCACATTTGACTATGATGACTCCTACCTTATGGAATATTTTTTACCTAAGGATATATTAAGGACCATCTTATGTTTTGTCCCACTCATGTTTTTGGTTTATTTACTTTATGTTGGACCCCTTGGACTTTTACTTTATGATAAATTCATTAAATATTTATTTTTAGTCTTATTAATAAAATCTTTATGATTTTATTAATAAAGACTTTATGAATTTATTAATAAAGTTTTTTTTTATTTCTTTCTTTTTTTTATTTTTATTTTTCTATTTGAAAACCTTGGACCATTGGTACCTACCTTTTTACCTTTTTTTATTATTTATTTATTTTATTTTATTCTTTCTTTAATCCTAAGTGTTTTATTATTATTCTAATCCTAAGTTTTTATTATTATTCTAATCCTAACTTTTCTAATTCTAAAACTATATATAAAGGTAAGCTCTAATTCAACAAATCGTGGAAAACTTACCATGAGTTTACTCTTCACATCTATTTCTCCTCGGGTCAATTATTTTGGGTATGCTGTCTCATGGTTTCCTCATTCGGGCTGTCTCACGGTCTCCTTCTTTTATCTCAGTATTTGTTATTTTGTGGCTGTCTCACGGTTTCCTCATTCGGGCTGTCTCACGGTTTCCTCATTCGGGCTGTCTCACGGTCTCCTTCTTTTATCTCAGCATTCAGCATTCATGTGACATTTGGGTTGTCTCACGTTTCCTTCTCTTATCTCAGCATTTGTTATTTCGTGACTGTCTCACGGTTTTTCTATTTTTGCTGTAGCATTTGATTTCGGCTGTAGCATGTGACTGTCTCACGGCTTCTCTATTTTTGCTGTAGCATTTGATTGTCTCTATTCTGGCTGTAACATGTGACTGTCTCACGATTTCTCTATTTTGGCTATAGCATTTGATTGACTCACAGTTTCTCTATTCTGGCTGTAGCATTCAGCAGTCTCACGGTTTCTCTATCTCACGACCAGCTCCTTCACTGGTTGATTTTCTCTTCACTATAATTAAACTCTATGTAAATTCATATGAGTGAGTGTTTTTCTTATGTGCTTGACCTTTGTAGTCTGCAGCACCTGTGTGTCTTTCTTACTACTGTCATTTTCTTATTAATTGAAGAACTTGAGGACTGTTTTATTCTACATGAACCTTCTCTCTCTTAAGGTACGTATATGGTTTAACTAGTTTGACTTGTCCTTTCAGTGACAAGATCAAACTCAGAACTATCTGAGTATAAGTTGGATCCAAATGGTTGTTTTAATTCTTTAATGCAGTACATGTTTATTTTACTATAGTTCATTTATTTTATTTTTCTGAACTTAGCATTTGATGATTCTCGAGGACCAACATTAATGCAATGACTAAATGGAGCATTAAGTTGAAAGAGATGAAAATTATGTTTTAAATCAGTTTAAACTTAAATTAAGCAGTACAATTGTTTACATGTTCTTGTATCAAGATTGTTATATGTGATAAAACGTACATAACCTGTAATTTTAACACTGCATGCATCATTATATCGTGCTATATCCAAAGAAATGCAAATCAAATTAAATGGAAAGTGCCCTGGATGAAAGCTGCAGTTAGTTGTACATTTAACCACATGTAAAATCCGAAGGGTCATATATGAAATCGACCAAATAAAAGCAGATGCACATTATTGAAAATCTAAATCACTGTTGGCCTTAAATTTGATGTAATGATTATTCCCCATGGAACCCAAGGGTTTGGATGTGGGATGGAGTAAGGGACAGCTAATTCTAAGTGTCCCCTAGAACCTCAAAGTTATGGTTGATTGTGCACCTAGTACAATGGTTATAGAAAAGATCCTCACGGAGCTTAAATCCGGCTTGGATGTGAGTCATAGGCACTTGTTAGAGTTGAAGGGACACTTCTCAATCAACGTATTCCATTTGTGAGACACCTCATTTCCCTAATGTTTGTTATCCTATATATGTCACTATGGATCCCCTCTTGTCCCTTATTCTCCGAGAGATCACTACGTTGAAGTCAAAAGTCAACTCCTCTTGGCCTAGCTTTGTGTTGTTCACCTCAACCATCATAGCAACTTGGTAAAGTTTGTAAGTGGGCATATGTGAAGGGCTTCATGAAGAATTGTCTGATTACTTTTCCACAAGTCTTATGATTATTTAATGATTGATCACCATTGTTATGTTGCTCATGTTCTAGTTTGGTTATTAACATACACAGGAGAGCGTATTTCACCTCATGTGCATGCAGATTCATTCAATTTGGCTCAGTTATCAGTTTTTGGTCAGTTTTGACCTAGTCAACTTTCTTGACTTGGTCAACGAGCATGGCCTCAGGGCCAAGTATCATTACACGTCCCAGTATTGTTTTTGATGCCTTTGGAGGATAGTTTCATCATTCCAGTGCTTCAGAAATGCAAATATTGGTTCAATGCAGTGATTGGGTAAATTTTTAATAAAGTGAACCAATTTTTTATCAAATTTTGGAAAACTTATTTGAAGGCCTTCCACCAAAATCGTTTTTTAGGGTATGAGTAATGAGTAATACCAAATTGTTATTTTGGGAATTTTTGGCACAGACAAATTGTTATTCCGAGCAGCAGAAAATCATGTTTTGGGCATATTATATGGTTTACAAAGGGCATTCAGCAGATAAATTAAATTAATTAAAGTGACCATGGTTTAGTAAATGGAACAAAGGGTGAATGAATGGCAAAGTTTTGACTTGGATGTTCTTCTTCGCGCTCCAGAGGGTATCCAGACATCTTCACACATTTTTATCATCTTCGGCATCACCACTTCATGTTTTGCCTCTCTTAGGCAATTCACACTTTCTAGGGAGCGCGACTTTTTTGCTTGAGAATATATTATTTTGTACCATATACAATGTGAGGATGTTATGTTATGTCCCTAGGAGGCACATTGGCCCCTAGGAGACCCCTTTTGATGTATTATCATGTTATATCACTTTATATCTTATATTTAGGCGTTATGAGGCAACTTGCCCCCCTCTTATATAGTAATCCATGTAGTGAGTATGAGATTAGATCTCCACCATTGATTATCATCATATTATCTTTTAATGTCAACCGCTCATTTAAAAAGTGGTTGGGGATTTGGTCTCTCTCAAAACTATTTAAGAGAGAAGACCCCTCATTGTAAAGGGACTGGAATTTGGCATTGAAATCTAATAGAGAAGAAAAAATTTCTTGGCCTCTATCTTGTGATTTCATTTGTGGATGTTCGGGTGAATGTTGTTGTCATCTACATCTCTGCATTAGATATCATATACTCCACAATTTGGCATTTTTGGAATTAATTTTGTATACAGGAGAAGAAATCGATTTGGAGATAGCAACTTGGTTTAGAGCTTTCGTTCTTTCCGGATCAATTTTGTGACGAGGGTTTCTTGTGTTGATTTTGCTAGTCATTCAATCAAGTTTCTTTCTTGTCAACTTATATGCAAATTCATGCTTGCTCGTCATACTTTATTTTGTAGAACTAATTCTCTATATTGTTTGGCAAGGGCGCATTGGAAAAATTGAACGAACAACCCAAGGTTGGATATTGATAATTATTTTGTGGACAAGTGAGATGCACCTGCAACAATTAATTACTAAGAATATGCGAAATAGCAGAAATAATAGAACAGAATCACTTTTATATTGATCACGGGCCACTTCGAGGGGGCAACCTCCTTTGAGCAAGCTCAATACAATTAACTTCACGGTGCCTTCAATGACCTCAACACACACTTATATACTAAGTCTATGCCCAATACCATGAGTCAAAACCATGGGACATATAATACTACGGGACGACTTACAAAGCATATGCGTCCAATACTATGGGTCAATTCTATGGGCTAATATAAACTACGAATTAACAAATACTACAACACGACTTACAAAGCATATGCGTCCAATAACAATATACTAACATAGTAAAGACAAGGGTTTACATGGGTTCCTAACATCCCCTCTCCCTTAGAAAAAGCTTTGTCCTCAAAGCTTTGGTTGGAGAAATTGCTGCAGAAGCTGAAGGAGTGGTTCCCCGGTAGCATCCTCGGGTTGCATTTCAGGCCACTAACGCCTTTGGAGTGTCAAGGAGGATTGCTTGGAAGGCTGTAGATGAAGAAGAACCCTGTCAGCTGCGTGGAAAATGCGCTCAGAACGGTGCTGATCGGCTTGTTGATTCAGGCGAATTCTGGCCATGTGAAGATTGTCCTGCAGAATGAGAAGAATCTGATTGCGGTTTCGAAGAACCAAGTCAATTGCCTGAACTGGGGAGCTGCTAAGGGTGTATGGAAGAAGAACTGGCGGTGTTTGTCCATAGACCGCTTCATATGGTGTTTTGTGAGATGTGGTATTGTACCACCAGAGCGCTGCTAGGAAATCCATAGAAATAGTTGGCCAAAGCTGTTTAGGGATGGGCAAGGCTTTGAGCAATCCCGAAAGGAGTGTCGTTTCACCCTTGTTGACTTGGAAAGTATCATCGTCAGCCACCATCTGTTGAATTGTCATTTTTAGTCCCTGCCAAAAGAAGTTACATTGTTCTTGGTCATACCTGTTGCAGAACCCAGAGTGCCCTGTTGATGAAGAAGCATGGAGTTCATAGAAGAGAGAGCCCTGTTGAACATATTGCACCCAATTTGGAACAAGTAGAGAAAGAGTTGTAAGAGAAACTGGGTCATCAATTGTGCAAGAAGGAGCATCTTCCACCATATTGTCCTTACCCTTCTTGTAAGTGATCACATAGGGATAACCCATGAGGTGGATAACCCATTTCAGGTGTGTTGGGGAGGAGACCCATTGTTCCAGAAAATTTTCCAGACTCGGGGGATCAGTCTTGATGCAGAAATAATTCCCCAATAGGTATGGCTGCCACTTCTGTATTGCATGCAAAATAGCCATCATTTCCTGCTGAGAGGTAGATGTGGCTAAATTCTTACCGGAAAGGTCTCGTGAAAAGATACCTGCATATCTATCCAAGGAAGTAGTGGAGACTGTTGATGGGTGCATCTGAATGGAATTGAGCTGAGCGATGACACCATGTGAATTCTTCTTAAGGAGTTTTTCCAGGCGATGTGAACTGATGATGCAGAGAGACCCTGGTTGTAAGCCCATAAATTTGTGTTGTGCCCCATTGACTTTAAACTGCATCCAAAGTTCAACAAAATCCCATAAGATGGGGCCAAGTGTGCGTAACCATTGAACGCCCAAAACCACATCACATCCGCCTAAGGGCAAGGCAAACATGTCAGAGCGTAGGTTATAATCTTCAATAGAGATACGCACATTGTGACACTTCCCCTTGCAAGGTAAGGTGCCCCCATTGGCAACCATGACTTCAAAGCTGGAGCAAGGATGGACAAAACAATCACCCTGTTTGGCAATCCGAGGGTCAATGAAGTTATGAGTGCTACCAGAATCAATAAGTATGGTAAGAGGGAGCTTCTTGAAGTATCCCCTGACCCGCATTGTTTGTGAGGTGGTGACGCCGGTTACAGCATGGAGAGAGATCTCAGGTGGGTCGTCCTGAAATGGGGTGTCAACAGGCGGGTGTTGAATGTCAATCTGATCATCCACTGTATATGTAGCTGCTTCACCAAGTTCTAAGGCAGGCGGAGAATCCACATCCAAGAGATAGAGCTTTTGTTGAACACATCTATGTCCCCGAGTGAATTTCTCATCACCATTATAGCAAAGCCCTTTTTCTCGGCGTGCCTGCATTTCTATTTCAGACAAATGCTTGATAGGAGTTGGTTGAGGAGAAGGCGTGATGGGAGGTCGTTGGGAACCCATATTTCTGAAGGGAACAAGGGTGGGTTTGGAGCATTGTTGAGCTGCAATCTTGTCCTCAGCCAGCTTAGCCAACCCTAGGACTTCCATCATTGTGTTGGGACAAAACATTTTGACCTCTAAGCGAATTTCATCCTTGAGACCACTTATAAAACAACTCCTGTAGAATTCATCAGACAATCCTTCTGTGTGATTGGCCAATTTCTCAAATTTTGTCTGATACTCTCTCACTGTGCCAATTTGGTGGAGTTTAGTGAGTGCTCCTGTAAAGTCATCAAAAGCACTAGGGCCAAATCGTGACAAAATGAGTTGGCAAAAATCTGTCCAGTTTGGCTCGGGATGAGCTTTGATGTACCAACGGTACCATTGAAGGGCTTCCTGTTCCAAATGAAAGGATGCAAGTGGAACTTTCTGGACATCAAAAGTATTATGCAGACTGAAATATTGTTCTGCTCGGTATATCCAGCCAGTCGGATCAATACCATTGAAGCGAGGAAAATCAAGCTTCGGCCCACGAAAATTGTTGGAAGAAGAGAACCCGGTGGCTGCAAAAGATTCTGGCTGTCGGTTATTGTTCATGGCTGAATGCTGAAGATGGAGGCTGAGAAATTTTTCATCCAGATCTTGGAGTTTGGTTTGGATGGCTGCAAGTGCTTCCTCCATGGTATTTGCTCCTGCACGGGTGACAACCATAACCAGGTTGGTTTTTTTTTTTTTTTTTTTTTGAAAGGGATTTGGAACAACGCCGAATGGATTGAAAACGGTTGAATCTGGAACGGCTTGCAAATGGATTTGAAACGGCGCAGCAGTGATCAACAATAGTTCAATTGAAAATAGATATGGACCCCAGGTATGTGCGGCTTCCTAACAGTTCAGGGGTTTTACTCGGCCACCAATGCTGTCTGACGGCTTGCGTATTGGGGCAGTACCCCTCACTCCACGGCTCAGGTAAAACTGATAACCGCTTTGCCACAAACGACAGCTCTTGGTTTACCTCACGGGTGGGAACTAGTCAATCAGGTAGGGGTCGTTGCCCTTTTCGCTGGCAGGTCCTCTCAATGGGCCAGCTACTTCGAGGTTCCTGTGGTACTCCTCACAATGAGTTTTAGGGCTTATGCCCAAGTACTTCCCACAGTTAAGCGGATAGGGATGATTCCCAAATTCGAACCTGCAACAGAAAAAATTTGGGCGGAAATTCCACCCAATGTTCACAAACCGGATCTATATTGCTCAAAATCGCTATTATAGCATGTTTTCGGAACTGGAACAACCACTCTGCTTCTACCCATGAAAGCGGAATAGAAATCTGGGCACTCGGTCAAAAGGTTTTCTCGCCGCAATTTCCGCGGCCGTCACTGAAATTCTGAAAAATTGCTGATTTTAAATCCGCAATATCTCCACTTTTAGAACTCCAAATGAGATGATTTTTTTTTTGAAACTGCGTATTTTTGAAAGAGGAATTCAGATATGCAATCGGTTTCTTCTGATTTTGTGCAGAAAGTTTCAGAAATTGATCTGCAAGTCGCCGCCCAAAAAAAGAAAAAAATTTCCCACTTGTGCCAAGAAAAGTGCTCTGATACCAGATGAGATGCACCTGCAACAATTAATTACTAAGAATATGCGAAATAGCAGAAATAATAGAACAGAATCACTTTTATATTGATCACGGGCCACTTCGAGGGGGCAACCTCCTTTGAGCAAGCTCAATACAATTAACTTCACGGTGCCTTCAATGACCTCAACACACACTTATATACTAAGTCTATGCCCAATACCATGAGTCAAAACCATGGGACATATAATACTACGGGACGACTTACAAAGCATATGCGTCCAATACTATGGGTCAATACTATGGGCTAATATAAACTACGAATCAACAAATACTACGACACGACTTACAAAGCATATGCGTCCAATAACAATATACTAACATAGTAAAGACAAGGGTTTACATAGGTTCCTAACAACAAGTGCAGACTAACAAGGATCAATCGGCATATCTAGGATCCACATACGAAAAGTATTTTCTTTCTTTAATTTTCTATTCCATTTACCAGCCACTAAATAATAAAATTAAAACCCTTGTTTTGTAGAAGTAGTAGTTCCGTTCACCGTTTGTGCTTCTAACTGAAAACCCAAGTAGGAAATCCTTCAAAACCCTTAGAGACCAAGTTTGGTTTAATTTGGACTCCATTTGCCCAATCTCTAGCACTGGTCTTCTTTGGGGCAATTCGCCCTCCTTGGGTAGCTAGCTATTCTATTTTGCTATTTTGGTGATCTGGGTGTTGCTCAAATTTTCACTAATTGCCATATCTAGCATCTAGCAACAATTTCTAATGCCATTGAACTATTAGATTGCCAGTTCATAACCATTTCTCATTTCACTGCTTAAACCCTACCTGGTGTGAATTGGTATTTTTGTATTGGCACTTGTTTTTATCTTAGATCCAGTTTATAATTATAGCTATTGGGGTAAATTATGTTGGTTGACAATCTTGCTATTCAATAAGCCTCTCAACCTGTTCCTTAAGTCCTCAACTCAGTACTTTTTCCTGTGGATCTAGGGTATTAAGTCAAGATACCACTGCTTACACTCTCCTCCCATTAATTGGTTGTGTGTGTCTTGTCTATAGAGTTAGTCTTTCCAAGCTAGCTAGGGTCTCCCCCTTGGTCTTGCTACTAGATTGGCCTAAAGTGACAAGAGCCCGTCCAATGTGACAACTACTCCATCAGTAGTGGACAAGGCCCTTGCGGTGTCACTTGATTTAGTTGCTTGCCCTCTACCATCCTAGATAGGATCTCTCTTAGTAGTAGCTACAATCTTGGTGATAACAGGACATAGTCCCTCTGTGTTCCACCAAGGATGACTACATTGCCCAAGCTTTCCAAAGAATCAAGCCACTTTTTCTTCCTCCTCAAAAATCTAAAACCCTCTTTGGTTATTATAGTGCATGCTTAAACTGAGTAGTTTCCTTTTCAAGAATATCAAAAGATATTTTATTTTAAGTATGCATGCTTTGTGAAAAGATTAGATCTAGCTTCATTTTTTGTAAGTAGATCTAGCTTCCTAATATATACTTGTGCTTATTTAAATTTCTATCTTTCAAGTACTTAAGATTATGAAATTTTTTAGGCTTCTAAACGCTTTGTTTGGCATCTTTAGTGCCTTTTAGGTTGTTGTTTTTTGTCTTTTGTTGAATAGCTAGAAGGAGATTATGGCAAATTTTTTAAGATCTGGGCCATCCGAGACCCCCTTCTCTCTCCTACCTTTCTTTAAAGGCAATTGTCTTCAAATAAATTGTAAGTTTGTTGGTCCTATTTTATAAAGGATCACAAACACTTCTAAATTGTAAAAACCATAATAAAATCACTGGGCTACCCAGTTCCCAGTCCCCATCCCCCCTAGGGGGATCTGCATCATTTTCGTGGTTTCAATTTTTTACTTTTATGTTTTCAGTTACTAATCAATCATTTTCATGGTTTGCAATTTTTTACTTTTTAGTGAGCTTGTTGGTCCTGGACCACAAACTCACTAAAAATATTTCAATTTCTTAGTTTAGATTAGCTTAGCATTTTCATTTCAGTTTTGTTTTGCTTGAAGAGTAACAAACTTGGAGTTGAATCCCCCACTATGCTCTTATGACCATTACAAGCCTACCCGATTGTTGGTCAACAATCAGAAAAGGGATATCAAGTGTAGTTTTAATACGGAAATCCATTTAAATTGTTATTGTCAAAGTGAGAGCCTATACTGAACTTGGCGAGAAGTCAAGGGGATACTCATTGAGATTCGTTCTCTCCCTGTTGGAGATCCGGCACTATTTCTCTATACTCTCTTTTGAGGATAACCTTTTAGTGGGCCAAACCAAGAATAAACCCACTTTAAGCAACTCACCTCTAATAATCTAGAATTATCAAGAGCACAAGCAAAACTTCCTTTCAACATTCATTTTTTTCTTTTCGGCACTGGTCTTTTTATTGATTTGGTTATTTATTTCAAGTAATCTTTAAAGTTTATATATTGCTAGTTTAGATCTGCTTACTGCTCTTATTTTAGTTAATTAACTCCTAGATTTCATTTTGCTTTAGCTTACATAGCCTTAGCTTATTTTTTAGGGACCACCCCCCTTGGCTTCGCTAGGAGTTGGCCTAGACAAAGTAGTCGAGTGTTGAGTGACAATAACTCGACTCGTGACTTGCCCCCATGGACACACCCAGTGGCTTGAATATTTATGCCACGTTACCCAAGGTGCATATTAGGCATAACAGGCCACAATGCTTGGATTACATCTCCTACGTCGATTTGTATAGATCTATATTGCAGATATGAATATGCTTTCAAAAATGACATAGAAATGGTGAATCTGATCCACTGCTACAAGAAGTCAATCTGTTGGATGGGACTGATCACATGGGTTTCAAGATGTCAAATGTATAATAATTCTGGATTATGTTGGTACTTGTTAAATTTCCGTTTTTGAGGAACCCCTACAACATTCAGAACAACAACATCAAGCAGCTTAAATTGGAGGATTCAGCCTTTGGATCTTTATCCTAGTTCAGCCTGCCTTTCTAAAAATGCGAATCAGAGAAAAAATACAGCTCGAGATAATGGACTTGGGGGAGCCCGGAGGATTCTTTGCTAAAAACAGAGTCTCAATTTAGATGCCAGTGTTGCTTATGTGGAGCTAACTTTTGACAGAGGGGTAAAGATTGGTAAGCCTAAACAAACTTACATTTTCAAGTGACCAACCACCTGCACATGATCTCCTACTAGTTTGGAGTCAGATTCAGCCTAAGGATCCAGCAAACAAGTTTTACATATGGTAACCACATGATTTGCCACGAGGAAAAATCGGTCAAGCATCTATTGTGGAGTTGCACAGTAGTGCAGACTCCAAACTTTCTAGAATTAGAAGCTTTGAATGAGTTTTTTCAGAGCAGAAGACAAGTTCTGCCAAAAAATGGTTTCAACACAAGTTTTTGTGGATGAAGACCAACTGCACAAAACCTGTAACCAATACGTCTCAGAAATAACCAATGCAGAACACTCTTATCATCCATGAGGATAAACCAGTCACTAAGCGTATCTTTGCAACTTCACACTCGATCTATTAGCAAAGAAATCTCTAAAAATGCAGGATCTGTACTCTCTGGTCATTGCTTGTATATTGACATGGATGTGTCAAGAGAATTGCATAAAAAGGTAGTTGAGGTGGCAAAAAGAGAAGGCACAACCTTTGTGGGTCATTGGTTTCTTGGCTGCAATAAAACACACGTTGTATGTGAAGGAGCATCAGTTCAAAATACATAGACTATGCCACAAATTTAGTAACACCCTTATGGGTATTAAAGACAGCAAGAGAAATACGTCCAAACATAGGCCTGTCAAAGGGATCTAGCTCCCAGCTTGCACAGGAAATAAAAAGTAAAAATTCATTATGACTAGCCAGCCAAAGTGCATTCGGTTTTGAAGAGAATAAAGCACGAACTTGGATGTAAACTGATATCTTGGTTGAGTTCTGTTACCACCTAAGTTGTACTTAGGTGGTGGACTCCTTATGAACCTCAGAAGACTTGAACAACTTACATTGTTCATTGCCAGAGTTTAGAAGTCCTCGAGCCAAATTTTTGGCACTTTGTAAAATTTGCATGTCCAGACCCCCATGGGGGAATTGTAATAAGTTGGTCTAAGCATGGTCCTTTTGTAAAAGCCTTGGCCTACCTTAGGGTTTACTATTAAGGGGATACTCTAGATTTCCTTAGGAATTATGCGTTACTCTTCAGTAACGTATAATTCCCGAGTTTTTCACTCACACCTCCAAAGCTGGAGTATTGTCCATGGTGGTCGAACCTAGGGAGGTTAATAAAGTCTATGTGTCTATGTTTTTTTTACATGCTAGCCATCAATAATAAGTCATATGGACATGCACTAGGTCCCCTAGGAGTTTGAGTTCATTCCGTAAAAATAATTTTTTCCGTAAAATTAGACCATTTTTTTAATGGTTTAAATGGAAAATTTCAAAGTGTAATAAAGTATGGTATGGAGGCGGATTTTGGCGTGGGGATGCTCGTGTTCACACTCAAAGCATCCTCTTTACCTTGGTACCTAGTCTTCCTATGTTTCGGGTGATTAAATTATCACGTGGAGCATTTTTTCTTATTGGGCCTATAGAATGGCATTTTAATGCTAATGGTGGAACAAATTGCACCAATATATCAAAAAATATATATAATTAAATAAATCTTTTGGAATGTGGGAAAAGGTGGCAATCCTAAACCTTGGAGAAGGCGATTAGATTAAAAGGATAAATCATGTGTTTGGAAATCTAACCTTGGTGATAGCAATTGCTTGATTGAAGGGATGCGCCCCTCTCTCACGCTTCACATGAAGCATATGTGGCATCCCCTCCTTATTGGTGGAGAAAACAATGAAGGAATGAGCCTACCTTTTAAGAGGTGGTGCATCCTTCTTGGATGAGGATCTCCATCATCTCAATTGTGTGGATATCCTTCAATCATGGCAATGCACCCTCATATCAATCACGTGGATATCCTCTTGGGCGAGTTCTTTACATGGCATCATCTCAAGGGTTGGGTGGAGTTAACCAAGCTAAATGGGAGCGCCTCTCTTAGGTGGCAGCTATCCCATGGATTGGGATCAAAGATTGGATTAGGATTTGAGATCCCTTTCTCAAGGAATGTGCCCTCTCTTCATAAATTCCCCTACCTCTCTCATTCATCTATAAAAGCAAGGTTGTTATTGCTCATTTCTCACTGATAGAAAGGCATAGAACCTCTGCTCCTGAGTATTGTAATTTTGTATTTCAAGTAATAAGATTGAAGACTTTGGAGATCAATTTGGTTTCTTGGTTCCATGCATGCACCATTCTTTGGTTGAGGTGACATCTTTTGAGTTTCATTTTTTCTTATGCAAGTTATTGTTTAGATCTAGCTTTGTAGAAAAAACATTTACTGTTGTTAATTTGTTTGTTTAAGAGCATGTCATCAAGATATAAGAGTGATATTAGTATTCGGTTATACAACATATTCTCTTGGTTTTGGTTTATGAGCATACTGAATTTAATATTGTTTGTATGAGATTTTTTGCAAGCTCTACAGGAAGTTACAAGGTGAAGGGAGCTTGGATCTAGTTTGACTCCTCTCTTTCTCCATCACATTCGAGCTGCGGATCTACAAGTGATTGATCCACATTTCCTCCTTCTCAATCTTGTTCCAATATCAAGCCTTGAGCTTGAGGTTTGCTTCAAACTATCTTTCATTTTTCTCTAAATAATTCCTTTGGTTACTTGGTTACTTTAGGCTTGGTAAGAAACAGATCTTATTTTCATTTCGTAAAATCATACATCTTTTCTTATTCTAGCAGAAAATCAGATCTAGAATAATCTCAAATTTTGCATCTAAAAACTAGATCTAGATCAAAGTTTTCTATACTTGCATATGTCAAAACTTTATAATATTTTTTGCAAGTTAGATTTTGTATTTTTATGTAGATTTGTGTATTCTAATCACTAATTTGCAGCGCTTTTAGCTCGCTGGTTTTTAGCAGGTCCACGACGAAAGTGGACAGATTTGTGACCAAAACCGGTAAAAAAGTGCAAAGAACCATTTCGGTGGACCCCCCCATCTACTTGTATAAATCTTCTACACTATTGTAAGTCCTTAGATCCAACTAAAAATTGCATCTTCTTTTCTATTTTTCCATTGTAATTATTAAACGAGAGCAGTGGGATACTCAACGCGCACACCCCATCCCCCTGGGGGATTTGCATTGTGTAATAATTTTGTGAATGAATTTTTCTAACAACACAACAAACACACACACACATACTTTGAGCTTGCAGGGTGTATACTTTAACTAATAGTTTTCCCTTTAATTCACTTTCATTTTTGCAAGCTTAAATCTAGAAATAACACAAACCTCGTTGCCACGAAGTATGCTCTCACCACCACACAAAGGCTTTGTCGATTAGTGGTGGATGATCAGAAAAGTGACACATAGGTTTTGTGCTTCTTTGCTTTCCTTATAATGTTTGTACAATTGTTCTACAACTATTACAAATTTGAATAAACATTTGGCGTACACATCAAAGTATGCTCTTTCCCCTTGCGAGCATTTTGCATGGGCCTGTGGGAAATAAAAAACGATTGTAGCCACTCTATTAATTTTTCACATTTAAGTTAAAAACTCACAATAAAATTAACTACCCATTCACATAGTGGAAATCCGGCACTTCGTAGTTAAAACTTTGTGTGGGGAAATTTCTCAAAGGAAGCGGGAACAACTGGGAGGCGACCTCAGTGCATAGTTAGACTACACCCTTGTTGGTGTAGTGTTGAACAAGGCCCTAGAGACTCCATTCCATCCCACACGCTCTCGTGAGGAGCCACCATCTTTTGATTTCCAGACATTCCTCCCCGTACCTCACGGTATCTCGGGAGTTCCTTTTTTTCCCTCAGTAATTTCGAACCATTAATAATCTAAAAATAACCAAGAGACAATCGCAAAACATTTCCCTTTCAGCAACATTTTTATATCTTGTATTGACTCCATAAGGCACTGGTCCACAACAAATTGTTCAATTATTTGCTTAATATCATTGTTGTGCTATCTATATTGGTTGTCATGTCCTTTCGCTAGTGAAAGCTTTTCCTAAACTATTTTGCAAAGTCATCTTGGAACCCTTTTAGTCAAATCATAAAACTCCTTAAAAAACATCCTTAAACTAATTCACCGAAACATTCTAATAGCCTTAGAAACATTCCATAGGGACTACCCCACTTGGCTTCGATTAGGAGTTAGCCTAAACGGAGGAGTCAAGATCAGGTGACAGCCTTGACTCGAGACTTGCCCCCAATGGCGCACCGAGCAGTGACATAGATTTCTGCTGCATTAACCAGGTGCACATTCCGGCAGCAACAAGTTCAACATGCACTTGATGGTCCAGAACAACTGCAAATCAACAGCACGTACACAATGGAAGTCATATGTTGTTTTATAGAGGTGCACTTGGTCATTTCTATCTTGAGTGTTTACATCAGATAGGTGTAAAAAATTGGCAGGGGCACATTTAAAGATGAAAAAGAAGGACGCATTTGGGAAAGGTTAGGTGAATGCAATTGCATGCACAAATCAGATAATCCGGGCGCACTTGACCATGCACAGAGTTTTAGTTAGAAAGGGCGCATGCATCCATAAGCATAGGGAGTTAACCACCAGTTAAGAGGGTGCACTGGCATGAGAAACAGTCTCAGTTGGGTAAGCTCGTGCATGCAAGACATAACTTCAGTTTGAGGGTGTTATCAACTGATTTGTACAATAGTTGAAACCTTATTGAGCCGCCAGTGTTGGAACACATCAGTGTTCACTTCCAGAGTATCTGGGTTTCATATATTTGGGTCTAGCCAGTTTTGGCTAGCCAGTTTTGTTGAGTCGACATGACCATGGCCCCATGGGGGTTTGTATCAAAGTGTGCTAGTAGGGTGTAATATCCCTTTTTCAAATTTTATTAAAATGCCCAATTTTGCACTTTTTTCCCCAATTTCGACCTTTGACTAGTTTTACTGTTTTGACCTCCAAATCAACCCAAATGCTCCCAAATCTTTTGTAGGAGTGTATGAATGGTATTTAGACTTGAATATCAGGTTCAGGGATGTTTTATGGCCCTCCAAATAGTGCTGCAAACTTGATTTGTATTCTGATCAATATATGTAATTTTGACTAGTAATTTGTGCATCAAATCCCCCCCGGGTAACACTGCAAATGGCCTTCCAAATGCCTCCAAACTCCCACAAATTTATGAACAGAGGTATATAATGTGTTAAGTATGTTATTAAGGTCTCATATGCACCATTAATTGATTTTTACTACTGTTCTAACTCTCTCACATTCAACAGCAAAAACCCCCAATTCGACCCTTGGGGAAATGGCACTATTTCACCTCCCAATACAACTAAACTGAGTAAAAATGCTTCAAATGCTCAAGTACAGTACATGAAACTTGTATAAGACATCCATGGCAGTATATTGATCACAAATATATCAGAGAATCATCCATCCATTCGAAATAATCAACATTATAGTGTCATACATCAATGCATTGGGGAAATGGACATTGTTTGCTCATTAATCAATAGTTTTGCATACAACCAGTGGGTATTTCGACCTGAGACTTTCTGAATATGAATAAAAGAGGATATGAAGCTATTACAATCAGAAATATATAATGAGAAGCCCTCTCAAGAAGCACAAGTGCTCACCAAAAACGCCCTCCCTCAATGAGCACGAATATGCCTTCAAAACTGGAAACGGTGGAGAGAAAGTGCTGCACTAAACCAAACCATGAAACTTCCTGTAGCTGCTACCTGCAAATACAAACTCCATTAAAGCATCATGAAAGACCTGAGTGGCCTCTCCAAACACCAACTTGGATGGGAATCTTTCACCCTCGAAATTGGCTAAGGCAAGAAACTAGTCATCCACTAGCTCTCTCTTCACAAATGCAATTTTTCTCAAATCATCAAAAGCCATTCTCATACTTCATTTCTACATTTTATAACCAACATTAGCCTTCTAAGGGTCGAAATCCTCTCAATAGATTCAATAGATTTCCATTTAGGAATTATTCCACATTTGCCACTTGTCTCCTAGTTCCAACCTTCCATCTTCTCCCAAATTCGATTTTGAGTCTCTTTGGCTTCTCCAACTCCCAAATTCGACTTCCTTGAGCCTATTTTTGGGGCTGACATGTCATAGTGGTCAGATGTCAGAGGTCAGGTCTGCAATTTGTCATAGTTGTCATAGATGCTCCATCATTGGTGTCATAGGGGCTAGGGAATCTAGCCCAAGTGTCCACAAACTTCCACTTTGACTCTTTATCTTCCATGGAGGTTACCAATCCTTCCCAATTCGACCTAATATGCTCAATGACATGTGTTATGACTTACCAACTCACCCAAGAGTGTTCACATTCCCATTAATTCGAATTTGCAAAAGAGAGATACCATGTATTATGAAAAATCAAGCTAGGGTGGGTCCCACATCCTCCATATGTCTCCAAAACCATTTGTCACCTATGATTTCTCTTGAATTTCTTTATTCACTATATTTATTAAATACTTGAACCCTTCTAATGTCTAAACATCATTTATTTGCTTCCTTATTACCATTCCACATGTGCCCATCCAACCTAGGAAACTAGTAGGATTGATGGGATTGTCTTACTATGAAATTATTGGAATGGGGACATTACAGTCCTCCCCACCCAAGATTGCTTGCCCTCAAGCAATCTCAATTTACCATGCTGCAAACTTGTCCCTCCTCTATCAGGTGGCCTTCCATGAGTAATGTCTCCCATAATATTTCTATTCCGGTGCTTCATGCCGTGGGAAGAAACTACCTGATTCAGATAGGTGTGTTGCCCTCTCACAATCCTTAGTACTCCTTTTGAATCTTGGAATTTCATTTCAGGAATTTTATAATTTACTGTATGCTCTCCTATTGAATACAACCATTGCACTCCCAAAACAACATTAGTATCAGCAATATCAACCACATAAAAACTATCAACAAAAGTATAGTTACCTACGGTGACTTGCAGCTGTGGAATCCATGTTTTGCACTCCATTGTGTTGTGACCGGGAATGACAACTGTGAAGCCATCAAATGGTTCAATAAGTATATTTCTTTTCTCCACCATCTCTGCATCAATGAAGTTATGGGTGGCTCCTCCATCTACCAAAACTGAAGTTCTTTGTCCTTGTACCATACATTTGCATCGGATAGTATGATAGCGAGGTACTGCTAAAAGTACTGCCATTGTTACTTTGGTGGGAGAGGGATGATTCACCTCTGGTTTCCCTTCTTCTGCTGTAGTATATCCTTCTTCTTGGGCTGAATTATTTCCTTCTTCCTCCATGCCCCCTTCATATCCCTCATCACAAAATACTTCAATGAATTGGGCCTTTCCTTTAGCACATTTATGTCCAGGTACCCGTGGTTGGAAGCATGAGTAACACAATTTCTTCCTTCTGAGCTCTTCCCTGCTTAGTTCCTCTTTCTTATCCTTTCCATATTCATCTTCTTGCCATGGCTTCTTATCAGGTGCATCTCTTTGCCAAGGTTTCTTTTCAATTCTGAAGTCAGGCTTGGGAGGAAATCTCGTTCTAGGAAGCACATTTAGGAGATCCCTAGTCAAGCTCATTGCATCTTTTAATGTAGTTGGCTTGTGGGCTTTGACCAAACCTTTTAAGGGTTCAACCAAACCTTCAGTGAACAGCAATACCAACCTTCCCATAGATACATCAGCCACCTTGACTGATAATTTTTGAAAGTCCAACATATATTCAGTAGGTGTCCCAGTTTGCTTCAATTGAGCTAATTCCTTGAAAGGCAATTCTGGATCTTTTTGTTCAAACCTCTCTAGTACCCTATCAACAAATTCTCCATATGTTTTAACCTGATCATGACCCAAGGTTTTCAAACCATAGAACCACCATTCATTGGCGTCTCCTTCCAAATGCAAAATGGCCATTTTTAATGCATCCTCTTCCAACATAGGATTCAGCTGAAAATATACATCCAATTTTTGCACCCAAGTGTTAGCAGAATTTTGAGAAGAACCATCAAAAGTAGGAAGTGACATTTTTCCAATAGCACTATTTAATTCTTTGTTTTGTAATGGACTCCTATTGTCTCCCTTCCTTTTAATCTTTTGCATAGCATCAATGTAGTCACTGAGTGGTACACCTCTTTTACACTCTTCATTCAAATCATTCCAATCATTTACTAGTTTCTTGTAATCCCAGTCAAGATTGGGATCTTCTTTGGGTGTGAGAAATTTAGGTGCAGTATGCCTTTGTGTGCTTTGAAATTCATCAGGTCTATTATGAGGTCCTGTACATGAGAAAATATGCTCATTCCCTTTCATCTTTTTCCTTGAGTGTGAACCACTATTATCTCCTATCATCTCTTTGCTTTGAAGCTGGCTAATCAACAATTCGAATCCTTGCAACAATTTATCACCTATCCTATCCATGTTTGCTGAAAGTTTAGAGAAACATGGATATAAGGTTGCAATAAGTTCCTCCTTATGTTTTAATTTTTCATCCTCCTCTCTACCCATGGTTTCAGTGAAAGACTCCTCTTCTTCTACTACCTCTTCTTCAACAAAAACCTCTTCAACTACTGGTTCAAAGGGTGGTGGATTATTCTTTTGACTTCTTGTTAAGACCATCAGGTGCCAAGAACATGCTCTGATACCACTTGTAATATCCCTTTTTCAAATTTTATTAAAATGCCCAATTTTGCACTTTTTTCCCCAATTTCGACCTTGGACTAGTTTTACTGTTTTGACCTCCAAATCAACCCAAATGCTCCCAAATCTTTTGTAGGAGTGTATGAATGGTATTTAGACTTGAATATCAGGTTCAGGGATGTTTTATGGCCCTCCAAATACTGCTGCAAACTTGATTTGTATTCTGATCAATATATGTAATTTTGACTAGTAATTTGTGCATCAAATCCCCCCCGGGTAACACTGCAAATGGCCTTCCAAATGCCTCCAAACTCCCACAAATTTATGAACAAAGGTATATAATGTGTTAAGTATGTTATTAAGGTCTCATATGCACCATTAATTGATTTTTACTACTGTTCTAACTCTCTCACATTCAACAGCAAAAACCCCCAATTCGACCCTTGGGGAAATGGCACTATTTCACCTCCCAATACAACTAAACTGAGTAAAAATGCTTCAAATGCTCAAGTACAGTACATGAAACTTGTATAAGACATCCATGGCAGTATATTGATCACAAATATATCAGAGAATCATCCATCCATTCGAAATAATCAACATTATAGTGTCATACATCAATGCATTGGGGAAATGGACATTGTTTGCTCATTAATCAATAGTTTTGCATACAACCAGTGGGTATTTCGACCTGAGACTTTCTGAATATGAATAAAAGAGGATATGAAGCTATTACAATCAGAAATATATAATGAGAAGCCCTCTCAAGAAGCACAAGTGCTCACCAAAAACGCCCTCCCTCAATGAGCACGAATATGCCTTCAAAACTGGAAATGGTGGAGAGAAAGTGCTGCACTAAACCAAACCATGAAACTTCCTGTAGCTGCTACCTGCAAATACAAACTCCATTAAAGCATCATGAAAGACCTGAGTGGCCTCTCCAAACACCAACTTGGATGGAAATCTTTCACCCTCGAAATTGGCTAAGGCAAGAAACTAGTCATCCACTAGCTCTCTCTTCACAAATGCAATTTTTCTCAAATCATCAAAAGCCATTCTCATACTTCATTTCTACATTTTATAACCAACATTAGCCTTCTAAGGGTCGAAATCCTCTCAATAGATTCAATAGATTTCCATTTAGGAATTATTCCACATTTGCCACTTGTCTCCTAGTTCCAACCTTCCATCTTCTCCCAAATTCGATTTTGAGTCTCTTTGACTTCTCCAACAACAAATTCGACTTCCTTGAGCCTATTTTTGGGGCTGACATGTCATAGTGGTCAGATGTCAGAGGTCAGGTCTGCAATTTGTCATAGTTGTCATAGATGTTCCATCATTGGTGTCATAGGGGCTAGGAATCTAGCCCAAGTGTCCACAAACTTCCACTTTGACTCTTTATCTTCCATGGAGGTTACCAATCCTTCCCAATTCGACCTAATATGCTCAATGACATGTGTTATGACTTACCAACTCACCCAAGAGTGTTCACATTCCCATTAATTCGAATTTGCAAAAGAGAGATACCATGTATTATGAAAAATCAAGCTAGTGTGGGTCCCACATCCTCCATATGTCTCCAAAACCATTTGTCACCTATGATTTCTCTTGAATTTCTTTATTCACTATATTTATTAAATACTTGAACCCTTCTAATGTCTAAACATCATTTATTTGCTTCCTTATTACCATTCCACATGTGCCCATCCAACCTAGGAAACTAGTAGGATTGATGGGATTGTCTTACTATGAAATTATTGGAATGGGGACATTACAGTCCTCCCCACCCAAGATTGCTTGCCCTCAAGCAATCTCAATTTACCATGCTGCAAACTTGTCCCTCCTCTATCAGGTGGCCTTCCATGAGTAATGTCTCCCATAATATTTCTATTCCGGTGCTTCATGCCGTGGGAAGAAACTACCTGATTCGGATAGGTGTGTTGCCCTCTCACAATCCTTAGTACTCCTTTTGAATCTTGGAATTTCATTTCAGGAATTTTATAATTTACTGTATGCTCTCCTATTGAATACAACCATTGCACTCCCAAAACAACATTAGTATCAGCAATATCAACTACATAAAAATTATCAACAAAAGTATAGTTACCTACGGTGACTTGCAGCTGTGGAATCCATGTTTTGCACTCCATTGTGTTGTGACCGGGAATGACAACTGTGAAGCCATCAAATGGTTCAATAAGTATATTTCTTTTCTCCACCATCTCTGCATCAATGAAGTTATGGGTGGCTCCTCCATCTACCAAAACTGAAGTTCTTTGTCCTTGTACCATACCTTTGCATCGGATAGTATGATAGCGAGGTACTGCTAAAAGTACTGCCATTGTTACTTTGGTGGGAGAGGGATGCTTCACCTCTGGTTTCCCTTCTTCTGCTGTAGTATATCCTTCTTCTTGGGCTGAATTATTTCCTTCTTCCTCCATGCCCCCTTCATATCCCTCATCACAAAATACTTCAATGAATTGGGCCTTTCCTTTAGCACATTTATGTCCAGGTACCCGTGGTTGGAAGCATTAGTAACACAATTTCTTCCTTCTGAGCTCTTCCCTGCTTAGTTCCTCTTTCTTATCCTTTCCATATTCATCTTCTTGCCATGGCTTCTTATCAGGTGCATCTCTTTGCCAAGGTTTCTTTTCAATTCTGAAGTCAGGCTTGGGAGGAAATCTCGTTCTAGGAAGCACATTTTGGAGATCCCTAGTCAAGCTCATTGCATCTTTTAATGTAGTTGGCTTGTGGGCTTTGACCAAACCTTTTAAGGGTTCAACCAAACCTTCAGTGAACAGCAATACCAACCTTCCCATAGATACATCAGCCACCTTGACTGATAATTTTTGAAAGTCCAACATATATTCAGTAGGTGTCCCAGTTTGCTTCAATTGAGCTAATTCCTTGAAAGGCAATTCTAGATCTTTTTGTTCAAACCTCTCTAGTACCCTATCAACAAATTCTCCATATGTTTTAACCTGATCATGACCCAAGGTTTTCAAACCATAGAACCACCATTCATTGGCGTCTCCTTCCAAATGCAAAATGGCCATTTTTAATGCATCCTCTTCCAACATAGGATTCAGCTGAAAATATACATCCAATTTTTGCACCCAAGTGTTAGCAGAATTTTGAGAAGAACCATCAAAAGTAGGAAGTGACATTTTTCCAATAGCACTATTTAATTCTTTGTTTTGTAATGGACTCCTATTGTCTCCCTTCCTTTTAATCTTTTGCATAGCATCAATGTAGTCACTGAGTGGTACACCTCTTTTACACTCTTCATTCAAATCATTCCAATCATTTACTAGTTTCTTGTAATCCCAGTCAAGATTGGGATCTTCTTTGGGTGTGAGAAATTTAGGTGCAGTATGCCTTTGTGTGCTTTGAAATTCATCAGGTCTATTATGAGGTCCTGTACATGAGAAAATATGCTCATTCCCTTTCATCTTTTTCCTTGAGTGTGAACCACTATTATCTCCTATCATCTCTTTGCTTTGAAACTGGCTAATCAACAATTCGAATCCTTGCAACAATTTATCACCTATCCTATCCATGTTTGCTGAAAGTTTAGAGAAACATGGATCTAAGGTTGCAATAAGTTCCTCCTTATGTTTTAATTTTTCATCCTCCTCTCTACCTATGGTTTCAGTGAAAGACTCCTCTTCTTCTACTACCTCTTCTTCAACAAAAACCTCTTCAACTACTGGTTCAAAGGGTGGTGGATTATTCTTTTGACTTCTTGTTAAGACCATCAAGTGCCAAGAACATGCTCTGATACCACTTGTAATATCCATTTTTCAAATTTTATTAAAATGCCCAATTTTGCACTTTTTTCCCCAATTTCGACCTTTGACTAGTTTTACTGTTTTGACCTCCAAATCAACCCAAATGCTCCCAAATCTTTTGTAGGAGTGTATGAATGGTATTTAGACTTGAATATCAGGTTCAGGGATGTTTTATGGCCCTCCAAATACTGCTGCAAACTTGATTTGTATTCTGATCAATATATGTAATTTTGACTAGTAATTTGTGCATCAAATCCCCCCCGGGTAACACTGCAAATGGCCTTCCAAATGCCTCCAAACTCCCACAAATTTATGAACAGAGGTATATAATGTGTTAGTATGTTATTAAGGTCTCATATGCACCATTAATTGATTTTTACTACTGTTCTAACTCTCTCACATTCAACAGCAAAAACCCCCAATTCGACCCTTGGGGAAATGGCACTATTTCACCTCCCAATACAACTAAACTGAGTAAAAATGCTTCAAATGCTCAAGTACAGTACATGAAACTTGTATAAGACATCCATGGCAGTATATTGATCACAAATATATCAGAGAATCATCCATCCATTCGAAATAATCAACATTATAGTGTCATACATCAATGCATTGGGGAAATGGACATTGTTTGCTCATTAATCAATAGTTTTGCATACAACCAGTGGATATTTCGACCTGAGACTTTCTGAATATGAATAAAAGAGGATATGAAGCTATTACAATCAGAAATATATAATGAGAAGCTCTCTCAAGAAGCACAAGTGCTCACCAAAAACGCCCTCCCTCAATGAGCACTAATATGCCTTCAAAACTGGAAACGGTGGAGAGAAAGTGCTGCACTAAACCAAACCATGAAACTTCCTGTAGCTGCTACCTGCAAATACAAACTCCATTAAAGCATCATGAAAGACCTAAGTGACCTCTCCAAACACCAACTTGGATGGGAATCTTTCACCCTCGAAATTGGCTAAGGCAAGAAACTAGTCATCCACTAGCTCTCTCTTCACAAATGCAAATTTTCTCAAATCATCAAAAGCCATTCTCATACTTCATTTCTACATTTTATAACCAACATTAGCCTTCTAAGGGTCGAAATCCTCTCAATAGATTCAATAGATTTCCATTTAGGAATTATTCCACATTTGCCACTTGTCTCCTAGTTCCAACCTTCCATCTTCTCCCAAATTCGATTTTGAGTCTCTTTGGCTTCTCCAACTCCCAAATTCGACTTCCTTGAGCCTATTTTTGGGGCTGACATGTCATAGTGGTCAGATGTCAGAGGTCAGGTCTGCAATTTGTCATAGTTGTCATAGATGCTCCATCATTGGTGTCATAGGGGCTAGGGAATCTAGCCCAAGTGTCCACAAACTTCCACTTTGACTCTTTATCTTCCATGGAGGTTACCAATCCTTCCCAATTCGACCTAATATGCTCAATGACATGTGTTATGACTTACCAACTCACCCAAGAGTGTTCACATTCCCATTAATTCGAATTTGCAAAAGAGAGATACCATGTATTATGAAAAATCAAGCTAGTGTGGGTCCCACATCCTCCATATGTCTCCAAAACCATTTGTCACCTATGATTTCTCTTGAATTTCTTTATTCACTATATTTATTAAATACTTGAACCCTTCTAATGTCTAAACATCATTTATTTGCTTCCTTATTACCATTCCACATGTGCCCATCCAACCTAGGAAACTAGTAGGATTGATGGGATTGTCTTACTATGAAATTATTGGAATGGGGACATTACATAGTGTTTGAGTGGCTCGGTTCCCCATGACTGGATTAAACAACTAAGGTATTCCAGGGAGTTTTTTCACCGTCAGATTATACTTTGCTTCAGGCAAGATATAATCTCTTGGTTTTTCTCCCGCTTCCTCCAAAGCTGGAATGCCCAATTTTGGAAATTTGGCCATGGGGGGTTATTAGGGTCCAACTATAATGTATCAACCTACTAGACACTATTAGAATAGGTTTTGGTCATGTCCTAAGTCTCTAGGACCCCCAGAAAAAATTTCGAAAAAATTTTACCGGACGCGTCGGAATTGGGGTTTTTTATTTTTTAATTATTTAAATTTTAATTAAATTTCTCTATAGTTTAAATAGAGAAATTTGAGTCTGTAGTATGTCAGTCATCCGGGGTCCGATTTTAATGTTTGATGGCTCGTTTCATAAACCAAAAATCACACATGACCCATGGAGCAGCTAAACCCAACTTTCGAATGTCAATTCAGCCTCATAATTAATATTTTCTCTGAAAAGTCATTTACAGAGAAATTATTAATTAAAATAATAAAATTGAATATTTTGGAGATAATCCAAATCTCTCCAAAATTAATCAATTTGATTAAAATAAAAGGCTAAATGACATGGCAATGAGCTTTTAGGAGGATTCCAATCAACTCCAAGCCTTCCCAGTCAACTATCCAGTCACTAGAGTGTTATCCATTCAAGGCAATTCGCCCTCCTCATGCAAAAATCGATTTAGTGTGTTGTCATTTGATGATTGGGTTGGTGGTTAGCATTTATGTTAGAGATGGGCACCCTCGTGACTCACCAATCATTCATTGCTTGGCTCCCTTTGCTAATTCGAGTTAGCACTTACCTACTACCACATGTCTCCATTGTGCTAGCTCGCATATCTACCAAGCCCTCACGTCAATCCTCTTAACTTCACGTGTTGATCCTTGTTGGAGTTTGTGATTGGTCCCATACAATCACGAGTTAGCTTGGCTCTCATTAAAACTTGAGTTAGTGCCTACCATTTGCCACTTGCCATCCCCATACTAACTCGCACCCTCACATAGCTCACGTCAAACCCTCCACATCCTCACGTCAACCTACCAAGGATCACGCCATTCCATTGTTGTAGGATGTTGATTGGATGATGCTTTCATCTCAACCTACCTCAAAGTCGAGCCTTGCCACATTGCCAAATCCTACCAACCAAGAACTCGACTTTGGCCTTTGTCTACCTCTCCAAGCCCTTGATTGATTGGAATTCGACCTATCTACCCATTGCCAATTCGACCTAGGGTTAGCTAGTGTGTTTTACTATAAAGAGAGCCCCATTTGGGTTATTATCTCATGGATTTTTGGATGCAAGAAAACTCTGCCAAGAATTGTAATATTTTTATGCTCATATTGGAATAAAGATCAAGACTTTGGAGGTCCATGTGTTTTCAAATTTGTGTGGTGAATGTGTCCAATGCATTGAGGTGATATCTTTCTATAACCTTCCTCTTATTTATGCAAGTGTTTCTTTCAATATTGCTAGCTCAAGAAGGCTATTTTTAGTCCATGAGAATAGTCATTTGTTGTATTCAAGTTGATTATGTGTGTGATGTTTTCCAAAGATTTAAATGAGCAAGAAGTATTCGGTTATACCAATGTTGATTTAGTCTTGGTTATCTAACATACTAGCATTTGATTTCACTTGTATGTTTGAGTGTGTTGGGGTTTTACAGGTGTTGTCAAAGGTGAAGACAAGTGTGAGCTAGGTTGCATCCAGCTTGACTTCACAAGCAAGGATTTTTTCCCACTAATATCTTTTATTTTACAGGATCCTCAAGCTCCTTCATCTTTTCTCCAAAACCAAACTACAAAGAGCTCTCTTCCTCACCCATCAAAGTTTCAAAAAATCTACTTTTTAAAGCTTGGTTACCTTAGATTTGAGCTTCCTTCCTCTAGCTCTCCCTTCACCTTCACTTTGAAGCCTCCATTTTAGTCCCTTTCCATTCATCCAACCTCTTTAGCCCTACCTTCTTGCTTTCATCCCCCTCCAAAATCTCCTCCTCGTTTTTCATTCCATCTTGCCCTCTCTCTTTGCCTCTCGTTTTTGTCCCTCCATCTTTACCCTAGTATCCCTTACGTCCACCCTAGTTTCTCCCTCTACTCCCTGCCTTCCTTCCCTTTATCTTTGCCCTAGATCTACCTTCCCATCCTTGCATTTGTTTTTGCCTCTCTTCCTCTCGTCCTCATTCCCAAAAAACCCCTAAAAACCATAAAAAGTATAAAAACGAATTGGCTAAGTCATTTTTGAAAGTTAGTTGCTAGAGTTGTTTCTTTGATAGATTAGATCTCAATTTATTATATCATTGGCATTGGCATGCATTGAAAGTTAACTTTAGGGCATTCTAGATCTCTTGTTTCACACTAGTATAGTTTGCATTTTTAAACCCTAGTTGCAAGTTGAAAAGATAGAATATTTTCCACAAAAATTTTCTCAAAATTTTTATGATCTAGATCTCTTTCCCATTGCATTTTAGGAGTTTGTTGTTCGCTGGTCCGTTTCATCATAGTTAAGGTTTTATGTCAAAATCTCATGCATTTCACATTTTAGAGTTAAATTTTTAAATCTAGACTTAACTAGTTTCAAGTTTGTTTTATTTTCCTAATGATTAATGGGTGCATTGTTGAGTTGTTTTGAGACTTGTGTAGGTGTTTTGAAAGAGAAGAGAAATTGAAAAAGCTTTCAAGAAGCAATATCCAAGAAGGAGCCAAAGAGAAGCTCAAGTGAATTTTGAACCAAAGAGAAGTGCAAACCATGAATGTTATCTGAAATAAGCCACTATCCTTTGTACAAACTCATAAGAGTTTTCATCTTTTTCATTCAAGTTTTATCTCTCAAAAGACCTTGCAAGGTTTTAAACCCAAGGCATTTGTAATCGTTTAATAAAAGTTTCAAGTGGAGGAGGCCTCCACTTTTTGGTCTTCTTCCCCATTTGGGGAAGAGTGTTGGGTTTTGTGGATTGGCTTAATTTAGATCTTTTCATATGCTCTTAGTTTAGTTTTATTTCAATAAGTCATTTTGCTTATCTTCCATATTTACTTACTCCCATGCTCTCCCGAGTAGGGTTTTTGACCTGAAAGAGACTCTTGGGTAGTTTAGATTTACTGTCATTCAATTTTATCTCATATTTTCTCTTCCAAAGCCTTTGACCGGAAGTTGTATCCTTGGGATTTCATCTCAAGGGCAGGACCACATAACTTTGTGGTTACTCTTCCTTCCCCGTCGGTTTCCTTGGTAGAGCTTTCAGCTAGCTGGAGGTTCTCAAGTGTAGGCGGTTCTAGTGGTTGATCTTGTTCGGAGATCAATCCCACCTATTAGATTAAAGCTTGTGTGGTAGAACACTAGTTTGTTTTTTAGTTTCATTTTATTTTGGCAAAATAGTATTTGTTAAGCATTATTTCATATCTTTCAAGTCTATTACGTGGTTTTAATCATTTGAGGTTGATTTATTGCTTTTACAACACAACTACTATCTGCTTCTTAAAACGAACCAAAGTCTCTTGAACTTGGCCAAATCCAAGTCAAGAGCACCCTCTATCGGAGGGCATTTTTAGTTTTGCATTTTCCCTGCATTAGGCATTTTAAGCTTAGCAAGTCTCTTGAACTGTGGTCATAAGATCAAGTCAAGAGCGCTCTCTGTCGGAGAGTTGAACAAGGTTCTCTAATAATAAAATTTTCCACTCATACACCCCTTTAATTAATTTACCTTGGTTTCTGTCTTACACCCGTATGCTCTGCCAACCGGAAACGGTTGGGCTAGTACTCAGAAAGGTGGAAGACTTGTTAAATTCATAAGTGATAACTAATAAAACTTTCATCCCCATAACCAACCAATCCGGAGTTGATCGATAAGATAATTTCAGTGGGTAATCTCTTAGTGGGGGCACCGGAATTCCATGTTCAGCCTCTAGTTTGTTGGTTAGCATTGCGCGACCAGGCTAGAGCACTGGGTGGCCCGACATGTCCTTGAACAGAGGCACTTGATATTGTCTTTTCCGGACTTTCTCTTGAATATCCTTGGTTTTAGCCTAATAATCAAGACCATTAAAATCTTCAATTTACAAAGATAATCTGCACAACGATCTCACAAACGGCATTTCTTCAAGACCCACACTTTCAGCATCACAATCTTTAATTTTCTTTGACTCCATAAGGCACTGGTTGTCTAAAAGTATATATTGATCAGGACCATTTGTCCTTGTGTTTATTTCATATTGTGAATGCTCTAGTAATTAATCAAGTCTTGAATCATATTGCCATCTTGTTATCTTATTTCGCAACGTGGATTGCATTATTATCTTGTGTTTATCTCACGTTTTAAATTGGTCTCATACAAAAAACTCCTCAATAACACCCATCCGCATCACTACACCAAAAACATCTAAATACACAAAGAGCCTTAGACAACTCTTTTTTAGGGACTACCCCCCTTGGCTTCGTTAGGAGTTTTGCCTAAACAGAGGAGCTGGGATTCAAGTGACAGTACGTGGCTCATTGCTTGCCCCCAAGGCCACACCTCTCTCACTTGTAGTGAAGAGACAGCTTTCGAAAGATTTCCGCTGCTGGTGTGCATATTGGCGGACAACAGAGGGCACACTGCATCAAGGAAAGTTTCAGTTAAGTGGGGCGTTTTACTCATGCATGATAGATAAAGTGAACTGCAGATAGGAGGCGCACTGCGCATGCATATCAGGTAGAGCAGTTTAACAGGGGCACACCTTGCCAAATTTGTCAGTTAGGAAGCGCACTAAGCATGCACGTAGAGGTAACTTGATCAAGGAAGGGTGCATTAGGGTTGTAGATTTATATATTCATGACGGAGCAAAGAGAAGGTGTTAGACATTCTTTTGGGAAGCACTATTAACCGCAACAGAGCCCTTCTCTTGCACCAATCTCTGACCACCACCTACATTTACTGGCAAGTAGATCATTGGCAGCCTGTTGCATGTCAACCATTATGGTGCAAACAGTCTCTTGGTAATGAGTAATAAGATTCAATTATTCTTTGTTTTAGCTCTTTGTCTTGTGGAAGCTGTTACCCCCCATTTTGGCAGGGGTGTACACATGTGAAAATGCTCGCATCTCAGAAATCGGATTCGTTCCTCAGCTTGGCCGTGTCCCGAATCGGTCGAATCGGACACGATTCGATTGGAATTCGTGTCCGATTCGACCTTAGTTCGAATCCTGAATCGGGACACGCCCTCAACAGCGAATCGGACACGCAGTTAAAACGTGTCCCGACTGTCGGACACGTTTTTGGCGGAAAAGTGCGTCCGGGTTCACTTTAAAATCGAAATTTGCCTTTCTTTTTGTCATTTGCAAGGAAGCATTTGGTTGAGAGTGAGTTGTATGTGCAGGTGAAGGAGATTTGAAGGAGATTTGAAGGCTATCCATCGTTTCCAAGCGATTCCAAGTGCATTCCGGTGGATTTGTGGAGAGGATTGCAAGCTCAACCATCACAAAAGAAAAGGAATGTCTCAATCAGCTAGGGCAGGAGGTAGGGGGCAAAGGAGAGGGAGAAATGCACCATCTAGGGCCTCCCCTCCTATTCCACCAAGCACAAGCGGTTCTCCTCCTCCGTCAAGTGCTCCATCGACTGCTAGTGGAGCTCATTCTATGGCTCCACTTAACCCTGTTTTAGCAAGACAACAAGCCCAAGAAAAAAAATACCCTTTGTGGAAGTATGTGACAAGGAAAGATGGACCCGGGGCAAAGCTTGGTGGGGGAGGCAATGTGTCTTGGAAATGTAATTTTTGCAAGCATGAGTTCATGAGCACATATTTCCGGGTTAAGGGCCATTTGTTGGCCCTTCCTTCTTGTGGGATTTCTTCATGCAAAGCGGTGACTGTTCACCAAAGGAGGGATATGGAAAGAGAGGATCATGTTGGCTTAGGGAAGGTGGCAGCAGCAAGCAAGAAAAAAGAGGATGATCCTCTTCCATTCTTGAGGAAGTCCTCTAGCACCAAGCCTCCATTTCCACCTAGCATTCATGGGCGTGGGCGTGGGCGTGGGGATACTTATCAAACAAGAAAGAGGCAATCTACAGGTGGTCCAATGGATAGGATTTTTCAAAAAGAGGCACGAGAAGAGGTAGACCTTACTATTGCATTTTTCTTCTACCTCAACTTCATTTCATTCAATGTTGCACGGTCACCATTGTATTTTGAGACAGTTAAAACTATCTTGGAACGTGCTCCAAATGGTTATGTGCCTCCTGGTTCAGAGAAGCTTAGAACCACATTGTTGGTTAAAGCAAAGAAGGAGGTAGATAAAATTCTTGAGCCAATTAGATCAACATGGCCCTCATCCGGTGTGAGTATTGTTTCTGATGGATGGACGGATCCCGCACGCCATCCACTCATCAATTTCATGGTATCTTCCCAAAATGGACCGGTGTTCTTGAAAGCGGTTGATGCTCTTGGCGAATACAAGGATGCACAATTTATGGGTGATTTATTCATCAAAACCATTGAAGAAGTGGGTGTTGAGTCATGTGTACAAATCATCACGGACAATGCACCTGTTTGCAAGGCTGCTGGCATGATTGTGGAAGCTAAATATCCACAGGTATGTTCATTTTGGACACCTTTCATTTCTAATTTGCTCATTGTTTGAATTTGGTCATTGCAATGTTAGTGTTGTAGAGTCATTGATACATGCTTTTATTGCTCTTACAGGTTTTTTGGACACCTTGCATTGTCCATTCCTTGAATTTAGCACTGAAAGCCATTGCTTCGGATGTGGCATGGATTGACAACCTTATTGAGGATGCACGCCATATCCGTAAATTTGTACAAAACCACACAAATGCCCTCACCATCTACAAACAGTACACACAGCTTTCATTGCTGAAGGTTGCAGATACTCGGTTTGCTTCCTCATTCATCATGCTCAAGAGGTTGAGGGAGGTCAAAACCGCTCTTGGGTCCATGGTGATTTCAGAGTTTTGGGCTTTTTGGAGAAAGACGGATCAGGCTGCTTCACAAAAGGTGAAGGACTTGGTGTTAAATGATGGTTGGTGGGACACAGTGGATCTTACTATTAAGATCATGGAGCCAATCATTTCTTTGTTGCGGTATGCAGACACGGACCAGCCCATCCTAACAGAGGTTTATGAGGGGTGGGATTCCATGATTGAGTCCATGAGGTCCATTGTCATGGAGAATGAGTGTCCCGAGTATGGGACATCGGCAGAGAACTTATGGACCATTATTCGGGATATTCTTATCTCCGGGTGGGATAAGAATTGCACACCTTTGCATTGCTTGGCCCACTCCTTGAACCCCAAGTTCTACACTCAGGAGTGACTCACTGGTGGATCGGGGGCCTCACACAGAGTCCCTCCTCACATGGATGCAGAGATTGCAAATGGGAGGAAGATAGCACTTAGACGGCTATTTCAGGATAGAGACATGCTTGAGGAGGTGGAGGATGGCTTTGTAGATTTTTCCACTGGCACTGGGAGATTTGGAGGCTATGATGTGCTTAGAGATAGGGAGGGTAAGACACCCTATCGTTGGAGGGCAACTCATGGGGCAACATCCCCTATTCTACAGAAGTTAGCCTTCAGGGTCATCTCTCAAGTTACATCATCCTCTTGTTGTGAGAGGAATTGGAGTACATATGGGAACTTGTACAGTGTGAAGAAGAGCAGGCTTGAGCAGTCCAGGGCAGAGTCCATGGTGTATATGCACTCCAACCTTCGTCTTATTTACAGGAAGAGGGAGGAGTGGGTGAAGGGAAAGACAAAGATGTGGGATGTCTTTCCTGATGATATGGGTTTGGACAGCAGTACTGAGTTGGCATTAGCCAACATGGATCTTAATGATCCAGTGCTAGAGCCGGTCACTTTTGATGATAGTGATCGTACAGAGGGGTCATCCTCCACAGCAACAGATGCAGATCGTCAGATGGGCAGAGAGGAGGAGGAGGGGGAGGAGGATGAGGATCAGGGCAGTGGCAGTGGCAGTGGCAGTGATGAGTATGTTGATTCAGGCATGGAGGAGGACTACTGACATATGGGATTCTCCCATCTTGATCCACCCCTTTTTGTATTTACTATTAGTCTATTTGGCATTTGCCAGTGGCCCAGTGCCCAGTGGCATTCCGACATATATGTATACATTTTGATTTTGATGACTTAATGAGAAATATGGTTCCGACATGCATCTGTGTCTCATTGTGATTTGTGAATGACAAATGTGTTGTGAATCGTGATTTGTGAATGACAAATGTGTAATCATTAATGTGTTTTTATTCTAATTTCTATTGAATATTTGTAAATGTTCTAGTTTCTAAATATTTTTGGATCTATATGTCTATATTTTTAAATTTTAATATATTTTTAAAAAAATATATATATGTATATAAAACGTATCCTACGTGTCCTGATTTCGGGGGTCACCGTGTCCGTGTCGGACTCTCGTATTTTCGTGTCCTACGTGTCCCGTGTCCCCGTGTCAGGTGACTTTGGCTCGCATCCTTCAGCAGGCTAGAGCAGTAGGGGGCTTCATTTTTATTTTCTGAGCAACATCATTTCCTGGTTCAAGACACTCCTGTCATCTTCTTTGAAAACCTGCAGCTTCTAAGTGAAATTTGGGCACCTGTTTCGGATACAATTTTGAGCGGATACCAATTGGTTCTGTTTCATTTTACATCTGATCCTAAATCTTCCACCTGTGGCAAAAGCCAGAAGTAGGTCAGGATTGCGGCTACCATTCAAAGGATATAAGCATTAGAGCATAGAATGCATCCACATGCAGGTTAGAAGCAGCAATACAGTGGTTGATACCATCAATGTCCATATCAGATTCAGTTTTTCCTAGTGTCAATTCTTCAGACACTGTTGTTCTCAAAAAAAATTTCAAACAAAGGAGCAAACAGAACAAGATCAAGGCACAGAGCCCAGACTATACGAGCATGGAAATCAACAGATGATGCAACGTTTAAGGCTACCCCTGGAAAATATGAGGAGGAATTTACTGAGGAGATGAAGAGTCTAATCATTTTCTTAAGCAGCTGTTCACAGGCAGAGCCATGCTTGGCTCACTTAGCTCAAGGGCTACAAGGTCTTGGAAAGGATTTTACCTTGAGGAGTTGGAAGATGTTAGGTTGAAGCTGTCCAAAGTTCAAGCTTCTGCAGATGCAAGTGAAGCATCGATTCATTTAGCAGAATCTTGATTTTCAGGGTTTTTGACAGAGCTAAGATAAAAGGAACAATTTACTAGAAGAACATGAGAGATTTGCAGCTTTCATGTCACCTTTAACATCTGGACGTGTGAACATTGCAGTTAGTGCTGTATATCAATCCAAGATTGGTTTAGCAACTGCAATCCGGTATTCATTGACAAGATGCGCTTTTCATCTCTATCCTGATGGGCCAGAAGTACTGTTGCTTGACTACCCAGCCCATCAGCGTTGTTTGCTTTCACTATGAACTATGAATTGGCGGAGGAATTAGGGAGAGCTTTCTCTGAACGAATAGTATTAGATTCTTTCATCTTGGCCGAGACAAAACTTGCTGCCGGTTCTATGAAGGATGTTCTAGGGATTCTGAGGACTATGATCACGCTTGAAGAGGATATTTATCACCACAGCAATCACAAGTGATCCGGAAAGAAATTGCAAAGTTGTGTATTGAACTCACAGTTTCACGCCATAGTGCAGCCGATTGTTCGTACACTCAATACAGAGCTCGGTGTTCAACAAAAAGGTTTTTGAATGCAAAGATGACATTCGACTTCAGCCAGAAATCATGGTGTTTATACTCTCTATGAAGAATGCTTGTCGAAGTGGTTGTTTTCGTGTCACAAACACAGATGAACTGCTAACTATGTCAAAGGAGTTATCAAATCGCTTTACGAGGATGGGGGAGCTTTCATCACCTGAAACACACAATGCTACACAAATCATTTCTGGAATAATTCCTCGGTTTTACCCACGATTGAGCCTGGGGGCTATTCTAGTTTCTCTTGAAGCTAAGAGTGGTCGTTATCTTCTGCATTGGAGAAATTGAGGGTAGGCATCGCCACCACCAACAGGTTGTTAGCTCCAAAAAACGTGAAGAATTCCTTTGATTTCATGGCCGCCAGTGTGGGCACTTTCCAAACAGCAGTTCAAGATAAACGCCGATGGTGACATAAATCTTATGGGCTATCTGGAGGATAAATTTGGCAGTCGATAAGTAAATACGATCCACCATTGCAGGTTAAAATTCAGTGAACTCGGGGTTCAACGAAATTGGTGGCGTTTAAAGAAATCACCAGAGGTTAAAACCCGTGTTTTCTCAACAATCGAGGTTTCAGTTCCTTGGCAGCAGAACAGCCAATTGATTGTTGCGGGTTAGGTCATTGAACTCGGGTTTCAACGAGATGTCAACACACGGCATTTCTAAATTTCATCGGGGGTCCGCCTTTCTTCCTTCGATTCGTATCAATGTGAAATGTCTCCTCTCAGTCGCCATTTTTGGCGTGACTCATTGTTTAGGGCCATGACTCAGATCTGGCAATCCCGCATTTTCTCACTTAACCGCCAGCGACCAGCCTGTTCATGCAGCCACAGGTAGTGACACAGCAGGTCCAAAATTAAAGATCGTGATGCGCTGATTTCCCCAGCCGATTGATGAGTAATCGCCTTTTTCATTACCAGCTGTTGCATTTTTTATGAGTCATCGTTGATGAGCTTTATTTTGGTTACATGAGGGTTGGTATCACCAGCCTAAAATAGCAGTTCCATTTAATAAATTGCAGGAATCATGCTTTCGATGGAGAGAAAAAAGTGGATCTAATTCACTTTTTCTCTATTATTTTATTATTTTTGTTTTGGAAACAATATGAGAGGCTTTTTTGGTCTTTTTAAGGGGCCAGCCTTCTCCATTGTAAGGATGGAAAATTTTTGGGGTTTCTTTCCCATTGAGCTTAATGAAAATGCAATGTTGGGTTTCTAGGACAGATTGAGCATCTCTCTATAGCTGTGGGTTTTCATTATAAGTGGTAGAGCAAATCTAGCTTGTGAGGGTTTTTTTAAGCACAATAGATTAGCCATTTACGGTTGTTAAGTTGGTTAATTCTGCTTAAACGATTAGTATTTCGATGGAAATTAGTATTCGGTTGTACAAAATGTTAATTTAGATCTAATTGTTTGCGCATTCTAGCATTTCTCACTTGTATGAAGCACAAGGCTCCTCTGAGTCCTCTTTTTTGACTCCATTCTCCCTTCTGGTGCTGGCACTGGTCTTTCCCCGAGGATTGATCCTTCCTTCTTTCCCATCACTTATTCAAAACACATTATTTTGTTACATCTGTTTCTCTAAGGCAGCCTCTTCATTTCACCTTGCCCTCCGTTGCACCTACCTTAGCGATCCTACCTTAGGGGTACCCCCCTTGAGTTGGAGAAGAGCCAACCTGAAGCGAGAGGAGAGGAGTGTGGTGACATTGGCCTCTCTCCTAAGAGTTGTCATCCAGCTAGTGTGTTACATTTTGGGCTTCAGCACACGCATGTCAGTTTTGGGAGACAACAGAAGCTAATGATTTAATCTATAGTAAATGTTTAGCAGTTCCTTGCTTATGTCTTGAATTTACTTCAATCATTCATAAACGCATTCTTTCATTCTTTCTTTCATTTTTTTGGTGAAAAGTCCTCTAAAATATTGTCTCAACCTTTCTAAACTCATTATTTATGATTTACCCTCTTCTAAACTATTTAGGCCAGTCAAAAAGGAGACATTAGTATATTGTTTTTTGTTAATAATATAATATTTCTATCAGATTTAGCAGATCAGATTCCAGTGTGCGACATCATGGACACCCCCCTTGGATTGGAAAAGCACCTCCGAAATGGAGAGGCACCAAATTGTGACAGGGCTAGGGGGGCTATACTTATTGGGCAGATCTGTGGGTGCAGATCCGCGTGATAACAGCTACATGATTAAGAACATGCATTACTAGGATGTATTGCCCAAGAGAATATACTATGCAACTACAAAATCAACAAGATGACATAATAAAGTTATAAACCAAACCCTTAGAAACTAAAACTTTCACATGCAAGAAAATTTGAAACAAAGACTAGGATCACAAATCTGGGATTCTGGATAGAAAAAGATAAATAGCACTCCATGGCCCAATGGGTGAAACAGTGTTTGACGAATGTCAAAACACTAACAAACAATATTTATGTTTCTCATGAAGCATCAAAACAGCTCTGTATCTGTCAAGCTGGCTTGAGAAATTAGTCATTCCAAAGAAGCCCTTTCAACTAGGTTTGATCAAAGAGACCACTAGGAAATTATTTGTTCGATTGAATTTTCGCAGATAATGAAAAGAGGCATCAACTTACCTCTGACTGGAAACCAAGAAAAGATGCTTCTGCGGTTATGATTAATTTCTTCATCCTGTCAATGAATGCAAATAAAGCCAAAATTAAATATTTATGGGTAATACTAATTCATCTGCACATTTATAGAATATTTCAGAAGCTCTAAAAAGTATAGACATGGATGTCAATAATTACCACAAAATCTAGTTTGTGTTCTTTCCATCTCTAGAATTATTTGAATAATTGAGAACATACTGTGTACCTTTATACAAGACACGTCAATAACTCCAGGAGGCCTCTGAGCATGAAATTGTGTGACATAGAATGTCATCAAATGAGATTCTGGTAAAGATGCCATCCCAATGTTCTATCACTAATTCATCAAATGATTTCTCAAGAATCAAATAAGAAACACTCCATCAGATATTCCCTGCAAAATTGAGGAAAACAAAATTAGGAATGGCCACTTTCTCCTTCACCATATCTTCTAAAAGGTTGATCACCATATCTTCTAAGAGGTTGATCATTAAAATTATTAAATCCACAGTAGTGGGAGTTTCAGCAATGAAACCACTTTGTTCTGAACCAATGCACCCAAAATAACACTCTTAAACTCTTAGTTGTCTAGCTTGACTTCCGTCCTCAAATAAACCTGAAAAGATCTCCCAAATACAAGCACTAATTGACCACAAAAAAAGCCTAATACAAATCCTTTCCCGGACAATCCAATATGCAACCTGCCAAGCAACCCACACTGCATGATTCCTTGCCTCTGCCACATGCTTCCTGGAGAGCATATTTTTAAAATGCAGTAACATGGATCAGGTCTGTGCTGCAAGACTGGAGATGGAGGAATGGAAAGCCCTTATACATGTATGTGACCAGGGATCTTTATGATATAGTAACTTGTAAGGCACACCGCTGACAATGTCCCTTGCTTGAACAAAAGGTGGTGGGTGAAGGATCCTGATGTGTCTTTCCCTTATTTGCATGGGTGGTCACTTGGAGGTTTGCTGGGTTAGTTCCTTGGGTTTCTGACCATGAGTACGGACCAAAGCAGCACTGGATTCTTGTTATGGGTACATTTCAGATGTATTTTCACCCTTAAATGAGCATTATGGGTGCATTCAGACCTCCAGTCAGTAATAAAAAGACATGAAAATTACCATAAATCAATTCTGAGCGCATTTGCAGCAGTAATACAGTAATCAGATGCAAGATTTCAAGTCTGGGCGCAGAACAGCAGCATAACTATGTCTCTGGGCATGTTGCATCAGTAAAAAATCATCTATTGGGGACAAATCAGCAGTCATCAACATCGGTTCTGGGCAGTTCGTATGGCATATTATGTTGATTCTCAAGCACTGTAAGGTGACGCTTTTGCAGGCATAGGGCAGCAGACTTGATCTGGACAGTTTTTAAGTCGAAATGGTGAAATCAGGAAACGCAGTTCTTGCTATATTTGTCAAAGACAAAAAAGTGAAAAAAGAGACCAAAGAAAATTAAACTCAGTGCATTTGGCCTTTTTTCCTACAGGATGGCACCTGCAGACTTGGTTGAGGAGAAAAATAACCTCAAGCTAAACGAGTGAATTAGCTCAACTCACAGGGGAAGGCACCTTGGCCTTTGTTCTGTTAACTTTTCAAAATCAGGCTTAATGTTCACAAGTGGTCTGGACGGATAGCAGACTTGCAGCTCACTTTCTCATCTAATGGAGTTGCCATTTATTTCTTTGAATCACCCTGTTGTCATGATTATTTGAATGGTTGATTTCTGCAAAGGAGGAAACACACAAGGAAATTGTGCTATACTACAAGCTAAAGTCTGGTTAAATATTTGGCGGAGAGGGGGTGCACATCATAGCAGATGTAGAACCAAAGCAATAAGAGAAAAACAACGTGTGGCTGTCACAGGGATCAGCATTAGGATTTAATGATAACAGCAGTTCAGTAGATACTAGATCGATACACATCAGCAAATATTGCCTACTTAGATAGATGATTTGCCTTGCTCGTGAGTGATAATAGATCATATTCTTTGAAGTATTTGCTGGTTCCATGACTTCACAGCACATCAATGGTGGATCAGCAAGTAACAAAATTGCAGTACAGTCTTGACATGTATAGATTGGACACATTCAGGTATTTGGCATGGTTTTACTCCTCTTTTGCTAAGTTTGCTTCAGGACAACAAATTTCATCACACAAAATCTACTAAAAACCAGTTTGCAACTAGGAGAAGTCTCCACATTGTTTTCTCCAAGGGAACATAATGGAGAAGCAAAGCAATAAGAGAAAAAGTCTGGTTAAATATTTGGCAGAGAGGGGGTGCACATCCGAGCTCCATAATAAAATTCTACATATTATCTCAAGATACCCACTGAAATACTCCTAGAAAACAGTGGCCAGCATTGAACATTGTGCCCACTTGACAGTAGAGGCTGTACGGCCTCTTCTACTGCATATCCTTCTCTGTTTTCGTGCACAGAAATACACCAACAGTCTGCTGTACAGTACAGGTACACTGTACAGTCACCTACAGCAGCAACAACCTCAAAAACAGCAGCAAATCTCTTGCCTCATAAACTGTGCCACCTTTCAGCTGTACGGCTTGCTCAAAATACGTATTGTACGGCCTCCATAAATGCTGTACAGACTTGCATTAAGTAGTGAACCATTTCTTGGGATGCATGCACCCTTCCCACGTTGAAAAGTGCGCCCCTCTCACTGCTGTATGGACTGCATTAACTCAGCAGTCTTTTCCTTGAATTGCATGCCCCTCTTCCTCCTTGGAATGCGTGCCCTTCCTGTCTCTTATTCAGCTCCTCACACTCACAAAAGAACTCTCTTGAAAAACATGTGCCTCTCCCTCTCCAACTTCTCTTGGAAGTTGGATGGATAAACAAATGAAGTCTCATACTCCTTTTATTTTTCTCATTAGGGTAACTCCATTGTCTTTTTGAATTCTAGGGCTGAGATTAGATCTTGGCCCACACAATCTAAGGCTGAGATTTATTCTCAAGATGACTTAAATCTCTTAAGTCATAACTATATAAAATCTCCTCTTTTCGAAAAGTCACTTTTACCCTAAATAATTAAAAGCACACTTTATAACTTAAAAGTACGTCTCACTTTCAAATTATAAAGTCACATCATAAAGTACTTCAATAAATGCTCTCATAAAGTCACTTTGTGACACTTAATGAAACTACATTATCGCAGACCCCTGCACCTAGGCACTGGATGCAGGTGTACCTCCAAGCTACAAAATATGCTAACACTCCCTCTTAGTGAGGCAGGTACTGCATGCATCATCTCCGCCTGGATCTGTCTTCAACCATTGCTCTCCAACAGCTGAAGCTCACTCTGAAACTGAAGGTCCCTCGGCCACCTGCCCTGGATCATGTGTTGGACATCTATGCCTGATTACTCTGAACTGAGAGTACTACTCACTCTCTTGCTCGTCCTCAAGTGTCATCTCATACCAGCTCAGTCTCCTCATTGCACTAGATGAATCCTCTACACTGGTTGCTACCACTATTGCCACTGAGTCTGACCTCCCACCAGACTCACCATCCAAAGGATGACCCAATACTCGATAAGTCCTTCCATCTCTGATGCATAGCAATCTTGAAGTTGCACCCCTGCCCTCTCTCACCAGATATATGAGAACATGTCCTTCCAAGTGAAGAACCACATACCCGTCATCCTCCAGAGCTGATACTGAGAGCAATTTCCTTCTCAGCTCAGGAACAAGCAGCACTCCGCCAACCTCCAGATATCCTCCAGACTCGAGTTGGAATAGAACACTTCCAACTCCTTCTACTACATGGGTGTCGGCATACCCATCCTCATATGGTGTGCTGCTCTGCCATCTATGTACCATACTCCAGTGTCCGCACACTCAGCTACACTACTACCAGAAAGACCTGAGACGAGCGAGAATTCCGTCTCGAATTTCCTCGCATATTATTCCACCTCGGTTGAAGTGGCAATCTCGATCACTTATTTCTTCTTGTTCTTCTTTTTGTTAGGACACTGCCCAGCATAGTGACCATAACCATGGCAAGCAAAACATCTCACTTTGCTCATGTCCTTCTTAGACTTGGCTCCACTATTCGAGCCATTCCTCTTCTTCTTGCCCTTAGCTACAAGGGCTACATTCTCCTCATCCTCCTGATTGTGAAATGAATTTCTCTGCACAAATCCTCTCCAAGTCTCCTCCTGAACAAAGTCATCCCAAAGCCGATCCCAGGAAGGCATTTTCTCCCTTGCCACAATGGCCTCCACGAAAAAAGCCCATGACTTGGCCACGCCATTCAAGGCTATCCGCACTAGCTCATGATCAGGTACCATCTCCCCAACTGTTCCAAGCTCATCTCTCACCTGAATGATCCTAGTAAGGTAAGATGTCACATTCTCAGATTCAGCCATCTTGATGCTTTCCAGCTTCTCTCTCAGTACCATCTTCCGGTTTTCATTGGAACTCGAGTACATGCGGGTTAAGGCATCCCACATTTGATAAGCATTGTCCTTACCAGTCACGTGTGAAGAAAATCTGACTTAAAGATGGAATTATTCATATACACATTGTGTCAAACATTTTCAGAACCTAAGGTTTTAATTTAAATTATTGATAAATAAAACCACACTTCTGAAAATGACTTCAAGATTCTGTCAAATACTGAAATAACTTCCAAGCAGATGGACACAATAATTTTGGTCTAATGACCGAGCAAAACCCCACTGCTTGGGGAAAACCCTAGAAAAAAAAATTTCATTAAAGGGGAAAATCTCAAAAAAATTTCAACAACTCAGAAAAATTATTCTTCTATCCCTTACAGGCAAAATTTCCAGAATCACATCAACAGCAAAATACCTCAAAAAACGTGCCAGCAATGTAGTACGGCCTGCTGTACCTTCACACATGCGAGTACAGTCTGTACGGATCTGTCACACGTGTGACTGTACGGATCTGTCCTTTCTGTATTTTCTGCCACCTCGAAATTCGTGTCACAGCCAGCAATAAATTCTGTACGACCTGTCAGTCTTTTTCTGTACTTTCTGCCTCGGGAAATGTGCCCACACGTGGCTGTACAGACTACTTTAGACTGTAATTAATTCTGCATTAAATGCTGTCACTTGCATTGGAAATCGTGCCAAGGGTTTTCTTTCTCTCCTTTGGCCTTCAACCTCTCTCTCTCCTCAATAATGGTGAGTGTCTTTCATTTGTCCTCTCTCATTGTTTTATACTTAAATTTTGTAACTACTTTCATCAACTACCTAATCTAAGGTTGAAAATCATTTACAAAATCAAGGGTTTACAACTTATCTCACTTTTAATAATTAAACGCTTTAATTATTAAATACATCTTTTAAGTGAGACGCACTTTTCTAAAGTATAAAAACATTCACTTTATTTACATAAAATGTCACATTGCTACATAAATACATAAGGACAAAAATCTCTAGTCCTTTCATCACACTCACACCAAAAACATGAAAGGACCTTCAGAGTTAACTTTTCAACAACGTGCGGGATCACATGGTCCTTCAATACATCAAGGATAATTCTCTTAGCCTTGATGTTCTTCTTTCTAAGGCTGCCTTAGCAACTACATTTGTAGATACGGGTACCACCACCAGATTAGCCTGAGTGCTATTCACAATGTCCCACAACTCATTCTCCTGCAGAATCAGCACAATCCTTGCTTTCCAAGAACTGAAGTTGGCTGCCCGATCGAACATGTCCTCTATCCTCAACCCAGTGGCCATCTCACTGAAAAAGCAAATAAAAGAAATCTGCCTGGTGACCAAAAGTTTCTCTCTCTACAAGTTTGCAAACTCAGCCTACAAGACAAAGGCAATCTCTGCCCACCTGTCCCAAACTTCAACTCAGCTATCATAATCAGCAAAACACATGCACCTACAGCTGCTACAGAGTCAAAATCAGTCCTGCTCATGCAAATCTCTTGCACTCTCTGCTATACCAACAATCTACTGAAAAATCAGAAAACTCAGCTCTGATACCATGTTAAAAATCTCAAAATCTGTTCAAGACTTCACACACAGATTTCGTCAAACACTTAATGTACCTCTGATATTAAACTTCTACAGGCATACAAACTACCACATTTCACTGGCATTCACTTTATATGCATCTGTAAGCTAATATACTGTTCATCAAGCAACTTTAGCGGCGTAAAATCATAAAAAACAGCAGACTATCCAATATGTTAAGAGACGGAAATTTATAACAGCATACTGTAAAAACACTTTAACACAGAGATTTTGGTCAACAGTGACCCTGGAAAAACCCACAAGGGAAAAACCAGTCCAAGAGAGATATTTTATCATGGAGCTCAGAAGAAATAATACACAGCAGTACTATTCAGCATTTAGTACAGGGTACTTATCTCAAGATACCCACTAAAATACTCCTAAAAAACAGTGCCCAGCATTGAACATTGTGCCCGCTTGACAATACAGGCTGTACAGCCTCTTCTACAGCATATCCTTCTCAGTTTTCGTGCATAGAAATACATCAGCAGTCTGCTGTACAGTACAGGTACACTGTACAGTCGCCTACAGAAGCAACAACCTCAAAAACAGCAACAAATCTATTGCCTCGTAAACTGTGCCACCTTCCAGTTGTACAGCTTGCTCAAAATCCGTACTGTACGGCCTCCATAAATGTTGTACAGACTTGCATTAAGAGCTGAACCCTTTCTTGGGATACGAGCACCCTTCCCACCTTGAAAAGTGCGCCCCTCTCACTGTTGTACGGACTGCATTAACACAGCAGTCTTTTCCTTGAAGTGCATGCCCCTCTTCCTCCTTGGAACGTGTGCCCTTCCTGTCTCTTACTGAGCTCCTCACACTCACAAAAGAACTCTCTTGGAAAATGTGTGCCTCCCCCTCTCCAACTTGTCTTGGATTGATAAACAAATGAAGTCTCACACTCCTTTTATTTTTCTCATTAAGGTAAATCCATTGACTTTCAAATCCTGGGGCTAAGATTAGATCTTGGCCCACAAGATCTAAGACTGAGATTTATTCTCAAGATGACTAAAATCTCTTAAGTCATAACTATATAAAATCTCCAATTTTCGAAAAGTCACTTTTACCCTAAATAATTATAAGTACACTTTATAACTTAAAAGTCACTTTATAAACTTAATAAAGTACATGTCACTTTCAAATTATAAAGTCACATCATAAAGTACTTCAATAAATGTTCTCATAAAGTCACTAATGAGACTACATCATCTCGGACCCCTGCACCTAGGCACTGTATGCAGGAGTTACCTCTGAGCTACAAAATGCTAAGAGAATGGACTGCAACTGTAAGCTAGTTGGGAAGGATTAATATGGATACTGCTTCATGGCATCCAAGAATTTCACGGCTCTGAATCAATTGCAACAACATACCAAGCAAGTATGATGATGTTTTGGGTTGAACTGTTGCAGAGAACGGAGGTTTAGGGTTTTCAGGGTTCTTGGAGAAGATTGTGATGGAGTTAGACCAGGTTGACTATTCAACAAACCCAAATGAAGGTTCATCAATTTTTGTCGCTGATCGTTTAGGGGTGAATATGCTTGGACGAAACCCTCCAGGTGGGCCTCTAAGGATATGTAAAATTTCCAAGTATGACTCGCTTCCAATATCCCAGACTTAGAAAATATGCCAGTTGACGATGGAGGCACACAGGTTTTGTTTTGAATGACGTCCCTGGCAGGAGTTCTGGCTTCTCTTTAAGGGCGTCAGTAATCGAGGGTATGTCCAAGCTGTAAACTTTCACTGAACTGGTCGGGGAGAAGGTACAAGATAGGGATGAACTTTAAACCTGTCAGAGATCTGAGTTTGAGAAACAAGTCATCTCTTTGCTGGAACAACTCTGTTCATTTGTTGCAGGCCCGAGGGTGGAAAAGGAGAATGTAGAGGATGCCACCTTCAAGAAAAGCATGGTGTTTTGCCAAGAGATGATAATGAAGGAAATGCTACAAAGACTTTTATCAGTACTTATTGAAGAAGAAATGCAGAACCCAGTAGCCCACGGAAATGGTATGCAGCCCGATTTTGTCTAGTTGATCAGCTCAAAGGAGCCACCAGTAAAATAATCTTTGGTGATTATTTTGGTTTATTCTGGATTCTGTCAAACTTTTTCTGTTCTCTCAAGTATGCCTTGGTTTTAGGTACATGTCTATAATTACCTGTGGAAAGGGGCAATTGTCACAGTCCCGAATTAGTAATCGACTAGCTATGAAGAATTTACCTGGAACTCTCTTACAAAGAATCTGATATATAACTAAAAAATGAATCGTCTTTTCTGATCCAAAAAGAAAAACAGATGGATAATGAACAATAGGGATTAACCAATGGCTGCAGGTTCAATGATGAGGGTATTGGCTCGTTGCCCCATCCACACAATTTCATGTCCTGGGCAACTTTGACAGAACAATTACCCCCCATTGTGAGAGGTTAGTTGAATGTAAGTTTGACCCTCTCTGGATGATTAACCCTTTATGGGCTGAGTCCGCGATGGCTCCAAAGGATTCATGACGCTGTTGATTTTAGGCTAAAACTCGGGAATAATGCTTCTGGACCGCCATCATTGACATTTAGGGATTTCGAAACTGGTATAGATGGGATTCCGTGAACTGTAATTAATGGTTTAAGAAATGACAAAAAATGTTACCTGGTTTAAGCACTGGATGGCGAGGTTTGGCAGAGATGAATGCGGATCTCCTTGAGATATCGAGACAATTGTGCTCTCTACGCCATTTTCCTTCCCCGATGTGATTATTGTTGTCGCCTCCGCGTTCCCTTGCTCGCTGAACGACCTAGGCAGCTAGGTGTGTCGTTTGCATCTATGACTTCTGTGTTTTGTCTGTGTGTTTCAAGCATGCAGCACACGTTCAAGTCCAACTCCTTTGACAGTCACGAAAATTAACTTTTTAAGCACCATTTGACTATAAGATATTAATTTTAACTTTGTAAGCAACAAATAAATTTATGTTTTCTTAATTTTAAATTCTTAAGTAACCAATAAATTTGGTTTTTTTAATTGTGGTTTAATAAATGTAAAGTTTAAGAATATAAACTATTGGGTTGAAATTAAAAATAGATTGGGTTAAAATAAAAAATGGATAGGTGCATATTTATTTGTATATTAAAATTTTTAAATTTAATCTATGAGTTTATAATTCGATCTACTACTTTTGATACAATTCCTAGATACATACATAGAAATAACTTTCACATCTGATTGTATAAGCAGTAATACACAAACTCAATACATAAACTCATTTAACTATCTAACATGCGAAGCGGAACTCGAAACCAAATGCACAATTTAGCACAATGAATTACCTTGGAAACCCCAGTGGAGTAAACCAACAAACTAGGGCTTTCTTTTATCTTGAGCCAGAGAAAATAAGAATGATTACAATCAGCTTTATCATATAACAGAAGAACCTGATGCCTTGGAAAGGTGTGCTAGATCTCAGGGAGAAATCATCAATACTCAACCGCTACAACTATCTCTGAAGGAATGTGCCCCTCTGTCACATGTGTTTCCAATCTGATAAGTGCACCTTTTGTTTGCTCTAATCTCTGATGGAATCAAGTCTACTGCCTAGGGAAGTGTGCCCTTCTCAGTCTCTGAAAAGTGAGCCCCTGTCTTCCTCTGATATCTCAATTATGGTAGAATGCACCCCTCACTCTCTAGAATGCGCCCCTATCTAACTGCCCCCTCTAACTCCTCAATGGATACGCCCTCTGATTGTCATTTAATCTCTAAATGATCAAGGAACCCTCCTATCGCCCTTGGAAGGATGTGGCTCACTTCTCTCAGCCCTCTCAGCCTCGAGAATGTGCCATCTCTCATAAAAAGTGTGCCCCACCTTGAGAATTGTGCCCTCCTCTCTCATAAATGCACCCCTTCTATCTGGCTCTTTAATCTCTGAAGTCTGTCTTGAATTCCTTTACTTTACCCCCTGCCTCCTTTTAATAGTTGTAATGGCTGATTAGGGTTCCAAATCCCTAATTTGTTGTGCATGCAAAAACACACTTCTGCATTAAAAAATATCGCATGTAAAAAGGTAAAAGTCTCTGAAACTTCTGCATGCATCCCCCACTGAAGCCATGCAGTCTAGTAGAGTGTTTCTCACGCACTACATCCATGCCTACTCAAGTAATGTCCCTTCATGCAAGGCATGATCATGAAGGACATCCTAAGATACCTATCTCAACACTCGCTCTTAGTGAGGGAGGTCCTTCTAGCACCCGGATCTATCAAATCCTTTGTTGCTGCAATTGTTCCCTCTAGACTGGCTACATCTGTTGCACTCTAATCTGATAATCCATGAATCTCCTCCATCAATGTCATCTTGAGAAAAGCCTCACGCTCTCCCTTTGCCACTGACATTGATCCATGCTCTAGACTCCCTTTAGATCTCTACTCCAAAATCCCTTTGAAGTTGTCCATAGGTTGATCCACCATCATGTTCCTGACTCTCTTGCTCTGAGATGTCTCATCCTGCTCCTGAGCCTCCATTAGATTCAAATTATACCAACTAACCCTCTTGCCAAAACTAGAAGAAGTAGCTTCTCTCTCACTCCCCTAAACTAAGATTGACTACTCGGCGCCACTTCAATCCTTGGAGCCTCTTGCTCTCTGTATGTCTCAGCCACTGATGTAGATTCTAATATCCACCCAAAACCTCCTAATGTAGGCTAGCCACTCACTACATACTCATGATCCACCCGATGACCCATCAACACTGGCTCAATTAGATCCACTCCCAATACATAGGTAAAGATGTGTCCACTCTTGAAAAACACCGCATACCCCACATCCTCCAAGGCTAGAACTGAAAGTCTGTTGTCCTTTAGCCCTGGAACATATAGTACTTCTGACACCTCCAGAAGCTCTCCAAACTCGAGTTGGAACCTTACTCATCCCACTCCTTTTACTACATGCATTGTGCCCTCTACACTCTATACAAGTTGATATGGACCAGTCTCTAATAAGAGGAATGCATCTCACCTTTTGTCATGTGTCTACAACATCCACTGTCAACTATCCACTTCTCATCAACCTCTACCTCATGTTTATTACTATCACAACCTAACTCAAAAGAAACAAGGGAGAACTCTTTCTCGAACTTTGCAGTGAACTCTTCCACCTCAGCAGAAGTTGTTGCAACCTGTCCTTCTTGCCCTTCTTCTTATGAGGACATTGGCTTGCATAACAACCAAACTCATTGCATGTATAACATTGAATCTTACTCAGAACCTTCTCACCCTTCGAAGCAGATCCTCCTTTGAAGTTCTTCTTACCTTTTCCCTTACCTCTGCTCACAAGTGCTATGTTTTCCTCATCATCACCAATCTTGTGGTCCGACTGACTTGATCCCAATATCAACTCCTCTTAAGTGAAATCATCCCACAATCTATCCCAAGTGGGAAGATTCTCTCTAGCGACAATGCAACGAACAAAGGTCTCCCATGGTTTGGAGAAGCCTTTCAAGACTGACCGCGCCATCTCTACATCTGCAATCTTCACCCACACTATAGCAAGTTCATCTCGAACTTGTGTCACTCTCGTAAGATATGCTACAATTGGCTCATCCTTGAGCATCTTTATACTCTAAAGTTTTTCCAGCAACACCATTTTTTTTGTATTCATTGTCGCTCTGAAAACGCTTTGTCAAAGCTACCCACATCTCATAGGCATGATTATTTTCGCTCACATGCGGAATCGTATGATCCTTCACGGAATCTAGAAGGATTCACTTGGCCTTCACCTTCTTCTTTGTACACAACCAAATCCGTAACGGTAATGGGATCTTTGACAATATCCCACAACTTATTCTCTTCCAACAATAGTGTGATCCTCTCCTTCCATGCACTGAAGTTGGTTGACCCATCCAACCTATCTTCAAACCTCAGTCCAGTCGCCATGACCCTATAGATCTGAAGGACTGTGATTCAAACCCTTGAATCAAAATATATTGTGCACTCTCTACAAAATCATTGTGCAATCCCTTAGTTTTTCTCAAAGACAACGCTCTGATACCATGTTAATTTAATCTATGAGTTTATAATTTGATCTACTACTTTCAATACAATTCCCAGATACATACACAGAAATAACCTTTAGATGTGATTGTATAAGCAGGAATACATAAACTCATTTATCTGTCTAACATGCGCACCGAAACTAGAAACCAAACACACAATTTAACACAATGATTTACACTGGAAACCCCAACGAGGGAAACCAACAAACCAGGGCTTTCTTTTATCTTGAGCCAGAGAAAATGAGAATGATTACAATCAGCTTTATCATGTAACAGAAGAACCTAATGCCTTGGAAAGGCGTGCTAGATCTCAGGGATAAATCCTCAATACTCAACAGCTGCAACTGTCTCTAAAGGAATGCGCCCCTCTGTCACACGTCTGTCCAATCTAACAAGTGCGCCCTCTGTCATCTCTGATCTATGATGGAATCAAGTCTACTGCCTAGGGAAGTGCGCCCCTTCTCAGTCTCTGAAATGTGGGCCCCTGTCTTCCTCTATTATCTCAGTTATGGAAGAATGCACCCCTCACTCTCTGGAATGCACCCCTATTTGACTGCCCCCTATGTCTGCTCAATGGATACACCCTCTAACTGTCACTCAGTCTTTGAATTATCAAGTCACCCTCCTATCACTCTTTGAAGGATGTGCCTTGTTACCTCCTAATTTGTACATTAGTTGGATTTCCTGTGAGCCTCCAAAGTTGTGGACATGTCAAATGTTCATCGTCGATGCTTAGAAGTTCAGAAGTCATTATAGGCCCATTTTTTGGCCCCTTTTTAATAATTGCATGCTCACACCCCCTTGGGGATATTGTAAAAATGTACTAGCATGACAGTCTTTTGTAAAGAGCTTGGATTCCTAAGACTTAGACATCAATTGAATCATTCCATGGTGTTTTTTCCCTTGTCAATTATGCAATGTTGAATAAGCGATGTATAATCGACGAGTTTTTCACCCGCTCCTCCAAAGTTGGAATGGTCGTCTTGGTGGTTAGGCCTTAGAATGTTATTAAAGCTCATGTGTCAATGTTTATGAGCATGCTAAACACATAATTGAGTCATTATGAACATGCGTTAGGTCCCTTAGGATTTTCTTTCAGTTATGAGAAAGTAATTTTTTTCCATAAAACGGATAAATTTTTAATGATTTAATTAAAAAATCCCAAAAAGTCATAAAAGTGTGGTCTAGAGGGAGAATTTGCCATGGGGGTGCTCTTTTTCTAACCCAGAGCACCCATAAAACCCCAAAACCCACTTTTACTAAGTTTTAAGTGATTATTTTTCACTTTAATAAAAATTATCTTGAAAATATTAAAAGAGAATTAAAAAATTAAAGATATGGAGAAAATGAAATTTCCTAGAATTAAGGAAATTTGTCCAAATAAAGGGTTTCCTAGAATTAAGGAAATTTGTCCAAATAAAGGGCCAGTTGTGATTGCAATCACCATCGGAGATGAAATCAATCAAATCCCAGCAATTTCAGTTAAGATTCGAAGCACACAGAGTGAATCTCGGTTAGAGGATGCGCTCTCCTCTCTTGTTTGGCGACTTTTGCTTATTTGGCACTCTCTTGTTGGTTGGTGATTGTTCCAAGGTTGAGAGGGGCGCCCCTCTTGTGAGGCGGTTGCCACCTCTTCCAATCACATCAACCAAGGCTTTTTTAAAGGCTTAGTTCAAGCCTAAATCTCTCCATGCATCAAGGGATGCGCCCCTCACCCTAATGCGCCCCCCTCTTCCCTTGTAAACTCTATTTGAGCAAGGCTCTTGCTCCATTGTTATGATGGATGCAAGGAACCTATGCCATTGTACTGTTGTAATTGTCATTATTGGAATAAAGTTGAAGGCTTTGGAGGCTCATGAAGTGTAACAAATATGTGCATGTGTTGATGTTATGAGGTAATAGTGTTGCAATTTATTCTTTCTTTGTGTATATTAGTGATCAGTCTGGCTTAGAGGGCTCTCTATAGCACATAGGGTAAACATTTGACGCTTTCAAGTTGTTTATTTACTATTATGTCTTATACATCTAAGAGTTTATGTTTTATTCAACTATATTTCATAATCTTTTAGATTTCTAACATTGGGATGTACCAGATCTAAGCTAGCTTGTTGTAAGTTTGATAAGTTGTGCAGGTTGCTATTCCCAAGCGAAAGGTTGAGCTCAGTTGCATCTTTCGTTCCTTTGGACTCTCTACCGCATGAACACATAATCTTTTCTCGTTCCATCAACAGCTCTCCAAGCCTGCAAAAAGATTAAAAACTTGAGCAAGATCTCTCTTCTCCCATCTTTCAGAACTTAAAACCCTATTTTGAGTTAGTTGTTTCCTTACAAGTAAATCGAATCTAGAAAAGTTGTATTATTCATCATTTACTTGCTTAGTACTAGATCTAAAAGAGCTTAAAATTTCCATTTTAAAAGATAGATCTAAGTACTAGTTTCCTTATTACTTGAAGCATTAATTTTTCCAAGCTTTTTACAAGTATCAAGGTTGTTATTTTAAGTGATTTTAGCTAACAATACTAACTTTTATCCAAGTTTTATGTTTGCTGGTTTTTGTTTTTTTTTTTGTCTTAGGAAAGTGGAAGATTTTGAGCAACTTTGGATATTTGGGCTTTCAAAGAAGACTTGTTTCAAGTCCATTTATTTTTAGCTTTTCCCAAAGCTTGCTAAAGTTTCTTGAATCCCATTTAAGGGATCAAGAGCAATCTCAATCGGAGATTTAATTTGTAATAAATTTAATAAAAAGCAAGTGGGATTTAAGGCTCCCACAACCCCTTCCCCCATTTGGGGGAAGCTTGTATCTGCATCCTTTGCTTTATTGCTTTTAGTTAGTATTTTTGTGCTAGATTAGATTTTAATTTTCGTAATTATATCTAAGCTCAATTTCATGCTTTTTTCTTTACATTTTTTGTGGAAAATAAATAGTAACCCCTACGCTTTCCCGAGTTACAGTTCGTGGATAAGGGCTTGCCCGAGTACTGAACTGGAAAGAGATTCATAGGTAGTAATTAGAGAACACTTGTTTATTTTTGTTTTGCCTTTATTTATTCCATTGTTAAAAAAACATTGATAAAACTCTTAAAATCAAGACTCCATTCTGTATGTTCTACACCTCTGCAGTTCCTCCGACCAATTGGATGCATCAAAAGGAATTGGAAGTGACTAGTAATTAGTTTTCATAATCACTCAATTAACCTCCCTAACAGAAATCCGACGTTATTTTCGAATTCACTCTTGTGTGGGGAAAGTTTGCAAAGGAAGCGGGAACCACTAGAATGTGATCCCGAGGCCCCGTCGGGCTACACCCTTGTTTGGTGTAGTGTTGGACATCCCCCTGTGACTCCATCTAGCCCACATGTCCTTGTGGGGAGCCACCTAGAGCGAAATCCAGACATATTCCCACGTATCGCAAGGTATATCGGGAATCCCCCTTTTCCCTTTAATCAACTCATTAAATCCAAATAAACTTAAAATCGACCAATTACAATTGCAAAACTCTTACAACTATCAACAACTTTGTTATATTTTATGACTCCATTGGCACTGGTTAATCACTCTATCATTATTTGCTTTCAATCATTTATATTATGAATGCCATACATTGTTGTATATGTTGTTGATATTTAATCAATATTACTTTGCAATTCCTTGTTTCGATCAATTGTTATTCTAGAACTCCTAAAAACAATCTCGTCCATCCGTAACAACTAAAACGCAACTAAGAGCCTTATAAACTCTTAAGTAGGGTCTAACCCCCTTGGATTCGATTAGGATTTTTCCTAGACTGAGGAATCAGGATCAGGTGACATCACCTGACTCGAGACTTACCCCCAAGGACACACCTAGCAGCTTTGAAATATTTCTGCTGCGTTTCCCCTCTGGTGTGTTTTCAGTGACAACATTGGTGTGCTTTTCAGTGGAAACATGCCTCAATTCTCTCAGCCCTCCCAACCTCAAGAATGTGCCCTCTCTCAATGAAGTGTGCCCCCACCTCGTGAATTATGCCCTCCTCTCTCATAAATCCACCCCCTCTCTCTGGCTCTTCAATCTCTGAAGTTTGACTTGAGTTCCTTTACCTTTACCCCCTTCCTCCTTTTAATATCTTTAGTGTCTGATTAAGGTTCCAAATCCCTAATTTGTTTTGCATGCAAAATCACACTTCTACATTAAAAATTCACACTACCGCATGAAAAAATCTCGCATGTAAAAAGGTAAAAGTCTATGAAACTTCTGCATGCTTCCCCCACTGAAGCCATGCAGTCTGGTAGTGTTTCTCACACACTACATCCATGCCTACTCAAGTAATGTCCCTTCATGCTAGGCATGATCATGGTAGTGTTTCTCACACACTACATCCATGCCTACTCAAGTAATGTCCCTTCATGCTAGGCATGATCATGAAGGACACCCTGAGATACCAATCTCAACAAAAATGTCTTTTGGAGATGGTTCCTTTTATTATATGGGGATCCCTTCACTTTAGTATTTATCTACGTTTTGAATTGAAAATAGGTAATTGTGTTTAACAAATTGCCAAGAATGGTATTTTTGTACCTGTCATTGATATTACTTATCGAGATATAAAGCTTTATAGATAGTGGTATGAATAAGTGGATTACTTATATGACAGGTGGAGTACTTATTTTTTGATAAAACTGGCACTCTAACAAGGAACTGTATGGAGTTTTTCAAATGTTCTATTGGTAGAAAGGTATATGGCACAGGGGTAACACAGGTTGAGAGAGCAGTGGTCCACCGCAACAGTGTGAAACTCGAGGAGGTTGGTTTATTATGTTGGTTTCTTGAGGGTTTGATTAAGATAGATAATACATTTCTTCATATGTTTTTCCTATGAGAGTATTATATGAAGCATGTTATATTATAGATTGCCAATTGCACTTATGTAATTGTATTCACCCCTTGTATTGTCTTTTTCAGGTTTGAAGATCAGTTGATTCCATGCATGAAAAGGGTTTCAACTTTGATGATACAAGATTGATGTGTGGTGCTTGGAAAAATGCGTGTGATCCTTATATTTGCAAGGTTGAATTGACATTGGATAGATGCAGAAATTTGCAAGGTTATTTGTTATATATTCATTGTTAAGTATATGTCAGTCAAAAAACGGATTTCACGTCAATTGTTATCTAAAAATGACATACATGTCTATGTAATTTGAGGTTTATGTAATACGTCTATGTGTGTCTCTATATGGATATGTGTATTCAACAACGTTCCACCTGGGTGCCTATGTGTCGATACAGATACTCACATAAAATTAACCTTATGTGCATGCTCAACTTCTAAGCACTAGACTGGGAGCTGATTTTGTAACTTTATGTCATGTAATTTTGTTGAGCACACCACTTATGGAACTAGGTCGATGGATGAGCTCTACAACTTGGCATATGTAGAAATTTTTAATTTGACAAATTTGGTTTTAAAAATGTATTTCCCTAAAAATTGAATTATAATAAGAAGAAAATAATAGAAAATACTCTATGACATAATGAAAACCATAGCTGATAACATTGGCAATGGAAGGAGTAACAATCAACATCAAGAATTGTGCATTGTGGTATCTCATTTGGCTGTGATCGGGAGGGGGATTGATAGTGATCAACTCTACTAACTGTAACATCAGCGCAGAGGTATCGAGGAAGGAACCTGCGGACTAAAGGATGGGTTGACATCGATTGTAGGGAAGGAGATCCGATCGCAGGCTTGACATGCATAGCATCGATCGGATCATTGCCCTGATCGTTGGAGACTTCGAGATCAATAGAAATTTTGGTCCTTAGTGGAGATATGGAGGATAAGGGAGCTTCTTCTCTTCCACCACTGCTTTCGCCTGAAGTTGAAGTGTTCAAGAGATTAGTAGCTTCCCAACCGAAAAGAAAGGCGCAGGATCTCTCAAAATTTGTCAAGAGAATTGATGAAATACTGGCGTTGGCCCTCACCCCGGAAGGGCTAGTGAAAGTGGCGGTATCTCTCGCAAAAAGAGCTCTGGTAGGGAAGTTTACAGGTTTGTGACCCTCCCCTAAATCTATCGAAGCCTGGGTTCATAAAAATTGGAGACCTCTTATTTCAAACAGTGTTACCTCTTACTTTCTGGGTCGCAGATTCTTCCTGTTCGAGTTTATTTCAAAAGAAGACAAGGATTTGATCTTCAGAAATGGATCCTGCTTTATGGGGCCACAAGGCCTATATTTCAACAGATGGACTCGAGATTTCGATCCTTCGAAGGATGTCCCAACAGCAGTTATGGTTTGGGTTAGGCTTCCGAACTTGCCAATTCACTGCTGGAACTGGGAATCCTTACAGTATATCGGGAATACCTTAGGGAAATTCATAGATCGGGAAAATACAAAGGATCAATATGCTTGTGCACGAATCTGTGTGTAAGTGGACTTGGAAGTAAGGTTACCAGAGGTCATCAAAATCACAGTAGGAAGTTGGTCACACGTGCAAAAACTAGATTACGAGCAACTCCCGTTTAAGTGCAGAGGGTGCCATGAGTATGGACATTTTGCCAAGAGTTGTCCCAAAAAAGTAGCCCCATAAAAAGAGAGAGGAAGGATGGAAACAAATCAATAATCCCATAATCAACCCTAAAGCAGGAGCAAAAACTCAAGGAGGGGGGAAAGGGAAAGCACAACAAACAAATCCAGGGAGCTCAAGCACGACTAAGGAAAATTCAAAGGAACAAGAGAACAATTTTGCAATCTTGGGATCGACACAAGAGGAGGTTCAGGAAGGGGATCCGAAGATCTTACCAGGGAAAATCAATCCCCCCTCCCTAAGGAGAGGGGACCCAACGGGAGAATCCCCAAAAAAATCTTAACCTACTCCTGAGTAGGAAGAACAACACTAAGATGAATCTAGGGAGGAAGGGGAAATATGATACTCTCAACACACACCCCGGAGATCTACTAGAGGAAGGAAAAGGACCGATAAAGGAGGGAACAAGAAACATACAAGGACAAACTACAAGGAAGCCAACCGACTTTAGAAAAAATGTTGGCAAGAAACCACAACGTAACAAGAAATCAAGGTCAGGGCCCTAAAGGAGCCCCTCAGTCCAAAAAATTAAGTGATGTAGATAGTCTCCTGGAATTGTAGAGGGATGGGGAGCAAGTGGAAAGAAGGAGCAATGAAGAGATTGGCAAGAACATAAAATCCCGACATTCTTCTCATCCAGGAGACAAAAATGGAGGAAAATGATTTTCTCCAAAGTAACAAGCAATTATAGAATAAAGGGGGAGGACAAGCAGTCTCATCCAGGGGAGCCTCATGAGGTCTGGGCATTCTGTGGAATGAATCAATCTTTGTGAAGATACAAGAAAGGAAAAATACTCATTGGATATTCATACAATTTCTTCACCAAGAATAAAAGAAATTGTAAGCTTGTTTAATATATATGCCTCGGTTGAAGATATTTTCATCAAAAGGAAAATTGGAACTGCTGCCCTCAGCCCCGTTGGCTACGTGCCCTAGGCATCATTCTTTCCTGCTTGCTTTGTCCTCGGCCCTGTTTTGGCTGCATGCCCTAGGCATGCCTCCACTGACTGCGCTTGATCCGTTTGTGCTGGCTCCCCTGGTCGTGCTTCCGTTCCTCTTGAATCCCCCCTCACCTTGTTCCACCCTCGCCGCCCTGGATTCCCTTCTCTTCTCCCTCCCCGCCCGTCCCTCTCACCCCCTTGCCTCCAATGGCTTCTGAGTTCAATAGCCCTCCCCCCGATCTTGCTAATTTCCTGAATCTTGTAGTCGCACAAGGGAAGAAGCCACTTTCCTCCTCTCAACAAAAGTTTGTGAGGAAGCTCAATGAGATTCCTACTGTCACCTTACCGGTTGACATACCCTGCAAGACAACTCTCAACCTGTCAGAACGGGGTTTGATCGACCAGTTCATAGGCCTCAGGCCCTCCCTGAAATCCATCGAACACTAGGGGTAGAAAAAATGGAGACCCTTGATTACTGAAGACGTCAAATCCTTTTTTTATGGGAAAAGGTTTCTTTGCATTCATTTTCGAATCTAAATAGGACCGCGAACTCATCTTCAGAAACAAACCTTGTTTTATGGGCCCTCAAGGACTCTATATGAACAAGTGGACCCCGAGCTTCGATCCAACCCATGACATCCCCTCTATTGTTCCTGCTTGGGTGAGACTCCCTCACTTACCCCTTCATTGTTGGAATAATGAGTCTTTAGAATCCATCGGGAATGCATTGGGAAAATACCTCGACAAAGCTGATCGGAAAGACCAATACTCATGCGTGAGAATCTGCATCGAAGTAGATCTGGAACACGGACTCCCAGAAGTAATAAATCTAACCGTAGCTGATTGGACACACATACAAGAGCTTGACTACGAACAAATTCCATTCAAATGCAAGTTCTGCCATGAATATGGCCATTTTGCTCGATCATGCAAAAAGAAGCCAACGAATCCGGAATCAAACAGGAAGAAAGAGCAATGGACGGCCATAAAAAAAATGGCAAATCAGGTACGAAACCCCACTCAAAAAGCTCAAATATATAGAAATCTTATCAACAACACCAAGATTCGACGGCCTCGAACAACAGGAACAGATTCAAGGTTCTAGAAATAATCGAAATCCATGAAACCCCTGAGGTCGAAGAAGAAGGAGAGTTGTGTGAAGAACAAAACTCTCAAACAATCCCTCTCGCCCATGAAGCCCCGAAGATCCCCCTGTCTCTGAATTCCCTAGCCCCACCAGATCTATCTTGATCAAAGATGCACCATCCTATGCTGAAATCACTAAAGCAAGAACTCCCAATTCCCCCTCCTTAGAAGAAGAACCCATTGACAAATCATCCAAAAAAACAGGTCGGAAATCTATCAAAGAATTGAGGGAAGAAGAAGTTGAGCGTGAGAAAGTCCAAGGATCCCAAGCCACCATAGACATGGTTTTCAGCAGAAACACCAGGGCCAGAGGTGCAGGAAAGAAATATGGAGATCTAGCAGGAGGAACCCCCTCCTCCATCAATAATCCTAGATGATGAAGCTGGTCTCTTGGAATTGCATAGGTTTAGGCAATCCCTACAAAATCGACGCAGTAAAAGACCTTCAAAAAATTGATATGCTTGATCTTCTTTTACTCCAAGAGACCAAACTCGATGACAATACAGACTTAGCTATTGGTAATGCAAAATGGAAAAAAAATACAGGGTACGCAGTCAGTGCCAGAGGAGCCTCTGGAGGATTGGCAATCTTATGGACAGCCGAAAATTTTCATCTCCACAATTCCTTTGCCACGCAGCATTGGATTTATACTGAACTCACCCACATTCAGAGCAACAAGCACATTGCTCTCTTTAACATGTACGTACCCAACCTCTATTATGAAAAGAGAGATTGCTGGAATCTGTTACAAGAATTTTTGGATGTTTACAGCCCCTAGGACATCATTCACTAGTACAAAATGAGAGATAAGTGACTGGGTGACTAAAAAAGTTAGTCAACATAGTTTTTTCAAGGGATAAATGACCAAAAATGAACAATTTTAAGTGAGCCAACCATAAATGACTAAAATAAACGACTAAGTTAGTCACAGGATAAAATATATGGCTAGATTACAAGTGACTAAAATAAAAATGACTAATGTAAACGACTAATTTAGTCACAAGAATACAAATATGACTAGCTAACAATGAATTAGACGTTTATGTTAGTCATTTTTAGTTGTGTCACCATAACAATGGAAAATTACAATTTTGACAATGAATTTGTACAATTTGCTAAATTTTAACACTGTAGATGGATTCAGAGAGCTCCCAAAGGGGGCCTCTTTTGGGGCTCTCTGAATCCATCTGCAGCGTTAAAATTTAGTAAATTGTAACATTGTAGATGGATTTAGAGACCCGAGTGACGTTAATTGTGTCACTCGACAATGAAAAAGTGCAATTTTGAAAATGAATTGGAAAGGATCTTTGAATCCATCTTGCAGTGTTTAGTAAATCGTAACACTATAGATGGATTCGTGAGAGACCCCCTATGTCACTACGCTTGTGCTAGTTTAGGGGACTTAAAAAAAGGCAAGGATGTCCATTATTATATTATTAGAGGCAAATTTGAGTAGGATGAATATGTGGGTAATGCGCTTATAGATACATGTGCTAAACGACGTGGGAGTATGGATCGATGATTCTTACAATTGGCAATTCTCTCTATTTATCTAGTGACATGAAATTAGACACATCAACTTACAAGATGTGAATACTTATCTATTCTCTACGTTCGTTGCTCCTATTTCCCGCTTCTTGTGGGCTAAAATAGAAAAACTAGTGAGTTTATTGTGACTATCACTGAAGTTTCTCATGAGTAGGAAAAAGGGGTAAGGCCCATGAATGACTGATCTTGCACCCACCACCATCTCTTCTTATTCTTTAAAGACTGGGAATCAAGGAATTTCACAAAATTAATCCAAGATATATCCTCTTGGCTTCCTAGAACAAATTGGGGAAAATTTTGGCGCTATAAAGACAGTGGCACATTAGATATATTCAATACTAACTACCATAGTGGGTCTTATTTGACAATAAAAAAGCATAGTTGACTTGCGATCACTGATTTTCAGAGACAAGAATAGTGTGTTTTTCTTCTTTCTCGATCAATCGAGGGGTTTTTGTGCATGGAAGTACCAAAATGCATCTTAGCAAGTTATTAGAACTATGAGGGTAAGGGGGATTTGTCAAGAAATCATCTTCATTCCTCTATTTCCCCATCTAAAAGGGAATTTAAGTACATTTTTGGTTAATGGTTATGCAATTTTAGATTTAATTTAACGTACGCTAATTTGAATTTCTTCGTTCCTCAATTTCCCCATCTAAAAGGGAATTTAAGTACATTTGTGGTCAATGGTTATACAATTTTATAGTTAATTTACCCCAAGGTAATTTGAAGTATTTTATTGCTCGGTTGTGAATCTCTTATTGAATGAATTTCATATCTAGGTTTGCTTGAAAAGTCATCAGAGGATGAAAGGAAAAGTGTCGGATCAATGACTGATCGGAGGATCTAGTAGTGCAATGACTGATAACCTAAAAGGAAACTAGCTCTCCTTCAAAACCCAAGTTTGAACTAAGGTAGCGGTCGCTAAGCCAAGGAGATAAGGACCTCGTTATAATAGTAAGGCACCCTACCCCATAGGAGGAAATTCAGTAATATTGTGATCATTCTCAAGTCAGACCCTCCACCGTTTTACTACAGAAGCATAAGCACACCCTTACTCACCAGACGAAAGCTACGACATGCATTTCGAAAACCTGTGTTTTTGGTAAACATTCGCTCGGGATCAAAAGTAGAAAGTAGGTGTAAACATCCTTTGATGTGTTTGACAAAATTCCTAAAATAATTGTTTTTGTGGAATGTAATAATTTCAGGGTATACATGGATTGGCAGTGTTTAGGCATATGCAAGTGGTGAGCTTAATGCCCAATACTTGCACGATCACCAACATTCTCCCTACCTATGCACACTTAGTGTCTCTACAATAGGGTAAGTAAATCCATGGTTATGTTATTAAAAGTGGGTTTGAGTCTAGTGCGTATGTTGTGAGCTATTTGTTGAATATGTATGCAAAATCTGGGGTTGTAGAGGATTATTTCCAAGTGTTTGATGAAATGCCATTGAGATATTTGGTTATGTGGAATGCGATAATTTAAGGATATGCATAGAATGGGAAGTCAGAGGAAACATTGGAACTTGTTGAGCAAATAAATCAGTCATGTATGACGCCAATTTTTGCTATTTTTCATTAGTGTTTTCTCAGCATATGCTCAATTGGCATGTTTAGAAAAGGGAAAAGAGATATATGATAAATTGATTATGAGTGGATTTGAATTGTATGTTATAGTGAAGAGTTCCTTTGTAATATTGCATGCCAAAGGAATCCTAGGAAGGTGAATCCAAATAGGGACAATGTCCAAACGCTCCCTGCTAGCATCGAAAAGCGGATGCCAAGGCTCGAGTAAAACAGGGTAGTGATCCCAGTTCCAGTTATGGTTAAGTACCCAATGCACATGTTCAACCCTGAGGAAATTAAAGGCAAACCAATTCCTAGTAAGCTCAACCACTTCAAGAACATATCCCAGCTGAGCCTTCCAGTGCTCCTCCACCCACCCCACAATAGTCCGAAGAACAAAGGACCGACCTAAAGCCTTCCCAACCAAATTCAGATCTGTCATTGAATAACCTGATTCCACTCGATGTCTTCCCCAAGGGCATAATTGTATTCAAATCATCCAGATTTAACCCGGCATTTACGCCTTCGCTTCCCCGGATTCGCTGAATCCCTCGAGGTACCTCCTCCACAATCGTTTGAGCTCGATCCAGATCCCACCTTAGGTCTCGCAAAACCTCTTTGTTCATGTGCTCCTAGAGGGCCAGAGCCATAGCCCGCCGTGTGAGTCCCATAGTGTCCTTCATACCCCCAAGAGTTCAACAGTGCACCTAAATCACTTACAAAATCTGCCTGCAGCACCCTCGACACTACCACGTCACCAAGCACACCACTGCACCCTTCATAATCCTGAGCCGAGTAACAATAATTCACGGGAGGCTCCTCAAACCCTTATGGTAGGGGCAGAACGTCATAAACAATCTCGTCCGTCGCCGTTAAAATCGTAGCATGCAATGATGAGGACTCCAGAAAAATGGATGGAGAAAAACTGGAACCAGGGAGAGAAGAGTCATAAAAACCTGGAGAAGACCCTGGTCCCCGTCTAGGTCCCAAACCATCCACCTCAGCCAAAACCTTGCCAGCTGTCACCCATATCTCCTCACTGTCCAAGTGGTCACCAGTGTAGTCTACTTGTTCCTCGTCCGCCATGGTCCAAGGTTAAAATAAAATTCCACAAAGATCCACTGTAACCGGCTACCTGTCGTCACACTATGCCCTGCCAACCGTCACTGAAACTGAGCCTAACCACCACCTTCAGCACCTTTGTCGTCGATTCACCGCGAACAAGAATAAAACAAAACCCCGTCTGTGCTGTCCAACCAGCCTCGAAACCTGCAAACCACCGATGATGCTGACTAGTGTCAGGATCACCGTCAAAGGCCACAGGCCTCCTGCCTATGGCTAGAGCTAGGCTAACCTTATCCTGCTCGCATCTCGAAGCCACCCGCTAACCCTATACCCCTTGAGTGGCTCGAGACCTATTAAATATTATATTATATATAATATATTAATATTAATAAATAAATAAAAAACAAAAACAAAATCAACAAAAAAAAATAATGAAACCTTGAAAAATTTGCAGGCTTTGGTGGGAAGGCTTGGACATGAGAGGCCATGGAGCGAGGGTTTGTACTGGCGCAAGACATGAGATATCGATTGTTTCCTGTAAGTCTTCCTTCCATCTTGGTGCCCTATTATTTTCAATTTACTCTACATCATAGAAAATAGTTCCAGCATCTTTAACATTTGAATATGTTCTTCTATGGGATTCTACTCATGCGGGTAAGACTTGATCAATACTTGCTTTTATGGTGGTTCTACATCTTGATCTCCAGTTCGATATTAAACCATCGCTTATCCATTAGAGGATTGGCATTCATCATATTTATCTATTTTGGGGGTTTTGAAACATTAAATTGATATTCTTCCCTCCATTTAGAGCTCTCTCTGTCTCAGAGTTCCCTATTAAGGAACCTATCTCAAGAGAGCCAACTATGGATACCTTGCAAAAGCCAGCAGTGGATATTTCCAGGCATTTGGGTTATTGATTACGCCTCCTCTGCTATCTATGGCAAGGCATGGTAAAGATCGGAAAGCACCATCAAAATGAAGAATCTTTTGGATGGAAAAGTGACTATGGTCCATTTGGGGGGAAATCAGTTTTCAAGTTTCTAATCTAGTGAATCTAGTGAGGTAATTTTCAGTTCTGTCGAACCACATTGTTTCTACACATTGCAGCGGTGTTTGTTTCTGTACATTGCATAATTCATATGCTTAACATAATGTTCATTTACAAATGTTCGAGTGTAGGAGGAACATCTATGGATGCCCTAAATACAAAGGGTTTCCGCTGGAGAGGAAGGAAGCCCTCTTCTACCCAAGCAGGAGGAAACAACTAAGGGAGAATCGTTCCTGAACAGAGAGAATCCATGGGATGGACTGTGGACTAACTCCCGATCAGCCATGGCAATGTCGTGGGGTTGCCCGTGTCTTGATCTCAGTGGAATTCAAGCCTTCTTTCTTTACTTGGCAAGAATGATGAATTTTGCATCAGCGATCTTGAAGTCTGTAAGTGAATTTCCTCATGTGGCCTAGCATCGTTTGACGTGAATTATCTTTTATTAGTAATAGAAAATGCTTAATTTGACCCCCTTGAGATAATTTTCTTCAATCTTTACGGCAATGATTAAATTTGTTAAAATTCTATCTTTTCCTTCAAATTGTAGAACATGTATTTGTCAACATCTTAGATCTATGGAAACCTGAGAGAATCCACTATGTAAATTATTGAATATGACTCTATTTGGAATTATTTTTAATTAATCTCAATTAGGCACAAATTCCTTTCTATTAATGAAAAAGAACAAGAAGGTGACCCCTCTAGTAAAATTTCTTTAGTAGTTGAAATTAAGTCGTCTTTTAATTATTTTCTTCAAGTTTTAGAACCTATATTAGGATGTATTTAGAACCAATGAGTAATTTGACCCCGGGGAGATAAGTGTTGCACGAAATTGCAAGTAGTCAGCACTCACCGGTGTATCGTGACAAGGGACTAATTGCCTCTCATGGATCCTTGAAATCTAGCGGTGGTGAGTTTACCAATCACTTGCGGGTTTTGGTGTAACAACAGCCGTACTACCAACAATTGGTATCAGAGCTAGAGGTCACGAGTTCGATACACACTCGGCTCGCGCTGAGGGGGAGATTGTTGCACGAAATTGCAAGTAGTCAGCGCTCCCCAGTGTATCGTGACAAGGGACTAATCGCCTCTCGTGGAGCCTTGAAATCTGGTGGTGGTGAGTTTACCAATCACCTGCGGGTTTTGGTGTAACGACAGCCGTACTGCCAACAATAAGTTTCTCTATTTTTTACAACAATGATTAAATTTAATCACAACAATGTTGAATTTAATCATTCTTTGTAATTTCCTCCAAATTTTAGAAGTATATTAGTCTAAAATTTATATCCATCGAAGCCTGGGAGGATGCACTGTTTTAATTAAGAAATATGACTTAAGGTTTGGAATTGTTGTAAACTGACGCCAATTTGATGCAAACTCCTTTTTATTGGTAAAAGGAATGGGTAAGATGACTCCTCTGATGAAAATCTGTCTACAGTTAGATTGACATCAACAGAAGCAACAGTTGGCCTCAACATTGACAAAGCAGTCTTCCAACTGTCATCAACATAAGGTGTCTAACACCAACAAAATGGAACCATCATGATAGTGACAAAGTGTCCTCAGACACATAACTTTATTAATGAAGAAGGAAAATAATTACATCACAGAGATGTGAGGGCTAAATCCCGAAAGATTACCTCACATGGAAAACTCGATGGATTTAAATATCCAAAGAGTAACAACTAATTTACCGTTACCAAAACTAACTAAGGGACACCTCACATAATCACGTGAGTGTGTAGATGCCCTTTTTACATTTATTAAACTAAACTTCTATTTATTACATTTTTGGATCATAATTCCTAACAATCCCCCCTTTGATCCAAAAATTCTTTTGAACAAATACCAAGTTCATTTCTAAACTTATCAAATTTGACCCTTCCAAGAGATTTTGTAAAAATATCTGCAGTTTGATCTTCTGATGGACAATACTTTGGCTTGATGATTTGTTTGACGACGAGAGCCCGAATGTAATGATACTTAGTATCCACATGCTTAGTTTTTGAATGAAAAACAGGATTTTTGGCTAACTTGATTGCTGACTGATTATCAATAAATAATGAAGTTGCTTCTTTCTGATCAACTTTGAGGTCTTGCAAAATCCTTCTTAACCAAACTATCTCACAAGCAGCTTCCCAAGTTGAAATATATTCTGCTTCTGCTGTAGAATTTGCAATTGTATCCTGCTTTTTACAACTCCATGCCACTGCAGCTGATCCCATATTCATTAAGTAACCTGAAGTAGATGCCCTGTCATCAACATCTCTAGCAAAATCCGCATCTGAATAGCCAACAAGCTTGAAATTTTTGTTTCTTTTAAACTCAAGTCCAAAATCCTTTGTTCCTTGAAGATACCTTAACACCCTTTTTGCTGCATTCCAATGACTTTCTCTAGGTTCCTGCATATATCTAGAAAGTATACTATCTGCATAAGATAGATCAGGACGAGTATTCATCAAGTAAATTAAACATCCAATTAACTGTCTATATCCAGTACAATTTACAAGTTCCCCCCCTTCAAACTTAGAAAGTTTTAAATTTTGCTCCATGGGAGTAATCGCTGGTTTACATTCCTCCATTCCAAACTTCTTCAATAATCCAGATATGTACTTAGCTTGAGAAATAAATATCCTTCCTTCCTGCTGCTTTACTTCAACTCCAAGATAGTAATGAAGTAAACCCAAGTCTGTCATTTCAAAACCTGTTTGAAGTTCTTTCTTAACCTGAAATATATGATCATTATTGTTACCTGTTATGAGAAAATCATCAACATACATAACCAAAATGACTAAGTTGTTTCCCTGGATTCGAACATACAAAGTATCATTTGACTCACTACGAAGAAAACCAACTTTCTGTAGGTAGGCATCCATTTTTGCATACTAAGCTCTGGGAGCCTGTTTCAATCCATACAATGCCTTAACTAGTTTACAAACTTGATTTTCTTTCCCTGGAACCTCAAAACCAGGAGGTTGAGTCATATAAACATCCTCTTGTAGATCACCGTTTAGAAATGCACTTTTTACATCCATTTGATGCACTTTCCATCCATTTTGTGCAGCTAAAGCTAGCACAATCCTGATAGTATTCCATTTCGCTGTTGGAGCAAAAGTTTCTTCATAATCAATCCCTTCTTTCTGAGCAAAACCCTTTGCCACCAATCTTGCCTTATATTTATCAATATCTCCATTTGATTTGTACTTAATTCTGTAAACCCACTTACAACCAATGGGTTTAACATCATGTGGACAATCAACTATTTTGCAAGTCTGATTCTTCATTACTGCATCATACTCACTTTGCATGGCCATTTTCCATTCATCATACTCAACTGCTTCATTAAAAGTAGTTGGTTCAACAACTGAAAGAGCAAAATTTTCTGAACCCGTATTAGAACTCCTTGTACCTGTTTTGCCTTTTTCATCAGACTTAACATCCTGAAGTAACTTAGTTGCCCATTTTGGTTTCTTCTTTTCAATGTTAACTTGATTTGAATCATCCAAGTTAACTTGTGAAGAATTCAAAGTATCTTCAACCTGTTCATCAGCCTGTACTTCTGAAGTGAGATCAAACCATTGTTCATTCCTTGTCTTATTTAAGTGTTGCATCCTTAATTGTTCCTTAGTTACTTTTTCCTCTAAGTGACTAAGTTGTTTTTCAACCTCTTCTACACTTAAACTTTCAGTTTCATCAAAAATCACATCCCTGCTGACAATAAACTTTCCATCTGACAGAAGCCTATACCCCTTTTTCTCATGATAATAACCAATCAACATGCACTTAACACTTCTAGACTCTAACTTCTTTCGTTTTTCTTTTGGGACAAGTGCATAACAAACTGAACCAAAAACTCTCAAATGTTTGACCATAGGTTTGAAGCCATACCAAGCCTCAAAAGGAGTTATTCCATCAAGTGAGGATGAAGGAGATCTATTCCTCAAATAAACTGCTGTATGAACTGCTTCTGCCCAATAACATGATTTCAACCCTTTGAAAAATAACATTGCTCTAGCCATGCCCAATAAAGTCTGATTCATCCTTTCTGATACTCCATTTTGCTGTGGAGTATAAAAATTGGTCAACTGTCTTTTAATCCCTTTTTCCTGACAATAAGTCAAAAAATGATTTGATGTAAACTCACCACCATTATCAGTTCTCAAAGTAGCAATCTTTTCCTTTGTTGCTGTTTCAACCAAATTTTGAAATGACTGAAACTTTTCAAACACTTCTGATTTTTCCTTCAAAAAATACACCCAAACCATTCTGCTAAAATCATCAATAAACAACAAAAAATATTTACAACCACCAAGTGAAGTTTCCAAAGGACCACAAACATCACTATGAATAAGCTGTAATCTCCTTGTTGCTCTCCAAGTGCTTTTTGAAAAAGCTATCCTTCTCTGTTTGCCATAAATGCAAGCTTCACACTTTGCATTTTCCTTCCGAAAAGTAGGCAACCCCTTTACCATTCCTTGTTTTTGAAGTTGTACAAGACTATCAACATTCAAGTGCCCAAAACGAATGTGCCACAAGCGGATAGGTGAAACATCAGTTTCAACTAAACCTGCAAATTCCTTCAAATGTTCCTTTGACCTAGGAATGACTGTTCCCTTCATCCTAAGAAGCTTTCCGTCTTCATAACCTGTCATAACTGTTTTGTATGCATCCTTTGTTGAATTAACAAAAAGGATACCACCTTCCATTACAACTTGATGTCCTAATTGGTGAATGACAACTAAAGACAACAAATTTTTCTTAAATGTAGGCACATACCAAACATTAGAAATCAATCTTTCTCCAATTCCAGGCAAATCAACCTTAACTGTTCCTTTTCCTTGTGGTAAATAAATAGAATCATCTGCAAGAAAAATTGAATTTAAATGACAATCTTCATAACTCCAAAAGAAATCTTTCCTATATGTCATATGCTGAGTAGCCCCTGTATCCATAATCCAAGCATCTTCAAAATCATTTTTGAAACAATAAGAAGACTGAACAAAATTCACTGATTCCAACTGATGAACTTGAACAAAATCCATTGATTTTGATTGTCCAAGTGCTGTAAAGACATATTCACAATTTTCACTATCGTCTGCATGAGCATAATGTGCCGCTGATGAAGATTCTTTAGATTCTCTTTCTTTTAGAATTTTTTCAAATGAAACTCTACAGTCTGAAGCATAATGTCCAACTCTATTACAAGGAAAACATGTGACCTGTTTATTAGCTCTTCCTCTTCCAGAGACCTGTTGGTTTCCTGAACCTCTTCCTCTTCCAAAAAACTGTGACTGTGTACTTTCAAATTCTTTAGAACCTCTTCCTTGATTTCTTCCTCTTCCTCTTCCGCGGCCTCTTCCTCTTCCAAAACCCTGACCACGACCTCTATTTGAATTTTGAAAAGCTTTCTGATTATGGCCTTTTTTATGATTACCTGGAGACTGTTTGCTAGTACTTGCAACCAAAACATCTTCTCCTGCTTGCTTTGTTTGACCAAATTTTTTTTCATGTGTGGCAAGTAATTCACTTAGTTCATCAAAAGAAATTTTATCCAATTTATTTGTAATTTGTAAAGTTTCCAAAAAATGCTTATATGTCTCAGGCAATCCTGCGATCAAAATGGTCACCATCATGCTGTCTTCAATTTTATCAAAACCAGCTCTTGAAATTTCTTGTTTGATATTTTTTAATCTAGAAATGTACTCCATGACATCACCTCCTGAAGACAATTTTTGTTGAAACAAGCATTAAAGAAAGCACCTTATATCACCAGAAGAAGTAAACAATCACCTTATATCACTAATGGAAGATTTTATGCAAAAATATCACCACCAACATGAAAAGAAAATTACTCATCAACAAGAGTCACCATGAAAGAAATGCTGCAAGAAACACCACACACCATGCAAAAGAAAGCTATAGGGGCTTGGCCTTGACCCACTTATAGCCTCAAGAAAATAATTTGATAGAGCTTCACTTTGCTCTAATCAAACCTTGAGTGAAAATACAAGTACTCCTTATGACACCAACAATGCTCCTTATTACTCCAATGCCCAATAAAAAATTACACCTTATCACTCCAAAAGATAACAAATCTTTATAGGTGAATTGGAGAGATACAATATTGTTGAGTGGGAGGTCACAAGATCCAGTCCCATCAACTTCAAAACCTTTTTCTTCTTAGTATAAAAAATCTCCAAAACTAAAAAAATAATAAAATACCTTATCTCTCCAAAACAACTTATAAAAATTATACAAGATTGTGAACTCTTCTTCTACGCTGGAGTTTTGCTGGATCTTTCCTCCCTTCACGATGGCTTCCTGCCTTCAGTTCACGCAGGCTCCTGCAGACTCTTTTTCATGGGCTTCACACAGGCTTCACGCTGGCTTCGATCAGGCTCAGATAAGTCCTTCCTCTACAACTTGCTCTGCGAAAATCCAGCCTCTGGAACGTTCAGAGTGCAAACAAATATATCGTAATCAGACAAAGAATAAGAAGACGACGGAGACAGCCGTGTTATGGAGATTTATCAGAATTTGTGTCTATTTGGGTTCAAATAACATGACGATATGACGCAGGAGAAGAAAACCCAACGATCTTGAGCAAGTCGATCTTCTCTCTTTTCCAAGAGAAATTGGCACGTATACAAATCTGATTGAGAGTCGAAACCCTGGTCGTGGATGGCAGAAGACGTTACATCCCTTCTTTCATCAGACGGTATATTAAAGAAAAAGATCCTGAAAAACTTTTAGTGATCTGCATGACGCATAGTTTCTGAAGTTGAGGAATCACAGTTCGGAGAGCGACTTCTCCACGGTTGGCTCTCTTCCTCCACGAGCGACTGCCACTTCACGCAGATTTTGCTATTGTTGGAGCTGAGAAGGAATTTCAGCATGTTGAATACGTAAACGTCGCGTAGGGTTTGAATCTGCAGAGTTATGGATGCTGTAGACACTGTTGTGAGGCCGTTGAAGGACTTTTGCATTCAGAACGACGATTGGTTTTGTCGTCATGGGCTTTGTTGGGTTCTTTGTTAAGTTGAAAACGGCGGCTGGCTCTTCATTTTCGACTATTCTCAGCAATGAGATTAAATAGCATATAAAAACAGTCACAGCTTACAAGGCAAACTCCATTAACCAGCGCTTGTTCATAATCATCTTTGAGAAGGTTTTAAATTTTACAAGCTTGTGCCCACAGTCGATAAAATTAATGTTTGTTGTAAACACAAGATAGCATTTGCAGAATTTACATCATACTCAAAATTCAAAATTTATGAAGCTTTTATGACACAGTGCAGCAGCAAGGTCGACCCAACATCGGCTATGCTATCTCTCTCACCACAAAATTTTTATATAACCTTGCCTTCAAAAAAAAAAAAAATTTACTCTCTCCAAGTAAAAAAACTGAGTCTATAAATTTTTTTTGGAGAGATTCTTTTTAGCCCAAAAGAATAGGAAGCAATAACTTACGGTTAAAATTTCGCTATTCCAAAACCTTGAAAGTCACCTTCTTCAAACAACCTTTAGCACCTTCCAACCAGGTTCCAACCAGACCAAGCTTCAACCGCGTGCTTTGATACCACTTTGACAAAGTGTCCTCAGACACATAACTTTATTAATGAAGAAGGAAAATAATTACATCACAGAGATGTGAGGGCTAAATCCCGAAAGATTACCTCACATGGAAAACTCGATGGATTTAAATATCCAAAGAGTAACAACTAATTTACCGTTACCAAAACTAACTAAGGGACACCTCACATAATCACGTGAGTGTGTAGATGCCCTTTTTACATTTATTAAACTAAACTTCTATTTATTACATTTTTGGATCATAATTCCTAACAGATAGAGAGAGGCATAAGTTGTTGATGTGACAAGAAATTGGTTCAATGAGAGGCTCTACCTATAAATACCCAATATCTGTGGCATGGAGGCATCTATAAATACAACAATGAAGGAGGATGATAATACAATAACTTCCAGCATCCCTATGCCATAACTTTCAGTATATAGAAAATTCAGAAAATATAATACAATAGCAAGAGAGGAGTTAAGGAATTCTCCCTTCCCAATTCCCCCTCATGACATGGAGTCCCTCCTCCACATCATAGCTGATCCTTTTCTTGGCTTTCCTACCAATCATAGAAGCAATCATTAGCTATGATCTTCTCATGAATTAACAATTCAACATATACATACGTGTATAACATTCATCCTTGCTATTTTCCAAACATGCAATTCTTATGCTGTAAACATAAATAATTTAAGGCGAGGAATTTCCCTCTTATTAACATTGCCTCGCTGCTCCCATTGCTCTTCCGCAATGCATATCACAGCCAATTACCTTTAATAAGGCTTCCACAAACCTTCCATGCAATTCCTGCTTCTTATCCCAAGAATGCATTTCACACTTTCAACGACTGTCTCTGGGGGACGACGGGGGTCAAGGGGGCTTGCCCCCTCGTGGCTTCTGCAGGGTGGGTCGAGGGCAGCGCCCTCTTTTTTTTTTTTTTTTTGGTAAATCCTTTGATTTCGTGCAATCTGGCGCATAAGTTCCATGGCATTTTTCTCTTTCGGGCACTTGAAAATTTCACTGAAAAATAGCTGAAATTCCCTGTTTCGGAGCAACTCACCGAGTTCTTCCGACTTGTTTTGTGCCAACTCGCCGAGTTCTTCCACCGTTGCGGACCAACTTGCTGAGTTCTTCCACCGTTGCGGACGAACTCGCTGAGTTCTTCTGGTCGAAAACTCAGCTTTTCCTTCCGCCATTGCAGAGCAACTCGCCCATCTCTTCCGCCGTTTTGACAAAACTTCACGAGTTCTTTCATCCGTAAACACTTAGAAAAATTTTGAAATTTTTCGGACCAACTCATCGAGTCCTTCCGTTGTTGCGGACCAACTCGGTGAGTTCTTCCGCCGTTCCGGACCAACTCGCCGAGTTCTTCCGCCGAAAGACACTTAGAAAAATTTTCAGACCAACTCGTCGAGTCCTTCCGTCGTTGCGGACAAACTTGTTGAGTTCTTCCAGTCGAAAACTCAGCTTTTCCTTCCGTCATTACAGCAGAAACTCACCAACTTTTTCCGCCGTTGCAGCTCAAACTCGCCAACTTTTTCCGCCGTTGCGGACGAACTTGCTGAGTTTCGCCGTCGTTGCGGACGAACTTGCTGAGTTTCGCCGCCGTTGCGGACGAATTCGTCGAGTTCTTCCGGTTTGGCGAACTTAAAAATTTTTGGTCGACCATTTCGGCAAAAACTCGTCAGTTCCTTCCGTCGTTGCGGACGAAAACTCGTAAGTTCTTTCCGATACAGACTTAGAAATTTTTTCAAAAACACTTAGAAAAATTTTCGAAAATTTGAAAGTTTGAAATTTTTCTTAATGGTCTATAATGAGCAAGAATCATACTTACCCCTACAAGCTGTGATAGGTAGCCCATGAAGGCCCAATGCTGCAACCAGCAGCTCTGATACCAAATGTAACGTCCCCACCCTTGGACGCAATGTAAGGAAGGGAACATGATGCCATTCTCTGGGGATTTGACATAAAACTCAGTCCATCATTAGATTCATACACATAAACTCAAGTGTGTGCAGATGCAAATTAAGCAAATATGCATAGCGGAATTTAAACTCATCCACACACATTACTGATGCATACAACATATCAACAATCATCAAATTAGTACATTGCAGAAGTAAAATACACATTGACAAAAAAAAACACTTATCTTCATTGTGCAATTTGTCCCAAACAAATAGCTATGTTGCTGCAACGTTCCACCCAACCGTAGGTCTCTGCCCAGCCTATATTATTTCAGCACTCAGAGACCACCCCCGAGCTGGGCATGATTTCTACAAGGAAAAGGGGACATTCAAGCTCATGCACAGCCAATTAATTACTTCATCCAAGCCAAGACAGTCCATAGCTGGGTTTATCAGGCTAATCAGAACCCTGGATGCTTGCACTCAAGATCAAGCCAAAGCAGTGGATTCACCAACAGGATGACCATGGGTTTTCCTAAATCGTTTCCATCCAAAAATGAATTGTGGTATGGGGAAATACATTCACATGGAGGAAAACGTTTTCTCCCCAACTCTCTAAGCATTTAACAACAAAAACGGTCTCTATGGAACCCCAATTCCATTCCCCTTCTTCACCACTGGTATATAACACAAAAATGCCCTTCTCCTAGCTGAGAATGAAGGAAAACACAGGAAAACATGGCTGGAAAATGCCCAGGTAGATTCAAACTCGTGAGGGAGAGCAACTCATAGGTGAATAATTGCTTGGGGAGCAATTTCGTGGCCCTTTTCTTGCCCAAGAAGCCAAACACGAAAATCTAGGAAGGGTGGCTTGCCCATAATCGAATTTGGACAGCCATACCTCCCATTCCCCAAGGCATTAACTACCTCAACCAACTCTTGGGAGAAATCAATGATTGGGTACAAAAGTCGACATGGGTAGTTGAGGGTTTGATGGGTTCTCTCATTGACACTTGGCTTGACTTGATTGGATCCAAGGGTTTGAATGTTTTCCCTCCCAATTCCTTGTAAAATCATGCCCCCATCTCTTGTTGCATTACATAGTTAGTTGTGGATAATTTTATTAAAATGCATATTTACATGATATTCACAATTCTACCGTTCCTGGCTAGCACGCGAACCATATGCATCAATAAATCGATGGCAGGGCCTTGGCCTTGAGCTCCTCACCATGATTTTACAACAATATTACATCATTTACATTCGAATGTAATGGGGTCAAGATGGGGGACATTACAGAACTCTGTGGTGAGTTCCTTTTTGCATCCATCTAAGAGAAGAATGCCATCTGTATGTAGACACCATATTCAACCTTGTAGCAAAGGTTGAAATCCACATCACATATGGTGATCATGAAGCTCATCAAATGACTATCGATCTTGGGTATCCATATAAAGCTTTCTTCAATTACACCATTAAGAGAATGGTCGTATCTAGCCACTTGGAGCAAACATCTCGTCATGATCCTCTTCCTCTTTCTAAGAGAATCTTCTAGTCACGAGCCTTCTATAGTATGTTTAATTTGTAAGTCTTCTTGTTGAACATCCATCACTTGTTTGGTGTTCATCATTCTTCATGATCTTACTTACAAATCAAAGTTAATTACATGATTAGTAATACTTCATAATCATCAAATCATGTTGACATGATTCTATTATGCATACAGATATGATTCACATAGTTATGCAACTATCTTGAACAATACTTTGGCACAACACTTTTCCATATCCTGTATGCATACAGTGGCTATCTAGATGCCTTCCATCTCTACCAGAACATACTATCAAGAGAGTACATAGCTCTCAGCATGTCAGCAAAGAGGTTTCATTCTAGACAAGCAACAATGGAATGTTTGTCCAACTTACCCATCATATGCATATTAGTAGTATGTTGTTCAATGCCATATGAATGCTTACATTCAGCATGATATATTCTAAGAATGGATACAACTACTACGAGCAATATCATTTACTATTTAGAGATTCAAGAAGTAATTTCAAATGACAACTTAAACACTTATCTTTTATGTTTGTGTGGTTGCCTCCCGCTTGATCTCTATTTTGAACTTCTATCCATCCAGGACCACTATGCATGCTTAAGTGTGCACTAGTGTCATCATCTTGATCTCATACATAATCATACATTCATTATTATAGTCTTACTCAAAACATTATGTATGGTCATGATCATTTCATACACAGGTATACTTACCTAAGATCCTAACACAAAGTAGGATTCTAACTGATATAGGAAAACATACCTGGATTACCAAGCTTGGTTATGTCTTAACATACCCAAACAATATCTTCTTTGTTTTCTTCAATGATTTAGAGACCTTGTGCCAGAACCTGCATATCTCATAAGTTAATCATAGTAGAACAAGGTCATACATACCTCGTAACTAGATCTTCTCTGTGGTCAAAGACTATGGATGAGTCTTTGTCCTCATGTCATCATGGTCATAGAACTTGATTTGTCTTTCTTGATGTACATGTATCTTGTTAGCAGACAACATCATCCTCATACAACACCTCAAGTGCATTAGTACAATCATAAGTGTCATAACCCTAATCAATGAATGTCTTCTATCATTCACATGCATTCATTATCAAACAATCATAATTGTACTAACCTCAATAATATGAAGACAAACATATCATAAACAGATTTCAACACATATATGTATCTCCTCAAGTCATACCTGTCAGGATTGCTTTTAACCCAATCCACTTTGATTTGTTGAAACTAGATCTGGAGTTGGATTAGGGTTTGTGAGAGAAACCCTAAAAATTCAAACTTTGAATTTCAAACTTTTGAATGGATGGAGAGGTGCGCCTTGCTGAGCTAATCAAGCTAGCATACTTCAATTTTGAAATCTCCAAAATTTGACCCCTCAAAATTGCCTTTGAAACTTCTGGATCTTCTGGACAGTATCCCGAACTAGGGTTTGGTGAAGCCCACCCTTTTTCCCAATCAAAAGGTTCGATCCAAAGCTCTAAAATTCAATTTTTCTGAGGAGCTTCCAGCTGTGGTCACAGACTTAAAAAATTCCAACTTTTGCAGAAGCCCTAATTTTCCACCTTTTCGATCAAAATCCTGAACTAGGGTTTGATCAAGCCCGACGTTCTTCCCAACCAAAAAATTTGATCTTGGTCTCTAAATTTTGATTTTGACGAGGAGCATTCAACCGTGGACTTCGATTCCAAAAATTCCAACTTTCCCCGAAACCTTAAATTCCCGCAGCAGTGATAAGCCAAGAATGAAGGTGCTTAGAAAACAATTATGTTTTGACAGAAATATGCACCTGATTGTTTCCGGTGCATATCTGAAATTACGAATCCAAAGTGTTTGAAAGTTCAGCCTATGGTAGCTTGACTTGTCTTCTTTCCAACCCCATAGGTCTGACTTCAATTGGATTTTCTGAGAGAGAGTTATGCCAAGTGTCGCAACGTGACTTGTTTATGGGATTAAACAGGAGAGAAAACTTGTACAGCGTGCCACGTGTCACTGGTTCACCTTTGGACTCTAAACATCGTACTTGTGAAAGTACAGTTCGTGCACTACCTGTCACATTTTATGAAATTTCATTTGGAGCTTCCTAGCCCAAGTTGTGACCTTTTTTCCTAGGTCACCTGTTTATGACTGAGATCTGGAAGGGGCAGAAGCCCTAACTTGTACTGATCATAAATCCCAAAGTACAACGAATTAGTGGCTGTCCTTTGGACCCAAGGTACATGGGGATTTTATCTATGACCTGTAAAGGTTTCAGATCCTGAACCTTCGCCAAAATGGATTTATAGCGAAAGTGCCACGATGACTGGTTTTTGCTATACAAAACCCTAACCTTCAAATTGTCGCAAGTGAAGCAAGTGTCTCTAGTGCCATACATTGCCTTCCTTCAGGCTAGCTCGAATACCATGTTAAGATTTAATATTCTAAGACAGAAAATATCAACATTACATTTCATTTCACAATAATATCATATACAGGATCACTGAAAGAACAAGAAGCACAACATAAACACAAGAGACATAGATTTATCCTGGGAAACCCTCATGGGGTAGAAAACCCAACAAAGCTTCCTCAATATAGATGACCAGAAAATACAAAGATGTAATCCACAAACATTTGCTCCTTCTCTTCCATAGCAGATCTCTCTCTCACCTATGCGCCAATCACAAGTGAGTGAATGTGTGTTAAATGAGGAATACACCTCCTCTATTTATACACAACTCCGACTTGTCTTTTACACAAACTAGGTCGGCCCCAACTTAACTACTTTACATAATGTTGACTTGTCCAACCCCTCTAGGGTGGTCTAATAACACTTTAACCCACATAACACATACAGGGCCGACCCCCACTAGGGAAGTCTAATAACCCAAGTTACCACAATCTTCACGGAGGAATAAACATCTCCGGATATACAACAAAGTCCCGTCGGAGGAATGAAACATCTCCGAAATAATAAGGTACATAATATAATATTCTTCGAAGTTACAATATTTCAACATATTACTCAATCCCTCTACTTAAATAAACCCTCAGAAAGCTATAAAATCAGGAAAGAGATCCCCATAATTTATGTAGTGTATTTAGAGATCCCCATAATGGAAACAAGATGTTGATATTATAGCCAAAAACCACATTTAGGAATTAAATTTCAGAGGTTTCAGAAGTCTACAACACTAATTAGCTGTGACAGAAGTCTACAACACTGATTAGCTGCTGGAAATATATACTCAATGTATGCTCCTGTTCAGTCCATTTTGTACAGTGAGCTAACTTTGTTTTGTCAAAAAGGGTTCATCCATTGACATACTCCATCACAAAATATATTTTGTTTTTTCTAGCCATGACTTTGTAGAGCTGCACGATGTTTGGATACTTTAGTGCTCTCATAATCGAGAGTTTGCCCAGTCTATAACTTGCCCAACATAAGCATTGAAGAGGCATTGTGGGCTTCCTGGTGTGGGCCATATATAAGGGAAAGATTTTACTATATCTTGTTAAATACCATGAGGGCATATACAATTTCTTTACACATTAACAAACACAAAAGGACTTGTGAGGGATGGAATCAAATGTTGACTTGATACCCACTACAGGTTCTTCTACAATCACCGTTTTACAAAAATCCTTCAACTGTGGAAATTGGTTGACTTCATCATCATCATCGTTTCCTATGTGAGGGTGTATTTCATTAGCTTCAGGATCAAATTTCAGTTATTTTGGAGTAGATCTTGGTTCATGTATATGAAGTTATTCCAAAACTGGTCCTTTTATGGAATATATGCATGTTGAATCACTAGTTGTCCAATGCCATGTGTTATTAATGACTAATGCTTATATATCACATATCATAAAGCAGTGGTGTTTAGCTTGCTTTTTATTATTTTTAAACCTTTTTAATGCAATTATTCACTTGGGGGCTAAAGTCTAACCCTATAATTTGAATCTTTGATGACCATTTTAATTTAGGACTCATCATTTATTCCAAATGGTAAATGTTTGTACTATTGTAACTCTAATTTTTTTTGTGTATTTGTAATTGCCGCTTATGTGGTTGTAGAGATATTTTGGCTAATCTTCACTTGTGGCCACATGCCAGCCCACTTTGTGGTTTAGTTGAGGCTCTCATTGAGCCAACTTGTGGGTGGTTACACCATTATTACACTTAATTATATTTCATTGTAATTTAGGGTAAGGTTGGCCTAGCGTCCTCCTTAGGGATAACACCTTAACCCTAGTGGAGTGGTATAAATAAACCGTATCCTTCATTTCTAATGTCATCATATGCAATTGACTTTAATCATTCTGTTTCCTAAGAGCACCTACACCAGTTCACTCTAGTTGTGTTGTGCTCTCTTGAAGCCTTTTGTGGTGCTGCTATTTTCAGCGTGTTTATTGGATTATCATTTGTTGAATCATCTGGAGTATTTAGTCCATGTGTTGGAATCATCTGACTTCCAACTCTTGCCAAACCCATTGTAGGCATCATGCTGCCTGTACCTGTGGAAATACTTTGATGGGACTGGAATGCATTATTTAAAGGTCCCGGGAGGGAAGACATATTGTCACCAGAAATAGGGAAAGGATTGTTGTTGAGGCCAGGGGTAGGCATCATTTCGCTTGAGTTATTATCATGTTGCCTGTACCTGTGGAAATATTTTGCTTGAGTTATTTTCAATACAATGGGGGATCAACAATAATAGCATCGTATAGGCCCATTTAAGGGCTCAACATGTCACTTACAAGGAATTGAACCTGGGTGGGGAGGGTAACATTCATTCCTCCCAACCACCCCCGCTACATCCACTGGAAAACTATAGTTCAAGAGGTAGTTCCTCTTTTTCTTTTTAAAAATGCTTGCTGAAATTCTTGACAAGTTTTGGTAAAATATTCATAACTTTGAGCTTAGAAATCTAATTGAGATGAAACTAAAGGGGTTTTGAATAATAATTCTATATATTTTCTTTCAAAATTTCAATTTCAGATTTGCTTCAGAAATAAAGATTTACTGAATGCGAGGTGAGCTTCATTTGAGTATAAAATCCTTACTTTTAAGCCTCATCTTTTAGAAGGATTCAAGGTTATAAAGAATAATTTAAGAGAAAAGGGCATAATTTCTTGAGATTGAAGGCCCAAGATATAAAACTAATATTAGAAAACGTTATTGTCTTAGTAGATAAATGTATTGCTTAGTTTGAACAATGTTGATTGAGGAAAAAATAGAAATCATTGCTAATAGTCATGCATAGGGGGGAAAGGAAATATTTCAACTAGATGAATATAAATACTTTGATATTCTATTTGGTGAATCTCATCTTCCCATTCAAGAATCCTCTACACTATTTGTTACTTAGAAACAAGAGTTGTATTCCTCTTCACCTAGAGTTCTTGATGGTAGAACTTTACTTCATGTACTTGATGCCCTATGATGAGTGAATCTTGATTCCATTGATGATTTGAAGGCATGAATTTACCATGGACTTGCTATTTTTTAGGCATGAAAGGAAAAGGTTGCGATGGAAATGTTGAAAGGAAAAGACCAACAATGAGTCAGGTTTTGACGTGTGGCAATAAATCAGAGGTTTGTATTGATAGTTGGGGATGGAAGTAGGAAGTGAAACATCAACCTTTATGCTCGATGGACCAATCAAAGCATGGTTTTTTTGGCACTTATATCACCAATTTTTGTATTTAATTGGGCTTGATAAAAAATTATGGTCACTGTGAAAATAATTCTTGTACATCTTTTCAGATCTAATGTCCATTAATTTTAAAATAATATGTTGAAAAGGTCCAGGGACATTACTACATACTGACTGTTGTTTTAAATGGAACCATCCTCCAATTAAAGTAACAAAATAAAATATTCCCCAACAGTTGAATGCTATCCAATGTGGTGTAAATGTGAGACGCTCCAATGGTTAATGTTTCCAAACAAAATGGAGAAGTGACCTTATTCCAATCCCTTAAAGGTCCCTTCTAAAGCAATGCAAACATTAAAGAAGGAAACAATAGACGCCCTCCTCCATGAGTACTTTATAATAAAAGGTTATTCATAATTTTTACAAAGTGCCAACGCTAACCTCAGGGGAAGTGTTGTAATTTCCATATTGTAAAAGGCTTTATGAGATAAAGATACAACAAAGATTTAAAGGTAAGTTTTGAGATTTCACAACTTGTGATGGATTGAGGATGGATTAGGCGCTAAAACCAATAACGAACCTTCCTTCATGTGTTGAGTTTGTTTATTTCGAGATCTGTTCTAGGGATGAGATAGAAGCACTTTTCCTCAAAAGTGACAACTGGGCCATCCCCTTGACCGCAACTACCTCATGCTTCTTTATCCATGGATGGGTCCCTTCATACTAAAGAATATGATGATTTACAGGCTGGCAGTTTGATATAGGAAAATGTCCACATAAATTCAAGGTCCGGGTAGCTCTTTCAGGGCTAGCGTCCTCCTCCTGTAGGTTGGGTGCACCATGATAGTGGTTCCTACAAGTTTGGAGCCTATAGACTTTAATAAAATAAGGTAACATCCAAACCCTCTTGACATTCACATCCTTTCTTCCAGCTCAATTGTTATGGTATCACCCTAGAACCCAGAGAGAATACAACTCGTTTCCTTGTGTTACATGGTTTGCAATGCACTAGTTCATTGTCTAACAAAAACAACTCTCACCTATGTTATCATAAATGTGAAATAGATCCATAATCATTCTAAAATTGAGGTGCACTGGAGGTTGAGAAAATATTAGGTCCGCAATTTGCTCTAAAATTGCAAACAAGTTTTTTATGGATTCCTTGTGATAGATGAGGCTACTACAAGGTATTAATGAGTTCTTATTTTGTTACTATGTCGAGTTTTTGCTGATTTCTCAGTTGACTTGTACAATATACCTTTCTCTTTATCCGATGTGGTTTCGGTTGTGGACCGCTTTCCCAATGTCAACCTTATGTGGTGTAGGAATGACTAGGAATATTGCTGTTAAACTTGGGTCTAAGCCTTAAGGCCACCTTTTCCTGCTCCCAGCTATCCAAATTGGTAACTTTATCTAGTAGTAGGTGTGGCTCATGAGGATAAGCAGCTTCCCTCACAACCTGTTTCTTGCGGGATATAATCCCTTAGGATCATACTCCCATACAAAACTTGTAGATAGATTAAGGGTGGCCATATTAATCTTGTAGAGATATTTGTAGACCATATTAATCTTGTAGAGAGATTAATCCCCTTAGAGGGTGTATGGTGAGGTTGATTCCATAAGAACCCAACTGGCACAAAAAAGAGTTAATAACCCAAGAAAAATTTCAAGTTAAGAAGGAAGAGGTTATATTTCAGATCTATCCCCAAATACTACTAACATCACCCCAGCATTGCCTACTACAACATGCTCTTGGCAGTAATCACAAGTTATTTATAGACCAACTTTTGGCCCTGTTGACACTTCTAGGCAATATCTTTGTGCATACCATGAAGAGAGGAAGAGGTCAGAGCTAACCTTTAACCAAAGTATAGACCTAGAAGTTAAAAAATCAATATGTTCATTTGGGTGACAGCTCAAGTTAACAACAATGTAAAAATGTCAATGAAGGTTTGTTGGCGGGAAATACTACCCTATAATGAGGAAATGGACATTATCAACTTAAGGGGGTGACAGTTAAGCATACTAATTGCATTACAGAGATGTTTATGAATGGAAATAGATTAAGGTCTTGAGGACATACCTTTTGAACGAAGTTCGATCCTAGCTTTTATCCAATCTTGCGCTCGATCCTCAATCCAATCTCCCGTTCGATAAACCTGCAACACAAAGACCTTTCTCAGTGTATCTTGGCCAATATAATAATAATGGAATTGATAAGTAATTCAAACATCAAGCATTAACCAACATTGATCCAAACAAATACATAATCCAATAAGCACTTGATTTGGTACGAGAAAGATGCTTCAACCTTTTATAGTCAAAAACATATGAATGATACAAAGTATACCTGACTTTGCAACATGCTCATGCAACCTGATCCTAGGATCCTGCTCCTCTCTGACTTCAGAATTCCTCCAGCATAACCTCCTTCAATACAAGCTTCTCATATAGAAGAGTCTCTCAATGGCTCTCATATATAAAATGTCTCTATGTCTCTATGTCCAACCCCTCTCTTCAATCCTCCTTGTATTTATAGGACAAGGGAGGCAGTTCAGGTCGAGAGGTGGTTGCAGGGGAAGTTGGGAAACCAACAACAACTAATACCCATTCGTCAAATTAATTATTTTTTGATCATATTTTAAGGTGTGCACTACTATTTCACAGTGGAGTAGCGCCCAAGGCGTGACTACAACATTAAATACTAGCGTTTGTCACTTTTTAAATGTTGTGCGCTAGTCTACTGAAGAGGAGTAGCGCCCATGAGGAGGTGTGCGCTACTATTGTACACTGGAGTAGAGCACATGCGCTAGTTTGCTTAAGAGGAGTAGCGCCCATGTTAAAATATGTTGTTTTTTTAGGGTTTTGCCAGCTTGCAGGGAGGTGGATTAGATCAAGGTCTCATTTAAGGTCATCATGCTCCTCAATCCAAGTTGTCCTTTTGTGTGATCGACAACTCAAGGTGATCACGGACAGAGAGGTGCAGATTTGACCTATACAAGATGCCCCCTAATGTGTGAGGTCAGAGGGAAACGATGGCCGAAATACATTACAATCAAAAGCCAGAGGAGGAGCAAGGAACCGCGGAAGCAAGTCACAAGAACACCTGAAACAAAGATCAAGGTCAGCGAGCAATTACAATCTTGAAATCATATAGATGTGGAGTGTGATACAATATGATCTCCGATACATAACAAGGAGATGTATATAAAGCATGGCCACTTGGAATACAAGCGTGGATCCATGTCAAAGTGAGAGATCATAGCCATAACAACAAACTGGATCTATGTCTCATGGAGAGCCAAATATGAGTGAGGCTCAGTCTTGCGCAACTTGGGTGATAACATAATGAGGTGATGTCATCAACATCCCAAGGTCTTCATCCAAAACAACTCAAGGTACAAACCCTAACCATGTGAATAGATGAGCCGACAGTCAAACATGGGGGGTATCGTTTGATTACCGGTCATTGATGTATACCGTTAACAAACGCGAGGGCTTCCACCGATAATAATGATGGGGCCCAAGGTACCTAGTACGATCCTACAAGTGTGAATAAGTGGACTTGGAGTCGAACACTCGAAGATCCTGTCGAATAAGAGACATTAATGTATTCTCATGATTCAACAGCGAGGAAAATTGCCACTGGTGATTGCAATCTCCAAGGTACTAACCGAAACTCTAAACTTCATTCCCAGAGTAAAATGAGTTGATGTCTATGGGAAGAAGTCCATTGTAAGGGAGGCCTTAAGGCATCCTCCATCATCTAACTCGAGGGATTCTCAACTGGTATGAGCTGATATGGAGTAATATATAACAAGACTGACATTAGGATGGCCGACACATGAGGTCAAGGTAAACTGCAGAATGGCCGACACAGGGTATATCCTTGAACAGTGAGCATGACACAAAGTGACTTAGGCAGTTTTCAACATCATGGGGAAAATGATATAAGTCTGTAATGTAGGAGACATTAACAGACCCTCCATATGGTTGGAAGAATAACCAACCGGGGAGTAAACAACTCAGAGATCAGGTTCACCCTAAGGTCGAATACTAAACCCAACCGACATGATAGACTCAAGTAGGTGCTCTGTTCAAGGATAGAACTAACTGAATTGCCTTTGACACTGAAGATATGACACATCTTTCCCATCCCTTATTCTTTTTAGATAAAAGAATACCTTTCTTGTTATTTTAATGAGTCCAAGAAAGAATGAAAACTCAATAGATCCAACCATGTAAAAGTTTAACAAGCCCATGGGAGGAAGACTCAGGACCTTCTTCATTATTTATAGAGTTCGAAGAAGAGATAGAAGATTACTCTATATTACTGATCTCTGGATTGTAATATCGAGCCGAGATCTGTTCCTGCTCGCCGATGTTTTCAATTTTAAGGAGTCTGAAAAACTTAAACAATAACTCCATATACTTGCTCGTGGATTTTAGTATCGAGCCCAAGCAGATTAATGCTCGCAGATGTTTTCCTGTTTATAGAGTCTGAAAAACTTAAACAATCCTCTTTACACCTATCCGTGGATTTTATATCGAGCCCAGATTGGTCTGTGCTCGGCGGTGTTTTCTTGTTTATAGAGTTGAAAAACTTAAACAGTCCTCTATTTACCCTCTCGTGGATTTCACATCGAGCCCGAGTAGGTGAATGCTCGCTTGGTGTTTTCATGTTTAGAGAGCCTGAAAACCCTAAAGAAAGGCTCCGAGAGGTCCTTTTTTGTAAAGTTAGTCTCCTCCCCCGAAAAAGTATAAAACAATGGAAGAAGAACTCTTCTAGCGCATACAAAAGTATACCTAGAGTATACCTTTTCCGTAAGTTATCTAGCAAGGCCCGGAAAAGGGGTAATTCTCTACCTGAGTGGATGAGCCTTCAATTATTTTAACGAGCTTGAAGAGGACAAGTCTGCTCGGCAAGCTTGTCATATTTAAAGAGTCTAACAAGAGCTTAGAGAGAACTCTATAGGAATCTTTTTCGTAAAATTTTAACGAGTCCGAAAAAGTAAACTCGTGACCTCCTTACTGTTTTTAACGAGCTCAAAGGAGAGATGGAAGAATGCTCATAACCTACTTATTGTTTTTAACGAGCTTGAAGTAAAGGTAGAAGAATGCTCGAAGACTCCTTCAAGTAGGGTCAAGGCCTGAGATCTCTTCATGCGGTCGGGCAAAGATGTCACGGAAATCATTAAACAGATTGGTGTACGGAATGATCTCATCAAGATAACAGTCCGCTCCAATAAAGATATGTTCTGTGACCCCAGGTTCAGTGGGAATGTTAATGGGGATGGTTCTCACTGCACTCGTCCTATTCCCTTCGGCAAAAATAGCTTGTGAAGTGGAAAGGACAGAGGACCAATCAACATTCTCACTGGGTCTCGAAGGGAACTCACCTCTCTCTATCAGGTTTAGAACATGAAGTAGATAGGTCTTGGGGTGTTAATGTTCCCAAGGTTGTCTCAGGCCTATCATGGCTTCAAAAAATGTTTCATCAGAAGGAAAAACTGTTTCCAAACCGTTAGGAGTGAGGGTAGAGTTCGTTAACCATGCAAAAGCAGGGTCCATATCCGACGCGGTAGAGACCAAAGGAGTCGAGATATCTTCTGTTGCAGGATGTTGTGCTTCCATGTAGGCTACTTCTGCAATGGATAAAGGCACTGGGGGTTCTGATGTAGTGGGAAGGATCCATGGATCAGTTCTTAAACTAACCATGAAAGTTTCAGTAGAAGTACCTACATCAGAACGCATAAAAAGAACTGGAGAGGGTAGGTCAAAAGTGCCTATTAATGACCCGTAAAGCCCTGATCCTAAACTCTCGCTTATTGGGGCGGTTTGATCAAATGAGGGAATCGTGGACTCCAAAGAAGTCTGGTTGTTTCTCTGAGTGAAATAAAGCTGATTGACTGTAACGACCTTACCTTCAAAAGGGAACATAACAACTCAAAAAACTGTCGATGCAATAGCTCGCATGGCATACGTCCAACTCCTGCCTAATAACATGTTGTAATCAAGCGGAGCGTCCAGAACTTTTACTTCTACAGCAACTGTCTTACCGGCCAAAGTGACATCAAATGATGGCAAAACTCCGTGTGGACGGAAAGTCCTGCCATCAAATGCAGTAAGGAGTGTGTTAGAAGGGGCTAACTCGGGAGAACCCAAAGCTTTCCAACAGGAAATTGACATTACGCACGTAGACGCGCCCTCATCTACGACAGCTCGCCTGATGGTCATTGGGCCATGGACAACTTCTATTTGAAGGGCAACGTGGTACGAAAACCGGTATTTGATATCAGCCATATCAAATCGTGCAGACATGTTAGATGATTCCATACTTCCAATAGCTGCCAGAAGTGCATTTCGTTGTAAAGGACAACTTTGCAAGACTTCTAAGGTAGACATAGCATAAGGGGTCTGGGCTAGATCTTCAACCACGTTGTAGTTGGAAGCAGCCTGAGAATTGGGATTGTGCGATGCCTGCTTCAAGACACCTTTTGGGATCTTGGGCAGTGGGTCCACAGGTATGTGGAGTGGAGTGGAAGATTCTAGAATCTCCTTATCCTTCTTCTGTGCATCCGCGGTGTAATTCCTTGCTCTCGTTTGTAAGAGTGCATCCAAGCTAACCATGTTAATAAAAGTTTGATCAACCGAAGCATGTGTGGTGCCCCCAATATTGGAGGTGCCAGAAGCTGAACCCTGCCCCTTAGGGAATGGATCTTTAAGTACGGCAGGCTTCTTTTCTTGAAGTAGCTTCTGGGCTTCTTCGAGTAGAGGGCATTGGTGAGTGAGGTGGTCCTGCTTGCAAAGTTTACAAGGGAACTTAACCTTCTTCTTCTCTTTGTTACCCTCCTCGGCATTCTCTTTTTTGGGATTTTGATGGTTCCCCTCTCCTTTCTTTCCCTTATTTTTGTTATTGGGCTGTCGAGGGCCCTTTTGATTGTTCTGAACTTGGTTTACAGATTCCGAAGTAGAAGGAGAGGTTGTGACGGAAGTAGCTTCTGCAGTCGATTGTTTGACGGATAAGGCATGAACCTGCTTGGTCAATGCTTCGAAGGCTGCAGAATCAACTGAACACACTATGCCGTTAGCATGTGGTCCAGGTTTAGGTCTACTCAGGTCAGTATTTGATCGCGGTGCCTCAGGTATGACTTCATAAAGTAACCCAGATTGTGCATAAACAAGGTCTAGTTGCTGGGTTCGTAAAATGGCTGCTTCCTCTATAGACACTCCAGAAGTAGCTACTTCCTTAGAAATAAATATAAGGAAGGAGTGTGATTTCAAATACCACTCAAGCAGGAATTCTGGAGGTATGTTGGCTTTAATGAGCCTCTTCCGTCTCCGCCACTCCTGAATGTGATCAGATAAGTGAGTGGCCTTATTTTGTCTAAATGTAGACAGGAGGTCTGTTCCGGCATCATACCAAATAGGAAGCTGGAAGTGGTTCAGAAAAATGGTCGCGAGATCCCGAAAGTTAAAGAATGTAGCTGCAGGTAACTCAATGTACCATTTGGCTGCAACACCGGTTAAGGTCCTTTGGAACAGTCTCAACCTAATGGAATCTTCATTTAATGAGTTTGAGGAACACCATAAATGGAAAGTAGTGACATGATCACCAGGGTCCTCGCCAATTTTGCCTTCGAATTTTGGAATGTCCGAAGGTAACTTGGTAAGAACTGGTGGCCATGTGGCATTGTGAAATACCGGATCGTTTGTCAACTTGGAAAGGTCTGGCAAGTTTAGAGTTGCCAGAAACGGTAAACGAGGTCTGCAAGATGACATTTGATAAGTTGGGGTCATAAAGGGGGAACCACCCAAAGTCTGACCCGTGAATTGTTGGTAGGGGTTGCCCCCGACCATCTGCTGGTAGGGGTTGCCCCCAGCCATCTACTGGTAGGGGTTTCCCCCAGCCATTTGTTGGTAGGGGTTGCCCCCAGTCATCTGTTATTGCGCGAAAGTATTATTGAAATTCCCCCACCCATATGAAAGTGGGTTAGTGCTCTGTGGGTTCGTCCACTGTGGCTAGGTGTTAGCCCCGCCATATTGCTGGTTAAAAATGTTACCCCCTCCTCCCGAGAATAAAGAGAAAGGGACGTTTCCTGCAGGTATATTACCTTGATTCAAATTGGGACCTACAAAGGTATTAAAACTAGTAGTAGCTGACGTGGACGGTGCAGTCATGGTACTCATGACAGGCACAGTTGCAGAAACATTTGGCCCTACAGTAGGTGTGGGAATCCAAGTACTGGGTATGTGATACAACGGTTGAGTCACAGGAGGTGGAACTAGATTAGCTGTACTGCTAGGTCCAAAAGTGGGTGTAGAGGCAGATGCCATAGTTGTTGAACTCGGCATGCCTAACATGCCAGCATTAAAGCTGAAGGATGGAGTGGACACAGAGGTTGTCTGTGCTGAACTCGGTGTAGCAGTAATAGGAGGATTCACAGTATTTGTGTTCATACCTATGGTGGGAGTCTGTGGGACTCCCTGTTCGCCTCCTATATTAGTCATAAAATGCCCAGGTGTGAAATGATATGCACTATAATCAGGCTGCTGCTGGAAACCAACAGGTAACAGAAGCTGAATGTTAAGATTAGTCAAAGGAGGATTAAACGGAGTACTGAACTCACCAGAAGTGAGATCCTCAACCTCAACTGTATTGAAAGCTTGCTGATCTGGAGTCCCCGGTTGTGGTTCCTCAGGAACCTCTATTTCGGGTCTTTCTGTTGCAGGTTGTAGTTCTTTAGGAATTTCTATTTCACCAGTGGTTTCCAAAGGAACACTGGAGTCTACCCTCTGTTTTCTAGTTGGCGGTAGTGGTTCTGCTCTAAGTGGAGGAAGGTTTTGCAACCTTCTAGATCTACGAAGCTCTTGGTCTTCCACGATTATATATAAAAATAAAACTAGAAAAACCTAGTGGCCACTAAGACTAGGGGGCAAACAACACGCCAACTAAAAAAGTCCTAAGTATGCAAACCAAGCAAACAAGATGCCTTCCGGAGAAGAGTCTGGGATGATGAGGGCCCATAACAGATCAACAAAGGATGAAGAACAGTTACCCGGGGTCCACAATACAATGACTAAGGGTGCAAGCGCTGGAATCACCCAACCGCCCTGCCAAAGACCGGCAAGGGATTTCCTCCCACGTCTGTCCTAGGTACAACAGATATACCCTCCGCTGTCACCTATGTATGAACCTATGGTCAGATACTAAGGATACCACCACATCAAAAACTCCTGGGGGAACAGTCTCTGGTCGAATCAGAAGGCGTGGGCAGGGTAACTGAGCTCGAAACTCAAAAGAGTCCCCGAACGCGATCCAATCCTGGTATATGCTCGGAACAGAAAGTAGGAGGAGTATTCCCAACAATCTGATCTCACAAGACCTACTGCATAGATCCCAGGCAAGCTTTGAATGAGGTGGGTTTACCTGTGATAGTCGAACTACGATTTTTGCGTAATGTGTGATCTTGGGTAGTTTAAGGTGATTTAAACCCAAGATCCTAACCAAGACTAGTTGGTGTTGTTTATCCCTAAAAAAGAAAATTGTTGCTATTTAATTTTATTAAAGATTTTTAGGGTTATTTTTTACTCAAAAGGTAGTGCGTTGTGTGGCGTGGGTGCAACAGGAAAGCAAAGTGCATAAATTATAACTTTCAACAACAAAACTTTTTATTTTTTCATTTAATGTTCTTTCCAAATTAAAAACCGAGCAAATCTAAGCAAATTTTCTTTTTGTTTTCTTTTGAAATTCTGAACAAAATAAACTATGCTATTTTGCAAAAGATATAAGCCTCACTATTCTTAAGCTACCAATTTTTTTTTGCTTTTTCTGTTGTTATGAACAAAAAAGAACTTTAAAGTAGGAAGCAAATAAGACTTATAAAAGATGTGTAAGTATGGAAAAATGGCTCCTAAGCTCACAGCTGTCAAAACAATGGTTCGACAAAGACTTGTCCTACAAGTTTTTTCAAAAGAAAAATCCCTCACACTTGGAAGCAAAGCGGAAAGAAAACAAAGAGGAAAGATGCTCAAAACTGGAAAACCAACTCAAAAGGAATGTCCCAAAGCATCAAACCCTAACAAGACCACTAAGCCAAGAAATCGATAGGCAAGTGAACTAACAACCACCCTACTAACACAAAGACTGAAAGATGAAGCAAACTAAAGTACTCCAAACTCACTTGATACTTGGAAAAGACAATGAAGTCAAGAAATGTTGGAACTCAAAAAGTTTGGAAGACACCCCAAAGACTCCCAAAACGGATCAAACCCTAAAACAAATGATAAGATACCTAAAGAGAAAACAAGTGTTGCAACAAACAGCAAATGCGAAGCATATAGGTTTGTAGGTCAGCAACACACTATCAGGGTAAGGATAAGCAACTGTGTTCACTAAGGAACAAGGCCTAGTCTTCAAGAAAGAGTAAAAAATGAACCAAACACTTCTCAAGTAACCAAGTGACCTAAAGATGACAAAAAGACTCAAAGAAGGGTACTGAGACTCAAAGAAAAGTTACAGACCTCAAAGACCAGTCAAGGAGACCTAAAACAAAGTCAGAAACCCACCCAAAAAGGCAGAAAACTCAACCAAACAACCAACAGAAGGCTACAGGAATGTGCCCTACTGTGCAGTAGGGAAACTAGCGCATCTGGAGAGATGGGCGCTACTGTATAGAGACAGACTAGCGCATGGGCGCTACTGTATGTATAGTAGGGTAGCGCATAGGTCTTAAAAAGTTTAAAAAAAACTTTGCAGGGGTGTAACAGGAATGAGTCAAGCAAAGGGAAGCAAGCAGGGACTATCTACAGGGCTTCTCAGAAGATTAAAGGGGTTAAGAAGTACTGGAAAGACAATCAAGAAGGATTTCCTAGAGCAGAAAAGACAACTTCCCCAGTATGGTCGCCAGTTTGTTGGCGGGAAATACTACCCTATAATGAGGAAATGGACATTATCAACTTAAGGGGGTGACAGGTAAGCATACTAATTGCATTACATAGATGTTTATGAATGGAAATAGATTATAGGTCTTGAGGACATACCTTTTGAATGAAGTTCGATCCTAGCTTTTATCCAATCTTGCGCTCGATCCTCAATCCAATCTCCCATTCGATAAACCTGCAACACAAAGACCTTTCTCAGCGTATCTTGGCCAATATAATAATGATGGAATTGATAAGCAATTCAAACATCAAGCATTAACCAACATTGATCCAAACAAATACATAATCCAATAAGCACTTGATTTGGGACGAGAAAGATGCTTCAACCTTTTATTGTCAAAAACATATGAATGATACAAAGTATACCTGACTTTGCAGCATGCTCATGCAACCTGATCCTAGGGTCCTGCTCCTCTCTGAATTCATAATTCCTCCAGCATAACCTCCTTCAATACAAGCTTCTCATATAGAAGAGTCTCTCAATGGCTCTCATATATAAAATGTCTCTATGTCTCTATGTCCAACCCCTCTCTTCAATCCTCCTTGTATTTATAGGACAAGGGAGGCAGTTCAAGTCGAGAGGTGGTTGCAGGGGAAGTTAGGGAAGTTGGGAAACCAACAACAACTAATACCCATTCGTCAAATTAATTATTTTTTGATCATATTTTAAGGTGTGCGCTACTATTTCACAGTGGAGTAGCGCCCAGGGCATGACTACAACATTAAATACTAGCGTTTGTCACTTTTTAAATGTTGTGCACCAGTCTACTGAAGAGGAGTAGTGCCCATGAGGAGGTGTGCGCTACTATTGTACACTGGAGTAGAGCACATGCGCTAGTTTGCTTAAGAGGAGTAGCGCCCATGTTAAAATATGCTATTTTTTAGGGTTTTTCCAGCTTGCAGGGAGGTGGATTAGGTCAAGGTCTCATATAAGGTCATCATGCTCCTCAATCCAAGTTGTCCTTTTGTGTGATCGACAGCTCAAGGTGATCACGGACGGAGAGGTGCAGATTTGATGTATAACAAGGTTTGTTTGATTTTAATTCTATCAGTAGGCATTCTACAAATGTACAATTTTTTGGAAATGTGTGTGATTAGTGGATTCGACACTCATCAAATCTTTATAAATCTCAATAGATTTCAGGTGTAAGAAAAGATAATGCTGCATTGCAGAGGTTTCAAAAATTCGAACAAACATCCTTCAAAGACATCGATCATGGGATGGATCCTCGTTACCTGGCGTCAATAGGTCTTCCCCAAGGCTGAAACTGTAGCAGATCCACATTCCAACAGGTTGGTCGACTCAGCAAATGACTTTTCCTCTAGTGAAGCTACAGAAAAATCTCCAGAATGCGGATTGGTCTTACTTGGGTACCCAAAAACCGCAAATACTCTACCCCATATTTGCTTATTTCTGCTACAGGAATTCACCTCTCTTGCAGCCCAGGTCAAAAAATACAAGTCTTTGACAAGCTGCCACAGAAACGTTCTTAGGGTTGAACCTACAGGAAATCCACTGCATAGGATGGTCAGAAAATGCCCTTTAACTTCAAAGGTGGCCTTAGACCCCTGATCAGAAAAATGCCCTTTTACTAATGCCTTTGCGATTAATACAACTTTTGCATCATTTGAAAGAAAGTTTTTGAAGAAAACAACCTGATTAGCTCATTTGTGAACGAAGATAAACTTTTTTGAATTGATGGATAACTAGTAAATTACCAAGATTTTTCCAAAATCTGAGAGCAGAAAGTCTTATATGCTCTTTAGGAATCACATTTCACTATTGTCAATATCACTTGTGTGTGATCTCACTCCATAGGATAGACTTTCACTTTCATAGTAGTGTCTATTTTTCATTATAATGCCATTGTAATTTGTGCTTGCAGTTCATGTATTATTATATAATTGTTTCCTTTAGGTTTCTATTAAGCTTGTCAAGGGGGGAGTTATAATAATTTCCAAGATTTGTGAATTATAAAAGGCATTCATTATATAAAATTTCAGCAGCAGTTATGAAATTCCACTCGCAAGCTGCAATATTTAGCCAAATATGAGCTTGATTTTATAAAATATGATAATAGAAAATAATGTAAGGTGAGCAAGAAGGTTAAAAACCCCTAATGCCTGGCCACTAAAACAGATAAGCCTACAACATTCATTTCTCAAGCAAATGGTAGAAATAAAAGCATAATAAGTACCTGAAATTGTGATATTGTTCCACTATAAACAAACAAAGCTGTATATAAAAGTGATGCTGCATACATTTACATACCTGAAGATATTTTTGGAAGATGACTACTGAAAATTGGCAATTTCTATGAGTAGGATTTTTTTGGTTGTTGTGTTGATTATAGAATAACTTTGTCTTGTTGTCGGTTGCGCATAGAATCTTCCTTTATTTGCAGGTGGACAATCTTCTTTAGCAGATTATTGTGCATATTTTGTTGCATATTCAGATGGTTCATGTACAGACACAAACAGTGCACGATCACCTGACCGTATGCTGGGAGAAGTGCGTGGAGCTGATTCAAGGTGAGTTGTCAAGCTGGTCCAGCTTTAATGTTTTTGGTCTTCTGTGTATGCTAAAAATTAATGATGATCAACTTTACTTGAGGGTGCTGTTCAAATATTAATTTAATTAAATTAATGCAGATAGTAACGTAATTTGTTATGTTCTCTATGTAGTATGTGCTTTAAGATAGAGACTAGGTAGTACTTAAGCTGTCTACAATCAGGCCCCAAAAACAATTACACAGGTGATTCTGAAGAGTATGGCCATTTTTTAAATACAATGATAGTATTTATTTCATTATATATATATATATATATATTGAATGTCAAAATCCTTCAATTTATTTAAAATATGTCATCATCATTAGTTCGAACTGGCTTTGTACGAGGGACTTTAACACAAGGCAATGGATGTTATCAGCATCGTTGTTAAAACAAAACATTGGAGGTACAATGCAAGCAAATATTTTTCTTACTGGATCATCATTATTTAGTTTTGATGGTAAATGTAACTTATTAGCCACCTTTTCCTTGATTTTGGTTCCATAGACAAAAAGCACTGGCAAGGTCATTGCAGAATGTTTTTGAAATTTAAATTGCTCTTGCTGTCAACGTTGTTCTCATAACAACTATTGCTTTTTTAACAATTTTAACAATGGGTATACTTTTTGGGCAACCTCTTGTCAACTTGAATCGAATGCGTAGATTAGATGTCTTTTCTGGGGAAATTTGATAGCCTTCTTGTTCAAACCTTGTAACTTGGAGAATTTCTTAACTACACAGCTACTTCATCTTCAAGGTGCCAAAATTTTTGCTTCCCTACTACATAAATATTTTCCATGCAGAACCTAATGACAAGAAAATTAAATCGGACCAAAAGTTGAATAGAAATCATTTTATGCCAGGATGTGAAGGAATTCTAGTATGCAATTCTGCTTTAAGGATTTCCAGACCAAGCAGATCTAGATTCCTGGTTGATTCTAGATCAAACAGAGTGAACTTTCTTTTATGTTGAGACAACCAGAACTTATAATGACCCAGAGGCAAAGGATAACAGGTCCATGGGGTGTGTAAGCTCCCAAGATTTCAATCTTCTGTCACAGGTGAGTAAGAGAGGCATCCAGAGAGAAGTAGAGGTAGAGGCATAGATCCTTCCAGACACAAGACTGCACATATCACCATCTCTAAACACTGAAGAGAAATATCAGAGGATCAAGCAGAGAGAGCACAATAATGAGTTCTTCCCTGCCATATTGATTATACAGCAATGAACATAGAAGCCATGTTTGGAACAAAATTTAAAACAATAGAACAAAAAAAAAACAGTAGGAAATGGTTCAACTCTCAAGTAGTTTCATTTGCCTTGGGTCGCGTTGATGCAGGTCCTTTTGGTTGCCTTGCAATTTGGAAAGGGCATCCAAAGAGTACATAAGGGGACTGAGAGATAATCTATGGAGATATGCAAAGATCAAAGGCAGTGAGAACTCCCTTAGATATTGTGATAAATTCAAGACCTGCAACCCTCAGATATTTTTGCATTTATTGTGTTGTTGCTTCTGTAATGTCCCTTATTAGGAATTTTATTAAAATTGCAATTTTCCACTTTTTTCCTTCGTTCGACCCTTTGACTAGTTTTGATCTCTAAGTCCCAAATTTGCCCCAAATGATCCCAAATATTCTGAGAAGGTATATGAATGATATTAGAACATAAATATGTGTTTCAGGGATGCATTTGTACCTTTAAAACACTTCTGCAAATACTCTTTCAATTCTGGTCAATGTAGGTAACTTTACTAGTGATTTCCCTTTGACTAGTATTGGTCTCTAGGTCTCAAATTGACTCAAAATGCCTTCAAATCTTCAAGGAAGGTTTATGAATGATATTAGGAATTGAATATGATGTTCAGGGATAACATATGGCCACCAAAATACCTTTGAAAACTCTCTTAAGATTCTGGACCAAGTATGCAATTTTACTAGTAATTTGGGGTTCAAATCCCCCTAAGGTAAGTACTGAAAATGGCTTCCCAAACGCCTCCAAACCCACTCAAATTCATGAAAAGAGGTATGTAATGTGTTAATTATGTTATTAAGGTCTCATATGCACCATTAATGGTTTATTACAACTGTTCTCACCCTCTCCCATTCAACTGCAAAAATCCCCAATTCGACCCTTGGGGAAATGACACTATTTCTTCTCCCAATGCAATTAAACTGAGTAAAAATGCTTCAAATGCTCAAGTACAGTACATGAAACTTGTATAAGACATCCATGGCAGTATATTTATCACAAATATATCAGAGAATCATCCATTCATTCGAAATCATCATCAATACATTGGCTCACAACAAGGTAGTGGGGAAATGGCATTGTTCTTCCATTAAAAATGATATTTATACATTTCTACTTGGAATTTCGACTTGAAAATTTTTGGAGATGAAGAACAGAGTATTTAATTCATATTACAAAGGAAATGGGGCATTAAAATCTTCCCCAAATAGTACAATAGCTCACCAAAAATTCCCTCCCTCAAGGATCAAGAATATGCCATCAAAACTGGAAATGGTTGAAGGAGTGAGCTGCAATAGAAGAAACCATGAGCTGCCCTGTGGCTTACACCTGCAAATAAAGACTCCATTAAAGCTCCAAATGAAAGGTCTGAATGGCCTTTCCAATTACCAACTTGGATGGGAATCTTTCACCCTCGAAATTGGCTAAGGCAAGAAACTAGTCATCCACTAGCTCTCCCTCTTCACAAATGCAATTGCAAATTCTACAAATGATCAAAAGCCATTCTCATACTTCATTTCTACATTTTATAACCAACATTAGCCTTCTAAGGGTCGAAATCCTCTCAATAGATTCAATAGATTTCCATTTAGGAAATATTCCACATTTGCCACTTGTCTCCTAGTTCCAACCTTCCATCTTCTCCCAAATTCGATTTTGAGTCTCTTTGGATTCTCCAACTCCCAAATTCGCCTTCTTTGAGCCTATTTTTGGGGCTGACATGTCATAGTGATCAGATGTCAGAGGTCAAGTCTGCAATTTGTCATAGTTGTCATAGATGCTCCATCATTGGTGTCATAGGGGCTAGGGAATCTAGCCCAAGTGTCCACAAACTTGTACTTTGACTCTTTATCTTCCATGGAGGTTACCAATACTTCCCAATTCGACCAAAGATTCTCAATGACATGTGTTATGACTTACCAACTCATCCAAGAGTGTTCACATTCCCATTAATTCGAATTTGCAAAAGAGAGATACTATGTATTATGAAAAATCAAGCTAGTGTGGGTCCCACATCCTCCATATGTCTCCAAAACCATTTGTCACCTAGGATTTCTCTTGAATTTCTTTATTCACTCTATTTATTAAATACTTGAACCCTTCTAATGTCTAAACATCATTTATTATCCCTCTTATTCCAAATCCCAAAGCTTCCACCCCAAACATAGGAAACTAGTAATTTTCCTCCTTGGCAATTATTTGACCCTTAACATCAATTTTACAAACTCTAATGAATATGGCTAATGTTATTAGGCCATTGTGACCCAATTCCAAATTTGGGACATGACAAATCCTCCCTTCCCAATATTGCTTGTCCTCAAGCAATTTCAAACATGGGTGTTGATGAACCTGCTTTCTGTATAATTCTTTGAAGTTGCCATTGAATTGCCAAACCTTGAGTCTTTGAGTTTCCATGAAGATTTTAGAGAGGAACCACCATGCTTGCTGCTGCACTACTCTGATAAAAATCACTTTATTAAGTGGTAAATCCATCTCCCATACTACTTGCTTCCCCCAAAAATATGAAACCAATGAGATAAAAATTATTCCAGGGTCCCATTGCTTGTATTGCACCCCAATAATTAAGAGTGCTCTCCAACCCACACCATTAGTTAAGAGGATTCCTGGATCCCATTTTCTTGTATGCATCCTTCCAAACATCATGAGTACCAAATATATATCATCAAAGTACATAACAACATAATGAAAATGTACATCAAGGATATGCTTCATCAAAGAGTCATGAAAGTGCTTATACCTCCAAGCAAGTAGACCACCATTTTCCAAGTGCATACAAGCTTCAAGTGACCAATCAAATCTGCTCCAATGACATAGGTGAGGATCCCATGTCCTATAATTCTGCTCCAAAAGGATGTGATATGCATCAAAATATTCAACCATGTATTCTTTCATCCAAGAAGTGAATGAAGAATCTCCACTAAAATCTGAACCAAATAATGAGCAGAAAAAACAAGGAGACTTCAAATGACTCAAGGAAGTCTCACCCATACATCCATGAATGTGAGAATCATAAAAATATAACAAAGTATGTGGCTGCCAACCAAAATGTTCTCCAATCATAAATCTATTCTCCCAAGTGTTGGATAAAGTTCCTCCAACATCAAATGAATCAAGTGTTGAGCAAGAAAAACCATGAGTCTTCAAGTGACTCAATTGCATATCATAGGTGCATCCATGTAGATTTGCATCATCATAAAGTGACAAATAATGTTGCTTCAAATGTGAAGAAGAATGTGCTCCAACCATGTCATCATAAAAGGTAAATCTAGGAGTTCCATACTCCTCATGTGGCACCATCAAAAAGAACCCTTTCACCCATACTTCATTGAGACTAATACTGCAAAACATGGAATTGTAGGATGTAGGAGAATGAACTAACTCACCCAAATGATCAAAAAGTGCAGAATTTTCATCATGAAAAGGATCCATGTGGGTAGTATCATGCAGCTCCTTCAAAAGTGGGAAACCTTTGTCATAGATTGGTTCCAATGTAGAGGAATCATGCTCTTCTTTAAAAATTGCATAACCTTCATCAAGAGACAATTCAAGTTCCTCTTCCACCACATCAAGTGTTTGGATCTCTTCAAGTTCATCTTCAAACACATTAAGAACATTCAAATTCCCACATTTCTCATGATCCACCATGTCATGAGAATTCTCCAAATAATCTACCATTTGACAATCTGAAACATAGGAGGAAAAACAAGTATCTTGCAACTTTTCAAGAAGTTGCTCATTTTGAATTGTGAAATTATGAATATCCTTATTATTCTTCAAGTATGCATCATGTAACAATTCATTAAGCTCAAACAAATGGTTTCTATCAAAAAGCAAAGACATGAAATTACCTTTGATGTTGCACATTGCTCTTTGAATCTTCTCCATGTCTTCAATGAAGGATGTTTCCTCCAATGAAGTAGCTCTCCAACAAGAATTTGACACCAATGCTTGAGTGTCATAGAGAATGCTGAGGGAATATTGGATCTTCTTTTCATTCATCTTTAAGGACCCTTCAAGAAAATTAGGCTCTTGCAAATGAACCTCATCTTCTTCATTTTTTCTTGGACCAACTTCATGAAGCTCAAGTGGTGATGGGGAAGTTGATCTTGGTTCTTCTTCAACTGCTACAAGGTCTTCATTATCATGCTTAATGGAACTTGGGCTTGCAGCAACACTTTCAAAAGTGATCTCTATGTCACCAACATAGAGGTGTGATCACCCATCAGTAGGTACTTCTTCATAGTTTAAGCATCCATCAGTAGATGCTCTTTGGTTCATGTCTAAGCTAGAAGGTGTCTCGAAATGATCTTCCATATTTTCAATAGAATCTTCTTCATGCTCTTGTGATGTCTCTTCATGATCTTCCATATTTTTATCCTTCAAGAAAGATGATGCATTTTGCCCCTTGTTTTCCTTATGATCAATATCTTTGGAATCTCTTTTTGAAGAATTCCCAAAAGCTCTCCTCAAGTGGGACATAATTTCATGCACACATGTATGATACTCACTCCAAGGTTCTTTACAAGAAGGGCATAAACCTTTCTTTACTAACTCCACATCTTCATTTTTGGGCCTATTTTCAAAAACATGTTCAGCAAAGTACTCAAAAGACATGGCATTTTGTGTATTTTTGCTAAAAGCAAGATATTCTTGATATTTTTGATATTGTTGAGGCAAGGTTTTATATTTTGCTTTCCATCTTTGGAACTCACTCATAGAATTATCCTTGGTTGGTGTGACACACTCATATTCATAAGATTTAAAGTCATAAGAATAATCTTCATTTCTCTTGAAATTGTAAGAAGTGTTGCATGATGGCATCTCTTCCTTGTACCATTCACATTCTGCTTCATATTGCTCATAAGCATCTGCATATTCCTCATAAGAATTGTACTCATAGGATTCATCATAATAGTAAGACATGGCTGCTTATTATTCTTGAATTTATGTACCTAATCCACAGATGCAAGGACCATGCTCTGATACCACTGTAATGTCCCTTATTAGGAATTTTATTAAAATTGCAATTTTCCACTTTTTTCCTTGGTTCGACCTTTGACTAGTTTTGATCTCTAGGTCCCAAATTTGCCCCAAATGATCCCAAATATTCTGAGAAGGTATATGAATGATATTAGAACATAAATATGTGTTTCAAGGATGCCTTTGTACCTTTAAAACACTTCTGCAAATACTCTTTCAATTCTGGTCAATGTAGGTAACTTTACTAGTGATTTCCCTTTGACTAGTATTGGTCTCTAGGTCTCAAATTGACTCAAAATGCCTTCAAATATTCAAGGAAGGTTTATGAATGATATTAGGAATTGAATATGATTTTCAGGGATAACATATGGCCACCAAAAGACCTCTGCAAAATCTCTTAAGATTCTGGACCAAGTATGCAATTTTACTAGTAATTTGGGGTTCAAATCCCCCTAAGGTAAGTACTGAAAATGGCTTCCCAAACGCCTCCAAACCCACTCAAATTCATGAAAAGAGGTATGTAATGTGTTAATTATTTTATTAAGGTCTCATATGCACCATTAATGGTTTATTACAACTGTTCTCACCCTCTCCCATTCAACTGCAAAAATCCCCAATTCGACCCTTGGGGAAATGACACTATTTCTTCTCCCAATGCAATTAAACTGAGTAAAAATGCTTCAAATGCTCAAGTACAGTACATGAAACTTGTATAAGACATCCATGGCAGTATATTTATCACAAATATATCAGAGAATCATCCATTCATTCGAAATCATCATCAATACATTGGCTCACAACAAAGTAGTGGGGAAATGGCATTGTTCTTCCATTAAAAATGAGATTTATACATTTCTACTTGGAATTTCGACTTGAAACTTTTTGGAGATGAAGAACAGAGTATTTAATTCATATTACAAAGGAAATGGGGCATTAAAAGCTTCCCCAAACAGTAGAATAGCTCACCAAAAATGCCCTCCCTCAAGGATCAAGAATATGCCATCAAAACTGGAAATGGTTGAAGGAGTGAGCTGCAATAGAAGAAACCATGAGTTGCCCTGTAGCTTAAACCTACAAATAAATACTCCATTAAAGCTCCAAATGAAAGGTCTGAATGGCCTTTCCAATTACCAACTTGGATGGGAATCTTTCACCCTCGAAATTGGCTAAGGCAAGAAACTAGTCATCCACTAGCTCTCCCTCTTCACAAATGCAATTGCAAATTCTACAAATGATCAAAAGCCATTCTCATACTTCATTTCTACATTTTATAACCAACATTATCCTTCTAAGGGTCTAAATCCTCTCAATAGATTCAATAGATTTCCATTTAGGAAATATTCCACATTTGCCACTTGTCTCCTAGTTCCAACCTTCCATCTTCTCCCAAATTCGATTTTGAGTCTCTTTGGATTCTCCAACTCCCAAATTCGCCTTCTTTGAGCCTATTTTTGGGGCTGACATGTCATAGTGGTCATATGTCAGAGGTCAGGTCTGCAATTTGTCATAGTTGTCATAGATGCTCCATCATTGGTGTCGTAGGGGCTAGGGAATCTAGCCCAAGTGTCCACAAACTTGTACTTTGACTCTATATCTTCCATGGAGGTTACCAATACTTCCCAATTCGACCTAAGATTCTCAATGACATGTGTTATGACTTACCAACTCATCCAAGAGTGTTCACATTCCCATTAATTCGAATTTGCAAAAGAGAGATACTATGTATTATGAAAAATCAAGCTAGTGTGGGTCCCACATCCTCCATATGTCTCCAAAACCATTTGTCACCTAGGATTTCTCTTGAATTTCTTTATTCACTCTATTTATTAAATACTTGAACCCTTCTAATGTCTAAACATCATTTATTATCCCCCTTATTCCAAATCCCAAAGCTTCCACCCCAAACATAGGAAACTAGTAATTTTCCTCCTTGGCAATTATTTGACCCTTAACATCAATTTTACAAACTCTAATGAATATGGCTAATGTTATTAGGCCATTGTGACCCAATTCCAAATTTGGGACATGACAGCTTCAATATGATTCTTGTTGTTTATATTCAATTCTTCATCAGCATCATCCCTTATTGCTTATGTGCAATGCGAGGTGGGTTTTGTTAGATTCAGAAGACTGTTGGATTTGACAACTTCATATTGTATGGTCAGTACAACTCTCTTATAAGCTACGGGTTTTTGCTAGGATTTCCATTTATCAGGGGATCCCATCTAAAGCCAGGTTGAGTAAGAGTGGCATCTCTAATGGCCTCTGCCCAATATGTCACCAGACAAAGACCATCAAGCATATTTTCTGGGAGTGCTAATTCGCCAAGCTGTGTTGGATATTCTTCAAGGATCAACACACATCTTTGTTTCAGAGCAGGATACATTGGCATGCAAATTTGTTTGGGGATGGTCATTTTCTTGTGAGAGAGTCCTCCCTTGGCCTATGCCATTGTGTACAGATTTTGGTTCTTTTTGTGCTTTGGAAGCTCAGGTGTAAGTTCGTCTTTGATCAAGAGATAAGTTCTTTGTCTGCCTTCGTTTCATTGTGGAAAGATGAGGTATGTCACCAACCATTGGAAAAATGTTCATTGTTGATCAACGATGTCAAATCTTTGGGTCCTGCTGAATATTATGATCTTATTGTTGTTTTAGTTATTCTCAGGAAGAGGCTATGAATCTAATTGTATATACCCTTCCACTTTTCGCAGCTTTTAATTTTAAAACTTTCCAACCAAAAAATACATTGAAACGGTTTTTTTATTTTTTATTTATTTTTATTTTTTTCTGGGCAAGCACAAATTTTTCCTACAATGCCTATGAACATTCATCACCAGGTCTTGGACAATTGAAACTGTTCCTACACCCCGCTCATCTTAATTTATCCCAGTTTTGTGAAGTGACAGATAACACATACAATCAAAATTACCAGATAACACATACAATCAAAATAACAATTCAAATTGTTCCTACACCTCCCTCATCTCAATTTATCCCAGTTTTGTGAAGTGACACATAACACATACAATCAAAATTACTAGATTTGACTAGAAGCATACCCACACCCACACCCAAATCAGATTGGAAACAAAAAATCACCAATCCATATCAAATTCATGAAATTTCGCCAGATTTTTAAGTAGATCCATTTTGCCACTTTAGAATCTATTTCCAGTTTTCATGTGTGTGATTTGAATTATAGGATTTGTCTAGGATTCAATAGGAATTGGATCCTATGGAAGGAAAAAATTCCCTAAGGTCGGGAACCATTTCTATCCATGGGAAATATCCCATTGGAAATAACTTTTAAATCAGGGAAAAACTAGTTGTGGAAACATATGCCATTTTTACACTTCATGTAATTATTTATGGTCTAGAATTTACTAGTTCAAGTTTTTGTCCTTTGAAGTTAAGATGGACATCCAAATATGATTGATCTAAAGGTTGTGTAATATGTTCATGGAACCTGAGAGAAACATACACATGTGCTCATTTTACAGGGGATGGTGGCTTGGTCCACATTGGAGGAGGATGAGTCTGGGACACCATTTGCTCATCCTTTGCTTCTATATAAACTGAAATTCTCCTTTCCATGGCATCATCCACCATTATCATCAAGTTACTTATGAATTTTCAGTCAAATTCAGATATCTTGGCATGACTCTAGATGACTTAGTAGATAGTTTAACAATGGATGCATGCTTGTCATTCCTATAAATTTCTAGGATTTTTGCATTTTGCATCATTCAAGCATACAAAATAATGATTAACAAGTTACTATAGATCCATAATGGCTTACCTTGTACTAGTCCTTCAAGTTCTTCAACTGCTTTTATAAAGTGCAAAAGATCTGTAGTAATTTGGTAATCATTATTTTGTATGCTTGAATGATGCAAAATTTGTTTGAATATCATCATTTTCAAGCAATAACAACTTCTTAAAGGGTGCTAGCTCAATGGTTGAGCACCCGCCTAATTATAGGCAGGAGATTGGTGGTTCGATTCCTTCGTACCCTATCATAAATTAGTGACTAAGAAAATGACTAAATTCGCATATATACGACTATTAGTAGCTAATTTTCAGTATCTTATAGCGCGACTAACGTTTAGTCGTATTTAGCTTAGTCATTAATATGTTATCATCTAGTAGTTTATTTAGTCGTATATTTGGTCATTAATTGTGACAATCAATGACTAAATCAATGACTAAATCAATGACTAAACCAGTGACTAAATCAATGAGTATCAATGACTAAATCAATGACTAAATCAGTGACTAAATAAGTGAGTATCAATGACTAAATCAATGACTTAATCAGTGACTATCAATGACTAAATCAATGACTAATAAGTCAACCAATTAATGACTAGTGAAATACGACTAGAGATAAGATAGTGGAAATCAGACATTATTAGTCATCGACTCAAAAATAGTCGTTTATAGTCAAATTTTAGTCATTAATTTCTCATTTTGTACTAGTGATTCTAGCTGGCGATATGAACATCACCCTCACCAAAGTAGAGAAAAAAGGCCTCATTGGAAAAGACTTCTTCAAAATCTAGGTTGAAGCTCTCATTCAAGCAAGAGACCTAATCGATATCAATCCCAAAAAAGGGAAATACACCTAGTCGAATAAGCGAATTGGCAAGGGAAATATCATGGCTAGACTGGACAGATTTCTCGTCGATAGTAGCCTTTTGTCCGATGCCCAAACTATATCCTCCAGCATTCTAGCTAACCTAGCCTCTGATCATAAACCCATTCAGCTTCTTTTTCAAAATATTGAAAACCTTGGCCCAATCCCCTTCAGGTTTAGCCCCCAATGGCTCAACCTTGCCAGCTTCTGGAGCACTCTTGAAAAAGCCTGAATCATCCCTGTCTTCGACTCCCCCTGCTACATTTGGGAGAAACTCAGAAATACCAAAGCCGCACTCAAAAAGTGGGCCAAATCAAATTGCCCTTCACCTGCCAATTCCAGAAACTTTGCAGTGAATACGCTTGAAGACATCCAATTTGACATGGAAAATCGCACCGTTGAAGCTTCCACACTCTAGGATGAAGTCGCACAGCAAACCAAAGTGTATCAAGCTTTTCGAGCTGAAGAGGAGTATTGGCGTTTGAAGTCATGTAGCATCTGTCTTAAAAATGGTGATAAGAACACCATCTATTTTCATAAACAACTCGTGGTCAGATAATCCACCAACTATATCGCAGAGATCAAAATAGAGGACGGATCAACCCTAATTGGCAATACGAATATAAAAAACCCTGCATACATGCATTTCTCCAATATTTATGCCGATGATGCTAACGCTGAAAGAGAAGATGAGGCCGCACCCTTGGAGCATATCCCAAAGAGAATCACCCTAAAGGAGAACCTCAGCATTCATAAACCTTTCACAGAACATGAAGTCCTCAACGCAATCCACTCCTTCAAATCTGACAAAGCACCGGGCCACAACGGATTTTCAATGCATTTTTATAAAGCATGCTGGACATACATCAAAAAATATTTTATGAGGATGATTAGGAATTTCCATATGAAGGAAAAAATCAGTGGCTGCACAAACACCACGTTCCTGTCCCTCATCCCAAAAGATACGAATCCCAGCTCCTTCAGCAGATTCAGACCGAATTTCACTTTGCAACTCCTCCTACAAAATCATCTCCAAGATGCTAGCTACTAGATTGAAGCCTTTACTCAACAAAATCATTTTTGAAAATCAAGTTGGCTTCCTGGAAGGGAGGCAAATACTCGACAACAACATTCTTGTACAAGAAGCAATCCACTCCAGCAGATCACGAAAGGAAAAAAAGGTATGATAATCAAGCTTGACATGGCCAATGCATTTGACCGCGTCAAGCATTCCTTCCTTTTAAAAATTATGAATGGATTTGGATTTGATGACACTTTCATCAGCTGGATCTCAGCCTATATAAGCAAACCCTGGATCGCCCGCTTAATTAATGGTCGTCCCACAGACTTCTTCCAAGCATCCCGTGGCATCAGATAAGGCTGTCCTCTTTCTTCTTTCTTGTACATTATCATTGCAGACTCACTCAGTCGAAAGCCGAATCATGACATGATCTTTGGTTCCCTACCTGGCCTTCGCCTCACACTTGATTCTCATCCCCTCAATCACACCCTATTTGCCGATGACTCTCTATTATTGGGTGGGGCCTCCTCCATCATAGCTCAAAAGTTTAAGCACAACCTGAACCTGTATTACAACGCTTCCGGTGGAAAAATCAACTTGCACAAAAGTGCTATCTATTGCTGGAATTTGAACAACAACGTGGTAGCCAGAATTAGCACAATTGTCAGCATCAAAATTCACAATGAATGGGACAAATTTAAATATCTGGGTCTTCCTATCACTTTCGGCAAATCAAACATTGGAAATTGGGAAGACACGATCAACAAAATAAAAAAACAGAATTAGAAGATGGGGAGGGCAATGGCTTAGCAAAGCTGGAAAATTAATTTTAGTAAATTCCGTACTCTCTGCACTACCCATCTATCAATCATCCATACTCCTAGCCCCAAAAGGAGCCTCTAATCAGATAAGCAAGTTTCTGAGAGACTTCCTCTAGTTCGACGGAAAAAACAACGGAAACAAAATCCATTTAGTGAATTGGGAGACCATCAAGCAGCCAAAATCTTCGAGAGGCCTGCAAGTCCGAGATCCTTTCTACACTAACTTGGCATTGGGCGGTAAAATTCTTTGGCAAATCCTACATAACAAACACCACCTTGTCAGTCAAGTACTCAGGAAGAAATATTTACACGGAACCAATTTAAGGTGTCTCGATCAAAAGCCAATCACCGAAGGCTCTAGCATATGGGCATTATGTAAAGTAGCTTGGGAATTTTTTCCAGAAGGTCTCTACTGGGTACCCGACAATGGTAGGAATATTGATATGTTCACAGATAGGATCATGGACAGTGAAGCACTTCAGAACAACCATGAGCTACACGACATTGTAGCATGGCTCATGCAACACAGAATTACCACCCTAAAAGAATTCATCTCTTGGGATCTCTATGGCAATTGGAAAAATTGGAAAATCACAGACATCCCTTCCCATCTTGAGTCAGCCAAAAACATTCTCACTGACAATAAAAAAGGATGTGCTCCCCTACATCTTATGGCCAAAGACGAGCCAGGATGAGGTCCCACAGGTGCATACACCTCTATTCTCGGTTACAAGGCACTCCAATCCCATGATGATGCAAGAAAAGATGTGTGGAAAATTGCATGGAACCCATTCGGGCTTCCCAAAATCAACTTCTTCACGTGGACTTTAATCCACTCCAAAGTTCTCACCGGCAACAATCTCAACAAGAGAGGATTTCACGGGCCTTTTTGGTGCCCCCTTTGTCATAACAATCTAGAAACACTTAACCACCTCTTCCTGGATTGTCATTTTGATAAACTTGTTTGGAAATTAATTCTCCTTGACCTCATTACTACTCAGCCATCCTTCACCTCTGTCACCTAGCTCTTCCAAGATTGGAGTACTATTTATCCCACTCCCATACCCAACAAGAACCTTTGGCATCAGATCTGGACTTCCATCCACAAATTTACATGCTGGAAAATTTGGACCACTAGAAACAACACTATCTTCAACGAAAGGTATTATACTCACTTGCAAACTGCAGGTCAAGCAAAAATTTTACTAATCGACTATTAGATAATTCCAACCACAAGGCTGATACAACTCTCAGCACGGAAGAAATGAATTGGATAGGGGGCAATCTTCCTAATTCAAGTAATGATCTCCGACCTCAACATCAACCAACATGGTATATCAGACTCACCATCCCTGAATTTCATGAATGGAGAACTAATCAAGCCATAGATAGCCTACATTTCGATGGTGCCTCAAAGAAAAATCCCGACAAAGCTGGTGCAGGAGGAGTCCTTAGGACAAGTGATGGAACAATTAAAGCGAAGTACAGTTGGGGTTTGGGCACCTTCTCAAACAATATAGCAGAAGCACTAGCCCCGTTAAAAGGCTGCCAAATCGCTAAAGATTGTATGATCAACAATTTACATGTATTCGGTGATTCACTGCTCATTATCAGAGCCCTAAATGCAAACACTAATCTCAGCAATTTGGCCCTAAATCAAATTATGCAGCACATAAGGAAAATCTCGAGCACATTCACCCAGTTCAAGGCATTTCACATTTTAAGAAACTTAAATGAGGAAGTTGACACTGAAGCAAACATAGTAGCCAATCTCAAACCCTGGAATTCTAAATCTTACTAACAGTGACAGTGAATTGCATCAAATCCCCTAAACATGGCCCTCAGACATCTATCATTCAAGTTTCCCTTATTTCAGAATCAGAATGAAGGACAATTCGCTTCAACAACTAACATTTCAGGAATATTGATCGCACACGACCATCATTCGGTTTAATGAATAATCCTTACTCTGAAACCGATGGTTTACTGACTTCACAAGTCAAGAACTCGTTAGTCTACTGATATCACAAGTCATGAATTCATCATTCGTTTGGGCATGGATGACTGGACCAAGCACACTGATATCAGGTTGGAAGAATAAGATAGGGCATGCCGATTACTCAACACAAGACACTTGTTGATTATTACACTCATAATTTCTTGATTTCTACAAGTTACTTGAATTTTATTTACTGATTCGTCTCATCGAACTCTGCAATTTTCATAAGTATTTGCCCACTTCGCATTCTTTCTCTATGTCGATTGAAAATTAGCATGCACATTCAATGCTGTTTGAGGGTCTCAGAATTATTTAATTTTTTTTTGCATCATATAGTAGGCTTATTCACCTCTCGAAGCCAACTGGCCATCAATCTGTAAAAATGCTGATGTTGGAATTAGCTTGTTGTAACCTGTCGATATGGTACACAACCACGGTTTATTTTATTTTTATTTTAATATACAATATTCGTTTTAGTTAAATATATATATATATATCTATAGATATAGATATAGATATAGATATGTATATCTATATATAGATATATATCTATAGATAGATATACATATCTATATCTATAGATATATATCTATATCTATAGATATAGATATATATCTATAGATATAGATATGTATATCTATATCTATAGATATATATATATAGATATAGATATACATATCTATATCTATATCTATATCTATATATAGATATAGATATCTATATATACATAGATATAGATATAGATATAGATATAGATATATACATATCTAGATATATATATATAGATATAGATATCTATATCTATATCTATATCTATATATACATATCTAGATATGTATATATAGATATCTAGATATGTATATATAGATATAGATATAGATATAGATATATATATATATATATATATATATATATCTATCTATATATATATAGATATAGATAGATATATCTATATCTATATCTATATCTATATCTATCTATCTATATCTATATCTATCTATCTATCTATCTATCTATATCTATATCTATATATATCTATATCTATATCTATCTATCTATATATATATGCCTCGGTTAATTATGGGGAAAAAAGTATCGCTGGGAAACAATTCGGGAACTTTCTGAAGAAATGCAATTAGAAAACATCATCCTAGCTGGAGATTCAAATCGAACACTTAGTCAATCTAAAAAGCGTGGAGGCAACATTGTGACGGATCCGACCAGGGAATGGGTGGAGGAGCTAATTCAGGATTGGAACTTACTAGACATCAAGCCAAGTAAAGGAAAATACACCTGGACTAACTAGAGAAAGGGACCTGGCCACATAGCTGCTAGATTAGATCGTTTTCTCATCCAAATCACCTTCTTCCTTCTAGGATTAGATGCAAGTTCTGATATCCTTCCCTCAAGCGATTCTGATCATAAGCCTATAAAATTGAATTAAAGTGCAGAAAAATTTAGGCCCCATACCTTTTAGATTTAGTTCACTCTGGGTGCAACAAAAAAACTTTTTGGATCAGGTGGAAACGGTGTGGAAGTTGCCATTAACCGACTCTCCATTTTTTTATCTGGGAGGAGAAACCGAGAAGAGTAAAAAGAGAACTAAAGAACTGGGCCAAAGGTTTAACCTCCCCTACTGAAGAAAGAAGGGTTGCCCAGAACAATCTGGAATCCCATCAAATAAAAATGGAAAATATAGAAATTACAAAGGAAATTACGAAGGAAGCTTGCATTTAGGCACCATAAGGAAAACAGAGAAGGGTTCTATTGAATTTGCCCAAATAAACCACCCGTCAGGACCCTCAGAAATGCTTAGAACACGGATTCTGCAGTAACTAGCACAACAGTTGACCACACAAATGAAATAGGAGTCGGGTATGACAGCCATATTTGAAGCCGGATGGCGCATCATAGAATTAACTGTGTGATAATGAAAAACTGTCATCAAGTACAGATCGTCCATTACCATAATAGCTTCTCCAATTATGATGCTAAGTAAAGGATATATGAGGAGTGAACCAAGGATGAGCCTAGTCTTTTTACAACATATATCAGACTTGAGATAGTGCCACGCAACACTACTCATAAATGGGATCCTCCAGATGTCAGCATCACCCACGTTAGCATTACTCATGCGAGACGTACCCGAAGCTGACAGCTTATTGAAATTCGCAAGATCTTCCTGTGGTAGGTGGTGACACGTTCTCATCCATTCGTCATGAGTATTCTTGGTCATGTTGCAAACCGTAATAGGGGTCCCATCCTCGATACCATGGTTTTCCAGATGGTCTGCCACTTTGTTGGCGCCTTGCTTGACATGGCAAAAGGAAACAGCTTGAAGATTGAAAAGGATCTCATGGAGATATTCCAACCGGGCAAGAAGACGCCAACTAGATGACACCTGTTTCGGTGTTTGTCCAAAGGACATTTTCCTAGCCATGTGGATGATGATTAACGAGTCACCTTCAAAAACCACCGGGGACCAAGTGCAGCCCTTGAATGAGACACTCCAATTCCGCAGAGTTGTTGGAGTCACAACCAATGGTGCCAAAAAGGACCTTCACAATAGATCCCGACCAGTCCCTACATACACCTCCAAACCCATCGGAACCAGGATTACCACTAGATGCGCCATCAAAATTTACTTTGAAACCCATAGCTGGGGGGGGATCGATCATGATGGAATTTCAGGTCTGCAGATCAAAACCTTCTTGCACAGACCCTCCAAATCAGAACGGTGGAGACCCCAGTCTTCTGCGATACGCAAATCTCTAGGGGTTAACTTTTTTATCTTGATCAGACCATTGTTGGCTGCGTATGGTCTCTGTCATATTTTAAACCAATTTTAGCCAAACTGTCTCTTCAGTATTGGAGTGATCTCTAAAAATGCGCCCATTCCTTTCTTTCCATAAAGACCAAAACACCATTCCAGGAAAAAGTTGCCATAGCATCTCGATGATGGGATTGGAGAAAGCTTTAGGGTCCCAAGCATTCAAGGTTTGCTCTAGTTGACCCCTTACCAGATGACATCTCCTGAAAATGGAAGCTCCCCTGTCCCAAATAGCAGAGGAGAAAATACAAGAGTCAAGTAAGTGATCACTAGTTTCCTCCGCATTGGAACACAGAGGGCATCGAGAAGGGCCATAGATCCCACGTTTCTTCAGGTTTTCGCTAGTTAGAATCCTTTTCCAGATAACTAGCCAGCAGAAAATAGCGATTTTAGGCCATTTATTCATACCCCACACCTTACCCCAAATTTTCCTAACCTCCTCTTCTTCCTGAATTTGAAAATCATAAGCCTCCTTGATGCCAAAGGTGCCTTTCTGGGAAAGACCCCAGCGTAGCTTATCTGGGGAAGTACAAGAGCGGATAAATCATTCCTTCATAGTGGAGTCAAAGGAAGATAGAGAGTCCTCTGCAGAAATACCATCCCAGCTTCCAGCCAAAAGCCATTCCCTATGCCAGTCATGAGCATTATGAGTCCAATATTGATATACCTTGGTTTTACCCGATGCTATGCCTTCTTCTTTTATGGTTTTCCATCTGGGGTCATCACCCAGAATGGAGAATTGGTTCCATGAATCCTCCCAGAAGTTAGCCTCCTCCCCATTGTGAATTTCCCAAAAGCAATGATCCAGGACCAGACGCCTTGCCTCGAATGCCTTTGTCCATATGTGAGATCCCTGCTTAATCTCATTGTATCTGACCAGTTGCCCAATTTCTCTACCTCGAGCATCCTTAGTAAGCCAGAGTTTAGCCCAAGGTTCCGCTTGGTGAGTACACCATCTCCACCAGATTTTTTCCCCATAGACTTCACTTAGGATTTCAGGGTCTCTCAAACCTAATCCCCCCTTACTCTTGGGCTTGCATACTTTCTCCCACCCAACCAAAGAGAACTTCGCTTTACTTTCCCTGTTACCCCAAAGGAAAGATCTTTGGATGCTTCGAATATCCCTTACGATAGACTTGGGTGTAGAGAGCATAGAGAGTAGATAAACAGGCATGGCTTGCAAAATGGACTTGACCAATATAAGCTTGCTGGGGAAGTTGAGTGGGCGCAATTTCTAGTTGGAGAGTTTTTTCTTCATCCGGTCCACAAGATCCTTCCATGAAACTTTGCGAATCATACCTTCCAAAAGGGGGGCCCCAAGACATTTTGAAGGAAATGATCCACGCGAGAAACCCAAGATCCTAATGATGTTATGCTGGGTTACTCCCGGGGTATTGAGGAAAAACACCTGGGATTTTCTAGGGTTTACTTCCAACCCAGAGGCTTTGGCAAAAATATCCAGACAATTTTTGAAAGTTCTAGCTTCTTGGACTGAAGGGTGCCCCATTAACATGGTGTCATCGACAAACTGTTGATGAGTTTGTTTCTCCATACCCTCATGTAATTTAAGACCTCTGATTCCTCCGGAATCAGCCATCGAGTGCAACAATTTGCTAAGACCTTCCGCCATGATAATGAAAAGGAAAGGAGACAGAGGATCACCTTGCCTGATACCCCTGGAGGCTTGTACCAACTTCGTTGGAGCGCCATTTAGTATGATTGAAAAGAAGGGGGTGGTGACCAAATTCATAACCCAATTAATTCAAACTTGGCTAAAGCCAAAGGCGTCCAATATGCTCCGTATATACTGCCAATTCAATTTATCATAGGCCTTAGCTATATCTAATTTCACAAGCATCCCACGTTTCTTCAGATTCTTGAGAGAGTGAATTGTCTCATGGAATAGTATAATTCCATCCACTATTTGTCTACCTTCCACAAATCCTGATTCCTCAGGGATGATCAGAATGGGGAGGAGAGGCTTAAGGCGGTTAGCAATAACTTTGGAAATGATCTTGTAGATCACATTGCACAATGCAATAGGTCTGAACTTTCCAGGGGAATCAGCCCCTTCCTCCTTGGGAATAAGGGACAGGAAGGTAGCATTGAAAGCTTTCAGAACTCCCCCATTGCTTCTCGATTCCTCCACCAGCTGGTGGACCTCGACCTTAATGAGTTCCTAGAAGTGGTGAAAGAAGTTGGAGGTAAAGCCATCAGGTCCCAATGCCTTGCCTTGCGCCATTTGGTGCACCGCCTCCTCAACCTCTTGCAGAGTCACCACCTTATTAAGTGCCTCATTGTGAGCCTGAGTGATAAGACGAGGGATGAGAGAAGTGATCCGAGAAATGTCAAGGCTTCGGTGAGGTCTGTCTTCTTTCAGGACATTCTTGAAGTGGTGGATTGGTTCCTCTTCTATTTCTTCTCTAGATTCAGCAATGTTCCCATTTGCTTTACGAATTTTCAAGATTTTGGATCTATGTTTGTTTTGAATAACAGAGTTATGAAAGAACTTGGTATTTCTTTCACCTTCTTGGAGTCACTGAATTCGGGATTTTTGCTTCCAGTAGGTTTCCTCCTGCCTTTCCCGTGCATCAAGGCAACTTAGAAGGTTGTGTTCTCTCTCTTTCAACTCCTCACTCCACCCCTCCTCCATCCCAAGCTTTTGAATTAGCTCAAGATCAACAATCAACAGTTTTTTGTCTTTGAATATATTACCAAAATCCTCCTTATTCCAGGTTGGGATCTTGGTCAATTTTTGTTGAAATTGATACATCTTGGATCCGTCCTAGGGGTTCAATTCCTTCCACCATCGACCCACCAGATCCTTAAATTCCTTGTGATCCAGCCAAAATTGCTCATAACGAAAGGGTCTGAAAAGGTTGTTAGACGAAAGATCCCACGTGAGACTCACAGGCCAATGATCAGAGCCATCAGAGGGGAGGACACATGTGTTGACTTCACCCCTATCATGAGCAATATCCTCCATTGTTAGGAATCTGTCAAGTCTAGAAGCGACGAGATGGGGCCCACCCCTCTTATTGTTCCACGTGAACCACCCATTTCCGGTCTCAATGTCAATCAGCATACTGAGGCTAAGAGACTCCCTGAACCTTTCTTTGAATCTATCCAGAAGTCTGCGCCCACCTTTTTTCTCATTCAGAGAGGTGATTAGATTAAAATCCCCACCAATAATCTGGGAACCGTCCAAAGCTTGGGCAAATAACCAAGAACAGAAGTGAAGAAAGGCATCTTTTGGTGGAGCAATACTTGGTCCATATATATTGACCATTGAACCTTTCACCACATAATCAATTATGCTAAAATCACACATTAGGGAAAACCTATTGGCCCTCCAGTTAGATAACAAAACAGAACTAGGTTTCCACAGAATAGCCATGCCTCCAGCCATTCCAATGGCATCAGCAGCCATTACACCGGCTCCCCTCCAGATTCTTTGACCATTTTTCTCCATAGTTTCAGAATAACTTTTAGTTTCCTGCAAGAATAGCACATCTGGTCGTTCCTGCTTAACTTTCCTTTTCAAAGATTTGATTTTCCTGGGATGATTACACCCCCTAATATTCCAGGTGATTACCTTCATTGGGAAACTCTGGCAGATTCAGAGAGGGCTGCCCTAATCATTGGATACAGCCCCAATTCAATTAGCTTCACACCTACTTCTGCTATACGTTGTTTGTTTGATTTTTTGCCCTTCTTTGAGTCATCATTCGAGGATTTTCGCTTGAAACCAGATTGGGCGTCAAACTTGATTCCCAATTTCTGAGATGCTTTGGACTTGATAATAGCTTCTTTGAGGAGTTCAAGCTGCTTTTGAGAGACATAGCCCTTTCCCTTTTTTCCGCACTCCTTCTCAATTTCATCTAGATCCAAATCCCCAAGATCGACCTCCTCTTCCCCATCATCCTCCATGGAATCCTTCATTGGGAAACTCTGGCAGATTCAGAGAGGGCTGCCTTAATCATTGGATACAGCCCCAATTCAATTAGCTTCACACCTACTTCTGCTATACGCCGTTTGTTTGATTTTTTGCCCTTCTTTGAGTCATCATTCGAGGATTTTCGCTTGAAACCAGATTGGGCGTCAAACTTGATTCCCAATTTCTGAGATGCTTTGGACTTGATAATAGCTTCTTTGAGGAGTTCAAGCTGCTTTTGAGAGACATAGCCCTTTCCCTTTTTTCCGCACTCCTTCTCAATTTCATCTAGATCCAAATCCCCAAGATCGACCTCCTCTTCCCCATCATCCTCCATGGAATCCAACAGCACTACCATGGAAGGGTCCTGGGTTTGGGGAATTGGTTCAACAGGCTGTTCCTCAACCTGAGCTACCTTCTCTATCTGTAATTTCTCTCCTCTGTCATCCACCTTATCCAGGATCTGGAATGGATTCATACTAGTTTTACCACTCTCGGTCTTCCCTTTTCCTTTATTTTGAACATCCTCTGATTTTTTCTTTCTTCTATTTTTAACCTGGGTAAATCCATCCTTGTCCTTATTGCCCGAGTATTCCTGGGTCAGTGCTGGAGCCGATTGAGAGATCCGAGGGCAGTTCCTTCCGAAATGGCCATATTCATGGCAGGATCTACATCGAAAGGGAAGTTGTTCGTAGTCGATCGATTGGACCCATTCTTCATCTTCATAGTTCAACTTGATGGCCTCAGGTAACTCTCTGGAAAGATCCATGTAAACACAGATCCAGGTACAAGCTGTGTATCTTTGTTGCCTAGTTTGTTCTGCAGCTTTGACAAATTCACCGAGGGTATTGCCTATATCCTGCAAAATTTCAAGATCCCAGAACTCGCATGGCAATGAGTAGAGTCTGATCCAAACTGGTACAATTTTCACATCTTCATTATCAGGGTTGAAGAGTTCTTTCCAAGGTCTGAGATACAAGCCTGTAGAGAAGAAGAAGTAGGGGCCTCCTTCTAACACCCTGTCTCGATCTTCCACATTGAAGAATATTATGGTGAAAAAACCCTTGGTTCCCAACTGTAGATCATATTGACCTTTTGGGTTCCATGTCTGTTTGATCCATCTAACCAGATCTCTTTCCCTGGGCTAGGTCCCAATAAATTTTCCAATCAAGGCCTTCTCCTTCCATTGTTCTACCTTTTCTCTTACCTTCTCTACACAAACTGTGATGGCCGGGATCGCTGAGGTTTTGGGAAGACATCCTCCTGGTCCTAGCCTCCTCTTTGCTCCACTTTCTACAACCTCTACGCCCAGTGAACCCGCTACCTTCCCGTCCACCGTGTTAGACAAAACCTCCATGGTCCCGTCAGGAGGATTACCGCCAGCCTACAGCTGGGGGGCAGGCATGCCTGCAACCCTGACATAAACCCTGCTCAAATCCATCGGGATCGCGCCAGACTAAAACCCTAGCCCTAACTTGGAACCGTCAACGCTTCACCTCTCGAATTCCAGTGAGGTTCCAGACTTTTGAATCCCCCTTAAGTGTTCTCTGCGTTAATTTATGCCCATTCCATATGTTTTACCTCTGTAAGGGTTTAAATAGTAATGATTGTTATTGATATGTTGAATACATGGAAGATCTGTGTGTGAATAAGGTATCATTTCACTGTGTTTAATTGAGTAGGCATATGCCCAAATGTGTTTCCAATTACCATGTATTGTTCATTGAGGAATAGGGCTAAGTCTCTGCATGATATTTCATCAATCTACCCGGGAGAAATATGCTAATGTATTCCATTCTATGTGTGTGGATAATGATTCATTCCTTTGTGTTCATTGAGTATGCTTATGCACATTTGCATTTCCATTGGTATAATGTCTTTGAATTGTCCCTTGATGAATAAGGCTAAGTATTTGAATGGTTCTTTGATGAATAGGGATAAGTGCATGGCCCAGGATGTGCAAAATACTTCAGCCATGGGTGTGGAGATAGAGTAGACCACTTCCCCTATGGTGTTCATGACCCTTGTGGATCAGATGAATGAGAGAAGAGAGGGCAGAATGGAGCAAAACCTCTTCACAGAGTGGTAAAGAGGCATAAATGGGGTTTAAGCCCATATTTTGGAGTGGAATAATGGAAGGTTCAATATTCTCAGGTGTGGATGAAGACCCTGCATATGTATAGTGCTTACCAAGAGCTTTCCAACGGTACCAGATTTTCCCAAATTGGACTTAGGATGAAGAAGTTATGGGCTGGAGAAGTTGTGCAATGGCGCTTCCAACTTTCCGAACCCGCATGCGGATTGCGGATTGCGGAATTCGAAAAGGCATTTTCTATGGGGTTGCGAAATGGGAGTTATGACTTCCGAGTTCCGCATGTGGACTATGGATTGCGGAAGTCGAAAAGGTAAAATTGTCGAAGTTGTAAAGTTGGAGTTTTGACTTCCGAGTTCCCCAAGGCGGATTACGGATTTTTCGAGTTGGCGAAGTTGGAGTTCCGAATTCCGAGTCCCACATTGCGGTTTGCGGAATTCAGAGAGGTGGTGAATTTGGCGTTCCGACTTCCGACTTCTACACTGAGTATTGCGGATTTTTGAAGTCCGAGACGTGGTTTTCAACGATATGTATTGGGCACTCCGATTTCCGATTTCCGCATTGCAGATTGTGGGTTGTGGATGTCGGAGGCGCATTTCTTCGGCGTTGTGCATTTGGGGATCCCGACTTTTGACTCCTGTAAGGCGGATTGCGGATTGCGGAAGTCGGGGAGGAGATTTTCTTCAGAGCAGTAAATTGGCATTCTGAATTCTGATTCCCGCACTGCGGATTGCGGAATGCGGAAGTCGGAGGTGTGATCGACGAAGTTGTGATTTGTGGTCCGACTTCCGACTTCCGATTGCGGGTTGTGGATTGCGGCCTACGGATTGTGGACTGGAGATCAATGCGGGTGCATAATTGTAGAACCTTTTGATTGCTTGGAAAAGAAGAAGGGAAATTAGCAGGTAGATCCCAAGGTTGTTTCCCATCGCCTTTGAAGGGCACCAAGGTGACCGGGGATACGAAAAATGGTATCAGAGCCCAAGGTTGCAACACTGGGGCTGCTTGGGCCAAAGTATGAACTTACAGAGAATTCCAAGAAAGGCCAAGTTGGACTTGACCACATTTCTGAAAAAACAATGGGAGCAACAAGCAATGTGAACCTGAAGCAATGATGACTGTTGCAGTGCTCACGGAAAGCTACAGAGGGCTGATAAGGCCATGCAATTGGACCAGCTATGATATGGAAGAAGAATTCCATGCTATGAAAGGGAATTTGAAGGAAAATTCTTTAACCTCTAGCTTGCTCTTGTGTTTATATTTTATGAGTTTTGTATACAGAAAGTTTGGCATAGGAATGTTGGAAATGCCAAGTGATGCACTAGTAGTCATATTGCTATTTATTGCATAGTGCATGTGAAAAATTTTGTGCATATAGAGGATGTTGCATATTGGTAAAATTAGTGAGGTTTTACATATGCAATGAGCCTCTTAATATAACTATTGTGGTTGTTAATCACTATTGATGTTGGTATTGGTTGTAGGACCAAAGACAACAAAAACATGGCCAAAAATGTACATGATGTTGTTGCATGTGACCAGGAACTCTATGAGAAAGGTTGGTGCAACAAATATGAGATCAGGAGGGTTGGTGGAAGGATGGTGTAGTCCTTTGTAAGAGACCAAGAGACCAAGCTGATCAGGAGAATGATGGCATGAAGGTAGTCATGCTTGATGGGTTGCCAGAATGCTCTGTTGGAAGGACGAGTTGCATAGAATGATATGGCTATGAAGTAATGAGCATTTAAAGTATATTTCATTGCATTGGAGATGTGAATAGTTGAAAGTGTTTGAATTATGGAGTGTTATAATTCTGAAAACACTTCAGTGATTGTTGCAGCAATGAAATGTTATATGCATGAAAACTTACAAGTGTTTGGACTGATTTAAGTTTTCAGATTTCAGGTAGAAATGTATTGAGTATGGCAATGTGGGTAAGTCCATGATAAAGACTAGAATCTACCATGAGCAAAAGTCAAAACTTATGAGAAGGGTCTCATGGTTATAAAGTTAAATTATGTACATAACATATTGTTGATTTCAGATCTGGAAATTCTCTGATTTAAGTTATGAGAATGATCTCATGGTTACAAATAAATTGCTGTAAGAAAACATATTTGCAAATCTTAGGTTTGGAATTTTGCTAATAAACTACTAATGGTTGTTTGGCTTATATGAATTGTGTCAGTAGGACATGTGTAAGTGGATGTTCATGTATGATAACCAACATAAAGCCATAAGGGACTGAGTGGTACCACTTACAAGAAGCCAAACAATATGAGGATGGCATCATGATTAAGCAAACCTTATTTCTGTATTAGACATAATTGTAAATTCACATTTGAATTTAATTATTAATGACATTGATTGGTTATGGAAAAATCAGATTTGAATCAGATTGTTAATGTTGCGAACTGATTGTCTATTTGATAAGTGTGTCAGGAAGACACATTGCAGGAAGACCATGTGTGATGGCCTGCATAAGCCAGACTCCATGGGAAGGATCCCATGTCTTGGAAATGGGTTTCGGGTGAAACGTCATTGTACATTTTGACAATATCTTAGTTGAACTGCATGTTGGTAAACAATGTGGGTGAGATGGTGAAATTATTCCAATAGGGCATATGTGGGTTATGGAACGTGAAAGGGATTGGGGTGGAAAACCGAGGGACTGTTAACTCAGAGAAGGGAGCCCTCATTCCTCGTGAAGGAAGAGAAAATACATCTACAAAACATATAAGTATTTTGTAACCCTTGCTGAGAATATACATATCTAGTTACTAGAATTAATATGCAGAGCATGTTTTATTTTTATTATTTCAGACTGCTTGAGTATGATTAGGGCCTACATGGCTCACATCATAAAGGGATGCATACCTTTCGGGTGTTGGGTTATGTTAGGGTTGTCAATATTGACTACACCCTAAGGGAATGGATGCATTCATGGTGTTTCAATATTAGAGAGTGAATGTTATGAAAAATGGTTACAATTTTATATCAACAATACTGATGAGATTGCTTATCCATCTTGTGTTGTCAACTTAAACATATGCAATTTGGTGCTGCACACTAAAGAAGCAAAGTGAAGAAGGAGTACCACCCTTATGTGTGTGAAGGGTTGTTGTATGCCTGATAAACCCAGTCGATGTACTGGCTTGGAAATAGTAATTTGAATTGATTACTAGTGACATTTGTAAAGGCATAAAAACCTCTATTGGTTCAGCAGTGAGGACCTCCTGCACCTACCCAAGACAGTGCTGAGGGAAGGGGCGCTAGAGGGACTGTGCAACAGAGAAGGGGACCTTACTCGGGCTATGCGTGGAGGTGAGGTGGGTGCTGAGACTGGCTGGAAACCCCTTGAGATGCCTATGGCTCCGTGGTAGAGCCCTTGATTGGTTATGGTGCATTTTCCTTCCATTAGCCTGTTGACCTAGACGAAAGTGCTGGCTTGGCATGTTAGGAACCCATGTCTTTACTTTGTTAGTATATTGTTGTTGGATGCATATGCTTTGTAAGTCGTCCCATAGTATTTGTTGATCCATAGTTTGTGTTATTGTTATTGGCGCATATGCTTTGTAAGTTGCCCATAGTTTTGTTGATCCATAGTTTGTATAGGCCCATGGTTTTGACTCATAGTATTGGCGCCTAGACTTAACCCATGGTCTGTATTAGCCCATGGTTTGTATTGACACATAGTATTGACCCATGGTATTGGAGCCTAGACTTAGTATATAAGTGTGTGTTGAGGCCTATGAAGGCACTGTGAAGTTAATTGTATTGAGCTTGCTCAAAGGAGGTTGCCCCCTCAAAGTGGTCCGTGATCAATATAAAAGTGATTCTGAGTTCTATTATTTCTGATATCTCATGTATTTGCATTAATTAATTATTGCAGGTTCATCACATATGGTATTAGAGCACTTTCTTGGGATCGCTGGGTGAAATTTCTACCCTTTTTTTTTTTCGCATCTGTTGCAGGCAGGTTCGGATTTGGGAATAATCTTTATCCGCTTAATTGTGGGAAGTACTTGGGAATAAGCCTTAAAACTCATTGTGAGGAGTACGAAAGGAACCCCGAAGTGGCTGGCCCATTGAGAGGACCTGCGAGCGAAAAGGGCAACGACCCCTACCTGATTGACTAGTTCCCACCCATGAGGTAAACCAAGAGCTGTCATTTGTGGCAAAGCGGTTATCAGTTTTACCTGAACTGTGGAGTGAGGGGTACTGCCCCAATACGCAATCCGTTAGATAGCATTGGTGGCCGAGTGAAACCCCTGAACTATTAGGAAGCCGCACATACCTGGGGTCCATATTTATTTTCAACTGAACTGTTGTCGATCGCCGCTACGCTGTTTTAGATCCAGCCATTCAGATCCATTTTGAAAGTCGTTCCAGATCCAACCGTTTTGAATCCATTCGGCACCGTTTCAGATCCCTCTGTTTTTGCTCACTTCTGGGCCGTTGCAGATCTATCTGTTTCGGATTCCTTCCGAGCTGTAGCCGCTCCATACTGAATAAAGAAAAAAAAAGGTCCATATCTCCTTTGTTTTCACTCCGTTTCCCTTGAAATTTTCGGGGAACCCCTGTAATCCCATTCTGCATATTTCATTCTTGAGGACCCTATCCCAGATTTCACCCAATCACCTTCAAATTTTACCACAGAGTTCATTTCCAAATTCTGCTTCTTTGTCCCCCTCTGCCAAATTTTCCCATTCTTTCCGCCGCTTCTGAAATCCTCATTTTTTGCTTCCCTGCCTATTCGAGAGTGTCCAAAACCTAGTCAAACCCCAATTACCCTTCAAATTTTTTCCCAAATCCAAATTTTCCTTTACTGAAGCAGTTTCTGTTTTTTTTTCTACCCATTCAACCCCCCCCCCAAAAAAAACTCCTGGTTATGGTTGTCACCCGCGTAGGAGCAAAAACCATGGAAGAAGCACTTGCAGCCATCCAAGCCAAACTCTAGGATCTAGATGAAAAATTTCTCGGCCTCCATCTTGAACATTCAGCTATGAACAACAAACGGCAGTCCGAGTCTTCATCAGACAATGGGTTCTCTTCTTCCAACAATTTTCGTGGTCCGAAGCTTGATTTTCCTCACTTCAATGGTACTGATCCAAATGGATGGATCTATCGTGCAGAACAGTATTTCAATTTGCATAGTACTTTTGATGTCCAGAAAGTTCCACTTACATCCTTTCATTTGGAATAGGAATCCCTTCAATGGTACCGTTGGTACATGAAAGCTCACCCCGAGCCAAACTGGACAGATTTTTGCCAACTCCTTTTGCCACGATTTGGTCCTAGTGCTTTTGACGACTTCACAGGAGCACTCACCAAACTTCACCAAACAGGCACAGTGAGAGAGTATCAGACGGAATTTGGAAACTAGCTAATCACACAGAAGGATTGTCTGATGAATTTTACAGGAGTTGTTTTATCAGTGGTCTCAAGGATGAAATCCGCTCAGAGGTCAAAATGTTCTGTCCCAACACAATGATGGAAGTTCTAGGGTTGGCTAAGTTGGCAGAGGACAAGATCGCAGCTCAGCAACGCTCCAAAACCACCTTTGTTCCCTTCAGAAATATGGGTTCCCAACGACCTCCCATCACGCTTGCTCCTCAACCAACTCCTATCAAGCATTTGTCTGAAACAGAGATTCAGGCACGCCGAGAAAAAGGGCTTTGTTATAATTGGGATGAGAAATTCACTCGAGGACATAGATGTGTTCAACAAAAGCTCTATCTCTTGGATGTGGATTCTCCGCCTGCCTCAGAACTTGGTGAAGAAGCTACATATACAGTAGATGATCAGGTTGACATTCAACACCCGCATGTTGACACCCATCTCAGGATGACCCACCCGAGATCTCTCTCCATGCTGTAACCAGCGTCACCACCCCACAAACAATGCGGGTCAGGGGATACTTCAAGAAGCTCCCTCTTACCATACTCATGGATTTTGGTAGCACTCATAACTTCATTGACCCTCGGATTGCCAAACAGGTTGATTGTTTTGTCCATCCTTGCTCCAACTTTGAAGTCATGGTTGCCAATGGGGGCACCTTACCTTGCAAGGGGAAGTGTCACAATGTGCGTATCTCTATGGAAGATTATAACCTACACTCTAACATGTTTGCCTTGTCCTTAGGCGGATGTGATGTGGTTTTGGGCATTCAATGGTTACGCACACTTGGCCCCATCTTATGGGATTTTGTTGAACTTTGGATGTAGTTTTCAACTAATGGGACACAACACAAAATTATGGGCTTACAACCAGGGTCTCTCCGCATCATCAGTTCACATCGCTTGGAAAATATCCTTAAGAAGAATTCACATGGTGTCATTGCTCATCTCCATTCCCTTCAGATGCACCCACCAATGGTCTCCACTACTTCCTTGGATAGATATGCAGGTGTCTTTGTTGCACCAGTGGGCTTGCCGCCTTCACGAGACCTTTCCGGTAAGCATTTAGCCGCATCTACATCTCAGCAGGACATGATGGTTATTTTACATACAGTACAGAAGTGGCAGCCATCCCTATTAGGGAATTATTTCTGCATCAAGACTGATCTCCAGAGTCTGGAAACTTTCCTGGAACAACGGGTCTCCTCCCCAACACACCTGAAATGGGTTATCCAACTCATGGGTTACGACTATGCGACCACTTACCAGAAGGGTAAGGACATTATGGTGGAAGATGCTCCTCCTTGCACATTTGATGACCCAATTTCTCTTACAGCTATTTCTCTGCTTGTTCCAAATTGGTTGCAATCTGTTCAACGAGGCTATCTCTTCTATAAACTCCATGCTTCTTGATCAATAGGGCACTTTGGGTTCCTCAAAACGACCAGGAACAATGTAACTTCTTTTGGTAGGGACTCAAAAGGACAATTCAACGGATGGTGGTTGACTGTGATACTTTCCAGGTCAACAAGGGTGAAACAACCCTCCTTTTGGGACTACTCGAACCCTTGCCCATCCCTCCACAGATTTGGACAACTATTTTTATGGATTTCCTAGAAGCGCTCCAGTGGTATAGTACCACATTTCAAAGGACACCATATGAAGCGGTCTCTGGATAGGCACCACTAGTTCTTCTTCCATACACCTTCAGCAGCTCCCCAGTTCAGGCAATTGACTCAATTCTTCGAAATTGTGATCAACTTCTTCTCATTTTGCAGGACAATTTTCACATGGCAAGAATTCGACTGAAACAACAAGCTGATAAGCACCGTTCTGAGCGCACTTTTCACATCGCTGATATGGTTCTTCTTCGTCTACAGCCTTCCACGCAATCCTCCCTAAAACGCCAAAGGAACCAGTGGCTCGGAATACAACCTGAGGATGCTACAGGGGACCCACTCCTTCAGATTCTGCATCAATTTCCACATCTAAAGCTTTGAGGACAAAGCTTTTTCTAAGGGAGAGGGGATGTTAGGAACCCATGTCTTTACTTTGTTAGTATATTGTTGTTGGACGCATATGCTTTGTAAGTCGTCCCATAGTATTTGTTGATCCATAGTTTGTGTTATTGTTGTTGGCGCATATGCTTTGTAAGTCGCCCATAGTTTTGTTGATCCATAGTTTGTATTGGCCCATGGTTTTGACTCATAGTATTGGCGCCTAGACTTAGCCCATGGTTTGTATTAGCGCATGGTTTTTATTGACATATAGTATTGACCCATGGTATTGGCACCTAGACTTAGTATATAAGTGTGTGTTGAGGCCTATGAAGGCACCGTGAAGTTAATTGTATTGAGCTTGCTCAAAGGAGGTTGCCCCCTCGAAGTGGCCCGTGATCAATATAAAAGTGATTATGAGTTCTATTATTTCTGATATCTCGTGTATTTGCATTAATTAATTATTGCAGGTTCATCACAAGGCAATGGAGAGGGAAAACCAGGTATGGGACTGGTTTGGCACCATCAATGCTTGATAAACCAAGTTGGTGTACTGGATTGGCATTGACTATTTGGATGTTGTAGAGCAGCCTGTGTGCTGGCCAAACATTCATTCCATAAGTGATACAAGGATTGTAAAGCAAAGGAGGAACTTGTGGAATAGTGAGGAAATGTCCAATACAGATGAGTATTTAATTATCATCTATTTCTTATTTTGAATAATGAAAGATTTCATGTACAAGTCTTATAAAAACCATGTTGATACACTGTTGTTTCTTTGTTGGAGACCTAGGTCATTATAGGAAGCAAGAACTATGAAGGCATCCTAAGGATGCATTTGGACATGTGACTGTCCTAGAGAGTTCAGTATGAGTAGTAATGGAAGATGGTGCTAGTGGACTTGTGTGGGTCCTAGCAGCCAAAGGTTTTGTAGGCAGACCAGGGGAAGAGTTCCCTGGTTGAGAGGCCTTGGAAAGACTTTAGACACTAAGTGTCATCGCCAAAACAAGAAAGGGCAAGTCAAGCATTCACATTTGAATTGAAAGATGCTAAGGAGCATGGAACCACAATGGTGGTGTGGCTTCGTATTGGAACAAGACTAAGAGGGGGAAACTCTTACTCTTCTCTTTCCTTTTGATTGATGCATTTAGAAAACAAAAAATTGTTGAATGCTTGTCATGGCTGAAAAAATATTGTGTTTATTTGCTTGAAATAAATTGTGAATGCTGAAATAGCTAACTCCCTGTCAAAGGATGAACATGGATGAGTTCATGTGTATGTTGGGAAATCATGAAAAGTGTGGAAGTCTCATGAATAAATCATGGACTTTCCATGTCAATTGGGCAAATAATTGACTGGTTTTAATGTTTATGTTATGCTTGGCCTAGCAAGATTTACTACGATGAATTTCAAAGGTGAGAAATTGAAATCAATTGGTTGCAGCTATTACAAAACAAGTGGTTCTAGCAAGCAAAGTGTGAGCAACTGTGCACATTGACCATGGAAACAGACCAAATGCTACTGGATTTGGGTGAAAATATTTTGCAAACAATTGCCAAGACCCAAGAAAATCTTGGGGAGATGCTCAAGCTACAAAAGATTGCAAGAAAGATAGTGACCATGAAGTTCTAGACTAATGGATCAATTGGAAGGTAAAGAGACGGAAGGGATTGCTGTGGAGCAATGCCCACCTGTGGAACTGGAAGGTTAGAGCCAACAGAAGCATCTTGTAGAAGCCAAAGGACTTGGTCCTGAAATTTCAAAGTAAAAGATGAAATGCAGGACAAACCTGCAACATTTTGTAAATTTTGAACATGTGTATGTATTCCTAAGTGTTGGAACACCGAGGATAGTGTTATTCTAAGGGGAGGGGATTGTAATGTCCCTCATTTTGACCCTTAGGCTATATTGGCTTTAATGTAAATATTGTACGCATGTGATGTATGATTCCTAGCACGGAGCTCAAGCCCAAGGACCCTCTAGTGAATGCTTAGCCTTGCAGAGGCAAGTATTTGGTATTATGGCACCCATGCGCTAGTGAGCCATGGAAATTGTAAATGATGTAAATAATACCATGTAAATAAAATACCAAGGGGATGGCTATGGATGCAACTAAATGAGGGGGCTATGTGTATCCACTAGGGAGTGGTGAGGGGGTTGTGGGGTTGAACCCTAGGTTTCCATATGTCACCTTGAGAACCCCTTTGACTGTCCTAGATGCCATTGAATGCTGCTGTAAGGTAAGTACTACATGAGGACTGTTCATGAGGTCGATGGAGTATGGGGCAGCCCTGAATTTCAGATGACAGGTTATGGGCGCTGGTTTCTTGACCCATAAGCCACTCCAACTCATGGGGGGGATGTGTTCCTCCATCCCAAAGTCGTTATGGACAACCCGAGTAGGGAGTGGGAAGGGGAAGAGACAGAGGCATGAGTTGGAAAAGAAAAACGCAGACCCGCTAGAGGGAAAGAACTAGAAATTGCGATCCGGAGGGAGGCCGCAATTTGCAGAGCAAAGATTGCCCATAAATTGGTGTGGAAAGCGTGATCAAGGGGGAATCAATAGATTTGAACCCTTGGGTGTTTTGAGTGGGGAAGATGCCCAGAAAACCAGTGGGAAGAGGCTAGGAGGGTTGAGACTGTATGGAATAGCCAGAGAGGGCTCATTTACCTTGATCTAATAGTTAGGACTAACCATACTTTCCCAGGTCAGTGCTAAGGGAAGGGGCACCCTAGGGACTGTGCAGTAGAGAAGGGGACCTTACCTGGGATGAGAGTGGAGGTGATGGGGTTTTCCTGAACTATCTGAGGTCATTGGGATATTCCCATAGCTCTGTGGATGAGCTTATTGACCTAGAAAACCCTTACCTGTCTCCCACTTGCTTGACAAATCAACTGTGTGCTGAATGCCCTGAAGGACTGTGCTTAAGGGCTGTGAGTGAGTCTGTTTAATTCCTCCTTAGTGGATACACAACCCTAGCTAGGGGGCGGTCTCTGAGTGTTGAAATAATACAGGCTGGGCAGAGACCTATGGTTGGGTTGGAACATTGCAGGTCATAGCCAGTTTGCTTAGAGATTCAATGGAAAATATAAGTGTTCTCTGTGTTAATTTATGCCCATTGCATGTGTTTTACCTCTGCAATGGTTTAACTAGTAATGATTTTTATTGATATGTTGAATGCATGGCAGATGTGTGTGTGAATAAGGTCTCATTTCACTGTGTTTAATTGAGTAGGCATATGCCCACCTGTGTTTCCAATTACCATGTATCGTTCATTGAGGAATATGGCTAAGTCTCTACATGATATTTCATCAATATGCCTGGGATAAATATGCTGATGTATTCCATTCTATGTGTGTGGATAATGTTTCATTCATTTGTGTTCATTGAGTATGCTTCTGCACATTTCCATTTCCATTGGTATAATGTATTTGAATTGTCCCTTGATGTATAGGGTTAAGTCTTTGAATGGTTCTTTGATGAATAGGACTAAGTCCAAGGCACAGGATGTGCAGAATACTTCAGTCATGGCTGTGGAGATAGAGCGGACCACTTACCCTGTGGTGTTCATGACCTCTGTGGATCAGATGAAGGAGAGAGGAGAGGGAAAAATGGAGCAGAACCTCTTCACAGAGTGGTACAGAGGCATAGATGGGGTTTAAGGCCATATTTTGGAGTGGATGAAGGATAGGTTCAATGTTCTTAGGTGTGGATGAAGACCCTGCAACTGTATAGTGATTACCAAGAGATTTCCAACGGTACCAGATTTTCCCAAATTGGACTTAGGATGAAGAAGTTATGGGCTGGAGAACTTGTGCAGTGTGGATTCCGACTTTCCAAACCCACATGCGGATTGTGGAAGTCAGAAGGGAATTTTCTACGGGGTTGCGAAATGGGAGTTTCGATTTCTGAGTTCTGCATGTGGACTGAGCATTGCGGAAGTCATAAAGGTAAAATTGTCAAAGTTGTAAAGTTGGAGTTCCGAGTTCCAAGTTCCGCAAGGTGGATTGCAGATTGCGGAAGTCGGGGAGGTAATTTTCCTGGGTTGACGAAGTTGGAGTTCTGACTTCCGCATTGCAAATTGCATAAGTCAGAGAGGTAATTCAACGAGGTGGTGAATTTGACGTTCTGACTTCCGACTTCCGACTTCCGCACTGCGGATTGCAGATTGAGGAAGTCGAAGACGTGGTTTTCAGTGCTATGTATTGGGTGCTCCAATTTCTGATTTCCGCACTGTGGATTGCGGGTTGCGGATGTTGGAGGCACATTTCTTCGGCATTGTGTGTTTAGGGATCCTGACTTCTGACTCTCGCAAGGCAGATTGCAGGTTGCGGAAGTTAGGGAGGAGATTTTCTTCGGAGCAGTAAATTGGCATTCCAGCTTCTGATTCCCGCACTGCGGATTGCGAAATGCGAAAGTCAGAGGTGTGATCGACAAAGTTGTGATTTGTGGTCTGACTTCCGACTTCCGATTATGGCTTGTGGATGGCGGCCTGTAGATCGTGGACTGGAGATCAATGTGGGTGCAGAATTGTAGAACCTTTGGATTACTTGGAATAGAAGAAACAAAATTAACAGGTAGATCGAAGGGTTGTATCCCATCGCCTATGAAGGGAGCCGAGGTGACCGGGGACATGACAAATTTATAGACCTAAATATGCTAGGTCTTCCCATTTTTACCCACGTATATTTTGGGAGAATATTCACTTATGAACCAAAGTTGACTATAACTTTTGGAATAAGACACCCTTGAATTTCTAAGTTGATTTATGGGTCATGGTTATCGATATGTATTTATTCTTGCTTTAAATAACAAATATTTTTAACCTTTTTATTACCACCTTAGAATCTTTTAATTCTTTTTTTTAACTCTATTAGTCAAGCACTCGACTCTTCCTCGTTGAAAAGATCCAAAAATTCATCCAGTGCACCATTTTTGTCTTGTTGCTATTTGTCTTGTTGGTGTCCTTGCAATACCTATTTTTTAGACACTTCTTTGAATATTCCCATGGCTTCTTTAATGATTTGTCTTTCTCTCCTAGGGTCACAGTAAAGTTCCTTATCCCTTTTGTCAGGTTACATAAGAGGGGTTCTCTAAAAATTTGAATCTTCTCCTTTCTTGGCTCATGATATGGTCACAACATGTAAATTTTTGGAATTAGGGGCTTTATGCTTTGGAATATTCTAACAAAAGGTTAACATTATTTATGTTCATTGTTTTTCAAGCATTATGGTACAATATTCTAGGGAATGGTCTCCTACTCCACACTTAGTGCAATATTACAATATTTCCTTTGTTTTAATGGTCAATGGAGACTTATATGGTTTTCTTTGTAACATATAAAGCAATACTTCTTTTTGTATCTTACTTGACCAGCTTGTTGACCACTTCTCGACCACCTATAACTCCATATCTATCTCAACCATTGTTAGGGCCTTAACCAAACCCCCTTAATTTAGGTGTTAATTAAGTAATATATGTAGTCATCTCTTTTGAATAAGGCCGAGTAGTTAGTAGTGAACAATTAATTAATTCAAAGATGGTCTCTTTATTAATTAAGGTCCATTGGGTGGTTGGTACTCATTAATTATTGACCAAGTCAAGCATTTAGGGTTTTGGGATATTGAAAGCCTAATTAAAGAGTTATAAGGCTATGGATTTTTTTGTCAAGAATTTTTGTATTGGAACCCTACTCAAGTGAAAGGTCACCCAACCTTAAGAAGCAAGTGAACATTGCTTATAAAGTAATATTTTTGTAGTGTCTCTCTTTTATCTATTTCGTTTGTTTAATTATTTTGCATTATAATTTATGGTTTCTCACATCACACACACACACACACACACACACACACACATTATGCTTGTTCTAAGTTTCAGTGTTAATAACACTACAAGCATTATTACTGCATTTTCTTGAGCCAACACACCTCCATAAATTTTGCAACCTTTTTTTTAGGACAGAGATGTGTTCCTACATCTTTAGATAACATAGAGATATGTTGTTTAGTGGGTAAACTTGCAGTTGGATAAGAGTACATGCAGAAAACACAAGTGATACTAAGTCACATTTGTTGGACACCCTTGTAACCTCTGTTGGTACCCCTTCAAGGAGTAACACATCAGACAACAACTATATATGAAATATCACTCCCTCATACCCTCAGGTATATCGAAAGTCCCCTAGGAAACCTGAAACCAACTATAGATCATTTGATCGATCGTCTTATTACAATAGTGGCACTAAGCACAACACTCAGGAAGATCAATCTCTGGGATATGGGTAGTCAGATAGTACAATTAAGGTCACATTTAAGCTTCCTTAGTTGGCAACTTGAGAGATTGGAATGACACTACAAGGAGAACACCTTCTAGCATAGGTTTTGATAGAATGACCAATAAAAAATTCGCATTTATCCATTTACAACAAAGGTGGATACTGAAGGTGGGTGGGCAGAGGTTTTTGTGGATTTTTTTGTCTCTAGTGCACTCATTATATACATGCACATCGGTATGCGTTATTATTTATGAATGCACTTGATAGTTCAAATGGCATATCGGTTTAATTTTTATTTATTTTTCTTTAACTAAAATAAAACAACTGATGCTCCTAACAAAGGCATAAGCATCGATGCGTTTACAAACAATGCACCAGAAGGCTTATATTTTTTGCCCCAAAAAAATAAAAATATTTTGAAATTTTACAATTATCTAAATAAAAGCACCGGTGCATTTTATGATTTAAAAAATTAAAATATAACTTAAATATTATTCAGCATGCTTTGTAACTATAAATGCACCAATGCTTTCCAACAACACACCAGGAATATAATATTTTTTGTAGAAAACAAAAATAATATTTCAAATTCCACAGTGCACTATTTCTTAACTAACACAACGATGCAGTTAACTTTCAATACAAGCAATGGTGCATTTTATCAAAACTCATAGGACCTTATTGAAATAATTAAAAAACTAAAATATAACATATACTTTTCCAGTGTGCTTTGTTGAATCAAATGCATCGGTATGTCATCAAATTTACCTGTGCACCGCATTAGGGTATAATATTTTTTTTTGTACGTAAGAGAGCATTATATTATATCAGAAATATAGGAAATGCATAGTTGTAGTAGATGCTAGTGGCCATATTTAAGAGGGCATTATACAAAATTCCATGATAAGCAAATGTACCCTCACTACCCAAGAATTTACATTTAGCATAGAAGCTTACAAAACTGGCCCTTATGGCTATTGAAAAATACTAATTGCCCAATTCATAACTGAACTGTAAAAGATGAAAAACATAAACTCAAAAATCAGAGACATGGAATTTAACTTGTGAATTGATTGTCATCCACCTAGGACTAGTCGTCATCGCGAGTGTTGATAAGAGTGGCTTTCGGAAAAATTGTGTGTTATGGTTCACAATTTCCATATGAGGGGAACTGGGTCCCTAGCCAAAGAGAAGTGATATGATAGTGGAGAGATTTTTGTCAATGAGTTCCAATTTGAAGCATAACTCCTCCATGTTACACCAAAATATCGTCACCCTTGTGCAAGTGTCACAAGTGTTGCAAGTGTCATCATCCTGACTTAGTGTCGTCACCATGACCGTTGCAAGTATCGTCGTTATGACCAAGTGTCATCATCATGACCGTTGTGATAATGTCATCATCTTGACCATTGTGTAAACTCTTTGCTATTATACCTAAACTCATTTTAGAGTAAAAACACATCCCTGAAGTTTCCCATGACTGGAGGGCTTAACTGACCTACTTTTCAAGGTCGTCGTAGTCTGCCCTTGTGCAACATGCGACATCGCAGGTTGTCCTAATGCAACATGCGATGATGTCAGTTATTTGGATAAAAGAGTATCTTCGAGCCCATTCTCGAATATGAGTGATGTGGAGGCCTATCCCTAGGCTCTAGGTGAGGTGGCATTTCGGTTCCTAAACTTATGGAAAGATCCCTTAACCATCTCCCCTTAATCCTCAACCTACCCTATCTCTTTAGCCCTATATAAACACCCACTTTCTCCATGGGAGGGGGGGAAGGTCTATGGTACCCTAATGCTGGTAGAACCCATATTGGTGATTGGGAAGCTTGTACCATCTTAGAGGCTTGGATTGGACATGTTGGATGGAGGATGCAACGTTGAGGCTTTGGTTGTAGCTTCATCTTTCTATGTATTGCCACTTTTTACACAGTTAATATAATCTCTTTCCATAAATGTTGTCTCATTGACGATGTTTAGAACTTTCTTCCTTAACTGTTAGTTTAGATCATTTATTATTTAGATATCTTGTACTGCTTGTATTGTTTCCATATTGTCTTGACAAGTCTTGCAGCTGGAGATCTGACAAACGCGAGACTTGGAGCAACAACAAGGAGAAGGATCCACGATATGAAAGGTATGATATCTAAGTACTTGATCTGTAATTAGATCTAGGAAATGAGTTTTGTATTCTGTACTATTTGTTCTAGATTCACTTGAACTAGGGAGATCCGGCTCGCGTCCGCTCGAGTGGATTGTCCGTTAACACTCCATATTATGACGATTGTCAAAAACCATATCACATAGGACATAAACCACCATTACATTCGCAACATAATCCAGTGAGGGAGGTGCACTAGTAGGTTCATGACGAGGCTTAGAAGGATCCGTAGAAGAATGGGGCTTGCTGTACGGAGACGCGAGGAGGGGAATCATGTTTTCCCTGAAACCCAAGGAGTGGCCACAATAATCAAACCATTCGACGAGGCACCTCCAATTTCCAGACACCGTCTCCATACCATGAGAAGAGACAAATCTTACTATTATAAGCCATGTCCACTGCAAAAGACTGATCTTGAGATAACCCCGAGGCAATGGGAGAATCAGAAGCATGTGGACCACCACAATCGTGACGAGATCTACCCTTGAGCCTAGGCCTAGACATGCCTTGAGACTGCACAGGGTGGAAACTAACACCACGAGCTGTCGATTGAATAGAAATATCCGAAGGGAAACAAATACTTAAATCTGGTGGTTGGCCAGAATGGCCAAAGAAGTCGGCCTGCCCAAACCATAAGTGCATAATCAAATCCAAAGAGAAAGTCCTAATGATCACATGTCATGAAGCCCAACTTGTACCATGGATTGTCATGTCTACCAAATAGATTATTAAGTGCATTTTCCATAGAATGGAACAAAAGAGTGTGTGAAGGAGCTGCGACTTTCCATTGATGAGGCTAAGCTGATCCAACTTTAAATAGAGCCAATGCATAACATTTAATATTGTAGGAGGGGAAATTTTTGTGGGAGGATGCGCCACCATGTAGCCCTCCCCACCACCCTCCATGTAACCTTCCTCATTATCCCCCTGTCACCACATCTGGGGAGCATTAGGGTAGAATATTAAAAAAAAACAGACACTAAAATTACATTTACATTGTTACAATGCTTCTCTAGAGCCATACATGCACTAGTGCTCAAGTATCTACCTAAGTGCCATGTGCTATAATATTCCCGTACCACCGTACTTGCCAATTTATGTACGCATCCAAGGTTGATTTGTATTCATTTTGGAATTTCCAAACAACACTTTTTTTTTCATTTTTCTCATACACAACCACCATGCCTCCTCGATATGAAAGGCATAAGGTAAATCAATTGTTATCATTCAATTTAAATTTTCAGCGGATTAAATTTTGAATTTCGGCTTTGTATACTAAAATTCTTTAAAAAAACTTAAAAAATTCTGGTGATGCGCCCCTGGAATTCAAGTCACACCATGTCGGGTGCATTCATTTGATATAAACACACCGGAAATTTTGTGCCAAATGTGATGCGCTTTTTTAGATAATTGCACTTCTGATCCCAATAACAATGCAGTGCATCATATAAACTAGTGTGTTTATTGGTGCACCGTCAACATTGCATCCTACATTGCACCTCTAAAGCTTTGTTCCTTTAAATAAGGTGCATCGTCCACCACCAAAAATGAGCAATTGGTGCGTTGTAAGGTGCGGCTAAAATTAGCCAATGGTGTGTTTTATGGCACATCGGTATCGACGTGTTGAATTAGATAAGGCACACTACTAATGCAATTATAATTTAAAAAGTAAATGTTCATCATTGCATCATCTGGTGCATTGTCATCGGTGCAACGATCCAATCGCCGCCAATGGTGCATTCTACTACACTGACATAGATCCATATTAAACCCAGATCTATCAAGCAATGAGAGTGTTGATGCCTCGGTTAAACATGTGTTGGAATGGTTTTCAAGGCAAACAACGGGGGATGAAAAACCAACCAAAGGCTTCATATAATCTTACGCAAGTTTTACCTTATCCTCGAGCTATTTGGTGCGGTTAACACCCACGGATAGAAAGGCCTCCGCTGGAACTTATGTGTGTTTGATCCTAGAAGGATCTGGCTTCCTATAAGGAAAGACAAAAGTTTTCCTAATCCTAAGAGTTAGTCTAACTTGGAAAAGAAATCTAATTTAAGCCAGGCCTATTCTAAAAGAAATGATTTGTTTGTGCACAAGATAACTTGATCTGAAAATTACTAAATCTATTCACCAATTTAACAGACATGTAAAACTGGATCTTGAGTTAGTAACTTAAGATATAATTAATTGAAAACATTCAACCAACAATAACTTAAGAATGAAGTGCATACAAGCTTATCTTGAATCTTGAATTTTAATTAACAAATTAACATTAACTTAATGTTTTATGTGAATCATTCGCAGAAATAGATAAAATGTTTTAGATAAAGACATTCATTTAAAACATTAGTTGCAGAGATCATAAGTTAAGAGAAATTTGAACTATAACCCAATGCAGGTTACTAATTGCAAACAATAAACAATATTAGTGAATGTGTTGAAACAAAATCACAATTCATCAAAGACATTTGATAAATTATAACAAAAAGATAGCTGAAAAAAACTGACCGTGTATTAAAACTTGCAAAACATTACATAGTCTGCAACAACAGAGTATCTCCAGTCTCTTATGGCGATTCTGTCTCCTCATCATTCCCCCTTTTCCTACAAGATATCTACCCTTTAAATAATAATTACAAAATGATACAAAGAGTAAATTCCCACAAAACAGGGATTACAGAATTCGAATTAGACTAATGGCCAAGAAAATCTTGCCACTTGGCCCAAATCTCTAACAACTCGTCTATATGTGGATAATTCGCTGACTCAAGCCTCAGCTGGGCATCACACTTAAAAATTTCCATTTCGTTCTTAGCCAGCTTGTGCCAAATCCGGATGAAAATGTGTATCTTGCCTTCCATGGAAACTGGTCGCTTGATTAGTTGATCCATGTCTTTGATTTTGATATGCTCAAGACTCTGAATCCTCTCTTTGGCCTCCTCACACCGGCGTTCCACTTGTTCGATCATCAGTTTAGGCAGACATGACTTTTCAATAAGCTCCATGAGTGGGAATTGCAACACTTCCATGATATTGTCGACATCGTACCACCTCCTTCCGCAAATAGCTTGGGCTTTCTGGATAATGTCTTCAACCATATCGTTGAGATCATGCCAAGCTAGAAGTGTAGTCCTGACTTTCTTAGGCTGGAAACTATTAAGAACAGGAAGGTCATCTGGTCTCTCCTTGATATACCTCTGCCAGCCCACAATATCATCATTAGCCTTAAAGGCTTGCTGTCCTTTAGCTATCTGCCCATCAATAATAACAGACATCTTTCCAAAAGCAATGTGGGTTTCCCGAATTTGATCCAGGGTACTAAACAATTCAGTCAATAGTTTTTGATGTTCTTCATTGACCTGGATGGCCAAACCCTTAAATTCCTGTTGGGAAAACCTAGAGAAAGCAGAGGAGGCTGCACTTGCAGTTGCATCCTCACATTGTTTCTCAAGAACAACTATCCTTTGTGTATTAGTGGCATTCAGAGCTTGTGCATCACGTTGTTTAAATTGGAGAGAGGAATTCTTCCTCTGCAAATATTCAGACATGTCTTCAAATATCTTCCTGAGATCAAAAACATAAACATCATGCTCCTCATTGGTTCTGGCCGATTGCTCTTCAAGCTTCTTCAATTCTTCCCTCTTCAAATAAATATCCCTATTCAGTGTTGTCAGTGAGTCAAAGTTTGCACCTGCAAATTGTAATGTCCCTTTATAATAAAATTCCCAAGGTTCTCAAATTCACCAAATTTCAACTCTAGGTATATGGATACAACTGATTCCAAACTCCTCCAATTACTTTCAAACTTGGTGAGGAATGTCATGAGGGGTGATGGGACACATTAAAACATCTATCAGACATATAATCAACTGATATACCCAACCATGGTCTGCAATTTGCAAGGGAATAAGTTTCGGGACAAGTCTAGTCAATTTGGGAAGTGGAAATCCCCCCTGGGTCTTGGAACAAATCTCTTCCAAACACTGTACAACTTCCACTAATGGTTGGTATGAGACTTGTCTCTGTTATAAGACATTAATTAAAGTATATTTGCATAATTATATGTGGTTTTTTGGTCGAATAGGTATCCAAGAGAACTCAGGGAATTTACTAGTAATTTTGAGGCTCAAACCCCCAATGGTAGATGGCTCTAAATAGCTCCAAATGCTCTCAAATTGTACCAATAGGTGTATGAATGATGTTAATAAATAAAAATGGTGTTTATAGGTGTCTTTTAACCATCAAATGACTTCTGCAACTCACTTTGGAAATCTAATCAATGTATGGTGTTTTACTAGTAAAATTGTGGTTCAAATCCCCTAGGGGTAGATGATGGAAATGAATTTCCAAATGCACTCAATCCAACTCGAATTTATGAATGGAATAAGGGGACATATAAAGGAAATCAACATGAACTCATATGAATCACTATTTAACTTTTAATGTCTGCTATAACTCCCTTAAATCAGATGAAGGAAGACTAGTTTCGACCTTGGGGGAAATAACATTAAATCTTCTTCAAATGAAATAAAACTAAGCAAGATGGATCCAAATGCTTAAGTGATGAACATGAAACTTGTAATACTCATTAATGGAATTCCATACATCATAAATATATTAGATAAACATTCTTCCATTCGAAATCATCATCAATACATTGGCATACATCAATCTAGTGGGGGAATTGTCACTATTTGCTCAATAATCATCAATTTTACATACAACCACTTGATATTTAGACCTGAAAATTTATGGAGATGAAGAAAAAAGTATTTAATTCATATTTTAAAATAAATGGGGCATTAGAAGCTCCCCCAAAGAGTGCAATAGCTCACCAAAAATGCCCTCCCTCAAGGATCAAGAATATGCAATGAAAACTGGAAATGGTTGAAGGAATGAGATGCAATAGAAGAAAACATGATCTTCCCTATAGCTTACACCTGCAACAAATGACTCCATTAAAGGTCCAAATGAAAGGTCTGAATGGCCTTTCCAATTACCAACTTGGATGGGAATCTTTCACCCTCGAAATTGGCTAAGGCAAGAAACTAGTCATCCACTAGCTCTCCCTCTTCACAAATGCAATTGCAAATTATAAAAATGATAAAAATATCCTATTCTCATTTTTTCATGACTTTTATGAACTTCTAATGTCCTCCATGGGTCAAATTCCTTCCAAGAGATTCATTCCAACTCAATTTGGGAAGAGATTCCCAAGTATGCCACTTGTCCTTCCAATTCTAGCTCTCTCCTTCTCCAAATTCGAATTGGTGTCTCTTTGGCTTCCCTAACTCACTTTAGTACCCTATTGGAGGCCATTTTTAGCCCTGACATGTCATATATGTCAGATTTCATCCTTCAAGTCTGATTTGTGTCATAGGTGTGATAGCATCTTCATCATTGTTGTCATAGTGCTAGGGAATCTAGTCCAAGTGTCTCACTAGCTCCAAATTGCATCTTCCTCTTCCATGGGAGTTATTCTTCCACTCCAATTCGACCTTACATGACTCATGCCAAGTATATTGACCTTCCAAATCATCCCAAGAACATTTAGCTTCTTATGGATTCCAAATGACAAGAGGAGAATACCATGTGGCATAGAAAATCTAGCTTGTGTGGGTCCCACTTCCTCCATGTGTCTTCATGATCAAATGCCACTTTGATTTTACATTATATATATTTATTTATCTCCTTTATTAAATATTTATGCTCTTCTAATGTCCACACATCATTTATTATCTTTCTTATTTCAAATGCCAATGCTTCCACCCACAACCTAGGAAACTAGTAATTTTCCTCGGCAATTATTTGACCCTTGGCATCAATTTGACAAACTCTCATGAATATGACCTGTTAGCACTCAGATTTTATCCCGGTTGTAAAAGAATAACACCTAAGGTAACTTATTTCAAACCAGACTTTAGGTAGAAAACTTAGACATTTTTTCCACCAGAGAGGGCTCTCTCACAAGATATATGTAAAGGCTAAAAATATATAGAAACACACTCAAATTTCTCAAAAATGATTTACTTGGTTGAAAAGGAAACAAGAAACTTTGGGCATGGAGTCAACTTTCAAATATTTAACGTGCCGGCAAGAGATTTATACCAAATAGATTTTCACAGAGGCAAGATAGCAACCATATCACAGTCAATTTGATTTTGCAGGTGGTATAGAAAGAAAATAATGACAGTCCATCAACAACATGCATCTAACTAGGATGAATCCATTGTCAACTTTAGAGAAATGATGGATACTTAAATGCGATAAAACGGGGCATAACCAGTATGAATCCTAATTTATTTCAAACGTTCATTTAAGTATAGAGAAGAACATAATGGAAGATATAACAAAGAAAGTAGACACGCACATATAGAGAATGGGAAAAGACAGATTGTAAAAATGATCAACAAATGAATCTCTGGTCTCAAAAAATAGGTATTTCCACTGTATCGCCTTTTATTATTCTATCAAAATTTGACTTCAAAACTTATTGTCTCTCAAAGAGTTTCCAACCCTTTCAAAAATGATTCTCATTGTCTTTTATACAAAATTCGAAAGAAGCTTAACATAACCGCTTCTTTTAACTAGTAACTGAAAATGTCTTAACTCGAAAGATAAATGTCTTTAATGTTAAATTTTCTGAATTTACTTCAATATGATCTAGGATCTTAACTGAGAGAACAACATGTACAGCATATCTACAGCATATCATTCATGGAGACAATAATGCAAGCACACAAGAGACACAAAGATTTACTTGGGGAAAACCATAAAGGTGAAAAACCCCAATAACTTCCTCAGAGATAGATAGAGCAATGATACAACCAACCAATAGAGATATCCATAACCTAGCAGCAATCCTCCTCCTCCATAAGTGCGCCTCTCCTCCTTGAGAGCATGTGTGAGAAGTGAGTGAGCAAATAGAGTGCCTCCCGCACTCTATTTATACTTGACATGACTTGCCTTTTTACCTAACTCATGTCGGCTCTAATTTAACCACATAACATAATGCTGAGTGGGCCGACCCCCAATAGGGTGGTCTAATAACCCTTTGACCCACATGGCCGACCCCCAATAGGGTGGTCTAATAACCCTTTGACCCACATGGCCGACCCCCAATAGGGTGGTCTAATAACCCTTTGACCCACATGACTTATACAGGGCCGACCCCAAATAAGGTGGTCTAATAACCCATCAAGTATAAGTTACGACACTTACAATATAAATGACGACACTTCCTTATAGAGGAATAATACCATCTCTATAGGAATACAATATACATATATGTGAAATACATTCCGAAGTTACATATACATCAACACTCCCTCTTAACTAGGAAGGTATTTCTTAGCACAGTTCTTCTAGCACAAGTCATCTTCTCTGGATCATCGTCACTAGATAATCGTCATCGAGTCATCATCATCGTCACTGCTGCTGCTATCTCAATCAATCTCTGAATCTACTCGTCATAGGAAGTTCTACAGAGCCAGTCCTTTTTCATACTGGATGTAGGCCCACCACCTGCAGGTCTTCATCATCACTGGCCATACTGTGGAATCTTCAGGACTTTTACGTGCGTCACAAAACCTCGAAAGAGCATCCCAGGATATTACGGGTACACAACTCCAACCTGTAGGATCTCCCAGGGCGCTATTACATGTGACCCCACCAAAAAACCTCGAAAGAGCATCTTAGGATGTTACGGGTACACAACTCCGACCTAAGATCTCCCAGGGCACAAATTACATGTGGTCCACCACAAAACCTAGCAAGAGCATCTCAGGATGTTACGGGTACACAACTCCGACCTGAGATCTCCTAGGGCACAAATTACATGTGGTCATGGCAAAACCTCGCAAGAGCATCTCAGGATGTTACGGGTACACAACTCCGACCTGAAATCTCCCAGGGCCCAAATTACATGCCATAGGACAAAACCTCGCAAGAGCATCTCAGGATGTTACGGGTACACAACTCCGACCTGAGATCTCCCAGGGCAACGAATTACATGTCCTCCCAGAGCAATGTCTCGAAAGAGCATCCCAGGCTGTTACGGGTACACAACTCCGACCTATAGGATCTCCCAGACATGCTCATCTGCACAACCTGATCCACGGCCACAGAGTATCAACCTGATACTCACCATACATCATCCTGATGTACTCATGATAGTCCTGATCATAATCACTGCAACGTCCTGCTGCAAGTCATCTGGAGCAACATCCTGAAGCTCGTCATCCATGATCGTCCTGATCATTAATGCAACATCCTGCTGCATGTCATCTGGAGCAACATCCTGAAGCTCGTCATCCATGATCGTCCTGATCATCAATGCAACATCCTGCTGCATGTCATCTGGAGCAACATCCTGAAGCTCGTCATCTATGATCATCCTGATCATCACTGCAACATCATGCTGCATGATCTACCTGATCATCAATGCATCTTCCTGATGCATACCAAGTATCATACATGATCCTCCTGATCATCAATGCATCTACCTGATGCATACCAAGTATCTACCTGATATATATCATCATACATGATCCTCCTGATCATCAATGTATCCACCTGATACAAATACAAATACATGATACATATCACCATACATGATCCACCTGATCATACAATGTATCCACCTGATACATATACAGATACACGGTCCAAGCATCCAACATGATGCATAATACATACACATGATCCAACTGATCATATCCAGCATCCAACATGATGCGTACATACATACATAAAATGATCCAACTGATCATATCCTGCATCCAACATGATGCGTACATACATACATAAAATGATCCAACTGATCATATCCTGCATCCAACATGATGCGTACATACATACATAAAATGATCCAACTGATCATATCCTGCATCCAACATGATGCGTACATACATACATAAAATGATCCAACTGATCATATCCTGCAGAAACTAGAACATCATCCTGATGCTCATCATCCAGCGCTTACATCCACAGCCATGTGAAGGATCCTCCTTCCAACATGCTTGGAATGGCTTCAGCAAATGTGTCCGTCACTTCTTCCTCGAAGTGTCCTCGATCTGAATAACGCCAAGCCTTTCTCTGAAGTACTCGAACTTCACCCTGGCTAGTGGCTTCGTCAGCACATCTGTAATCTGCTCGTCTGTCGCAACATATAGGAGCTTCACGGCTCCTCTCTGCACCATATCCCTGATATAGTGATATTTGATCTCTATGTGTTTCGACCTGTCATGAAACACTGGATTCTCGGACAGCTTCACACAACTCTGGTTATCACAGAAGATATCAGTAGCTTCCAATGGGAGATCAAATAGCTCAGACAGTAGCTTCCGTAGCCATACTGCCTCATAACTAGCTGAACAGGCTGCAACATACTCTGCCTCAGCTGTACTCAGTGCTACGCAGGACTGCTTCCTGCTAAACCAAGAGATCACACCTGATCCCATACTGAAGTAACACCCAGATGTGCTCTTCCTGTCTGCAGCACTGCCAGCCCAGTCTGAATCAACATAACCCTGCAGGTTAAACTTTTGATTCGCCTCATATCTGAGCCCATAATCCACTGTACCCTTCAGGTACCTCAGAACATGCTTTACAGCAACCAGGTGAACACTCCTCGGATCCGTCAGGAACTGGCTCAATGTGTTCACAGCAAAGCAAATGTCTGGTCTCGTGTTCGTCAAGTACATCAAGGACCCAATCATCTGACGATACGTAGAGACATCAACCAGCTCAGATGAAGCATCACATAGAAGCTCCATATTTGATGTCATAGGTGTGGCCATAGCCTTGCAGTCCATCATCCCGAACCTCTTCAGGATCTCTACTGCATACTTCCCTTGTCCAAGGAAGATTCCATATGCACTCTGCCACACCTCCATGCCAAAATCAAATAGTGCATCATCCCCAAGTCTTCATCTCGAACTTGGAAGAAAGCTTCCGCTGCGTGTCGGCAATCAATCTATCTTTACCTGTAACAAACAGGTTATCTGCATACAAAAGTAGTATCACTGGATTGCCTTCTTCAACCTTGTAGAAAAGGTTGGAATTTGCTTTACTCTTGGTAACGCCCAAACTGGATAGTAAGCTGTCTATCCTACCATACCAAGTTCTGTACACATATATGACTACACCATGCTGTCTTGAGATCCATCTGGTGCATCTTCTATTTCATCACTTTTATATTTCTCAATGCTGCCATCTGCAACATGCTTGATCTGATAGTTCCATTTGGAAGTCATAACAAACTTCCCTTCACATCTTGGGACTACATCCCAAACATCATTCTTCATGATCGACGGATCATGGTATTTCATTTCTTCATCCCAGATCCTGGGAACTTCAATATCTCCAATATCTTCAATAGATATCTTTGTTGCTGGAACAAAATGTTGTAGTTCTTCTTTTGTAGGAGATGGCATACGATCTTTCCTACACAACAAGTTAAATTGCATGATTAGAAAACATCTCATAGTTTTCAGAACAAATTCTTACACATAAAGAAATATGCCATACAGTCATGCAATTATCTTAGCCAATGCTTCAATACAACATTTATCCATATTCCGTAACTTTCTAGATGCCTTCCAATCTCTACCAGAACATTGTTAAGAGTGTGCACAACTCCCAACATGTCAGCAAAGAGGTTTCATTCTAGATAAGTAGCAATGGAATGTTGTACAGTGCCATAGGCCACTTACCCATTCATATTAGGAGTATACTGTTCATCAATGCAATTATTCTAATATGCATAATACACAACCTAATTCTAGGAACATCAGTATATACATTATTGAACAGTATTATTTAAGAAATGACAGTTCAAATACTTATCTTTGTTTGTTCATTGGGTGGACTCCCTCTGAGTCTTCGATTCCTTGCAGGAGCTGCTGGAGTCCTAATCTGAAGTAGCTTCTTCTACACCTTTCTGTTGTGGGATGTAGAGAGATGGTCAACTCCCTCTGAATATCTGCATCCTTGCGTAAACCACTGGAGTGTACTCCCTCTTGATCTTTGCTCCCTGGATTACCTGTCCTTGAACTTATATACATTCTCGATCCCTATGCATGCTTGTTAGTATCGTGAATGTGTTATCCTTGTGATCTCATATAAAATCATACATTCATTAGTATACTATTAAAACACAATAATCTCAAGCATGTATAGTCATGATCATTTCAAACAGAAATAATAAGCATTAGCATTCAAGGTTTATCTAGGATTCTTATGGTTAGTCAAATCATAAGAAACATAACATGTCTAAACCTGTAATTACTCAAACCTATGACTCTTCAGGTTAGTTGAATCATCAATCAAGATAAGAGATATAAAATGCATAAAACCTGTGATTATTCAAACCTATACCATCATGATTCTTCTGGTTAGTTAAATCAATCAATATAAGAGACATAATTCTTTTACTTATATTCCTATTTGACCATAGGACTTTTCTGGTTAGTCATATCATCAATCAAAGTAAAAATCATAATATGCCTAAACCCATGAGTACTAACTTCAATGAATAATCATAATCAATCATGCCAAGTATACTTAAATAAAGGATCTTATCACAAGGTGAGATTCTAACTTGATATAGGAAAAACATACCTGGATTAGCATGCTAGATAATTATATCTCACATACTCACATGATGTCTTCTTGTTCTTCTTCAATGACTTGTGCTAGTAACCTACATGTCTCATATGTTAACCATTACAAAACCAAGTTATACATACCTTGTAAATAGATCTTCTATGAGATTCATGAAAATGGATGAATCTTTGTCCTCATGTTATCATGATCATATGTTCTTGAACTGGAACATGATTTGTCTTCCTTGGTGTACCTTTCATGTTAGTAGACAACATAAACTTCATACAACACCATAATGCATTAGTACAATCATAAGTGTCAACACCCTAACCAATGAGTATCTTCTATCATGCATTCATAATTTTGTTAAGGTGATACAACAAATCTAAAATCAAAATTGTACTAACCGTAATAACATGAAGACAAACATACCATAAACTTAATCATGGAAAAATATCGAAACATACCTCGATGAGTCATACCTGTCGAGATCGCTTGTAATCTTCTTATGTAAGGCCTTATCCTCATCTCCCTCTGAGACAGGAACTTCTTTCACTTATGCAGGTGATCAATCCATCTTCTTCTAGGATTAACCCAATCCACTTGATTTGCAAGAACTGGACCTTGAGCTGGATATGGGTTTGTCAGAGAAACCCCAAAAATTCAAACTTTGAATTTCAACCTTCCGATAGGATAGGAATATGCGCCTCGATGAACTGATCAAACTGGTATATTCAGAATTTGAAAACTGCAAAGTTTCACTCCTCAAATTTGCCTTTGAAACTTCCGGATTCACTGGACGTGACCCTGAACTGGGGTTTGATGAAGCCCACTCTTTTGCCCCATCAAAATGTTTGATACAAAGCTCTAAGCTTCTATTTTTCTGAGGAGCTTCCAGCCGTGGTCACAGATTTCAAAAATTCCCATTTTTACAGAAGCCCTAATTTTCCATTTTTCTGATCAAAGTCCCGAACTAGGGTCTGATCAAACCCGGCCTTCTACCCAGCCAAAAATTCTGATATTGGTCTCTAAATTTCTATTTTGATGAGTAGCATCCAGCCGTGGTCTCCGATTACAAAAATTCCAACTTTCTTCAAAGCCCTAAATTCCGGAAGCCATGAATGAAGGTACCAAAAAATAATTCTGTTTTGACAGAAATATGTACCTGATTGTTTCTGGTGTAACTCCAAAATTTTTGATCCACAGGGTCTGAAAAAGTTTCCTGACATAGCCTGACCTGTTAGCTTTCCATCCTGACAGGTCTGACCTCAATTGGATGTTCTGAGAGAGAGTTATGCCAAATGTCGCAACGTGACCTGTTTTGGGAAAATACAGGAGAGCGAACTTGTACGGCGTGCCACGTGTCACTGTTTGACCTTCGGCCTCTGAAAAAGTTTTCTGAGATATCTCGGCCTGTTATCTTTCCATCCTGACAGGTCTGAACTCAATTGGATTCTCTGAGAGAGAGATATGCCAAGTGTCGCAACGTGACCTGTTTATGGGATAATACAGGAGATCGAACTTGTACGGCGTGCCACGTGTCACTGTTTGACCTTCGGCCTCTGAAAAAGTTTTCTGAGATAGCTCGGCCTGTGTACTACCTGTCACTTTTCACGAAATTTCATTTGGAGCTTCCTAGCCCAAGTTATGACCTTTTTCCCAAGGTCACCTGATTTTGACTCAGATCTGGAAGAGGCAGAAACCCTATATTGTACAGATCATAAATCACAAAGTACAACGAATTAGAGGTTGTCCTTTGGACACAAGGTACCTGGAGATTTTATCTTCGTCCTGTAACAATTTCAGATCCGAAAAATTCGCCAAAACGGATTTATAGCGAAAGTGCTACGATGACTGGTTTTTGCTATATCAAGCCCTAGCATCGTAAGTGCAACAAGTGTCATACATGCCATATCATGCCTTCTTTCAGGCTAGCTCTGATACCATGTTAAATTTTCTGAATTTACTTCAATATGATCTAGGATCTTAACTGAGAGAACAACATGTACAGCATATCTACAGCATATCATTCATGGAGACAATAATGCAAGCACACAAGAGACACAAAGATTTACTTGGGGAAAACCATAAAGGTGAAAAACCCCAATAACTTCCTCAGAGATAGATAGAGCAATGATACAACCAACCAATAGAGATATCCATAACCTAGCAGCAATCCTCCTCCTCCATAAGTGCGCCTCTCCTCCTTGAGAGCATGTGTGAGAAGTGAGTGAGCAAATAGAGTGCCTCCCGCACTCTATTTATACTTGACATGACTTGCCTTTTTACCTAACTCATGTCGGCTCTAATTTAACCACATAACATAATGCTGAGTGGGCCGACCCCCAATAGGGTGGTCTAATAACCCTTTGACCCACATGGCCGACCCCCAATAGGGTGGTCTAATAACCCTTTGACCCACATGACTTATACAGGGCCGACCCCAAATAAGGTGGTCTAATAACCCATCAAGTATAAGTTACGACACTTACAATATAAATGACGACACTTCCTTATAGAGGAATAATACCATCTCTATAGGAATACAATATACATATATGTGAAATACATTCCGAAGTTACATATACATCAACATTTAAACAATAGATAACTGTCTTTAAACAATATTACAAATTTTTAAAATAAAAATATCATTTTTGCCACTTGGCAAGAGTTCTGAATGTATCTTCATCAATGAACAAAATATCTTGTCCTTCCATATTTATCCACATAGTTCCATTGGTCGACCGTGGGTAGATCATAGCTGGTCATTTCTTTCACCAAGACTCGCATTTCAATGTGACCTGCATAAGAAGCAAGAGGAAGATTCTCACAGATTGAGATCAACATATTTAAAATTTCAAAGTCCTCCGCAATTTTCTCCATTAAAATCTTTCCAGTAAGCATATGATCCAAATGTTGAAACTTTTTGTGATCCATTCTTATTTCAAACAGTAACCTCTTATATTCATTTGGAAGAATCAATTCATGCTTTTCATCCCAAAAAGCAGGGAATCCTTTGTTTATTAATTTTTCAAATCGCTTCTTAAACCTTATTACTTCCTCTCGTATATCTCCAGCTTTAACTTCAATATTTTCAACATGTGAATACTTTCCCAAAATTCTTCTAGCCCATGTAATGACTGAAATTCTATTCATTATATTCGTTGCTGTCAAATCTACTTCAGTTAAACTATTTAGGAAAGTTATTGCCCTTTGTGCTATTTCCTTTGGCTTTCTGTTTAAATTCTTTCTGACTGCTCTGCAACTTTCAAAAGCATCTTTGGCCACTTTTTCTTTGATTCTCATATAATCAAGATAAGGTCTTAATTTTTCAACTTCCTTTATAATTTGATCCCATACCATATGCTTGCAACCCTGCATTGCAGCTTGTCCTGTTACATGAGCTGCCAAACCTTTATTATTATCAGACAATTCCTGATTCCTTGCTTGCAAAGTTTTAATTTCCTTATCCTTTGTCTCATTTTCTTCTTTTAGCTTCTGTATTCCAATTTTATATTCTTTAATCTCGACATCTTTCAGACTTACCTGGGAGATGGCTTGTAAGAGATTGTCCAATCCAGTTTTATCTTCATCTGTACCTGCATGTACCTATTGCTGACCTAATTCTACTAACTTTTTCTTTATTTCTTCCAATTGCTCTTCCAAACAATTCTTCTCTTTTTCCCAATGAACTTTTTCTTCGGTGAGCTTCAACATTTTTGCAGTAATATCTTTTACTTCATTTGACAACTCTTCTTTTTCTTTTTCTAGTACTGTCAGTTCGGCTCCTTGGATAAGCAAAGTGTCTGGGATTTTCAACTTCCGCCTTAACGTTTGAATTGTGTCATCCTTTTCTTTGAGTAAATTTGTTGCTGCATCTCCCTCTTTGTTTATCAAATTTGTTTGCAATCTTTTTATTTGCTGCTGTCGAGACTTATTTTCTGTTTTTTCTTGTCTCAACTGGTTATTTAATTTATCTACTAAAATTTTCAACTTGTCCACCTTTAAGATCGCTCCCAAATAATCTGAGTATATAACTCCTCCTGTTTGTCTATGTAATAAGATTTTATCTGGGGCATTGATTTTTGTCAGATCAACTTTCATCTCTGAGATCTTATCTTTGGTAACAACTGAAAATTTTAGAGAATTTTCTTTAACATTTCTGCTAGTAAATAAACTGACTTATGTGTTGGATATATTCCTAACCTTTGGAAATAACTGACTGGTTTGCCGAGAGGATTCCTGCTTATTTTGACTGTGCTCATTAAATACATCCATCATATTGTGTGGTTTATTTACATCATCTTCTACCAGAGCTTCTTTAATACTGTACTCATTTACCATGACCTCTGGTATTTTGACTTTGGTTTTTCCTTCCTCTTCTGAAACTGCCATTAACTCTTGTTGCTCATCCATTTTTAACTTTTTTTCTTTTTCTGCTTCTTCACTTCCAATGTTGACTACGTCTTGTATGGACCTTTTAAACCCTACCATTGCAGTATTCATTGTGATTTCTGCCTCTGTTGTCGTATCTGTCAATATCATTTCTTTATCTTGAGAATCTGGAATGATTTCTTCCTTATAATCCAACAAATTTGCTCTATCAGACATTCCTTCAATCACCTGATGATTCAACGCTTTGATGCGATGATCCGTTCTCCGTTTTGATATTATGTTTAACGGATCATATTCAAAGGTCTGTCTCAAATTCTATATCTTTCAATAATTTTTCTATATAAATAGCAGCGTTTTTGTTCTTCACTGTGAATGGGCCAAGTGTGAACGGATACTTGATATCTGTTGCTTGTTTGAAAAGCAAGAAATTATTATCTTCAACAATTAATTTCTGCTTAAGGAACTCTAAGGAGAAAACCCTTAAGGTAAGAAACGCCGGTAAAACATAGGGTTTATGTTTGAAACCATATAACCTGATCACTGTACTGTCTTTTGACAAGAACCAATCTCCTACAGCGTACTCTGCACTTAATTGCATACTTGCTTGCATCTCTGGTAATACTCTAGGCAATCTTTCACCAAAAATCATTCTGTAAATTTCTGAGAGCATATAATTTATGTAATTAAACATATTATTTTCCAATAACTTTGTGAAAATGATCTCAGGGAATTGTAATTCTTTGTGATTGGCCATCATGATCATTTTCATAAAAAATGACTGAAATCTGAAATGTCTGAGAGTGGGGAAATTGACCATCTGGTAATGGATCTTTTCAGCCAGGAATTCTTCAAAGTTAAGTCGAGGAATTTGATTTTCATCAATCCCTGGCGGAATTGTACTCATTTTATACAAAAGGCTTAACTGAAACTCAGTTACATACATGTCTGTGTCGAACCCTAGGATAAAAGTCAACAATGTCAGAACCAGCTGGGTATTTTCATCAAATAAAGTGACATCTATAGGGTAAGGGATATCTGAAATGTTTGTTTCTGGTTTAAGACACATAGACAAGAACTTTTCTCTATTATCTTGAAGGGTTTGATGATAAAACTCAATAACAGAGGTTTCGAAAAAACTTTTAGACTCGAGGGTTTGGGAAAAATTTATTTCTAGGACTTTGATTATGACGACAGGATCTATTTTATAGATGGCTTTGGTTTTTCGACCGTCTAAAACAGTTCTTTCTTCTCTGGAATAATTATCAACACACCACGACACAAATTCTGGAAAAGACGGGATTTGGTCCGGGCAGAAGGCTAACAAGGATGACTGGTGGACTCTGTGTATGTCTATACCTTCCAATAACCTAGACAATTTAAGCTTGACCTCAGCGACCGGTAACCTGATTAGGGTATCGTAAATGTCCCCATCTCTAACTTCTAGGGCTTCTTTGGCTTTAAAAACATCTATATCATGCACAGTTTCCATTTAAATTGTTTCTAAAAACAAATTTCCTTTAAAATATGTGAGCTAGGTCACCAGACCCTACCTGTACAGACACGTATTTATCCTTCTATCGCAACTGCCGATCTCCACCGGTCATCAGAGCTCCCAAGAACAACGACACATAGACAAAATGTCGTTATTTGAAAACCCTTTTGTTTTATATAGGCTCTTTTTCTTAACTTTCTTGCAGCTTTCTGAATGTACTTTATTCCCAACCGTTGATCGCATGCTTTTGAAATTTGAGCCGTTAGATCTTGTGCTTCTTTATTCCCCATGGCGGTATCCGCAATCCCAATAATGGTTTTCCTTTCTGGTTTCAACTATGTGCGGATCAACCATTTTCTGACACCTGTTAAAGTGGTTTATTTACCGCAACCACTGTTTCCTTTATTGAGTGCGTGCTTCCCATGATGCGGATGAATCTCGTCCTTAGATTTTCTCCCAATGCATATTGTCCATTCTATTTACGTCAACGTATGGCGCATTCCCCTGTGCACTTCTGCATCGGCCATGTGCTATGGCCCACGTTTTCCCTGTATTATCCTTTGGCGGTTCCGCATGGTGCTGTAGTGGTTTGTGATACCACTATCACGTCGATGCGGAGCAATAACAATGCGACACGTACTCTAGCAGTATTATGTCTGCAACCACTCACCATTGTTTGCAAACGATTTTTTTGGCGGTGCGGGGATCCACGATAGCCGTTTATCTTTTCCTTCGTCATCTCCGCTGTTGGAACTTCGCCACAATTTAACCCTTTCAATACTTTCCTTCGGACTATTGAGCTTGTGGGTTTTTGTTTTGTTAATTTTTATTATTTTTATTTTTATTATAACCCTTCATTTAACATATCCTTAGTAGATTTACTTCTTTTGGGTATTTTGGACAATCTTTTAGGGATTCTTTGAGTATTTCAAATATGGTGTCAACAATGACCAATGGGCTTAGGCCATTGTTACCGAATGAAAAATTTGGGACATGACAAATCATCCCTTCCCAATATTGCTTGTCCTCAAGCAATTTCAAACATGGGTGTTGAAGAACTTGCTTTCTGTATGATTCTTTGAAGTTGCCACTGAATTTCCCAACCTTGAGTCTTCGAGATTCCATGAAGATTTTAGAGAGGAACGACCATGCTTGATGCTGCACTAATCTGATAAAAAATCACTTTATTAAGTGGGAAATCCATCTCCCATACTGCTTGTTTCCCAAATAATTGAAACCAATGAAACAAAAATTATTCCAGGGTCCCATTTTTGTATTGCACCCCAACAATTAAGAGTGCTCTCCAACCCATACCATTAGATAAGAGGATTCTTGGATCCCATTTTCTTGTATGCATTCTTCCAAACATCATGAGTACAAAATATATATCATCAAAGTACATAACAACATAATGAAAATGTACATCAAGAAGATGCTTCATCAAAGAGTCATGAAAGTGCTTATACCTCCAAGCAAGTAGACCACCATTTTCCAAGTGCATACAATTAGCAAGTAACCAATCAAATCTGCTCCAATGACATAGGTGAGGATCCCATGTCCTATAATGCTGCTCCAAAAGGATATGATATGCATCAAAATATTCAGCCATGTATTCTTTCATCCAAGAAGTGAATGAAGAATCTCCACTAAAATCTGAACCAAATAATGAGCAGAAAAAACAAGGAGACTTCAAATGACTCAAAGAAGTCTCACCCATACATCCATGAATGTGAGAATCATAAAGAATGTGAGTAAGAATGTGCTACAACAATGTCATCATAAAAGGTAAATCTAGGAGTTCCATACTCCTCATGTGGCACCATAAAAAAGAACCCTTTCATCCACAATTCATTGAGACTAATGCTGCAAAGCATGGAATTGTAGGATGTAGGAGAATGAACTAACTCACCCAAATGATCAAAAAGTGAAGAATGTTCATCATGGGAAGGATCCATATGGGTAGTATCATGCCGCTCCTTCAAAAGTTTGAAACCTTTGTCACAGATTGTGTTATCTCCTAAATAAACATAGATTAGTCATGGCATCTAGGTGATAGGAAGTCTTTAAATTTTTGATCTTGTTTTCATGTGTCTAAGTTCTAGTCCGATAGTTTTAAGAAGGTAACGAAGTCTGAATTAACACTTTTACGCTGGCTCTCATTTCGAAGGAAAATTTCAGGTTTCGGTAGCTTAGGCAGGCCTGGTGTTGGTTCATTAGTTATTGAAAACCCTCTTTTCGATAGCTTACAGTGTGAGAAACAGAACGCTCCAACCACCGAAAGGGAGAAATTACCGCGTGAAGTGGAGGGAAGGTTTTCGGTGGCTTGGGCGAACACGACGGCATTCATTAGCCACCGAAAGTTAGGCACTTTCCGCAGTCCGCAGGGCAAGTTCGAAACCCTCCATAGCCGCCGAAAGGCAAAGTTATGCTCGCAGTCCATGAAGCCGTTTCGGGGGTTTTGGGAGAACAAGATGGTGTTCATTAACCACCGAAAGTCAGGCATACTTTCTGCAGTTCGCAGGGCAAGTTCGAAACCTTCCATAGCTGCCGAAAGGTAAAAGTTATGCTCGCAGTTCATGAAGCCATTTCGGGGGTTTGGGCGAACACGGCGGTGTTCATTAGCCACCGAAAGTCAGGCATACTTTCTACAGCTTGCCATCAAATGGGATGGATTATCTACAGCTGCCAAAAGCAAAAAGGCGTTGGTGAAAGTCGTTTTTCGGTGGCATACCAGGTTAAAGGTGGATTACTGGCTGCCGAAAGGGGAGTTACGTCGATCGGCGAACACGTCAAATCGGGGTTTGGGGTCATAATACAGGGAAGCAATCATAGCTTAGCCACCAAAAATGTCATTTTAGCGAAAACATGATTCACCCTGAGGGAAGGCCGGATGCCATCCCCATAACTCTGACCAGACGGGCCTCGTCTCCCATCCACATAGCGGCATTTTTGAAAATTCGTTCCCCTGTGCAATCATGCCACAGTAGCTATATTTTCACCCTCATGATTACCCACCTTTTCATACCCTCAGAGTTAGCTCCCGAAAAGCCACACCACCTTTCTATTTTCACCCTCACCGCGTAGATTGAGCCCATCTTCTCCCTATTTCCTGTCGCTCCCTCAGTCCAGATTTGAGCAGCAAGCGCCAGCAAGCAGGTTACCGATTCCAAAAGGAGGAGGAGTAGTCCTGAGAAAAGAATTGAGCGACATTTGCTACCTGGAGGCACACCCCGAGGTGTGTCAGTTTTTCAAGAATGTCGGTTGCTATAATTTCTACAAAAAGCTTCAGGGTTCTCATCAACAGGTGGCCGAAGCATTTGCCCTCACATATGACGGAGAAAGGGCGGTGATAGGAAAGGAAGAATTCCAGGTGGACGAGGCCCTTATAGCCCAAGTGACAGAATTTCCAACGACCGGGGAGAGCTGGTTCAAGACCACTGTCAAGAAGGATTTCGAATTTCAATCATACCTGAAGCCGGAACATAGGAACCAGGTTTGGAATAAAGACATTCCTATGTCATATCTGGAGGATAACTGGCAGCTGTTATTGAAGTCCATTTTGGTCTATATAACCTGTGAGGGAAGGTATAACAGGGTGCTAATTTATCATTTTAGATTACTGGATCATTTCACGGGCAAGAGCCCTTTAAATATCCCTTTCTACGTCCACAAGAGCCTCACCAAAATGGCACATCAAGTAAAGGCTCAGGCCACCAAAATTGCAGGGAGGTTGTTCAACCATGGTCTGATTAAACTTTGGTCTCTGAGTTATTGCAGAGGAAAGGCATGAAATGGACCTTCTTTCTCTTCTGGAGTGGGCTCGAAACAGAATTACAGGCGGAGGAGGGAAAGAAATCTTCCACCCCCAGAAGTGGAAAACGAAGGAGAAGAGCTATTCCCCTAAATTCAATCAAACCCCTTTCCTCAACCCCACCGGCGAAGAAAGCCAAAAGGAAGCTGGCATTTAAAGACAAGGCTGAGGACGAGGGGGTTGTTTCAGAAGAGACTCCCTCAAGAAGTACAAATCTTTTAAACCTCCCATACACTGATTCTGAGGAGGAGGAGTTGTAGGGAGATGGAGTAGAAATTGAGGAGGTGAAAACAGAACAAAAACCCCCAGAAGCAGCCCCAGCCATGATGGAGCAGGAGAATGATTATGTCAATTTGCCTCCATCTACCTCTGTGGAAGATCAAGGTTTCAGCTGTGTCAATTTATCCTCCCCTACACCTATGGAGGAACAAAGTCAGCAGGTGGCCGACGGACCAATCCAAAATGCAAAGATTTCTGCCTCACAGAAAATCAACCGGCTCCTCCAGCAGGCTTATGAACAAAAGTTACTCCAGAGGGTCATTAAGGAGAAGAATGAAAGGCTGATAGAGAGGTATAACGAGCTTTATGTATCTTTTCATGGATTGACCAAGAAACATGGCAAAATGAGAGGCATAAACATTCGGTTGATCAGAGAAAACATCAAGTTGAGGAGGAAGATTGAGTCTCTGGGGGGAAAGGAAGAAATTCAGAGGGCTTATCCTAAGGTACTTTCATACCTTGACACTCTGGCAGCAGCTGCAATCCAATTCATTGACCCTCCGGTTCTTGACCAGGTGGAAGAGAAATCTAGGTAGCAGGGGGACAAAACACAGTTTTGATAAATTTTGTAGGCTGGGCAATACGTTGTTTTTGGTAGCTTGGGCGAACACGGGAGCTGTTCATTAGCTGCCGAATCTCAATTCAGCGGTTTACTGCGTATAAGCGGAGTCCTCCCAGATACCGAAAAGAAATAAAGGATGCCTAGCACCCAGAAGCGATTCGACGGTTTAGGAGAAGCATGAATCAAGTTCATTAACCATCGAATGCCAAGCTTTCGACTACTTATCACCTCCAGGCTCAGTTTTGTTAACCACCGAAAATACATAAAACGCAGAGGTCCGCCTGTTGGCACCAAAACCCTTTTTTTTGTCAGCCTGAGCATCTTTAAGGCGTTTTCCAGGGAATCCACACATGCTCAATTGCATCATGATCACCTCTGGTCCCAGACTGAAGGCGCCAGCAAGATGGATGGTGGAATATTTCTGTCTATTTTTAAAAAAGACGCCTATAGGTTTTTTGCAAATAACAATTTTAAACTTGCCCTCAAACCCCCAGAGGCTCGTTTCAGCTGTCAAACACAGGTGCATCAGCAAGAGGCAGTTATTTCAATCATGATACGCTGTCACACTTTCAGTAACTGTTTTAGTTGTTATTTTTAGCATATTCGATCCAACTTTGGGATCTGAAAAAATTTGTAATGGCTATAAAGCCAAGGAATGAAGTAGAATAGAGGTTCGACTTTGGAGAGACTAATCGATTTTTGTATTCTTAGACTTCTGTGACTTTCTAGATAATACAAGATTCTTTTATTATTGGCTGTCAGATTCCTTCTTCTCATGTTTCTGTACTTATTGTGAATGATCTATTTCCTGTATGTTCACTTTTATTGCTAGATAGCTGTTATCCTGTCACGGTTTTAAAGGATTGAACATATATGTTATTATTTTGTTGCACTTAGCCATTTATATACGTTCTTCTGTGTATGAATATGCTAAATGCAATAAGGATTCACCCCCTTTATTTTAAATCAACCCTCTGAACAACAGTAGTCAAAGCCTTGTCTGTCTGAGCGTCCTCATGCATGTTGTGAGCGTGTAAATTTTGATTCCTGTCATCCAACTTGATCCAAAATAAACCCCTTCTTTCAAGACAAGTTTAAGTTACCGGGTATCTCTGAAATACAACCTAGGAGAGCTTCCTGGAGTGATAACAGATTGGTTCCAATGTAGAGGAATCATGCTCTTCTTTAAAAATTGCATAACCTTCATCAAGAGACAATTCAAGTTCCTCTTCCACCACATCAAGTGTTTGGATCTCTTCAAGTTCATCTTCAAACACATCAAGCACATTCAAATTTCCACATTTCTCATGATCCACCATGTCATGATAATCCTCCAAACAATCTACCATTTGACAATCTGAAACATAGGAGGAAAAACAAGTATCTTGCAACTTTTCAAGAAGTTGCTCATTTTGAATTGTGAGCTTATGATTATCCTCATTATTCTTCAAGTATGCATCATGTAACGATTCATTAAGCTCAAACAAATGGTTTCTATCAAAAAGAAAATACATTAAATTACCTTTGATGTGGCACATTTCTCTTTGAATCTTCTCCATGTCTTCAAGGAAGGATGTTTCCTCCAATGAAGTAGCTCTCCAACAAGAATTTGATACCAATGCTTGAGTGTCATGGAGAATGCTAAGGGATTCTTGGATCTTATTTTCATCCATCTTTAAGGACCCTTCAAGAAAATGAGGCTCTTGCAAATGAACCTCCTCATCTTCTTCTATCTTGCTTGGACCAAATTCATGAAGCTCAAGTGGTGATGGGGAAGTTGATCTTGTTTCTTCTTCAACTGCTACAAGGTCTTCATTTTCATGCTTAAGGGAATTTTGGCTTGCAGAAATACTGTCAAAAGTGATCTCTATGTCACCAACATAGAGGTGTGAGCACCCATCATTAGTTACTCCTTCATAGTTCAAGCATCCATCAGTAGATGCTCTTTGTTTCATTTCCAAGGTAGAATGTGTCTCGAAATGATCTTCAATATTTTCAAGAGAATATTCTTCATGCTCATGTGATGTATCTTCATCTTTTTCAGAGTCACTTGGGAGTGACTTTTGATCCTCTTCATGTACTGCTTCTTCTACTTCACCTATTTTAGAACTAGGTGGTTCATGGGTCTCCTCCTTTTGCTCCTTCAAGAAAGCTGATGCATTTTCCCCCCTGGTTTTCTTAAGGTCAATATATTTTCTCCAAAGTTGGATAGCCAACAATTTGAATCCTTTCATAAGCTGATTGTTCATGTCTTCAAATATTGATTTCATGATTTTTATATGCTCCTCATCATCATATGAGGTTCCCTTTTCATCCCCAGTCATAGTTTCCTCAAAAAATTGCTCTTCTTCTCCTACTTTTTTTCCTCTTCAACAAAAGCACTTTTGGTTTCAATATCTAATGGTGGTCCCTGAATTCTTGTCCTCATGAATATCATACCACATTAGGTAAAATATCATGCTCTGATACCACTGTAATTTCCCTTTATAATAAAATTCCCAAGGTGCTCAAATTCACCAAATTTCAACTATAGGTATATGGATACAACTGATTCCAAACTCCTCCAATTACTTTCAAAATTGGCGAGGAAGGTCATGAGGGGCGATGGGACACATTAAAACATCTATCAGACATATAATCAACTGATATACCCAACCATGGTCTACAATTTGCAAGGGAAGAACTTTCGGGACAAGACTAATCAATTTGGGAATTGGAAATCCCCCTGGGTCTTGGAACAAATCTCTTCCAAACACTGTACAACTTCCACTAATGGTCGGTATGAGACTTGTATCTGTTATAAGACATTAATTAAAGTATATTTGCAGAATTATATGCGGTTTTGTGGTTGAATAGGTATCCAAGAGAACTCAGGGAATTTACTAGTAATTTTGAGGCTCAAACCCCCAATGGTAGATGGCTCTAAATAGCTCCAAATGCTCTCAAACTGTACCAGTAGGTGTATGAATGATGTTAATACATAAAAATTGTTTTTATAGGTGTCTTTTAACCATCAAATGAATTCTTCAACTCACTTTGGAAATCTGATCAACGTATGGAGTTTTACTAGTAAAATTGTGGTTCAAATCCCCTAGGGGTAGATGATGGAAATGACTTTACAAATGCACTCAATCGAACTAGAATTTCTGAATGGAAGAAGGGGACATATAAAGGACATCAATAGGAACCCATATGCATCACCATTCAACTTTTAATGTCTGCTATAACTCTCTTAAATCAGATGCAAGAAGACTAGTTTCGACCTTGGGGGAAATAACATTAAATCTTCTTCAAATGAAATAAAATTGAGCAATATGGCTCCAAATGCTTAAGTGATGAACATGAAACTTGTAATACTCATCAATGGAAGTCCATACATCATAAATATATCATAAAAACATTCTTTCATTCGAAATCATCATCAATACATTGGCATACATCAATCTAGTGGGGGAATTGTCACTGTTTGCTCAATAATCATCAATTTTACATACAACCACTTGATATTTAGACCTGAAAATTTCTGGAGATGAATAATAGAGTATTTAATTCATATTATAAAATAAATAGGGCATTGGAAGCTCCCCCAAAGAGTACAATAGCTCACCAAAAATGCCCTCCCTCAAGGATCAAGAATATGCAATGAAAACCGGAAATGGTTGAAGGAATGAGATGCAATAGAAGAAACCATGATCTTCCCTGTAGCTTAAACCTGCAACAAATTAATCCATTAAATATCCAAATGAAATGTCTTAATGGCCTTTCCAATTACCAACTTGGATGGGAATCTTTCACCCTCGAAATTGGCTAAGGCAAGAAACTAGTCATCCACTAGCTCTCCCTCTTCACAAATGCAATTGCAAATTCTAAAAATGATCAAAAGATCCTATTCTTCTTTGGTCATGAATTTTATAAACTTATAATGTCCTCCATGGGATGAATTCCTTCCAAGATATTCATGCCAACTCAATTTGGGAAGAGATTCCCAAGTATACCACTTGTCCTTCCAATTCTAGCTCTCTCCTTCTCCAAATTTGAATTGGCGTCTCTTTGGCTGCCCTAATTCACTTGAGCGCCCTCTTGGAGGCTATTTTTAGCCCTGACATGTCGTATATTTCATATTTCAGCCTTCAGGTCTGATTTGTGTCATAGCATCTTCATCATTGTTGTCATAGTGCTAGGGAATCTAGTCCAAGTGTCTCACTAGCTCCAAATTGCCTCTTCCTCTTCCATGGGAGTTATTCTTCCACTCCAATTCGACCTTACATGACTCATTCCAAGTATATTGACCTTCCAACTCATCCCAAGAACCTTTGTATTCTTATGTATTCGAAATGACAAGAGGAGAATACCATGTGGCATAGAAAATCTAGCTTGTGTGGGTCCCACTTCCTCCATGTGTCTTCATGATCAAATGCCACTTTGATTTTCCATTGTATATATTTATTTATCTACTTTATTAAATATTTATGCTCTTCTAATGTCCACACATAATTTATTATCCTTCTTATTTCAAATCCCAATGCTTCCACCCACAACCTAGGAAACTAGTAATTTTCCTCCTTGGCAATTATTTGACCCTTAGCAACAATTTGACAAACTCTCATGAATATGACCAATGGGCTTAGGCCATTGTGACCCAATGCAAAATTTGGGACATGACACAAATGCACCCATGGCTGCTGCAGCATCCAATGCTTCCTGTTGGATATTGTCAGATTGCTTAGCCCAAATTACTTGATTAGGAGTAGGTGCCTCCAATAAGTCCAATCCACCTTGATCCCTGCTTCTTTTCTTTCCATTTCGCATCACTGATTTAGATGCCTTACTATAGAAATAATCCCCAAGAGGGACTACACTATCTTCTTCAAACTCAACTACCAATTCAGTAAATGATGAAGTCACATTTAATGTTGAAACCAATGAGGATGTCTGAGTAGTAGTGGGACTAAGTAAGGACACAGTGATTTGGGTAGTAGTCAGGGTGTAACATCCCGAAAAATACCAGAATTAAAAATTTAATAGCAATAATTATCAAAGTTGTTAATGCGGAACATATAAATTAATTAGATTTCTTAACTAAGATAATTAGTAACGATGGCACGCCACACTTCTCCAATAAATATGATATAATTGTATCTGCTATTTTATATTTAAGCGGATGTTAATCTCCTTAACGAAAGATATTTTTATGATTATGCAAGAGTATAGTTTACAGATTTGCTTAAGTTTTGAATATCATTACATGCTATACATTGTTTGTACTATTATGATGTTCTTGATGAAGTGTTGACAGTTTGTTTGTATGATGATGAAGGGGTCCTACGAGGTACCCTGGAGTTTACTTAGCTATGTTTAGCTAAGGCATTTGAATCTTGTTTCCATGTGCAAACCACATGTAAGAAATCCTATGACAACATGTGTTAAGAGTACTTGTGTGTTTCAATTCATCGTCAATGTAAAATTAGAATGCTAAGTACTTCCTTGCGACACTAGTTACTAGAGGTATGGATACATGGTTCTAATCCTAGTTTACGTACTGACATTTAAACTCTTCAGTGTTATAATTTCAAGTCGTCCATGCGTTCTGATATAATGCTACATATATTATCGTATGACTACTGTCATTATCGTTAAAACAACGATACTAATATCTATGGATACTACTGTAGGAAGCTTGTAGAAAATAGTGTTAATATTATATTTTGCGCCTACAAAATTTAGATTGCTCCAAGTTCTGAATTTATCATTTGAATACATAGTTAAATTATATAAGGTATATTGACTAGTGCTTATAAGAACTTGGCTTTAGAGTGTATCTTGTCAACACTTAAACTATACCTATGGTGATACCTTGATAAATAGTCCTTGCACTTCATGGCCATTCACATGATATTTGTTGTGAATATGGTGTTTACGTTATGAGCTGGCATTATAAAACTTCATCCTATTGTTTATACAAGACTATAGAAATGAAAATAGAATTATTCTATAGTTACTATGCATATGCAATAATACATTGATATGTAATTCAATATGCAATAATATGATAAACAATAAACAATGATATGATCTTCCATATGCAATGATATGATAAACAAATGATATGATTTACCATATGCAATGATATGATAAACAAATAACAATGATATGATTTTCAATATGCAAGCCTATCTATACTTTAGCACTATAGGATATTATCCTATGCAAACAAATGAATACGATGTAAACAAACCTTTGAAAGGTTATGACTTAAGCAATAGATTGAACTATGCTATATGACTTAGCTCTTGTCCTAAGTATTATTAACGTATGTTATTGCATTCACAATAATCTCGTTAATGAAGTGATGAGTTGACAGGTATTAAATTTCTAACTGTAGGTTGACAGTGTCCCGATCATGCATTAATGGTCTTGACCAACTCCATAGTGGAAAGTGTGGCTGTCAACCCACGTAATCCATCCACGTGAACTTGGTTTGATAACATAACTTGGAATCCTAGCTGGGCATGATTGCCATAACGCTTCTCCTCCGAGCTGTACACGGTAATGTTCACTAGCATGCAGTGTTGGCAATGTCGTGGTTGTTTGTAATTAATGAGATATCAATACAAAGTTTTCCCGGTTTTCGACGTAGCTTGTTGGCTCTTTCTTGCCCGTTGATCTCACCAGATCTTGACCGTTGAAGATGAAACCCTAAACCTCGTTGTATGTAATGGTAGCGAGTTTCCCAGTCTTCATTGTTACATTAGAGTTGAGGCCGACAGGCTTCCAAAATGTAGGGTTGGAGAGAGTTCCTCTCAAGGGTTTCGATCCTATGACCTGTGAGAGGTAGTTTTTAATAGTTGCAGGCTTAAGCTTCGTGCCATAGAGCCACGATACAGTCATAAGAAGTGTGGTTCTTCTAGCAGCTGTTGAGAGTGGTTTGTATTTGGCTTTCGATTCTTCCAATAGATGGCATCGTCTTCTGATTCCTTGCATTTGTGAATGCTGCAACCATCTTCAGGCTTCGTCGTCTTTACATGAATGGTGATTCTAAGATCAGAGGCTTCATTCTAAGGGTAAGTAGTTTGATACTGAGTGTAATACTGTGAACTTACTTTTTATTTGCATTTGCATGCTTTTAACCCTTCGATCTTGTAATTTGGCAGGTCCCCACTTCGTTAGAAGGTTTCTATGCAAAGGGTTTGAGAAATGGAAAGCTGATGCTGATTCCTGGTAAGCTCCGGTGGTTCTCGAAAATCTCGTAGGTGCCTTTGATGGTGTTTTTTCTGTGTGCCGAGAGTTGGAAACCTTCGACTTGTTTTAGTGATGGCCGAATACGAAGTTTTAAGTTTGTCTTGTGTTGATTCAAAATGTACAGAGGGTAACCTCTCAATCTTTTAAGTTGCCACTTGGATATTTGATGCATGGCCGTGTTGTTTATGAGAACTTGGTTCTCGCTTTCGTGTTGTTAAAGTCCAAGGTAAAACCCTGTGTAGTTTTGTTGTTCCATGGTCTCGGCTTAATATTTAAAGATGATGAGGGTAACTCTGTGTACTGTTGGGAACCTTGTAAGACCGTATTGCAATTTTCTGTTATATACTTTGAATGGAAACCAAGAACCGAGGGTTCTTTTGCACTTGTAAACTATGGTTCGTTTCTTTTCAATGGAAAGTTATGTTTTTGAATAACAGTTGAGAACATTGTGTAAATACTAGTTACGGTGATTCCAAGCAACAATGGTTGTCTTGGGCCGAGAATTATAATTTGCATAATTGTAAAAATTTGTATACCTGTATTTCATTCTTGTTGATGATAATCTTGTTTGGAAAATCGATGAGATAGTTTGACTGTGAAAATGTTTTTGAAATGGCTATTGCCTATGGGTTCTAATTTGTTCAAAGAATGATACCCTACCTGGACTTTTCCTTGTCGACCTTACTTGTGCAGAGAGTTTCGAACCATGAAAAAGGCCTTAGTTCGCGTATGTGAATATTTTGAATTTGTATATGTTTTAATGCTAGGATTGTGAGCTAATGTTAGACATAGATATGAATCGTGCTTTCGGCTAAGAGATAAATAATGTCTTATTGTTAGTCTTAGCATAAATAAAAGATAGTTGAAATGTTGTCTAGGGTTTATATATCAAGCTACTGTAACTTCGGCAATAATGTCTATTGTTGCCAAGAATATTGAGGAAGTGTTATGAATTGTGTACCAAATAAATCTAGGGTATGATATATCATAGGGTTTTGGTTTTTATAAAGGAAGTATAAATATATGAAAACAAACTATAAAAAATAGCGATGAGAATAATAAGTATTTGCTTATAACAAAATTATATAGAAAATAAATTGCAGCTGCTATATTTCGTAGAATTTGAAGTGCTGGAAAAACATTAAATTTTAAAATGTTGAAATGCATAATGTTACTATCTGAAATAAATAGAGTTAGAGAAATATATGGAACTGTGCAGAAGCATACTGTGTTTTTCTTTCAGGTATTATCTAAATGAATTCTATCCTGCTATTGATGCTATATTGTAATGTTTATTGTGTTTAATTATAGGACATAATTTTAACAAGAATACTAATGTAATCATTCTTCCAATCAATGGCATTCTGCCTATCACTTATCTTTCTTAATTTGCTTCTCTATACTAGAGTACTATGCAGAGAACATCATGGGGAAAAATATAGAGATGGTTATCAATTCAATTATTTCACTAAGCTATTTTATTCAGAATCATACTTAGATTAGAAAATAAAATAATTTCTTTTACATGACAGAGTTTAATAATTATACTAACCAGAAACATTAATCTGTAAACAAAGTAGGAACAATGAAACCTGGTTAACTGTAGGAGAAACAAACATCCCAAGGAACCTGTTCCACCCAACCAATTCCTAAAGACAACCAAGTTACTTGCCTTAGGACCCCCGAGCCTGTTCACTGAACCACCAGGAGAAAGAAACTTAGAATCTTGGGTCCTCAACTTGCAGCAGCAAATAGTTTACCCAGTCTTAAAGACTTAGCAGTCGAAGGGAGCTGCATCAACACCTCTGGTTTTCCTTCTCAGAATAATTTACAGACTTACAGTTGCACTCTCACATAGCCTCCCTATTCGAATCTCTCAGTGATCACCTAATGCACTTGAGGAATATTTCTGTAGAAAATATTGTAAGAGAGCTTCCTGCTCAATTCAAATTGCCTTATGTAGGCTGCCTAGGCCTTTTAGTGGTTAACTGGTCATTTAATGAGCTGCCTGCTCACTCCCACCTCCTGGGGGATAATGCCACATTTTTAGGGGTAGTTGTCCCATAACCAACATCTAGTGGTGAAGTGCAATTGTTGCCATCTGTCCCATGCCTTCTAACAGCTTCCATTCCTCCTAGTGGGTCAGTGAACACTCATTTAACAGTTCCCTTAGGTGTTTGTCTCCTACTTTAATTTATTAAATAATAATAATCAGTATTTACATTCATCCTTGACCAAACTTGGTCATAATTACAAAACTTTGTAATTAAAATTTAACATAAAGTATTTTTCCAATAAAATAATATTTGCAGAATTTGGGTAGGTGACATACACCCCCCCTTAAGTCTCAACATCGTCCTTGATGTTGGTTAATCACTCTCTGAGTGTTCCTGAAACAGAGTTGGGTATGCTGCCTGCATACTACTCTCCAACTCCCAGTTTTCCTCTTCTGGGCTAAGGTGCTTCCATTGCACCTTTACTTTCCCAATGGTGCGATTCCGGAGTAGAGTTTCCCTCCTTTCGAGGATACAGTTCGATTCCACCTGAAAATCACCGTCTTGTCCCACCTGTACATCATTCTAGTTTACAACATGAGTAGCATCGTGTACATACTTCTTTAAAAATGATATATGAAAAACATTATGTATCTTTAAATTTGGTGGCAAAGCCAGTTGGTATGCCACTGGTCCAACCTTGGACAATTCTTCGAAAGGACCACAATAACTGGGTGTCAGCTTGGCACGGCTTCCCAATTTCAATGAACTCTTCTTCGGTCTTACCTTGAGGAAAACATGTTCACCAAACTGGAACTCTTTATGAGTCCTTTTAAGATTTGCTTGACTCTTTTGCCTATCTTGGGCAGCTTTTAGATTTCTTTGTACTTGTTTCACAATTAGTTCTAATTCCTGCAACAATTCAGGTCCTAAAACAACTCTATTTACTGGGTCATTCCAAGAAACAGGTGTATCACATTTCCTACCATAAAGAATTTCAAAAGGGCTAAGTCTGGCTGATGCATGATAATGGTTATTATATGCAAATTCTGCTAAATGCAAGTAATCTTCCCACTTACCAGGCTGATCCTTAACATACATTCTCAACAAGTCTTCCAATACCCGATTCACTCTTTCTGTCTGTCCATCCGTTTGTGGATGAAATGCCGTACTGAAGTTCAAGGTTGTATTCAACCCTTTAAATAAAGACCTCCAAAAGTTTCCAGTAAACTTAGAGTCACGATCTGAAATTATCACTTTCAGTATACCATGTAGTCGAAAAATCTGCTTCATGAATATTTTTGCAATGTCTGGAGCCTTACAAGTAGTCTTCACAGGTATAAAGTGTGCTGCCTTGCTAAGTTTATCCACTACCACCATGATAGAGTCATTTTGTTTCTAATTTTTGGGTAGTCCAGTAATAAAATCTATGCTTATCACTTCCCATTTCCAGGTAGGTATAGGCAATGGCTGCAATAGTCCAGCCGGATGTTGATGTTCAACCTTCACTTTTTGACAGTCCAAACACTTAGCTATGTACTCTGCTACTTCATCTTTCATTATGGGCCAATAGTATTCCTTCCATAGCATAGTAATGGTTTTCTGATAACCTGGATGATCAGAGTAATGGCTTTTGTGCATCTCATTTAAAATCAGAATCTTTACTTCTAGTATGTTGGGTACATACAATCTGTTTTTGTATAATAATAGTCCATTTTCCTTGAAACTGTAATCTGCCATAGAATTTTCAGAACTGTCATTAGCTGTCTTTTCTTTTAATTTTCTGTATTCTTCATCCATTTCACTTTTTTCAAGGATCTGATTTTCTAAATCTATTGAGTAAGTACTGATGGCTGAAATAAAATTTAGTTTTGCTTTACGACTTAATGCATCTGCAACCTTGTTCTCTTTCCCTTTAATATGCTGAATTTCGAAATCATACTCACTTAGAAAAGTTAGCCATCTAGCTTGTCTAGCGTTCAGATTTGTCTGATCTAATAAATATTTCAGACCCATATTATCTGTCAACAAGGTAAATTTTTTTCCAATAAGGTGATGACGCCACATTTTTAAAGCATGAATTACTGCTAATAACTCTAAATCATAAGTAGAGTAGTTCTTCTCATGTATTTTCAGCTTTCTAGATTCGTATGCCACAACATGCCCTTCTTGTGTTAGGACTCCACCGAGTCCGTCATTACATGCATCTGTGCAAACTATAAAATCCTTATTAGGATCTGCTATCCTCAAAATAGGCGCTGTAGTTAGTAACTCCTTTAACTTCTTAAAACTGTCTGAACATTTCTGATCCCACACAAATTTCTTCCCTTTCTTCTGCAAGGAGGTTATGGGGTTTGCAATCTTTGAAAAACCCTCTATACATTTTTTGTAATATCTAGTAATACCCATAAATGATCTTACATCTGACACATCCTTAGGAACCGACCAATCATTAATGGCTTTTATCTTATTGGGGTCAACCGAGATTCCTTCCTTAGAAATTATGTGTCATAAATACTGAACTTTGTCCTTGTGAAAGTCACACTTACTAAACTTAGCGTATAGTTGATGATCTCTCAAAACTTGTAAGATAATCCATAGATGTTCGTCATGCTCTTCTTTGCTTTTAGAATACACTAAAATGTCATCTATAAACACAACATCAAACTTATCTAAGTATTTGTGCAGAATATTGTTCATCAAACACATAAATATAGCCGGGGCATTATTCAAGCCAAATGGCATGACTACGAATTCATAATGTCCATATCGAGTTCTAAAAGCTGTTTTGAAAATATCCTCATCCTTAACCCGTACTTGATGATATCCTGACCTTAGATCAATCTTTGAAAATATCGTTGCTCTACGCAGCTGATCAAATAGATCGTCTATGCGGGGAAACAAATATCGATTCTTGATTGTCATCTTATTCAGTTGGCGATAATCTATGTACAGTATTAGGGTTCCATATTTCTTCTTAACAAATATAACAGGTGCTCCCCAAGGAGACACGCTGGGTCTTATATAGTTTTTATCAATCAGTTCCTTCAACTGTGATTTCGAATCATTTAATTCCAGTATATTCATCCTATATGGAGTTTTAGAATTTGGTATTGCTCCTGGTATTAACTTGATGGTAAAGTCTAAATCTCTTTTAGGAGGTAATCCTGGAATCTCCTTAGGAAAGACATCTTTGAAATCTTTTAGGACAGGTATGTCTTCTGATTTCAGTTTGTCCTCTTTACAAATAAATTCATCATTTACTACATTTACTGCAAATAATTGACACCCTTTCCTAACTGCCCTCTTTACTTGGATGGCTGAAATTTGTCTAAGGGTTGTCTTTCTTGGAATACCTTTTACTTCTACAGTTTCTCCTTCATCATTTAAACATGTAAAACTTTTCTCATAACAGTTCAGAATAACATGATGGGCTTCTAACTAGTCCATTCCGATTATAATATCATAGGATCCTAAAGGTAAAACATTCAACTTGATTTGTGTCTTTAACTGATTCATGTATAAAGCACAAATTTCAATAAAATCTGATACTTTCCTCTTTGTTCCTGTTGCTAGTCTAACTAACCAAGATTTACTAAACTTTTCTGTTTTCAATTTAAAACTTTCTACAATATCTAGTGATATATAACTTAAGCTAGCACCTGGATCAATCAAAATAGTAACAGGATGATTTTGCAGCATACCTTCAATCTCTACCATAGAGATTTGATGATCTGGTTGTCTGTTGTCGAGTGCTGCATTAATTCTGGGCATCTCCCTTGCCAAGTCTCCAACAGTAGGTTCAGTCTGAATAGAATGAATGTTGTTAGCTGTCTACTTCCTCTCGGGGCATTCTGATGCATAATGAGGACCTTGACACTCAAAACATTTGATAGGTGCCTTTTGATCATTAGTCCTGGTAGCATTGGGAGTGTTTCTAGGCACTGTAAAATTCTGCTGCTGACTGTTTCTGGGGTTGTTTCCTTGAAAATTCCGATTCTGAAATTTTTTCTTTTGGAAACCATAATTCCCACTAAACCTGAAATTTTTCTTTTTCAGCTCAAAATTGCTAGGTTTATGACTTTTCCAATTTGATATTCCTTCTCTTTTCCGATTAGTGTCATAATAGAAAGTTGCTTTCCTCATGGCCTCTTCTAATGTCTTTGGATTGTCATACTCAATCCTATCTTTGATGTTGAAAGGTAGACAACTCAGGTATCTTTGGATCTTTGGTTTTTCTTCCACAAGGTATGGCACATATCTCAGTAAATTCATAAATTTACTGTTCATTTCCTTCATGTTCATACTTCCCAACTTTAAGTCATAGAACTCCTTTGATTTTTCTTCATAGTATTGTTCTGATAAGAACTTCTTTTTGAAGTATCGTTTGAAAGAACTCCAGTTTACATCCTTGTCCTTGATTCCCTTCACTCTTTTGATGTCCTACCACCAAATATCTGCCTTGCCGATCAAGTTGTAGATTGCCATCTTTGCCTTCAATGATTCGGAATAATCATATATTTGGAAATACTTTTTCATGCCGGACAACCAAGCTTCTGCTGTCTTTCCTTTTTCAGTTTCACCATTGAAGGTTGGGGGTTTGATTTTCTTGAACTCCCCAGAAATTTGCTCATACTGTTTGTGAATTTTTCTTTTGGGTTTGTAGTCCCCTTCGTTGCTGTCACTTGAATAATTTCTTTTCTTTTTCCGTTTTTCATGGGCAGCTTCTGATGATGTTGAAATGTTGTTTGCATCATCAGTTTTCATCCTTTTAGTTCTGTCTGGATGAGGTAAATATTCAATCTTGGAAGTATTCTCAATTTCTCTATTATGTTCATCAGTTGGGCATTGTTCGAACAATACTTGATTTAGTTCTTCTTGTGCCTTCAAAATTTTCTCATTGTCTTGTTTTATAGATCTCATTTCTACCTTTAACTCTTGAAATGCTCGTAACAATTGTTAACACCCAAAAAGTGCTCACTACCTCATCTACCACATTATATGGTTCATTTGTCCATTTTCCTATCATATTTCCCTTACAATCCCAAAAAATCCCACTAAAAAGCCTCCAAAAGGCCTAAAATGCCTCCAAAAGGCCACAAAACCCTTAAAATAGCCTCAAAAAGGTTAAAAAACCCATTTTTCCTCCAAAAATATCCAAAATTCCTCTAAAAATAGTAAAAACCCCCTAAAAAGGGAAGAAAAATATAAAATAATGAGGAAAAGGAGGAAAAAACCCTATACAGATGCCCTAAACCATGTGTTTCCTAAAACCATGGGTCAGCACTCCACCACCAAAAAACTATAAATAGGTGATGGAGATCCCTTATTCCACATCCACAATCAATCATACCCTTACTCTGCCAAAATCTCTCTCGAAACCATAGTTCAACATTGAACTACTTTCACCTTGAGAGCCACTTTTGGCCCATTCCTACCATTGGAGAAAGAGAAGGAGCACATTGGAGCTTGGAGCAACCCTCTTGGACATTGCAAAGGGCTTCATCAACCTTCACATTGAAGGTAATATTAATACAAAACCCTTGTTTACAAATTGTTGTTTATTTTTCATGCACATGTTTTAGGTTAGTTTTACATTTCTGTTTTAGCTTAATAATTTACATTTACTGAACTGCTACTAAGGAGTCCATTCTCCTTAGTAGGTGCTCATTTGCACAAGCTAGGGGTAAAACCCTAGCTACAGTTTTGGCGACTCCCCTAGATTTTGAATTTCTGGTTTCAGTTTAGAATATTTTTTCCTTTCGGCCGCCGCATACCGCGTATTTTCCCTCTGCAGTCGCGTCCCGACCGCGTCTTTCAGGCCCTTACCTGCGACCCGACCGCGGCTCTCAGATTGCTTCCGACGCCCCACCGGCGGATTCAAGTCTGTTACCTACGATCCGACCGCGGCTAATCAGCCTGCTTGCTGCGATCTGACTGCGCCTCTTGGCCTTTTTCCCGCGTCCCGAATGCGGCTTTCAGCCGCTTTCCCGCGTCCCGACTGCGTCTGTTAGCCTTTTTGCCATGACCCGACTGCGTCTTTTTCCCTCTTTCCTGCGTCCCGATCGCCTCTGTTGGTCCGAAAGCCGCGACCTGACCGCGTCTGTTTCCCTCAAACCCGCGGTCTGCCTGTTCCGATTCGCCACCGACCCGCGGTCTGATTTCTGCATTTTTTCCCTAATTTGAGCCCAGCACCTTTTGCTGCAATATTTTCTGCATCTGAACGGCCACCTGTCCTACTTGCAGCCTCACTTCCCCACAGCCTTTCTGCAACATAATTTCTGTTCCCTTTACAAAATCTTTTTAAAATTTCAGTATTTTTAAATTCAGAAAATTTTGCAAGTTAACAGTTTCAATTTCAGTATTATTGATAGTTGGAAGTTGCCCCCCTTGTGGCACTTCTATTTTGGGTTCATCACCTCACGAGCACACACTCTGTCACATAATTCAAGTGAGCCTTAAAAAGTACCTAACTCAACCAATATTCTAACCCCACTTGGGGAACACAAAAGAATCTTTGTAGTTAGGTAGGGTCGGGGGGATAGGCTTCCAATAACACCCCTCGGTCACTTACACTTGAGACATAGTTGTTGTCCAAATAGCGAACCAAAATCCCCTAGTACTTTTTGTCACGGTCACGACCAGTTTATCAGAGGGCCTCTCCCTTAGGAGGGTTGAAGTTGGGAGACTGGTTCCGGAGGCCTGAGTGGAATACCGCACTCCATTCAGTAACCGAAGGGCTACCTTTCACGGTTCGCGGGATATCCCTGTATAGGGGTATTGCGGTCAACGGACTAAACGGCAGATTCACCTTTCTGGACGTGTCATGAACGGGGTATCTTAGTTGCCATTCTTCTAGGATTGACTACCCGGTGTCCCTCCCGGTAGGGGGATATCATAGCCACTTGGCTTTTCTACTCATATTGTCTGACTTGGATTTCATCACCTTTAAGAGGATATGTTTAGTTGAGTCAGAATACTTTTAGTTAGGTGTTTGCATGCTCCTTTACCTCCCTTTGGTCTAGTGAGTCCACCATTTTATGTTTTTAGGAAACCTGCTGCTTGTTGGTATTCTGACCATCTTTGTTGTTACTCCACCTATTGTAGCACAGCTGTTACAGTGGGTGTTTTGAGTTGGTTGTTGGCCTGAGTGCCTTGTTTTTTAGCTCTCCTTCTGCACACTCGGTTGCATTAGAGTTTTTGAGCTGTTTTTTTTACTCACCTCAACCCACAGAGATTTGACACCATCCGTCACCATTGAGTCCCTGAGACATTCTCGGCGCCTCAGGGGCGATCCCCCACAGCACGGTTCACTTGACACCACCCGTCATAGATTCCGATCATCATCCGTTGATACCACCCATCACCGATCTAGAGCCTTGTCACTTGACTCCACTCGTCAGCGACATAGGACTCCGTCACCAGATATTGACGCTCCTTACTTTACTTCGGATTCTGACGAAGAGTCTGAGAACCCTATTTACACTGCCCCTACTAGCCCCATGGCTGGCACGACTTCCACTCCTTTTGTTATAGGGACCATTGGTGGCACATCCACCACTACACCAGTTACTACACCTGTTTTGGGCATGCCCTCCATGGGACCCTCATTTACCGTTCCCCTCACGGTACCTATTCCCGCAGCGGGAATCCCTATCCCCACTACATCAGTGGCTCACACTACCCATGGTGGTGCTGGACCATCCTCCACCACCTTAGTTCCCCCACTTGGGGGCACCATCCCAAATCCTGTCCCTCCACTTGGGGGCATCGGCTTCAACTTGGTCCAACCCACTACTGTGTCACATCCTTCTTCTAGTTTGCCATTCATGGCTAGCCTCAACCTACCTGACCTGGCCAGATTGACCAACGATCCTATTCGTCACGACCCCACGTGGCCTCATATGCCTACCAAGCTCCCCTCGGACATCCCTAAGTTCGAGGGCAAGGCCGGTGAGGACCCACAAAACCATATCATGTCTTTTCACCTATGGTGTTCCTCCAACTCCATAGTGGACGACTCAGTTCGCCTCCGTCTCTTACAGCGCACCTTCACTGGCTCTGCAGCCAAGTGGTATATCGAGCAACCTCATGGGACCCACGCCACCTTTGCTTCCCTTGCCTCGACCTTTCTGCAGTTCTTCCAGTTGCCTGTCCGCTACGACGCGGGCGTTGAAATCCTCCTATCTTGTCGACAAAACACGGCTACCCATATCACAGACCACATCCATGAGTGGCGTCGACGCCGTAGCTTATGCAAGATCAAACTAGACGACCGTATCTTCCTAGATTGGTTTCTCAAATCCCTTCTCCCTGTTATTGCTAAGGATGTGGCATCAGAAAGACCCCAGTCTGAAGAAGAAGCCATCCTTAAGGCTCAACAGTTCGACCTCATTTACGCCCAGTCGGGTTACCTTTATACCATTATACCTGACGCCCCTCGCGGCGAGTCCTCCCAGCATGATGCACCAGGGGCATCCCACGCTGCAGACGGTATCATTGGCCGTGTTTCTTCGCATCCTCAACCATTTTCCATAGCACGTCCTACCCCTGGCCCCGACCTTTTGCGGGCCACCTCACAGTCTGGAGCAACCAAATCGTATGCTCCCATGACACATCACCACCACCATGGACCCTCATGTCCTCCTCAATGCTTCGGTCATGCGACTCCCGCTTATGCCCCCACAGTCGCACCTCAGCCTTACTACCATCAGCAGGCTGCCCCATCTCTTGCGCCTTCACAAGCCCAACTTGCTTATTACCCGCCACAGGCAGCCCCTGCGGCAAACCCACAACCTGCTCCGCAGCCATATCAGCAACCCCCTCAAGTTGCTGCCCCTGCTCAGCCTCAACCTACATATCATCCACCGCAGCCTGCTCCAGCACCTGCGCAACCTCAGAATCCACCTGCTGCCCAAGGGCAAGTTTACGCCCAACAAAACCCGCAGCAAAACCAAAACAACCAACATAACCAGGGCCAACAGAACCACGGCAAGGGCCGTAATCGTGGGAACAACCAACCTGCAGACCAAGATGGTCAACCGGCTAATCCCCCCAACAACAACAAAGCGGCCCCCGCTAATCAAAACCCTGATCGCCCGCCCAAGCAGGCTAAAAACCCCAATTTGCGAATGAACCACCCTTGTTCTATTTGCGGGGTATATGGCCACTACACACATGCTTGCCCACACTTGGAGCGAGCGCGGCAACTCTGGGTTGACGACGCCCACCGCCAAGGGCAGGCAGCTCCTCAGGCACCTCCTAACCCCCCTCAACCTCAGCAGCCACCTTTGGTGCTGCAAAACCCATTACCAACCCAAGGCGTCGTGAACACTCACCCGTTGGCTCCCCCTCAAGCCAACGTGCCACCCCAACAGCAAATCACATACGCTGCTCCCGATCAACCCATGTTTGACGCGGGAACTCACCACTTGTTGATGATGTCATCTGCTGACGTCAACCTTCAGACTCGTCGGAACCAGTATGGCTCCACCACTGACGTACCTCCCACTGATAAACCTACTAACGCCCATCCCACCGATCAAGCGTTACGTATACCTCCACCTCCACTTGATGGTGCTCCCAAGGCACCTCGTTTCCCACTTCGCCGTATCAACAATAACCCCAATGCGCGCGCTGCGTCAAACTACAACATTGTAGATGACCTAGCCCAATCTCCCGCAGCCATGTCTGCGTTAGAAGTCTTGAAGAATTGTCCTTCCCAGCGCAAGACTTTACTCTCCGCCATTGGGGGGATTGACCCAAATGATTTGAATTTAATGGCATTTGATTTAGACCAGTCTGAACCTCGCTTGCCTTCCACCCTAGCATTCCAAGTTTCTGTTTCCATTCGGAATCTTGTCATCCATCGATGCATCATCGATGAAGGTGCCTCCACATGCGTCATGTCTACATTCGTATGGCAGAAGTTGGGATCCCCCACTCTCCAGCAGTCCACCACTGCATTACGCGCCTACGACGGTCGTTCAGCTCAGCCCCAAGGCCTCCTAGCTAATGTCCCCGTCCAGTTAGGTGGCAAAAATGTCCTCATTGACATTGAGGTAATCAATGCCCAATTGGATTATAACCTTTTACTTGGCCGCAGCTACATGTATGCCATGCGGGCGGTTGCCTCTTCCGTCTTTCGCACCATGATGTTCCCCCATGAGGGACGAGTGGTTAAGGTTGACCAGCTCACCTACTATGATCCCAGTGCTCCCGCGGCACCTGAAAATGTTCTCCCCATGGTTGAACAACCTGTTTCTCATACCACCACCTCATTTGTTTCCTCTACGGGGCCTGGAGTCTACTCAGACGCGTCGATGACCTCCACCTTTCAATCCATTCCTCCCCCGTCATCTACGCCCGACGTGTCTGACTTATGTACCTTGTCCCACGACAACCAACCACCTAACAATCAACCACCCTTGTTGCCTAAACCACCATTGGTACCTAGCCACATTGGTGTTACACCTATCCATATGATCCCATTCCTAGTCCCTCCATCGGGAGTAGTAAGCGCCCCGGTCATGGCTACCCTTAGCCTCCCTGGGTTAACTTTGGGATTACCCGTATGGTATCTTTCGCCTCCCGTTCGCCCGTCGACACCAGATGTCGTCCTCCAACCGGTGCAACCCATGGCTACTACCTCTTAGCCACCTCCTGGTGTCTCTACCCCATCGTCCTCCACGACTCCCCCTCCTACTCCCAAACCCACTGGGGGCAGAGGTCCACAACCTTACACTGCTGTACCACCTCCCAAGACAGTAAAAAACCCTCCAGTATTTCGTACTCCTCCCAAATGCTCGCTGTGCGACGAGTTGGGCCATGCGACCCACCAATGCCCACAGTTACCAGCATTACAGAAGCACATGCAGATGCTCGACGATGACCCTAACATCCCAACTGTCGAACTAAACCCCACTCCCAAGCCTAAAGATAAGTCCCTACGTACCAACCACCCCTGCGCCATATGCGGTATTTATGGGCATTACTCACATCATTGTCCCGATCTCCCGGATTACAGAGCGGCTCTCTATGAGATGAACAATCTGGATCTTGAGACGGCACCACCTACCATTGAGGAGATATACCCCCCGGTCTCTCCCCCTTCTGGAGAGGTTAATATCATCTATATGATCTCCTCAACCACTACCCCCTCGTCAACCGATTTGACGACACAAACTTTTCGTACTGATGAGGAAGTTCTTGAGGCCCTTACTGTTGGTCCTCTATTTTGTCCATTCGATGTACTATTTCCTAGTATTTAAAGTCTTAATGGGTCCAATAATAATCAGTTTTATGTGTCTTTTGAAGGTCAACATTGCTAAAAGCCATGGTAAGTAATTTTAATTATTTGATTGTTGTATTTTCTTATTTTTATGCATATGTTTTGGGTTTTAGGTTTCATTAAACCCTATGCTAATAATGATGTGGGTTTCTCTTCTACACAGGGTTCGTTTTGTTATTTGGCCAGCGTTCAAATGAGGAGATTTGGGGATTCGATCTACCATCAGGGCGTTTTTATTGGATCCACATCATCTTTAAGATGCTTTTGAAGATTGCTTCACTGTTATTTCAGGCACGATCTTTGGTGTTATTATCTTCTCTTAAATGATATGTGTATATCCTGGATCTGAGATGCCATTTTTGGCTTAGAATGGTTAAGATATTTTGAGTATTGTTATTCCTATCGATCCTTGTCTTCAGGACGATTTCACTCTGTATAATCTAGTATAAAAGTAGCCATGGAAACCCTAAGTGGGGAAAATTTGTACAAACTCCATTTTTTCTGAATATGATACAGCGTGTGTTTTCAGCAGATCTGTGATTTAAATGTGTGAGGCGTTGAGGGCAGGGCCCACCTTCAACACCAAACAGTAATGTTTCAGTAGCGTGTGTGGTTTGCAGCAATAGATTGGCGTTTTTATCAATATACATTTCCTTTCAGAATATAAATGGTTTGCTCATCACTGGATTTCAATAGAAAGTGTGATTGTGATTATTCGTTAAGAGCATTTACAGTTGATAGCCATGAATAAAGCTTGTTAACAGTTTGAATGTAAGATTTCCTCTGTTCTATTTAGGGTGAGTTATTATTTAAAATCTAGGGTATGTATATATATAATCGCATGATTGATTGATATGGGTTATGGTAGATTTAGTTTTATGAAGAATTACGAATGGATTGAGTGTTATTTCCAGTAGATTTAATGTTATGAGTTTAACTCTGGATATTAAGATCATTGTGTTGCAGCACGAAAATGGCTTATAAATAACCTACCTTTTTAATGTCGAGCTTGCAATATTTGAATATCAATTACAACAGAGTCAAGGGTTTGAAGACTGTATCCATAAAGTATTTGGAGTTTATCTATTTTTTGGATGAGAGATTGAACAGAAGTTGAAGTTGCCTGCGAGTGAGAAGTCCTTGTTTATCACAATGTTCCCTTGAGTTGATAATTAACTGCACAGTAGGAACCAAAAATCAGTGGATGCCTATCACACAGTTTTAACATATATCGATGAGCAGAATTGAAATGTTTTAGTGTTCTGTTATGTACATTTGTATGCATAAATCTTAAACAGAGTACATTGGAATTCTCCTAAACGATCAAGCAATCTTTTGATAGACTGTGTGTTGACTACTTTAAGAGGCCGCAGGATATCTTTGTGTGAATTTAAAACATTAGATTTGTAATTCAGATTAGGAAACATAGTCAATTAGGTCTGTGCATTTGGTTGATAGCAGGATTGATTATTTTTATAGATTGTAGTCATAATAACTTAAATTAATGTAGAGATTGTTAGTTGCTTTAAACATTGCTGTAGTTTAAGATTTTATCTATTTCCTAGCAGATTATTTTGTTTTAAATTTAAGAATTACTCATTGGATATTTTCAAGTTCAACATTGATATAAGGATTAGCAATAGGGTTCTCTTTTCTATAGTGCAGATTTAGCAATCTTTAGCATTGGTCCTTAGGGTTAGTCTCATTGTTGTTAGCAGTAGATTAGGGTTTCTCGAGGAATGAGCATTAGGGTTAGTTTATCTGCACATATAGTGTAGCAGCTCAAAGTCTACGATTCTCCGGTTGATAAATTAAATTGAGGTAAATTAATTATCAATAATTTTAACCAACACTTACTGCCCCGGATTACCCCTGGGATGACATGCACCACCGTTCCTATTTTATCCCAGAAGAATCCTCCTCTAGCACAGCTACCCAATTCACAGTTGAGTCCGAAGACTTCCTCCCTACCAAGGTCGACTGGTTCAAGGACCCTATTCCTGCTCCTGACGCCTTCGAGGAGGGTAACATGGCCAACATCTCACCCATCATCCACATAGATATCTCTGACCCCCCTGGCGTCAATGAATGCATTGCCTTAGGAGCCTCCTGCAGTGAACAAGAGATTGAGGGGTACAGAAAACTCTTCCGAGAATTCCGTGATGTCTTTTCCTGGTCCTATACAGAGATGCCTGGTCTTGACCCCGCCATTATCGAACACCACATTGACACATGGCCTGATGTACCCCCCGTCCGTCAGAAGCAGCGACCCATTCATCCCTCAAAACTCCCAGCTGTTAAAGCTGAGATTGAGAAGCTACGCAAGGCAGGGTTCATTTATCCTATTTCCTATACCACTTGGGTTTCAAACCCCGTTCCCGTTAACAAAAAACAAGGCACCATCCGAGTATGGACTGACTTCCGCGATTTAAACCGCGCTTGTCCCAAGGACAATTTCCCCACGCCATTTATTGACCAGCTCATCGATGCGTGTGCGGGGCATGAAGTCCTCTCCTTCATGGATGGTTTTTCCGGATACAACCAGATTCAGATTCGTAAGGAAGACTAGTACAAAACTGCCTTTACTACCCCATGGGGCACCTTTGCCTATCGCGTCATGCCTTTCGGCCTCAAAAATGCTGGTGCCACTTTCCAGCGGGCCATGACCTATTGCTTTCACGACTTGGTCCATATCCTATTAGTCTACCTTGATGACCTTACAGCTTGTTCCCGGAAACGATCAGACCACCTTAACGACCTTCGGCAAGTTTTTCTGCGTTGTCGCAAATACCAAATCCGCTTGAACCCACACAAGTGTGTCTTTTGCGTTCCGGCAGGCCGATTGTTGGGTTTCATCGTTTCCCAGAAAGGAATTACTGTTGACCCTCTAAAAGTCCAAGCCATCTTAGACCTTCCCTCTCCTCGCACGCTCCGGCAGCTCCAAAGTTTGCAGGGGCGATCCAATTTCCTTTGACGTTTTGTTCCTGATTACGCCACTTCCGTTCACGGTTTCTTGCGCCTGCTCCGTACCCACATACCCTTCGTCTGAGATGAGCAAGCAGAATCTGCATTCGAATCCCTCAAGAAGGCTCTCACACAAGCTCCCTTGATTTCCCCTCCGGATTTCACACAAGACTTCATCCTTTACGTTTCGGCATCCGAGCATGCCGTATCTGGAGTCTTGGTTCAAGAAGATGCTTCTCACCAAGAGCACGTCATTTACTACGTCAGCCAGACCTTGTCGGGTCCACCCCTACGTTACCCATATGAAGAGAGACTTTCCCTAGAAGTGATCTTTTCCGTTCAAAAATTGCGACACTATATCTTAATGAGTCATACCACCGTCGTTGCCGACTCTAACCCCATGGTCTATCTCCTCAATCGACGATTACTGCAAGGTCGTGTTGCTAAATGGGTCATTATCCTCCAGGAATATGACCTTACCTTCAAAACACCTAAGAGCACTAAAGCCCTTGCGCTTTCCCAGCTCATTACTGATCTCCCCTCCCTTCTCCCGGCCAAACAAATCTCCGACAAGTTACCCGACAATCACCTGTTCAATTTCTCGTCTGATGACCTATGGTAAGGTGATATTTTGTTATACCTGCGTACGCAAAATTTCAGACCCAAAGTCACCTGTAATGGACGCCGTCGCATCCGTCACCAGGCCTCTCGGTATCTCCTCTTAGGCGATGTCCTTTACCGACGTGGGGTTGACACAATTCTTCGTCGTTGCCTTACACACGCGGAAGCTGAACATGTCCTTAATGACTGTCATAGCGGTGCCTGCGGAGGCCATTTCTCAGGGATGGCCACTGCCCAAAAGGTTGTCCGTGCCGGATACTTCTGGACCACACTTTTCACCGATTGCATCACTGCGGTCAAACACTGCCATAACTGCCAACTTTTTGCCCCCAAGGCCCGGACACCTCCTGCTCCGTTACACCCAGTTGTCACCGTTGGCCCCTTTTGTAAGTGGGCCATAGACTTCATGGAGTGTAGACCCTAGTCTGCCAACGACCACAAATATATCATTGTATCCGTGGATTACTTCACCAAATGGGCGGAAGCCATGCCTACCTTCAATTGTACCACCGGCACTGCTGCCCGATTCTTTTTCAACCATGTCATCGCCCGATTCGGGGTTCCTAAGCAGTTAGTCTCCGACCACGGTTCCCACTTCGAAGATGCCATCTGGCGTGAGTTATCTACCCTCCTCAAATATGAACACCAATTTTCCTATGCTTACTACCCCCAAGGGAACGGCCAAGTAGAGGCCATCAACAAAATCCTAAAAACCATCCTCCAACGAACTGTTGACAAGCATAAGTCCAATTGGCACCACATGTTGTTCCCTGCATTATGGGCTTACCGCACATCCACTAAGACCGCCACTGGTTTTACCCCATTCCATTTAGTTCACGGTGTAGAGTCTGTCCTCCCCATCGAGTGTCAGATTCCTGCCTTACAGATCGCCATTGAGCTTCTCCCTGACACCTCCCCCCTCGAGCAGCGTCTGCTGACACTTGAACAAGCCGATGAAGACCGTCGTGCCACTCTCCAGAACATCGAAGCTGCCAAGAACCACTCCAAAGCCGGTTATGACAAACATGTTCACCCTCGAACTTTCCATGAAGGGGACCTCGTCCTCGCCTATGACCAAGCCCATGACAAAAATGGGAAAGGGAAGTTTGAATCCATGTGGCAAGGCCCTTACATCGTGCAGACCTACCTCGGCAAGGGGGCATACATCTTAGCTGACTCCGAAGGCCATCCTTTGCGCAACCCCCGTAATGGGTTGTATCTTAAACGTTTTTACCCATAAATGAAGCTGCGGCCTCATTGGTCCGCATTGTACAGTTTGCTCTCTTTTTTCTTTTTCACCTTTTTTACCCTCATCTTACATTCATCATTTCTGCATGATTACAAATGGACCATCTTCCACCTTGTTACACTGGCTTTGCTGACGGCGCAAGCCACTGGTCTCCCAACCTGGCTTCTGCAGCATGGGTCTTGTACTCCCCTTCCAACGAGATGATTCGCCTTGACGGAATATGTATAGGCGCTGCTACCAATAACCAGGCGGAGTATGATGCTGTGACCGGTCTCTTGACTGCCGCCCTCCAAATGGGCATATGTCACCTTCATGTGTTCCTTGACTCCCAGCTACTTGTTTCCCAGCTCAACAACTGCTACCAGGTGCGTGATCCCTGCCTTTTTAGAAAATTCCTGCGCACAAAACAACTCAGCCGACAGTTTGAATCCATCACATTCACACATGTCCCCAGAGCCCAAATTAGTGTCGCAGACCAAATGGCCAACAACATCATAAATTGGCATATCAATCACACCATGTAACATCATGCATCACCATCCCATAGCATCTCATAAAAATATATAAAAACCCAAAAAGATTGCATCGCATCCACATTTGCATCCATGTACATACACCACATTCATATCCGTAGGGGCATCCACGTGCCTAAACATACATATATCATGTCGCATCACATAAAATACACAAGGGGCATCCACGTGCCTAACATCCTAACCTACTTGCATCCACGTGCAATGTAAACATATCACAACTCATAAAGCGCATCCACGTGCGTACAAATACAATAACATCATACAAAAAGGTGCATCCACGTGCATATATATATATATATATCAAAAAATATACATGTTCAGTGCTATACATGTCCTGAGTACCCCTGTACTCAGCTATACAAAAAATGGCTATACATCCCTAAAGCCTCATCAAAATACATGCCGTAGCTACAAAACTTGGGGGGAGTCCCCTGCACTCCCTAATGGGAGTCGTATCCTGCATCACTGCCTGCATCGACTGCCTCTGAGTCCTCCCCTCGCTCCTCCTCTGGCAAGTCCTCCTCTCCTCCGGCCTCCTGTGATCGTACCCGATCCACTAGAACCGCCACCCGGATCGCGATGGATTTGAACTCTCGGGGTGCCATCATGCAATCCTGAACTACATCAGGATCAATATCCCGCCATCCCTCGTCGGTCACCCCTATCAACAACCGATCTAGTAGTGCCCGCACCGACTCCAGTGTCCCCTCCGCATCACGGCGACGGACCTCACCTCGCCCAGGCAGAGCTGGGACGACCACAATACCCCTCCGTGCCACATGTCCTGGAGGCGACCTCGGGCCCACATCTGCAAGATCACCCGTATGTCAGTCACAGTATATCAATCTCCTATCATATAAATAAAACTTGACATACATAACATGCAACAAAAACACATACTTACCGTCGGGACCCCATGCTTGTCCTGGTGCTCATGGCGCCTCCGGATCTCCCGTGAAGTCCATGTCCCGATACGGGAAGTCGTCCAGTGTCAATGGTATATGGAGCCACTGCAGGTACAACTCCTGCGTAAAATACCTACCCACATCGCCGCCACCACGGCAGCGCATCATCTCGCCCCACCGCACCATCCGCGGCTCCCTCATACCTCCTGCCCTGATCGGCACCCGTGGCCGTAGTGTGGGTACCCTCTCCACAAAGAAGGCACACAAGAAGGAACCAAAACAAAAGCCCTTGCCATCTTCCTTCGCTGCCGTCAGCTGCCGCTGAACGCAGGTCAGGAACATCTGGCCCCACGCATAGTACACCCCATCCAGTACGCACTCTATCATCTGCATCTGACCCCCAAACACCTTCTCAGGTGACTGGGACCCCAATACCCAGACCACACATGCTGCCATGGCCTGCACTGTTGGCTCCTGTAGGTCCCTCACTAGGAGTGCATTCCTATGCACCCTCGCCTCAGGACCACAGTATATCTCCAACATGTCCTCCATGTCGATGTCCGCAGAAACCCGCGGCTGTGTGTCTGCCACCCTGCCTAGACAGGGAAACCCCGTCAGAAAATATACATCGGTCAGGGTGAGGTCCACCCTCTCACCCTGTACCCGGAAAGCCTGTATGTCCGGCTCCCAGAAGCTGATCAGCCGGTTCAGCAGCAATGCTGCTGACCGTATCATGGGTATCTGTGCGAACTTCAGTAGTCTGCACATTCCCAGCACAGATCGCACATGGCGCTCCCCTCGGATCACAGCCATGATCTCATCAGGGATCTCCCGCTCTCTCCAGAGCACCTGCGGCATCCTGTCAATCACACAAAAGAAACTCATCAGACTCATGTCAACTAAATAAGTACTTTTCCCTCTCCTGGAAGACCCTCTTAGCTCGGCCCAAAACCGCGGTTTTCGGGCTTCCTGCCGCGGTTTCCGACCGCGGCTGTCAGGCATATGGTTGCGGTTCCTAACCGCGCCTGTCAGCCCTAAACCCGCGGTTTGGAACCGCGTGTTCCTCCTTGGAACTCGCGGTACTCGACCGCGTATCCATCGAGGAAACACGCGGTCTCCAACCGCGTGGTTCACCAAGAAACACGCGGTCTGGTTCACCCCGAAACTCGTGGTCGCCAACCGCAGTTTCGACCCCCTAACCCGCGGTCCACCCACGTGGACCGTACAAATAAGAACTGGGACCCACTACCCAACCCCCGACCCTACAAAACATGCAGGTATGAGTTTGACGAAATACCTATATCTCCCGGATCTGAAATCGGCCAGTCGGATCGTCCAGAAATGCCACCTAAGCTCTGGTCCACTCTGATCACAAGTCAAAGTCAAAACGTACAAATGACACATGTCATGTTGGACCCACCACTATTTATAGTCAGTTAACTTTTTCTTGTTTTGGCCATTCTGACCCCATACGGAGTCCGTTTTACGAACCATTTCCACCACTGGAATCAGCACGACGAGACCGTCATGATGGTCACCTCGTTGCATCATTTTTTACCCCGTCATTTTTTGCCCATTTTTTCAGATGCCACTAGTCGCCTCGGTTTGCGTGCCACATCGTCCGTTCTCCGTTTTTCACATGTTTTATATCATTGGATTCATTTTTCCGAGCTGGTGATGATGCTTGAGATCATTTCTCGCTCTCACCCCCCGTTTTTTCGGGTATTTTTCCAAAACGCCCTCGTCACCTCGGTGTGCGTGCCACATCGGCCGTTACCCGTTTTTGACATCCTTTATATCGTCGGATTCATTTTTCCGAGCTCGTGATGATGCTTGAGATCATTTCTCGCTCTCACTTGGTACAATTTCAACATTGTGTCCCGACACCTTGCTGCCTCGGTTTGCGCACCATATTGGCCACCATCGGATTGTTCCACTTTTGTACATGAGCCATTCACTCCTGTCACACTGCAAATGTTTCGTTATTTTGCCACCATTTCATCTACCCCGCAAGGAGGCCCACTAGTGTTCCCCCCTACCCTCGCTTTTGGTCATCATTATTGATCCTTGATTGAACACTTCCTCCTTGCCTGGCCATTCCTTTTGTTCGGTATAATTTTATCCCTTTTTCGGGCCGGACAAGTCCTTTACGAAAAAGGCACTTAGGGATTTTCCGTTAAGCTCTTTTCTGACTCCTAAAAGTATGAAAAGATCGCCGAGAAATATTGCTTCCTTTCATGCTCGTTAAAGTACCTGAAAGGGCGTCTATCTGGTATAAGTTTAACCCTTTTCCGGACCTGGTAGATTAATTACGAAAAAGGAATACTCTAGTCACACCGGCTAGAAGAGTTCTTCATTGCATCCTTTTATGCTTCTTTGGGCCTTGGAGACTAAATCTACGAAAAATCAACCCCCTGGAGTCTTCTTATTTGCTTTCAGACTCTCTAAAATTGAAAGCAACCACGAGCATAAACTGTCCTGGGCTTGTAAAATCCACACGACAGTACCATTCCATTACTTCAGAGTCTTCTTATTTGCTTTCAGACTCCTTAAAATTGAAAGCAACCACGAGCATGAACTGTCCTGGGCTCGTATAAATCCACACGACAGTATCATTTTACACGTACTTCTTCTAGTTCCTTAACCCATGAAGAAGTCCCCTCCCGTGCCTCCTGGCACTATGATCAATCATCTCGACAACACCCCCAATCAGGTCGCCTTTGTTCAGAGTATTCTGCAGTCTCCTGCCATTGTACCACAGCTTGAGTCTCCCTCAGCCCAGTAACCTTCCCGGATCCAATACAGCTATGATCCCTTTCCCCTCAGTCAGTTTCATATGCTGCCAGATCATCCCCATTATCATACTCTGAACAAAGGAAGTTTGAGTACACCCACTCTACTTGCCGAGTTGTCCCCCCACAGCTTGTCAGTCTTGCCATCAGTACTATCACATTTCGGTCTTGTACCTCGCGCTCCTGTCAAGGAAACATCATTGCCTTGATAGTTGCAGGTCTCCCTCTGTCGACGACAGCTCCTCTATTCCAGAGGATAGGCCCAGAGGTCCCTACGCCTTGGACTTATCACCATCTGTGGTAAGTGCCTACGGATCATTCTGAGAGGAGTCATCATTGCCTCTCTGAGTGGTTGTTCCTCACATGCTCGACTTCAACACCTTCATCGCATCGTTGAGGATCGCGTAGGATTATATCCCATCAGTTTTTAGTTGAAGACCCCGGATTTCCCTCGACTCTAGCACATTGGTGAGTCACTTCGGAACGTCCAGTTATATGTTCCCGTGGATGTCCGGGCTGCGTTGGCGATTGTATTCGGAAGCCATCCAGCTATATGCTTCCTTGAGTACCCAGTTCAGTTCCAGTTCAGTGTACCATTGAGAGTGTGACCCTTGTCACTCTGATCCAGCAGCTCATCAGTTCCCTTGGTACCACATTCAGCAGCACTGTGGATATTATAGTGCACCAGTTCTTCAGTTTACACATGGTCCGCTCAGCAGTATGTCCCATATTTGTGTCTCCTCTGGACACCTATGATGTACACAGTGGTTATCTATGTATCTTACAGGTCCCCCTTTTTTCAAGCCTCACAGTTCTGTTTATGTATCTTGATACGAGCATGGGTATGCCCGCCTCGTCCATATATTGAGATTATTCCTCAGTCAGTATTTGAGGTTATGTATATTTCAGGTCCCCATTTTTTGGACCCCATTGTTATTATGTTATATCCTGATACGAGCATGGGTATACCCGCCTCGTCCATATGATCAGATGATTCCTCATCCATTATTGAGGTTATGTACTTTTAGTTCTTGCAGTTGTTCGGGATCGTTGTTCCGGGCTTCAGTTTGTTTCTTCTCTTCTCTCCACACCCAGGAAAACCATTCATGACTTATGATGTCCATCGGCCATACGATGAGCTCCTGCCCTCGCCCATCAGGGGGCAATCTGTTAACACCCAAAAAGTGCTCACTACCTCATCTACCACATTATATGGCTCATTTGTCCATTTTCCTATCATATTTCCCTTAAAATCCCAAAAAATCCCACTAAAAAGCCTCCAAAAGGCCACAAAACCCTTAAAATAGCCTCAAAAAGGTTAAAAAACCCATTTTTCCTCCAAAAATATCCAAAATTCCTCTAAAAATAGCAAAAACCCCCTAAAAAGGGAAGAAAAATATAACATAATGAGGAAAAGGAGGAAAAAACCCTATACAGCTGCCCTAAACCATGTGTTTCCTAAAACCATGGGTCAGCACTCCACCACCAAAAAACTATAAATAGGTGATGGAGATCCCTTATTCCACATCCACAATCAATCATACCCTTACTCTGCCAAAATCTCTCTCGAAACCATAGTTCACCATTGAACTACTTTCACCTTGAGAGCCACTTTTGGCCCATTCCTACCATTGGAGAAAGAGAAGGAGCACATTGGAGCTTGGAGCAACCCTCTTGGACATTGCAAAGGGCTTCATCAACCTTCACATTGAAGGTAATATTAATACAAAACCCTTGTTTACAAATTGTTGTTTATTTTTCATGCACATGTTTTAGGTTAGTTTTACATTTCTGTTTTAGCTTAATAATTTACATTTACTGAACTGCTACTAAGGAGTCCATTCTCCTTAGTAGGTGCTCATTTGCACAAGCTAGGGGTAAAACCCTAGCTACAACAATTCTGACGAATTGTCGTTTAATTCGCCATGGAATTCTTCTCCTTCAAAATGCCTTCCCGTGCTATGACTGTTGGGTTGAAATTTGTCTTCTAAATGTTCAGCTGATCCTTCCATACCTGTAACTCAAAATAATTTATGTATAGCAAAATAGTTTAAATTTTTTTGAATTAGTAAGATTTCTGCTGTAATAAATTTTTTGTTGCGTGTTCTTGGACCTTTTTAAGGCCTAGGGTTCGAACATGAGCTCTGATACCACATTTAACATCCCGAAAAATACCAGAATTTAAATTTTTTTATAATAGAAATAATTATCAAAGTCATTAATGCGGAACATATAAATTAATTAGATTTCTTAACTAAGATAATTAGTAACGATGACACATCACACTTCAATAAATATGATATAATTGTATTTGCTATTTTATATTTAAGCGGATGTTAATCTCCTTAACGAAAGATCTTTTTATGATTATGTAAGAGTATAGTTTATAGATTTGCTTAAGTTCTAATATCATTACATGCTGTACATTGTTTGTACTATTATGATGTTCTTGATGAAGTGATGACAGTTTGTTTGTATGATGATGAGGTCCTACGAGGTACCCTGGAGTTTACTTAGCTACGTTTAGCTAAGGCATTAGAATCTTGTTTCCATGTGCAGACCGCAGGTAAGAAATCCTATGACAACATGTGTTAAGAGTACTTGTGTCTTTCAATTCATCGTCAATGTAAAATTAGAATGCTAAGTACTTCCTTGCGACACCAGTTACTAGAGGTATGGATACATGGTTCTAATCCTAGTTTACGTACTGACATTTAAACTCTTCAGTGTTACAATTTCAAGTCGTCCATGTGTTCTGATGTAACGCTACATATATTATCGTATGACTGCTGTCATTATCATTAAAACAACGATACTAATATCTATGGATACTACTGTAGGAAGCTTGTAGAAAATAGTGTTAATATTATATTTTGCGTCTACAAAATTTAGACTGCTCCAAGTTCTAAATTTATCATTTGAATACATAGTTAAATTATATAAGGTATAGTGACTAGTGCTTGTATAAGAACTTGGCTTTAGAGTGTATCTTGTCAACACTTAAACTATACCTATGGTGATACCTTGATAAATAGTCCTTGCACTTCATGGCTATTCACATGAGATTTGTTGTGAATATGGTGTTTACGTTATGGGCTGGCATTATAAAACTTCATCCTATTGTTTATACAAGACTATAGAAATGAAAATAGAATTATTCTATAGTTACTATGCATCTGCAATAATACATTGATATGTAATTCAATATGCAATAATATGATAACAATAAACAATGATATGATCTTCCATATGCAATGATATGATAAACAAATGATATGATTTCCCATATGCAATGATATGATAAACAAATAACAATGATATGATTTTCAATATGCAATCCTAGCTATACTTTAGCACTATAGGATATTATCCTATGCAAACAAATGAATACAATGTAAACAAACCTTTGAAAGGTTATGACTTAAGCAATAGATTGAACTATGCTCTATGACTTAGCTCTTGTCCTAATTATTATTAACATATGTTATTGCATTCACAATAATCTCGTTAATGAAGTGATGAATTGATGGGTATTAAATTTCTAACTCCAAGTTGACAGTGTCCCGATCATGCTTTAATGGTCCTGACCAACTCCATAGTGGAAAGTGTGGCTGTCAACCCACGCAATCCATCCACGTGAACTTGGTTTGATAACATAACTTGGAATCCTAGCTGGGCATGATTGCCATAACGCTTCTCCTCCGAGCTGTACACAGTAATGTTCATTAGCATGCAGTGTTGGCAACGTCATGGTTGTTTGTAATTAATGAGATATCAATACAAAGTTTTCCCAGTTTTCGATGTAGCTTGTTGGCTCTTTCTTGCCCGTTGATCTCACCAGATCTTGACCGTTGAAGATGAAACCCTAAACCTCATTGTATGTAATGGTATCGAGTTTCCCGGTCTTCATTGTTATGTTATAGTTGAGGCCGACAGGCTGCCAAAATGTAGGGTTGGAGAGAGTTCCTCTCAAGGGTTTCGATCCTGTGACCTGTGAGAGGTAGTTTTTAATAGTTGCAGGGTTAAGCTTCGTGCCATAGAGCCACGGTACAGTCATAAGAAGTGTGGTTCTTCTGGAAGCTGTTGAGAGGTTTGTATTTGGATTTCGATTCTTCCAATAGATGGTATCGTCTTCTGATTCCTTGCATTTGTGAATGCTGCAACCATCTTCAGGCTTCGTCGTCTTAACGGGAATGGTGATTCTAAGATTAGAGGCTTCGTTCTAAGGGTAAGTAGTTTGATACTGAGAACTTACTTTTTATTTGCGTTTGCATGCTTTTAACCCTTCGATATTGTAATTTGGCAGGTGCCCACTTTGTTGGAAGGTTTCTATGCAAAGGGTTTGAGAAATGGAAATATGCTACTGCTTCCTAGTAAGCTCTGATGGTTCTCGAAAACCTCGTAGGTGCCTTTGATGGTGTTTTTATGTGTGCCGAGAGTTGGAAACCTTCGACTTGTTTTAGTGATGGCTGAATACAAAGTTTTAAGTTTGTCTTGAGTTAATTCAAACTGTACAGAGGGTAACCTCTCAGTATTTTAAGTTGCCACTTGGATATTTGATGCCTGGTTGTGTTGTTTATGAGAACTTGGTTCTCGTTTTCGTGTTGTTAAAGTCCAGGGTAAAACCCTGTGTATTTTTTTTGTTCTACGGTCTCGGCTTAATATTTAAAGATGATGAGGGTAACTCTGTGTACTGTTGGGAACCTTGTAAGACCGTAATGCAATTTTCTGTTATATACTTTGAATGGAAACCAAGAACCGAGGGTTCTTTTGCACTTGTAAACTATGGTTCGTTTCTTTGCAATGGAAAGTTATGTTTTTGAATAACAGTTGAGAACACTGTGTAAATACTGGTTACAGTGATGCCAAGCCACAATGGTTGTATTGGGGTGAGAATTATAATTTGCATAACTGTAAAAATTTGTATGCCTGTATTTCGTTCTCGTTGATGATAATCTTGTTTGGAACATCGATAAGATAGTTTGACTGTTAAAATGTTTTTGAAATGGCTATTGCCTCCGGGTTCTAATTTTTTCAAAGAATGATACCCTACCTGGACTTTTCCTCGTTGACCTTACTTGTGCAGAGAATTTCGAACCATGAAAAAGGCCTTAGTTCGCGTATGTGAATATTTTGAATCTGTATATGTTTTAATGCTAGGGTTGTGAGCTAATGTTAGACATAGATACGAATCATGCTTTCGGCTAAGAGATAAATAATGTCTTACTGTTAGTCTTAGCATAAATAAAAGATAGTTGAAATGTTGTCTAGGGTTTAGATATCAAGCTACTGTAACTTTGGCAATAATGTCTATTGTTGCCAAGAATATTGAGGAAGTGTTATGAACTGTGTACCAAATAAATCTAGGGTCTGATATATCATAGGGTTTTGGTTTTTATAAAGGAAGTATAAATATATGAAAACAAACTATAACAAATAGCGATGAGAATGATAAGTATTTGCTTATAACAAAATTGTATAGAAAATAAATTGCAGCTGCTATATTTCGTAGAATTTGAAGTGCTGGAAAACATTAAATTTTAAAATGTTGAAATGCATAATGTTACTATCTGAAATAAATAGAGTTAGAGAAATATATGGAACTGTGCAGAAGCATACTGTGTTTTTCTTTCAGGTATTATCTAAATGAATTCTATCCTGCTATTGATGCTATATTGTAATGTTTACTGTGTTTAATTATAGGACAAAATTTTAACAAGAATACTAATGTAATCATTCTTCCAATCAATGGCATTCTGCCTATCACTTATCTTTCTTAATTTGCTTCTCTATACTAGAGTACTATGCAGAGAACAACATGGGGAAAAATACAGAGATGGTTATCAATTCAATTATTTCACTAAGCTATTTTATTCAGAATCATACTTAGATTAGAAAATAAAATAACTTCTTTTACATGACAGAGTTTAATAATTCTACTAACTAGAAACATTAATCTGCAAACAAAGTAGGAACATTGAAACCTGGTTAACTATAGGAGAAACAAACAACCCAAGGAACCTATTCCACCCAACCAATTCCTGAAGACAACTAGGTTACTTGCCTTAGGACCCCTGAGCCTGTTCACTGAACCACCAGGAGGAAGAAACTTAGAAGCTTGGGTTCTCAACTTGCAGCAGCAAATAGTTTACCCAATCTTAAAGACTTAGCAGTCAAAGGGACCCGCACCAACACCTCTGGTTTTCCTTCTTAGATAAATTTGTAGACTTACAGTTGCACTCTCACATAGCCTCTCTATTCGAATCTCTCAGTGATCACCTAATGCACTTGAGGAATATTTCTGCAGAAAATATTGTAAGAGAGCTACCTGCTCAATTCGAATTGCCTTATGTAGGCTGCCTAGGCCTTTTAGTGGTTAACTGGTCATTTAATAAGATGCCTGCTCACTCCCAACACCTGGGGGATAATGCCACATTTTTAGGGGTAGTTGTCCCATAACCAACATCTTGTGGTGAAGTGCAATTGCTGCCATTTGTCCTATGCCTTCTAACAACTTCCATTCCTCCTAGTGGGTCAATGAACACTCATTTAACAGTTCCCTTGGGTGTTTGTCTCCTACTTTAATTTATTAAATAATAATAATTAGTATTTACATTCATCCTTGACCAAACTTGGTCACAATTACAAAACTTTGTAATTAAAATTTAATATAAAGTATTTTGCCAATAAAATAATATTTTCAAAATTTGGGTAGGTGACACAGGGAGGAAGAGACATTTTGAAAAATTGTTGGTACAGAGGTTGGGGAAGAGATTGAAGTGTAGGTTTCAGAGAGTGGAATTTGGATGTCATCAGTTGGTGATGAAGAAGAAGGAGCTGGGGTTTTCTCATCAGCAGCTAATGGTGATAAAATGGATGAAGGTGATTGCAGAGGGACAGTCTAAGATTGCGTCTCTGCTACTGTAGATGGAAAAATAGGAAGTGGAACCGAGCTGGTTAGACATGGGGTGGTAATGGAAGTTATTGTATGGAACAACTGGGATATGGAAGGTTGTATTGTTGACCTAGGTGATAAAGTTGATAGAACTTGAATAGATGACAGTAAAAGTGCTGAGGTTGTGATAACAACATCAGAAGTGGTTCCAAGGATCTGCTGATCTGTGACAGAGTCATCCATTTCAATAGCATTCAATAAATATGTGATTGTTTGTGAAGTTTCAGTTATTTCTTCAATCATAGGCACAGAAGGGGGTGTCTCATCTACAACATCACAGTCAATAATGTCTGAGACAGGGATTTGAGATGCAGAAAACTGATTTTTTTTCCTTTTAGTTGGTTTAGTCACAGCTATCACTTGATCATCATCAAACTAAGTAACCACAGGGGTCACTTGAGTATCAGCAGCAGGCTTAACAGGTGCAGCTACTTGAGTATCCAAAACCGAAGTGATTTTTGTTAACTCCTGCTTTGATTGTTGAACTGCTTGCATTAGTATTTTCACTTGTTCAACAGTCTTTATCTCTGGAGCACCTTCCATGAGGCCTTTTCCTTTGTCACCATCACTGTAGGTCAGCATTAATGGACCAACTGTTTTCTGAGCTTCCTTTTCTTTTCTTTCTTTTCTTACCTGCTCAATGAGCTTCATTTCCATTGCTCGGTAGATTAAAACTTTAGCTTTAAGCTCTTGTTGATAGTGCATAATATGGTTATGCTCTTCTCTGTTCTTAGCCCTAGCCATGACTTCAGAAAAGGTATTTACTCCCTGATAGATGGAATCATCAGGATATATTCATGGTCATAACCACCTTTCACATGGTTTTGCTTGAAATTGGCATCAAGAAATCCCTTGGGGTCATGTATTCTTTTGGCAGCATAATCGAATTTCAAAGAAGCCATTTTATCACCCAACACTATTTCCCAAGTTGAAGTTGGGATATTGAATGGGCCAAGGTTCAAGGGGAACTTAGGCCAACCCTTCCTTTTGGGACCAGTGAGCTTTAAGTACACACCATCTGTACAAGTCTGATAAGAGACTTCTTCAATGACCAGCCTGTCAGGTACTATTCTGGGTAGTAGGTGAGAAGAGCCGCTTCCCCAAACTCTGATATATGAAAAGGATTCCCCCACATACCAGTCACCAATTGTGGTAATGAAGGTTCTAGCATCAGCTGAGAAAGTAGGAGCCTGTTCTTTGAATATTTTAAAATAAATACTCCCAAAGAAGTGGTCACAAATGTCATATAACAAAGGTATGTAATTATTCTCCTGTAATGCAGAATGATAGATATGGACAGGAGGGTCTGATGGAGTCCAAAACCATCCCATGTTGGGATATTGAAATTATGTGCAAAATACATCAATGAAAAAAGCTGAAAAGAAGAAATGTGGCTTCCTTAGAGCCGGTGCCTTTTGATATACTTGAATGGTTGTTTTGAGTTCAAAAGAGAGGATAGATGCCCACGAAAAATACTCACCAGTTGTTAAGACATGATGGGCTATGGGAGCCCACTCAGCTTTAAATATTGAACAGTTCGGGAGACCATATAGTCTGCATAGCATGGCTGCTAATAAGGAATAAGGTTCCCTAAACTAGGAAACCGGATACAATTTATCAGCCATAGGCACGAAACTGTTAGGTTTATGCATCCATGACTTAAGCATTTTTTAAAGATTAATCCTAGTCTTAGAAGACTCTACGAATTCAACACTAAGGGGTTGGATGGCCGGTTTAAGAGCATAGGCTCTAATGAAAACCTCTGGGAGGAAGGTGGCCAATTCCGACCCCGCACTATCATTGAATGATCGGTCCTTAGGGTTAGCGTGGTCCACAATCCATTTAACCACGTTAGTGTAAGGAAGGATAGGGGGTCGGGCAGCAATGGCATGAAGCTAGGAATCCCTAATTCTCTCGTACGCAAGTTGGTCATTCTGGATGCGTGATGGGTCATCGTTATAAAAAATTGAGTATATTTTGGACTAGTCGATTTGATAGGTTTCAGTAATCCTGCCACTGGTATCTGAGAAAATACCAAAATTTGGGTCTTTGGTTAGCAGGTCTTTGTGAGCCGTTTTGGACTGAGTACTCCGTGACATCTTGCAAGACTGGGTAATTCTGATAAGTAGAAAAATCACAAAATCAAAACAAATACCCAAACAACAAAAACCGTAAACAACAGAATGCGAAAGTGACAGGAGCACCAACCTGAATTAACTGAAAACAGTGAAAACGACCCCCGATAAAATTCGCAGTGAAAATCCACTCAGCAAGGTAATTTTTCGAAAATGAAAATGATAAGGAAAAATAGAAAGAAAACCCTATATTTATCAATTTCCGATGAATAAAATCCTGGCCGTAGGATCAAAATGAACAAATGGCTGAGATTACCTCTTGCGGAATGCGGGATCAAGTTGCGGGAGTTTATTTGCAAAAATGCACATTCTTCCCGCAATCCGCAATCCGCAATCCGTAATTGTGGGTCACGAGATGGCAACTTAGAAAACAAACGGATACAAGAGTTTCCGCAATCCGCAATCCACAATTGCGGGTTGTGGAACACAAACAACTTTTTTCTTTAGAAATAAAAATATTCTTTCTGCAATCCGCAATCCAGAATTGCAGGTTGCGGGTTGCGGAAACACACAACACAATTATATTATTCAAATCTACTTTTCCACAATCCGCAATCCACAATTGCGGGTTGCGGAATGGAACGTTCCAAAAACTATTTACACGGCCTTCTCGCAATCCACAATTTTGTGGGTTGCGGGATGCCAACATCGAAAAAGGAAAAAACAAGCTCCCGCAATCCGTAACTGCGGGTTGTGGGATGAAAATGACTGTTAGAGAGAAATAAAAGCTTCCTGCAACTTGAGAAAAACAAACAAAAATTGGAAATTTTCAAAAGTAAAATCCTGATCAAATCAATCCAAATGTAAAATCATGGAATCATAATAAACATGATTGAAAACCCCATAATGATAAAGGAATTTTAAGTCATTACCTTTGCGTTTAAGAACTTGGGGCTCCCATGTTCTATTAGAACATGGGATCTATTGTACCTACAACAAATGGCGACTGGTTGGGAAGAACCAGTTATCCCTGTAAATAATAACCCCAGTTAAATGAAAACATGTCAGTCAATTAATGTTCCAACCTGCAAATTAGAATATGTTCATGCAAAAACAAACAACAAAAAACAAACATAGTTAAATGTGTGATTGATATACTCCCATCCATAATCATATTAAAAATGATGCAAGAGTTGATAAGGAGATAAAAGAAACAACAAGAATTCATCATCATTATGCAATAATGGGAAGACAGCTTAAGTTGAACCTGAGAACAAACTTAAACCCACTTTGGATATCCAAATTATAAATCATCTTGATTTGCTAAAATGGTTTACCTCCATATAGATGTATTACTGACAATATATACAGTTTTTTTTGTTGTTGAAGAAATTAAAGATTCACACATAAGACCAAGTTGACATAAGACCACTGCCTTGACTTGGTGATCAGATAATGGCAATGCCATTCACAAACCTGATCTGGAAACCGAACAAGCAAGCTCGATAAGGAGACTCCTTGTCATCTGGATTTTGACACTGAAAGCAATTATCATGGCTTGGTGACCACATAATGATAACTTCAGTCCAAAATCAGATCCATGGTCATGGTAGGGATGGCTTGTGATAAGACCCCCCTATCCCTATATACAACAATCGTCTTATAATAGAAAACAAATATTTATTAAGGTGTAGATTACAACACACTACCATGGCTTGGTAACCATATGATAGTAGTGTTACTCACTGATGCTTTGCAGACCATGAGTGGACTGACCTGCGATAGGATCTTCCACCTTTCAGTAAAAACTGAAAGTCATCTCCCAAGTTTGCTGGCTTGATGTGAAGATGTCATTCCACTAAACACCTATGAACCTAATGGGTTGGCTTGTAATAAGACCCCCCCATCTTGTAATCTACAATTATTAAGGAGAATTATTTTAAAGGTGACTATGATAGGATCCAGAGCAGACAAAGAAGGACCAAGTTGTGAAGATATGCTGTCTTGCACCTTTGAAGCATAAGGTAAGAAAAACCTGTCATTCCCTTAACCTCAATTAACAACATAAACATATATAAAGATAATGATGAGGATGGGAAGGTATCAATCAAAACTCTGTAATTATTGATTGTGGATTTTATACAAAACAAATTCTATCATAGGGGAAAAAGGCTAAGACTGACCATGCATTCCAAAACTTCATACTATATTAACTTTCGAGACAGAGTGATCATCAACCATTGCCAAATGTGTGGGAATTTATTCAAACACAAACCAATATGAAAGAAAAATTAAAAAATGAAAATAAAACTTGAAAAGCAAACAAGCCATACTTTATTTAAAAATGATAAAAAACAATCTACACCTATTCCTACACTGTTCTAAAGGTAAAGAGACTAAGTATAGTCAAAATTCCAATGAAGCCAATCTAACAAGTTCAAACTTGAAAGAAAAAACATATGATGCATTAACAATGAAAATCTTACAATCAGAGGTCCAGGAATTGGAGAAACTAAAACAAGTCTCTTATTTTCAAACGAAAGAAAATGAGGTGAAAATAGTTTAAAAAGGATTGCTCCAACCATAAATAAATTGGATCATAAAAAATAGGATGGAACTTATTAAGATCTTGATTCAAAAGAATTTCATCAGAGTCAAGAGTGAAGAAAATTTCCCTTTTCAAAATATCATGATTATTGCTTTGAAAGGAAAGATCATGATTTGAATCTGGTGAATGGTTGGCCTTATCAAGTTGATTTTTACTCAGTTGTTCATTCTTGTCAAGGACATCAGATATGTTCACCCCCAAGTTACCAGATCAAAATGAATTTTCATTTAAGATTTGCTTTATGGACAAGGTATGTTTAGAACAAATATTCTGAAATTCATTCTCAATTTCAGCAAATTCATCTTCTAAAGACTTGTCAATCTTATCTTGTTTGTAACAATCAGACATGAAGGATGTAGACAGAAAATTTTTAGAATTCACCAAACAAGCAGTATCATCAAGTTCTCCAAAACTCGAAGTGTGATCAATATATTGATAACTTTCAATTCTAAGGTCCAATATTCGGTTGAAAGGTGGCCGAGAATGATTCTCTCTTGGAAAGGAGGGACCTTTAGAATCATAAAAAATAGATAAAGAACCCTCTTCACAAAACTCAGGATCCTCATCTTTGTTGATAATTGGATCATTATAAAAAGGAAAATGTTCAAAACTTGACTGAACCAATTGCTCAGTGCATAAATTTGGAGTGATAGAATCAAGGTTCTCTTTAACAGTTTCAAGCTGAGGTTCCAGATTATGAAGGGAACATGTGAAACATTCGTCATGCTTGCATCCATTTAAAAAAGAAACATCAGAGTGAGGATTTTCATTTGACTTTATTCCTGAATTTAAGGAAGATGAAATTTTGGATGCGAAAGGTATTCGTTCCACCTCATGTAAAGCATTTAGGAAATTTATTTGCTCATTAGTGGTGAAATATTTATTGAAAGAATCATTGGTTTGCTCATCTAATCAAACCGTTTGTGAAACCCCTGATTCTGTTTCTGCAAAATCAACCTTATGGGACATGGGAAGGTGGAAAAGGTCTAGAGGATATCTCTTCAAGTCTTTCTCAAAGTTTTGAGCCTCTTTACATGCTTTATTGAAATTTGTTATCCCTTCACGTAATAGGAACAAAGCCATAGCCTTGGGAAGAGACCTAATGTACCAGCAAAAGGTGAGTTGTGCTGGAGGCCTATGTTCTTCATGTAAGCTGTAATAGAGTTGTCGAAAACACGTATTAAAATCTCCAATTGACTCCCCATCATGGACTTGAATTTGACTCAGATCCTGATGAATTTCGATTGCATCATAATCTTCAAAAGAATCTCTAAAAACATTCTTAAATTCTGACCAACTGGAAATTGAATTCAAAGGTAAAAAATGAAACCAAAGAGAAACCTTACCTTCGATGGTAAATGGGAACAATCTGAAAGCAACATCTTCATGTATGACATTAAATAAACATAAAATAGATTCATACCTTCTAATATGCTCAGTGACAGCGACGTTTCCTTTGCCATCGAACTTCGGCAAGATTTTAACTGCCTTTTTAGGGAGCTCATGTAAAGGCCCTTGTAGGCTTAACGTAGTGTCAGACTCCCATGCAGGGATTTGGGAAAGAGCCATGAGAACATAATAAAGTCAGAATTAGCTCTTATTTAGGGAAATGTGGTGAATCACGCCCTCCTTCTAGCGCCATTTGTTGATGCCTCAATTGAACATGTGCTGGAATGGTGTTCAAGGCAAACAAAAGGGGATGAAAACCCAGCCAAAGGCTTCAGAGAATCCTACCCAAGTTTTACCCTATCCTCGAGCTGTTTGGTGTGGTTAACACCCACGGATATAAAGGCCTCCACTGGAACTTATGTGTGTTTGATCCTAGAAGTATCTGTCTTCCTATAAGGAAAGACAAAAGTTTTCCTAATCCTAAGAGTTAGTCTAACTTGGAAAAGAAATCTAATTTAAGTCAGGCTTATTCTAAAAGAAATGATTTGTTTGTGCACAAGATAACTTGATCTGAAAATTACTAAATCTATTCACCAATTTAATAGACATGTAAAACTGGATCTTGACTCAGTAACTTAAGATATGATTAATTGAAAACATTCAACCGACAATAACTTAAGAATGAAGTGCATACAAGCTTATCCCGAATCTTGAATGTTAATTAATTAACAAATTAACATTAACTTAATGTTTACTGCGAACCATTTGCAGAAATAGATAAAATGTTTTAGATAAAGACATTCATTTAAAACATCAATTGCAGAGATCATAAGTAAGAGAAATCTGAACTATAAACCAATGCAGGTTACTGATTGCAAACAATAAACAGTATTAGTGAATGTGTTGAAACAAAATCACAATTCATCAAAGACATTTGATAAATTATAACAAAAAGATAGCTGAAGAAAACTGACTGTGTATTAAAACTTGCAAACCATTACATAGTCTGCAACAACAGAGTATCTCCTGTCTCTTATGGAAATTATGTCTCCTCATCATTCCCCCTTTTCCTACAAGAGCTCTACCCTGTAAATAATAATTATAAAATGATACAAAGAGTAAATTCCCACAAAACATGGATTACAGAATTCGAATTAGACTAATGGCCAAGAAAATATTGCCACTTAGCCCAAATCTCTAACAACTCGTCTATATTTGGATAATTCCTTGACTCAAGCCCTAGCTGGGCATCACACTTAAAACTTTCCATTTCGTTCTTAGCCAGCTTGTGCCAAATCCAGATGAAAATGTGGATCTTTCCCTCCATGGAAATTGGTTGCCTGATTAGTTGATCCATGTCTTCGATTTTTATATGCTTGAGACGTTGAATCCTCTCTTTGGCCTCTTGACATCGGTGTTCCACTTGTTCGATCATCAGTTTAGGCAGACAAGCGTTTTCAATAAGCTCCATGAGCGGGAATTGCAACACTTCCATGATATTGTCGACAGTGTACCACCTCCTTCCGCAAATAGCTTGGGATTTTCTGGATAGTGTCTTCGACCATATCGTTGAGATCATGCCAAGCTCGAAGTGCAGTCCTGACTTTCTTAAGCTGGAAAATATTAAGAACAGGAAGGTCATCTGGTCTCTCCTTGATATACCTCTGCCAGCCCACAATATCATCATTAGCCTTAGAGGATTGCTGTCCTTTATCTATCTTCCCATCAAGAATAACAGACATCTTGCCAAAAGCAATGTGGGTTTATCGAATTTCATCCAGGGTGCTAAACAATTTAGTCAACAGTTTGTGATGTTCTTCATTGATCTGGATGGCCAAACCCTTAAACTCATGTTGGGAAAACCTAGAGAAAGCAGAGGAGGTTGCACTTGCAGTTGCATCCTCATATTGTTTCTCAAGCACAACTATCCTTTGTGTATTGGTGGCATTTAGAGCTTGTGCATCACATAGTTGAACCTAGAGAGAGGAATTCTTCCTCTGCAAATCTTCAGACCTGTCTTCAAATATCTTCCTGAGATAAGAAACATAAACATCATGCTCCTCATTGGTTCTGGCCAATTGCTCTTCAAGCTTCTTCAATTATTCCCTCTGCAAATCAATCTCCCTGTTTAGTGTTGTCACTAAATCAAAGTTTGCACCTGCAAATGCACCCATGGCTGTTGCAGCATCCAATTCTTCCTGTTGGATATTGTCAGACTTCTTAGCCCAAATTACTTGATTAGGAGTAGGTGCCTCCAATAAGTCCAATCCACCTTGACCCCTGCTTCTTTTCTTTCCTTTTCGCATCACTGCTTTAGATGCCTTACTGTAGAAATAATCCCCAAGAGGGACTACAATATCTTCTTCAAACGCAGCTACCAATTCATTAAATGATGAAGTCACATTTACTGTTGAAACCAATGAGGTTGTCTGAGTAGTAGTGAGACTAGGTAAGGACACAATGATTTGGCGAGTAGTCAGGGAGGAAGAGACATTTTGAACAATTCCTGGTACAGAGGTTGGGGAAGAGATTGAAGTGAAGGTTTCAGAGAGTGGAATTTGGATGTCATCAGCTGGTGATGAAGAAGAAGGAGCTGGGGTTTGCTCATCAGCAGCTGATGGTGATTGTTTACCCTAAAGTCTGCTATCTAGAATACAGGGTAGCAGTGTTCAGGCACCTCAACAATTTAAAGATTGTTTTTATGGTTTTTGGATAACAATGTAAAAATCTAATAAGGTAAAGGAAAGATACAGAGACACAACAAATTGATAACATCAAAACTTAAATGTATAAAGCCAAGATTTGCAGAATGGATGACATTACAACATTTCAGCTCAGGAGATAGGTCTTAAATCATACAAATACAAGTAATAAACAGACAGTTTATCATTGCAGCATAAGGAAAGGTACATGCACCTTAAATAACATTTCAAACATCAAGTAAGCACTATCATTCACTTGCAGACACAGTATCTACATAGAAAACATCTATATAAAAATCCATGCAAATAGGGTTCAAACAGAACCAGAGAGTATCACACAATATAAGTTCAAAACCTAGCTCCATATAGATATTAAGTCATTCATTCGAAACAAATAAGTTATTACACAGATAAGTATTGTAAAGCTACACAAGCTTCTAGCATATCGACTCCCATGTGTGTCTCCCTTCTTTATCAAAATGTTTTACAATTTATAATAGTAGATAATCCTAGAAAGCTGCCCTAGATCCATTTTCCTAGGATCTTATCATACCAAAAATAGAATTTAAAAGACAAGTGTAAAAAGTTTAATTGTAAAATGACAAATATTATGTATTACTTCTAATCCAAATTGACTTCTGTCTTCTTGTGAACTCTCCCAGGAGCTTTGGCAATAGATTCGAACATTGGGAACCCTCAATTACCTTGTCATCTTTTAACATTCTGTGTGAAAAAGAATTGCAACCTTTGGGTGTCCTCGTGGCATTAAATGATGAATACTCTGCCTTTTATCAGTGTCTTGATTTCTCTGCATCATGAATCATCTTTTCAATCTCATCCTTTCTTAGCCTTCCCTTGTCATTGGTAATGATAATTTCCACAATCTTAGTGTATGCAGTCTCATGGCACTTCTCATCTGCAGCAATAGTTCCATATATTTGAGCCAATTTTAGATCACCGTATCCTTTAGCAAATCTTGCAGCGTTGCCATGTGATATGAATGTTACTCTCTCCTGGAAAGAAGTGTATAAGAGGCCCAGATAAGGGCTATTTTCTTGTGCGTGGATTCATTCCAGAATCGATTAGATACTGTACAATTTTCTCAATCTGTCTCATGTCCACTCGGCCACATAAGTAAATAAATTTATTAAGAAGATCACCATGTCTATTCTCCTCAGTTGTCCACATATGAGTCCATGTTGCCCAGGATGTGGGACTGGAAACAGTCCCATCTCTTACACCATTCAAGGTGTTAAGCATAGTTTAGTAAGTGGGAAACGCTTCCTCTGTAATCATATCTCCCACAAGGAAAACTAAATAGTCATTTGGTAATTCAAGTGACCGCTCCCGCAACTCTTTAACTTCATCAAGAAATCCCTCAGAAGATGGATTAGGAAAAAAGTCTTGTGGCTGCAAATACTTATCGACAGACTTTAAATGAATCAATATATTGTATTCTGCCTAGTCCTCTAGTAATTTACAGATCTCAATCTTCTCCGGTAGAATGGAATGTGTCACATGTTCATGAGATTCATGAGGTTGGATTTTAATCTTTCAACTTACTTGGCCTTGGGAGGCAGGGTTGCGGTCATGGAAACCTTGTACGATATGGCTAAATCAACACACAGAGTCGAGCCCAGCTTGACACCATGAAAGAGCGACGAAGGGGCAGGGCAACCGACAGCCAATGAAGTACCATATTTGGGAACTCCAATGCATTTAGTTGCATCATTTCTGTGTAACATTTCAACAACTCCTTTTTTACCAAAGCTGGATGCTTCTTCCAAAACTTTGCTTGCTCGTGCTTCAGGTTTTTTTTAAAATCAAAATTGAGTTCACTCCAAACAACCATAAAGAGTTTCTGGAGAGGCTCATCATCACTATGGTGAACATGCATGTCCACATATTCAAAGACTATTTTGTTCCATGTCTCTTAGCTGGAACTTTACTTGCCATGTAGCTAGACGAAAGCTTCCATTGTTTTCAATCCTGTATATGTGCGCAAAGTACCAATCTCTTCTCCAGTTACTAGTCCCAATAGTGTAAAAACCCTGATAGTTCAAATGATTGAAATTTGATCCCCAACTATAGACTACAAGGGGAATCATATTAATGCATGTCCTTGGATCCAATCATTGGTGTTACACCCAAAATATACCCATCATGAGATTCAGTGTACACACCCCTGAAGATATCTTGACTGAGTAATTAACTTGGGAGGATTTGTACCCAGTTGTACCAGGTTTTGAGAGGTCGTCGCAGGTTGCACTCATGCAACATGCGACATCACAGCTTGCTTCATTGCAGGGTGCGGCGAAGTCAGTTAATGGGAAAAAATAGCTTCTTCGAGATTCTTCTCGAAAATTGCTGACTTGGGGCCCTATCCCGGACCTCTAGGGGAGTTGGTACTCGATTCCTAACACCTTGGGAGGATCCCCTATCTCTCTCCTACCATATCTCAACCTATCCTATCCATACCCTATCCACTTAGTCCTATATAAGAGAAGCTCTACCCCTCTCTAAAGGGAGGAAGTCTATGGTGTCTACATTGTTGATGTATATGTAACTTCGGAATGTATTTCACATATATGTATATTGTATTCCTATAGAGATGTTATTATTCCTCTATAAGGAAGTGTTTTTATTCCTATAGAGATGTTATTATTTCTCTATACGGAAGTGTCATCATTTATATTGTAAGTGTTGTAACTTATACTTGATGGGTTATTAGACCACCTTGTTGGGGTCGGCCCTGTATAAGTCATGTGGGTCAAAGGGTTATTAGACCACCCTATTGGGGGTCGGCCCAGTCAGCATTGTGTTATGTGGTTAAGTTGAGGCCGACCTAGTAAAGGTTATTAGGCAAGTCAAGTCAAGTATAAATAGAGTGCGGGAGGCACTCTATTTGATCATTCTATTCTCTCTCACACTCTCGGGAGAGTGGCGCACTTGTGGAGGAGGAGAAGCTGCTTCTAGGAGATGTCTATCTCTTATGATTGGGTTGTATCATTTCTCTATCTATCTTTGAGGAAGTTATTGGGGTTTTTCACCTTTATGGTTTTCCCCAAGTAAACTCCGTGTCTCTTGTGTGCTTGCATTATTGTGTCCATGATTGATATGATATAGATATGATGTACATGTTGTTCTCTCAGTCAAGATCCTAGATCAGATTGAAGTAAATTCTGAAAAACTAACATGGGATCAGAGCTAGTCTGAAAGAAGGCATGGTATGGCATGTATGACACTTGTTGCACTTGCGAAGCTAGGGCTTGATATAGAAAAAACCAGTCATCGTAGAACTTTCACTATAAATAAATTTGGGCAAGGTTTCAGGGTCTGAAAATTGTACAGGGAGAAGCTAAGATCCTCATGTACATTTTATCCAAAGGAAAACTTCTAATTCGTTGTACTTTGTGTTTTATGATCTGTACAATCTAGGGTTTCTGCCTCTTCCAGATTTGAGTCATAAAAAGGTGACCTAGGAAAAAAGGTCATAACATGGGATAGAAAGCTCCAAATGAAATTTCGTAAAACATGACAGGTATTGCACGGACTGTACTTTCTCAGGTAACTTTTTTAGAGGCCGAAACTGAACCAGTGACACGTGGCATGCCGTACAAGTTCGCTCTCCTGTTTTATCCCATAAATAGGATACGTTGCGACACTTGGCATATCTCTCTCTCAGAGAATCCATTTGAGGTAAGACCTATGGGGTTGGAAATATGACAGGTCAGGATATCACAGGAAAATGTTTCAAACCCCGTGGATCGAAAAGTTCGGAGTTACACTAGAAACAATTAGGTACATATTTATGTCAAAACATAATTATTTTTGAGCACCTTCATTCATGGCTTCCGGAATTTAGGGTTTCGGAGAAAGTTGGAATTTTTGTAATCGGAGACTACGACTGAATGCTACTCATCAAAATCGAAATTTAGAGACCAATATCAGAATTTTTGGTTGGGAAGAAGGCCGTGCTTGATCAGACCCTAGTTTGGGACTTTGATCGGAAAAGCAGAAAATTAGGGCTTTTGCAAAAATGGGAATTTTTGAAATCTGTGACCACGACTGGAAGCTCCTCAGAAAACTAGAAGCTTAGAGCTTTGGATCGAACCTTTTGATTAGGCAGAAGGGTGGGCTTTATCAAACCCTAGTTCGGGGTCATGCCTAATGAATCCGAAAGTTTCAAAGGCAAATTTGAGGGGTGAAACTTTGTAGTTTTCAAATTCTGAGTATACCAGCTTGATCAGCTCATCAAGGCGCATATTTCTATCCTTTCGAAAGTTTGAAATTCAGAGTTTGAATTTTTAGGGTTTCTCTAACAAACCCTAATCCAACTCCAGATCCAATTCTTGTAAATCAAGTGGGTTGGGTTAATCCTAGAAGAGAATGGATTGGTCACCTGCATAAGTGAAGAAGTTCCTATTTCAAAGGGATATGAGGCTAAGGCCTTACATAAGAAGATTACAAGCAATCTCGACAGGTATGACTCATCCAGGTATGTTTCGAGATTTGTTCATGATTAATTTTATGGTATGTTTGTCTTCATGTTATTACAGTTAGTACAATCTTGATTAAATTTAGACTTGTCGTATCACCTTAATAAAATTATGAATGCATGATAGAAGATATTCATTGATTAGGGTGTTGACACTTATGATTATACTAATGCATTATGGTGTTGTATAAGGTTTATGTTGTCCAATAACATGAAAGGTACACCAAGAAAGACAAATCATGTTCTAGTTCAAGAACATATCATCATGATGACAAAGATTCATCCATTGTCATGGATCACTTAGAAGATCTATTTGTGAGGTATGTATAACTTGGTTCTATAATAGTTAACCTATGAGATATGCAGGTTACTAGCACAAGTCATTGAAGAAATCAAGAAGACATCATGTGGGTATGTTAGACATAAATAGCTAACATACTAATCCAGGTATGTTTTTCCTATATCAAGTTAGAATCCTACCTTGTGATAGGATCTCTTATATAAATATACATGGCATGATTGATAATGATTATTCATAGGTTTGAATAATCATGGGTTTAGGCATATTATGTTTCTTACCTTAATTGATGATATGACTAACCAGAAGAGTCATGAAAGTATAGGTTTGAATAATCATGGGTGTATGCGTATTATGTTTCTTACCTTAATTGATGATATGACTAACCATAAGAGTCCTTGAATACTAATGCTTATTATTTATGTTTGAAATGATCATGACTATACATGCTTAAGATTATTGTGTTTTGATAGTATTGAGAATATACTAATAAATGTATGATTATGAATGAGATCTCGAGGATATCACAATAGTGATACTTGTAAGCATGCATAGTGATCAAGGATGGATATAAGTTCAAAGACAGGTAATCCAGGAAGCAAATATCAAGAGGGAGCACACTCTAGTAGTTTCTGCAAGGATGCAGATATTCAGAGGGAGTCGACCACTTCTCACAATCCACATCAGAATGGAGTTGCAAAGATTCAGAGGGAGTCCACCCAACAACCAAACAAAGATAAGTATTTGAATTATCATTTCTTGCATATTTGTTTGTTTAAATAATATTGTTCAATGATGTATATGCTTATGTTCCTAGACTTAGGGTGTGTATTATGCATATTAGAATAATTGCATTAATGAACAATATACTACTAATATGCATGTGATGGGTAAGTGGCCTATGGCACTGTACAACATTCCATTTCTACTTATCTAGAATGAAACCTCTTTGCTGACATGTTGGGAGTTGTGCACACTCTTAACAATGTTCCGGTAGAGATTGGAAGGCATCTAGAAATTTACGGGATATGGATAAATGTTGTATTGAAGCATTGGCTAAGATAATTGCATGACTGTATGACATATTTATTTATGTATAAGAATTTGTTCTGAAAACTATGAGATATTTTATAATCACGCAATTTAACTTGTTTTGTAGGAAAGATCGTATACCATCACCTACAAAAGAAAGACTACAACATTTTTTCAACAACAAAGTTATCTATTGAAGATATTAAAAATATTGAAGTTCCCAGGATTCGGGAAGAATGCCATGATCGAGGAGTACCAGTCGATCATGAAGAATGATGGTTGGGATGCAGTCCCAAAACCAGAAGGGAAGTCTGTTGTTACTTCCAAGCGGATCTATAAGATCAAGCATGCTGCAGATGGTAGCATAGAAAAACACAAAGCAAGGTTTGTAGCTCGTGGCTTCTCTCAAAAAGAGGGAATATACTTTTGCTCCTGTAGCCAGATACACTTCCATTAGATCCATACTTGCTCTGGCTGCAGTGATGAAATGGAAGATACACCAGTTGGATTTCAAGACAGCTTTCTTGAATGGTGTAGTTGAAGAAGAAGTGTATGTGGAGCAGCCACTTGGTTTTGAGACACATGACAGGGAGTCATATATGTGCAGAACTTGGTATGGTAGGATAGACAACTTTCTATCTAGTTTGGGCTTTACCAAGAGTAAAGCGGATTCCAACCTTTACTACAAGGTTGAGGAAGGAAATCCAGTGATACTACTTTTGTATATGGATGACGTGTTTATTACAGGTGAAGATAGATTGATTGCTGACACACATCGGAAGCTTGCTGCCGAGTTCGAGATGAAGAACTTGTGGATGATGCACTATTTTCTAGGTATGGAGGTGTGGCAGAGTTCAGATGGAATCTTCCTTGGACAAGGGAAGTATGCAGTAGAGATCTTGAAGAGGTTCGGGATGATGGACTACAAGGCCATGGCCACACCTATAACATCAAACCTGAAGCTTCTATGTGATGCTTCATCTGAGCCGGTTGATATCACTATGTATTGTCAGATGATTGGGTCCTTGATGTACCTGATGAACACGAGATGTTCTTCAGATTGATGACACTTCGAGGAAGAAGTGATGGACACATTTGCAGAAGCCATTCCGAGCATGGTGAGGGGAGGATCCTTCCATGGCTGTGGATATAAGCGCTGGATGATGAGCATCAGGACGATGCTTTAGTTACTGCTCTGTATGTGCATCATGTTGGATACTGGATATGATCAGTTGGATCATTTATATGTATATGTATGTACGCATCATGTTGGATGCTGGATATGATCAGTTGGATCATTTATATGTGTTAAATTTTCAGAATTTAATTCAATCTGATCTAGGATCTTAACTGAGAGAACAACATGTACAGCATATCTACAGCATATCAATCATGGAGACAATAATGCAAGCACACAAGAGACACAAAGATTTACTTGGGGAAAACCATAAAGGTGAAAAACCCCAATAAATTCCTTAGAGATAGATAGAGCAATGATACAAACAACCAAGAGAGATAGCCATAACCTAGCAGCAGATCCTCCTCCTCCATAAGTGCGCCACTCCTCCTTGAGTGCATGTGTGAGAAGTGAGTGAGTAAATAGAGTGCCTCCCGCACTCTATTTATACTTGACTTGACTTGCCTTTTTACCTAACTCATGTAGGCTCGAACTTAACCACATAACATAATGCTGACTGGGCCGACCCCCAATAGGGTGTTCTAATAACCCTTTGACCCACATGGCCGACCCCCAATAGGGTGGTCTAATAACCCTTTGACCCACATGACTCATACAGGGCCAACCCCAAACAAGGTGGTCTAATAACCCATCAAGGATAAGTTACGACACTTACAATATAAATGACGACACTTCCTTATAGAGGAATAATACCATCTCTATAGGAATACAATATACATATATGTGAAATACATTTCGAAGTTACATATACATCAACACTCCCTCTTAACTAGGAAGGTATTTCTCAGCACAATTCTTCTAGCACAAGTCATCTTCTCTGGATCATCGTCACTGGATAATCGTCATCGAGTCATCATCATCGTCACTGCTGCTGCTATCTCAATCAATCTCTGAATCTACTCGTCATAGGAAGTTCTACAGAGCCAGTCCTTTTTCATACTGGATGTAGGCCCACCACCTGCAGGTCTTCATCATCACTGGCCATACTGTGGAATCCTCAGGACTGATTACGTGCGTCACAAAACCTCGAAAGAGCATCCCAGGCTGTTACAAGCACACAGCTCTACCTATAGGATCTCCCAGGGCACCGAATTACATGTGACCTCACCACAAAACCTCGCAAGAGCATCCTAGGCTGTTACGAGCACACAAATCTACCTATAGGATCTCCCAGGGCAACGAATTACATGTGGTCATGGAAAAACCTCGCAAGAGCATCCCAAGACTGATTACGGGCACACAGCCCAACCTATCGGATCTCCCAGGGAAACGAATTACATGCCATAGGACAAAACCTCGCAAGATCATCTGCCAGATATCCCAGGGCGCAATTATATGCCATAGGCAAAACCTCGAAAGACTATCTGCAGATCTCCCAGGGCAACGAATTACATGTCCTCCCAGAGCAAAACCTCGAAAGAGCATTTGCCAGATGTCCCAAGGCACCGAATTACATGCCATAGGAAAAACCTCGAAAGACCATCTGCAAATCTCCCAGGGCAACGAATTACATGCTCATCTGCACAACCTGATCCACGACCATAGAGTATCAACCTGATACTCACCATACATCATCCTGATGTATCCATGATCATCCTGATCATCACTGCAACATCCTGCTGCATGTCATCTGGAGCAACATCCTGAAGCTCGTCATCTATGATCATCCTGATCATCACTGCAACATCCTGCTGCATGATCCACCTGATCATCAATGCATCTACCTGATGCATACCAAGTATCTACCTGATACATATCATCATACATGATCCTCCTGATCATCAATGTATCCACCTGATACAAATACATGATACATATCATCATACATGATCCTCCTGATCATCAATGCATACCAAGTATCTACCTGATACATATCATCATACATGATCCTCCTGATCATCAATGTATCCACCTGATACAAATACAAATACATGATACATATCACCATACATGATCCACCTGATCATACAATGTATCCACATGATACATATACAGATACATGGTCCAAGCATCCAACATGATGCATATACAAAATACGTACACATGATCCAACTGATCATATCCAGCATCCAACATGATGCATACATACATAAATGATCCAACTGATCATATCCAGCATCCAACATGATGCGTACATACATACATAAAAATGATCCAACTGATCATATCCAGCATCCAACATGATGCGTACATACATACATAAAAATGATCCAACTGATCATATCCAGCATCCAACATGATGCGTACATACATACATAAAAATGATCCAACTGATCATATCCAGCATCCAACATGATGCGTACATACATACATAAAAATGATCCAACTGATCATATCAAGCAGAAACCAGAACATCATCCTGATGCTCATCATCCAGCGCTTACATCCACAGCCATGTGAAGGATCCTCCTTCAAACATGCTTGGAATGGCTTCAGCAAATGTGTCCATCACTTCTTCCTCGAAGTGTCCTCGATCTGAAGAATGCCAAGCCTCTCTCTGAAGTACTCGAACTTCACTCTGGCTAGCGGCTTCGTCAGCACATCTGTAATCTGCTCGTTTGTCGCAACATATAGGAGCTTCAAAGCTCCTCTTTGCACCATATCCCTGATATAGTGATATTTGATCTCTATGTGTTTCGACCTGTCATGAAACACTGGGTTCTCGGATAGCTTCACACAACTCTAGTTATCACAGAAGATACCAGTAGCATCCAACAGGAGATCAAATAACTCAGACAGTAGCTTCCGTAGCCATACTGCCTCACAACTAGCTGAACAGGCTGCAACATATTCTGCCTCAGCTGTACTCAGTGCTACGCAGGACTGCTTCCTGCTAAACCAAGAGATCACACCTGATCCCATACTGAAGCAGCACCCAGATGTGCTCTTCCTATCTGTAGCACTGCCAGCCCAATCTGAATCAACATAACCCTGTAGGTTAAACTTTTGATTTGCCTCATACCTGAGCCCATAATCCACTGTACCCTTCAGGTACCTCAGATAATGCTTTACAACAACCAGGTGAACACTCCTTGGATCCGTCAGGAACTGGCTCAATGTGTTCACAGCAAAGCAAATGTCTGGTCTCGTGTTCGTCAGGTACATCAAGGACCCAATCATCTGGCGATCAACCGGCTCAGATGAAGCATCACATAGAAGCTTCAGATTCGATGCCATAGGTGTGGCCATATTCTTGCAGTCCATCATCCCGAACCTCTTCAAGATATCTACTACATACTTCCCTTGTCCAAGGAAGATTCCATATGCACTCTGCCACACCTCCATGCCAAAAACAAATAGTGCATCATCCCCAAGTTCTTCATCTAGAACTTGGAATAAAGCTTCCGCTGCGTGTCGGCAATCAATCTATCTTTACCTGTAACAAGCAGGTTATCTGCATACAAAAGTAGTATCACTGGATTGCCTTCTTCAACCTTGTAGAAAAGGTTGGAATCTGCTTTACTCTTGGTAACGCCCAAACTGGATAGAAAGTTGTCTATCCTACCATACCAAGTTCTGCACACATATATGACTACACCATGCTGTCTTGAGATCCATCTGGTGCATCTTCTATTTCATCACTTTTATATTTCTCAATGCTGCCATCTACAACATGCTTGATCTGATAGTTCCATTTGGAATTCATAACAAACTTCCCTTCACATCTTGGGACTACATCCCAAACATCATTCTTCATGATCGACGGATCATGGCATTCCATTTCTTCATCCCAGATCCTGGGAACTTCAATATCTTAAATAAATTTGTTGCTGAACAAATGTTGTAGTTCTTCTTTTGTAGGAGATGGCATGCGATCTTTCCTACACAACAAGTTAAATTGCATGATTAGAAAACATCTCATAGTTTTCAGAACAAATTCTTACACATAAATAAATATGTCATACAGTCATGCAATTATCTTAGCCAATGCTTCAATACAACATTTATCCATATCCCGTAACTTTCTAGATGCCTTCCAATCTCTACCAGAACATTGTTAAGAGTGTGCACAACTCCTAACATGTCAGCAAAGAGGTTTCATTCTAGATAAGTAGCAATGGAATGTTGTATAGTGCCATAGGCCACTTACCCATGCATATTAGTAGTATACTGTTCATTAATGTAATTATTCTAATATGCACAATACATATTCTAAGTCTAAGACCATGAGCATATACATCATTGAACAATTTTATTTAAACAAACAAATATGTAAGAAATGATAATTAAAATACTTATCTTTGTTTGTTCATTGGGTGGACTCCCTCTGAGTCTTCGCTTCCTTGCAGGAGCTGTTGGAGTCCTAATCTGAAGTAGCTTCTTCTACACCTTTCTGTTGTGGAATGTAGAGAGATGGACAACTCCCTCTGAATATCTGCATCCTTGCATAAACCACTAGAGTGTACTCCCTCTTGATCTTTGCTTCCTGGATTACCTGTTCTTGAGCTCATATTCATCCTTGGTCCCTATGCATGCTTATTAGTATCATGAATGTGTTATCCTTGTGATCTCATATAAAATCATACATTCATTAGTATACTATTAAAACACAATAATCTCAAGCATGTATAGTCATGATCATTTCAAACAGAAATAATAAGCATTAGCATTCAAGGTTTATGTAGGATTCTCATAAGAAGCATAACATGTCTAAACCTATAATTACTCAAACCTATGACTCTTCAGGTTAGTTGAATCATCAATCAAGATATAAAATGCATAAAACCTGTGATTATTCAAACCTATACCATCATGATTCTTCTGGTTAGTCATATCATCAATTATGGTAAGAAACATAATATGCATACAATCATGATTATTCAAACCTGTGACTTCATGAATAATCATTATCAACAACAGTATAAGATCCTAACACAAGGTAAGATTCTATCTTGATATAGGAAAAACATACCTAGATTAGCATGCTAGCTATTTATGTCTAACATACTCACATGATGTCTTCTTGTTCTTCTTCAATGACTTGTGCTAGTAACCTGTATATCTCATAGGTTAACTATTACAAAACCAAGTTATACATACCTCGTAAATGGATCTTCTATGAGATCCATGACAATGGATGAATCTTTGTCCTCATGTTATCATGATCATATGTTCTTGGACCAGAACATGATTTGTCTTTCTTGGTGTACCTTTCATGTTAGTAGACAACATAAACCTCATACAACACCATAATGCATTAGTACAATCATAAGTGTCAACACCCTAACCAATGAATATCTTCTATCATGCATTCATAATTTTGTTAAGGTGATATGACAAATCTAAAATCAAAATTGTACTAACCGTAATAACATGAAGACATACCATAAACTTAATCATGGAAAATATCAAAACATACCTCGATGAGTCATACCTGTTGAGATCGCTTGTAATCTTCTTATGTAAGGCCTTAGCCTCATCTCCCTTTGAAACAGGAACTTCTTTACTCATGCAGATGATCAATCCATCTTCTTCTAGGATTAACCCAATCCACTTGATTTGCAAGAACTGGACCTGGAGCTGGATATGGGTTTGTCAGAGAAACCCCCAAAATTCAAACTTTGAATTTCAAACTTTCGAAAGGATAGAAATATGCGCCTTGATGAGCTGATCAAACTGGTATATTCAGAATTTGAAAACTGCAAAGTTTCACTCCTCAATTTTGCCTTTGAAACTTCCGGATTCACTGGACGTGACCCTGAACTAGGGTTTGATGAAGCCCACTCTTTTGCCCCATCAAAATGTTTGATCCAAAGCTCTAAGCTTCTATTTTTCTGAGGAGCTTCCAGCCGTGGTCACAGATTTCAAAAATTCTCATTTTTACAGAAGCCCTAATTTTCCACTTTTCTGATCAAAGTCCCGAACTAGGGTCTAATCAAGCCCGGCCTTCTTCCCAACCAAAAATTCTGATCTTGGTCTCTAAATTTCTATTTTGATGAGTAGCATCCAGCCGTGGTCTCCGATTACAAAAATTCCAACTTTCTCCAAAGCCCTAAATTCCGGAAGCCATGAATGAAGGTACCAAAAAATAATTCTGTTTTGACAGAAATATGTACCTGATTGTTTCTGGTGTAACTCCGAAATTTTTGATCCACAGGGTCTGAAAAAGTTTCCTGAGATAGCCTGACCTGTTATCTTTCCATCCTGACAGGTCTGACCTCAATTGGATTCTCTGAGAGAGAGTTATGCCAAATGTCGCAACGTGACCTGTTTTGGGATAAAACAGGAGAGCGAACTTGTACGGCGTGCCACGTGTCACTATTTTAACTTCGGCCTCTGAAACATTTTTCTGCGATATCTCGGCCTGTTACCTTTCTATCCTAACAGGTCTGACCTCAATTGGACTCTCTGAGAGAGAGTTATGCCAAATGTCGCAACGTGACCTGTTTTGGGATAAAACAGGAGAGCGAACTTGTACGGCATGCCACGTGTCACTGTTTTAACTTCAGCCTCTGAAAAAGTTTTCTGAGATATCTCGGACTGTGTACTACCTATCACTTTTTACGAAATTTCATTTGGAGCTTCCTAGCCCAATATATGACCTTTTTCCCAAGGTCACCTGATTTTGACTCAGATCTGGAAGAGGCAGAAACCCTATATTGTACAGATCATAAATCACAAAGTACAACGAATTAGAGGTTGTCCTTTGGACACAAGATACCTGGAGATCTTAGCTTTGGCCTGTAACAATTTCAGATCCGAAAAATTCGCCAAAACGGATTTATAGCGAAAGTGCTACGATGACTGGTTTTTTCTATATCAAGCCCTAGCATCGTAAGTGCAACAAGTGTCATACATGCCATATCATGGCTTCTTTCAGGCTAGCTCTGATACCATGTTAAATTTTCAGAATTTAATTCAATATGATCTAGGATCTTAACTGAGAGAACAACATGTACAGCATATCTACAGCATATCAATCATGGAGACAATAATGCAAGCACACAAGAGACACAAAGATTTACTTGGGGAAAACCATAAAGGTGAAAAACCCCAATAACTTCCTCAGAGATAGATAGAGCAATGATACAAACAACCAAGAGAGATAGCCATAACCTAGCAACAGATCCTCCTCCTCCATAAGTGCGCCACTCCTCCTTGAGTGCATGTGTGAGAAGTGAGTGAGTAAATAGAGTGCCTCCCACACTCTATTTATACTTGACTTGACTTGCCTTTTTACCTAACTCATGTAGGCTCGAACTTAACCACATAACATAATGCTGACTGGGCCGACCCCCAATAGGGTGTTCTAATAACCCTTTGACCCACATGGCCGACCCCCAATAGGGTGGTCTAATAACCCTTTGACCCACATGACTTATACAGGGCCAACCCCAAACAAGGTGGTCTAATAACCCATCAAGTATAAGTTACGACACTTACAATATAAATGACGACACTTCCTTATAGAGGAATAATACCATCTCTATAGGAATACAATATACATATATGTGAAATACATTCCGAAGTTACATATACATCAACAATATGTATATGTATATGTATGTACGCATCATGTTGGATGCTTGGACCATGTATCTGTATATGTATCAGGTGGATACGTTGTATGATCAGGTAGATCATGTATGTTGATATGTATCAGGTAGATACATTGTGTGGATCATGTATCTATGTATGTATCAAGTGGATACACTGTGTATGGTGATATGTATCAGGTAGATACTTGGTATGCATCAGGTAGATGCATTTTATGATCAGGATGATTGTGGATGACGAGCTTCTCCAGATGACATGCATCAGGACGATGTAGTGATGATGATTAGGATGATCATGTGTACATCAGGATGATGTATGGAGAGTATTTGGTTGATACTATGTGGCCATGGACAGGTTGTGCAGATGAGCATGTAAGTGGACCTGGGAGATCTGGACAGGATGAAAAAGCCCTCAGATGCTCTTTCGAGGCATTGCTCTGGGAGGACATGTAAGTGGACCTGGGAGATCTGGACAGGATGAAAAAGGCCTCAGATGCTCTTTCGAGGCATTGTCCTATGGCATGTAAGTGGACCTGGGAGATCTGGACAGGATGAAAAAGGCCTCAGATGCTCTTTCGAGGCATTGTCCTATGGCATGTAAGTGGACCTGGGAGATCTGGACAGGATGAAAAAGGCCTCAGATGCTCTTTCGAGGAATTGCCATGACCACATGTAATATGCTCCTGGGAGATCCGACAGGTAGAGTTGTGTGCTTGTAACAGCCTCGGATGCTTCAGCCAGGTTTTGTGGTGGACCACATGTAATGTGCTCCTAGGAGATCCGACAGGTAGAGCTGTGTGCTCGTAACAGCCTGGGATGCTTAAGCCAATTTTTGTGGTGAGGTCACATGTAATATGATCCTGGGAGATTCGACAGGTAGAGTTGTGTGCTCGTAACAGCCTGGGATGCTTCAGCCAGGTTTTGTGATGGGTCACATGTAATGTGCTCTTGGGAGATCCGACAGGTAGAGCTGTGTGCTTGTAACAGCCTGGGATGCTACAGCTAGGTTTTGTGACGCACGTAATAAGTCCTGAGGATTCCACAGTATGGCCAGTGATGATGAAGACCTACAGGTGGTGGGCCTACATCCAGTATGAAAAAGGACTGGCTCTGTAGAACTTCCTATGACGAGTAGATTCAGAGATTGATTGAGATAGCAGCAGCAGTGACGATGATGATGACTCAATGATGATGATCCAGAGAAGAAGACTTGTGCTAGAAGACCTGTGTCGAGAAATACCTTCTTAGTTAAGAGGGAGTGTTGATGTATATGTAACTTCGGAATGTATTTCACATATATGTATATTGTATTCCTATAGAGATGTTATTGTTTCTCTATACGGAAGTGTTTGTATTCCTATAGAGATGTTATTATTCCTCTATATGGAAGTTTCGTCATTTATATTGTAAGTGTTGTAACTTATACTTGATGGGTTATTAGACCACCTTGTTGGGTTCGGACCTATATAAGTCATGTGGGTCAAAGGGTTATTAGACCACCCTATAGGGGGTCGGCCATGTGGGTCAAAGGGTTATTAGACCACCCTATTGGGGGTCGGCCCAGTCAGCATTGTGTTATGTGGTTAAGTTGAGGCTGACCTAGTAAAGGTTATTAGGCAAGTCAAGTCAAGTATAAATAGAGTGCGGGAGGCACTCTATTTGATCATTCTATTCTCTCTCACACTCTCGGGAGAGTGGCACACTTGTGGAGGAGGAGAAGCTACTGCTAGGAGATGTCTATCTCTTATGCTTGGGTTGTATCATTGCTCTATCTATCTCTGAGGAAGTTATTGGGGTTTTTCACCTTTATGGTTTTCCCCAAGTAAACTTCGTGTCTCTTGTGTGCTTGCGTTATTGTGTCCATGATTGATATGCTGTAGATATGCTGTACATGTTGTTCTCTCAGTCAAGATCCTAGATCAGATTGAAGTAAATTCTGAAAAACTAACATACATGCTGGTGAAATCACTCTTGAGAGATCTCTCCTCATCCTCGAGAGACTCAAGCTTCCTTAGGAGGAAATGGAAAATGGCTTTGTTGGAGAAGGGCTGCAGCTTTAAGCCTTGGTTGTAGTTCTATATCTCTGCTATGTACTTCCCTATTTTTACAGTAATACAAATGCTTTCCACCAATATTGTTCATATGTGTAATGATATTGAGTAGTCTACTTGCTTAACTGTTCACTTAAATCTCTTATTGTATAGATGCCCTTTACTTGTTTCTCTTGTATCTTGTCTTGACAGGTCTTGCAGCTTTGATCTGGCGACTATGAGACGTGGAGCAACATTCATGAGAAAGGATTGCGAAGTGAAAGGTAAGACATCTAGTACTCGATCCTTAAGTAGATATAGGAAATGCATTTGTAGCTTGTCTCATTTGTTCTAGACTCACATTGAGCTAGGGAGATCAAGCCTTGAGTCCGCTCTCGGTATATTGTCCGATAAACAAATTTGGAAACCATACTGGGGACACTCTTGTCTGATTCTGTAATTGCCTGAGAGTCATTTTCAGTTGATTGCTTGACACAAGACTTCCATTTGTCATTTGCTTCGTGAGTTGATTTCACTATCAGATCTTCGTCTTGAAGACTCTGATCTGCTTCCTCTGAGTTTATACTACTCATTTCCAAACCATTCCATAGTTCATTGCTTGGAGATCTGATTCATTTTTGGACTTAGATCTCGCCCGTCGCACCTGGTTAGTGGAAATAGAGCGAAACTGTGTCATTTCTTGCCTCTTTTCTTTACCTGTTAGTCACTCGTCGCAGCCTTTTCATTGGTATACTGTGACGTCGTCGCACTTCCCGCATTGGTAAACTGCGATGTCGCACTGTGTACAAGCACAGAGTGCGCCGATTTGTCAAAATTTGGCTTGCAAGAATCCCCTCTCCATTTGTCAATTCTGAACTTTGGTTTGCTATATGAACTTCCTTTGTGCTGCAAGATCCAGCCAGAGACCTCATTTTTTATTTGTGTATTGGGTGTTTGGTTTTGTTTGGATTGACTTTGGGTTCCATTTTGGACAAGTTCAAGGACCGGTAGTGGTGGACGCACTTTCCCCCTCCACCTTCATCCGCTCACCCTTGCATTCCCTTCCTTTCATCCCTGATCTGATCATTGCATTAGATCAGCCCCCAGACCTCATTTACATTATTTCTTAAGCTTTGCTTGCTTGGTTTGCTTGCTACTGATTGATTTTGAGTCAAGTGTGTCTTTCAGCTTGATTGAGTGCTTGTCTTTTCTTGAGTTTTCTGAGTGTTGCAAGTAGTGTTTTCTTTTCATTCATTTAGACCTAAAAGCTCAATTGTTATCAAGTTTATTCTTTGATGCATCCATTGAAAAGTTAAAAGTGCTTCTTTCCCATCATCTTTTGAGTGTTTTTGAAGAAAATCGTTCTTGCATTGGAATGTTTCGTTTACCAATCTTTTGGAAAGTTGAATGACTGTATGACCATTTGTGTTTTTCCTGAATTATGAATCGCTCATCTTCTTGAAAGACTCAAGCTACACTTCCAATTTTGCAAAAGTATTTCCATGCTAAGGAAAGATAGGTGCATTTTTTTTATTTTTCATTGCTTTTTGGACATTGAAAGTGAAATTGAAAATCTTGCATACTCCATCTTAGGATTCTCTCTTTTCATTACCTAATATCATTTTCGTTTTGAAAAGAAAAAGAAAAAAATGTTGTGATTTGGATTAGTAATGTTGTGATGTTATGTTTCGCAAAAACAAAAAGAATACTTTCATAGTCAAACTTGTTTGAATTGGGAACTGTTGCATTGTGTTGTTTTGGCAATCTCGTTGGAAAGAAAAAGATTTCTCCTTCCCATAGCTAGAGATTATTGAAAGAAAAGATATTTCGTGCATGCAGCTAGGACTTGCATTATGCTTCCGATTATGTACTCACCTCATGCATTCACCTAACCGTCCAAGATAAAATTAACGGTAGAACTAAGTAAAATGTTTAGCAACTTGTGTGTAAGTTAGAGACGTGTTCTGGTGTCGTTAAGCGTGGAAACTATCGTTATTTGCCAGCACCGTATCCCGGGGGTATTGTAGTCTTCCACGTACTTATCAGTATATCGAGCTCCTTCACGTACCCACCAAGTACCATAATCCATACTTGGCGTATATTGAAGGGTGTATCACGTACTCGGTAGTATATCAGAAGGTCTCTTACCGAACGATTGTGCATTAGACAGCACCACTACATATTTGAGCTCCCACGTACCTTGCGTATATCGGGAGACACCACTAGGATTCCTGAAAGAAACTGAGTTAACCATTTGGCTGTCTTGGAAAAGCAATACACCGAGAACAACACTCGGGGATATTAGAATGCACATACTATCCAGGTAATTGGGTATGCAGGCAAGGGTACGGTCCCAATCCTCCTTATCGCGTCATATTGTTGGAACTGACAGTATATCGCGGTTTGCGATGCCTTGATAATCCCGTGAGGTTCCAGACTTTTGAATCCACTCTGTCACATAAGTTTGCTTGTTGCCTTAGTTTGAGTAGGTTTTTCTGGACTGCTTTTCTTTTGTAGCTTACCCTTAGGAGAAACGTTGTTTCAGCCACTCTGGATGACTTTCCTGATGCTCTGGAGGATTTTCCCTGGAGAAGATCCCATAAGATCTTAAACTTATCACCCAGATATCCCCTTAACCCGGAGGTTATTTCAAGGGTAAGAATGGATCAATGTAACATGGTCGTAGCTACTGAAGTGGAAAACCCCACTCTGAATATTGGAGGACATTTGTTTCCACAAACTCCTCCGGATTCACCTGCCTCACATCTTCTACTAGTCACCCAGTGGCTCATTTTGCCATCGCATCACCACCCAACTGGACTACTCCAGAGCTCTCTAGACCCTTCTACATGCCCAACCCCACCGAAATCTTTGCACCCATTCAAGAACGCTTGGATTGGTTACGTATCAAGGGTAATGAACTTTGAAGACAAAGTCTCGAGCAACGACCTGGGTATAGAGATACCTCAATTCATCCGATATCTTATGGTTCACCTGAACCATCTTCCCACCATGCGACCATTAATGAGACTGGTCAACCCTCACAAGAGTCCAGTCTTGCACTTTAAACGAACCAACCGGTGGAAGGGAAACAGTCCAACACTCCTATTACTACCGCACTTACTTTACCAACTCCTCCCCCACCTCAAAATTCAAGGGGTGGATATTCCATTCCCACGGATTATCTCATTGGTAACGTTATTACTACGGTAGCTAATCAACAACCTATGTTGGTTCAACCTTTGAATAGTGGTCAGCCTATCGTGGCTGGGGGGCAACCCTCGTTTCCTAACCAGAACGTAGGCGGTGGAATCCCCAATGTGCCTCTCGTTGGAACTTCTTAACCCACTAGAGCATCCACTATTGGATTATCTCATGTTGGGTGGCCATCCCATGTAACTCAACCCTCATGGAGTCAAACGTATCCAGGTTCTGTTAACCCTGTGATGGGTCAAACTCACCCCGAAAACGTGCCATATGGGATACGTTATCCCAGAAATCCATACACTCTGTGGGGGAAACAACCCATTTTACAACATGGACCCCAACCAACTATCCCTCAAGCGACACCACCCCCGATCCGTCCCCCCCCACCTCCTACCGGAGGTGGTGGTCCCCCACTTAACTTTGGAGGAGGCGGACCTCTACCTTCTGGCGGAGGTCCAACCCATTCTACCAACAACGTCCCCCACCCTTCTGGCGGGGGCGGGAATGGTCCACCACCACCCCCAGGCGAAGGTGGTGGAGGACCACCCTATTATGGTGGGGGGGGGGGAATTTCCCTTTGGGTGGTGGAGGTGGTCCCCCAACACCTCTAGGTGGGAGCGGTGGCAGGTCTAATTATTATGGTGGTGGTGGTGGAGGCCCTTATCCCTCTGGCAACAGAGGTGGTGGGGCCCCCCATCCTTTTGGCGGTGGAGGTGGTCCACCACCCCCTCTAGGAAGAGGCGGTGGTGGCCCACCTTATTATGGTTATGGACCTCCACCTCCCCTTGGTGGTGGAGGTGGAACCCTACCTTATTGGAACAGACCACCTTATGGTGGAGGACCCCCTTACCGTTCGGGCGGCACACCCCCCTACGGCCAGTTTCCCCCATGGTTACCTTTTAATCAGTCGATAGGAGGTCCTACCGGTCCTTACATGCCTTATTAGTGTTATTAGTACCCACAGCCTAATCAACAGCTGCCCTTTTTGGCTACTTTGGACCTACCCGATCTATCTCGACTGACAAATGACCCCATCTACCACGGAACTGACTAGCCCCCGATTCCGGTGAAACTTCCATTAGATATCCCCAAGTTTGACGGCAAGCCGAACGAGGATCCTAAAAACCATGTGATGACATACCACTTGTGGTGTTCATCTAACTCTCTGATGGACGACTCGATCCGTCTAAGGTTATTTCAATGGACTCTCACTGGTTCAGCTGCCAAGTGGTATATCGAACTACCACCACATTCTTTTTATGATTTTGGGTCTCTTGCTATGAACTTTTTGACTCACTTCCAATTCCTGATGACGCTAAACAGAAATGAAAACTAAAATTTCCTTGTTTACTATGTGGAGATGATCATTTTTCCAAAGAGTGTCCCCATAGAGATGAAGTTCAAAAGTTTCTTAGGGGTAAACTGACTCCTGCAGTCCTCAACGATCCGTTTCCCACTCAAAATCAACAAATGATTGCTCAAACCCCCCAGCCCAGGGGGAACCATCCAATACCGCACATGTTCTCATGGTGCGTAACAAAACGATCAATTTGAACACTCGCTCGCAATCGTATGACTCGGTCCCTTCCCAAGAACCTGTTGGAAGCAATGCTGAAAAAACTTCCAACTCTATACCTGATGTCACTATACTGTCAACTTCTCTCACCATTGAGAATCCATATTTAGATTCGATATTGCGATCGCCCAAGAGCACGATTCGAAAAGCCATTTTCAATCCTGATGCTCGAGTAGCACAAAATTACAATATCGTAGAAGAGTTGGCACAAGCTCCTTGCGCCATGTCCACGCTAGAAGTTTTGTAGAATTGTCCCAATCAACGCAAAACTCTCCTCGCAGCAATCAATGTAGTTGACCCTGATTCTTCGAATACCATCATGTTCTGACTTGACTACTTCAAATCGAGGCTTTCCCATCATCTCGCATTCCAAGTAGCTACAAACATTGCTGGGAAAATTGTCCATCGCTCCATTTTGGACGAAGGTGCCTCTAGTTCTGTCATGTCGATCGACTACTGGAGAGCCATCGGCTCTCCCGAATTGAATCGTTCTCCCACCACGTTGAAAGCATTCGACAGGTGTGGCTTTCAACCTCATGGGCTCCTATAAGCTCTCACAGTTGAGTTGGGTGGAAAGATCATGACCATTAATGTGGAAGTGGTCTCGACCCCGATAGATTATAATCTCTTGCTTGGTCACAATTGGTTTTACACCAGGAAGGTGGTAGCCTCTTCAATCTTTCGCATAGTACAATTCCCCCACCAAGGACGAATTGTTACTGTTGACCAAGTAGATTTTTGCACATCGGACACTACTACTCATCCTGGTGACCATGTTCCTTCCATTGGAAAAACGTCTAAATAGTATGAGAGTATAGGGGTTGTCCTTTTGAAAGATTCATCTCTCATGGGCATTTCTCAAATCTCGGACCCCCCTAATCATGTTGCCTCGGTGAACATGATCTCCACAGAGATTCCATCTCTCTCCACTGATACTTGGCTTGTACCTGAGGAAGCCACAACACACCTGATTGGAAATGCGATGCCTCTTTCACCCGCCGAATGTATTTATGAGGCTATCCAATCAGCACCGGAGGACCACTTAACTTTGCCCCCCCCATCCTGTTCTCTGCAACGGGCATCATCTTTACCTGATCTCTTACTTCAAACTTTTCAGTCAGATGAGTTCATCATGGAAGTTATGAATGTTGATGATGGTCCATGGGATGACCTCCACCATAGGTCGTCTTTCCTTCCCCCATTGGAGTACATAGAGAACAACATCAACGCCATCTTTTCACCAGATATCTACCCATTCCCCCAGTCTCCCATACTTAAATGTCTTTCGGACACTGAGGGTAACTTGGCCAACATTGAGCCTACCACCCCGGTAGACATCTTAGTAAAACCTGGTGTAGTGGAACACATTTGCATAGGCCATAAGTGTTCCCCTGAAGAAATAGCTATAAGTATGGCCTTATTCAAGCAATTTCGAGACATATTCGCTTGGTCCTATGAGGATATGCTTGGGATAGACCCCACGATTGTTTCTCACGAAATAAAAACCTATCCCGACATCAAACCTATACGTCAAAAGTTGCGACCGATACACCCTCGGAAGACTGCAGCGATCAAGGCAGAGATTGAAAAAATCTTAAAGGCTGGTTTCATTTATCCTGTCCCGTTGATGGATTGGGTCTCAAACATCGTCCCTGTCAACAAAAAATAGGGCACCATTCGCATCTGTGTCGATTATCAGGACCTTAATAAGGCTTGTCCAAAGGACAACTACCCGACCCCATTCATTGACCAGATTATCGACAATTGTGCCGGAAGCGTCATCTTTTCATTCATGGATGGATTTTCTGGTTACAACCAGATTGAGATCTACCCAGCCGACCAACATAAGATGGATTTCATCTATCCTTGGGGGACGTTTGAATATCACAAACTCCCGTTTGGCAAAAACGCTGGCGCCACGTTTCAGCGAGCCATGTCGTATGCCTTCCATGATATTAAGGACTTTGTGGAACCTTACCTGGACAATCTCCTTGCTCATTCAAAGCAGCATGAGTTCCACATGGATCATCTGACGACCATTTTCCTCAGATGCAGACGATACAATATCTGTCTGAATCCTCATAAGTTTATCTTTTGCGTTGAATCTGGACGCCTCTTAGGATTTATCGTCTCAAGGGATGGGATCCGCATCAATCCCTTAAAGGTGGAGGCTATTGTCACCCTACCACCTCCAACCGATGTGACGGAACTTCAAAGTCTCCAAGGGAAGGCGACTTATTTACGGCGTTTTGTTTGCAACTTCACGGAAAAGACTAAGGGGTATATGAGATTGCTTAAGAAGGACGTCCCGTTCATTTGGGATGATCAAGCACAGAAATCCTTTGACAGCATCAAACATGCCATCACGCATGCCCCCGTAATCCAACTGCCAAATTATTTCCGAGATTACATCCTATATCTCGCCGCTTCTGCTACCACTATCGCCATGGTTTTGGTATAGGAAGATCAAAATGCCCAGGAACATGTAATATACTATGCAAGCAAGCGTCTCGCTGACACTGAAACTAGATATTCACATGTCGAAAAACTCGCTTTCACGGCGGTCGTCGCCGTCGAAAAGTTCCACCACTATATCTTGCTCCGCACCACCACCGTCATTGCAAACTCGAACCCCATGTACCACGTACTGACACGTCAGGTGCTCGGGGGCAAGTACTCACGTTGGATTGTGATACTGCAAGAATTCGACCTTCTTTTTGAGAAAGCCAAGTCCAAAAAGTCCCTGGTGTTTGCTGAGCTTATTTGTGACCTTCCCTGTTCTGATGTAGAAGTTGAGCACAATGACTCTTTTCCAGATGAAGCATTGTTTCTCATCAGTACAACTGATCCATGGCATGGAGATATTTCATTATATCTTCAAACCCAACGCTTCAACCCTCAACTATCACACGGCGACCGTCGTAGAATACGTCACCATGCGAAGTATTATCTGATCATCAATGATACTTTGTACCGCCGTGGCGTCGATTCAATTCTTCGACGTTGTCTAACTCACGATGAGGCTGAATGCGTTCTGAATGACTGTCACACTGGGGCATGTGGCGGTCACCTCTCTGGGATGGCTACAACCTATAAGATTTTGCGCGCAGGATATTACTGGCCTACTATCTTCAAATATTTTATTGAGGCTGTGAAGAGATGTCCTCCATGTCAACACTTCCATATGAACTCGCCCCATTACACCCGGTTATTGCCGTGGGCCCCTTCGCAAAATGGGGCATCGATTTTATGCATTGTAAGCCTACCTCGGCTGGGGGGCATAGTTACATCATGGTAGCTTTGGATTACTTCACAAAGTGGGCCGAGGCAATGCCTACATACCAAAACGACAGCAAAACCGCCGCACTCTTCATGTTCAATCATGTAATAGCGCAGTTTGGAGTTCCACAGGTGATAGTGACCGACCATGGTTTTCACTTCCAGAACCATATGGTCGATGAACTGAGCGATAGATTGGTTTTTCGTCATGAAAATTCAACACCCTACTACCCGCAATCCATCAGACATGTCGAGGCCATTAACAAGGTCTTGAAAACTATGGTCTAACGGATGGTAGGTATGCATAAGTCCAACTGGCATAATATGCTCTTTTCAGCATTATGGGCCTACAGAACGTCCATTAAAACCGCCATAGGGTTCACTCCTTTCCAATTGGTGTATGGATTGGAGGATGTCCTGCCTATAGAGTGCGAAATTCCATCTCTACAAATCGATGTTGAACTTCTTCCTAACACTACTTCCGAGGAAGAACGTTTCCTATGCTTAGCCAAACTTGATGAGTCTCACCGAGATGCTGCTCTTGCTAACGAAGCACATAAGAAATGCATCAAATTTCAATACGACAAGTTAGTTGAACCTCGCATCTTCAACGAGGGTGACCTAGTCCTCACATACGACCAGAGACATGACAAACTAGGGGCAGGAAAGTTCGAGTCCATGTGGCACGGACCTTACATTGTCAAATGTGTTTTGGAAAAAGGAGCTTACAAGCTTGAAGATTATGATGGAATATATTTGGGTGAACCCCATAATGGGATTTACCTGAAGAGGTACTATGCCTAACCCTCTCATGCATATATTTTCATGTATATACTGTACATGGCGTGTTTGTGTGTTTTTGCGTGGTGTGACGCGCTTGTTTTTTTAGTGTCTTTAGATCTTGTTTCTGCTTCTTATACCATGTTATGTCTGCGTGTGCAGATGGAAACGTGCTACGGATTCACGGACGGTGCCAGCTGGCATACCCGTAACCTTGCTTCGACAGCCTAGGTAATGTATTCCCCAACAGGCGAGCTCATCAACTCAGGAGGAAGTTGCCTTGGATTCGCAACCAACAACGCCGCAGAATACCTGGCGGTTGTTGGAACCTTAACCGATGCGATTTCCTTGGGTATGGACCACATTGTCATCCACATGGATTCTCAACTAGTGGTTTCCCATCTTAATCGGGTTTATGCTATCCATGATCCTACCTTACTCCATCTCTTTAGACGATTCCGTCTCCGGGAAAGGTCATTTGAATCCATTCAATACCTGCAAATTCCACGAGAGTTAAACACAGTTGCTGACTCGATGACCAACTTCATTCTAGATTGGTACATCGCACACACATGATACTCATAACGTGTAAAAACATTCACCACATGTAAATAATGCATCGTGTAAAAAGAAAAGCATATAAACAAGATCACATCATTATTTTTCTTAAACACATAATGTATGAATCACCAGACTATCTGTATATATAAATATAATCTCAAAAAGGTAGTGCTGATACAAAATTCTGAAGCACGATAGCTTTTAGTAATTCTCTACAAAATCTGAAGCTCAGTAGCTTTCAGTAGTACAAAATCTGAGGCCTCTAAGCTCTCAGTACACACACAATGACAACATGTGGCCTATCGTCTGGCCCGTACAACCCTAGGTGGTCTAGCAGCCCTAGCTAGCTGAGTTTGGAAACAGTCCACTGCTCTCGCAACCCTACAGAGCAGTGCGTTGAAGCGCGCAGTCGCTCCAACCGTGTGCACCTGCATAGGCCGCGACACCTCATCTACCGTTGGCTCAGGAACATCCTGTGTCAACCCACTCAGGTTGGTGTAGACTCTTTCCATCTCCACGATGGCAGCATGCACAGCTGGATCCACCATCGCTCCCTCTCCTCTCTCTCTCCTAGCCAGAAGAGAGGTCCCCACTGGTCGTATAGGCCCCACATATGCACACACATGTTATTCACCTATTAGCACTATATCAAAAAAATCATAAATGCACAAAACTTAAAAAGTTCAAGGGTCATTTGTTCTTACCAAGGTCTCCCCATGTTGCTCCCTCGGGCAGCGGCAAGTATGGGTCATATGTGAAGTCAGTGCCACTATATGGAAAGTCCTCCACCATCAGTAACTGGCCTTACAGCCAAGTGAATAACTCAGGAGGGAATCCGATGATGGGACCCCCACCATGCCGAGCCATCACATCGGTCCACCTAGCCATGTGTGGATCTCTGAGGTCCCTATCCTCTAGTTTTACCTGAGGACGCAAAAGGGGAACCCGTTCCAGCAAGAACGAGATCACTATAGATCCATAGGAAAACTGTTTGAGCTCTCCCCACCAAAATTTTTTCATCTGAGCTCGCACGTTGTAATGTCCCTTGTTAGGTATTTTATTAAAATGGCAATTTTCCACTTTTTTTCCCTAGTTAGACCTTTGACTAGTTTTGATCTCTAGGTCGCAAATTTGCCCCAAATGATCCCAAATATTTTGAGAAGGTATATGAATGATATTAGAACATAAATATGTGTCTCAGGGATGTCTTTGGACCTTTAAAATACTTATGCAAATCCTCTTTCAATTCTGGTCAATGTAGGTAACTTTACTAGTGATTTCCCTTTGACTAGTATTGGTCTCTAGGTCACAAATTAACTCAAAATCCCTTCAAATCTTCAAGGAAGGTGTGTGAATGATATTATTACTTGAATATTATGTTTAGGGATGAAATATGGACACCAAAAGACCTCTGCAAACTCTCTTAATATTTTGGACCAAGTATGCAATTTTACTAGTAATTTGGGGTTCAAATCCCCCTGGGGTAAGTACTGAAAATGGCTTCCCAAATGCCTCCAAAGCCACTCAAATTTATGAACAGAGGTATGTAATGTGTTAAGTATTTTATTAAGGTATCATATGCACCATTAATGGTTTATTACAACTGTTCTCACCCTCTCCCATTCAACTGCAAAAATCCCCAATTCGACCCCTGGGGAAATGGCACTATTTCACCTCCCAATACAACTAAACTGAGTAAAAATGCTTCAAATGCTCAAGTAAAATACATGAAACTTGTATAATACATCCATGGAAGTATATTGATCACAAATATATCAGAGAATCATCCATTAATTCGAAATCATCAGCATTACATTGATTCACAACAAGGTAGTGGGGAAATGGCACTGTTCTTTCATTAAAATTGAGATTTATACATTTATACTTGGAATTTCGACCTGACACTTTCTGGAGATGAAGAAAAGAGTATTTAATTCATATTACAAAATAAATGGGGCATTAGAATCTCCCCCAAAGAGTACAATAGCTCACCAAAAATGCCCTCCCTCAAGGATCAAGAATATGCCATCAAAACTGGAAATGGTTGAAGGAGTGAGTTTCAATAGAAGAAACCATGAGCTTCCCTGTATCTTACACCTACAAATAAATACTCCATTAAATCTCCAAATGAAAGGTTTGAATGGCCTTTCCAATTACCAACTTGGATGGGAATCTTTCACCCTCGAAATTGGCTAAGGCAAGCAACTAGTCATCCACTAGCTCTCCCTCTTCACAAATGCAATTGCAAATTCTACAAATGATCAAAATACATTCTCATACTTCATTTCTACATTTTATAACCAAAATTATCCTTCTAAGGGTCGAAATCCTCTCAATAGATTCCATAGATTTCCATTTAAGAAATATTCCACATTTGCCACTTGTCTCCTAGTTCCAACCTTCCATCTTCTCCGAAATTTGATTTTGAGTCTCTTTGGCTTCTCCAACTCCCAAATTCGCCTTCCTTGAGCCTATTTTTGGGGCTGACATGTCATAGTGGTCATATGTCAGAGGTCAGGTCTGCAATTTGTCATAGTTGTCATAGATGCTCCATCATTGGTGTCATAGGGGCTAGGGAATCTAGCCCAAGTGTCCACAAACTTCCACTTTGACTCTTTATCTTCCATGGAGGTTACCAATCCTTCCCAATTCGACCTAAGATGCTCAATGACATGTGTTATAACTTACCAACTCACCCAAGAGTGTTCACATTCCCATTAATTCGAATTTGCAAAAGAGAGATACCATGTATTATGAAAAATCAAGCTAGTGTGGGTCCCACATCCTCCATATGTCTCCAAAACCATTTGTCACCTAGGATTTCTCTTGAATTTCTTTATTCACTCTATTTATTAAATAATTGAACCCTTCTAATGTCTAAACATCATTTATTATCCCCCTTATTCCAAATCCCAAAGCTTCCACCCCAAACCTAGGAAACTAGTAATTTTCCTCCTTGGCAATTATTTGACCCTTAACATCAATTTTACAAACTCTAATGAATATGGCTAATGTGATTAGGCCATTGTGACCCAATTCCAAATTTGGGACATGAAAAATCCTCCCTTCCCAATATTGCTTGTCCTTAAGCAATTTCAAACATGGGTGTTGAAGAACCTGCTTTTTGTATAATTCTTTGAAGTTGCCATTGAATTTCCCAACCTTGAGTCTTTGAGTTTCCATGAAGATTTTAGAGAGGAACCACCATGCTTGCTGATGTACTAATCTAATAAAAATCACTTTATTAAGTGGGAAATCCATCTCCCATACTGCTTGTTTCCCCAAAAAATTTGAAACCAATGAGATAAAAATTATTCCAGGGTCCCATTGCTTGTATTGCACCCCAACAATGAAGAGTGCTTCCAACCCATACCATCAGATAAGATGATTCCTGGATCCCATTTTCTTGTATGCATTCTTCCAAGCATCATGAGTACAAAATATATATCATCAAAGTACATAACTACATAATGAAAATGTACATCAAGGAGGTGCTTCATCAAAGAATCATGAAAGTGCTTATACCTCCAAGCAAGTAGACCACCATTTTCCAAGTGCATACAAGCTTCAAGTGACCAATCAAATCTGCTCCAATGACATAGGTGAGGATCCCATGTCCTATAATGTTGCCCCAAAAGGATTTGATATGCATCAAAATATTCAACCATGTATTCTTTCATCCAAGAAGTGAATGAAGAATCTCCACCAAAATCTGAACCAAATAATGAGCAGAAAAAACAAGGAGACTTCAAATGACTCAAAGAAGTCTCACCCATACATCCATGAATGTGAGAATAATAAAGATGTAACAAAGTATGTGGCTGCCAAGAAAAATGTTCTCCCATCATAAATCTATTCACCCAAGTGTTGGATGAAGTTCCTCTAACATCAAATGAACCCAGTGTTGAGCAAGAAAAACCATGAGTCTTCAAGTTACTCAAATCCATATCATAGGTGCATCCATGTAGATGTGAATCATCATAAAGTGACAAATGATGCTGCTGCAAATGTGAATAAGAATGTGCTCCAACCATGTCATCATAAAAGTTAAATCTAGGAGTTCCATACTCCTCATGTGGCACCATCAAAAAGAACCCTTTCACCCATACTTCATTGAGACTAATGTTGCAAAACATGGAATTGTAGGATGTAGGAGAATGAACTAACTCACCCAAATGATAAAAAAGTGCAAAAGTTTCATCATGGGAAGGATCCATAGGGGTAGTATCATGCAGCTCCTTCAAAAGTATGAACTCTTTGTCATAGTTTGGTTCCAATGTAGAGGAATCATGCTCTTCTTTAAAAATTGCATAACCTTCATCAAGAGACAATTCAAGTTCCTCTTCCACCACATCAAGTGTTTGGATCTCTTCAAGTTCATCTTAAAACACATCAAGAACATTCAAATTTCCACATTTCTCATGATCCACCATGTCATGAGAATCCTCCAAACAATCTACCATTTGACAATCTGAAACATAGAAGGAAAAACAAGTATCTTGCAACTTTTCAAGAAGTTGCTCATTTTGAATTTGAGCTTATGATTATCCTCATTATTCTTCAAGTATGCATCATGTAACAATTCATTAAGCTCAAACAAATGGTTTCTATCAAAAAGCAAATACATGAAATTACCTTTAATGTGGCACATTGCTCTTTGAATCTTCTCCATGTCTTCAAGGAAGGATGTTTCCTCCAATGAAGTAGCTCTCCAACAAGAATTTGACACCAATGCTTGAGTGTCATGGAGAATTCTGAGGGACTCTTGGATCTTCTTTTCATTCATCTTTAAGGACCCTTCAAGAAAATGAGGCTCTTGCAAATGAACCTCCTCATCTTATTCATTTTTTCTTGGACCAACTTCATGAAGCTCAAGTGGTGATGGGGAAGTTGATCTTGGTTCTTCTTCAACTGCTGCAAGGTATTCATTATCATGCTTAATGGAACTTGGGCTTGCAACAACACTTTCAAAAGTGATCTCTATGTCACCAACATAGAGGTGTGAGCACCCATTAATAGGTACTCCTTCATAGTTTAAGCATCCATCAGTAGATGCTCTTTGGTTCATGTCTAAGCTAGAAGGTGTCTCGAAATGATCTTCCATATTTTCAATAGAATCTTCTTCATGATCTTGTGATGTCTCTTCCTTTTGCTCATTCAAGCAAGCTGATGCATTTTGCCCCTTGGTTTTCTTAAAATCAATAATTTTTTCCACAAGTTCGATAGAAAACAATTCGAATCCTTCCTTAAGTTGCTTGGTCATATCTTCAAATATTGTTTTCATAATTTTTATATGCTCCTCACCATCATATGAGGCTCCCTTTTCATCCCTAGTCATAGTTTCCTCAAAAAATTTGCCCTTCTTCTCCTACTTTTTTTTTTCCTCTTCAACAAAAGCACTTTTGGTTTCAATATATAATGGTGGTACCTGAATTCTTGTCCTCATGAATATTAGACCACATCAGGTGCCAAGATCATGCTCTGATACCACTGTAATGTCCCTTGTTAGGAATTTTATTAAAATGGCAATTTTCCACTTTTTTTCCCTAGTTAGACCTTTGACTAGTTTTGATCTCTAGGTCGCAAATTTGCCCCAAATGATCCCAAATCTCTTGAGAAGGTATATGAATGATATTAGAACATAAATATGTGTCTCAGGTATGTCTTTGGACCTTTAAAATACTTCTACAAATCCTCTTTCAATTCTGGTCAATGTAGGTAACTTTATTAGTGATTTCCCTTTGACTAGTATTGGTCTCTAGGTCACAAATTGACTCAAAATCCCTTCAAATATTCAAGGAAGGTGTATGAATGATATTAGTAATTGAATATTATGTTTAGGGATGAAATATGGCCACCAAAAGACCTCTGCAAACTCTCTTAAGATTCTGGACCAAGTATGCAATTTTACTAGTAATTTGGGGTTCAAACCCCCCTGGGGTAAGTACTGAAAATGGCTTCCCAAATGCCTCCAAAGCCACTCAAATTTATGAACAGAGGTATGTAATGTGTTAATTATGTTATTAATGTCTCATATGCACCATTAATGGTTTATTACAACTGTTCTCACCCTCTCCCATTCAACTGCAAAAATCCCCAATTCGACCCTTGGGGAAATGGCACTATTTCACCTCCCAATACAACTAAACTGAGTAAAAATGCTTCAAATGCTCAAGTACAGTACATGAAACTTGTATAAGACATCCATGGAAGTATATTGATCACAAATATATCAAATAATCATCCATTAATTCGAAATCATCAGCATTACATTGATTCACAACAAGGTAGTGGGGAAATGGCACCGTTCTTTCATTAAAATTGAGATTTATACATTTATACTTGGAATTTTGACCTGAAAATTTTTGGAGATGAAGAACAGAGTATTTAATTCATATTAAAAAATAAATGGGGCATTGTAAGCTCCCCCAAAGAGTACAATAGCTCACCAAAAACGCCCTCCCTCAAGGATCAAGAATATGCCATCAAAACTGTAAATGGTTGAAGGAGTGAGTTGCAATAGAAGAAACCATGAGCTGCCCTGTAGCTTACACCTACAAATAAATACTCCATTAAAGCTCCAAATGGAAGGTTTGAATGGCCTTTCCAATTACCAACCTGGATGGGAATCTTTCACCCTCGAAATTGGCTAAGGCAAGCAACTAGTCATCCACTAGCTCTCCCTCTTCACAAATGCAATTGAAAATTATACAAATGATCAAAATCCATTCTCATACTTCATTTCTACATTTTATAACCAACATTATCCTTCTAAGGGTCGAAATCCTCTCAATAGATTCAATAGATTTCCATTTAGGAAATATTCCACATTTGCCACTTGTCTCCTAGTTCCAACCTTCCATCTTCTCCGAAATTTGATTTTGAGTCTCTTTGGCTTCTCCAACTCCCAAATTCGCCTTCCTTGAGCCTATTTTTGGGGCTGACATGTCATAGTGGTCAGATGTCAGAGGTCAGGTCTGCAATTTGTCATAGTTGTCATAGATGCTCCATCATTGGTGTCATAGGGGCTAGGGAATCTAGCTCAAGTGTCCACAAACTTCCACTTTGACTCTTTATCTTCCATGGAGGTTACCAATCCTTCCCAATTCGACCTAATATGCTCAATGACATGTGTTATAACTTACCAACTCACCCAAGAGTGTTCACATTCCCATTAATTCGAATTTGCAAAAGAGAGATACCATGTATTATGAAAAATCAAGCTAGTGTGGGTCCCACATCCTCCATATGTCTCCAAAACCATTTGTCACCTAGGATTTCTCTTGAATTTCTTTATTCACTCTATTTATTAAATACTTGAACCCTTCTAATGTCTAAACATCATTTATTATCCCCCTTATTCCAAATCCCAAAGCTTCCACCCCAAACCTAGGAAATTAGTAATTTTCCTCCTTGGCAATTATTTAACCCTTAACATCAATTTTACAAACTCTAATGAATATGGCTAATGTGATTAGGCCATTGTGACCCAATTCCAAATTTGGGACATGACACACGTTTGCGAGGACCCCCTCACACTAGTTGAATATCTTTGGAGACAAACAGTCCTCCGCATAAAGCATCTGTGCCCTAGTGGCTAAATGAGGAGCTTGAATCCCCGCCATCCTCATAATGGTGAATAAAATGGCCCGCAATGGGCGCTCTCATACATATTTAATGCAAATATTCCCGCTAGATGCACGGGTGTTGGGACCACAATGCTGTCGGATCAAATCTTCCATGGTTCGATCACTCCCACGTGATCCAGTGAATGTCACATTGTCCTCCCTTCGGGACAAACCAGTCAGAAAATAGATGTCCTCGACATCTATGTGAAGCTCATGCTCACCAACCAGGAAGTACTGTTGGGTCGCATCCCAACATTGGAGCATAGGGTTTGGTAGTGGAAGTTGGGATCTCATCCCCTGAATGCGGAAGAACTTGAGGATCCCATAGTTCCTCAATGCTTCCACACAATGTGGATCGTTTGCAGCTTGTTCATCATCTAATTCATGTTCCCTTTCCCGCCATTCCAAAACCATTCTGGACGCTTGGAACCTGTCAACATGAGGTTTTTAACAATGTTAGGACTTGCTTCACCCACTGGAAGTCCTTCTTTTGAGTTCAGGGATGGATGTTGCCATCTCCACACCCCGTTTTTGCAAACAGGGCAATGTCGTCGTAGTCCATGTATACTCCATTTGCGACGACTCAGTCTCGTCGCAGTTCCCGAAAAGGAAAACTGCGATGAGCCGAGGGTGCAATAGCCTTTCCCAAATCAACCCAAAACCCCAAAAAATGACTAAAAATCAAAATTGTAAACCACTACGATTTTGCTGGCTGAAGTTTAGGGTTACCTGTTCCTGACGACAGGTGAAATGGCTGATCGTAGCTCCTGGAATCGACAAGTGAAGATCTGGCAGCAAATGGCACTATTCCTCCCAAATTTGGCAAATAGAACAATGGTGACTATATTTGGTTTTTATTTCTATTTATAAAACAAAATGGAATATTCCTTTTTTAAATATTTGATGCCGTTATGCTATTTTCTATAGTTTGGATCAGTTTTATTGTATTTGAACGTTCGGTTGACTATTTGACCTAGTTTCAGAGTGTGTAGGAGTTGTGAACTGCCTTTCTATGCCATTTTCATATTGGTACAGTCATCTCAAGTATGAACACCCCTTGTGCGCTTTTGTCGTTTACCCATTTTTTCATAGATTGCAATTAATGAGCTTACTCTTTGTTCTTTCTCGTGCTCTTGAAACTATGAGAATACGTTACCGAGTTACGATTTATCACTTTTCGGGCTCGTTAAACTCCTATGGAAAAGGAACCCCCTGGATTCTACCTTTAAGCTCTTTTCAGGCTCTCAAAAACACAAAAAGATTGCCACGCGAACTTGTCACGTTTACGCTTGTAAACGAATTTGAATGGTCATCTTCCTGGTGATAGTTTACCCCTTTTTCGGACTAGGGGGCACTAGTTACGAAAAAGGTATACTCCAGCCAATCATGACTGGAAGAGTCCTCTCCCACGTTGTTTTACCCTTTTTCGGGCGATGGGGCTAACTTTACGAAAAAAGACCGTTGGAGTCTTCTTTAGATCTTTTCAGACTCTCTAAACATGAAATGACGACTGAGTTTTCCTTCTATGGACCCATTAAACTCTTACATTGAAGGGCCCACCATGGGATGAACCCCTCCTATCCCAGGTTCAAAAAATATTTGGGATTAGACTCATCTATGAGATTAGCTATACTGAGCATCTGGTTACCCTCATCAAGATCGTAAAAAACACATGAGGCACTCATCGTTCATGATGGGGAAAAAGGAAAGTTTTTGTGTTACGTACCTTGTTAGTGGCAGTACGTAGTCATTCTTGAACATGGCACTCATCTGCATTTGCATACAGCACTTGGATCATCCGTTTGTCCTCGAGTTCCACTTACTTCCTGAGTCTTGTTACTCCTTTGGATCATTCAAAGAAAGCTTCCATCATAAGTCACGTTAGAAATTTGTGTCACACTTGTCATGTCAATACTGCCAAGTCATGCCATGCCCATGTTCAAGAAAACGTCCATCATTTATCATCTGTAGTCAGTACACCCGCCATCATGTCGGTCTACTTTGAGTCAGTCTTGCATATTATTGTACCATTCGATCTACTCTACACATCTTTTGTCGTGTTTCATGTCGATTGCTGGGAGACTCATCATTGCCCTCCTTCGACGGATTCATCCTTGTCGACTTCAACTCATCATCCGAGGATTAAATCTAGAAACCAATCAAGTACCTTGGCCCTGCATGCCTCAATGGCAGGTTACCTCGCTTCAACATGAGTTTACATCATTGACTCTTGATTGAAAGATTTCATCTTGCGTTCGACTTCAACTCACTTATTCATGCTTGATGATATGTACTGTGATACCTTGGGAATCATTGACATCAATGGTGATCTCCCTCGCGCTTGTTAACGGTTTACATCAATGACCGGTAATCAAGTGGTTTCTACCATGTTCGACATCAAGACATTTGTAATCACATGGATAGATTCGTATCATTGCGGGTTCAGCTTGAAGACCATGGGGATTCATGTTTTACCCAGGTTGCAATGGAGTTTGTATTGAGTTATATCACACGGATCCACATTTGTATTGGTCATGGCTGTGTTATCATCTCATCATGGATCTACGCTTGTGTCTAGTAGCCATGCTTGTGTTCAGTCGGTCATTACTACCATGGATCTGCAGTGTATTGGTCAGCAACCATGTTGTACTTCATATGAGATTGTCAGTTCAGATTCAGTTGTACTACAACAGTGTCCTTCATCCGACAAGTCTATTGCCATTTCTTCTATCAAAGCACTTCACTTGTCTATCTTCAACAACTTCATGCTTTGGTGGGCATTCTGTTACACCCAAAATCTACCCATCATGAGATTCAGTGTACACACCCCTGAATATATCTTGATTGAGTAATTAACCTGGGAGGATTTGTACCAAGTTGTACCATGTTTTGAGAGGTCATCGCAAGTTGCACTCATGCAACATGCGACATCGTAGCTTGCTTCATTACAGGGTGTGATGAAGTCAGTTAATGGGAAAAAATAGCTTCTTCAAGCTTCTTCTCGAAACTTGCGGACTTGGGGCCCTATCCCTGACCTCTAGGGGAGTTGGTACTCGATTCCTAACATATTGGGAGGATCCCCTATCTCTCTCCTACCATATCTCAACCTATCCTATCCATACATTATCCACTTAGTCCTATATAAGAAAATCTCTACCCCTCTCTAAAGGGAGGAAGTCTATGATGTCTACATGCTGGTGAAATCACTCTTGAGAGATCTCTACTCATCCTCAAGAGACTCAAGCTTCCTTAGGAGGAAATGGAAAATGGCTTTGTTGGAGAAGAGCTGCAGCATTAATCCTTGGTTGTAGTTCTATATCTCTGCTATGTACTGCCCTATTTTTACAGTAATACAAATGCTTTCCACCAATATTGTTCATGTGTGTAATGATATTGAGTAGTCTACCTGCTTAACTGTTCACTTAGATCTCTTATTGTATAGATGCCCTTTACTTGTTTCTCTTGTTTCTTGTCTTGACGGGTCTTGCGGCTTTGATCTGGCGACCGTGAGACATGGAGCAGCATTCAGGAGAAAGGACTGTGAAGTGAAAGGTAAGACATCTAGTACTCGATCCTTAAGTAGATCTAGGAAATGCATTTGTAGCATATCTCATTTGTTCTAGACTCACATTGAGCTAGGGAGATCAAGCCTTGAGTCCGCTCTCGGTAGATTGTCCGATAAACAATTGGCTCAAAGAATTCTTCCATAATAGCAATGGAAACAACCAGCTTCTCATTGCATTCAGCCACCAGTGCAAGCCTTTGCATTAGATCATGCCTTTTGATCTTCATCTATGGACTTCAGAAGCATCCATGAAAACCCTCCTTCAATACAATTTGAAATTGCTAGGAGCTGATGCAAAACTACATAAACCCTCTCACAATCCAACATACTCGTGGATGTTGAGAATGTTAACTCATATTCATGCATCCGGGGCACCAGAACCAAGAGGTGACCATGAAGCAGAGAAGTCTACCTACACAAAAAACCTAACCTCGACAAGCTGTCAGGGTGCATGAATTTGAATGATAAGATGTGCTGCTAGCTTGTGTTAAACATAGGCAATACATAACTTTTTCATTTGCTATGAAAAGACTTCAATCTATAGGAGCTTAAGTTTTAAAACTTATATATTTGTAAATGCAAAAAAGATATTTTGAAATGAAATCAAAGCATGCAGCCCAAATTTTAGGAAAATGAGAAAATCAATCATAGGATAAAAAGTCTAAGGTAAACAATAGGCCTAGGAAAACTAGCTGACAGACCTAGGACAAACACTAGCTCCATCTGGGGGATGGAATTTCCCTACGATTTCCCAAGAACTGTAGACCAAGTACCTTTATTTATGTCAACTACTACTAATCCATTGGGCTATGGAGTCATTTACCGAATCTCTGTAACTTTTTCAAACTCTGAACACATACCTCTGAAATGTAAAATACTGCTGCAAGCCAACGCATTGAAAAGAATCTACATGCTCGTATGGTGAGTTTATTCTTCTTCCTACTCCTACTTCTAACCAGTAGAAACAACCCGATCAAGTGTAATCATACTTCCAGTGAAGCCATGATAGCATCCAACTGATTGTAACAACTTCTTGCAGGTAGATAGAAATCAAAGAAGATTTTAACATCTGAAACATAAATTTAATTTGCAAAACGTATTCTACTTTGATTCCAAATTCTAGAAGGTTAAAACATTTTGAGAACCATGACTTCATGTAAATAACCATTGGGTCCTTCCAATTGCGCTGCATTTCTAGCTGATATGGAAAGCCATATTGTTCCTCTATAATGGACTGAATGTCTTGATGAACCGGCTGAAACTTTTCTACCACATCACTCATATCTGAATCTTGCTTTTCAAGATCATCATCGTATTTATCAAAAAATAGAGCAGCCTGATAAAATTCCAATGATGATGCTGAAGGTCCATGTTTTTCTTCATTCATTAAATCTTGAAAAGCCTTTTGTAAAATCATATCATCATGAAAAAAACTAAAGTCATTTGAACCAAATGCTTCTACAATAATTCCTTCAGTACAAGGCTGATCTTCATAAATATTTGGAGCAGGGGATACGCCTGACATAATATCATTTGCATCTACAACATAATTGTCAACACCCTGAGCATCACAACAATCCTGAAAGTTTCTATATTGAATAGAAGAATCAACACATACTTTGAGATGGTTCTGCAAACCTTCAACAACAGTGTGATTTTCAATGTTTTCTTCAATAGAGGATTGAGCTTCACAAGTTTTTTCTGTCTTGAATCCTAAAAACTGTCAAATGTCTCCTGGACTTCTTTTTCTTGAAATATTTCTTCATGAATTTCATCAGTAAGGCTATATTGATCATCATTTGTTATACCTCCATGTTTCACAGTGTCGCATCTCCATCACAAAACGAGTTGACGACACTTTTCCTACTATTTTAAACCATCCAGAAGAGACAGATGATGAGTCAACCTTGAAGGTGAATCTACCCTGACAAGTTCTGACCCACTTTCCCTACTGTTTTAAACCATCCAGAAGAGACAGATGATGAGTCAACCTTGAAGGTGAATCTATCCTGACAAGTTCTGACCCACTTTCCCTACTGTTTTAAACCATCCAGAAGAGACAGATGATGAGTCAACCTTGAAGGTGAATCTACCCTGACAAGTTCTGACCCACCTAAGACTTTATCTACACACACTACCGCGCCTTGCTCATTTATCAAAACGCGGTACTACACACTACCGCGCTATGCTTTTTCCCCAAAACGCGGCAGTACCGCGTTGTGCTAAGACTGCAGAGCGCGGTACCCTTTTATTAGCCTTTTCCCCTTGGCTTGTGGGATTTTGGATTTTCGAAGATAATGGAAGATTGGGGTCCCTGATTCGATCTCAACTCATTTCCTTTGATTAGAAACCCTGATCCACTTATCTCTCCCTAGATCCACCCATCTCTCTTGTTGGTCAACCTCACCATTCACTATAAAAGAGAGGCTTTCCATTGGGAAAGGGGGGAGGACTCTTGAGAGTACCAAACTTATGGTCTTGCACCATTGTGGAGATAGCTAGAGGAGAAGACACTTGGAGCTAGAGGATTGGCTTGGACATCAAGCACCTTTTGTAAGTATTATTCAAGTTGTAATAAGATAACTTGTCTTGTCTTTCCCATTTCATGTGTATTGTTTAAATCTTTAACATGGAATGTATCTAATTCAGATTTGAATCTAACATTTACATTCAAGGTATTTGGAAGCTGGTATGTTTGTTCTTTGATTGGTCTTAACAGGTTCTACATCGGAGCACTTGGATCAAAAAGCTGGAAGTGGGACAAACGTCGAATCGAAAGGTATGTCGTATCTCTCATTTGTTTCTGAATGCATATGATCTTGCTGTAAAAGTTAATTTAGGAATCTCAAGGTAGCATTTGTTTTGACTTGTTTCTTGCTTTAGAGTTAGTTGAGAATCTACTTTAAAGTTAAGGGAGTTTTGACTTATCCGTAGGGCAGAATTCCGCATAACAAGAATGGTGACTCCGCTGGGTTTGATTACTGCTTGATTGATTCAGTTCACTGTCATTTATCTTTTGATTGTGAGTTTTTGTTGCACTTCAAACCAGTTTGAATCTTGGTCCTTTTTGACATTTATTCACCCCTCCTCACTGTATTATTCTCCCTGTTTGATCACTGAGTCCCCTGGGTCAGCAACAACCCTGAAAATTTCATTTTCTTTTCTCAAGTTGTGCTTTTTCCTTACCTTGTCACAGTACCGCGCCCCCTGAACTGCCTCCAACGCGGTAGTACCGCGTTCTCTTCCTTAGTACCAGAGCGGTACTGTCACAGTGCCGCGCTCCAGTCAGACCTTTACCCGCAGTAGTGTCTGCAAGTTTTTAAATTTTTTATCTTCGCTTGGTTTCCTGAGTCTCTCTCTGCCTTAGGTAGTATCTACTGTTGCCTGTTAGCATCCTGGTCAATTTCCAGTCTGCATGGTGTGCTTATTACCCAGTTTGTGAGCTTGATTGTTGATTGAATTAGTGGCATTTTTGAAATATTGGTCATTTTTCCAGTTTGATTGCATTCACTTGATTTTTTCACCATAACCAACTCAATACCACTGTTCTCTATTACTGAACCCTGTAGCTTTTACAGTCATATTATTTCTATCATTTTCAGTAATCAAAAAGTTATCATTTGAGAGCAATTTTGTTGTTTAAATTGAAAAAAAGTCTAGTAGTATTTTGCATAGGGAAATGCACCATTGATTTTGCCACAGAAATTCTCATTGTAGAAGCATTGTAGATTGTAGAATCAGTACATTGAAAAGAGTGTTTACTTCAGTTTGGCTTTGTTTATAAATCAAAAAGAAAAAATCTCTTGCTTTGATGTTTGCTTGTGAAAAATTTCATGCATATTTGATCGAAGGACTCTCTCCCTTCCTTAGCTAGATTTCATCGAAGACAAAGGCTTATTTTTGATTCATTCTCATTTGCATGGTTTGAGTCGTCATAACACCATCAAGTTTCACGTCCACTACCTGATTGAGTAAGACAGCCACTAAAATTAATCACCCTAATTAAACCAACTTTAACCTCACTTGAGGAAATCAAAAGAATTTGGTAGTTAGGTAGGACACCGGGGATAGGCATCAAAATAATTCCCCCTTGTCATTTTCATCTGAGACATAGTCGTTGTCTTTAGGGAACTAAAATCCTCTAGTACTTATTGACACGGTCACAGCTAGTTTGTGGAGGGGCCTCCTGACTGTTTTTAACTTTCAGGGGTTAAACAGCCGCGAGATTGAGAACCGGACGGACTCTGTGGAATACCGCACTCCACTTAGCCCTAAGGCAACATCGATCGCTGTCTTCTTCGGAAGGCTGAAGTGCCCAAAAACTTTTTCGATGTGTCATGAACGAGGTAGCTTAGTATCTATTCTACTAGGGCTCTTTTACCCAGGATCCCTTTCGGTAGAGGGATATCCTTCTTATATTGGTCTCTCATGTTGTATTGTTCGACTTGGATTTCATCACCTTGCGAAGGATACAGCCTGTTGAGGTCTCCAGCTCTTAGTTAGGAGTTTGCTTGGTATCTCATCTTAGTAGAGGGTCATTTTTCTTTATAGGGACTGCTTGTTGGCATTCTGGCCATTTTTCTTGATCAGCTTGCTTATTGAGACACCGGTCTCAGTATAGATTTTAGAGCTTACTTTTTTGGCCTGTGAGCCTTGCTTTTTCTAGCTCCTCTTCTGCACACTCGGCTGCATTAGAGTTTTTGAGTTCTTTGTTTACGATACTACCCCTGATTTTCATTTTCCTGTCATCATGTTAGATCAACCACGAAGATCATGAAGACAACAGGGCCTAAGCCCTCCACCACCACCACCACCACGGACTTCTGGTCCGCCTGCATCACGCATTCCTGCTCCTCCTGGCCACGGTGCTGGTCGAGGAAACATTCCACCACTGATACGTACAACGGCTTCAGTTCCACCCGTAACTGCCACTCACAGCACAGTCTCAGAATCTATTGCAACTTCTGCAACCATTAGCATATCTGAGACCTCCACTGTCACTTCACCCACTGTCATTCCAGATTTATCTGTCACAGTGGACACAGTTACCGCAACTGAACCTAGTACAACCCAAATTACTAGACCCGAGGTCATCCTTCTACCAGATGTCAGCACTTCCCGTCCATCAGACACTTTTCATAATGATACAGACAGATCTGTTGGCACCACAGAAGGGTCCGACCAGGACATACCTGGCTTGATTTCAGTCCCAGGAGGGTACATTGAAATCGTTGAAGATACTCGACTTCCTGACACACCCTTTGAACCTCATTATGGTTTCATCACTTCCCAGGCGGACCTTCCGCCTGTTATCACTACGTCACCCAGTGTTCACCCGCAGGAAACGAGTTCTTCTAGCAACGTACCTCATACTATATATCTACCCAACCTCCCTCCGGGACACGAAATCATGGCTTCCATCCAGTCTAGTATGGTTAGTCTAGCGAACTCCCCATTAGCATCGGCACGGTTTAGACGCAGCACAGAGCAAATGCTCTCGTCAGCTTCTAGATACCCCCCTGTTACTCGTCCTTCTGACTATAGGGATCCCAACATCCCGTCCAGCACAGAGTTTCGTCACTCCTTTGCAGACGGCGCCGGACCTTCGGACGTTACCATACCTAGGTTCCTGCCGGATCCCCAAAACCTTTTCCAGGACATGAACTCGGACCCAGTTTTCGAGGGTCCTCCTACCATTGAACACGTTATGGACGATGCCGATACCCCTGGACTAAATTCCCCGCATTTGTTGTCATCACCTATCTTTGGTGCACATTCTATGAGGGATAACCCAGTTTTTTCCTCTTCCTCACCTATTCGATATGGACGACCCCCTCCACAAATCGGTACCTTTGGTGCCGTTGGCCAATCCACATTATCATATTTTACCAGCGGCGGAAGAACGCTTAGTCACACTGCTGGATCTTTCGGTTGGACCGGAGGATCACCTTCGGCCACTATTTATACTATTTTAGGAGGTGGACAACCGACTACAGTGGTCCCCAACTCTAACTACCAAATTCCCCCTGGTGGGCCATCAACCCAACCAGTTGGTGGACAACCTTTTGTTGGGAACCCTGTTCCAAGTCAACAACCTCCAACTGGTGGGCCATCAACCCAACCAGTTGGAGGACAACCTTTTGCTGGGAACCCCGTTCCCAGTCAACAGCCTCCTCATATAGGGCCATCCAACCTACCTGTTGGCGGACAAACTATTGGCTCGATCCAACAAGCTGCCCAACCAGCAGCGTCTACTCAGTTCGGTATGTACAATCCACCTGGCAGTGGGCAACCTTATTCCGGTGTTCCAACCGGGCCTTACTCTCAACAACCCCGACTAGGCATGCTTCCTTCTTGGGATCCTCAAATCCCACAGAGTGGGGGGTACTCACTTTTTGGAAACTGGAACCAAGCTGGGGGGCAATCTCAGATTTCCCCCAACTTGAATTCTGGCTTCCCTTACCCTTCAGCTGCTACAACTCCATGGAACCCATCACTTTAATTCCCACTCGCACCTCAAGCAGGAACGAGCCTTCCATGGACACCACCGTCACAGCCACCCCCCAATCCTGCTATGGGAAATCCTCCACTTACACAGTATAGTGGCAACATCCCTGGAACACAACAATTCCAAGGAACTTTTCCCCAACAAGGAACAGCAACCATTCCTGGGTATCAACAACCCCAGGGTACCATACCCACTCAGCAGAACACTTACCAACTGGTTGCCTACAATCAACCGGTTAACCGGATGGCTTACTATCCGTAGAACTTCCAGCAGTATCCCGTGGGAAACTCATATGGGTATAACACACAGCAGTATGCTATGCAGGACCCTCCAGGGTTCTCTGCACCACATGGTTATTACTCATACCCGCAGACCAACCGTCAACTTCCCTTTTTGGCCACACTTGACTTACCTGATTTGTCTAGGCTTATCAACGATCCTATATGGCATGAACCTCATTGGCCACCTATTCTAGCCAAACTACCATTGGACATTCCCAAGTTCGATGCTAAGCCCGGGGAAGACCCCAAGAACCACGTGATGACCTTCCATCTTTGGTGTTCATCCAACTCCTTGATGGATGATTCCATCCGACTTCGGCTCGTCCAACGCACACTTACCGGAACGACAGCAAAATGGTACATTGAGCTGCCACAACACTCTTTTCGTGATTTCAACACTTTGGCTATGCAGTTTCTGACACATTTCTAGCTCCCCATCCGGTATGAGACTGGAACAGAACTGCTAACTTCACTGCGTCAAACCACTTCTACACATATTTCGGATCACATCCATGAGTGGCGAAGACACCGTAGGTTAATTAAGGAACCTATTCCGGATCAGCTACTTGCTGATTGGTTCACAAAATCCTTTTTTCCTCCCATAGCCAGAGACATCGCTATGCGCGGGCCGGTTACAGAAGAACAAGCCATCTCGGCAGCACAGTACATGGATTTAGTATATACTCAATCCGGTACTTTACGTGAACTTCTTCCACATGCCTCCCGCGTTCACACTGATCCAACAAAGCCTACTACTGATCCACCCATTGATGGTATTGTTGGTTCAGTCAAGGCTCAGCTTGCTACCAACTCGACGGGACAACAAGCTTCTGCTTCCCCCGCTTTTACCCAGGCCGCTTCAAAAGCTTCCACCTCTCCTGCTGTCTCCTTCGAAGTGAACGCAGTTCAATCTACGTCACAACCATCCAGAGGAAAGAAGAAAAACAATCGTGGCAAACCCAAGAAGAACCAGCAGGAGAACCCCAAGCCACAACCTACCCAGAATGACCAGAAACCACGTCGGAAAGCTAAGTTTCCCTGCTTGATTTGTCAAGATGATCATTATACACGTGACTGTCCCTACAAGGACGAGGTCAACAAGTTCGTTAAAGGATCCTCTCGCCCGGCAGTGTTAACTAACCCTTTCCCACAACAGCAACAGCAGATGGTTGCCCAAGAAACCCCACAAGGGGGCAACCCGACCAATCCCACCCCCGGAGAGACGTCCACAAACCGCAAAATCCTAATGACAAGTAATGAGGAGATTAATATCACCACTCGTTCAAAGACGTATGACAACCCCCCAAGTTCAAACAAACAATCGGAGATAGCCAAAGGCAAATCTCTGGTTGAAGATCCGATTCCTATTCCCCCTCCTACCGGTCATCTCCATATCGAGAGACCACTGACGGACACAGTGCTACGCCCACCCAAGGGCACTATTCGAAAGGCGACATTCAATCCTAATGCGCGAGCTGCCCAAAACTACAACATTGTTGAGGATTTGGCTCAAGCACCTTGCGCCATGTCGACTCTCGAGGTTCTCCAACACTGCCCCATGCAGCGTAGAACCCTAGTTTTAGCACTGGGGGCAATGGACCCAGATACTTCAAACTCCATCATGTTTAACTTGGAGCACGCTAAACCTAGGATTTCTCACCAGTTAGCCTTCCAGGTGCATACAAAAATCCGTGGAAATGTCATCCATAGCACTGTGTTAGATGAGGGTGCTTCCACGTCGATTATGTCTTTGAACTGCTGGAGAGCCTTAGGCTCACCCGAGGTCACAACTTCTCCTACTACTCTCAGGGCGTTTGATGGACATGGTTTTCAACCATATGGACTCATTCCCTCAATCGGTGTTGAACTGGGGGGCAAAACAGTATCCGTACACATTGAAGTCGTAGATGCACCTTTGGATTACAATATCCTACTTGGTCGGAACTAGTTCTATGCCATGACCGCCATAGCATCTACAGTCTTCCGGATTGTACAATTTCCTCATGAAAGGAAAATTGTCACTATTGATCAACTGGATTACTGTATCCCAGACTCCCATCCGAACTCCGCCAATACCGTCCCGTTATTGGATCAACCTCGGTACCAGTTCCAAGATATAGGTGTTGGTCTCATGAAGGATTCTTCCCTCATTGGAGTTTTTCCAGAGCTGGGAACCCATCTTCAACCAGTCAACATGATTTCATTGCATGTCACCCCTTCCGATGATTCATGGGTGATTCCGAGTCCCACTCAGATTCAAGGCTATGGCAATTCCATGCCTTTGAACAGAAACCTTGCAGCATATGATGCGATCCAATCAGCCACAGATTGGGTCGACTGTTCTACTGATCACACCGTGGCACAGCTCTCGGCTGAAACTCATCCACACCCACCATTTTTTGATCCTCTCAACTTGATTTTTCCCACTGATGAATCAATCATGGAGGTTATGTGCGGTGATGAGCCACCATGGGGAGATTTTCATCATCGATCTTCATTCCCCACCATTCAGTCACTTGAGCCTGATACCAAATCCAACACTTCACTTGGGATGGTTCAAACCAAGTTCCCCACTTCCCTCGACGAGGTATTTTCCGAAGGAAACTTGGCCAATCTTATGGAAACCACTCCCATCGATATTTCAGTGAAGCCTGGTATCGTGGAAAATGTACACATTGGCAAAACATGTACTCCCCTCGAAACGGAGTTCTATAGTGCCTACTTTAAAACTTTCCGCGATGTTTTTTCTTGGAGTTATGAAGAGATGCCAGGAATTGACCCCTCGATCGTGGTCCACGAAATTCTAACTTTCCCTGGCACCCGACCTGTTCGGCAAAAGCTTCGACCCGTCCATCCTCGTAAGGCAACCGCCATTAAAGTAGAAGTTGAAAAACTTTTGCATGCTGGTTTTATCTATCCTGTCCCATTGACAGAATGGGTATCCAACATCGTTCCCGTAGCCAAGAAACAGGGAACGATTAGAGTCTGTGTTGATTACCGTGATTTGAACAAGGCTTGTCCCAAGGACAACTACCCAACTCCGTTTATCGACCAGATCATCGATAACTGTGCCGGAAGTGTTATCTTTTCATTTATGGATGGCTTATCTGGCTATAATCAGATCGATATCCTTCCATCCGACTAGCACAAAACGGCCTTTATCTGCCCTTGGGGGATCTTTGCATATCGAAAGTTACCTTTTGGCCTGAAAAATGCCGGGGCAACTTTCCACCGGGCGATGTCCTATGCATTTCATGACATCAAACATATTGTAGAGCCATATCTTGATGATCTTCCCGCTCATTCTCGGACTCGGGAAGACCATCCAGACCACTTGAGTGCCATTTTCGAAAGGTGCCGGTGCTATAATATACGTTTGAACCCGCATAAGTGCGTTTTTTGTGTAGAATCCGGAAAACTGTTGGGCTTCATAGTCTCCAAAGGCGGGATACGTTTAGATCCTGCAAAGGTAGCATCTATTTTAGCCCTACCTTCACCTACCAATATTCCAGAACTTCAATGTTTGCAAGGGCATGCAAACTTTCTACGCCGTTTTATCTGCAATCTGTCCGAGATAACAAAAGGCTACATGTAGCTTCTCAAGAAGAATGTTCCCTTTATTTGGGATGACGAAGCCCAACGCTCCTTTGAAAATTTAAAGGTAGCCTTAACCAAAGATCCTGTGATTCAACCCCCCGATTACACACGGGACTACATTCTGTATCTCGCAGCCTCGACTTCCACCATTGGTATGGTGCTAGTCCAGGAAGACCAAAACGGTATAGAACATGTGGTATACTATCTCAGTAAGAGTCTTCTTGACTCCGAATCTCGATATTCACATGTTGAAAAGCTGGCTCTGGCAACAGTATTTGCTGTCCAGAGATTTCGTCACTACATCTTACTCCGTCGGACCACTGTTATAGCCGACTTCAACCCAATGTATTACATCCTCACACGTCAAGTGCTTGGGGGCAAATACTCTCGTTGGATTGTCATCCTTCAGGAGTTTGACTTGGAGTTTGTCAAGGCTAAGTCCAAGAAGTCTTTGGTCTTCGCGGAATTAATTTGTAACTTGCCCTGTGCTACTGAGCAACCTGAGCCCATTGATTCTCTTCCTGATGAATCATTGTTCCTCATTAGCACGTCTGATCCGTGGTATGGGGATATTTTGTTATATCTCCAAACCCAACACTTCTGTCCTGACCTCACTCGCGACGAACGGCGACGCATCCGACATCACGCAAAATACTACCTCATAGTCAACGATACTCTTTATCAACGTGGTGTCGACACCGTCCTTCGACGCTGTTTGACCTTAAATGAGGCAGAACGCGTTCTCAATGACTGCCACGCCGGAGCATGTGGTGGTCATCTCTCTGGGATGGCTACGGCCCAGAAAATACTACGAGCAGGATACTTCTGGCCCTCAATTTTCAAAGACTGCATTGAAACAGTCAAGAAGTGTCCGCCATGTCAATTCTTTCATAGCAAAACACGCTCGCATCCTGCTCCACTCCATCCTGTCATTTCCGTCGGCCCCTTTTCCAAATGGGGCATCGATTTCATGCACTGTAAGCCCACTTCAGCCGGGGGGCATAGCTATGTCATAGTAGCTGTCGACTATTTTACAAAATGGGCTGAAGCAATGCCTACATATGCTGAGGACGGCAAAACAATAGCGCAGTTCATATTCAATCATATTATAGCTAGATTCGGTGTCCCACAGTCTATTGTGACCGATCATGGTTCCCATTTCAGGAACCATATGATCGAAGAACTAAGTGCCAAACTGGGTTTTCGCCATGAAAACTCAACCCCGTATTACCCACAAGCTAATGGCCAAGTTGAAGCCATTAATAAAGTCCTGAAACGAATGATTCAGCGCATTGTGGGTACCCAGAAATCCAATTGGCACTCAGCTCTATTCTCAGCACTGTGGGCATACCGAACCTCAGTGAAAAGTGCTACTGGGTTTACACCATTTCAACTGGTGTACGGCCTAGAAGCCATTCTCCCGATTGAATGTGAAATTCCATCACTCAAGATAGCCATAGAGCTACTTCCACACACTACTTCCGAAGAGGAACGGTTTCTATACCTAGCTAAGCTAGATGAAACCCGCCGCGACGCTGCTTTGGCTAATGAAGCTCACAAAAAACGTGTCAAAGCTCAATACGACAAATCCATTCAACCTCGGATCTTCAATGAGGGTGACCTCGTACTTACATATGATCAGATGCATGATAAGCTTGGAAAAGGTAAACTTGAATCTATGTGGTACGGTCCCTTCATTGTAAAACGTGTCTTAGAAAAAGGAGCCTATGAACTAATCGATTGTGATGGTACGCCATTGGCACGGCCCCGCAACAGGCTATACCTCAAACGTTTCTACGCGTGAGGTTACCCTACGCGGGTTACTTGTTGTACATAATGTACTTAGTTTGCTTTTGCTTTCTTTTTGGTGTGCGCGTGGACCTCATGTATCCACTCTTACTTTGACTCGTAACTTTATGCACAGATGTCTGCCTACTTTGGATTCGCCGACGGTGCAAGCCGACATACCTGAAATCTCGCTTCCACAGCATGGGTAATCTATTCCCCCACTGGCGAGTTGATTTCTTCAGGAGCCAATTGTTTAGGTCCTGCAACCAACAATATCGCGGAGTACCATACAGTCATTGGTCTCTTGACGGAGGTTACTTCACTCGGGATTGACTCCTTATCAGTATTTTTAGACTCCCAACTCGTGGTTTCTCATCTAAACCGTGTTTACATAGTTCACGATCCTACACTACTTCGTTTATTTCGGAGAGTACGCCTCTTGGAACGATCATTTAATTTTATCACATATCAACACATACCGAGAGAATTCAATTGTATTGCTGATTCATTGGCTAATTACATTTTGGATTGGCATCTTGCCCACACATAAACACATCATAAAAAATAAAATGCACAAGTCATTGTAAATATTTAGATCATAAATAGGTCCATATCACTGTATATAAGAGTGTTTTTTCAAAAATACATAAAGTTTGTGTCAAAGACAAAATTGGGGATCAAATCCCATATACAAAATTTGGCCCTCAAAGCCTACATATCGTGTACATGCCGCAAAAAGATCAAAAGACCATCTATGGAGATCTAGGAGGCCTATCATGTCCCTCATCGGACTCCTCCCGCTGCTGGTGGTAACATACTACAGCTCGAACCACCTTGCGAAGAAGTCGACTGATACGACCAGGCACACCTACAGTATGCCGCTGGAGGTGGTAAGGGATGTCATCCATCCTCATAGCAGGGATACCATGAGTCAATCCCTACAAGTTCCTCTCAATGTCCCGAACACCTCCTGCCTCGTCTTCATCCTCCTCCTCGTCAGGAACAGCTTGACGGTCAACACCACCACGACGTAGTGGCGGGTACGCAGCGGGTCTCTGTGGTCCACGGTCTGCAACATGCATGCGAACATACATTAGACATCTTTTACACATTCTAAAAAAGTAATAAAAATTAAATATTCAAAAAGGAAAAAATACATATCCATGAAGGTCATACCAGAGTCGTCCCAGTCATCATCCTCTAGCAGTGCCAAGTCGATGTCCTCACAAAAATCTACCCCTGAGTAGGGATAGTCATCAATCATAACTATCTGCTCCTCTAGCCAGGAGAAGAAGTCCTCACCAAAGGCTAGCCGCTGAGGTCCCCCGAGACGTCCAGTGTAGTCACTCCATCGAGCCATCCATGGCTCGGTAGGTGGACGAGGGCGCATAGATATCTGTGGACGCAGTAATGGCACCCTCGCCAGAAAGAAGGTGACCAGGATGCTCCCATAGCCGAATTGGGAGTTCTTTCCAACCCTACACTTGTGCACTTGTTCTTTCAGATTGGACAACACTGCCTCACACTAGTTAAATACTATTCCTCCCATACACTCTGCTGCGAGGTTCACTTGTGTGCGAGATGCTTGATGTGGACTCACGCTTCCTGCTGCATGCGTGATAGTGAACAGTACAGTTTTTATAGGAAGTTCTATGACCTCCTTTATGGCCACCTTCCCACTTTTCTTACTTGAACCCTGATGGCAATACCGAGCAATCAAGTCATCTGTACTTGATTCTGAAGCTGAGTATCCGGTAAAGTTCACCCGGGCCCCTCTTTTCGAGAGACCCGTAAGGAAGTAAATATCCTCGAGTTGGATTTCGAGAACATGCTCTCCCTCTCGGAAAGCTCGAATGTCAGGGTCCCACAACTGAATGAGATGAGTGAGAAGCTTGGGTTGCTGGCGGATCCCTTTGGTTTTAAAGAACTTTAGCAAACCACATTCTCGCAATGCAGTCACGGTTGGTAAGTCATTTTCAGCTGCAAAATCATCCGCTTCGTGCTCTCTTTCTTTCCAGCTTACCATTTTGCTCCGAACAAGTTGCAAACTCCTGCAAAAGATCAAACAAAGCAGTTAGTAACTATTTAGCAACTTAGTTCCAGCAGAAAATTGGAGAAAATTTGATTTTTTGAACTAAAAATTCGCCTTTGCCGCACCTGAGGCACATTCTACCGTGCGGCAGTCCACACTACCGCGCCTCGGTTTGGAGATCTAGCGCGGTACTGTTAGACAGTACCGCGTTTTTTGATAGAGCCCCCACGCGGTAGTGTGAAGGGTGATTCTTGCCCAAAAGGGCTCGCTCAAAAATCAAATTTTTCCTGGTGAAAGCAAAAATTTCTTACATAAAATGAAAGAGGGGCTCAAGAACTCTTACCTGGCACAGACGGCTGTCGAAATGGTGTCCTAGAACTCTCGGTATGGATCCTTGAAATCTTGCTCCTAAATAGGTGAAAATTTCTCCTTTGGGTAAAAAACACAAATGAATAGTAATTTCTATTTTTAACTATTCCTTATATAGCATTTTCAAATATTTTTTTTTTAATTATTATTTTAAATAGTTAAAATAAACCCTTGTTCACATTGCTAATGTCCAGTTTTTGAGCATTTATTGACAGGATCCTCGGTAAAAATGCGATACATTCACACTGGTGTTTATTCATGATTTGACCTTCATTTTGAGCATACTTTATCTTTTTCGTGCTCTGGATTTAAAACTTGAAAAAGATTCCAAGCGCTTTTACACCTGTGTCGTGCTTGTCAAACTCAAGAAAATGGTGTCGAGTACGGTCAGCTTTACTCATGCTCGTTAAACGATGAGGAAAGTATTATCCTGGTTGTATTTTATTCTTTTTTCGGACCAGAATAATCAAAAATTACGAAAAAGACCATAGGAGTCCATAGTTAAGCTCTTTTTAGACTCCCTAAAATTGAAAATATTGCCAAGTGATCTTGACTCTTTCACGCTTGTAAAAGTATTTGAAAAGTCGTCTATTCGGTGATAGGTTACCCCTTTTTCGGCCCGTCTAGACTATTTACGAGAAAGGTATACCTCAGTCAATCTTGGCTGGGAGAGTTCTCTCGGGAATTGTTTTACACTTTTTTGGGATCGAGGGACTAAATTTTATGAAAAATTACATTATGGAGCTTCCTTTAAGTTTTTCAGGCTCTCTAAATATGAAAAACTACCGAGTTTTCCTTCCTTGGACTCGTTAAAATGTTAACATCGAAGGACCCACTTTGGGACGAACCCCTCCTTTCTCAGGTTCGTAAAACATGTGAGATTGGACTCATCCATGAGATGAGCTACACCGAGCATCTGTTATCCTCTTCAAGCTCGCAAAACAAGAAAGAGGTACTCGTCCATCATGTCGGGGAAATATGGGGGGATAAGTCAAGTTTATTTATGGCAGCTTGTCAGTCTTTACCTTTGAACATGGCATGTGTCCATCTCTTGTTTATATTTGGGTATCCATTTTTCATTGAGTTATGGTCATCATCATGAGTCGTCTCCCTGGCCACGAGTCCACTCATCCGGTGTCTATCCTCTATCTATCGATAATCCCTGCTGCCAAGTCCTGTTACATGCCATTATATGTTCAAAGGGTTGCATTGTTTCAAGTCGTTCATTGTGTCAAGCCTCCACTGTGTCAGTACATACTCCATTGTTTCATCATCTTATCGTCTGTGCCGATCTCGTGTCGATGATGTGGGAATCATTATGGCCCACCTTCGACGAGTCTATTCCTGTCGACACCAAATCACTATCCGGGAATTAGACTTAGAGATCAACCACTAGTACCTTGGTACCTGCATTCCTTAATGGCAGGTTTCCTTGTGTTTGACAGTAGGTTCACATCATTGACCTCTGATCAAGCGATCTCTCGGATGATCGACATCAACTCATTTATTCGCATTTCGTTGAGATGTACTATTGATACCTTGGGAATCATCGTCATCATTGGTGATCTCCCTCACATTTGTTAACGGTTCACATCATTGACCGGTAATCAAATGGTTTCTACCATGTTCGACTTCAACACCTTGTAATCACATGGCTAGATTCGTATCTTTTGCGATCAGGTAGAAGACCCTGGGCACACCTCTACATTTTGATTGCGTCTAGGTTGTGATGGAGATGTCATTTGTATTGTCACACAGATCCACTTATTGTATTGGTCGTGGCTGTGTCATTATTGTCTCATGGATCTACGATTGTTCATAGTAGCCATGATCTGTCCACAGTCTACATCATCTCAGTACTCATGGATCTGCAATGTATTGATCGGCAGCTATGCTTTGAGTCATCTGTTTCCGGGCATGGGGATGCCCGCCTCGGTGGTATATCTAACACTTTGTTTCTGTTTCAGCTCAGTGTCGCTCTCCTCGATGCTATCTCTGCACACTCTATTCGTAAAGTCTTTCGGCCATCAGTCCCTTCTGACCTCACACTTTAGGGGGCATCTGTTATACCTCCATGTTTCACAGTGTCGCATCTCCATCACAAAACGAGTTGACGACACTTTCCCTACTATTTTAAACCATCCAGAAGAGACAGATGATGAGTCAACCTTGAAGGTGAATCTACCCTGACAAGTTTTGACCCACTTTCCCTACTGTTTTAAACCATCCAGAAGAGACAGATGATGATTCAACCTTGAAGGTGAATCTACCCTGACAAGTTTTGACCCACCTAAGACTTTATCTACACACACTACCGTGCCTTGCTCATTTATCAAAACGCGGTACTACACACTACCGCGTACTACACACTACCGCGCTATGCTTTTTCCCCAAAACGCGGCAGTACCGCGTTGTGCTAAGAATGCAGAGCGCGGTACCCTTTTATTAGCCTTTTCCCCTTGGCTTGTGGGATTTTGGATTTTCGAAGATAATGGAAGATTGGGGTCCCTGATTCGATCTCAACTCATTTCCTTTGATTAGAAACCCTGATCCACTTATCTCTCCCTAGATCCACCCATCTCTCTTGTTGGTCAACCTCACCATTCACTATAAAAGAGAGGCATTCCATTGGGAAAGGGGGGAGGACTCTTGAGAGTACCAAACTTATGGTCTTGCACCATTGTGGAGATAGCTAGAGGAGAAGACACTTGGAGCTAGAGGATTGGCTTGGACATCAAGCACCTTTTGTAAGTATTCTTCAAGTTGTAATAAGATAACTTGTCTTGTCTTTCCCATTTCATGTGTATTGTTTAAATCTTTAACATGGAATGTATCTAATTCAGATTTGAATCTAACATTTACATTCAAGGTATTTGGAAGCTGGTATGTTTGTTCTTTGATTGGTCTTAACAGGTTCTACATCGGAGCACTTGGATCAAAAAGCTGGAAGCGGGACAAACGTCGAATCGAAAGGTATGTCGTATCTCTCATTTGTTTCTGAATGCATATGATCTTGCTGTAAAAGTTAATTCAGGAATCTCAAGGTAGCATTTGTTTTGACTTGTTTCTTGCTTTAGAGTTAGTTGAGAATCTACTTTAAAGTTAAGGGAGTTTTGACTTATCCGTAGGGCAGAATTCCGCATAACATCATTACTAAGAGATTTCTTGTACTTAAATTGCTCACAACAGTCCTCTAAAAGGAGATCAGCAGAATAAATCCTCTTGCAATAAACATAAAAGATAACATGGAAATATTTTAGTGATGAAATGATAGAGATAGGAAGAGATTGGTACCACTGTCTGGCATTTCCTTCCAATGAATACATAAACATTTTCAGCAATACATCCTCATGATGAATATCAAGCTGGTTCATGTATTGATGAAACTCAAGCAAGTGTTGTGCTGGATGGTCATGATCATCTCCTCTAAATCTTGGAAGGAAGTCACCCCATTCATCCATAGTAGGCATTTTATTTGGAAAATCCAGGACTGCTGAAAAATTGAAAGGTTCAAACCTTGCAGCCACAATGGCTTCCATGGTTTTTGACATTTTGAACCGGTGGAGTCGCTAACATATCCTTCCTCCGTGAAGTTGCCGGTGAAAAAATTGTAGTCTAAAGCCAGTAACCATCCCTTGTTCACCATCAAAGACTGGATCTAATCGTTATCAAACCAAGGAAGAACTTGTTTCCTCCCCAGTATGGTCGCCAAAAGATGTTTACCCTAAAGTCTGCTATCTAGACTACAAGGTAGCAGTGTTTAGGCACCTCAGCAATTTAAAGAAAGTTTTTATGGTTTTTGGATAACAATGTAAAAATATAATAAGGTAAAGGCAAGATACAGAGACACAACAAACTGATAACATCAGAAATTAAATGTATAAAGACAAGATTTTGCAGAATGGATAACATTACAATATTTCAGCTCAGGAGATAGGTCTTAAATCATACAAATACAAGTAATAAACAGACAGTTTATCATTGTAGCATAAGGAAAGGTACAGGCACTTGAAATAACATTTCAAACATCAAGTAAGCATTAACATTCATTTGCAGACACAATATCTACATAAAACATCTATATAAATATCCATGCAAATAGGGTTCAAACAGAACTAGAGAATATCACACAATATAAGTTCAAAACCTAGCTCCATATAGATATTAAGTCATTCACTCGAAACAAAGAAGTTCTTACACATATAAGTATTGTAAAGCTGCACAAGCTTCCATCATATCGACTCCCATGTGTGTCTCCCTTCTTTATCAAAATGTTTTACAATTTATATTAGTAGATAATCCTAGAAAGCTGCCCTAGATCCACTTTCCTAGGATCTTATCATACCAAAAATAGAATTTAAAAGACAAGTGTAAAAAGTTTAATTGTAAAATGACAAATATTATGTATTACTCCTAATCCAAATTGACTTCTGGCTTCTTGTGAACTCTCCCAGGAGCTTTGGCAGTAGATTCGAACATTGGGCATCCTCAATTACCTTGTCATCTTTTAACATTCTGTGTGAAAAAGAATTGCAGCCTCTGGGTGTCCTCGTGGCATTAAATGATGAATACTCTACCTTTTATCAGTGTCTTGATTTCTCTGCATCCTGAATCATCTTTTCAATCTCATCCTTTCTTAGCCTGCCCTTGTCATTGGTAATGATAATTTCCACAATCTTAGTGTATGCAGTCTCATGGTGCTTCTCATCTGCAGCAATAGTTCCATATATTTGAGCCAATTTTATATCATCGTATCCTTTAGAAAATCTTGCAGTGCTGCCATGTGATATGAATGTTACTCTCTCCTAGAAAGAAGTGTATAAGAGGTCCAGATAAGGGCTATTTTCTTGTGCGTGGATTCATTCCAGAATCGATTAGATACTGTATAGTTTTCTCAATCTGTCTCATGTCCACTCGGCCACACAAGTAAAGAAATTTATTAAGAAGATCACCATGTCTATTCTCCTCAGCTGTCCACATAAGAGTCCATGTTGCCCAGGATGTGGGACTAGCAATAGTCCCATATCTTACACCATTCAAGGTATTAAGCATAGTTTAGTAAGTGGGCAACGCTTCCTCTGTAATCATATCTCGCACAAGGCAAACTAAATAGTCATTTGGTAATTCAAGTGACCGCTCCCGCAACTCTTTAACTTCATCAAGAAATCCCTTAGAAGATGGATCAGGAAAAAATTCTTGTGGCTGCCAAGACTTATCAACAGACTTTAAATCAATCAATATATTGTCTTCTGCCCAGTCCTCTAGTAATTTACATATCTCAATATTCTTCGGTGGCATGGAATGTGTCACATGTTCATGAGATTCATGGGGTTGGATTTTAATCTTTTCAACTTACTTGGCCTTGGGAGGCAGGGTTGCGGTCATGGAAACCTTGCACGATCTGGCTAAATCAACACGTAGAGCTGAGCCCAGCTTGACACCATGAAAGAATGGCGAAGGGGTAGGGAAACCAACAGCCAATGAAGTACCATATTTGGGAACTCCAATGCATTTAGTTGCATCATTTCTGTGTAACATTTCAACAACTCCTTTTTTACTAAAGTTGGATGCTTCTTCCAAAACTTGGCTTGCTCGTGCTTTAGGTTTTTTTTTTAATCAAAATTGAGTTCACTCCGAACAACCATAAAGAGTTTCTAGAGAGGCTCATCATCACTATGTTGAAAAGGCATCTCCACATATTCAAAGACTGTTTTGTTCCATGCCTCTTAGATGGAAATTTACTTGCCATGTAGCTGGACGAAAGCTTCCATCGTTTTCAATCCTGTATATGTGCGCAAAGTACCAATCTCTTCTCCAGTTACTAGTCCCAACAATGTAAAAATCCTGATAGTTCAAATGACTGAAATTTGATCCCCAACTATAGACTACAAGGGGAATCATATTAATGCCTTTCCTTGGATCCAATCATTGGCTCAAAGCATTCTTCCATAATAGCAATGGAAACAGCCAGCTTCTCATTGCATTCAGCCATCAGTGCAAGCCTTCACATTACATCATGCCTTTTGATTTTCATCTATGGACTTCAAAAGCATCCACACAAACCCTCCTTCAATACAATTTGAAATTTCTAGGAGCTGATACAAACCTACAGAAACCCTCTCGCAATCCAAGGTACTCATAGATGTTGAGAATGTTAACTCAGATTCATGCATCTGGGGCACCAGAACCAAGAGGTGACCATGAAGCAGAGAAGTCTGCCTGCACAAAGAAACTAACCTCGGCAAGCTGTCAGGGTGCATGAATTTGAATGATAAGATGTGATGCCAGCTTGTGTTAAACATAGGCAATACATAACTTTTGCATTTACTATGAAAAGACTTTAATCTATAGGAGCTTCAGTTGTAAAACTTATATATTTGTAAATGCAAAAAAGATATTTTGAAATGAAATCAAAGCATACAACCCAAATTTTAGGAAAATGAGAAAATCAATCATAGGATAAAAAGTCCAAGGTAAACAATAGGCCTAGGAAAACTAGCTGACAGACCTAGGACAAACAATGATAAAATGGATGAAGGTGATTGCAGTGGGATAGTCGAAGACTGGGTCTCTACTACTGTAGATGGAAAAATAGGAAGTGGAATCGATCTGGTTAGACATGGGGCGGTAATGGAAGTTATTGTATGGAACAACTGGGATATGGAAGGTGGTATTGTTGACCTAGGTGATAAAGTTGAAAGAACTTGAATAGATGAGAGCAAAAATGTCGAGGTTGTGATAACAGCATCAGAAGTGGTTCCAAGGATCTGCTGATCTGTGACAAAGTCATCCATTTCAATAGCATTCAATAAATCTGTGATTGTTTGTGAAGTTTCAGTTATTTCTTCAATCACAGGCACAGAAGGGGGTGCCTCATCTACAACATCACAGTCAATAATGTCTGAGGAAGGGATTTGAGATGCAGAAAACTGAGTTTTCTTCCTTTTAGTTGGTTTAGTCACAGCTATTGTTACACCCAAAATCTACTCATCATAAGATTCAGTGTATACACCCCTGAAGATATCTTGACTAAGTGATCAATCAGAGAGGATTTGTACCCAATTGTGCTAGGTTTTGAAGGGTCGTTGCAGGCTGCACATGAGCAACATGCGACGTCACACCTTGCCCCATTATAGGGTGTGACGAAGTCAGTTAGATGGTTAGAATAGCTTCTTCGAGGTCCATCTCGAAGCTTGCTGACTTGGGACCCTATCCATGACCTCTTGGAAGAGCTGGCACTCGGTTCCTAATCTTTTAGAGAGATCCCTTAAACCTCTCCTACCATCTCTCAACCTATCCTATCCATACCCTATCCACTTAGTCCTATATGAATGAAGCTCATTCCCATCCCAAAGGGAGGAAGTCTATGGTATCTACATGCTGGTGAAATCACCCTTGGAACATCTCCACTCACCTATTGGAGAACTCATACTTCCTTGGAAGGATATGGCAATTGGCTTCATCGGAGAAGGGCTACAGCATTAAGCCTTGGTTGTGGTTCTATATCTCTATTATGTACTTCCCTCTTTTTACAATAATACAAATGATTTCCACCAATATTGTTCATGTGTGTAATGATATTGAGTAGTTCACCTACTTAACTGTTTAATTAGAGCTCTTATTGTATAGATGCATTTTACTTGTTTCTCTTGTTTCTTGTCTTGACAGGTCTTGTAGCTTGGATTTGACGACCGTGAGACATGGAGTAGCATTCAGGAGAAAGGATCGCGAAGTGAAAGGTAATACATCTAATACTCGATCCTTAAGTAGATCTAGGAAATGCATTAGTAGTCTGTTCTATTTGTTCTAAACTCACTTTGAGCTAGGGAGATACTGCTTGCGTCCGCTTGAGTGGATTGTCCAATAACAAATCTGGAAACCATACTGGGGAGTATAGAATCTGGTCAGTAGTTGTCAATCTGAGAGTCATTTTCAGTTGATTGCTTGACATGAGCCTTTTTATTTTTGCCATCTACTTCTTGAAGTTGATTTCACTGTTGGATATTCATATTGAAGACTCTAATCTGCTTCCTCTGAGTTTATACAACTCATTCCCAAACCATTCCATGGTTCATTGCTGAGAGATCTAATTCATTTTTGAATTTAGATTCGCCCGTCGCACCTGGGTAGTGGGAACAGAGCGACACTGTGTCATTTTTTGGTTTCTGTTCTTTACCCGTTAGTTGCTTGTCGCACCCCTTGCATTGGTAAACTGCGACATCGTCGCACTTCCCATGTAGGTAAACTGCGACGTCACACTGTGTACAAGCACAGAGTGTCGATTTGTCAAATTTTTGCATGCAAGCATCTCCTCTCCATTTGACAGTCTGGACTTTGGTTAGCTGTATGAACTCCCTCTGTGATGCAAGATCCAACCAGGGATCCCACCTATGATTTGTGTTTTGAGTGTCTGGTTTTGTTTGGATTGATTTTGGGTTCCGTCTTGGACAAGCTTGAAGACCGATAGTGGTGGATACTCTTGTCTCCTCCACCTTCATCCGCTCATGCTTGCATTCCCTTCCTTCCACCCCTGATCTGATCATTACATTAGATTAGCTTCCAGACCTCGTTTTCGTCATTGTTTGAGCTTTGCTTGCTTGGTTTCCTTGTTGCTGCTTGATTTTGAGTTAAGTGTGTCCTCCAGCTTGATCGAGTGCTTGTCTTTTCTCGAGTTTTCTGAGTGTACTGAGTGCTGCAAGTAGTGTTTTCTTTTCAGTCATTTAGATCTGAAAGCTCAATTGCTATCAAGTTTATTCTTTGATGCATGCATTGAAAAGTTAAAAAGTGCTTCTTTTCCATCATTTCTTGAGCATTATTGAAGAAAATTGTTGTGCATTGGAACGTTTTCGTTTGTGTTTTGGAAAAATTGAATGAATGTATGATCTATTGTGTTTTTCTCGAATTATGAATCGCTCATTTTCTTGAAAGACTCAAAGTACGCTTCGATTTTTACAAAACTCATTCCATGATAAGGAAAGATAGATGCATTTTTAATTTTTTGTTGCTTTTAGACCATTGAAAGTGAAATTGAAAAACTTGCATATTCCATTTCAGAATCCTCTCTTTTCATTACCTAGTGTCGTTTTGCTTTGAAAAGAAAAAGAAAAGGAAAAATGTTTTGATTTGGATAGTAGTGTTGTGATTTTTTGTGTTTCATTGAAAAAAGGAAAAAGAATACTTTCATAGTCAAGTTTTGTCTGAATTGGGATGCGTCGCATTGTGTTGTTTTGGCAATCTCGACGGAAAGAAAAAGATTTCTCCTTCCCATAGCTAGAATTCATTGAAAGAAAAGAATATTTTGTGCATGTAGCCAGGGCTTGCATTATGCTTCTGATTATGTACTCACCTCATGCATTCACCTAACCGTCCAAGATAAAATTAATGGTAGAACTAGGTAAAATTTTGAGCAACTTGTGTGTAAGTTAGAGACGTGTTCAGGCGTCGTTAAGCATGGCATTTGTTGTTATTTGCCAACACTGTATCCCGGGGGTATTGTAGTCTTCCACGTACTTATTGGTATATCGAGATCCTTCACGTACCCACCAAGTACCATAATCCGTACTTGGCGTATATCGGAAGGTCTCTTGCCAAACGGTTGTGCATTAGACAGCACCACTACGGATTTGAGCTCCCACGTACCTTGCGTATATCGGGAGACACCGCTAGGATTCCTGAAACTAACTGAGTCAACCATTTGTTCGTCTTGGCAAAGCAATACATCGAGAACAACACTTGGGGAGATTAGCACACACGTACTGTCCAGATAATCGGGTATGCAGGAAAGGGTACGATCCCAATCCTCCTTGTTGCATCATATTGTTGGACCCTGCAGTATATCGCAGTTTGAGATGCCTTGATAATCCTGTGAGGTTCCAGACCTTTGAATCCATTCTGTCACATAAGTCTGCTTGTTGCCTTAGTTTGAGTAGGTTTTTCTGGACTGCTTTTCTTTTAGCATACCCTTAGGAGAAAACGTTGTTTCAGCCATCCTGGCTGATTATCTTGATGCTCTGGTGGATTTTCCTTGGAGAAGATCCCGTAGGATCTTAAACTTATCACCCGAATATCCCCTTAATTCGGAGGTTATTTCAAGGGTAAGAATGGATCAGCGTAACGTGATCGTAGTTACTGAAGTGGAAAACCCCACTTTCAATGTTGGAGGACTTTTGTTTCCACAAACTCCTCTGGATTCACCTGCCTCTCATCCCCCGCGGGATGAAGGAGCACAAAACCCCGCTTCACAAGACCTTTCTCCCGTCATCTCGGGAGAACCTGGATCATTGGAATGGATAAACCGACCCCAGGACGACCCTATAGTAGTTGTTGGTCCTTCAACAGCTTATTGGACCTCTTCTATAGACCACCCAGTGGCTCATTTTTCCATCTCATCACCACCTAGTGGGACTACTTCGGACGACCCTTTAGCCTATTTTCGTGGCCAATTAGCTCACTTTCGTTCCATGGCTGAAGAGTTTCGGCAATCAAATCTCCAACGAAGGATTAAAGACCCATCATTACCCCCTTACAAACCCATCTTGGTTCATCCGATATCTTTTGGATCACCAGAACAACCTTCCCACTACGAGACCACTAATAAGACTATTCAACCCTCACAAGAATCCAGCCCTGCACCTCAAGTGAACCAACTGATAGAAGGACAACAGTCCAACACACCTGTTACTACCATAGTTACTTTACCAGTTCCTTTCCCACCTCAAAATTCGAGGGGAGGGTATTCCATTCCCCCAGATTATCTTATTGGTAATGTTATTACTACGGTAGCTAGTCAACAACCTACATTGGGTCAACCTTTGAATAGTGGTCAACCTGTTGTGGCTGGGGGGCAACCCCCGTTTCCTAACCAGAACATAGGCGGTGGAATCCCCAACGGACCTTCCGTTGGACCTTCCCAACCCACTAGACCATCCACCATGGGATTATCTCATGTTGGGGGGCCGTCCAATGTAACCCTACCCTCATGAAGTCAAGCGTATCTAGGTTCTATTAACCCTGTGCCAGGCCAATCTAATCCCGGAAATGCACCATATGGGATACCTTATCCTGGGAATCCATACGCTCTATGGGGGCAACAACTTGTGTTGCAAGACGGACCCCAGCCAACTATCCCTCAGGTACCACCACCCCCGATCGGTCCTCTCCCACCTCCTGCTGGAGGCGGCAAGCCCCCACCTAACCTTGGTGGAGGTCCACCTCATTTTACCAACAATATCCCTCACCCTTCCGGCGGTGGCGGGAATGGTCCACCACCGCCTCCTGGTGGAGGCGGCAGGGGACCACCCTATCATGGTGGAGGAGGACATTTCCCTTCAGGTGGCGGAGGTGGTCCACCACCCCCTCCAGGAAGAGGCGATGAAGGACCTAATTACTATGGTGGTGGCGGTGGTGGTGGAGACCCTCATCCTTCCAGCGGCGGAAGTGGTGGGGACCCCCATCCTTCTGGCGGCGGAAGTGGTCCACCACCCCCTCCATGCGAAGGGGTGTTGGGCCGCCTTATGGACCCCCACCTCCTCCTGGTGGTGGAAACGGACCTCCAGCCCCTACCGGTGGTGGAGGTGGACCCCCACCTTATTGGAATGGACCACCTTATGGTGGCGGACCCCCTTACAGTCTGGGCGGCACACCCCCCTATGGCCAGTTTCCTCCTGGTACACCTTATGGTCAATTTGGTCCATACACGCCTTATCCGTATTATCAATACGTGTAGCCTAACCCACAGCTGCCCTTCCTGTCTACTTTGGACTTGCCTGACCTATCATGTTTAACCAAGAATCCTATTTACCACAGATATAAGTGGCCACCAATTTCAGTGAAACTTCGTCTGATATCCCCAAATTTGATGGCAAGCCGGGTGAAGACCCTAAAAACCACATGATGACATACCACTTATGGTGTTCATCTAATTCCTTAATGGACGATTCAATTCGTCTTAGATTATTTCAAAGGACTCTCATCGGTTCGACTTCCAAGTGGTACATTGAGTTGCACCCCACTCTTTTCCTGATTTTGGTTCTCCTGCCATGAACTTTTTGACACATTTCCAGCTTCCCATACGGTATGAAACTAGTACCAAGCTTTTAACCTCGCTCCATCAGAATACCGCCACTCATATTTTGGATCATATCCACGAGTGGCGAAGGAGATGACGTCTCATTAAAGCTCCTATTCCAGATCAGCTCCTAGCAGACTGGTTTACAAAATCCCTCATCCCTACCATAGCAAGAGATGTTTCCATGCGAGGTGTTGTCACTGAAAAACAAGCCATCGCAAGTGCCCATGTACTAGACCTAGTCTACACTCAATCCGGCACTTTGTTTGATATTATGCCTGATGCACCCCGTGACGTTAATGACCCTGCGAAACCACATAAGGGACTCCAAACTTATCGAATCATTGGTTCCCTTAACAACCATCCTGCTTCTAGCACTGTTGGATCATCCAACCTTCACGGTTCCTCCCCATTACCGACTCAGGCTGGCCACAGCACCACCAAATCCACCACTCCTGCTCTAACTGAAGAGGTGAATTCTGTCCAATCAGCTTCATCTCAGAAGTCTGGTGGTAAAAAGAAGAAAAAGGGGAAACCCAAAAATTCTTCCTCCCAATAGGAACAAAAGAGCACTCCTAATGATACCAAGCAGAAATGGAAACTAAAGTATCCTTGTTTACTGTGTGGAGATGACCACTTCTCCAAAGAATGTCCCCATAGAGATGAAGTACAAAAGTTTCTTAGGGGTAAACCAACTCCCGCAGTCCTCAACGATCCGTTTCCTACTCAGAACTAGCAAATGATTTCTCAACACCCCCCAGCCCAGGGAGAACCATCCAATACCGTGCATGTTCTCATGGTGCGTAACGAGACGATCAATTTGAACACTCACTCGCAATCTTACGAACCGGTCCCTTCGAAGGAATCCACTGGAAGTAATGCTGAAAAAGCTTCCAACTCCTTAATTGATGTCACTGTACCATCAACTTCTCTCACCATTGAGAATCCATCCTTAGACTCGATATTGCGACCACCCAAGAGTACGATTCGAAAAGTTGTTTTCAATCCTAACGCTCGGGCGGCACAAAATTACAATATCGTAGAAGACTTGGCACAAGCTCCTTGCACCATGTCTACCCTGGAAGTTTTGCAGAATTGTCCTAATCAACGCAAAACTCTCCTTGCAGCCATCGGTGCAGTCGACCCCGATTCCTCGAATACCATCATGTTCTGACTTGACCACTTCAAGTCGAGGCTCTCCCACCAACTCGCATTTCAAGTTTCTGCGAACATTGCTGGGAAGATTGTCCATCATACCCTTTTAGACGAAGGCGCCTCCACTTTTGTCATGTTGATCGCCTATTGGAGAGCCATTGGCTCCCCTGAATTGAATTGTTCTCGTACCACATTGACAGCATTCGACGGGCGTGGCTTTCAACCTCATGGGCTCTTACAAGCTCTTGTAGTTGAGTTGGGTGGAAAGACCATAACCGTTAACGTGGAAGTGGTCTTGGCCCCAATAGATTATAATCTCTTGCTTGGTCGCAATTGGTTTTACGCCATGCAGGCGGTAGCTTCTTCAGTCTTCCGCATAGTACAATTCTCCCACCAAGGACGAATTGTTACTATCGACCAATTAGATTTTTGCGCACCAGACGCAACTACTCATCCTGGTGACCATGTTCCTTCCATTGGACAAATGTCAAAACAGTATGAGAGTATAGGGGTTGGCCTTTTGAAAGATTCATCTCTCATGGGCATTTTTTCGGCAACGGACCCCCCTAATCATGTCGCTACGGTGAACATGATCTCCACAAAGATTTTATCTCACTCTACCGATACTTGGCTTATACCGGATGAATCCACAACACACCTACTTGGAGATATAATGCCTCTTCCGCCCACTAAACGTATTTACGAGGCTATCCAATCAGCACCGGAGGACCATTTAACCGTGGCCTCCCCATCTTGTTCTCTACGACGGACGTCATCTCTACCTGATCTCTTACTTCGGACTTTTCATTCAGACGAGTCCATCATGGAAGTTATGAATGTTGACGACGGTCTATGGGATGATCTCCATCATAGTTCATCTTTTCTTCCTCCTTTAGAGTACATAGAGGAAAACATCCACACCCTTTTTTTAGCAGACATCTACCCGTTCTCTCATTCCCCCATTCTTACATGTCTTACGGACACGGAGGGCAACTTGGCCAACATTGAGCCAACCACCCCGGTAGACATCTCGGTGAAACCTGGTATAGTGGAACACATTCGCATAGGCCAAAAGTGTTCCCCTGAAGAAATAGCTACTGGCATAGTCTTATTCAAGCAATTTCGAGATGTATTTGCTTGTTCCTATGAGGCGATGCCTGGGATAGACCCTGCGATTGTTTCTCACGAAATAAAAACCTATCCCAATGTCAAACCTGTGCGCCAAAAGTTGCGACCGGTACACCCCCGGAAGACGGCGGAAATCAAGGCAGAGATTGAAAAGCTCTTAAAGGATGGTTTTATTTATCCTGTCCCATTGACGGATTGGGTCTCAAACGTCGTCCCTGTGAACAAATACCAAGGTACCAATCCCGTCTGTGTCGATTATCGGGACCTTAACCGGGCTTGTCCAAAAGACAACTACCCGACCCCCTTCATCGACCAGATTATCGACAATTGTGCCAGAAGCGTCATCTTCTCATTTATGGATGGCTTTTCTGGTTACAACTAGATTGAGATCAACCCCGTCGACCAACACAAGATGGCTTTCATCTGCACGTGGGGAACGTTTGCATACCGCAAACTCCCATCTGGCCTTAAAAATACTGGCGCCACATTTCAGCGGGCTATGTAGTATGCCTTCCATGACATTAAGGACTTTGTGGAACCTTACCTGGACGATCTCCCTGCTCATTCAAAGCAGTGCGAGTTCCACGTTGATCATCTACCGGTCATTTTTCTTAGATGCAGATGGTACAATATCCATCTGAATCCTCATAAGTGTATCTTTTGCGTTGAATCCGGATGCCTCTTAGGATTTATCATTTCGAAGGATGGGATCCGCATTGATCCCTTAAAGGTGGAGGCCATCATCAACCTGCCACCCCCGACTGATGTGACGGAACTTCAAAGTCTCCAAGGGAAGGCGACTTATTTAAGACGTTTTGTTTTCAATTTCGCGGAGAAGACTCAGGGGTATATGAGACTGCTCAAGAAGTGTTAGGAACCTATGTCAACCCTTCTCTTTACTATGTTAGTATATTGTTGTTGGACGCATATGCTTTGTAAGTCGTCTTGTAGTATTTGTTGATCCGTAGTTTATATTAGCCCATAGTACTGACCCATAGTATTGGACGCATATGCTTTGTAAGCCATCCCGTAGTATTATATGTCCCATGGTTTTGACTCATAGTATTGGGCATAGACTTAGTATATAAGTGTGTGTTGAGGTCATTGAAGGCACCGTGAAGTTAATTGTATTGAGCTTGCTCAAAGGAGGTTGCCCCCTCGAAGTGGCCCGTGATCAATATAAAAGTGATTCTGTTCTATTATTTCTGATATCTCGTGTATTTACATTAATTCATTATTGCAGGTACATCACATCTAGTATCAGAGCACTTTCCTTGGCACAAGTGGGAAATTTTTTTTCTTTTTTTGGGCGGCGACTTTCAGATCAATTTCTGAAAATTTTTGCACAAAATAAGAAGAAACCGATTGCATATCTAAATTCCTCTTTCAAAAATACGCAGTTTCAAAAAAAAAATCATCTCATTTGGAGTTCTAAAAGTGGAGATATCGCGGATTTAAAATCAACAATTTTTCAGAATTTCGGTGACGGCCGCGGAAATTGCGGCGAGAAAATATTTTGACCGAGTGCCCAGATTTCTATTCCGCTTTCATGGGTAGAAGCAGAGTGGTTGTTCCAGTTCCAGAAACATGCTATGATAGCGATTCTGAGCAATATAGATCCGGTTTTTGAACATTGGGTGGAATTTCTGCCCAAATTTTTTCTGTTGCAGGTTCGGATCTGGGAATAATCCCTATCCACTTAACTGTGGGAAGTACTTGGGCATAAGCCCTAAAACTCATTGTGAGGAGTACCACAGGAACCTTGAAGTAGCTAGCCATTGAGAGGACCTGCCAAGCGAAAAGGGCAACGACCCCTACCTGATTGACTAGTTCCCACCCGTGAGGTAAACCAAGAGCTGTCGTTTGTGGCCAAGCGGTTATCAGTTTTACCTGAGCCGTGGAGTGAGGGGTACTGCCCCAATACGCAAGCCGTCAGACAACATTGGTGGCCGAGTGAAACACCTGAACTGTTAGGAAGCCGTTCATACTTGGGGTCCATATCTATTTAACTGTTGCTGATCACTTCCGCTCCAGATCCAGTCGTTCAGATCTATTCTGAAAGTTGTTCCAGATCCAGTCGCCGTTTCAGATCCAGCCGTCTTCGATCCCTTCCGCGCCGCTGTTTCCAATCCATTTCTGAAGAAAAAAAAAACAAACAAACAAACAAACAAACAAACCTGGTTATGGTTGTAACCCGTGCATGAGCACACACCATGGAGGAAGCACTTGCAACCATCCAAACCAAACTCCAAGATCTAGATGAAAAATTTATCAGCCTCCATCTTCAGCATTCAGCCATGAACAATACCAGACAGCCAGAATCTTTTGCAGCCACCGGGTTCTCTTCTTCCAGCAGTTTTCGTAGGCCGAAGCTTGATTTTCCTCGCTTCAATGGTACGGATCCGACTGGATGGATATACCGAGCAGAACAATATTTCAGTCTGCATAATACTTTTGATGTTCAGAAAGTTCCACTTGCATCCTTTCATTTGGAACAAGAAGCCCTTCAATGGTACCGTTGGTACATCAAAGCTCATACCGAGCCACACTGGACAGATTTTTGCCAACTCCTTTTGTCACGATTTGGTCCTAGTTCTTTTGACGACTTCACAAGAGCACTCACTAAACTTCACCAAATTGGCACAGTGAGAGAGTATCAGACGGAATTTGAGAAACTAGCCAATCACACAGAAGGATTGTCCGATGAATTCTACAAGAGTTGTTTTATCAGTGGTCTCAAGGATGAAATCCGCTTAGAGGTCAAAATGTTTTGTCCCCACACAATGATGGAAGTCCTAGGGTTGGCTAAGCTGGCTGAGGACAAGATCGCAGCTCAACAACGCTCCAAACCCACCTTTGTTCCCTTAAGAAATATGGGTTCCCAACGACCTCCCATCATGCCTTCTCCTCAACCAACTCCTATCAAGCATTTGTCTGAAATAGAAATGCAGGCACGCCGAGAAAAAGGGCTTTGCTATAATTGTGATGAGAAATTCACTCGGGGACATCGATGTGTTCAACAAAAGCTCTATCTCTTGGATGTGGATTCTCCGCCTGCCTTAGAACTTGGTGAAGGAGCTACAGATACAGTAGATGATCAGGTCGACATTCAACACCCACCTGTTGACACCCCATCTCAGGACGACCCACCCGAGATCTCTCTCCATGCTGTAATCGGCGCCACCACCCCACAAACAATGCGGGTCAGGGGATACTTCAGGAAGCTTCCTCTCACCATACTCATTGATTCTGGTAGCACTCATAACTTCATTGACCCTCAGATTGCCAAACAGGCTGATTGTTTTGTCCATCCTTGCTCCAACTTTGAAGTCATGGTTTCCAATGGGAGCACCTTACCTTGCAAGGGGAAGTTTCACAATGTGCGTATCTCTATGGAAGATTATAACCTACGCTCTTACATGTTTGCCTTGTCCGTAGGCGGATGTGATGTGGTTTTGGGCGTTCAATGGTTACGCACACTTGGCCCCATCTTATGGGATTTTGCTGAACTTTGGATGCAGTTTAAAGTCAATGGGGCACAACACAAATTTATGGGCTTACAACCAGGGTCTCTCTGCATCATCAGTTCACATCGCCTGGAAAAAATCCTTAAGAAGAATTCACATGGTGTCATCGCTCAGCTCAATTCCATTCAGCTGCACCCATCAATAGTCTCCACTACTTCCTTGGATAGATATGCAGGTATCTTTGTTGAACCAATGCGCTTGCTGCCTTCAAGAGACCTTTCCGGTAAGAATTTAGCCACATCTACCTCTCAGTAGGAAATGATGGCTATTTTGCATGCTATACAGAAGTGGCAGCCATACCTCTTAGGGAATTATTTCTGCATCAAGACTGATCTCCAGAGTTTGGAAAATTTTCTGGAACAATGGGTCTCCTCCCCAACACACCTGAAATGGGTTATCCAACTCATGGGTTATCCCTATGTGATCACTTACAAGAAGAGTAAGGACAATATGATGGAAGATGCTCCTTCTCGCACAATTGATGACCCAGTTTCTCTTACAGCTCTTTCTCTGCTTGTTCCAAATTGGTTGCAATATGTTCAACAAGACTCTCTCTTCTATGAACTCCATGCTTCTTCATCAACAGGGCACTCTGGGTTTTACACAATGTCTGACCGGGCCCAACAACATAACTTCTTTTGGCAGGGAATAAAAATGACAATTCAACAGATGGTGGCTGACGATGATACTTTCCAAGTCAACAAGGGTGAAATGACACTCCATTCGGGATTTCTCAAACCCTTTCCCATCCCTACACAGCTTTGGCCAACTCTTTCTATGGATTTCCTAGCATCACTCTGGTGGTACAATACCACATCTCAAAGGACACCATATGAAGCAGTCTATGGAAAACCACTGCCGGTTCTTCTTCCATACACCCTTAGCAGCTCTCCAGTTTAGGAAATTAACTCGGTTCTTCGCACCCGCGATCAGATTCTTCTCATTCTACAAGACAATCTTCACCTGGCCAGAATTCGCCTGGAACAACAAGCCAATCAGCACCGTTCTGAGCGCATTTTCCACGCAGCTGACAGGGGTCTTCTTCATCTGCAGCCTTCCAAGCAATCCTCCTTGACACTCCAAAGGCGTCAGTGGCCCAAAATGCAACCTGAGGATGCTACCGGGGAACCACTCCTTCTGATTCTGCAGCAATTTCTCCAACCAAAGCTTTGAGGACAAAGCTTTTTCTAAGGGAGAGGGGATGTTAGGAACCTATGTCAACCCTTCTCTTTACTATGTTAGTATATTGTTGTTGGACGCATATGCTTTGTAAGTCGTCTTGTAGTATTTGTTGATCCGTAGTTTATATTAGCCCATAGTATTGACCCATAGTATTGGACGCATATGCTTTGTAAGCCGTCCCGTAGTATTATATGTCCCATGGTTTTGACTCATAGTATTGGGCATAGACTTAGTATATAAGTGTGTGTTGAGGTCATTGAAGGCACCGTGAAGTTAATTGTATTGAGCTTGCTCAAAGGAGGTTGCCCCCTCGAAGTGGCCCGTGATCAATATAAAAGCGATTATGTTCTATTATTTCTGATATCTCGTGTATTTACATTAATTCATTATTGCAGGTACATCACAAGAAGGATGTCCCATTCATTTGGGACGACCAAGCTCAAAAATCCTTCGACAGTATCAAACATGCCATCACGCATGCCCCCATGCTCCAACCGCCCAATTATTATCGAGATTATATCTTATATCTCGTCACTTCTGCTACCACTATCACCATGGTTTTGGTACAGGAGGATCAAAATGCCCAGGAACATGTAATATACTATGCAAGTAAGGGTCTCACTGACACTGAAACTAGATATTCACATGTCGAAAAACTCGCATTCGCAGCAGTCATCGCCGTCCAAAAGTTCCTGCACTATATCTTGCTCCGCACCACCACCATCATCGCAGACTCAAACCCCATGTACCATGTCCTGACACGTCAGGTGCTTGGGGGAAAGTATTCATGTTGGATTGTGATACTGCAAGAATTTGATCTTCTTTTCGAGAAAGCCAAGTCAAAAAAGTCCTTGGTGTTTGCCAAGCTTATCTGTGACCTTCCCCGTCCTGATGCAGAAATTGAGCACAATGACTCTTTTTCGGATGAATCATTGTTTCTCATCAGTACGACTAATCCATGGTATGGAGATATCTCATTATATCTTCAAACCCAACGCTTCAACCTTCAACTGTCTCGCGATGACCGTCGTAAGATACGTCACCATGCGAAGTATTATTTAATCATCAATGATACTTTGTATCACCGTGGCATTGATTCAATTCTTCGACGTTGTCTCACCCACGATGAAGCCGAACGCATTTTGAATGCCTATCACGCTGGGGCATGTGGCGATCACCTCTCTGGGATGGCTACAGCCTAGAATATTTTGTGCGTAGGATATTATTTTCCTACCATCTTCAAAGATTGTATTGAGGCCATAAAAAAAGTCCTCCTTGCCAACACTTCCATACGAATAAGCGCACCCACCCCGCCCCATTACACCCGGTTATTGCCATGGGCCCCTTCGCAAAATGGGGCATCGACTTTATGCATTGTAAGCCTACCTCGGCCGGGGGGCATAGTTATATCATTGTAGCTGTGGATTACTTTACAAAGTGGGCCGAAGCTATGCCTACATACCAGAACGACGGCAAAACCACCGCACTCTTCATGTTCAATCATGTAATAGCGCGGTTCAAAGTTCCTCAGGCGATTGTTACTGATCATGGTTCCCATTTTCAGAACCATCTGGTTAATGAACTGAGTGATAGGTTGGGTTTTTTCCATGAAAATTCAACACCCTACTACCCGCAGTCCAATGGACAGGTCGAGGCCATTAACAAAGTCTTGAAAACTATGGTCCAAAGGATGGTAGGTACGCAGAAATCCAATTGGCATAACATGCTCTTTTCAACATTATGGGCCTACAAAACCTCTGTTAAAACCGCCACATGTTACACTCCTTTCCAACTAGTCTATGGATTGGAGGTTGTCCTACCTATAGAGTGTGAAATTTTGTCTCTACAACTCGATGTCGAACTTCTTCCTAATACTACTGTTGAGGAAGAACGTCTCCTGCACTTAGAAAAACTTGACGAGTCTCGCTGAGATGCCACTCTTGCTAACAAAGTGCACAAGAAACGCATCAAATCCCAATACAACAAGTCAGTTGAACCTCGTATCTTTAATGAGGGTGACCTGGTCCTCACTTATGACCAGAAGCACGACAAACTAGGAGCAGGAAAGTTCGAATCCATGTGGCATGGACCTTACATTGTCAAACGTGTTTTGGAGAAGGGAGCTTACAAGCTCGAAGACTATGACGGAATCTCTTTGGGTGAACCCCGCAATGGGATTTACCTGAAGAGATACTATGCCTAAACTCGTCACGCTTAGACTTTCTTGTATATACTGTACATAGCGTGTTTTTTATGTTTTTGTGTGTTGTGACGCTTTTATTTTGGAGTGTCTTTAGATCTTGTTTACGCTCCTTATACCATGTTCTGTCTGCATGTGCAGATGGCAACGTGCTATGGATTCACGGATGGCGCCAGCCAGCATACTCGTAACCTTGCTAATTCGACAGCCTGGGTACTACTATATTCCCCAACAGGTGAGTTCATTAGCTCAAGAGGAAGTTTCCTAGGGTTTGCAACCAACAATGCTGTAGAATATCAGGCAGTAATCGGAACCCTAGCTAACGCCATTTCCTTGGGTATGAACCACATTGTCATCCACATGGATTCTCAATTAGTGGTTTCCCATCTTAACCGGGTTTATGCCATCCATGATCCCAACTTACTTTGTCTCTTCAGACGAGTACGTCTCCTGGAAAGGTCATTTGAATCCGTTCAGTACCTGCACATTCCACGAGAGTTAAACACAGTTGCCGACTCATTTTGGATTGGTACATCACACACACATAACATCCATAATATGTAAAAGCGTTCACGACATGTAAATAATGCAATGTATAAAATCAAACATGTAAACAAGACCACATCACTCATCATTTTAAAGCACATAATGTATAAATTGTCGAGAATGTCTGTATATATATATATCACTCAAAAGTAGTGCTAGTACAAAATCTGAAGCAAGATGGCTTTCAGTGAGTCTCTACAAAATATGAAGCATAGTAGCTTTCAGTAGTACAAAATCTAAGGCCGCTAAGCTCTCAGTACAAGTATAATAGTGTCATCAGGCCTGACGCCTGACCCGTACACCACCCCTAGCATGGACATCCCGTTGTCGCTGAGTAAGGAAGCAATCCACGGTCCTCGCTACCTTGCGGAGTAGGGCATTGAAGCATACAGATGCTCCAACCCCGAACCTCTGCATAGGTCTCGGCAGTTCATCTATCGCTGGCTCAAGAACCTCTACTATCAGCTAGGACAAGTTCTTGTATACCTCCTCCATCTCCTCGATGGCAGCATGAGCACCTGGGGGCACAACTGCTTCCCCACCTCTATTTCTCCTCGCCAGAAGGGAAAGTCCTACCGGTCGTACGGGCCCCACATCTGCACACACATGTTATATACTTGTCAACACTACATAAAAAAAATGATAAATATGAAAAACTAAAAGTACAAGGGTTTTTTGTTCTCACCTATGTCACCCCATGCTGCACCCTCGGGCAGCACCAAGTCAGGATCCTCTCTGAAATCCGTACCGTCGTACGGTAAGTCCTCAACCATGAGTAACTGTCCTTCCAGCCATCTGAAGAACTCAAGACAAAAGTTGATGATAGGTCCTCCACCATGACGGGTCATCACCTCAGCCCATCTGAGCATGTGGGGATCTCTAGGCTCCCTGTCATCTAGTACTACATGTGGATGCAAGAGAGGGATCCGCTCCAAGAGGAACAATACCACGATCGATCCATAACCAAACTGCTTGAGCTCTCCCTGCCGACACTTCATCGGCTGAGCTCGGAGGTTTGCGAGGAGGCCCTTGCACCAGTTGGAAACCATGGGGGACATGCAGTCCTCCGCATAAAGAATCTGGGTCTGAGTAGCTGTGTGTGGAGCTTGGCTTCCCGCCACTCTAGTAATAGTAAACAGTATGGTACACAGTGGGTGGCTCACCACATCCCTAATAAGAATCCTCCCACTGGAAGATTGAGCAAGAGCGGTACAATGTTGTGACACCATGTCATTGACTGTGCGGTCACTGGCCCGTGTTCCAGTAAGAGATACAGGATCCCCTCTCCGGGACAAATCTGTGAGAAAATATATGTCCTCAACATCTATTGTGAGGATGTGCTCACCAATCAAAAAATATTGTTGGGCCGCATCCCAACTCTGGAGCATGTGTGATAGCAACGGGATTTGGGATCTCATCCCCTGAATCTCAAAGAACTTGAGCAAAATGCAGTTCCTCAAGGCATCCACGCATTGTGGATCATTGGCAGCTTGTACATCTTCTTCTTCGTGTTCTCTTTCCCACCACTCTAAAACCATGTTGGCTTGTTAGCAACCTGCCAAAAGGGACATTTAAACACTGTTAAATCCTACTTCAACCACAACAAGTTCTTTTTTTGAGTTCATTTTGATGTTTGGGAAATGCACCTCCATCGTCGCACTGTACTTTTGCGTACAGTGTGATGTCATCGCACTTCACTCATTCGGGACTTGCGCCGAGTTGGCCCTTTCGGGAACTGCGACGAGCCGAGAGCGCAATAGCCCTCCATGAATTCATAAAAAAACCAAAAAATTGAATCTAAAAACAAAATCTAATCCATTGGAAAGTTGCTGGATGAAATTTAGGCTTACCTGCTCCTGACGGTGGGTGAAATGGCGGATCGTAGCTCCCAGAATGGGCAAAGGAAGTTTTGGCTCCAAATTGGTACTTCTCCTCCCAAATTGGCAATGAAATAATGAAAACTATTTTTGGTCCATTTTTCTATTTATAAATAGAATGGAATATTCCTTTTCAAATATTTTGATGCTCTTGGGCCATTTATCATAGTTTTTTACCATTTTTGTCATATTTGAGGCTATTTGACACATTTTCTACTGTGCAGGAGTTGTAAGTAGTCTTTTGTGTCGTTTCTCGTATCACAACGGTCATCACAGGTATGAACACTCCCTTGAATGTTTTTGTCGTTATTTTTGGAACGGTTGGTTTGTAATTATTGCGTGATGATGAGTTTACTCTTCGTTTGTTCTCGTACTCGTGAAACTATGAGAACAAGTACCGAGTTATGATTTATCACTTTTCCGAGCTCGTTAAACTCCCACAGAAAAGGACACCCCCCTGAGTCTACCGTTAAGCTCTTTTCAGGCTCTCGAAAAATGAAAAAGATTGCCAAGTGAACTTGTCGCGTTCATGCTTGTTAAAGTATTTGAATGGTTGTCTTCCTGGTGATATTTTACCCCTTTTTCGGACCAGGAGGCACTAATTATGAAAAAGGTATACTCCAGCGAATTATGACTGGAAGATTCCTCTCCCGCGTTGTTTTACCCTTTTTCGAGCGATGAGGCTAACATTATGAAAAAGGACCGTTGGAGTCTTCTTTAGTTCTTTTTAGACTCTCTAAACATGAAATGACGACCAATTTTTCCTTCTATGGACTCGTTAAAATTCTCACATTGAAGGGCCCGTCATGGGACGAACACCTCCTATCCCAGGTTTGGAAAATATTTGGGATTGGACTCATCTATGAGATGAGCTATACCAAGCATCTGGTTACCCTCATCAAGCTCGTAAAAAACACATGAGGTACTCATCAATCATGATGGGGAATAAGGAAAGCGTTTGTGTAGCTAGGGTTTTCACCCTAGCTTGTGCAAATGAGCACCTACTAAGGAGAATGGACTCCTTAGTAGCAGTTCAATAAACAGTAAATAAAAGTAATAAAACAATACAAATTCTAAACTAGCATGAGCATTAATAAGCATAACAAAAACATGAAATATGGTGAAGATCTTTCTTTTTTGTATTAAAATTTTACCCCAAGTGTAGAGGTTGGTGAAGTTCTTGCAATGGTCCAAGAGGGTTGCTCCAAACTCCAACTTTGCTCCTTCTCTTTCTCCGAATGGTGGGAATGGGCCAAAAGGGGCACTCAATGGTGAAAGTAGCTCAAGGCTGAGCTAGGGTTTCGAGAGTGATTTTGGCAGAGTAAGGGTGTATTTGACTGTGGATATGAAATGAGGGGTCTCCATCACCTATTTATAGGTTTTTAGTGGTGGAGTGTTGTCCCATGGTTTTGGGAACCATATGGTTTAGGTCAGCTGTATAGGGTTTTTTCCTCCTTTTTCTATATTTTTTATTCCCTTTTTAGAGGGTTTTTGCTATTTTGGATAATCGTGGGGGAAAGAGGGGGGTTTTTAGCCTTTTGGAGGCTTTTTTGATGGTTTTGTGGCCTTTTGGAGGCTTTTTAATGGGATTTTAGGGTTCTGAAGGTAAATATGGTAGGAAAAATGGACAAATGAGTCGTGTAATGGGTAGATGAGGTAGTGAGCACTTTTTGGGTGTTAACAGATTTCCCCCTGATGTGTGAGGGAAGGAGCTCATTGTATGACCGATAGACATCATAAGTCATGTATGGTTTTCCTGGGGTGTGGAGAAGAGAAGAAACAAATTGGATCCCAGAACAATGACAAAAACTAAAAGTACATAACCTCAATAATGGATGAGGAATAAGCTGATCATATGGACGAGGCGGGCATTCCCATGCTCGTATCAAGATATAGAACAAGAATAACAATGGGGTCCAAAATATGGGGACCTGACATATACATGACCTCAAATAATGAATGAGGAAGAATCTCAATATATGGACGAGGCGGGCATACGCATGCTCGTATCAAGATACATAAAAAATAACTGTGAGGCCCGAAAAAGGGGGACCTGTAGGATACATAGAGAACCACTGTGTACATCATAAGGGTCTAGAGGGGACACCAAGCTGGGACATACTGCTGGGCTGACCATGTCTGAGCTGAAGAATTGATACACTGGAATAACAACAATGCTAATGAGTGGGGTACCAGAGGAACTGATGAGTTGCTGGATCATAGTGACGGGGAGTCATACTCTCAATGGTACACTGAACTGGAACTAAACTGGGTACTCAAGGAAGCATATAACTGGATGGCTTCCGAATACAATCACCAACGCAACCCGGACATCCATGGGAACATATAACTGGGCGTTCCGAAGTGACTCACCAACGTGCTAGAGTCGGGGGAGATCCGGGGTCTTCGACAAATAATGGAAGGGATATAAACCCTGCGCAATTCTCAATGATGTGATCAAGGTTTTGAAGTCGAGCATGTGAGAAACAACCACTCAGAGAGGCAATGATGACTCCTCTCAAAATGGTTCGTAGGAACTCACCACAGATGGTGATGGGTCCAAGGCGCAGGGACCTCTGGGTCTATCCTCTGGAATAGAGGGGCTGTCGTCAACAGCAGGAGACCTGCAACTATCAAGGAAATGATGTTTCCTTGACAGGAGCGTGAGGTGGAGAACCGAAGTGTGAGAGTACTGATGGTAGGACTGACATACGGTGGGGGATAACTGGGCAAGTAGAGTGGGTGGACTCAAACTTCCTTTGTTCAGAGTATGATGGCGGGGATGATCGGGCAGCATATGAAACTGACTGATGGGAAAGGGAGCATAGCTGTAATGGATCAAGGATAGTGACTGGGATGAGGGATACTCAAGCTGGTGTAAAATGGCAGGAGACTGCAGACTACTCTGAACAAAGGCGACCTGATTGGGGGTGCTGCCGAGATGATCGATCATAGTGCCAAGAGGCACGGGGGGACTTCTTCATGGGTTAAGGAACTAGAAGAAGTGTGTGTAAAATGATACTGTCGTGTGGATTTATACGAGCCTAGGACAATTCATGCTCATGATTGCTTTCAATTTTAAGGAGTCTGAAAGCGATAAGAAGACTCTGAAATAATGGAATGGTATTGTCGTGTGGATTTGTACGAGCCCAAGACAGTGCATGCTCATGGTTGCTTTCAACTTTAGAGAGTCTGAAAGCGATAAGAAGACTCCAGGGGGTTGCTTTTTCGTGTGTTAGTCTCCAAGGCCCAAAGAAGCATAAAAGGATGCAATGAAGAACTCTTCTAGCCGATGTGACTAGAGTATTCCTTTTTCGTAATTAGTCTACCAGGTCCGGAAAAGGGTTAAACTTATACCAGATAGATGCCCTTTCAGGTACTTTAACGAGCATGAAAGGAAGCAAGATTGCTCGGCGATCTTTTCATTGTTTTAGGAGTCAGAAAAGAGCTTAACAGAAACTCCCTAAGTGCCTTTTTCGTAAAGGAATTGTCCGGCCTGAAAAAGGGATAAAATTATACCAAACAAAAGGAATGGTCAGGCAAGGAGGAAGTGCTCAATCAAGGAACATTGATGATGGCCAAGAATGAGGGTAGGGGGGGAACACTAGTGGGCCTCCTTGCGGGTTAATGAATGGTGGAAAAATAACGAAATAATTGCAGTATGGCATGAGTGAATGGCTCATGTGAAAATGTGGAACAATCCGATGACGGTCGATGTGGTGCGCAAACCGAGGCAGCACGGTGTCGGGACACAATGTTGAAACTGTACCAAGTGAGAGCAAGAAATGATCTCAAGCATCATCGCAAGCTCGGAAAAATGAATCCGACGATATAAAAAGTGTAAAAAACGGATAACGGTCGATGTGGCACGTGAACCAAGGGGACGGGGTGCGTTTTGGAAAAAATACCCAAAAAATCTGGGGGTGAGAGCGAGAAATGATCTCAAACATCATCATGAGCTCGGAAAAATGAATCCGATGATATAAAATATACCAAAAACGGAGAGCAGCTGAGACAAACCTGTGAGAAAATATATGTCCTCAACATCTATTGTGAGGATGTGCTCACCAATCAAAAAATATTGTTGGGCCGCATACCAACTCTGATGCATGTGTGATAGCAACGGGATTTGGGATCTCATCCCCTGAATCTCAAAGAACTTGAGCAAACTGCAGTTCCTCAAGGCATCCACGCATTGTGGATCATTGGCAGCTTGTACATCTTCTTCTTCTTCTTCTTCTTGTACATCTTTCCCACCACTCTAAAACCATGTTGGCTTGTTAGCAACCTGCCAAAAGGGACATTTAAACACTATTAAATCCTACTTCAACCACAACAAGTTCTTTTTTTGAGTTCATTTTGATGTTTGGGAAATGCACCTCCGTCGTCGCACTGTACTTTTGCATACAGTGTGATGTCATCGCACTTCACTCATTCGGGACTTGCGCCGAGTTGGTCTTGTTGCAGTTCCCGAAAGGGCCAACTGCGACGAGCCGAGAGCGCAATAGCCCTCCATGAATTCATAAAAAAAAAACCCAAAAATTGAATCTAAAAACAAAATCTAATCCATTGGAAAGTTGCTGGATGAAATTTAGGCTTACCTGCTCCCGACGGTGGGTGAAATGGCGGATCGTAGCTCCCAGAATGGGCAAAGGAAGTTTTGGCTCCAAATTGGTACTTCTCCTCCCAAATTGGCAATGAAATAATGAAAACTATTTTTGGTCCATTTTTCTATTTATAAATAGAATGGAATATTCCTTTTCAAATATTTTGATGCTCTTGGGCCATTTATCATAGTTTTTTACCATTTTTGTCATATTTGAGGCTATTTGACACATTTTCTACTGTGCAGGAGTTGTAAGTAGTCTTTTGTGCCGTTTCTCGTATCACAACGGTCATCACAGGTATGAACACTCCCTTGAATGTTTTTGTCGTTATTTTTGGAACGGTTAGTTTGTAATTATTGCGTGATGATGAGTTTACTCTTTGTTTGTTCTCGTACTCGTGAAACTATGAGAACAAGTACCGAGTTATGATTTATCACTTTTCCGAGCTCGTTAAACTCCCACAGAAAAGGACACCCCCCTGAGTCTACCGTTAAGCTCTTTTCAGGCTCTCGAAAAACGAAAAAGATTGCCAAGTGAACTTGTCGCGTTCGTGCTTGTTAAAGTATTTGAATGGTTGTCTTCCTGGTGATAGTATACCCCTTTTTCGGACCAGGAGGCACTAATTATGAAAAAGGTATACTCTAGCGAATCATGATTGGAAGATTCCTCTCCCGCGTTGTTTTACCCTTTTTCGAGCGATGAGGCTAACTTTATGAAAAATGACCATTGGAGTCTTCTTTAGTTCTTTTTAGACTCTCTAAACATGAAATGATGACCGATTTTTCCTTCTATGGACTCGTTAAAATTCTCACATTGAAGGGCCCGTCATGGGACGAACAACTCCTATCCCAGGTTCGGAAAATATTTGGGATTGGACTCATCTATGAGATGAGCTATACCGAGCATCTGGTTACCCTCATCAAGCTCGTAAAAAACACATGAGGTACTCATCATTCATGATGGGGAAAAAGGAAAGCGTTTGTGTAGCTAGGGTTTTCACCCTAGCTTGTGCAAATGAGCACCTACTAAGGAGAATGGACTCCTTAGTAGCAGTTCAATAAACAGCAAATAAAAGTAATAAAACAATACAAATTCTAAACTAGCATGAGCATTAATAAGCATAACAAAAACATGAAATATGGTGAAGATCTTTCTTTTTTGTATTAAAATTTTACCTCAAGTGTAGAGGTTGGTGAAGTTCTTGCAATGGTCCAAGAGGGTTGCTCCAAACTCCAACTTTGCTCCTTCTCTTTCTCCAAATGGTGGGAATGGGCCAAAAGGGGCACTCAATGGTGAAAGTAGCTCAAGGCTGAGCTAGGGTTTCGAGAGTGATTTTGGCAGAGTAAGGGTGTATTTGACTGTGGATATGAAATGAGGGGTCTCCATCACCTATTTATAGGTTTTTAGTGGTGGAGTGTTGTCCCATGGTTTTGGGAACCATATGGTTTAGGTCAGCTGTATAGGGTTTTTTTCCTCATTTTTCCTCCTTTTTTTATATTTTTTATTCCCTTTTTAGAGGGTTTTTGCTATTTTGGAGGAATTTTGGATAATTGTGGGGGAAAGAGGGGGTTTTTTAGCCTTTTGGAGGCTTTTTTGATGGTTTTGTGGCCTTTTGGAGGCTTTTTAATGGGATTTTAGGGTTCTGAAGGTAAATATGGTAGGAAACATGGACAAATGAGTCATGTAATGGGTAGATGAGGTAGTGAGCACTTTTTGGGTGTTAACAGATTTCCCCCTGATGTGTGAGGGAAGGAGCTCATTGTATGACCGATAGACATCATAAGTCATGTATGGTTTTCCTGGGGTGTGGAGAAGAGAAGAAACAAATTGGAGCCCAGAACAACGACAAAAACTAAAAGTACATAACCTCAATAATGGATGAGGAATAAGCTGATCATATGGACGAGGCGGGCATTCCCATGCTCGTATCAAGATATAGAACAAGAATAACAATGGGGTCCAAAATATGGGGACCTGACATATACATGACCTCAAATAATGAATGAGGAAGAATCTCAATATATGGACGAGGCGGGCATACGCATGCTCGTATCAAGATACATAAAAAATAACTGTGAGGCCCGAAAAAGGGGGACCTGTAGGATACATAGAGAACCACTGTGTACATCATAAGGGTCTAGAGGGGACACCAAGCTGGGACATACTGCTGGGCTGACCATGTCTGAGCTAAAGAACTGATACACTGGAATAACAACAATGCTAATGAGTGGGGTACCAGAGGAACTGATGAGCTGCTGGATCATAGTGACGGGGAGTCATACTCTCAATGGTACACTGAACTGGAACTAAACTGGGTACTCAAGGAAGCATATAACTGGATGGCTTCCGAATACAATCTCCAACGCAACCCGGACATCCATGGGAACATATAACTGGGCGTTCCGAAGTGACTCACCAACGTGCTAGAGTTGGGGGAGATCCGGGGTCTTCGACAAATAATGGAAGGGATATAAACCCTGCGCGATTCTCAATGATGTGATCAAGGTGTTGAAGTCGAGCATGTGAGAAACAACCACTCGGAGAGGCAATGATGACTCCTCTCAAAATTGTCCGTAGGAACTCACCACAGATGGTGATGGTTCCAAGGCGCAGGGACCTCTGGGTCTATCCTCTGGAATAGAGGGGCTGTCGTCAACAGCGGGAGACCTGCAACTATCAAGGCAATGATGTTTCCTTGACAGGAGCGTGAGGTGGAGAACCGAAGTGTGAGAGTACTGATGGTAGGACTGACATACGGTGGGGGATAACTGGGCAAGTAGAGTGGGTGGACTCAAACTTCCTTTGTTCAGAGTATGATGGCGGGGATGATCGGGCAGCATATGAAACTGACTGATGGGAAAGGGAGCATAGCTGTAATGGATCAAGGATAGTGACTGGGATGAGGGATACTCAAGCTGGTGTAAAATGGCAGGAGACTGCAGACTACTCTGAACAAAGGCGACCTGATTGGGGGTGCTGCCGAGATGATCGAACATAGTTCCAAGAGGCACGGGGGGACTTCTTCATGGGTTAAGGAACTAGAAGAAGTGTGTGTAAAATGATACTGTCGTGTGGATTTATACGAGCCCAGGACAATTCATGCTCGTGATTGCTTTCAATTTTAAGGAGTCTGAAAGCGATAAGAAGACTCTGAAATAATGGAATGGTATTGTCGTGTGGATTTGTACGAGCCCAAGACATTGCATGCTCATGGTTGCTTTCAACTTTAGAGAGTCTGAAAGCGATAAGAAGACTCCAGGGGGTTGCTTTTTTGTGTGTTAGTCTCCAAGGCCCAAAGAAGCATAAAAGGATGCAATGAAGAACTCTTCTAGCCGATGTGACTAGAGTATTCCTTTTTCGTAATTAGTCTACCAGGTCCGGAAAAGGGGTAAACTTATACCAGATAGACGCCCTTTCAGGTACTTTAACGAGCATGAAAGGAAGCAAGATTGCTCGACGATCTTTTCATTGTTTTAGGAGTCAGAAAAGAGCTTAACAGAAACTCCCTAAGTGCCTTTTTTGTAAAGGAATTGTCCGGCCCGAAAAAGGGATAAAATTATACCAAACAAAAGGAATGGTCAGGCAAGGAGGAAGTGCTCAATCAAGGAACATTGATGATGACCAAGAATGAGGGTAGGGGGGGAACACTAGTGGGCCTCCTTGCGGGTTAATGAATGGTGGCAAAATAACGAAATAATTGTAGTATGACATGAGTGAATGGCTCATGTGAAAATGTGGAACAATCCGATGACGGTCGATGTGGTGCGCAAACCGAGGCAGCACGGTGTCGGGACACAATGTTGAAACTGTACCAAGTGAGAGCAAGAAATGATCTCAAGCATCATCGCGAGCTCGGAAAAATGAATCCGGCGATATAAAAAGTGTCAAAAACGGATAACGGTCGATGTGGCAAGCGAACCAAGGGGACGGGGGGTGTTTTGGAAAAATTACCCGAAAAATCTGGGGGTGAGAGCGAGAAATGATCTCAAACATCATCACGGGCTCAGAAAAAGGAATCCGATGATATAAAATATACCAAAAATGGAGAGCAGCCGAAGTGGCACGTAAATCGAGGCAATGAGTGGTGTCTAAAAAATGCTCAAAAATTGATGTGGAAAAAATAAGAAAACAAGTGGACCATCATGACGGTCTCGTCATGCTGATTCTAGTGGTGGAAACGGTTCGAAAAATGGACTCCGTATGAGTGCAGAATGGCCAAAACAAGAAAAAGTCAACGGACTATAAATAGTGAGTGGGTCCAACATGACAAGTGTCATTTGGACTTGTTGACTTTGACTAGTGATCGGAGTGGACTAGAGCTGAGTTGACGTTTCTGGATGATCCGACCGACCGTTTTCAGATCCGGGAGTTACAGGTATCCCGTCAAACTCATACCTGTATTTTCATTGGGTTCGGGGACGGGTGGTGGGTCCCAGGGTATTTATTGTACAGTCCACGTGGGTGGACCGCGGGTTTGTGGGGTGGAACCGCGAGTTCTAGGGAGGATCACACGGGTGGAGACCGCGAGGTTCGGGTTGGAATACACGGTCTGGTACCGCGCGTTCCGAGGCTGAACACGCAGTTCAAAACCACGAGTTCGTCTCCTACAGGCGCGGTTCGGGACCGCGACTGTAGCCCTTACAGCCGCGGTCGGAAACCGCGGTAAGGGGCCCTAAAGCCGCGATTGGGAGCGAGTTGTTAGGGCTTCCCCGGGAGGGGGGGGGGTAGGTTTATTTCTTTGACATGAGTCTGATGAGTTTTCCTTGTGTTATTGACAGGATGCTGCTGGTGTTGTGGCGAGAGCGGGAAGTGCCAGAGGAGATAGTGGATGTCATCCGGGAGGATCGATATGTGCGGTCGGTGTTGGGATTGTGCGGACTTATGAAGTTCGCACAGGTACCGATGATGCGGTCGGCAGCGTTGCTGCTGAACCGACTAGTGAGCTTCTGGGAGCCGGACATACAGGCATTCAGGGTGCAGGGGGAGAGGGTGGATCTCACCCTTGCATATGTCTACTTCTTTACAGGGTTGCCCTGTCTGGGTAGGGTGGCGGATACGCAGCCACGAGTATCCGCGGATGTAGATATGGAGGATATGCTAGAGCGGTACTGTGTTCCAGAGGCGAGGGTGCAGAGGAATGCACTCCGGGTGGTGGACCTGCAGGATCCATCAGTACAGGCTATTGCGGCATGTGTGGTTTGTGTGTTGGGGTCCCAGCCACTTGAGAAGGTGTCCGGGGGCCAGATGCAGCTAGTGGAGCGCGTACTGGATGGTGTCTACTATGCGTGGGGCCAGATGTTCCTCACCTGTGTGCAGTGACAGCTGACATCGGTGAAGGAATCTGGCAAGGGATTCTGTTACGGATCCTTTCTATGTGCTTTCTTCATGGAGCGGGTACTGACACTGTGGCCGTAGGTGCCGGTTAGGGCAGGAGGACTCAAGGAGCCGCGCATGGTGCGGTGGGGGGAGATGATGCGTCGCTGGGGTGGCGGCGAGGTTGGTAGATAATTCACGCAGGAGCTGTACCTACAGTGGCTACAGATGCCGCTAACACTAGATGATTTTCCATATAGAGATATGGATTACACCGGGGATCCAGAGGCACCACGGGCGCCAGGACAGGCATGGGGACCAGATGGTACGTATGGTTTTGCTTGCATGTTATGGATGTCAAGTTTTATGTATGATAGTTTTTTTGATATATTGTTGCTGACTGATGGGTTATCTACAGATGTTGGCTCGAGACCACCGCGAGAGCATGTAGCGCGCAGAGGGCATGTGGCGGTACCATCCTTACCAGGCCGAGGGGAGGTGCGTCGGCGGGACGCAGAGGGGACTCTGGAGTCCGTACGGATGCTGCTGGATCAGTTGCTGGTGGGAGTGACTGATGATGGGTGGCGGGATGTGGATCCGAAGGTGATCCAGGACTGTCTGAGGGCGCCACGGGAGTTCTGGTCGATCGCGATCTGGGTGGCCATCTTAGCTGACAGGGGACGGGCACATGAGCTCGCAGGGGATGAGGAGTTACCGGAGGAGGAGTGAGGGGAGGACTCGGAGGCAGCTGATGCAGGCAGTGATGCAGGGTATGACTCTCATTAGGGAGTGGAGGGGACTCCCCCCGATTTTGTAGCTACAGCATGTATTCTATGAGGCTTTAGGGATGTATAGATATTTTTTGTATAGCTGAGTACAGGGATACTCAGGACATGTATAGCATATTAACATTCATTGTTTGATATATATATGCACATGGATGCACCTTTTTTGCGATGATGATTTTAGTGTACGCACGTGGATGCGCTTATGGTTTGTTATATGTTTGTACTGCACGTGGATGCAAGTCGTATAGGATGTTGGGCACATGGATGCCCCTTGTGTATGTTATGTGATGTATTGTACATGGATGCAACATTATGTATGTAGGATTAGGCACGTGGATGCCCCTATATATGAATGTGTTTTTATTTTTATTGCACATGGATGCAAATGTTTATGTGATGATAGGCACGTGGATGCCCCTTGCAATCTTTTTTGGTTTTTATATATTTTTAATGAGATGTTACGGGAATGATGAGGCATGATGGAGGTTTTACATGGTGTGATTGATGTGCCAATCTAGGATGTTGTTAGCCATTTGATCTGTGACACTATTTTGAGCTCTTGGGACATGGGTGAATGTTATGGATTCAAATTGTCGGCTGAGTTGTTTTGTGCACAGGAATTTTCTAAAGAGGCAGGGATCATGCACCTGGTAGCAGTTGTTGAGCTGGGAGACAAGTAGCTGGGAGTCAAGGAACACATGAAGGTGACATATGCCCATCTGGAGGGCAGCAGTCAGGAGACCGGTCACAGCATCATACTCTGACTCGTTATTGGTAGCAGCGCCTATACATATCCCGTCGAGGTGAATCAATTATTGTGAAGGGGAATATAAGACCCATGTTGCAGAAGCCAAGTTGGGAGACCAACGGCTTGCTCCATCGGCGAAGCCCATGTAATGAGGTGGAAGATGGTCCATCTGCGGTCATGCAAAAATGATGAATGTGAGATGGTGGTAAAAAAGGTGAAAAACAAAAAGAGAGAAAACTGTACAATACAGACCAATGGGGCTGCGAGTTATTTAGGGTCAAAAGCGTTTAAGATACAACCCATTACGAGGGTTGCGCAAAGGGTGACCTTCTGAGTCAGTTAAAATGTATGCTCCATTTTCGAGGCAGGTCTGCACAATGTAAGGGCCTTGCCACATGGATTCAAACTTCCCTTTACCGGTTTTGTCGTGGGCTTGGTCATAGGCGAGGACAAGGTCCCCTTCATGGAAAGTTCGAGGGTGTACATGTTTGTCGTAACCAGCTTTGGAGCGGTTCTTGGTGGCTTCAATGGTCTGGAGAGTGGCACGACGGTCTTCATCAGCTTGTTCTAGGGATAGCAGACGTTGCTCAAGTGGGGAGGTGTCAGGGAGAAGCTCGACGACGATGTGTAAGGCAGGTATCTGACACTCGATGCGGAGGACAGACTCTACACCGTGAACTAAATGAAACGGGGTAAAACCAGTGGCGGTCTTGGTGGAGGTACGGTAAGCCCATAAGGCAGGGAACAACATGTGGTGCCAATTGGACTTATGCTGGTCAACAGTGCGTTGAAGGATGGTTTTGAGAATCTTGTTAATGGCCTCTACTTGGTCGTTCCCTTGGGGGTAGTAAGTAGAGGAATACTGATGTTCGAACTTGAGAAGGGTGGATAACTCACGCCAAACAGAATCTTCGAAGTGTGAACCATGGTCTGAGACCAACTGTTTGGGAACCCCGAATCGAGTGATAACGTGGTTAAAAAAGAAACGGGCAGCGGTGTCAGTGGTACAATTGAAAGTGGGCATGGCTTCGGCCCATTTGGTGAAGTAATCGACGGTGACAATGATGTATTTATGGCCGTTGGCAGATGGGGGTTTACATTCCATGAAGTCAATGGCCCACTTACAAAAGGGACCAACGGTGACAACTGGGTGTAACGGAGCAGGTGGTGTCCGGGCCTTGGGGGCAAAAAGTTGGCAATTATGGCAATGTTTGACCGCAGTGATGCAGTCAGTAAAGAGTGTGGGCCAGAAGTATCCGGTGCGGACGACCTTTTGGTCGGTGGCCATCCCAGAGAAATCTCCGCCGCAGGCACCGCTATGACAGTCATTGAGGACGTGTTCGGCTTCCTCGTGTGTAAGGCAACGACGGAGAATGGTGTCAACCCCGCGCCGGTAAAGGACATCGCCTAAGAGGAGATATCGAGAGGCCTAGTGACGGATACAACGACGTCCATCACGATTGATGTTGGGTCTGAACTTCTGCGTGCGCAGGTATAACAAAATATCACCGTACCATGGGTCATCAGACGAGATGATGAACAAGTGATTGTCGGGTAACTCATCGGAGATTTGTGGGGACGGTAGAAGGGAGGGGAGATCGGTGATGAGCTGGGCAAGCGCGAGGGATTTAGTGCTCTTAGGGGTTCGGAAAGTGAGGTCATATTCCTGGAGGATAATGACCCATTTAGCAACACGACCTTGCAGGAGCCGTCGGTTTAAGAGATAGACCATGGGGTTGGAGTCGGCGACGACTGTGGTATGACTAAGTAAAATGTAGTGTCGCAATTTTTGGACGGAAAAGACCACAGCTAGGGCTAGTCTCTCCTCATATGGGTAACATAGGGGTGGTCTAGACAAGGTCTGGCTGACGTAATAAATGACATGCTCTTGGTGAGAGGCGTCTTCTTGAACCAAGACTCCGGACACGACATGTTCGGATGCCGAGACGGAAAGGATGAAGTCCTAAGAGAAATCCGGAGGGGAGATCAAAGGGGCTTGTGTGAGAGCTTTCTTGAGGGCTTCGAACACAGCTTTTGCTTGCTCATCCCAAACGAAGGGTATGTGGGTACGAAGTAGGCGTAAGAAACCATGAAATTTAGTGGCGTAATTAGGAACGAAGCGGCGAAGGAAATTAGATCGCCCCTGTAGGTTCTGGAACTACCAGAGCGAGCTAGGAGAGGGAAGGTCGAGGATGGCTTGGACTTTTAGGGGATCGACAACAATTCCTTTCTGGGAAACAATGAAACCCAACAACCGGCCTGCAGGAACGCAAAAGACACACTTGTGTGGGTTCAAGCAGATTTGATATTTGCGACAACGCAGAAAAACTTGTCGGAGGTCGTTAAGGTGGTCGGATCGTTTCCGGGAACGAGCTGTAAGGTCATCAAGATAGACTAGCAGGATATGGACCAAGTCGTGAAAACAATAGGTCATGGCCCACTGGAAGGTGGCACCAGCATTTTTAAGGCTGAAAGGCATGACGCGGTAGGCAAAGGTGCCCCATGGGGTGGTAAAGGCAATCTTGTACTGATCCTCCTTACGGATCTGAATCTGGTTGTATCTGGAAAAACCGTCCATGAAAGAGAGGACTTCATGCCCCGCACACGCATCGATGAGTTGGTCAATAAATGGCGTGGGGAAGTTGTCCTTGGGACAATCTCGGTTTAAATTGCGGAAGTCAGTGCATACTCTAATGGTGCCTTGCTTTTTGTTAATGGGAACGGGGTTTGAAACCCAGGTGGTATAAGCAATAGGATAAATAAATCCTGCTTTGCGAAGTTTCTCAACCTCAGCTTTAACAGCAGGGAGCTTGGAAGGATTAATGGGGCGTTGTTTCTGACGAACGGAGGGTACATCAGGCCATGTGTCAATGTGGTGCTCTATAATGGCGGGGTCAAGACTAGGAATTTCGGTATAGGACCAGGCAAAGACATCATGGAATTCTTGGAAACGTTTTTTGTATTCTCCAATCTCATGCTCACTGCAGGAGGCTCCTAAGGTAATGATTTCAAGAGCACCAGGTGGGTCAAAGATATCGATGTGGATGACGGGTGAGATATTGGCCATGTTACCTTCCTCAAAGGCATCAGGAGCAGGAATAGGATCCTGAAACCAGTCGAATTTAGTGGGAAGGAAATCTTTGGACTCAACCGCGAGTTGGGTAGCTGTGGTAGAGGAGGATGCTTCTGGGAGGAAACAGGAACGATGGTGCATGTCATCCCAGGGATAATCCGGAGCAGTGAGAGCCTCGAGAATCTCCTCATCATTGCAGAAAGTTTGAGTTGTCAAATCGGTTTACGAGGGAGTGGTAGTCGAAGAGATCATATAAATGGTATTAATCTCTCTGGATGGGGATGATACCGGGGGTGGATCTCCTCAATTGTGGGGGGTGCCATCTAAAGGTCCAAATTATTCATCTCATAGAGAGCTACTCTGTAATCTGGGAGATCAGGACAGTGATGTGAGTAGTGGCCGTAAATACCGCATATGGCACAAGGGTGGTTGGTACGCAGTGATTTATCACAAGGCTTAGGGGTTGGGTCGAGTTCGACAACAGGGATGTTGGGGTCGTCGTCAAGTATTTGCATGTGTTCCTGTAATGCAGGTAATTATGGACATTGATGAGTCGGATAGCCTAACTCATCACACAACGAGCATTTGGGGGGAGCACGAAACACAGGAGGGGGTTTAACTGTCTTGGGAGGGGGTACAGCAGTGTATGGTTGTGGGCCTCTGCCCCCAGTGGGATTGATAAGAGGAGGGGGATTCGTAGATGACGAAGGGGTAGCGACACCGGGAGGTGGTTGAGTAGTAGTGACAATGGGTTGCACCGGTTGGAGGATGACATTTGGTGTCGGCGGGGGAACGGGAGGCGAAATATACCACACGGGTAATCGTAAGGTTAACCCGGGGAGGCTGAGAGTAGCCATAATCGGGGCGCTTACTACTCCCGAAGGAGGGAATAGAAAGGGGATGGTGTGGATGGGTGTAACACCAATGTGACTAGGTACCAATGGTGGTTTAGGTAACAAGGGCGGTTGATTGTTGGGTGTTTGTGAATTGTGGGAAAGAGTACAAAGGTCAGAGACTTTGGTCGCGGGTGACGGGGGTGGAATGGATTGGAATGTGGAAGTCATCGGCGTGTCTGAGTAAAGTCTGGGTCCCACGGAGGAAACAAACGAGGTAGTTGCACCACAAACCGGTTGTTCAACCATGGGGAGAACGTTTTCGGGTGCAGTGGGGGCATTGGGATCGTAATAGGTGAGTTGGTTGACCTTGACCACGCGTCCGTCATGGGGGAACATCATGGTACGAAAAATGGATGAGGCAACCACCCGCATGGCATACATGTAGCTACGGCCAAGTAAGAGGTTATAATCAAGTTGGGCATTGATGACCTCTATGTCAATGAGAACGGTTTTACCAGCCAGCTGGACGGGGACGTTAGCTAATAGGCCTTGGGGTTGAGCTGAACGGCCGTCGTAGGCTCGCAACGCAGTGGTGGACTGCTGGAGAGTAGGGGATCCCAACTTCTGCCAAACGAATGTGGACATAACGCATGTAGAGGCACCTTCATTGATAATGCACCGATGGATGAAAAGATTCCGAACGGAAATAGAAACTTGGAATGCTAAAGTGGAAGGCAGGCGTGGTTCGAACTGGTCCAAATCGAATGCCATCAGTTGTGAATCATTTGGGTCAATAGCACCAATGGCGGAAAGCAAAATCTTGTGCTGTGAAGGACAGTTTTTCAAGACTTCTAACGTGGACATGGCGGCGGGAGATTGGGCTAAGTCATCTACAATGTTGTAATTTGACACAGCGCGAACATTGGGGTTATTGTTGATACGACGAAGTGGGAAACGAGGTGCTTTGGAGGCGCCATCGAGTGGAGCCGGGGGTATACGCAATGTTTGATCAGTGGGATGAGCGTCAGTGTTTTTGTCGGCGGGAGGGGCTTCAGGGATGGAGCCATATTGGTTCCGATGGGTTTGGAGGTTGACATCAGCAGACGACATCATCAACAAGTGGTGAGTACCTGAGTCGAACATGGGTTGATCAGGAGCGGCATAAGTGATCTGTTGTTGTGGTGGTGCGTTACCTTGAGGGGGAGCCAACGGCCGAGTGTTCACTACGCCTTAGGTTGGTAAGGGGTTTTGCAACACCAAAGGTTGCTGCTGGGGGGGTGGGGGGTTGGGCGGTGCTTGAGGAGCCGCATGCCCTTGGCAATGGGCATCATCAACCCAGAGTTGTCGTGCTCGCTCCAAATGTGGGCAAGCATGTGTGTAGTGGCCATAGACCCCGCAAATAGAACAAGGATGGTTTGTTCGCAAATTAGGATTTTTGGCCTGCTTGGGCGTCCGATCAGGGTTTTGGTTGGCAGGTGCCACGTTATTATTGTCTGGGGGATTAGGAGGTTGACCACCTTGGTCGGGAGGAGGGTGGTTCCCATGGTTACGGCCTTTGCCACGGTTTTGCTGGCCCTGTTGGCGTTGGTTGTTTTGGTTCTGCTGCGGATTTTGTTGGGTGTAAACTTGCCCTTGGGCAGCAGGTGGGTTCTGGGGTTGTGCAGGTGCGGGAGCAGGCTGCAGTGGATAATAAGTAGGTGGAGGCTGCGCAGGTGCTGAACCTTGTGGGGGTTGCTGATACGTTTGTGGAGCGGGCTGTGGGTTTGCCACAGGGGCTGCCTGTGGCGGGTAATACGCAGGTTGGGCTTGAGAGGACACAGGAGCTGGTGCAGCCTGTGGATGGTAATAGGGATGAGGTGCGACCGGGGGAGCATAAGTGGGGGATGCATGCCCAAAGCACTGAGGTGGACATGAGGGTCCATGGGAATGGTGGTGATGTGTCATGGGAGCATACGAATTGGTTGCTCCAGACTGTGATGTAGCCCGCGAAAGGTCGGGGCCAGGGCTAGAACGTGCTATGGAAAAGGGTTGGGGATGCGAGGCAACACGGCCAATGATGCCGTCTGCGGCATGGGATGCCCCCGGCTCATCGTGTTGGGAGGAATCGCAGCGAGGGGCGTCAGGTATAATGGTATAGAGATAACCCGACTGGGCGTATATGAGGTCAAATTGCTGGGCTTTGAGGATGGCCTCTTCTTCAGACTGGGGTCGTTTGGATGCCACATCCTTGGAAATGATAGGAAGGAGGGATTTTAGAAACCAATCTAAGAAGATACGGTCATCTAACTTGATTTTGCAGAGGCTGCGGCGTCAACGCCACTCATGAATGTGGTCAGTGATGTGGGTAGCCGTGTTCTGTCTGCAAGACAGTAGGATCTCAACTCCCGCGTCATAGCGGACAGGTAACTGAAAGAACTGCAGGAAGGTCGAGGCAAGGGAAGTAAAGGTGGCATGGGTCCCATGGGGTTGCTCGATGTACCACTTAGCTGCAGAGCCAGTGAAGGTGCGCTGTAACAGACGGAGGCGGACAGAGTCGTCCACTATGGAGTTGGAGGAACACCATAGATGGAAGGACATAATATGGTTCTAGGGGTCCTCACCTGCCTTGCCCTCAAACTTAGGGATGTCAGAGGGGAGCTTGGTGGGCATGTGAGGCCACGCAGGGTCATGTCTGATAGGATCGTTAGTCAGTCTAGCTAGGTCAGGAAGGTTGAGGCTAGCCATGAATGGAAAACTAGTAGAAGGATGTGACATACTAGTGAGTTGGACCATGTTGGGGCCAATGCCCCCAAGTGTAGAGGCAGGGTTGGGGAGGTTGCCCCCAAGTGTAGGGACGAACATGGTATGGGACGGTCCTGCACCGCCAAGAGTAGTGTGAGTCACTGATGGAGTGGGAATAGGTATTACAGCTACGGGAATGGGTGCAGTGATCGGAATGGTAGATGTGGGCCCCATCGAGGGCATACCCAAAGCAGGTGTGGTAGCTGGTGTGGTGGTGGATGCTCCACCAATGGTCCCTACAAAGAAAGGGGTGGAAGTCATGCCAGCCATGGGGCTGGTTGGTGCAATGTAAATGGGGTTCTCGGACTCTGCCTCAGAATCAGAGGTAAAATAGGGGGCGTCTAGATCGGGTGACGGAGTTCTATGCCGTTGACGAGTGGAATCAAGTGACAAAGCTAGAGATCTATGATGAGTGGTATCAAGTGATGAAGATCTATGTCTATGACGGGTGGTTTCAAGTGAACCGTGTTGCGGGGGCTCGCCCCGGAGGCGCCGAGAATGTCTCAGGGACTCAATGGTGACAAATGGTGTCAAATATCTAGGGGTTGTGTGGAGTGAAAAATAGCTCAAAAACCCTAATGCAACCGAGTGTGCAGAAGGAGAGCTCAAAAAATATGGCACTCAGGCCAACAACCAACTCAAAACACTTACTGCAACAGCTGTGCTACAATAAGTGGAGTATCAACAGAAATGGTTAGAATACCAACAAGCAGCAGGTTTCCTAAAAAATAAAAATAATGGACTCACTAGACCAAAAGGAGGTAAGGGAGCATGCAAACACCTAACTAAATAGTATTCTGACTCAACTAGACATATCCTCTGCAAGGTGATGAAATCCAAGTCAGACAATATGGATAGTAGAGCCAAGTGGCTAAGGATATCCCCCTACCGGGAGGGACAACGGGTAGTCAATCCTAGAAGAAAGGCAACTAAGATACCCCATTCATGACACGTCCAGAAAAGGTGAATCTGTCGTTTGGTTCTTTTACCGCAATACCCCCATACAGGGATACCCCGAGAACTGTGAAAGGTAGCCTTCGGTTACTGAATGGATTTCGGTATTCCACTCAGGCCTCCGGAACCAGTCTGGCAACTTCAACCCTCCTAGGGGAGAGGCCCTCTGATAAACTGGTTGTGACCGTGCCAAAAAATACTAGGGGATTTTGGTTCCCTAATGGACAACAGCTATGTCTCAAGTGTAAGCAACCGAGGGGTGTTATTTGGATGCCTATCCCCCCGATCCTACCTAACTACAAAAATTCTTATGTGTTCCCCAAGTGGGGTTATAATGTTGGTTGTGTTAAGTCATTTTTTAAGGCTCACTTGAATTAGGTGACAGAATTTGTGCGTGTGAGGTGATGAATCCAAATAAAAGTGCCACAAGGGGGGCAACTTTCTAACTAAAAATAACAAGACAGAATGCAAACTTTGAAATGCAAAATTTTCTCTTTTTCAAGTAAAATGCTGAAATTTTTTAAAAAACGATTCTGTAAATGGAACATAAATAAAACTGCAGAAAAGGTTGTAAGGAAGTATGGCTGCAGGTAGGACAGATGGCTGTGCAGGTGCAGAAAATAGTGCAGCAAAGTGCTGGATTCAAAACAGGGAAAAAAGTACAGAAAGCTGACTGCGGGTATGTGGCAAATATCGGCGGTCGGACCGCAGGAAACAGAGCAACAGTCGCGGACAGGTTGCGGGTTTTTGGCTGAAAGATGTAGTCGGACCACAGGAAACAGGTAAAAAGCCGCAGGTGGGTTGCAGGAAAAAGGCTGAAAGCCACAGGTGGGACGCAGGAAAAAGGCCGACAGACGCAGTCGGGTTGCAGCAAAAGGGCTGAAAGCCGCAGTCGAGACACGGGAAAAGGGCCGATAGACGCAGGAAGGTTGCAGAAAACTGGCTGAAAGGTGCAGTCGGGACGCCGGAAAATTTTTTAACAGCCGCAGTCGGATTGCAACAAACAAGCTAATTAGCCGCGGTCGGATCGCAGGTAACAGACATGAATTTGTCGGCAGGTCGCCGGAAACAGTCTGAGAGCCGCAGTCGGGTTGCAGGTAAATGCCTGAAAGACGCGGTCAGAACGCAACTGCGGGGGTAAAAGACGTGGTTTACGGCAGCCGAAAGGGACAGCCGAAAAGAAAAGACAGGAAAATATTTAAAAACTATAACCAGAAATTCAAACCAAGGGGAGTCGCCAAAACTGTAGCTAGGGTTTTCACCCTAGCTTGTGCAAATGAGCACCTACTAAAGAGAATGGACTCCTTAGTAGCAGTTCAATAAACAGTAAATAAAAGTAATAAAACAATACAAATTCTAAACTAGCATGAGCATTATTAGCATAACAAAAACATGAAATATGGTGAAGATCTTTCTTTTTTGTATTAAAATTTTACCTCAAGTATAGAGGTTGGTGAAGTTCTTGCAATGGTCCAAGAGGGTTGCTCCAAACTCCAACTTTGTTCCTTCTCTTTCTCCAAATGGTGGGAATGGGCCAAAAGGGGCACTCAATGGTGAAAGTAGCTCAAGGCTGAGCTAGGGTTTCGAGAGTGATTTTGGCAGAGTAAGGGTGTATTTGACTGTGGATATGAAATGAGGGGTCTCCATCACCTATTTATAGGTTTTTAGTGGTGGAGTGTTGGCCCATGGTTTTGGGAACCATATGGTTTAGGTCAGCTGTATAGGGTTTTTTCCTCCTTTTTCCTCTTTTTCCTCCTTTTTTAATATTTTTTATTCCCTTTTTAGAGGGTTTTTGCTATTTTGGAGGAATTTTGGATAATTGTGGGGGAAAAGGGGGTTTTTTAAGCCTTTTGGAGGCTTTTTTGATGGTTTTGTGGCCTTTTGGAGGCTTTTTAATGGGATTTTAGGGTTCTGAAGGTAAATATGGTAGGAAATATGGACAAATGAGTCGTGTAATGGGTAGATGAGGTAGTGAGCACTTTTTGGGTGTTAACAGTTTGTGTTATTAATCATTCTTGAACATGGCTCTCATCTGCATTTGCATAGAGCACTTGGATCATCCATTTGTCCTCGAGTTCCACTTATTTCCTGAGTCTTGTTACTACTTTGAGTCATTCAAACAAAAGCTTCCATCATCAGTCGCTTTGAGAATTTGTGTCTCACTCGTCGTGTCAATACTGCCAAGTCATGCCATGCCCATGTTCAAGAATATGTCTATCATTTATCATCTGTAGTTAGTACACCCGCCGTCACGTCAGTCTACTCTGAGTCAGTCTTGCATGTTACTGTACCAACTAATCTAGCCTATACATTTGTATCGTGTTTCGTGTCGATTAATGGGGGATTCATCATGGCCCTCCTTCGACGGATTCATCGTTTTCGACTTCAACTCATTATCCGAGGATTGAATCTAGAAACCAATCAAGTAACTTGGCCCTGCATGCCTCAATGGCAGGTTACCTCGCTTTCATCATGAGTTTACATCATTGACTCTTGATTGAAAGATTTCATCTTGCGTTCGACTTCAACTCATTTATTCACGCTTGATGATATGTATTGTGATACCTTGGGAATCATTGACATCAATGGTGATCTCCCTCGCACTTGTTAACGGTTTACATCAATGACCGGTAATCAAGTGGTTTCTACCATGTTCGACATCAAGACATTTGTAATCACATGGATAGATTCATATCATTGCGGGTTCAGGTTGAAGACCCTGGGGAGTCATGTTTTACCCAGGTTGCGATGGAATTTGTATTCAGTTATATCACACGGATCCACATTTGTATTGGTCGTGGCTGTGTTATCATCTCATCATGGATCTACGCTTGTGTCATATTGGGCCAGCGTTGATGCACCTGCGCTATGAGGACCATGACATGGTGGCCTACCCCGACATTGCATCAGCACCCTATGTTCCCGAGACACGCCATTCACCAGCTCCAGAGATACATGACTGGGCACGAGGAATGCGGCAGGCCGGCATGTTAGGACTAATTAACATGCCGCATTTTGGGTGCCTAGCAGAAGTTGGCGCCTGTGTTAAGCAGCTCTTGTCATGCTTCCATGGGGGTTCGTTGTGGCTGGACAGAGAGGTCCCGGTCACTGTTGACTTGATTTAATTCATTACCGGCTTTCCTAAGAATGGCGTTGATCCGGCGCAGTTTATTCAAGGGAAGGAAAATGAGAAGAAGCGGGCGCGTTAGTTGGCACAAAAGTACGGCTTGGAATCGGATGGGTGTGGGTATCGCACCAGTAGCTGCAACGATCAGGTGGTACTCACGAGCATTAAGATCCCGTCCTATAAGGTGATTAGGGGAGGTCGCCCTAACCAATGTAATTAGGGAATAGTTGCTTGTGTAGAACAATGTGCGGAAGGAGTCCAGATGAACTGGTCCCTATATCTCTTGAATCAACTAATGGAGGATGTCGCAGGAGTCCAATTGGGTCGAGGCGCTTTTTCATATAGTTGGTTGTTGCTGCTAATTGCTTTAGTCGCATGGAAAGAAACCAACACTTACCAGGGCATGGACTACCCAGTTGTCGTGGAACGATGAGGGGCGCATTATCAAAATATATGGTATGTATGAGAGCCCGAGCGAATCAGGAGTGCCAATTGCAGTTTTGGTTGTATTCGGAAATGCTTTGTGACGCAGCAACACAGGTCCCACGAATATCTGAATATACTTTGGCATGGTTCAAACCTGTCATGGCATTTGCAATATGTCCAAGTGTCATACATATACAACCTCGCCATGATGTTGATCAACAATGGTTGCAGACCAAGTATAAGGTGACAGCGGAAGATTTGGAGGTTATTGTGAATGAGTGGCCGAAGGCCTGGCGGCAGCCCATGAGTTCAGTAGAGATTGACGCTGGAGGTCCGCCATTGGGTCCTGCGGATCGAGTATCAGCAGAGTCGGCATGATTCTGATCACGAGTCGACCAGAACACCAACGGTGGATGATAGTGACCGCGCTCTTGAAGAAAACCAGTCAAAGCGGCACCACGAACACGCGACGATCAATGGGCTCTCTTTTCTAGTAGAGGCGTAGTTGGGCCGGTTAATGACCGCCCTCAACCATGTAGCCACAGTGGCTGCCAACAAGATGTCCCTCAAGGCGGAGGAGGGTTTCCATGTGCTCATTGCTCGTCTGGATTCCTTGTGTAACGCGGTTTTAAATAAGGAACCTAGTGATGTACCCATGCAGGAAACGGCCACAATCCACACCACACCCCGAGTTCAGAATATCAACATTCCCCCGACTACGGTTGTGACCGACAACGAGGCTTTGAAAACTTTACTGCAGTCGATTTCCCAAGTGACTGTCAATGTTAATGAACTACTAGCAACGGTGTTGGCGACAATGCAGAGGGTGGCCTCCTACGAAATAGCGGATCGAATGCATGAAATCAGCCAAATCTATCAACACTTGCAGGTAAGAGAGGCAGTTGTAACCACCGCTATTGACAAGCTTACAAGCAGTGGATGACCTTGAAACTGACATTAAGAAGGAGCGGGCTGAACAGGTTCGCGTACTTGAGGAACTTAAAAAGGATCAGGACTTTCTTATCATAGAGAAGACTCGTTTGTGGGACTACAGTGTGAAGTTAGAGGCGGCTATTTGAGATGCATGCCAGCATACGCCATAGCCCATTCTCGAGACCGACTTGCTCGAACTGGTGCAGCGACTGGGAACTGCCATTATTTAGTTGTGGTAGGAGAACAACATGTTGAAGGCCCAGCTGAAACCGGGTACACCTTAGGCCGAGGTGGATGAACGAAGAAGGGCACTTGAGGAATTTTCCATCCAGATGGAGGAGCTGGAAACGCAGGCAACTAGGCTCACCATCGACATAGTACAATTTTTGGGCTGTATCATTCACGATGAGCAAGTTGAACAACTCACTAAATCTCGGCAGGAAGCAGAGGGCCAGGTGGCCACATTGAAGTTTGCGATGAGAACCCTGCCACCAATGGAGCAAGTTGCTAAGTCACACGAGCTGAAGGACTTGCAACAACGGGTCGTCAAGACAGATGAACGACAGAAGACACGTGCGGCCCAGTTGGAAGAATTCCAGGACATTGGCAGGAAATTGATGCTGTAGGCCAGTGAAGATCTACAAGCAGTATAGAAGTATTGACAGCAGGTCATGGACAAGCTTATCGATCAACCATATGCAGACGAAGTGATCAGCAGTTAGGAAGCGGCTACGGATGCCCAAGAGATGGTGCGGAATGTCGAACAGTTGTATGCAGACTTCAAAGTAAAGACCACGGCATGTACGATGTCCAGCAGTTGACGTGGCTCGAGGGTAAGCCACAAGATTGTGTTGGGGTCCTATTGGCAGGTGGTTTGATGAGGAAATGTCGCAGTACTGCTGACGCTATGACACATTGAATGAGTGCGCGGAAGGAGTATTTTCTGTTTAAGTATACCGTAGTTGGCGGGTTTTGGGTCACTTGGACCACATGTTATGTAATGTTGAGTCAATTGTACCACGGTATGCGGGTTTTTGGGTCATTTGGACTAAGTCAGTTATATATTGGGTCATTTGTCCATAGTGTCGGTTAGGAAGTCGTTAGTAAGTGGACAAACATTGTAATGGCAGAAGCCTATAAATATATGAGAGTTGTAAGTGTTAGATATAGGATAGGAATAGAGTAATAGCGGGCGAGAGATAAGGAGATATATGTGTATGGATATCTATGTTTTGCTTTTGGTATATGACTGTGACAGTAATACAATGATGATGTTTTGGTACGATCTTTTTGCAATGTTGCGATATATGAGTGTTGTTATATTTTCTTGATGCAATATCTGCTTACTGTTTCTATGATGATAAATGTTGTGATTAAAGTAATATAACTCCATGTCGAATGTTTAAAGTTTCTGGTTAAGTACCGCAATAGAGCTAGTCCGTGCAGCCACAACTCTCCTCCTCCCTCGGCGAAAACATGGTTCCGTCAGCTCTTCCTGGATGCCTCGGGTGAGACCTCATCCGCTCTGCGGGTGTTGCTAGGCGGGCTCAAACTTGCCCGAGCCGGTGCCCAGGGAGACTATGGTATGTGTCGACAGTGAGGCGAACCCCTGTCGACCGAGGTTGCGTTGGTCAACAGCATTCTGTTACACCCAAAATCTACTCATCATAAGATTCAGTGTATACACCATTGAAGATATCTTGACTAAGTGATCAATCAGAGAGGATTTGTACCCAATTGTGCTAGGTTTTGAAGGGTCGTCGCAGGCTGCACATGAGCAACATGTGACGTCGCACCTTGCCCCATTACAGGGTGCAATGAAGTCAGTTAGATGGCAAAAATAACTTCTTCAAGGTCCATCTCGAAGCTTGCTGACTTGGGACCCTATCCCTGACCTCTTGAAAGAGCTAGAAGTCGGTTCCTAATCCTTTAGAGAGATCCCTTAAACCTCTCCTACCATCTCTCAACCTATCCTATCCATACCCTATCCACTTAGTCCTATATGAATGAAGCTCACTCCCATCCCAAAGGGAGGAAGTCTATGGTATCTACATGCTGGTGAAATCAACCTTGGAACATCTCCACTCACGTATTGGAGAACTCATACTTCCTTGGAAGGATATGGCAATCGGCTTCATCAGAGAAGGGCTACAGCGTTAAGCCTTGGTTGTGGTTCTATATCTCAATTATGTACTTCCCTCTTTTTACAGTAATACAAATGCTTTCCACCAATATTGTTCATGTGTGTAATGATATTGAGTAGTTCACTTGCTTAACTGTTTACTTAGATCTCTTATTGTATAGATGCCTTTTACTTGTTTCTCTTGTTTCATGTCTTGGCAGGTCTTGCAGCTTGGATTTGACGACCGTGAGACATGGAGCATCATTCAGGAGAAAGGATCGCGAAGTGAAAGGTAATACATCTAATACTCGATCCTTAAGTAGATCTAGGAAATGTATTAGTAGTCTGTTCTATTTGTTCTAGACTCACTTTGAGCTAGGGAGATCCTACTAGCGCCCGATCGAGTGGATTGTCCGATAACAGCTATCACTTGATCATCATCAAACTGAGTAAACACAGGGGTCACTTGAGTATCATCAATAGGCTTAGCAGCTGCAGCTGCTTGAGTATCCCACATCGAAGTGATTTTTGTTAACTCCTGGTTTGATTGTTGAGCTTCTTGCATTAGTATTTTCATTTGTTCAACAGTCTTTATCTATGGAGCACCTTCCGTGAGGCCTTTTCCTTTGTCACCAACACTGTAGGTCAGCATTAATGGACCAGCTTTTTTCTGAGCTTCCTTTTCTTCTCTTTCTTTTCTCACCTACTCAATGAGCTTCATTTCCATTGCTCGGTAGCTTAAAACTTTAGCTTTAAGCTCTTGTTGATATTGCATGATATGGTTCTGCTCTTCTCTGTTCTTAGCCCTAGCCAGGACTTCAAAAAAGGTATTTACTCCCTGATAGATGGAATCATCAGGAATATCTTCATGATCATAACCACCTTTCACATGGTTTTTCTTGAAATGGGCATCAAGAAATCCCTTGGGGTCATGATGTCTTCTTTTGGCAGCATAACCGAATTTCAAATAAGCCATTTTATCACCCAACACTGTTGCCCAAGTTGAAGTTGGGATATTGAATGGCCCAAGGTTTAAGGGGAACTTAGGCCAACCCTTCCTTTTGGGACCAGTGATCTTTAAGTACACACCATCTGTACAAGTCTGATAAGAGACTTCTTCAATGACCAGCCCGTCGGGTACTATTCTGGGTAGCAAGTGAGAAGAGCCGCTTGACCAAACTCTAATATATGAAAAGGATTCCCCCACATACCAATCACCAATTTTGGTAATGAAGGTTCTGGCAATAGCTGAGAAAGTAGGAGCCTGTTCTTTGAATATTTTAAAATAAATACTACCAAAGATGTGGTCACAAATGTCATATAAAAAAGGTATGTAATTATTCTCCCATAATGCAGAATGATAGATATGGACAGGAGGGTCTGATGGAGTCCAAAACCATCCCATGTTGGGATATTGAAATTTTGTGCAAAATACATCAATGACAAAAACTGAAAAGAAGAAATGTGGCTTCCTCAAAGCCGGTGCCTTTTGATATACTTGAATGGTTGTTTTGAGTTCAAAAGAGAGGATAGACGCCCACGGGAAAGACTCACTAGTTGTTAATACATGATGGGCTACAGGAGCCCACTCAGCTTTAAATACTGAACAGTTCGGGAGACCATACAGTCTGCATAACATGGATGCCAATAAGGAATAAGGTTCCCCAAACCAGGAAACCGGATACAAGTTATCAGCCCTAGGCACGAAACTGTTAGGTTTATGCATCCATGACTTAAGCATTTCGTTAAGATTAATCCTAGTCTTAGAAGACTCTACGAATTCAACACTAAGGGGTTGGATGGCCGGTTTAAGAGCATAGGCTCTAATGAAAAACTCTGGGAGGAAGGTGGCCAATTGAGACCCCACGCTGTCATTGAAGAACCGGTCCTTAGGGTTAGCGTGGTCCACAATCCATTTAACTGCATCAGTGTAAGGAAGGATAGGGTTCGGGCAGCAATGGCATGAAGCTAGGAATCCCTAATTCTCTCGTATGTAAGTTGGTCATTCTAGATGTCTGATAGGTCATCGTTATAAAAATTGAGTAGATTTTGGACCAATCGATTTTATAGGTTTCAGTAATCCTACCACTGGTATCTGAGAAAATACCAAAATTTGGGTCTTTGGTTAGCAGGTCTTTGTGAGTTGTTTTGGACTGAGTACTCCGTGGCATCTTGCAAGACTGGGTAATTTTGATAAGTAGAAAAATCACAAAATCAAAACAAATTCCCAAACAGCAAAAATCGTAAACAACAGAATGCGAAAGTGACAGGAGCACCAACCTGAATTAATTGAAAACAGTGAAAATGACCCCTGGTAAAATCGCAATGAAAATCCACTCAGCAAGGTAATTTTTCGAAAATGAAAATGATAAGGTAAAATAGAAAGAAAACCCTATATTTATCAATTTCCGATGAATAAAATCTTGGTCGTAGGATCAAAATGAACGAACGACTTAGATTACCTCTTGCGGAATGCGGGATCAAGTTGCGGGAGTTTATTTGCAAAAATGTACATTCTTCCCGCAATCCGCAATCCGCAATTGCGAGTTGTGGGATGGCAACTTAGAAAACAAACGGATACAAGAGTTTCCGCAATCCGCAATTGCGGGTTGTGGAACGCAAACGACTTTTTTCTTTAGAAACAAAAATATTCTTTCCGCATTCTGCAATCCACAATTGCAGGTTGCGGGTTGCGGAAACACACAACACAACTATATTATTCAAAACTACTTTTCCACAATCCGCAATCCGAAATTACGGGTTGTGGAATAGAAAGTTCCAAAAACTATTTACACAGCCTTCCCGTAATCCGCAATTTTGCGGGTTGCGGGATGCCAACATTGAAAAACAAAAAACAAGCTCCCGCAATCCGCAATTGTGGGTTGCGGGATTGTGGGGTTGCAGGATGAAAATGACGGTTAGAGAGAAATAAAAGCTTCCCGCAACTTGAGATAAACAAACAAAAATTGGAAATTTTCAAAAGGAAAATCCTGATCAAATCAATCCAAATGTAAAAGCATGGAATCATAATAAACATGATTAAAAACCCCATAATGAAAAAGGAATTTTAAGTCATTACCTTTGCGTTTAAGAACTTGGGGCTCCCATGTTCTATTAGAACATGGGATCTGTCATGGGATCTTTTGTACCTACAACAGAGAGGGATCCAATTTCTTGAGGTGTAAAATGTTTACACATCAAGAATTTTTTTTGTTAATTTATAGACCTACATGGATTTTTTTAATTATTTTTTATTTGGTTTTATTTTTTTATTTTATGAGACGACATGAATTTTTTAATTACTTTTTTATTTTTATTTTTGGTAACATACCATTATGTTATGTGACAACATCTCCCCCATACTAGGTTGTAGAGCACCTCGTTATTCTCTATGCAACTAGGCATGTTGTTTACCACCGAAAAAATAGTCATTAGCTCTTTGTATGGCATACCTTTACCGGTGCGACTAGATAGATTAGGTGCATCAGTATTACAATTATAATTGGAAAGCCAGAAATAATCATCAGTGCAATATGTTGCGCACCAAAAATGATATGTTTTCTTGTGGACCAATATTAGTGATTTCTACTAGGTTTGGCACATCGTTAATGCATAAATAATAAAATCTATAATAGCCATCGGTGTGTTTTATGGAGCACCATTAATGGTGCTATGTGTAAATCAACATTACCGGTGGTTTCTATTATCCTAAGTGCATAGAAAATTTGCAAAATTTGTGTTTCATGTTTTTTGAATTTTGTTTCTAGGCGCACCATGTACGATGCTTTATGTTCAATACGTGTGCACTACCCTCAGTGCAATTGTTTTAATTTATTAGCCCCATTGACAGTGCGTTGTTGTAAAACATGGAACACTATGGATGGTGCGATCGTGTAAATGGATTGCATCGTGGATGATGTGCCTTGTTTAAAACATATGCACCAGTAATGGAAATGTTAGTTGGGCCTAAAAATAATTTAAATTTTTTCTAATAAGTATTTCATGTACCTATTTTGTATATATATTTTTATTTTAGTGATATAATTCATGTTGAAATTTGTATGTAAATCATAGACATGCACCATCACCAACTCAAGTCAATTTGTATAACGTCGTTCGGATATGGTAGGCAAGAGAGAGGAAGAAGGAGATGATTCCTTGTACTATTTTTTATGTGTCTCAATAGATCTTATTTCAGGATGGCCTCCTCAAGTTTTATGAGGAGTGTAGTTTGCTCAGGGGGAAAATTGGTCTATTGACAGTGTTGATCGATCATTGGGATCACAACAACCAGGCCTTCATGGTTGATCTCGATATTTCGTATCATCCCAACGAGGATGATGTGTATTTAATAACATGTTTATCTTGAAGGGGGGAGGAATTTCTCCATTTTATCGATATAGCACCTGGTGTTTCAGTTGAGACTCAATGTCATCATTGCAGATATTACTCACCCTAATGAGTTTGAGGTGAGTGGGGGACAACTGAGGCTACATACATTTCCGTCAGGTGTTTACTACAAAGGCCTAGGTTGATTAAGTGGGCCACTATTTTTCGACGATGTTATTTTATATCTTTAGACCACTATCGTAGCGAGTTGCAAAGGAGACATTTTTCCCCTTTGCATCAAATTTATTTAATCTATTTTTTGAGAGGTTTCTAGTGGCTTGATCCACATTTGGGATGACATTGAACTACATTCCAACTAGAATTATGACTGATGTGTGTATGCACATCTAGGGGCAGGGGTTTCCTAAGAGAGGAGTGCCCAATTTCATGTATAGGGTGTATGGTGCAAAGGTTTTGTTGATTTTATGTTATGCAACCAAGTCCAAAAAAGAGCATAAATAGACCAAAAAGAGTAATCCACGCCTTAATAATGAAGAAAAGAGATTAATAGAAATCCTCTTCGAGAGGCCAACATCATTATACAATGCACTAAGTACACAAGACAAGACAAGACAAGACAATATGATCAAATGAAAAGGTCTCCTTCCTATATATAGGAGACAAAGAGATACAATTATAACTAATAGACCCAAGCTGGCATAGCTAATATATTAATACTAATGACAATCACTACTAATAGACCCAAGACGACATCAATACTATGTAATGAGATACAATATAGGGGGTAATGTGTCGACATTTAAAGCTTAACACGCCCCTCCCCTTCAGAAAAATGTTGTCCTCAACGCTTGATTAGTTGTGGATGCTTCTGTATGAAGGACTCATCTTCCTATGTCAAATATTCAACTGGTAAGTTCTTCCACTTGACGAGGTACTTAGTCATAACCCGATTTTGTAGTTGTTTGGTCCTTGTTTTAATGATTTGTTAACGTTCCAATATGACGTTTCCTTCTTCATGAAGCTCTGGTAAGATAGTTTGAATTGGGATCTTGTCTCCTATTACCTTCTTTAAGCAAGAAACATGGAAAATTAGGTGTACCCTTGAAGCTGAAGGGAGCTCCAATTTGTAATCCATATTACCAATCTTCTGCAACACTTTATAAGGACCATAGTACTTGGGATCTAATTTATTGTCTCTATTTAGTTGCTTGAGGAACATCTGTTTGTAAGGTTGCAGCCTTGGAAATACCCAATCCCCTTCTTAAATACTCCTTTTGTTGTGATGTTGATTTGCTTGTTGTTTCATCTTGTTGTTTGACAAAGCCGAGTTGTCCTTTAGTAACTAGAGAACCTCTTGTTGGTGCTCTAGGTGATCTTCCACAACTTGAACTTTAGATTTTCCTTTTAAGGGACATGTGACAGTTGGAAGAGGGTACCCATAAAGTTACATAAATGGAGACATTTTTTATGACATATGTACCACCATTCTGCCAAAGATAACCATTTCACCCACTGTGTTTGTTTATCATATGCAAAGCACTGAAGATAGCCTTCCAAGCATTTGTTCACTATCTCAGTTTTCCCATCAGACTGAGGATGATAAGAAGAACTGTGAGCCAACTGGGTACCCAAACAAGAAAATAATTTAGTCCAAAATATTCTAGTGAAAATTGGATCTTTATCACTTACAATAATCTTCAGGTTCCCATGTAACTTCTGAATTGTTTCCATGAAGGCTGCAACAACTGTACTTGCATTAAAAGGCTGGGAGAGTGCACAAAATGTGCATACTTTGTGAGTATATTAACAATCACCGTAATAACATTGTTCCCTTTTGACTTGGGTAGACCTGCAATAAAATCCATTGAGACTACCTCCCAGCGTTGACAAGGTATTTATAATGGTTGTAAAAGACCCGGGGTCTTGACTGTTTCAACCTTATTTTCTTGGAAAACCAAACATTCTGCCATGAACCAGTGAATATCATATTTAAGACCTTCCCAAAAGAATTCCTTCTTAACCCTGTGGTATGTTTTTAGGAATCTTGAGTGCCCACCTATAGGAGAGGTGTGTAATTCCAAAAGGATCTTTTGGTTGAGTTGGGAGTTCTTACATAAATATAAGCTAACCTTATACCATAGTGATTAATTTTTCCACACAAAAGTATCTGATACATTGGGATCCTTTTGTAGATTTTGCATGAGTGTACGCACAGATAGGTCATTCTTCCATTCTTCCCTTGTTGCTACTACCCAATTGGGTTGTATAATCGAAATCACAACAAGTAATTCCTCAACATCCTCATATTTTTTGGAGAGTGCATCTACCACCGCATTCTAGTTCCCTTTTTTATAGATGATTTCAAAGTCATATCCCAACATCTTGGTTATCCATTTTTGTTGCCCTTATGGAGATAGTCTCTGTTGCAAGCAGTATTTAAAACTATTATGATATGTTTTGACCTTGAAGTGCCTACCTATTAGGTAAGGACACCATTTCTTAAGTGCAAGTAGTATTTCCATAATTTCTTCTCACAAATGGGTTTTTATAAGTTCTTTCCCTTGATTGGGCGAATTCCGAAAGCAAGGGTCCATCCTTCATACATTAGAACAACACCAATTCCATTTCCTGAGGCATCACATTCCACAATGAAGGTTTTTGTCAAAATAGGAGCTTTGCACATTGCTTCTTTAAGTTGTTCAAATGTTTGAGTTGCCTTTGGAGTCCACAAAAATGCTTCCTTCTTCAATAATGATGTTAGAGCTGTTGCTATTCTGCCATAGTTCCGAACAAACTTGTAGTAGTATCCTGTCAAACCTAACAATCCTCAAATATTCTTCAAGGTTTTGGGAATCGGGTAGTCCATCATGGCTTTAATCTTGTTAGGGTCTACCTTGACACCTTCATGAGATACAATATGACCCAAATAATCTACCTCCTTTACCCCAAAGAAACATTCGAAAGGTTTTGCATATAGTCGTTGCTCCTTTAGTAGTTGTAGCACCATGCCAACATGTTGAACATGTTCTTCCCGAGACTTGCTATAAATTAGTATATCGTCAAACTAACACAAATTTTCTAAGGAAGGGCTTGAAAATGGAATTCATGAAACCTTGAAATGTAGAAGGTGCATTCGTAAGGCCAAAAGGCATGACTAGAAATTCATAATGACCTTCATGAGTTATGAATGTTGTTTTTGGGATGTCTTCTTCCTTCATTCTAATATGATGATACCTTAAATGGAGATCCAACTTTGTGGAGTAAATTGCTCCATGTAGTTCATATAACAATTCATCAATGACATGAATGGGAAACTTATCTTTAATGGTGATGTTGTTGAGCTCTTTATAATCTGGAAACATTCACCATGATCCCTACTTATTGTGTACCATTATCATTGGTGCATAGTAAGAACTTTGGCTAGGCCCAATTATTCCAGCCTTTAACATTTCTTCAACCATACCATCAATTCCACTCTTCTGGCCATAGGGGTATCTGTAAGGTTTGATGTTAGGAGGAAGAGTTCCGGGAATTAAGTGAATAGCATGATAAAAATATCGAATGTGTGGAATACCTTTTGGAATATATTAAAATACCTTAGAGTGCTTATCAATGAACCTTTGGAGATCCATAGGAATAAGAGGCTTAGATGTTTGAACATCTAGTGAGCATAATTGTGCAATTACACCTTGGTGTCCCTTTTTGAGCAATTTTGTCATACCATTAGAGCTTATCACCTTGCTTGGCTTCCCTGTGATACTCAATACAAATTATTTTCCTTCAAAGGAAAATTTCATGAAAAATTCTTGAAAATTAAAATCCATTGTTCCCAATGATTGTAACCAATGAATTGCTAAGATGTGGCACTATGTGATGACGTGGCAATACAAACCAATGGTGTTTTTCCACATGGAAGTATAGTTTGATAGGTGGCATCATTCGGAAGTGAAATGTGGCATGTGTTTGTAAACGTGGAAAACATGTGGACCAATCGGAAGCTTCCACGTGGCAGTCTAATTGGACTCAAAAAGTTTATGTTCACAAAATAAACTAAGGTCAAGATTTGAACCCATGACCACCCAAACAACAACCAAGCACCCTACCATTGAACCATTGAAGTGAACCATTTTCATGGCATTTATAGTTGGGCATTTGCATTATTAAAAACTATTTATGTTTCCACTTAGTGCTAATTTTTAATATTACGCATTTTAAGAATGGATTTTAAGACCATTGAGTCTAACCATTAATGCATTATTTTGGGCATTTATAAATGGTTATGTGCACATTTGTAATAATTTGAATACTAATGCACTTCTGAGTTTTTCCTTGTGACTTAAAGTGCTTATGTGCACTTTTGCATAGTGGATTTTAAGACAATAGAAGTCTTCCACTAAGTGCTCAAATTTGGCAATTGCAATTGATCATGTGCATATACTTTAAAGTGGAATTTTGAGACCATATAGTTTATATTCCAATGCATTTTTGTATATGATCTGAAGAACAAGCAGCCATGTGTGTTTCTTGATAAGTGGATTATTAAGACCATAGAGTCTTCCACTTTACATTTTGTTGGCATATTGTAATTCATGAAATTACTATCGCTATGGTTTTTTATGCAAAAGGCATTGTTCTTGCCTTAGCCATTTCTGAAGCAATTTATGTAATTATGTTGTAAGTTTACTAACAAATATTTGTGAACATTGAGATAGGTATTTTTGCTTCTATCTTGTAATTCCCGATTAGATAAATACAACTATGAACCTTGAAACAATTGCCAGACCTTGAACACTTTCTATTTGTAGTGAAGGGATTAAAGGGAAGTGGGTCATTGAAGAAACAATTGTGGTGCAACAAAGATTTAGGTGTTGGCCTTTCGCATTTCAGATCCGAAGAATGTGAAATTATAAGTCACAAAAGATCATAGAGATGAGAATACCTCAGAGTGAAAGAATGAGCAGAGAAGGTGAATTACGGTGAAAATTGCAGTGAAAAGAGCAGTAAAATTAATCAGATATTGGAACTTAGATGGAAGCAAAAATGTGTAACATTATCCATTAATCAGTATAGTCCGCAAATATTTTACAATAGAGTGAATTCAAATATCCAAAGAGAATTTGAATCCATGTCTATCTACCTAGTATAACATAGGAAATATCACCACTGGAGTGCTCCGAAAGTCCCAAACTCAACTCAACTCAACAAAAACTCAGTAACTGAAGTTGTTGCCAGTTAAATGACCAAGGAGGGCGCAATTGTGAGTTTTCCATGTAAATCAGTCAGAAAAGGGCGCATTAGATCAAAATCAGTGGTGATCAGAGCTCAAACCCCCAATTAGAGTTGCCAACTCAAGTGTAACTCAGATGGACTGAATTGAATCATTGAGTATGCTCCTAAAATGTAGGGAACTGAATCTAACGGGCCTAAAATCATGCATGCAGGACACATTAGTTGGCTAATGGGTCCTAGATGACATCTGCACACCACTAGGGGGTAAATAATATCATCAACTACTAGGAAAAGGTAAATAAAGCTAAGTAGGACAAGGATGGAGTATTAATTATCCTAAAACCCCTCCTTAATCCAAACTTGGACAGCCTAGGCCTTGGTTACTGAGACCGAAGGTCACCCATACAATCAAATAAATGATAAAAAGAACTATTCATGAAACTAAAGAAATGGGGAAAAACCTCATGGGAAAAATAACCCCCTCAAAAAGTGAACAGTAGGGAACTCAAACATCCTTCATACTAAGTAGAGAAGGAAAAAATTTCCTGAGTGAAAGTATTTGTAAAAATGTAATAAATATACTTCTATGTAGGATAGTAATGCAAGTGTTGGATCTAGATCTCGATCTGGATCTAATCCTCTGATGTACCTCCCACTGTATCGAAGTTGTATTTGCCAAAACAAGTCTTTCATGAACCCTTCTTACTACTAGAGTGAATGACTCATTGTAGTCCAAATCATGAACCTTTGAGTACCCTTTGTCAATCAACCGAGATTTATACTTAGTTGTAGATCCATCATGGCAAGTCTCTTCGAGGGATTGTGGATCAAACCCCACCGTCATGTAGCACCTCTCTGAGAGAAGTGGGTCTGTATGACATAGTGCAAGGTTTGCATGATACTGATATCTATTTGTTCTATAGTCAAATGGATCCCTAGGTATGTTCCCATTAGCTTCAAGGACTTTGTGGGCCCATATTGGCCTTGGCCATGGATTGGGAGCAGGTATTGGATATAGATCTCGATCTGTTTGAAATTCATACTCAACATCAAGATCTTGGTCCTCATCTTCATTAGAAGAGACATCATCCTGATTTTCATCACATGCTAATGGAGTAGGCAGAGAGTATGGAAAAAAATGAGAGAATTCATATACCTTTCGCTATAATATTCCCAGAAGAGATCTCTGCAATCTCAACCGTGTCAGGACCAAAGACAACTTGTTACAACGTAATCTTCCACCTTGTGAGCATCAACACCCTTTGGCCTATAGGATCCATTTCACTGACTCAAATCCACTTTATACCCTTCAGACACACTATTTCCTCATTTTTTCCCTTGTACGCTATTTGCATCATTACAGTGGGCGTACCCGCGAGTTGCATCACTATAGCCCACGGGTAGCATGTAAAATGGTAAAAATCACTAGTTAATTACATTTTACTCCCAAAAAACGGTCATAGGGTGACCTTTGGCCCTGCATTTGCCCTAGTAACGCCTCGATGTGTCCTTTCACTTACCTTTGGGGGGACTATATATTGAGCACATATGGCTTATGGACGGGGGGGAAGAAGAGCAAGAGAAATCTAGTGGATTTTTGCCCTATCTTGAGTCTACACTCATTGATCCTTGTAGTTGTGGAAGCATTATGTTCACCTTCCAAACACCTTTCATAGTTTGAGTTTTCCATTCTTGGAGGATTGAAGTGGTGGAGGCACAAGTGTATTGATCCAGATCTCGGTTCAGATTGGTTGCCGGCAAGAGGTCGTATCACATTGTACTTCTTCTTGTTTATTAATAGAAATACTCATATTCTCGTCCATTTATGTTGTGAATGTTGTTTATTCTACATTGGGTTGCATTTGCTTATAATATCATGGACCATTGCTATTGATGATGTTAATGTTGTTTATATATATTATGTACTTGTTGTATATTGGCTGTTAAGACTAATTTGCAGATTCAAGTGCACGGATTGAAAGCTCCAACAGGGATCTACATCAAACGTTTGGATCGAGGTTGGTTATATTCTTTATTATCTTAGCATTGTCATTTATATAGCATAATACTGAGAATAGAGTTAATTTCTGGTAGTCAGCTGTTTGTTGTGGTCTACCCCAAGCCATAGTTAGTTTTCTCCAACACAGAAATGGCGACTCCACTGGGGAAACATCCATGTTTGGGGATTTTTTGAGCATTAGTCCGTAATTAGAGTTGTTGTTTGTCGAAGCTCCATGTCACTGATTGGCCGTTGAGATGCACTATAGAAAACTTGCTTTTTTTGAGCCATTGGACTCTTTATTTGCCCATTTTCCTTTCCTTACCCACGGGCTAGCTTAGCTCTGCCCACGTACACCTGCCTCTGTTGCTCGCGGGTACCCGCAGGTATTCCTTCGATAGTACCGTATAACTCCGGCTTTGGTTGTTTTATGACCTTTGGTTGTTTTTGGGTTGGTTTTGGTTGATCCTGAGTCTTTGTTGGCCTGTTTCTTGACTGTTCCATGCCTTGGTTGTGACCAGAACTCTTCTTTTCTCTTGGTTGAGCCTTGTTGGTTTTTCTACCCATCTTTGGATTTAGCCTTGTTGGTTTTTTCCTTTTGAGCTCATTCCTTTGGCTGAGTCTTACTGTTTGGTATCTGTCAGGTTGTCTTAGTGATCTCCTTGGCATATCAGTGACTAGATAGTAGGATTTTGCTTGCATTTTTCATTTCCTTATACTGAAAAATACAAAAAAAATACATATAGTTTTGCATTTTCCTTTTGCTTATAAGAGAAAATACAAAAAAAATAATTAATTTCATGTATTGCATCTTGCATTGAGTGCTTGCTGCCTTCATTTAGGTTCTGCCTGTGCATAGAAAATATAAAAGGATTGCATTTTTATTGCGAAACCGTTGGGTTGATTTAGCATGGCAGTGACATTGTTTTATTGGATAGATGAGTCTAGGATTTGACGATTTTGCATACTATTGAGTCATACACATCACTATTTTCATGACCATATCCCTTGAGTAACCACAGCCACTAAAATTAACGCTTAATCTTAAAATTGATTAGACCAATTTTATTTATAGGGTACACCAACTAGCATAGTTTTAGAGTCTTGGAATAGATCATTGTGAGTTAACAATCCAAGACTACTAGATGAAAAATTAGGTGTCTGACCAGGGAGTGGAGGAATCCATGGTGTATAGCGGTGTTCTCTGGAAGCTCTACTCAAACCAGAATTAAGCACGAGGTCATGGGAGGTTGGTTGAAGGGATATCCCTATGATACCAGCTGAACGTGGGAGATATTTCCAGGATTTGTTCGTATCTGGGGACTCTTGGGGGATTTGAACCTCGTTGAGTTTCGGGCTCAGCTACCCTGCCCATACAACGGATCCCACCTGCGACTGTCCCCCTGAGCATTGGTTATATTGCGGTGACCATAGTTGCCTTACCTAGGTATCACATAGGGTACTTGCAGTGGTTATGTTGTTTGTGTCCTGAGTAAAATAGCGGTCGGACAGCACAGTTGTGTTTCTGCAGTGGACTTGACCCTGTGCACGTAGTGAAGTCTGGGGGCCATTATAACTGATTTTGTTACCTCCGGCTATAGTTTGGGAGTCTCAAGCCTCTACTAGGTGAGACATACCGGCTCTAGTGTCGGGAGCTCATTTAGCCACTTTGTTTGTCTGCTCTTGGTTGTAGTTTCTCTAGGTGTGTGCTTTTGATTTACTGTTTTTTATCGATAGTTGGCCATAGGAGACGTTGCGATTTGATATTCTCTCCGGAGATATCGTGGCGCGGAGTCCTACTCTCCGCCAATCCCGTCGGTTAGCTAGTTTAGAACCGACCGAAATTTCGCGCCGTGTTGCTCGGGGAGGCCAGCGGGCTCCCTCTGAGTCTTCGGATTCTTACGAGACATACGTAGCCAACTTTATGACGGTTGCACATTCTGACACGGAGGAAATCCCCACGATTCCATCGGGTGGAGTCGAACACACTTCAAACACCCCCACACCTCGAGAGGCCTGGGGGGGTGATCCACCTAAGACTCAACCTGGTTCGATTTGGCTGAACCCACTCGAGAACGATCCGTTCGATCCTTTGAATCTGGATAATTATCTTTATGGGATGCCAACCTTACCTAAAGACGAAGATCCTGCGATCAACATTAACCCGTTCTCATATAGTATGCCCGGTTTCAGCACAGTTGATCCTCCCACTTCTTTTGGTAGTCATGCTGGCACTAGACATGGTGTTAGCAACATTGCACCCACTAGGGGCAATACCCTCGCCGGGGGCACCACGTTGTCCACTCACACACATAATATGAGGACTGGTCATAATCCTCCTAACAATGCTAATGTTGGAAGAAGACCACCTCCTAGGACTTCCCAACCTAATAGGAACATTGTTCGAAACACGACTCTCCATCCACCACCTAACACACATATTGTTACTTGTCAACCTAGGACCACTTTTGCGAATGTTAATGCTCCTCCTAACCACAGGGGTGGACATATACCGCACACTTTTGCGTCCACCACCGCTATTAGTAATGCTAATGTAGGAGGTGGGAATATATCTTATCTTCATGGTCATAACGCCACCATTCCTGCTACTAGTAACACTAACGTTGGAGTTGGGAACACTTCTCATGCTCATAGTCACCACACGACTGCTCATGCTAATCCTAATGCTGGGGGTGGGAACATACCTCACCATTATGATCATTACAACTCGGTTCCCTCTACGAATAGTACGTATATGCCCCATACTTATGGTGGCAACCCTTACTACAACACAATCGGTGCTGGCCACCAGTTCAACCCACATCAGTATGGTGCCCAAAATACTTATATACCTGCTTAATCTCATATGGTTCAGGTCGGAGGAGGTTATCAACCCTATGGACATGGTCAAGCTTATGGTCCTCCAGGTCCTCATTATCAGCAATTTAATGCTCATGGTCAAGCTTTTGGTCCACCTTACAATTCGGTTCCATTCAACCAACCTTTTATGGGAGCTTATAATCAAGCTTTCCAGCCGCAGCTCCCATTCCTTGCACGCTTGAATCTTCTTGATCTTTCAAAGCTCACGAATGATCTGGTGTGTCACGACCCTAATTGGCCTTCGGTCCCTACCAAGCTCCCTTCCGACATTCCTAAGTTTGAGGGGAAAGGTGGTGAGGATCCAGGTGATAATGCACAACGTTTCACCTTTGGTTCTCTTCCAACTCGTTGAATCATGATTCGATTAGATTACGACTATTTCAACACACCCTCATGGGGGCAGCCGTGAAGTGGTATGTTGAGTTTCCTGGGAACACCTATAGGGGATTCAATGAGATCGCTTTGGTTTTATTGGACCATTTCCAGTTGCCGGTTTGCTATGATACTAGTACTGAACTTTTGTCTACCTTCTGTCAAAATAAAGCCACACATATTTCTGACCACGTTCAAGAGTGGCGTCGGCGGAAGAGATTAGTGAAAGACAACATTCCTCCGGAATTTATGTTGGAATGGTTCCTCAAGTCCTTACTCCCATAGATTGTTAAGGATGTTTCGATGTCCGGCATTGTGACTGAGGAACAAGCCATCTTGAAAGTCCAGCAATTAGACCTACTATACTCTTAGTCTAGCATTTTATATGACATTATTCCTGACGCACCAAGAACACGCCATGAGCCCAAGTCATTTCCTGGACTGCATGCCGATGGCATCGTGGGATCCGCAAGTACTCGCCCTGTATATCTGGTGGCCAATAAAATGAAAAATTTGTCGCTAAACCAGTCTACTACTAAACAGGTTCACACCTTGTCCACTTCCACCCCGTCGTCTGATGTACACAATGTGCAATCAACGAAACCGTCAGGTAACCAGCAACCTGGTGGTAAGAAAAAGGGGAGAAATAACCGTAGCGGTGGAAACAATGGGAATAACAATAACAGCAATCACAATAATCCTCGTAAAGAGAATTCCAACCCTCCTCGGGAAGCCGAAAATGCTAGTGAGGACCGTAAACCTAGGCGTAAGGTGAAGTTTCCTTGCAAGCTTTATGGGGAAGACCATCTTACTCACTTATGTCCTCGAATTGAAGAAGCATTGAAGCATTTGGCATAGAGCCCAGCTGTGCTAAAGGATCCCCTTCCTCATCATCAAAACATGGCTTCGCATGCTCCCACCACTGGTTATGGACCTACTGAGACGGTGACGTCTTCTTCCAATAATAGTGGTTATGGATGTGTGAATATGGTTCAATCGGAGGTTAGTGTTGCCACTCGTCAACGCGACTATGATGCACCACAACCTAATATGGGGAGTGAGCCACCCCCTCCTCCTGACAATTCCTTGCATATCGAGAAGCCCTCTAATATGTCGCGGATACCGAAAGGTGTTCTTAAGCGCTCTATGCATAATCCTAATGCTCGAGCCGCCCATAACTACTCAATTGTGGAAGATTTGGGACAAACTCTGTGTACCATGTTGGCTCTTGAAGTCTTATAGGCCTGTCCTTCTCAAAAGCATGCCCTTTTGAGTGCGTTAGGAGTGCAGGATGGGGGAAGTCCCAGTGTTATCAAGTTCGATACTACTGATGTTCAACCTCGCTTACCTTACCACGTGGCTTTTCAAATCCAGGTGGCATGCCTTCAGAATTTTGTCAAACGTACTATGGTTGATGAAGGTGCTTCCGCGTTAGTAATGTTGTTAACTTGTTGGAAAGCTCTCGGCTCTCCTCCTCTACTCGCGTCTAGAACCACTCTCACTACATTCAACGGTCGCTCATTTAAGCCGCACGGAATTATCCCTTCCCTTGTTGTCTCCTTGGGAGGTAAGTCTGTTCCTATTGAAGTCGAGGTGGTTGATGCGCCCATCGACTACAACCTTTTACTGGGTCGGAATTGGATGTATGCTATGAAAGCTGTCGCGTCCACTGTATTCAGATTTATCTGCTTCCCCCATGAAGGCTGTAGTGTCCCCCCCTACCATACCAACGAGATAGGGAGGACGTGGTGCTCAATCCGGGCAATTAGCCCCAAAACGTTTGAATTAAAATCATTGATGCGAAGAACTGTATCCGTGCATGCTATGGAAAAACGATGGTAATCAAATAAATGTTGTTGATCTCTAACACACATTCAAGATTTTGTGACAGCCATGAAATAAAGATCTGTGCAGAATTTTACAAGATCATATGGAAATGCATAATCATTTTTAATACACAGCGGAAGCAAATTCGTTTAATACATCCACATACATTCATAACATTCATCAAATGATAATTGCCAATTACACAAGAGAATACTTATCTCAATAAGGCAGTCCCAAGCAACTGGCTATGCAACTGCAATGTTCCACCCAACCATAGGCCAGTGTGCTCCTCAATCTCTCAGCACCACTGCCACCCCCGAGCTGGGCATGATCTCTACAAGGAACCAGGGAACAGCAGACTCACACATAGCCAAGCATACACCAAGATGAGCCAAGCCAATCTACAATTGGGTTTATCAGGCTACTAGGAGATGGAAAGGAAGAGTTGCTAAGCTAGTGAGCTCCAGCACAGAGCCAGGGATAACCTTGCAAGATCTATCTAGCTTGGCACCCACAATACCTACACACCCAGCACAAGGAAGTATTCTTTTCACTGCTGTGCAGTCCCTCAAGCCATACCTTCCCTATCTAGTGCTCTCAGGGTATGCATAGAAGAGTAACCAAAGCCCTCTTGATCTTTTTGAGAGGTTGTCTCCCCCACTAGGTTTATCAAGCCACTTCTATCCACTACCACTCCAACACTTCAGCTCACAGGCTCACCCAAGAACAAGGATGCACATAACTGCAGAACCCCACTTGCTGGGCATGAGGAAAACGTTTTCCACAGTGGAATGCATGAGTTGGGGTTTCAACTAACCCAGAAAAACGTGGGAACCCACAAAAACGAAATGGGAAGTTGGTGAACAACCCAGGAAGCCAAATCCATTTTTAGAAAAACGTCCTTGGACATTCAGGGGCAAAAACGACCTCCCTACAGTCCTCAAAACGTGGCCCTCCCTCTCCCAACTGTTATATAATGCAAAAACGACTCCCAGGCATGGAAAAATGCAGTATTTAGATGAAAAACGTAAATGGAAAGAGTCCAGCTAACTCCAACTGCGTGAATGCCTGAAGACTGCCCATTCCCCATGGCTTTGGGCACCATTTCGTGGGTGGTTTCTTGCCCCACAAGAAAAAACACGATTTTACAAGTTGATGGCTTTCCCATGCACGAAAATGGCTTGCCCATACTCTTTCATTCCCAAGGCATTAACTGCCTTAACCAATTTCTTGGAAAAATTAAATGATTGGGTACATGAGACAAAATGGGTAGTTGGTGGTTTATGGGTTTCCCCATTGACACATGGATTAATACCATTGGCTCAAGGTTTGAATAATTTCCCTCCCTTTTCCTTGTAGAGTCATGCCCCATCTCTTTTGTTGCATTGCATAGCCGGTTGTGGGTTTTTTCCATTAAAATTCGTATTTACATGGTGTCTTATTTACATTGTGCCCATCTTGCACAAGAACCATGGGCATCTATTTTTAATTGTCGATTCATGAAACGCTAAATCAATGGTGGGGCCTTGGCCTTGAGCTCCTCACCATGATTAATTACAATATTTACATCATTTACGGTTTAATACAAAGGGGGTCAAAATGGGGACATTACATTCCCCTCCCCTTACATTAGCACTGTCCTCAGTGCTCATCAAAATTGAACAAAAATGGATACGCCACCCTCATGGCATCCTCCAGCTCCCATGTAGCCTCATCGGGACCGTAGTGCTTCCATTGCACCTTTACCTGTCCGATGGCTCGGTTCCGGAGCAATGTTACCTTCTTGTCTAGGATGCACAATGGATCGGTTTGGAATTCTCCCTCGGGTTCCACCTGGATCACATCCCAATTAATCACATGGTTAGGATCATGTACATATTTCTTTAGCAAAGAGACATGAAAAACATTATGAGCTTTAGTGCTAGCAGGCAATGCAAGTCTATATGCAACTGGTCCTATTCTTTCAAGCACTTCAAATGGCCCACAATATCTAGGTGATAGCTTGGCACAATTCCCAAGCGTCAAGGAACTCTTCCTTGATTTCACTCTAAGATATACATGATCCCCAACATTGAATTCCCTATGCACTCTATGTTTATCTGCATAGCTTTTCTGTCTATCCTGGGCTGCTTTTAAATTTTGCCGGATCCTTGCAACCTCTTGTTCCATTTCCTTAAGCAATTCTGGCCCAAGTACAATTCTGTTCACTGGATTGTCCCAAGTCACTGGTGTCCTACACCTTCTGCCGTACAAAGCCTCATAAGGACTCATTCCCAATGATGCTTGTTGCCCATTGTTATATGCAAATTCTACCAAGTGTAGATAATCCTCCCACTTGGATGGTTTGTCCATTACATACATGCGGAGCATGTCTTCAAGCACTCGATTTACTCTTTCGGTTTGCCCGTCTGTTTGAGGATGGTATGCGGTACTAAAGCTCAACTGTGTACCCAAATCTGCAAAGAGACCTTTCCAAAAATTGGAAGTGAACTTGGTATCCCTGTCAGAAATTATTGCCTTAGGCAACCCATGTAATTTGAAAATTTCCTTCATGAAAATATTTGCAATGGCATCGGATTTATGTGTGGACTTAACCGGTATAAAATGTGCTGCCTTTGTTAACTTGTCCACCACAACCATGATGGAATCATGTTGTCTCTTAGTCATTGGCAATCCTGTAATAAAATCCATGGATATTACCTCCCATTTCCATTCTGGAATTGGCACTGGAAGCAGCAAACCTGTTGGATGTTGGTGTTCACTCTTCACCTGTTGACATTCCATGCACTTAGAAATGTATTCAGCAACATCCTTCTTCATGCCTGGCCAGAAATAATATTTCCTTGCTGTAGCAATTGTTTTCTGATATCCTGGGTGACCAGAGTATGGAGCTTTATGGATCTCATCCATAACCATTCTCCTCAAACCTGCCGCATTTGGAATATAGACTCTATTCTTATAAGTAAGAAGTCCTTCTTCTTCCAAATGATAGCCCTCATACTTCTTTTCAAGGTTTTGCTGCTGCAATTTTCCCTTTATCTGCTCATACACTTCATCCTCAACCATATGGTTAACAATTTGTTGCTTCAAGTCTGGCTGGCAAGTACTAAGCGCTGCCACATACATTTCATGTACCTTCTTGCTGAGTGCATCAGCCACCTTGTTTTCTTTCCCTTTTATGTCTTTGATCTCGAAATCAAATTCACACAAAAATTCCAACCATCTAGCTTGCCTAGCATTTAAAGTTGGTTGATCAAACAAATATTTCAGTCCACAATGGTCTGTCCTTAACTCAAATTTTCTTCCCATTAAGTAATGCCTCCACATCTTTAAAGCATGTACTATGGCTGCAAGTTCTATATCATGAGTAGCATAGTTCTTCTCGTGCTCCTTCAACTTTCTTGACTCATAGCATATCACGTGGTTATCTTGCATAAGAACTCCTCCAAGTCCTTGATTGCATGCGTCTGTACACACCACAAAGTCTTTTTCCGGATCTGCAATTTTCAGAATAGGTGCACTTGTAAGAAGATTCTTCAACCGTTGAAAACTTTCCTCACATCTTGGTGACCATTCAAACTTTATCCCCTTCTTTTGCAAAGAAGTGATCGGGTTTGCAACCTTGGAGAATCCTTCGATAAACCTCCGGTAGTAACCAGCAAGGCCCATAAAAGATCTCACATCAGTCACATTCCTTGGAGTTGGCCAATTCATAATGGCTTCAATCTTCTCAGGGTCTACAGATATACCTTCGTCGGAGATGATGTGACCCAAATAATGAATTCTATCTTTATAAAAGTCACATTTGCTCAACTTGGCATACAGCTTATGCTCCCTTAGTAACTGCATTGTCATTCTCAAATGTTCTTCGTGCTCTTCTTCATTCTTGGAATAGATGAGAATATCATCTAGAAATACAAGAACAAACTTGTCCAAATACTTGCTAAAAACATTATTCATGAGACACATGAACGTAGCTGGTGCATTTGTGAGACCGAATGGTACCACTACAAATTCATAGTGTCCATACCTCGTTCTAAAGGCTGTCTTATGAATATCTTCTTCTTTGATTCTTACCTGATGGTAACCAGACCTCAAGTCAATCTTTGAAAATACCTTTGCTCCTCTCATTTGATCAAAAAGGTCATCAATTCGGGGCAATGGGTATTTATTCTTCACTGTGACTTTGTTCAACTGCCTGTAGTCAATACATAAGCTGAGTGTTCCATCTTTCTTTTTCACAAATAGAACAGGTGCTCCCCACGGGGACACACTTGGCCTAATATATTTCTTTTCCAGCAACTCTTGTAATTTCATTTTTAATTCTAGCAATTCCGGGGTACTCATCCTGTACGGTGTCTTAGATACTGGTGCCGCTCCTGGCACAAGTTCAATTGTAAAGTCAATGTCTCTCTTTGGAGGGAGTCCCGGAATCTCATCAGGAAAAACATCCCTGAATTCTTGCAATACCTGATAGTCCTCCAATTTCAGAGTTTCATTCTCTGTTGCCTCTAAAATGTGGGCTGCATACAATTGACATCCCTTCCTACAGAACTTCTTCAGCTGCATGGCCGAAACCTGTCTAACAGAAGTCACCTTTGGAACGCCTTTTACAACCCTCGGGTTTCCTTCTTCGTCCATGCATTCAAATGTCTTATTGTAGCAGTCAAGTTTAACCCTGTGTGCTTCTAACCAATCCATTCCAATGAGAATATCATAGGAACCAAGTGGCAAAACATTCAGATCTGCATAAGTGAATAGCCCATCCATCTCTAATGGACATTTCTCTACTATTTCGCTAACTTTTCTCTTGGTTCCAGTGGCTAGTTGAACTAACCAGGATTTACTATGCTTTAATTTCTTGAAAGCACACATCTCAACAATTCTAGGAGTGACATAACTGTGAGTAGATCCAGGATCAATCAAAATAGAAACAGATTGCTTAGCAATCTTACCTTCAACTTCAACCACAGTTGACTGATGATCTGCTTGGCGGTCTTCTACTGCTGCATAGATTCTAGGGATTGTCCTCGCCACTTGACCCACAGTTCCAGCTCCTTGGATGTTGTGAACTTGATTTGCATTCCCATTCCTATGTGGACAGTTCCTAAGCATGTGGTCTCCTCCACAACCCCAACATTGAAGTGGTTCTCTTGGCTCCTTTGGATCTCTTGGCTTGTCTCCCATCATCCTAGTTGGCTTAGTCACAACCTGTGATGGCTGCCTTTGCTGATTTCGGAATTGAGGAGGCTTGAACCCCTTCTTCCTTTGATCAAACTTTTCATTTTTCTTATCCTTCCACACCTTATGGAATTCTGGTTTGCTTCTGTTTTGATCAAAGCAATACTTGGCCTTTCTTATGGCCTCCTCTAGAGTTCGAGGTTCATCAAACTCAATTCTATCTTTATATGACTGGGGCAGTCCACTTAGGAAACGCTGAATTTTTACCTTATCATCTCGAATATACTTGACGTACCTCAGTAGCTCCAAGAACTTGTTTGCATATTCTTCCATGGTCAATTGTCCCAATCTCAGCTCATGGAACTCTTTGATCTTATCATCATAGTACCTATCAGAGAGGTACTTCTGCTTGAAGTATTTCTTGAACTGCTTCCACACGATCTTCCTCTCATTGATCTTCTTCACCTGCCTGGTGTGTTCCCACCATATAGACGCTCTTCCATTCAAGTTGAAGATGGCTACCCTTGCCTTCATATTTCCCGAGTAATCTTGGACTTGGAAATATTTTCTCATCCCAAGAATCCAAGCTTCAGCTTCTTGACCGGACTTTATCTCTCCATCAAATGTAGGAGGTTTTGCCTTCTTAAATTCCCCATGTGAATTGTTCTTGTGGTGCTTCTTCCTCTTGTTCCTGTGGGATGAAGAACTTGAACCCTCAATGGATTCTTCAGAGTCAGATGATTCATTAGAAGAGATTTCTGGACTATATGTGCTGTCTGTAGAAATTATTCTTGGGCTACTGGCCCTCTTACGGGAATTTCTTCTAGAGCTACTCCCACCCCGCTCTAGACTTGATATCTGATGCCCAGAGTTTATTTGCCTTTGGATGTCCGTCAGACTCTGTAGCATAGCTGCATTCAACTGATTTTGCTCTTCCTGAGCTTTAATCATCCTTTCATTATCTTCCCTACAGTTTTGCAGCTCCACCCTTAGGCTTCTCATGGTGGCTGCAACATCTGGAGGGGTCTCTTGATTTCTTCTCCCATTAGATTCTGTTTCAGCATTCTCAACCTGTATGTTCTCTCCCATGGCATCTGTCTCAGGCTCATAGGGATCCTGTGCGTCATTCATGATGTTCATTTCTTGGCCCAACCAAGATCCAAAATTTTCCAACTGTATTAACTACAGTGTTACCCTGTTGTAACCGTGGCTCTCTGAAATGTGTTCATCAGCACAATTGTTAGCTGCATTATATTCTCAAAATTCATAACTTACTTCATGCACGTGGGAAAAACATTACGTTGACAATTCGTTAAATCACAAACACGACATATGAGGAAAAAAGAAAAAGGGGGTCAAGGGGGCTTGCCCCCTTGTGCAGGGCGGGTCGAGGGCAGCGCCCTCGTTTTTTTTTTTTTTTTTTTTTTTTTTTTTTTTTTTTTTTTTTTACGAATCACGCCTCATCGGGCGATTCGCTGAATCCTGCCGCAACGGGCAGCTCGCGAAATCTGGCCGCGACGGGCGATTCACAGATTTACTCCCGCAACCGCGGGGAGGTTCACGGTATGCTCCCGCAACTGCGGGGCGGTTGGCCTTCCGCAATGGGCGGGGCGTTAGGCTGAAGCTTCCGCAACTGCGGAGTGTCCCCTCTATCATACCAGCGTGATAGAGAGGATCACAGTGCTCAGTCCGGGCAATTAGCCCCAAAACGTTTTAATTAAAATCATTGATGCAAAGAACTGTATCTATGCATACTATGGAAAAACGACGGTGATCGAATCAATGTTGTTGATCTCTAACACACATTCAAGATTCTGTGACAAGATCATATGGAAATGCCTAAACTTTAAAAAAAAAACACAGCAGAGGCAAATTCGTTTAATACATCCACATACATTCATAACATTCATCAAATGATAATTGCCAATTTACACAAGAGAATACTTATCTCAATAAGGCAGTCCCAAGCAACTGGCTATGCAACTGCAACGTTCCACCCAACCATAGGCCAGTGTGCTCCTCAATCTCTCAGCACCACTGCCACCCCCGAGCTGGGCATGATCTCTACAAGGAACCAGGGAACAGCAGACTCACACATAGCCAAGCATACACCAAGATGAGCCAAGCCAATCTACAATTGGGTTTATCAGGCTACTAGGAGATGGAAAGGAAGAGTTGCTAAGCTAGTGAGCTCCAGCACAGAGCCAGGGATAACCTTGCAAGATCTATCTAGCTTGGCACCCACAATACCTACACACCCAGCACAAGGAAGTATTCTTTTCACTGTTGTGCAGTCCCTCAAGCCATACCTTCCCTATCTAGTGCTCTCAGGGTATGCATAGAAGAGTAACCAAAGCCCTCTTGATCTTTTTGAGAGGTTGTCTCCCCCACTAGGTTTATCAAGCCACTTCTATCCACTACCACTCCAACACTTCAGCTCAGAGGCTCACCCAAGAACAAGGATGCACATAACTGCAGAACCCCACTTGCTGGGCATGAGGAAAACGTTTTCCACAGTGGAATGCATGAGTTGGGGTTTCAACTAACCCAGAAAAACGTGGGAACCCACAAAAACGAAATGGGAAGTTGGTGAACAACCCAGGAAGCCAAATCCGTTTTTAGAAAAACGTCCTTGGACATTCAGGGGCAAAAACGACCTCCCTACAGTCCTCAAAACGTGGCCCTCCCTCTCCCAACTGTTATATAATGCAAAAACGACTCCCAGGCATGGAAAAATGCAGTATTTAGATGAAAAACGTAAATGGAAAGAGTCCAGCTAACTCCAACTGCGTGAATGCCTGAAGACTGCCCATTCCCCATGGCTTTGGGCACCATTTCGTGGGTGGTTTCTTGCCCCACAAGCAAAAACACGATTTTCCAAGTTGATGGCTTGCCCATGCACGAAAATGGCTTGCCCATACTCTTTCATTCCCAAGGCATTAACTGCCTTAACCAATTTCTTGGAAAAATTAAATGATTGGGTACATGAGACAAAATGGGTAGTTGGTGGTTTATGGGTTTCCCCATTGACACATGGATTAATACCATTGGCTCAAGGTTTGAATAATTTCCCTCCCTTTTCCTTGTAGAGTCATGCCCCATCTCTTTTGTTGCATTGCATAGCCGGTTGTGGGTTTTTTCCATTAAAATTCGTATTTACATGGTGTCTTATTTACATTGTGCCCATCTTGCACAAGAACCATGGGCATCTATTTTTAATTGCCGATTCATGAAATGCTAAATCAATGGTGGGGCCTTGGCCTTGAGCTCCTCACCATGATTAATTACAATATTTACATCATTTACGGTTTAATACAAAGGGGGTCAAAATGGGGACATTACAAAGGCAAGATAGTGACCATCGATCAGTTGGATTTCATTAACACTCCTTTCACAGCATCCGCGGGATCCATAGTCCCACAAGTTACTGATCCTCAACCGGAAACTGGGAACATAGGTGTTGGTATGTATCCTCCATTGATGGGAACTTATAGTTTTCCTGCACCTGTGAATTTCATTGAAACCATTTCTGATGATGTGTCTCCTCCTTTGCATAGTATGTTATTTCGGACTTCCTATTTTAAAGATCCATGGAATTTACCGTCCACAAGTTCTACGTCTTGAGATGTTACGCATGTCGGGATTTCTATGCCATTGTCTGTAGCTGAGCTTGCTTACCAGCATATTCAACAAGCCACTGCAGAACTGGATCTCTCTTCTTCACAGACAGTCGGAGAAGATCCCATTACACTTCCAGTTTGGGCAGCCAACTCATCTTGTTCACACGACTGCCTTGATGATACGTTGCCTTCTGACGAAGCTATTATGGAGGCCATGTGTGGTTGTGAGAAGCCTTGGAGGATATGCACCATCGCTCTTATTTCCTTCCCAACCTCAAGCTCACCGAACAAGAAGAGTTTAGGATGACTCTAGCAGAGATGGTTGGTCACCCTGTGGCTCTTTTAGGGTCTCATGATGTTTTTGCAGAGGGGAATATGGCCAATATTTCCCCAACTATGTCGATCAACATCTCTCATACTCCTGGAAAAGTGGAAAATGTCTACATCGGTGTTGATTGCACTCCTGAGGAGATTTCTATTTACATTGATTTGTTTACAGAACTCCAGGAAGCTTTCACCTGGTCATATGAGGAGATACCAGGAATAGACCCCCGCATTGTTGAACATGAGATTAGAATGTATCCCAACGCTAAACCGGTTTGACAATGCCTACATGCTGTGAACTCTAGGAAAGCAGCCGCTATCAAGGAAGAGGTGGAGAAACTGCTCAAATTTGGTTTCATCTACCCCGTTCCCCTTACCGAATGGGTGTCAAATCCTATTCCTGTGGATAAGAAGCAGGGAACGATCCGCATATGCACTGATTTTAGAGATTTGAACCATGCATGTTTGAAAGATAATTTCCCCATGCCATTCATCGATCAGATCTTGGATGCTTGTGTCGGGAGTAAGATTTTTTCGTTCATGGACGGCTTCTCGGGTTATAATCAGATTCAGATCAAACCCGAGGACCAACATAAGACAGCTTTCATTTGTCCTTGGGGAACTTTTGCATATCGGAAAATTCCCTTCGGCCTTAAAAACGTCAGAGCTACGTTTCAGTGAGCCATGACCTACGCCTTTCACAATCTTAAGAAAATTATGGAGGTTTTCTTGGATGATCTTGCTAACCATTCTCGCAAGAGAGCGGACCACCCCAAGCACCTCTGTATGATTCTCGAACGATGTATACACTACAAAATTCAATTGAATCCTAATAAATGCATCTTTGCTGTAAGGACTGGTCTCCTTCTGGGATTTATAGTTTCGAAAGAGGGTATTAGAGTCGATCCTCTCAAAGTTGAGGCAATACTTCGGTTGCCTCCAAAATTTGTTACAACTTCAGAGCCTCTAAGGGAGAGCTACTTTTCTACGTCAATTTGTAGTCAATTATGTTAATCTTACCAAAGGTTTCGTGTGCTTATTGAAGAAAGACACACCTTTTATCTGGGATGAGTGAGCCCAGCAGTCTTTCGACGCCCTTAATAAAGCTTTGGTATCAGCCCCTGTGCTTAGTCCACCAGACTTCGCGCGATATTTTATCCTTTATGTGGCTGTGTCTCAAGAGACGATTGGCATGGTCTTAGTTCAGGTTGATGATGCGCTCGTCGAGCATGTTATCTATTACCTTAGTCAAAATCTAGTAGACGCTGAACTGAGATATACTCACGTAGAAAAGCTGGCACTTGCAACTATCCATGCAGTCTAGCGGTTACGACATTACATTTTTCTTAGAACTACCACAGTTGTAGCGCATATCAATCCGTTTCAGTTCATTCTATCACGACACCTTATAGGGGGAAGTACAATAAATGGATTGTTATCCTTCAGGAGTTCGATCTCGATTTTGCTTCAGCGAAATCGGTGAAATCATTGGTGTTTTCTGAGCTTATGTCTGACCTCCCGAGACTTGATGAGGATGTCATCCATGAAGATTCCTTTGTGGATGAACACTTGTTTCTTATCTCGTCCGAGGACCCTTGGTATGGGGATGTCATTGTATATCTCCAAACTTTGAAGTTTCCTCCGCATTATTCACGAGATGAGCGACCGCATGTGAAACACCACGCTAAATATTATACTATCGTCGGTGACACTTTGTATCACCGGGGAAAGGATTCCATTCTCCGTCGTTGCTTGACTCATGAAGAAGCAGAGCGTGTGCTGAATGATTGCCATGCTGGGGAATGTGGCGGTCACTTATCTGGGCTTGGTACAACCCAACGTATTATACGAGCTGGTTATTTTTGGCCTTCCATCTTTAATGACTGTGTTAATGCTGTAAAGAGATGTCACCCTTACCAGGTGTTTTCTCGGAACATACGCTTACATCCAGTGCCCCTTCATCCGGCCGTCATCGTCGGTCCCTTCACCAAGTGGGGGGTGGATTTCATGGATTGCAAACTAGCCTCGGCTGGGGGGCATCACCATATCATAGTGGCCGTGGACTACTTTTCCAAATGGGCTGAGGCCATGCCTACTGTAAAAGCTAATGGTGCTACAGCAACCCATTTCATGTTCAATCAAATTATCACTTGGTTCAGTATCCCGAAAGAGATTATCACTGACCATGGCAGTCACTTTCAGAACAAGATGATGGAGTATTTGCCTCTCAAGCTTGAGTTTCGTCAAGAACACTCATCTTCTTATTATCCCCAAGCGAATGGTCAGGTTGAAGCAGTTAATAAGTCTTTGAAGACCATTATCCAACGTACCATCCAACAAACCAAGAACAACTGGCACATCATGTTATATCCTGCTTTGTGGGCATATTGAACCGCAGTCAAGACTGCCACCGGGTTCTCACCTTTTCAGTTAGTAAACGGTGTGGAGTTGATTTTACCGATTGAATGCAAAATTCCTTTGCTCAAATTGGTCATAGAGCTCCTCCCTGATACGACAGGTATTGAGCAACGGTTGATCCACCTTGAGCAACTTGAAAAGCAACATCAAGATGTCGTTGTGGCTATAGATGCCAACAAACGTCATGTTAAGGTTCAGTATGATAGGTCTATCTGTCCCCGGCAGTATGCTGAAGGTGACTTGGTCCTCTTATATGACCAAGCTAAAGAACCCATGGGGGCAGGCAAGTTTAACCCCATGTGGCACGGTCCTTACATTGTGAGGCGTGTCTTGGAAAAAGGAGCCTATGAGTTGGAAAATTATGAGGGGACTGTCAAGCAGTATTACACTTGAACCTCTGGTTCAGGCTAGTACTTTTGTATACTACTGTATAGTTACTTCTATACATATTTTAGTTTTTTTTTGGTTTTCGGGTCTGCTGATTAGCTTTCGTTTGATGGACATATGTCAGCAAAGTTTCCTACGTTCTTAGGGTTAGCGGATGTTGCTAGACGACATACGCAGTAGCTTGCTTCTGCTTCCTGGGTTATTTTCTCACATGACCACCTAGTTGTGTCTTCAGGAGGTGCTTGTCTTGGTCCTACATCGAAAAATGTGGCCGAGTATAGTTCCATGATCGAGCTACTTCGGGATGCTATTTCACATGGTATCCAGTCTTTAGAAGTCCGCCTGGACTCACAACTAGTTGTGTCTCAACTGAATGGTCAGTACCGTGTGAGGGATCCTACGTTACTACGGAAATTCCTAAGGGTAAGACTCTTGGAATGAAATTTTGTTTCAATTACATACATTCATGTTCCAAGAAGTGTTAATCACATATCTGATGCATATGCTAACTATGTATTAGATTGGCATTTGTCACATTCACCATGAAGCACACAAATAAAAGAAGACATTCATACATGTGTACATACACACATATAGTAGAACCAGAGAACCAAATTTTTTTATAAATAATATGTCCAAAATGGTAGTATCGCGATACAAATCTGGAGCCCGTAGCCCTCAAAAATATACATATCGATACAAAAATGAGATCCTGGGATATCTACTCCCTACAAGGAGGCCTAGCTACCGCCCTAACAGGATGTGTCTCATAGAAATAATGAATTGCATTGGCTACCCGCTGCAGTAGCCGCACCCAGTCACCCGGAACCCTCACTACTTGGCGCTGCATGGCCTCAGGTAGTCGTGCCACCTCTATCTGTGGAACCCTAGAAACCATCCGTGATAGGTTGTGCCGCAAGGTCTGTAGAGTGCGCTCTGCTACAGCACCACCTGCCTCATCAACCCTGCCCCGGCAACCATGTCTCGAGAATCCATCAGGTCTCATTGGGCCCTTGTCTGTGAGCAAACAGTCAAACATTAGCATATGATACTACCACCAAAAAGATTTTTGCATTCACATCTATAATAAAAAATCCATAAAAATTTAATAACAAAAATTTAAAAATATTACTCACCAATGTCTCCGAATGCCGCGTCTGGTGGGAGTGGCATGTCCTGATCCTGGCGGAAGTCTATCCTTGCATAGGGATAGTCCTCTATGACAATGACCTGTCGGTCCCACCAGCGGAAGAACTCCTGAGTATACGGTGATGCTAGACGGCCACCACCCTGTTGTGTCAAGATCTCAGCCCATCGGGTCAGGGCTGGATCGCGGAGATTATGAGGGGGGACATCCACCCTCAGACTAAGCCCCAGAACTCTCTCAAAGAAGAAGTTGCACAAGATACTGCCATACCCGAAGTTTTTTGCCTTCCCTTCTTTGCATTCTGTCAGTTGGGTCTTCATAGACCCCAGTAGTGTGGTACACCAATCAAATACTATAGGCTGCATGCATTGTGATGCATAGAACATCACTGGCCTGGATGCCTGGTGCAGAGCTTTTGAACCCATTATCCACACTAAGGTAGCCACAATGATCTTCATGCTAAGATTCACTATGGCATTGATGGGCACCTGACTCCCCACCGCTCGTGTATCTGCGGGACAATACCGTGCTATGTAATCAAGGACGGTGATCCCACCACCCACAGTACGAGACCGAAGACTAGCCACCTCACCTCGACGGGACAAACCGGTAATGAAGTAGATGTCTTCCACTTCCAGTGTGAGGATTTTCCCATTGAGATTGAAGTTCTGTGCATCAACATCCCAATAATCTATCAAGCGGCGGAGTAGTAGGTTTTGGGCCCTCAAACCCCCTATACTCCAGAATTTGTACAACCCACATGCTTGCAATGCTTGTTGTGCTTGCACATCCTTGCGCACGACCTCATCTACTTGGTCATGCTCCCTCTCCCTCCACTCTAGAACCATCCTGGAGTGAGAAAAAACAAAGATTTTGGTCAAATTCTTTTGCCAAATCAACTTCACGACCGTACCCACAGGCAGATTTGAATACAATGGCAGGTACCCACGGTCAACCTATGCGTTGACAGCGAGTATGGTGCCCTACCCGCGACCCGCATAGTAATAGCCCGCGGGTAGCACTGAATCCATTTAGGGCTTGGCCAAACTAAAAATCCCACCGCTGAAAACCAAAATGAATGCAATGAAATTAAAGGTATGGACGAGACTACCAACCTGCTCCGTACGGTTCGATGAACGGACGCTTGTAGCTCCCAAAATCGGCAATTGAACTTCATGGTGAAAACTAACCACAAAGCTCCAAATGGGTGAATAGTAAAAATGAATTGTAGATTGTAAATTTTTGTTACTATTTATAATTTTCGAAACCCACTTGACTATAGTTTTCATCGTTTTTCGCCGTTTTGGACTAATATAATGTCTTGGAGTAGCATTTTTTTATCAGATTTCTTCGACGAGAGTTGTTTTGGACCAATTCGCGCTTATGGCAAGTATATTTCACACCTGGCATATAGGTTAGATGCCCTTTTCACACGCATTTTGCATTTGACCTTTTGACCATTTTCATAAACCCTAGGTGCGATCCCGCTTCGTAACTGACACGGAACCTTCACACTGTTATAGAAGTGTCGTTATGTGGCGATAGGGCCTTTCCAAAGATGGGTACCCTATTTAGACACCCTTTATGCATTATGGTGCCCATGCCGTTGTTTGTCCTTAGGATAGGGAGTCCTTTATAGTCACGCCATGACTTTGCGATGAATACTCATACTCTACTTTATCTTATGCTGGCCATTTCCCATAAGGACTCCCCCGTTTATATCAGATTGTGATTGCATTGCATCATCCCACTTGTGCTTGAGCCTTTTATCGATTCCTACTTACTCAGATATTAGCCTGGTGCTTCAGCACTTTTCCTGTCGAGCCTTGCAGAGCCTCCATTTGTCCTTCACAATTTGATGACCTCTTGACCCTGAGGGAACACCCCTCGAGTGTCCACATCCTGCATGCACTTCCTTGCATTGATCATAGGTATGTTCCACTACTTGGGACTAGTCTGCTGGCTATTTGGCACTCGTTCCCTCACTTGTTGTACTATAAGCAATTTTATTCTTTTTCAAGCTTTCCAAATATGAAAAAGACCAAAAAAAAATCAAATATTCCAAAAAGGCGGACGGGATTATGGTTACTACTTCTTATTGGCAGTTGTTGTGTCGCCTTTGAACAGAGCATTCATTCCACTCCATACACTATGAGTCGGGACTATAGTTGGACCTTAGGAGCTGTACTTGTTTCTCAGTTTCTCGACCGATTGGTTAAGCTTCCAATCATTATGGAGCCCTTTGTGATGCCTCCTGCGTCGCACAGTTTATATTGAGTCTCTGCTACCTAAGTCTATCCATCTGCTCATGCTCTTGTTCAAAGGAAGTCCTGAAACCAGTGTCGTCCACTCCTTAGATATCTTGACTATTGCATGTTGGCCATCCTTATTGAGTCAGTCTGTTTCACCTGACATCTTCCAAATCTTTCAACATAGTGGGTACCTCGTGCTCGTTGATGGGGGATGCATTGATTCCCTCCTTCCAGCGAGTCTCGTTCCGTCGACTTCAACCCATTTATTCCGAGACTTGAGGCTTAGAGTTCGGTTGAGTACCTTGAGGCTTGCAGTCATTAATGGCAAGTTCTCTCGCCATCGACAGTTTTGGGAATAAATCAATGTCCCCTGATCGATGGATTCATCCTAGTGTTCGACTTCAACACATCTATTCACACTTTGATGATTGTACTCTGTGCCTTGATGCCCATTTTCATTATTGGTGGGTTATCTCGTGTATGTTAATGGTATACATTATTGACCTGTAATCAGACAATGTCACATCAGGTTCGACTTCAACTCATTTATTCACTTGATGGGACTTGCACTGTCAAAGACTTGTGTAGAAGACCCCAGGCGATAGTGGCATTCAGTATGCTACTTATGACTTTGACTTTACATCTGAGATATCATCTCTCAGATATCAGCAGTTTGTACCTCCAGTTGTTTCCTTTTCAGCAGGAGACCATATCTTACTATAGAGGGATCATGGCTATGATCACTTATGATGTGTATTGATTAGGTACTGCCTATTCATGGACATTGTATCAGATTGTTGTACTATACCGACATGTATTTAGGGATACTATTGTATTATGGTGAGTGAGCTGCTCTTTCCACTTGTGTTTCCATCACTCCACTTCTAAGTTTTATAATGTATTTCGGCCATTGTAGAATCAGTCTCTAACCTCACACATTAGGGGGCATCTGTTACAACGTAATATTCCACCTTGTAAGCATCAGCACCCTTTGGCCTATAGGATCCATTTCACTGACTCAGATCCACTTTATACCCTTCAGACACACTATTTCCTCATTTTTTCCCTTGTACGTTATCTACATCATTACAGTGAGCGTACCCGCGAGTTGCATCACTATAGCCCACGGGTAGCATGTAAAATGGTAAAAATCACTAGTTAATTACTTTTTACTCCCAAAAAGTGGTCATAGGGTGACCTTTGGCCCTCCATTTTCCCAAGTAACGCCTCGATGTGTCCATTCACTTACCTTTGGAAGGACTATACATTGAGCACATATGGCTTATGGACGGGGGGGAAGAAGAGCAAGAGAAATCTAGAGGATTTTTTCCCCATCTTGAGTCTACACTCATTGATCCTTGTAGTTGTGAACCATTATGTTCACCTTCCAAACTCCTTTCATAGTTTGAGTTTTCCATTCATGGAGGATTGAAGTGGTGGAGGCACAAGTGGATTGATCCAGATCTCGGTTCAGATTGGTTGCCGGCAAGAGGATGTATCACATTGTACTTCTTCTTGTTTATTAATAGAAATACTCATATTCTCGTCCATTTATGTTGTGAATGTTGTTTATTCTACATTGGGTTGCATTTGCTTATAATATCATGGACCATTGCTATTGATGATGTTAATGTCGTTTATATATATTATGTACTTGTTGTATATTGGCTGTCAAGACTAATTTGCAGATTCAAGTGCTCGGATTGAAAGCTCCAACGGGGATATACATCAAACGTTTGGATCGAGATTGGTTATATTCTTCATTATCTTAGCATTGTCATTTATATAGCATAATACTGAGAATAGAGTTAATTTCTGGTAGTCAGTTGTCTGTTGTGGTCTACCCCAAGCCATAGTGAGTTTTCTCCAACACACAACTTTCTTCGGTGAACCTGTGTGAGTCATCTGATAAAAAGACAACAAATTTGATGACAAAGAAGACACAAATAGAATATTTTTTAACTTTCCATGCTCTAGTTGTATTGTGCCCTTCCCTGCAGTAGAGATCTGAGAATCATCTCTGATGTGAATACTAGGACCATCATTTAGATCCAGAGAAGAAAATGATTATTTGGAGGCAACCATGTGGTTGGAGGCTCCATAATCTATGAGGAAGGCTTGTGATTGTGAGAATCCAACCTTCAGTGCATGGCATCTCTCATGATCATCTGTCTCACTTCCATAATTAGTCTCTCTTGCACCTTCTAGGAGGGAAATGTTGTGTTGTTCAAGAAGTTTGGTCATTTAATATATCTTCTTCTTAATGCATGAACTCTCTGAATGGTTTCCTTTCTTGCAATAGGAAAAGTTGGTCTTCTCAAACCTCGATTGCTTATCCTTCTTGGAGTTGGACGCTCCTTTCGATGGATTAGACTTTGCATTTTGCTTAGATTCAAATTACTTCTGCTCTTTACCCTTGTTCTTCCCTTTTGCAGTCGCACTTTTTGACTCCCCAACCATAAGAGCCTGATTTTTGGAGGCTTGCAAAGCGCCCATCTAAATCAGTTTGTCTTGTTCTTGGATGAGACATTCAGTGAATGCATATAAGGACAGAATTTTCTAGTTAGGGATTGACAATCTCCCTAAATGGAGGGTAAAAACAAATATATAAAACTCTGGACCAAGTTTGCTTAGAATGGATAGCACTAGCTACTCATCCTTCTTCTCAATGCCACATTGTTTGCATTGCATGACCAAGGATTTGAATTTAGAGAAGAATTGATGTATGGTTTCGAAACTACTAGGTTGAAGAGCAATTAACTCATTCTTTAGAATATGGCCCCTCAGCTCATCTTGCTTTCTGAAGAGGGTCTCAAGCTTCAACCAAACCTCTCTTGGAGTCTTCAATTCATCAAGGTGGAAGAGAAAATCTCTGGAAATATGAATACACATGAAACCAAATGCTTCATCTAATCTGTTTAGTTACTTGGCCTTCTCAAAAACTGCTTGAGGTTCGAACTCCTTGCCCATTGTGACCCTGTACAGAATTTTGTTGCGAAACACCATCTGCATATCAGCCCTCCAATCAAGATAACTGAAGGGTGTCAAGATTCTTGGAGACAATGGAGCATTCAAATTCTCCATTAAAATTGCTGGACCAAATACAAACTGAAAATTTTTGCTACTGCTGCACTAAAAACCTTCAATATCCTGCAAAAAATTCTCAATTTTGGAGATAAAATACTACTGGGCACTGCTTTAGGACAATAGGCACATTTATCCGGATCCTTCACACCTGGATAGACCTCAAAGGATTTATCCAATGAATTCAATGCAATGGCACCGGGATTTGCTGTGGAAATTCAAAGGCTTCTGATGCACTACTGAAAACAACTGCTCAACCTACGCTCTCTGAGCTCTGATACCATGCAAAATTCTAAGTCACAACAGATCATAGAGTTGAGAATACCTGACAGTGAAAGAATGAGCAGAAAAGGTGAATTACAGTGAAAAGAGCGATAAAATTAATTAGACATTGGAACTTAGATGGAAGCAGAAATGTGTAACATTATCCATTAATCAGTATAGTCCACAAATATGTTAGAATAGAGAGAATTTGAAAATCCAAAGAGAATTCAAATCCATGTCTGTCTACCTAATATAGCATAGGAAATATCACCACTGGAGTGCTCTGGAAGTCCCAAACTCAACTCAACTCAACCAAAACTCAGTTAACTGAAGTTGTTGTCAGTTAACTGACCAAGGAGGGTGCAATTGTGAGTTTGCCATGCAATTCAGTCAGACAAGGGTGCATTACATCACAATCAGTGGTGATCAGAGTTCAAACTCCCAATTAGAGTCACCAACTCAAGTGTAACTCAATTGGATTGAACTGAATCACTGAGTGTGCTCCTAAAATGTAGGGAACTGACTCTGGTGGGCCTAAAATCATGCATGCAGGGCGCATTAGGTGGATAATGGATCCTAGATGACATTTTCACACCACTAGGGGGAAAATAACATCATCAACGACTAGGAAAAGATAAATAATGCTAAATAGGACAAGGATGGAGTATTTATTATCCTAACAAAGAACAGAGGTGAAGGGTATTAAGGGAAGTGTTGTCTTACAGAGACACTGGAATAGCTGATCAAATTTTAATTCATGATTAATCCATTATTTATTTAATCTTGTATGCATTCAATATTCATCTTAATGGATCAGTCGCGCAAGTTTTGAGCAAGCCCGGAGACGTTGCCAAAAATTCTGGTGAACTCTGTTAACAAGTGTGTGTGTGTACAATTGAATGATTTACGTAGGTTGATGCTCTCATGTGATTTATTTATTAAAGTTGATAATAATCATAAATGCTCATTTTTATATGCAAATAATAAGTCAATTAAAAGGTCCTTTTCTGTATACTGTACGAGACCCAGTTTACGGATCACCCTTTAATCATATCTTCCAGCTTGGACACACGAAAATATAGGTCATCACTTTTATTGTAGGTCAAGGATGAACCTTCAGGTGGTTTGATTGGAGTGTGATTTTTTTAAATTCATTTTGGAGGCATTATGAACAATATACATAGATTTCACTCCTTGGTTTCACCTCAAATAGATCCTTCTACTAAAAGTTAATCAAATTTAAAATGGCATACCTTTTTCAAACCCTGATTTGAAGACTGATTTTCTATCCGAAATTTCAAGTAAGGTAACCCTAAAATTTTGGCCCCTATGAGTCTAAAATATCGGTCTGTGGTAGCATGATATGTACTCTTTACAATTCCCTAGGTTTCAAAAGTTGTGTCAATTTTCCCAACACTTGTTATTTTTGTCCTTTTCAGAAGAGCGAGAGTGTACGAGCTGCCACGTGTCTGATTTTTCAAGTCTGATTCTGAAATTGATACCCAAGATTTTTTTTTGTTCTTTCTTGTGCAATAGGTCTCACTCAATTTGGAGATTGCATGCTCAATATATAACCGTTTTTCCCATAACACCTATTTTAGACTAGTTTTTGGACTAGTCAGAAACGCTAACTTCCAAAGGGTATATCTCTGAACCTGTAATGAATCAGGATATGAAACTCAGACCAAAGATAGTTTGCTCTATCCTCTATGATTTGGGAGAGTTTCGCAGTCTGAGCCTTTGTAGAAAAAAATTTATAGTGAAAATTCCAAGATGACTTATTTTGTAAGTGTCCAAGCTCTGATACCAAATGTTATGCAACCAAGTCCTAGAAAGAGCATGAAAAGAGCATATATATGTGAAAATCCTCATAGCAGATCTAAGAGTTGATGTATACCTCACAAGAAAGATTATGATTAAGCAGGAAGAGAGAAGAAGAGTGGTAAATGCAGTGTAAATGAGCAACAAAATAATAATACAGTAGAACTCGGATAAAAGAAAAATAACTTCACACACACTAATTCATTAATCACAAATGGACAAATAAATAATACAATGCATGAGGATTCGAATGCCAAGGTGGAAATTCGAATTGTCGGTTGAGAGTCAGTCTAACCTTAAATCAAGGAAATAACTGAAGTACAACTGAATGGTAGGTGAGAGAGGGCGCATGAGATGCATGTAACTGCATGTAGGGCGCACTAAGCACTAGGAGGGCTGAAACTGATCGGTGAGAAGCTCCCGGGGCTAGCTAACTGAGGGCTAGGTGCTGGGACTAAAGATTGGGATGCATGCAATTGCATGCATGCATGCAGAATGCATGTTGCATGCAGAAATGCATGCAAGACTGAAAATGCAAATAATGAAAATGTTGGTAGGACTAGGATGGAGTATAGGAATATCCTAACACCCCCCCTTAATCCATCCTCGGCCCTGGTAACTGAGACCAAAGGTCACCCAATACAATGAATAATAATAACAGTCAATAAACCGAGGAAATGGGAAAAACCTCATGGAAAAAATACCCCCCCTCAAAATAGACTGTAAGGCAAACACAAAAATAAATGCTCCAAACTCAAGCAGGTGTGATGCTTGGTCATATGTCTGGAGGTATCTTCTTCTTGGGAAGAAGTGGTTCATGCTCAAAAAGCATGTGCTTGTACTTGCTCTTTAGATCGAATGTGATGAGAACAAATCAAAAAGTATGAGGATGATCCTTGAACCTGTCATTCGAATCGGCTGAGGTAGGATCAAAAACATGAATGTGTAGATAGTCTTTGTTTTCTCCTTCAAACCATCAAGGGTGAGATTATGCTCAAAAGAACCATCAAATGTCAGTGATTGCTTGGAATCCAAATCAGATCCAAGAATTGAATCATGGTTGCTTAATATCTCCTTTGAACCATTTGAGGCGAGATCTAAACCAGTAAATGCATGAAAAATTATCCCAAGCGAATGGAAATGGCCATCATCTTCAATAACCTTCTGAAAGCATGAAATAATGATCATATAGTAGTACATAAGAGGTGAGTGATCAAGGAGAGCGAATGCATTACCTCCAATGGTTGATTTAACCTCCGAAACATTCATGAGATCATGATGCAAACCAACAGACTCTAGTGCAAGAGAGGATTTAGGAACCTCTGCAATATCTAGAGTGTGAGCTGGCACATAATTCGAAATAGAAGAAATTTGGAGCATGAGTGTAGAATCTGCAAGTTCTTCTTCTTTGTGGCTAACTTCAATATGAGATATGTTTGATACATATTCATGATCAATGAGATCATCAAGGAGGGCAAATGCAACACTTTGCTTGCTCTCGAAAGGGTTTGGACCAATCCCTTCATTTTGTTTGCCAAATCTATCATCCAGTTGGGCCCATAGCTCTTTTGGAGATTCAACATCAAGGAAGTGGTGTACCATGCATCGAGACATAGAAAACATCATGGCTGTAGAGGCTCTTTCACCTTCATCTAACCAGTCATTCTCTTCTTCAGAGGATTTGAACTCTCTTTCAAAACAATAATCAAAGAGACCATTTCTCTTCAAATGTGTTATTATCTGTGGTTTCCATTCATCATAGTTGAATGGAGAAAGAGGAGGGATTTCTTCTGAATACATGGAAGTTGTAGAAGACCTACAAAAACAATAGAAATAATATGCAACTGCTATTGCTGCAAAAATGCAGAAACTGCTGCAACTGCTGCACTCGAAATACGGATAATAACCTGCAAAAAACTCTTAGGAATGGAGATAGACAAAACTCTCAACATGCTCTGATACCATGTGAAAATCCTCACAGCATATCTAAGAGCTGATGTATACCTCACAAGAAATATAATGATTAAGCAGGAAGATAGAAGAAGAGTGGTCAATGCAGTGTAAATGAGAAACAGAATAATAATACAATAGAACTCGGATAGAAGCAAAATAACTTCACACACACTAATTCATTAATCACAAATGAACAAATAAATAATACAATGCCTGAGGATTCAAATGCCAAGGTGGCAATTCGAATTAGCCTTCATGGAGAGATCAAAATATCACTGTAGTGTCATCGGAGAACAACTAGAAGTCTTCATCATCATCAGTGGAGTCATCAATGCACAAGTAATTGTCAATCATTAGTCAAACTAAGTCTAACTGAGTGTGTTAGGTGTAACTGAGTGTAACTGGCACTAACTGAATGAAGGAGGATCAGTGGAGGGCACATCAGGAGCTAACTAGAGTTAGAATGGGAAGTCTAGTCTCACTGGAGGTCTATCGGAGTGATACAGTCAGTTGAGAGTCAGTCTAGCCTTAAATCAAGGAAAGAACTGAATATAACTGAAGTACAACTGAATGGTAGGTGAGAGAGGGCACATGAGATGCATGTAACTGCATGCAGAGCGCACTAAGTGTTCGGGTACACAGGGTACTACCAAAGGACCAAACACCAAGAGCAACCACTTCACACAAACAAATCACAGATCAACACACCGATGTTTTGACGTGGTTTAAACCCTCTTAAGGGAAACACTCCATGGCCCCGGCCAAATAGCTTCTACGGGACAATTTATTATGCAAAGAAAGAAAGTTACAAATGAGCTTCTCATAATCGATCAACTAAACAATGACCCTCCATGCTCTTTAAATAGAGATCATGGACCAATCGGGCATTAAGCCACGGATCAAGGTTAGGTTTGATCTAAGAGAAGTTGATTCGTCGGATCACTCTATGTTGGGAACATATCGTGACCGTCGGATTAAGTATTTACAAATGTATACTAAAGAAACACATTATCCCTAACGGATATATTACACAAGTTGATCTTAATTAACTCCTAAGTGTCTAAATATCCTAACATCCCCCCTTAAGAACAACTTGGGATAGGATTGAAGGATTTACAAAAGTGACACTATTAGGAGAAGGAAGGAGGCATTAGAGCCTATCCCCCCTTAATGACAAGTTCCTGGTCTCCTAAAATAGATCGAAGTTTAGAAAACTTCGCTTCAGTAAGAGACTTGGTAAAGATGTCTGCAACTTGATCATCTGTAGGGAAAAAGAGCACTTCAAGAACACGATCATGTACAAGATTTCTGATGAAGTGCATATGTAGCTCAATGTGTTTGCTACGTTGATGTAGAACTGGATCTTTGGCAAGCTTGATGGCACTTTGATTGTCGCACCAAAGTGGAGTAGGTTGCTGTTGCTCGAATCCAAACTCTGAAAGGATCTGTCGAAGCCATAAAGCTTCCTGACTGGCATTAACTGCTGCTCAATATTCTGCCTCTGCTTAAGAAAGAGCAAGAGCTTGTTGTTTCTTACAAGCCCAAGTAATAGGTCCAGATCCCAGACTGAAAACATAACCTGCAGTAGACTTTCAATCATCAGGATCGCCTGCCCAATCTGAATCAGTGAAACCAACCAACAAAGGTTTCCCCCCTGTACTGTAATGAATCCCAAACTGAACTGTACCTCGAATATATCGAAGTATTCTTTTAGCTGCTTTCCAGTGACTTTCATGAGGTGTCTGCATATAACGGGCAACACGACCAACGGCAAAGGAAAGGTCAGGACGGGAATGAGTCAAGTATAAGAGACTACCAACAAGCTGACGATACAAGGTGGCATCGACTTTAGGTGAAGTACAAGTGGCAAAAAGTTTGACTCCAGACTAGAAGGGAGAAGGGGCTGGTGTACAATCTTCCATGTGAAAGCGACGAAGAAGGTCACAAGCATACTTATACTGAGAAAGAAAGATTCCTTCTTTGGTTTGCAGGACTTGGAGACCAAGAAAATAATGCAAATGTCCTAAGTCTGACATTTTAAAATTTTGTTTAAGATTGGATTTCACATGGGTTATAAGCTTAGGGTCACTACCAGTAAGAATAAGGTCATCAACATATAGAACAAGTATGATGAGATGGTTTCCTACTTTCTTGGTATAGACATTGGCGTCAGAATGGCATCTAGAAAAACCAGTGTCAAGGAGAAAGTTATCCATTTTGGCATACCAAGCTCTAGGAGCTTGCTTAAGGCCATATAAGGATTTCTTAAGGCGGCAGACAAGGCTAGAGTTATTCTGAACATAGCCAGGAGGTTGTTTGCTATGAATATTAAATATTGTATTAAATTAATCAGTAAATTATTAATTAGTTTAATTGAAGGGACGTAACCCTTCTTAAGAAATGCTCAAACCTTATCAAAGGCGAGCTCGTGTAAAGCATTAAGCATCTTATCAATTCAATAATATATATCTTATTCAATATGGATCTCACGTCCTAGTTTTTTTTGCCGCATTTGGTATCAGAGCAGTCAACGCCTGTCGTCGTACAGTTATCGTATAGACGCCGCCATCTCGATCCGTCCTAGCCATCCACTGTCTTCTGCCTCCCTGCGCTAGTCGCGTCCATCCACCCCACCTCCCTACGCCCTTTTTGCACCCGCCATTACCATATACCCGTCGCCCATCCACCTCGTTGCTCCACCATGCAGACCACCATTCTGCCCCACCTGCTTCTCCCGCGCCCTTCACTTCACCGCATTGCTTTTCCCCCGCTGCCACAGCGATACACCTCCTTCATTTTCGCTTCACGCCTACTGCGTCCACGCCCTCCTCTTCTCCACCTCCCACACACCACTCTCTCACGCCTACCTCTGCCCTCCGCCATACTCCACCTCTGCCCTCCCACGACCATCTCTGCACACCCCCTGCTCTATCTCTCTACGCCCTCCCTCACTCTAGCTCTCCCCGCTTCTCCACCACATCCACCACATCACCACTCCACACTGCATCCCATCTCCACAAAGTCCACGTAACCATCAAGTTCCATCAAACCCTAATTTTTTTTTTAAATTAATATTATATAATTAATATTGATTTTTATTAAAAAAATCCTTAAATCAAAAAATATATATATTAATATAATATTTATTATATATATATATATTTTAACCACACCAAAAATTATAGTAATTCCACTTTCTCCAAGTCATTTTCATTTTCCACCCCTCCTAAGCCAAAATTGCGTCCAATTATTCACCACCACACCTAAGAAGCATGACGACAGAGTTAAAAGCCCAAATGGAGAAAATAGAGAAGGATTTTCGAACCTTCAAGGAAATGATCACCAAGAGCCAGGAAGCACTTAAGAAAGAAATTAAGGATGAAGTCATTCAGGTAATGGAGCATAAAATAGACGACAAGTTCGACATTATAAGCAAGGAACAAAAAATGTTAGATCAAAAAGTGACTGAGAGCCAGAAAGGTATCGAGGCGATATTACAAAAAATGAATGATGAGGAAAAAAATCATAAACAACATGGCTCGGATATGTCGGTTACCCCATCTTCCAATTCTGAGTCACCAGAACACAACAGGATGAAAGGTACTCAATACCAACCATTCGTAATGTACCCGCCAAGAGAAAAAATAAAGATGACAAAATATAATGGAGGAGAAGACCAATGTGTCGCTTGGTTGAATAAAGAAGAAGAGTATTTCGACATATATAACATTACAATGGACGAAGAAAAGGTCAAGTATGCTTCAATGCACCTTGAAGGATATGCCTACAACTGGTATATGTGGTGGAAGGGAGACAACTTCGCATACACTTGGAACTTATTCAAGAATGATTTCTTAAAAAGGTTTCAAGGAATCACAGAAGATGAATTCTTCTCAAAACTTACCAGATTACAACAAAGGGGAAGCGTCGAAGAATTCACGCATCAATGGGAATCCCTCGCTACCAGAGTATTTGGGCTATCCGACAAACAATGGTTGGAAACCTACTTGGGAGGACTAAAACCATACATACAAAAAGAGTTAAAAATGCATGACATAACGAATGTCGAGGCAGCAAGACGAAAAGCAAAAGCAGCCGAGGCCAAATTTGACAGTTTCCAATCAAATAAAGGGAAGTCATACTCACAAAGAAACATCCAGTCAACTCCAGAGGATGATACAAACAAATACATCCCTTCGCCTAAAAGGGACGATAGGAAGAGCCTTGAGAATCAACGAATGAGGGAAGGAAAATGTCGACGATGTGGAGACAAATGGAATCCTAAACATAGGTGTCGCCCCGAGGACAGCTCAAAAAAGTTATATACTTGTGAAGCAGAGGAGAATAGTGAATCAGAAGAAGAAGAAGAAGAAGAGCCAGAAGATGAAGAGGAGGAAACCGCAAATATGGCAGCCGGGAACGGCGAGACCCCCAAAATCTCCCTAGCAGCCATGACAGGCATTAGTCAACCACAGACTCTCAAGTTAAAAGGGCATATAAAAAATGAGAATGTTACAGTGCTAGTAGACACTAGAAGCACTCACAACTTTCTTGATATAAGAGTGGAATGAAAACTCAAGTTGTTCGTACATCCAGTTCCAGACATGAAGGTGATGGTTGCAGATGGAAAGAAGATCGAAAAAGTTGGAAAGTGTCACAAGGTGAGACTTCAAATACAAGATTTCGAACTGGAATCAGAACTATACACCTTACCGTTGGGAGGAGTAGACATCGTTTTGGGAGTCCAATGGTTACAAACATTGGGAACATATTCTGCCAATCATCAAAAACATTTCATCAAATTTAAGTGGCAAGGGAAAAATTTTAAGCTATATGGTTTTCATCCACCAAACACACAGGTAGTTTCATCTCAGCATATGGAAAAACTCATTCAAAAAGGGGCATCAGCATACATAATACAATGTCATCAACTGGAAGGAAAGGAGGAGGAACCAAATGAGTTCAATAAGGAAATCCAAAAATTACTCCAGAAACATGAACACATATTTCAAGACTTACCCATGCAGCTACCACCAGAAAGGAGTATAGAACACATAATCGAGATTAAACCGGGGTCAAGTCCTGTCAAGGTTAAACCATATAGGTATCCCCACCACCACAAAACAGAAATAGAAAGGTTGGTTCAATATCTACTGAATTGTGGTGTCATCACCAAGAGTAGAAGCCCTTATGCAGCGCCAGTCGTACTAGTAAGAAAGAAGGATGGATCGTTTAGATTATGTATAGATTATAGAGGATTAAACAAAATAACAATTAAGAACAAGTTTCCAATCCCCTTCATCGATGACATGCTGGATGAACTTCATGATGCAAAATATTTTTCGAAACTCGATTTAAGGTCAGGGTACTATCAAATCAGGGTCAGATTAGAGGATATCGCAAAGACTGCTTTCCAAACTCATGAAGGACATTATGAATTCAAAGTAATGCCTTTTGGGTTAACTAATGCCCCTGCCACATTTCAGGCAACTATGAATGAACTATTTCAGCCATACCTAAGGAAATTTGTGTTAGTATTCTTCGATGACATCCTTATATATAGCAAGACATGGAAAGAACATTTGACGCATCTAGAAGAGGTTCTATCTCTTCTGAAGGAAAACCAGTTCTATGCAAAAAAGTCAAAATGCACATTTGGGAAGCAAGAAGTGGAGTATCTCGGTCATATAATCTCAAAGGAAGGAGTTAAGGTGGATCCAAAGAAGATCCAGGCAATGAAGGAGTGGCCCAAACCAAAGAATGTTTCAAAATTGCGAGGATTTTTGGGATTAACAGGTTACTATCGAAGGTTCATCAGGAACTATGCACACGTCACTGCCCCACTAACAAATCTCCTAAAAAGAAATTCTTTTCAATGGGATGATGAAGCAAGAAGATGCTTTGAAACATTGAAACAAATTATGTCTTCAACCCCTGTTTTGGCAACACCTGATTTTGCAAAACCATTCGTAATCGAATGTGATGCTTCAGGGTTTGGGATAGGAGCTGTGCTAATGCAAGAAGGTCATCCAATCACTTTTGAAAGCAGGAAGTTGAACAAAAGAGAATACCTACAGTCTACATACAACAAGGAAATGCTTTCCATCATGCATGCATTAACTAAATGGCGACAATACCTTTTGGGAAGTAAATTCCTAATCTGAACAGATCATAATAGTCTACAACATTTGTTACAGCAGAAGACATTAAAAACCGAACAACAAAAGTGGATAGAGAAAATCTCTACTTTCGACATGGAGATCCTACATAAAACGGGGAAGGACAATGTAGTAGCTGATGCTTTATCAAGGAAAGATGAAGAGATACAAGTCTACGCCGTATCCATGGTGATTCCAGAATTTTTGGACGAAATTCGTAAGGAATATGCCAAGAATTCAAAGGTTTGCTCCATAATTAACAACATAAATCAGTATCCGAAGTTTGAATGGAAGAATGATCTCTTATGGTACAAAGGACGTATTTACTTAAGTTCCAATTCCAGTTTTAAGACCAAGTTGCTTAAAGAGTCACATGACTGCCCAGCTGCTGGTCATGTAGGCAATTTTAAAACCTACTATAATGCAAGGCAATCATTCTTTTGGAAGGTTATGTATGCCGACATTCACAAGTATGTTGCAGATTGTGACATTTGTCAACGGAATAAAATTGAGAATATCTCAAGTCCGGGGTTACTCCATCCGTTACATATTCCAAATAAAAAATGGGAGGAAATTTCAATGGATTTCATTGAAGGTCTACCCATATCAGATGGAAAAGACAAAATACTAGTTGTGGTAGACAGGCTAACCAAATATGCACATTTTGTTGGAGTGAAGAAAACTGATTCAGCAAAAGAAACAGCCGAAGCTTTTTGTAAAAATGTCTACAAATTACATGGGTTTCCGAAGATTATAGTAAGTGATAGGGATGCCAAGTTTAAAGGGAACTTTTGGAGAGAGTTTTGCAATCAAATTGGAACGTCTCTTAACATGATCTCAGCTTATCATCCCCAAACAGATGGACAGACAGAAGTTGTCAATAAATGCTTAGAAACCTACCTCCGTTGTTTTGTAACTGATAAGCAAAATAAATGGTTCCAATGGCTACATCTTGCGGAATGGTGGTATAATTCTACTTATCATACATCTGCAAGAATGACACCATTTCAAGCCCTATATGGATATGAACCCCCAAAATGGAAGGATTTCATCACCAACAAAGCAAGGGTCGCATCAGTAAATGACCACTTAGAAGAAAACCAAAAGGTTGTCCAAGTACTTAAAGAGAATTTGAATACTGCCAGGAATAGAATGAGACAACAAGAAGATCGACATCGAACAGAACGAGAATTTGAAATTGGAGATTGGGTATATGTAAGACTACAACCCTATAAACAATTATCACTTAAACAAGGTGGAAAAAATAAATTGGCTCCACGTTTTTATGGCCCATATCAAATCAATAAGAAGATTAGTCAGGTGGCATATGCGTTGGAATTGCCAACTACAAGTTGCATCCACAATGTCTTTCATGTTTCATGTTTGAAAAAGATGATAGGTCAACACCAGAAGGCACAAACAATACTTCCCTTGTTAGATGAAGAAGGAAGAATCATATTCGAGCCAGAATCTATCATTGCTACTAGAGAGAAGAGATTAAGAACGCGAGTCATTAAAGAATACCTCATAAAATGGAAAAATATTCCCGAGGAAGATGCAACATGGGAATCAGAACAATTTCGACAATTACATTCCTCATTGCCATTGCTTTGAGGACAAAGCTCTTTGAAAGGGAGTGGCAATGCTATGAATATTAAATATTGTATTAAATTAATCAGTAAATTATTAATTAGTTTAATTGAAGGGACGTAACCCTTCTTAAGAAATGCTCAAACCTTATAAAAGGCGAGCTCTTGTAAAGCATTAAGCATCTTATCAATTCAATAATATATATCTTATTCAATATGGATCTCACGTCCTAGTTTTTTTTGCCGCATTGTTCCATGTAAATTTTCTCTTGTAAATCACCATGTAAGAAGGCAGACTTGACATCCATTTGATGGACTTCCCAGTTGTGTAAGGCTGCAAGGGAAAGAACAAGGCGGATGGAGTTCATTTTTGCGACGGGAGCAAAGGTTTCATTGTAGTCAATCCTTTCAACTTGGGAAAAACCTTTGGCAACTAACCTTGCCTTAAGTCTTTCAACACTTCCATCTAAGGCATACTTAGTTCTGTAGACCCATTTACATTTGACAAGTTTTCTTCCTTTTGGAAGAGGTACAAGATCCCAAGTATCGTTCACCATTAAGGAACGATATTCTTCATCCATGGCTGCATCCCAATCTGGATTCCCTGAAGCTTCTGCAAAATTTTCTGGATCATGATTCTCAGAAACTTGAGCCAAAAGAGAAGAGGCTCGCTGAAACTGAGAACGTGTTCGACGTTGATCTCTAGGATCACCGGCAAGATCACCAGCTGCTTCACATGTTGAACGGACCCATCGAGGAAGCACTTGTGCTAGTGCAACTGGAGGAACATGAGCAGGCGGAGGTGGATTTTCATCCTCACTGTCATCATCAGAAACTAGAGTTGGAAACCTGTCAAGAAAGTTGGAAGAAGAAGAAGAAGAAGGCACAAACACCGAATCAGGCTCGCAGGCCAAAGATGGCACAATCATCGAGTTAGGCTCGCATGCCAAGAGATTTTCATCAAATTTAACATCTCTTCTAATGATTATATCATGAGAATGTGGTTGAACAAGTCTATAACCTTTTACATCTTCAAAATATCCAACAAATATGCACTTTTCACTTTTAGGCTGCAATGTTTTCCGTTTTTCATCCGGAATGTGAGCCCATGCTTCACTACCAAACACACGGAAGTGACTTACATCAGGTTTAGTTTTACTCCTTGCTTCTTCCGGTGTTATACCTTGTAATGCTTTAGTGGGGGTGCGATTAACTATGTAATTTGCACAATTAATGGTTTCAGCCCAAAATTGAAGACTTAGTCCCTTAGATTGGATCATACAATTAGCCATTTCTTTTAAAGTGCGGTTCTTCCGCTCAGGTACACCATTTTGTTGTGGTGTATATGGAACAGTGTGCTGTTGTTGGATGCCTTGTTCAGTGCAGAAAGTAGTGAACTTTTTGTTAACATATTCTCCTCCATTGTCAGATCTTAACTTAATAATTTGATGACCAGATTGTTTTTCCACAAGGGCCTTGTAGGCCAAGAACATGTTAAATACTTCGCTTTTAAGTTTTAGGAAATAAACCCAAGTGCGTTTGGTGTAATCATCAATTAAAGTTAAGAAATATTTGAAATCAGAAAAAGAAGCAGATGGAAGAGGAGCACACAAGTCACTATGCACAAGCTCCAAGGGAACTGAGGCGTGCCAAGAGGCACGTTTGTCAAAATTGTCCCAATGATGTTTTCCGAGTACACAACCGGAACAAACACCATCTCTGCAAGATACCATCGGAAGACCTGTCACCATATTTTCTTTACATAGTTGTTGCAATGAGCGATAATTTAAGTGACCAAATCGCTCATGCCAAAGTTTGCTCAAGTTATTACTATGAGCAACAAAAACTGAAGGGAAAGGTGATGACCCAAAGTTGTTAAACTTGTACAATCTGGTAATATCATCAACAATTCCGGTAGCTAGGACCTGTTGAGGATCTTTAAAATCTTTGATTACAACTTGGTGAGGTGTAAAGGTCACAGTTTTACCTTCACCAGAATGAGTGATCTGATAGACTGATAACAAATTGCAGAAAATTCTTGGAACACATAGTACATCACTAAAATGACCATTATCTACTGGAACTGTTCCAGCTCCTACAACACTTAGAGATCTATCATCACCAACAAATATTTGTTTAGTGTTACATTCATGCATAGTAGAAAATATGGCTTGATCCTTAGCCATATGATAAGATGCTCCAGAATCAATGAGCCATTCATTTGAAGTAGAAGAAGAAGATGCATTATAAGAATAACTAGAAGCACAAAGTGCATGTCCATGAGAGGCAGATTCTGAAGGCGAATCTAGGTTGATGTGGTGCTTCTTCATTGCTGCTTCTAGGGCTGCCATCTTCTTGAAACAATTAGATTCATCATGATTATCTTTCCCGCAATAGTTGCAATGACGCTCAGTCTTCTTGCCTTTTGGCTTGGATCCTTTGTCATTTTTTAAAGAAGGAGTTGACTGAGAGGGTTTTGGACCCTTGTTTGACTTATTATTGCGAAAATTTTGTTTCTTGGGAGGCTTGGACTTTTCTTTCTGTTGGGACAATAAGGCTTTCCTAGATGTATCTGCATTGTTGATTATTCCAAGATGAATGAGTTTATCTTGTTCCCTAATCAAGGAATCACAAAAGGATTCAAGACTAGGCTCTTGATAGCTAGCTGCATTCAAGGATGCTTTCATGGAGTAAAATGTAGATACAAAAACAGAATATGCAGGTCCAAGTTTGGAAAGAGTATGATAAATGCATTGTTTGTCTTCCCTCTCAATCTTACATTCTGCACATAAGAGTTTAAGAGTTTTGTACTTAGATAAATAATCTTGAATGCATGAAAAGTCACTTGGATTTAAAGAAATCAACTCATTTTCGAGTTGGTGACCTCGAATTTCATTGTATTTACCAAACACAGATTCCAACTTGTCCCAAGTAGGATTAGGTTCATCAATTCCAGATATGTGGAATCGCAAATCAGTAGAGATTGACATCCCAATCAATCCACGAGCTTCATCACATCTATTTGCCCATTTTATTTTCTTATCATCATCAGTGGGTTCTTTTTCTTTCCCTGAGGTAATTCTGAAAAGTCCCCTACTTCGTAGAACATCCTCCATACGAGATTCCATTAGAAATAGTTGGAACTGTTAAGTAGAATATCACAAGGGGTGGCCATATTTGTAAATTAATGGCTGTAAAAACAGAAACCAATAGTCTGGATGTGAAGAGCTCGAAAAAATAGGCGGTTTTAAAAAAAAAGGCACTGAAAACTGACTCTGTATGATGAAGTTATGCTTGAACAAAGAAACTGTTGAAGAGGTCCCCAATAGTGACGTGGCAGCTAGAGAATGTCCAGCAAAAAAAAGAACCCCCCTCTTCCCAAGATGAATCTTTTGACAATCACTTTACAAGAAAGTTGTTTTAAGTGAACCACTTTTGTAAAATAAGTGATTTCACTTTTACAATGATATTACTTTTAAATAGTGCAACAATAAAAAACTTAAGTGACTCACTTATATTTTTATTTTTTATTATTTAAGTGAGATGCAATTTTACAATAAAGTAACTTGAAAATAGAAATTGCATGCACTTTTTCTTTTAAAAGTAACTTCCTAAGACTTGAACTCAAGACCTATCAAGGAATAAAGCAACTTTGAACCAAGTGAGCTAGATTAAAAGGTATGTAAAATATGGGAATGAGGAAGGGGGCTTTTTTTTTTCTTTTTTTTTTTTTTTTTTTTTTACTCTTCTTGCTCAGTTTGCGTGCTTGCCCTTTTTCCTGCAAAACACACCACAAATAGAAACAAAAAAAAATTTCCACACTTGTGGAGTTAGATCTCGTTAGCTTGCCCGGAAAGTCTACATTTTCTCTCTGTTTCTGATTTGCCGAGATCGCGCAAGGTGCACGGAAAAGAGCATACGCAGTCGAGAAACCAATTGTTGGTAGTACGACTGTCGTTACACCAAAACTTGCAGGTGATTGGTAAACTCACCACCGCCAGATTTCAAGGATCCACGAGAGGCGATTAGTCCCTTGTCACGATACACGGGGGAGTGCTGACTACTTGCAATTTTGTGCAACAATCTCCCCCTTAGCGCGAGCAGAGTGTGTATCGAACTCGTGACCTCTAGCTCTGATACCGTGTAAGGTTTGTCGTTACACCAAAACCTGCAGATGTTGATGAACATTTGAAACCAAGCACAAGGTCCTATTACCAGGAGTGGCGGTTAGTCCACATTTTTATATTCCCAAAGGTGCGGTGGTTATACCATGCGGTTGTACTGATACTCCAACACCCCTCCTCCGGCGTAGCTCGGGGAAATTGAACCTGAGACCTCAGCTCTGATACCATGTTCGGGTACACAGGGTACTACCAAAGGACCGAACACCAAGAGAAACCACTTCACACAAACAGATCACAGATCAACACACCGATGTTTTGACGTGGTTTAAACCCTCTTGAGGGAAACACTCCACGGCCCCAGCCAAATAGCTTCTACGGGACAATTTATTATGCAAAGAAATAAAGTTACAAATGAGCTTCTCATAATCGATCAACTAAACAATGACCCTCCATGCTCTTTAAATAGAGATCATGGACCAATCGGGTGTTAAGCCACGGATCAAGGTTAGGTTTGATCTAAGAGAAGTTGAGCCGTCGGATCACTCTATGTCGGGAACATATCATGACCGTCGGATTAAGTATTTACAAATGCATACTAATGCATACTAAAGAAACACACTATCCCTAACGGATATATTACACAAGTTGATCTTAACTAACTCCTAAGTGTCTAAATATCCTAACACTAAGCACTAGGAGGGATGAAATTGATCAGTGAGGAGCTCCTGGGGATAGCTAACTGAGGGCTAGGTGCTGGGACTGATGACTGGGATGCATGCAAAATGTATGCAAGACTGAAAATGCAAATAGTGAAAATGCTGGTAGGACTAGGATGAAGTATAGGAATATCCCAACAATATAGAATAGAAAGAGTAATCCACACCTTAATAATGAAGAAAATAGATTAATAGAAAGCCTCTTCAAGGGGAAACCTCCTTATACATTGTACTAAATACACAAGCCAAGACAAGACAAGATGATTCAAATGAAAAGATCTCCTTCCTATATATATGAGACAAAGAGGTACAATTATAACTAGTAGACCCAAGCCGACATAACTAATATAATAATACTAATGAAAATTACCACTAATAGACCCAAGATGAAATCAATATGTAATGAGCTACAACATAGGGGGTAATGTGCTAACATTTAGGGCTTAACATGTTGTGCAACGATGACCGACAACCAGTCATCAATTTTGTATAGTATTTATATAGACATACTAGCGAGGGTGTGTAAACATATGATTAAATATGGATGAGACACTAGCTATGAGGGGCAATATGATCATTGTAATTTCATTAATGTAATTGCATAATTTTGTCTTCTTTAATGAACATGTAATTGATTATAATATTTTGTTTAAATTGTTTAATTATTGTTGTCCACTATTTTTTGGATATTGGCATGTATGTTGGGGATTAGCCACTCCAACATGATGAGGAGATGGTTGAGGCTAATAAGTGAGTTCTTGAGCATATACATGGCATGTAGCAATGCAGGCCAGGTCCCAATTTTTGTTACTATGTGGTAGATCATATTTGAGATTTAATCCACTGGCACGGTGTGGAGCTTGTAGAACCACTTCACATCACACGGTACCCCGATATTTATTCCATATGGTCCACCATTCCCCAAGTTATGGTGTTATTTATGCTTTATGTAGTCATTTCCCTCATGATACTTGACGAGTTGATGGGTATTCCATAATATTCATCGGATTGATCTTCTAATGACGATGCTCCTCCACCTCCTCCATCCAGTGATCTAGCAACTATACGATCTTGTAGAATCACACATGCATCTACTTATTATCCACCACATCCTCTAGTAGGACCACCATCACCATCCCCTCCCTTAGTAGACCCACCACCATCTGATCCACTAGTCCCACTACCACCATCCCCTCCTGCAGCAGGCCCACCACCATTGATTGATGCACCTGCATGCACCGATCCATAAGTCCTACCACTTCCATCCCCTCCTCCAGCAGGACCTCCACTATCCACTGATGCGCTTGCATCCATCGATCCACTAGTCCCACCACTGTCGTCCCTTTCTCCAGTAGGCCCACCACCATCCATCGATGCACTTGCATCCACCGATCCATTAGTCCCACCACCGTCATCCCCTCCTCTAGTAATCCCACCACCATCCACCAATGCACATGCATCGACCAATCCACTAGTCCCACCACCACCACCCCCTCCTCTAGCGGGCTTGTTTGTCCTAAAATCTATACTTGACTGCTAAAGCACAAAGCTTAGGCATCTCAATGCTCAAAGGAAAAAAATTGGTTGATTTGATTGGTTTAGATTAGGTGGTTGGGATGGATCTCAGGAATATGATAATGAAACCACTAAGAGATTAAAGACAGGCTTCAACTGAATACATGAAATTTGATGAAATAGGGAGAATCAAGCAAATGGCTGGTAAAAGGGATTGCAAATGATGAATGAAAGGAATAACATCAAACAAAAGTGGTAGAATAATCAATCAGGATCATCCTAAGCATAGTATATTTATCAAATACTTCAATAAATACCACAAAACTTTTGAAAGTATATGCAAATGAATGCCATCTTTAACATATACTCTGTCTCACCAAGATATTCACATGCATAATGGCATGATGGAACTCAATGAAAATGTGCAAATGAATGCCAGCTTTAACAAACACTCTTCCTCACCAAGAGATTCACTCACACAGTATTTCAGATAACTCTAAGATGACCTTTTCATTCAAAAGTAGATGAACATAGAATTATGTAAAAACTGAGAAACAAACATATACCAACACATTCACTATCAAAAGTCTCTATCATATATTTCATAGGACATTTGAATTTTGTAAAATATTACAATAGAAGTTCATAACATACCCAGAAGAAAACCAAAAAATACCACAGCTCTCTCGAGCTATTGGATCCCCTCTGTTACATTATAAAATATAGTTGTTACACCAAAATGTCGTCACCCTTGTGCAAGTGTCACAAGTGTCGCAAGTGTTGCAAGTGTCGTCGTCATGACCTAGTGTCGTCATCATGACCGTTGCAAGTACCGTTATTATGACCAAGTGTTTTCATCATGACCGTTGTGATGATGTCGTCATCTTGACCATTGTGTAAACTCTTTGCTATTTTACCTAAACCCATTTTTGAGTAAAAACACATCCCTGAAGTTTCCCATGACTGGAGGGCTTAACTGACCTACTTTTCAAGGTCGTCGCAGTCTGCCCTTGTGCAACATGCGACGTCACAGGTTGTCCTAATGCAACCTGTGATGATGTCAGTTATTTGGATAAAAGAGTATCTTCGAGCCCATTCTCGAAGATGAGTGATGTGGAGGCCTATCCCTAGGCTCTAGGTGAGGTGGCATTTCGATTCCTAACCTTATGGGAAGATCCCTTAACCATCTCCCCCTAATCCTCAACCTACCCTATCTCTTTAGCCCTATATAAACACCCACTCTCTCCATGGGAGGGGGAAGGTCTATGGTATCCTTATGCTGATAGAATCCATATTGGTGATTGGGAAGCTTGTACCATCTTGGAGGCTTGGCTTGGACATGTTGGATGGAGGATGCAACGTTAAGGCTTTGGTTGTAGCTTCATCTTTTCTATGTATTCCCACTTTTTATACAATTAATATAATCTCTTTCCATAAATGTTTTCTCGTTGATGATCTTTATAACTTTCTTCCTCAACTATTGCTTTAGATCAGTTATTGTTTAGATATCTTGTACTGCTTGTATTGTTTCCATATTGTCTTGACAGGTCTTGCAGCTGGAGATCTGACGACCGCGAGACTTGGAGAAACAACAAGGAGAAGGGATCTGCAAATCTAAGGTAAGCTATCTATCCACTAGTTTGCACTTCTATTGATCTAGGAAAGTAGATCTATATTCTGTTTGATTTGTTCTAGACTTGCATTAAGCTAGGGAGATCACGCCTTAGATCCGTCTTTGGTAGATTGTCCGTTAACAAATTTGGCGACCCCACTGGGGAAGAACATTGTTGTTTTCAATCTGAATGTCAATTTCAGTTGATTGATTTTCCAAGCCATCTCTTTGTCCATTTGCTTCTGAATCCTTTTCACCATCAGATCTTCGCTTTGAAGAGTCTGATTGCCTTCCTTTGAGTTTGTACTTCTCATTGGCAGACCTTTTTATGCTCATTATCTGGAGAATTGGTTCATTTTTGGACTTAAATCTCGCCTGTCACACCTGGTCAGTGTACCCAGAGCGACATTGTGTCGTTTTTTATCTTTGTTCTTTCCCTGGTATTTTGTTGTCGCAGCCCTTCCATTGGTATACTGCGACGCCATCACACTTCCCGCACTAGTGAAATGCGACATCGCACTGTGCATAAGCACAGAGTGCGTCGATCTGCCATTTTTTGCCATACAGTCACCTTTTCTCCATTTATGATTTGAGTTTTGGTTTGTGTACAGACTCCTCTACACTGTACCTTCCAGGCAGAGCCCCTTTTGTCCAGTAGTGTTTTGTTTGACTTGTTTGTATTGGTTTTTCGGTCTTTTTGAGATTTGGATTCATGTTTGGCCCCTTGAGAAAAAACTAGTGTTTTGCTTGTGTTTTTAAGTGAAATGGGTTCTATTTTTGAAAAAAAATTCCCCCTCATGGATCGTGCATTCTTCAGTCCTTTTAACCCATCTCAAGTTTTTGAGATCATTTTTTGTTTGGCGTGACTAGCTTGTTTTAAAGATTTGAAAAGTGTGGGGTATCCATGTCTTTTTTAGCCTCTCTTTCTTGGGTTGGGCATCTTGTTTCCTTTACATGCTAAGCTATCTAATGGTTATTGGAAAAGATTGATTCTTTGTCTCCACTTTAGTCCAAAGAAAAGCTTGATTTTGTCACTTCTTGCTATATTCATGAAATTGGAAAACATAAGTATTCTTCTTGCTTTAATTTGATCATTTGAAATTCTTGGTCTCACACTCATAAGAAGAAGAAAGATTCTTTTCGGTTTTGTGTGCATTTGAATTAGATAAGATTGTTAAGTGCTTTTCTTTGTCTTGCATTTGATTGGAAACATGTATGGAATTTTTCTTTCCGTAGCTTAGATGTGTCTTTTTCAAGTGTAAAAAGATAGGAAATGAGTTATAATTCTTGCATTTGGTAGATTTTGAGCCTTTCTTAAATGTCTTTGAGTTGATTGGGTGCTTGCCATTTTCTTTGGGAATTTCTGAAAGATTAGAGTGTTGTAGATATCTTCTCACTTTCTGTATATAGATATGAAAAGCGTTGAGTTATCAAATTTCATTTTTGGTACATGCATTTGAAAATTGAAAAGTGCTTCATCATTTTGTCTTACACATTGTTAAGATTAGTTGCATCTTTCATTTTCTTTGCGCTTTTTAGTTGATTATTGCAGAAAATTAGAATTATTGCACTCTAGGAAGGAATTCTTCTTTTCGCTACTACTTAAGTATTTTTGGTTTGAAAGAAAGAAAAATCTCTCCTTACCTTAAGTAGTTTTCATTGAAAATGAAAGGAAAATGTGCATTATCATGTAGTTGAGGATTGCATTATGTTTACATTTATGTACTCACCTCATGCATCCACCTAACCGTACAAGATAAAATTAACGCTAGCTTAGGTTAAAATCATTTAGTAACTGTGTGTAAGTTAGAGACGTGTTCCGGCGTCGTTAAGCATATCAGTTGTCATTATTTTCCAGCACTGTAGTACGAGGGTATTGTAGTCTTCCACGTACATCAATATATAGAGCTCCTTCACGTACCCACCAAGTACCATAATCCGTACTTGGCGTATATCGAAGGGCGTATCACGTACTCGACACGTATATCAGAAGGTCTCGTGCCAACGGTTGTGCATTAGACAGCACCACTATGGATTTGACCTCCCACGTACCTTGAGTATATCGGGAGACACCCTTAGGATTCCTAAAACCAACCGAGTTAACCATTTGGCCGTCTTGGCAAAGCAATACACTGAGAACAGCACTCGGGGAGATTAGCACGCACGTACTATCCAGGTAATCGGGTATGCAGGAAATGGTACGGTCCCAATCCTCCTTGTCGCGTCATATTGTTGGACCCTGCAGTATATCGCGGTTTGCGATGCCTTGATAATCCCGCGAGGTTCCAGACTTTGAATCCACTCCTATTCACACAGTTTGCTTGTTTCTTTTAGACTTGAGTAGTGTTTGACTTGTGTGGTACTTTAGAGACTCTTAGGAAGTTTAGATATGGAAGATTCTTCCGGGACTACCAACCAAGAGGCCCCTTTCCAAGGTATGCCATTTGTTATTCCCCCTTGTGGAACTGTTGGTCCTCCCTTTATGGCTACATTGAGTCTTCCTAGATTGACGATAGGATTACCGGTATGGTTATTCTCCAATACAGTTACACCAAGTGCACAAATTGTGTCGAACCTAGGTCCTTCACCACATGAGCATCAATCTCATGATGACCCTTCTCCTTCTCCGTCGAAAGTTGAATCAGCTTCCGTCTCTTCCTCTTCTCCTACGGAAGACTCTAGTGTTAGTAATCAGGTGGATGAGAAGAAGAAGAAAAGGAAGATTAAAAAGAAGAAAGATAAGAAAGAGACCAAGCGTCAACCATCTGCCTCTGATGGCACTCATTCTATGAGAAGACCTCGTAACCCAAAGTTCCCTTGCAAACTTTGCAAGGGTGATCACCTTCTCAAGAATTGTCCCGGTCTTTTCCGTGTGTCAGAAGTGTGGTCTAAAAAACCAAAACCACTTGTATCTTCAACCTCTGACCATCATGTTGATGACACTCCCTCGACCAGTGACCCTTTGGTGAAGGGTCAGAAGGGTAGAGCTGCAAACCCTTGTTGGATATGCAAGGGAATGCATCGTACTTACCTTTGCCCAAGCATGGATGAAGCTTCACGGTGGTTGGAAGATATTACTAGTTCTCAACAGGTGCTTCCAACAAGCGATAGTAAGTTGTCCCTCGACCCCCTGCTGGTTGACCAAGTGATCAATTTAGTTTCATCTGTAATTGATCCCACTCTTCCTTCGGAGAGTGAAGTGATTGAGTCGCTGTCATCTCCACTCGATCCCGCTCTTTCATTGGAGAAAGTCCAGACTAAAGCAGTCACCATGACACAATCTTCGTCTCATTCTTATCTTCCAAGTGAGAGTGAATTGAAAACCACTGATGTTTTCCTAGTCATTTCAGAATGTCCTAGGCAAGGGGAAACCCTATCCATTCCTACAGGACCCCCTCCAAGTACTGAGGTCATTTCCTTTGATTGGAATGGTCTAACAGAATCTCGTCTTCCTTCGAGTTTCCTTTTCAAATATCTGTAGGAGTTTCCGATAAAGAAATATTTCGTACGATAGTTGATGAGGGAGCTTCTGTTAGTATTTTATCCTCAAATGCTTGGCAAGCTATAGGTTCACCTCAGCTTGTGCCAGTGACTGACCAAATTTTGGCTTTTAATAGAAGGCCTACCGGACCTTTAGGGATTCTCCTGCAGTTACCTATCACATTGAGAGGTAAAACTGTTTATGTTGATGTCATGGTTGTCCAAGGTCCTTTAGATTTCAATATGCTCCTTGGACGTGATTATGTCTATGCTATGAAAGCTGTAGTGTCCACACTCTTTCGAGTGATGTATTTTCCCTATGATGGGAATATTGTGACCATTGATCAGCTTTCCTTCGTGACACCCACTCATCATATGACTCCTAGTCATCAAACTTCCCTGAATGTTCCACATGTTTTAGTGGTTTCTTCCCCCTGAGGATGGGGGGCACGAGCACGGTTTATGTTATGTTTCAAGCTCGTTAAAAAATGAAACCAACCTTCAAGCAAAGTTTCTCATTGATTTCAAGCTTGCATAAAAATGAAACCATTTCACATGAGCATAGTTCCTGTTCTATGTCAAGCTCGTTAAAAAATGTAATAGGTTCCTACGAGCATAATTTACATTCTGTTTCAAGCCCGTTAAAAAATGAAACCAACCTTCAAGCAAAGTTTCTCTTTGATTTCAAGCTTGCATAAAAATGAAACCATTTCACATGAGCATAGTTCCAGTTCTATGTCAAGCTCGTTAAAAAATGAAATAGGTTCCTACGAGCATGGTTTATGTTATGTTTCAAGCTCGTTAAAAAATGAAACCAACCACCCTATCATGGTTTACCTTTGGTTTCAAGCTTGCATAAAAATGAAACCAATCCATTAGAGCACAGTTTTATTCTATCTCAAGCTCGTTAAAAAATGAAATAGACCCCTATAAGCATAGTTTACCTTTGGTTTCAAGCTTGCAAAAAAATGAAACCAATCCACTCGAGCATAGTTTTATTCCATTTCAAGCTCGTTAAAAAATAAGATGGGCCCCCTCGAGCATAGTTTTATTCCATTTCAAGCTCGTAAAAAGTAATATGGGCCCCCTCAAGCATAGTTATTGTCTATTTCAAGCTTGTGTAAAAATGAAATAGATCTCCCTCACATTGGTTCGAGTCTCGCGTTAGAGTTAAAACTTGAACCTTCCTTTCATCTGATTCTTGTTTTCCCCCCCTTGGTGAACATTTTCATATTAGTAGCCAGGTTGGTAGTTGGGTTAGCAAGCAACATTTTCAGACGAAATGAAGCTTGGGGGAAATGCCACATGTCGTACCGTCAACAATCATGTTGAGGGAACACTACCATGTTAAGCCGCTAGCAATCATGCTAGGGGCATTTTCCAACCTCTGGGAATCATGTTGGGAAGGAACCCGTCAATGGGCCTTAACCTATGAGCATAGTTCCCTTTCTGTGTCAATCTCTTTAAAAAATGAAACAACTCTTTTGAGCAGAGTTCTATTCCTGTGTCAAGCTCGTTAAAAAATGAAACATATCCTTTCCCTTTGAGTCGAGTCTCCTCGTAGACTTAGTACCTGAACCTTCTTTTCACCCGCCTATGCCTTAGGCGAATGAAATGAAGCTTGGGGGCATGTCTTCAACCTCTAGAAGTTACGTTGAAGTCAACTTGATCGCCTCTCCACACCACGTTGGAGCTAAGTCACTTACTTCCAGCAATCATGCTAGGGACACACACCAACCTCTGGATGCCATGTTGGGAAAAAGTCCACCATTGGGAACATTTTCGAGCATACTTTCCTTTCTTAGGTTTCGAGCTCATTAAACCATGAAAAATATCCTGAGCATAATTCATTTTCTGTTACAAGCTCGTTAAAAAATGAAGCAAACATCATGAGCATTCTTCCAACCTATCTTCGAGCTCGTTAAAAACAGTAAGATAGCATTTGAGCTTACTTTTAACCTTTTTCGTGCCCTGGTTGAAACATGAAAAGTGGTTTGAGCTTAGTTTTTACTTTTTCGTGCTCTGGTTCAAACATGAAAAATATTTTGAGTGCTTTTGATACCATTATCATGCTCATTAAAAATTTGAGTAAAAAGGTGTGTCTACCGAGTATAGGTTTATCACTTTATCCGGCCTCGCTAGACTATTCACGGAAAAGGAACTGTGCCGAGTTTACTTTTTCCTTTGTCGTACTCGGTTATCAACCATGACAAAGTTGTCCATGGAGTCCTTTTTAAGCTCTTTTCAGACTCCCTAAATAGGAAAAGATTGCCAAGCAAACTTGATGCTTTCACGCTTGTAAAAGCATTTGAATGATCGTCTTTCTGCTGATAGTTTACCCCTTTTTTGGACCAGGAAGCACTATTTACGAAAAAGGAATACTCCAACCAACCATGGCTGGAAGAGTCCTCTCCCGCGTTGTTTTACCCTTTTTCGGGCGATGAGGCTAACTTTACGAAAAAGGACCGTTGGAGTCTCCTTTAGTTCTTTTCAGACTCTCTAAACATGAAATGACGCTGAGTTTTCCTTCTCTGGACTCGTTAAATTTTAAACATTGAAGGGCCCATTATGGGATGAACCCCTTCTTTCCTAGGTTCATGAAACATTTGGGATTGGACTCATCTATAAGATGAGCTATACCGAGCATCTGGTTACCTTCATCAAGCTAGCTAAAAAACAAGTGAGGGACTCATCATTTATGATGGGGAAAAGGAAAGATTTTGTGTTACATCTTAATTACGGCAGTGCATAGTCACTCTTGAACATGGCACTCGTTTGCATTTGCATTCAATACTTGGATAATCTGTTTGTCCTCGAGTCTTGTCAATTCCATGAGTCGCGTCACTCCTTTGGATCATCCAAAGAATGCTTCCACCATCAGTTGCATTAGGGATTGGTATCAGTCTCGTCATGTCAATACTGCCAAGTCATGCCATGCCCATGTTCAAGAGATGTTTGTTCCTCATTATCTACAGTCAGTACACCTTCAATCATGTTGGTCTACCTTGAGTCAATCTTGCACATTACTCTACCGTCCGATCTACACCAAACATCTATTATCGAGTTTCATGTCGATGATGGGGGATTCATCATGGCCCTCCTTCAACGGGTTCATCCTCGTCAACTTCAAATCATCATCCGAGGAATGAACTTAGAAACCAACCAAGTACCTTGGCCCTGCATGCCTCAATGGCAGGTTACCTCGCTTTCAACATGAGTTTACATCATTGACTCTTGATTGAAAGATTTCATCTTACGTTCGAATTCAACTCATTTATTCACGCTCGATGATATGTACTGTGATACCTTGGGAATCATTGACATCAATGGTGATCTCCCTCGCACTTGTTAATGGTTTACATCAATGACCGGTAATCAAGTGGTTTCTACCATGTTCGACGTCAAGACATTTGTAATCACATGGATAGATTCAAATCATTGCGGGTTCAGCTTGAAGACCCTAGGGAGTCATGTTTTACCCAAGTTGTGATGGAGTTTGTATTGAGTCATATTACACGGATCCACTTTTGTATTGGTCGTGGTTGTGTTATTATCTCATCATGGATCTACGATTGTGTCTAGTATCCATGATTGTGTTCAGTCGGTCTTTACTATCATGGATATGCAATGTATTGGTCGACAGCCATGTTTTGTGTTGTATGAGACTTGTGGATCTCAAGTCATTTCTGCAGCAGCTCCTTCCAACCAGCAAGTCCTTGCCATTTTTCTTATTACAAAGCATTTCACCTGTCTCATTCCATCAGCTTCATGCTTTGGGGGGCATTCTGTTACACCAAAATGTCGTCACCCTTGTGCAAGTGTCACAAGTGTTGCAAGTGTCGTCGTCATGACCTAGTGTCGTCATCATGACCGTTGCAAGTACCGTTATTATGACCAAGTGTTGTCATCATGAACGTTGTGACAATGTCGTCATCTTGACCATTGTGTAAACTCTTTGCTATTTTACCTAAACCCATTTTTTAGTAAAAGAACATCCCTGAAGTTTTCCATGACTAGTGGGATTAACTGACCTACTTTTCAAGGTCGTCGCAGTCTTCCCTTTTGCAACATGCGATGTCGCAGGTTGTCCTAATGCAACCTGCGACAATGTCAGTTATTTGGATAAAAGAGTATCTTCGAGCCCATTCTCGAAGATGAGTGATGTGGAGGCCTATCCCTAGGCTCTAGGTGAGGTGGCATTTTGGTTCCTAACCTTATGGGAAGATCCCTTAACCATCTCCCCCTAATCCTCAACCTACCCTATCTCTTTAGCCCTATATAAACACCCACTCTCTCCATGGGAGGGGGGAAGGTCTATGGTATCCTTATGCTGATAGAATCCATATTGGTGATTGGGAAGCTTGTACCATCTTGGAGGCTTGGCTTGGACATGTTGGATGGAGGATGCAACGTTAAGGCTTTGGTTGTAGCTTCATCTTTTCTATGTATTCCCACTTTTTATACAGTTAATATAATCTCTTTCCATAAATGTTGTCTTGTTGATGATGTTTAGAACTTTCTTCCTCAACTATTAGTTTAGATCAGTTATTGTTTAGATATCTTGTATTGCTTGTATTGTTTCCATATTGTCTTGACAGGTCTTGCAGCTGGAGATCTGACGACCGCGAGACTTGGAGCAACAACAAGGAGAAGGGATATGCAAATCTAAGGTAAGCTATCTATCCACTAGTTTGCACTTCTATTGATCTAGGAAAGTAGATCTATATTCTGTTTGATTTGTTCTAGACTTTCATTAAGCTAGGGAGATCACGCCTTAGATCTGTCTTTGGTAGATTGTCCGTTAACAATAGCATTTATAGAAATACAACTTAAAAGCAGTTACTAACAATATGGAGAAAATATCTAAAAAATAAAAATGATGTGGGATAAGTTGCAAGAGATCTGGAATACTGTGGTTGAAGGCCTTCAAATCTAGAATTATTCTTTGACTACTGATCTGATCATCAAAATTTGAGTTCAGTTACCCCATCTAGTCTTCAAAACGCTGACTCTTCCTTTTCTGGATATTGAGATGAGATCTATATTTTCCATAAGATCTGGAATGAAATTCTTTAACACTGCTATGTGTTGAGCAAAATACTCTGCCCACTGATGTGGAGATATGAATTTGTTGTGCTGATATTCAGTTTTCGAAATCAGGGTCTGTGTCCTTGTATTTTTGCCGCTTGGGAACTAATCTGGAAAATTTAGACCGCTTCAAGCTCCCCAATGTTGGATACTCTTCCAACTAGCCATTGAAAATTTAAATGCTATCAAGAGATGCAGAGTTTGATCTTGACATATGAGCACTTCGTATTTATACAAAGATTGTTAATACTTCACATTTATCAAATCCCACAAAAAATGCTTATAATCAATTTCGTAGCCAGCCAAGGAAGCACAAAATAAATTGTTGCCATTGATCTCATGCCTGCGTTTAGATTTAGTAGCATTTGGATGATACCTAGCACATAACATCTATATTTTCTACAATACTTAGGTCATTATATACCACTGTCAATTGATATTCGACATAGCTTCAACATCTGGACACTTGAAAGTTCAATGCACCTATTATTCGGTTGTCACTGGATTTTGACATTTGGTTTTATTCTTTTTGTAGTGAGGAAATATCCCATACACACTTTATATACCAATTGGTTTTGATATAATTCAACGCTTAGTGCATAAGGATTTTGTTTAGTTGTTTGTCTCTGGAACATATCTATAGAGAATATAATTCACTCGTTGATCGGTTGTCAAAGCAGGCCTTGGATGGAGAAGATGGATATTTATATTGGGTAGAATATTTCGACAACCAGATTCTGGATTTTGGCACTATATATTTTCTGGACTAGGATTTATCATTTTTAAGGAAGGCTATATGTTATGTAATATTTTGCATTTTTGTAATATGTGATTGAGGGGATTTCAGTCATATTTGACGCAAAAGATCGGTGAAGATCTAGAAAAAGACTGCTTTGAATGCTCTATCATGTACTATTTGATTCAGGTTTTTGAATAAGAATAGTATGCTTTTTTTCTTGGGAAAAAAAAAAGGATTCATCCATGTGATCTTGGTTGGCGGACTAACATAGCTTGAGGCTTGATGTTGGTAATGACGATCCTTTTACCCAATGTACTTTATTTTTAGTTTTTTAAATAATGACGTAACATGGAAAGGCTTATGGGAATGACATAGGATTTAAATCAAACCAAATATTTTAATCAAAGGGATTTCAAATATAAAAGTTTTTTTTAATTTTAAAATCATATAAAATGATTTTAAAATAATAAAAAATTTCCCTTTTTTTAAAAAGGAATATTTGGCTTTGAATATAGATAAAAAGAATTCACATGCGAGCATTTTGACCTTACGAAAATGGCTTGACACTTAAATATTGAGTAATTGACTTTTCGAACACCAAGTTGGACTTAGTCAATGAGGTTTTGAACTTTGAATAGCAAGGACAGATCAAAGGATTTAACCGAAGTGTAGGTTTGAGGTGAAGAGAATCTAACCGAATTGATACAAAAAACTAAGGCTTAGACAAAAATGCTAGTGAACTTTATGGCAGCGAAAATCAGGGTCCCTCTTTGCATGCACATTGTTGGAATCTAAATTTTTTGATGGGGGCAGATTCCAGTACCAACAGGGCCCATCACCACCGCCCCCTATGGTAATCCCACCACCACCATCCCCTCTTGCAGCCAACCCACCACCATCCACTAATGCGACATCCACTAGTGCATTGTATGCAACATCCACTGATGTACCAGGTGATTTACATGATCTGATGTTATCAACTAGTATAGATCTTGAAGGAGAGAGACATCAATTTAAAGTCTCTGAATTGTTATTCGACACAGGTAGTGGTTTACCCTCTACCTCTTTTGGTGTACATGAATTTGATGAGTTTGGATATGGTAGCGGACCTAGTTAGTGTATTTGATTGTTGAGATATGAGTCGACATCTATATTGTGATATATATATTTCACTTCAGATGTATACACTATTCATTTTCATATCATGTCCATGTTGATTGTTGTTTGATTTGTAAATTATGCATTCTCATATAATATGCATTTTCATACCATGTTCATGTTCATGTTACTCGGTAATTGTTTTGATCTCGAATATTGTTCCATAAATTCATTTGATTAATATTTAATACTAAAACAATTGGAAAATTTGTTGTGGTTGGAATTCTATACAGCATCGAGAGATCTGTCATTGTGGAATCATAAGGCCAATGAATATTACTTACAATGGGATTTTGTCTTTTGAATTTATTAGAGTTCTTTCTTGGTTAAAATATCGAAATGATAAACTAATGATCGATGCATAATTATTTGAGTTCTCTTTCTCATAAGTGAGTGTATTTTTTTCACAAAGAAAATCTATACTTTATTGATAAGTATATGTAGTACATAGACCTGTAGAAACCTGCATTACACCCAAACCGAACCACCAAATAGAACCGAGACCACTCCAGGTCTCCCAAGACGGTTCCAAAGCCTAGAACAGAAAGTGAACGGGATATACCAATCCCCCAATGAGTTTAAAAACAGACAATAGATCCAAAATGTAAAATAGAACCAAGTAGAAAAAGAGATGAAGAAAACTGATCTACCAAAGTCTAGAGCTGCCAAAATATCAAGACAAAACACTATACAACAAAAATGTTCCAGTAACCCCTAGAGGGAGGCAGGGAGCCCTCCAGGATCTCATAAGTGAGTGTATATTTCAAAGGAATTGCAAGCCTTCATTAGTCACAAGATGAGGTTACTACACTAGATATGGATGGTTGTAATATGTTTTAGAAAACTTCATTTGTGCAAGTGGGTAAACCATAACATAAGTTTCAAATGAATTTGAAATATGTAATTGAATTTTTATCAATCCCATGGCATGTTCATTGAATATTAATTTTAAAATATAATGTTTTTAATAATGCTTTAATAAGGTTGAGTCTTATCCCTAAAATGAAATTTATAATAACAAATGGACAAATAAATTAAAACATATTTATTAAAATTTTAATAAACAATAAAGGTGAAACATTAAATTGTACCACTTATGATGATGTGGATTCTAATAGCAAATATTTTTTACTGTTTGAAATTGTCAAACTCTAAATAATGAGCAACAAATCTTTAAAAAAATTAGAAATTGTGCAATATTGTTGTTAAAATTAAAGTCATATCACAACCAATGTAAACAAAATAATAATGTAGACTATGAAATCTAATTTTTTCATGCATGACCAAAGTCAACCATATTTAAACAAATTCAACTATTATCTTCGCTATATTATACATAGTCATATACATTCAATAATATAACCAACTATAAATCAATACATCGTACCTACATATGTTTTATCCCACAAAAGAAGAAGAAAAAAAATTTAAATAAATAAAAAATAAAATTAAAATTAAAAATTAAAAATTAAAAAATTAAAAAAAATAATAATAAAAAAATAAAAATCGTAATTTTATTATCAGAAATAAAATTACATTGAGTATATATATGTTTAAAAGGTATATGTTCTTGAAAGAGGCAAACCATAGCACGTTGATCAAAAAATAATAAAATAAAGATGTATGTGTAGATAGCTTTTGTGAAATGAGACACAAACAAGGGAGTTGATACACAAGTAGAGATATGATGTATGTCACCTGATTTGAACACATCATATAGCTTGATGTGTATATGCTGAGGCAAAAAATAAATCAGGATTGAAAACCTTCTGGGAGTCTAGGACCCTTAAGGAAGGACGCAATATAACCTATCTATGGAGTGATATTTTCAAAAAAGACAAAAACAATGAAGTTGTTACATAGATCGGAAAAATGTTGTTTGTCCCATGAATTAGATACCATCATATGGCTTGTTATGCACGATCTGAGACAAAAATAATGATCATGACTAATGCTCCTCTAGAATCCCAGAACCCTCATGAAAGAGCTTATGGTAGTACTCAAAGTATTCATCATTGGAGTGTTCTATGATGTTCCATTGTCCTTGAGCTAACTAAATACCTTCTTTAAAAAGGGTTTGTGCAACCTGGTTACATTCTCTCTAGACATGTTGACAAGCGAATGGGTCATAATTTCTTTTTAGAAGCAAAGATTCATCCAGTGAATTTGCTAATCAAATGTTGTGACATCGCTGAAATGAGTCCCCAAAAATCTAGATATTTCTACAACTTTTCTCTAAAGCAAATAGTAACAGAATTTTGAGAGACAATAGTTCAACATAGTTGTTTGTTCCTTCCCCCATCCCCGTTTTCAGTTTGAGAAAATGAGAATCGGATAGATGTTAAACTCCTTCCCCCCCCCTCCCGCACAATGGAGGTTCTCCCTGCGAGGCCCCATCAAATAAGTCCCATGGCTGAAGTTTATTAATAGATTCCTCTTTTATAACTTTAATATTTTGGGCACCTTTCTCTCGTGGAAAAAAATAAAGTATTCCAACCCTTTGAGCCACTATCAGATCAGGAGCTAACAATTTGTCTTGAAAGATATAAGAGTTCCTAGAGAGCCATAGTCCCTAGCTTAAAATAAGGGGGAGTGCTTTGAAAGGTTGATTGGAAGCATTTTGAATCCATGTTTGCAGAGCCTCCTCCATGTTATTTCCTTGCCACAAACAATTTTACACCAACAGCTTGGAGCTTTATTTCCAAACTTCCGTTGTAAAGGAACAAAATAGGAAAACATAATCAACAGTATCCGAATTTGACTTGCATAAGGGGCACCATCCTAGGCTTGCTTTCTACATCTTTTGTAAGTTATCCCATGTTGGAATTTTGTTTTCCAACACACACCACATAAATAGCCTAGCTTTGGAGGGACATTTAAGCTTCCATAAACTTTTCCACCACCACTTGTCTTCTCTATTAAGGAGTGCAAGATTAAGTTGAATATATCACCTTTTGGGTGTATATGCACTAGACAAATCTTGATCCCAAATTAACTCATCATCCCTGTCTAAAAGACTTATGTGAGAGCGATCAAGAGCAGTGGTATAAGCAGTCCATATCCTTGCATGTTCATCAACAAACCCAATCCGATTAGCCGAAAGCCACCCTTGATGCCAAATATTTGTAGTGGTGGGATCTTCCACCTAAGGAAGATGAACAATACCTCGATCATGGAGAGAATTCAGAACAACTCGTGAAATAATGTAGGACCTCCCACTGCCTAGCCATGAATCTAATCCTATTATGAGATTTCAACCATTTCCAACTTGCCAAGCAATATTGTTTCCAATAAGATCGAATGAATGTAGAATAGCCTTCCAGATAATAGATATGTTTGTTTATGCTTTGTTTGGGGTCCGAATCTAATCATCTAGGGAAAAGGGGAAATATATTTATGTTTGCTAACATCGGTCCAAAGACTTTGGGCAGATATAGGCCTCCATACTCCTTTAGTTTCTAGGGATTTTAAGAAAAGAATTTTTTTTTAATCCCCAACCTCCAACAGCTTTTGGTGCTGCAATTCTTTCCCATCTTACTTATGGAAGGTATTTGTGTTCCTTGTGTCCCCTCTAGAGGAAACAAAAGCATAGTTTGTGTATTTTTTTTCCAAAATACCCTTTGGAATCCAGGCTAGTGACATACAGTAAACTAGTATGGCTTCCAAAACTGATTTTACTAAAACTAATCTTCCTGCTCTTGAAATCCACTTATGGCTCCAAGATTTCAATCTTTTTCCAAGTTTGGCTAATAGCCACATCCAATATTCCTTCTTGTAATCATTTGGCTTTAGGTGGAAGCCCATATAATGTTTAATGTTGGACACAATGTTCACACTGAGAGGGGGGGTGAATCAGTGTGAGGCCAATTTTCAATCCTTTTCAACTTCTACCAATCAACTAACAATTCATCAATGCATTATAATTCCATTTACATCATTGTTGTATTAACATTCATCACTAATCATCTATGAATCAAAAACTTTTAACTCATTGAACCATAACAAGTATCATAGCACAAGAAACACAAGACCATTTAATCTTTGTAATATTTTTGTATTTGTTCTGGATCGGCTACAACCTTTAAGGAAAATCAGCACCTACTGATACAAAGAGCACCAACTCCTCATCCAGGGCCCAACCTGGTTTTCTTAGACCCAACCAAGAAGGGTTGAGGTATACAAACCTCAGATGCAATACTAGCTTGCATTTACAATACAGTATAGTTTCATCACACATATCATCAACCACTGTCATATCACATCATCAACACCCAATCTGTCTCATCCAATCTCACACATATCACTGTCATCATCACCAACTTGTCACTGCCTTATCCAAAGCTATCCACATCAATCACTGTCATCTCATCATGTTGTCCATGCCTTCACAAACTGCTGCTATCACAGATCTGAATTTATCATGCCCAAAAAAAAGGTCTTCACCTATCATATCACATTAACCCATCTATCATACATCAACATATCATTGTCAACAATTATGTTCATGAGCATATCAACAAAAGCATTATGTCCATTAGCATTCTATCCTCAAGCATATCCTCATGTCTTCAATCCAGATGAACCCCAAAATCAAAAAGAGAGAAAGCAAAATATTATTTCATTTTTGTCCCTTCTCTTCTGCTGTTGCTGCTACTTCACCGAATCTGTCCTCATCTTCTCAAACCCTAAAATCAAAGCTACTGTCCCTCTGAATTCTTACACACAAATTCACTCATCAAGGAAAGAACTCGTTCTCTATTTATACTTTTCTATCCATCAATTCAGGAGGCCGACTTGTCCCTTTTGGTTTTATTTTTATCATTGGACTACTTAAATAAGTCAAAAAGATTTATTTAAGACAGCCATCCTTTATTCAAGGAGTTAACCAACCATGCCATGTCATTTTTCATTTTTAACATCCAACAAGAATTACTTGTGGCAACCATCCTTCAACCATTTGATTTTCATGCAACGTCATTTCCTCTCTTTTCATTAATAAAAAATAAACCAAATAAGATTTATTTTAGGTGGTGTTGTAGGCACAACAGATCCCATGCTTCATTTTGATCATGGGAGCCCCATCATGTAAATACAAAGGTATTTAGGTAAGTTTTAAATTTTGGTTTGCTATGCCTTCATTCCCTGTGTTTGGTTTGTTTGGTTCTCATTATGTTCTCGTTGAAAATTTATAAGTTTCTGGTTGTTTTATGGGTTTGCAGAAGGCCTTACATTTTTCCAAAAATTACTTTCTTACTGCGAATCCCGAAATCCCAAAACCCGCAATCCCGCAATTGCGAATTTCGGAAATCATTTGTTATAGCTTTTGGAACTTCGTCAACCCGAAACCCACAACCCGAAATTGCGGGTTGCGGGAAGACATTGTAAATATTTTTGAGATTTCGATCTCGCAACCCAAAACCTGAAATTTTGGGTTGCGGAAATTTTGTTTTGACAATAAATTGCGGTGAGTGTTCCCGAAACCCGCAACCCACAAATTGCGGATTGCAGGTTGTGGAAAAAGTTATATTAAATTTGAAACGTTGTTTTCGAATTTGAAACCCACATTCTAAAATTCCAGGTTGCGGATTTCGGAAACACGTTTGTTCATTTTGCGCAGTTTCTAAAACCCGCAACCCGGAATTTAGGAATGCGGATTTCAAGAATTTTGGTTGGAGTTTGAAAATAAAACTTTTTGAACTCATTCCCGCATCCCGCAGGGGACAATATTAACAGTTTATTTTCTGTTGATACTACGGTCTGGATTTGACCCGACCAGAATTTGATAAATATGCGATTTTTCATAATTTAGTTATCATTTTTTACTGTCGGAAATTCACTCTGCTATGTGGATTTTACTGTTGATTTCGTACCAGGATTACCCTCACATCTTTTAGTCATCTTCAGGTTGGTTTGTTGTCATTCTCGTATTTGCTATTTACGGTTTTACTATTTTTGGTTTGGTTTTTTATTTTGTTTAACTATTTATCAGAATTCCCCAAGCTTTGCCAAAATGTCTCGCAACACTCGGTCTAAGGCACTTCACAAGGATTCACTGACCAAAGACCCAATTTTGGCATCTTCTCAGACACCAGTGAGAGAGTCACTGAAACCTATCAGATGGATTGGGCTAAAATATATGCAATTTTTGACAATGATGACCTTTCGGATATCAAAGAAGACCGGCCTGCATATGAGAATATTAGGGCTTCTCAAATTCACGCCATTGCTGCCTGGCCCGTTGTCTTACCTTACGCAAACCCAGTAAGATGGATTGTTGAAAATGCCAGCGTTAAAGACCGCTCATTTAATGATAGCGCAGGGTCACAATTGACCACATTCCTCCCTGAGGCCTTTGTCAGAGCTTATGCTCTCAAGCCGGCCATTCAAACACTTAGCCCTGAATTCATAAAATCATCTAAAACTAGGTTCAATTTTCACGAGATGATGAAATCATGGATGGTTAAACCTAACAGTTTTATACCAAAGGTTGATAACCTTTATCCGATTTCCTGGTTCAAGGAACCTTACTCCTTACTCGTAGCCATGCTCTACAGGCTCTTTGGCATTCCCAATTGTTCAGTTCTTAAGGCTGAATGGGCTCCCATAGCCCACCATGTCTTGACTACAGGTCAATCTTTCCCATGGGCATCCATTCTATCTTCAGAACTCAAAACATCAATCCTATATTATCAGAAGGCACCTGCCTCAAGGAAACCATATTTTTATCTATCAACCTACATCCTTGGTGTCTTCTGTTCTGAATTTCAATATCCTAACTTAGGGTGGAATTGGACCCCTGAAGCCCCGCCAGTTCACATATACCATTTTACACTATGGGAAAGTAATTATGTACCCCTTCTCTATGACATTTGTGACCATTTCATGGGCACAATTTATTTCAAAATATTCAAGAAGGAAGCTCCTGTCTTTTCAATTGATGCCAGAACTTTCATCAACACCATTGGGGATTGGTATGTTTATGAGTCCTTCTCATACATCAGAGCCTGGGGAAGTGACATTGTTCACCTTCTGCCAAGAATTGTACCTGACAGGTTGGTTATTCAGGAGGTTTCCTATCAAACTATCACTGATGGTGTCTACAAGAAGCTTACTGGTCCTAAGAAGAGGGGTTGGCCTAAATTCTCCTTAAATACTGGCCCATTAGTCATTCCTACCTCAACCTAGGCTACAGTGCTTGGTGATCAGATGGCTCCTTTGAGGCTAGGTATAGCCCCCAAAAGAAAGTATGATCCTAAGAAGTTCCTAGATGCACACTTCAAGCAATATTACATGAAAATGGATTATGTCCATGAAGAACTCCCAGATGACTCCATCTATCGAGGAGTGAACACTTTTTCTGAATTGTTAGTAAGGGCCACGAACTTAGATGAATAGCAACAGATTATGGCATATCATAAACAAATAAAAACTCAAGTCTTTAGGCAAAGAGCATTGGAGATGTGTCTTATCAAGCAGATGAGAAGAGATAAAGAACAAAAGCAGGCCCAACAGGCTAATGCCCCTCTTATGCTTACTTATACAGATGGAGATAAAGGTAAAGCTCCCATGGAGGATCTTCCTCCAGTGAAAACAACAGAGCAAGTTAAAGCTTTGCTGCAGACCTCTCAACATTTCCAACAGAAGTTAGCACAGCTCACTTCGATGATTGATACTCAAATGACTGAACCCCCTAAGCTTGCTATGGATTTTCAAGTGACTGTTGTAGCTTTGCGGATAGTAGATGATTTGACAATGGTAGAGGTTAACCCTGCCAAAACACATAAAGTTCAGGTTTCTACATCAAAGATACCCACTGTTGATCTCATTGACAGTGATGTTGAAGATGAGTTACTTCCTGCATTTCAAATCACTCAAGAAGTTACTAAGAAGGTGACTGACAAGGTTATTGAAGAAATCACTGGAGAAGTGATTGACAACTCACAGGCAGTCACAGACCTTTTGGATACTATTGAAATGGATCATTCCGATCCTAATCACCAAGTGTTGGAACTCACCACTACACCTGATTCTCCAACTTCATCTCTGTTACTACCTTCCATTGAGCACCTTTCTACTTTTCCTACAGGGGTAATTCCACCATTCTCCATCTCCCAATTGTTTCATACTCCGACTTATAGAAACACCCCTTTTCCTGGTAACTCAGCTGATTTATCCATCCCTTCATCTATTTTTGCAGAAGTCCAGTCTTCAACTGTCCCCCTGCAATTACCCATGTCCACTTCATCATTATCCACTGAGAATGAGCCACCCTCAATTCCTTCTCCACTCCCACCAGCTATTAATGGTGATCAACTTCCTCTTTTTGAATCTTTCACTTCAATCCCTTCTCCAACCATTCTCTCATCAGTTCCTCAGACTGTCCCTACCCCTATGACTATTCCTCAAGTTACTACACCTATGCCTAATTCCATGGCCACCCAAACTCCTTCATTGGTTTCAACAGAGAATATAATCTTAGTCACCTCTGAAATAATAAATGAATGGGAAGATGATGAGGTAGTCCCTCTTGGACACTACTTCTACCATAAGGAAAATAAAGCGGTGGTAAAGAGAGGTAAGAAAAGAAGCAGAGACCAAGGTGAAGTGGAAGTATTTGTTCCCAATCAGATAGTGTGGGGTCAGCAGTCAAATGACCCTCAGACAGGAGCAATTGAAACAGTCACAGCCTTGGGAGCATTTGCTGGTGCAAATTTTGATTTAGTCCAGACACTGAATAGGGAGATTGACCAGAAGAAGGAAGAGTTGGAGAGGATGAAAAAAGAACTGTTGAAGACCAAGGAGGAACATGAAATTTATGTTGCTGATCTCAGGAGGTTATGGGAAGACAGGTTAGAAGGTCTGGAAAGAAGCAATACCTCTCTGCAGGCTGAACTTCATGAAGTACAAGTTGAGAATTCTGCTATCAATCACAAAATAGTCTTGCTGCAAAAACAATGTGAGGATGCAACTGCAAGTGCAGCCTCTTCTACATTCTTCAAGACGTTATCTCAAGAATTCAAAGATTTGGCTTCTCAAGTCAATGAAGAGTATTATAAGTTCCTAGAGAACTTATTTTACACCCTAGATGAGATTAGAGAGACTCACATCACTTTTGGTAAAATGTACAGTGCTCTTGAACAACAGAAAGCTAGAAGGTTGGAGGCTTCAAAGGCATATGATAACATTGTTGAGTGGCAGAGATACATTAAAAACACTCCAGAAGGCTTCCCCATTCTCAACAACTTTCAATTCAAGAATATCAGAGGTGCATTGAACACTTGGTTGGAACTCAATGACTCTGTTGAGGATATTCTAAAAAGAGCCCAGGCTATGTGTAGCAGGCGATGGTATGCATTAGATAATGTCATGATAAGTCTTCAGTTGCCTACCATGGAAATCATTGAAGATGCTTGCCCTCCAAAACTGAAGGTTGAAGAAATTGAGCGCAAATGTGAAGAAGTCCAGCAGCAAATTCAGCTTCTTGAAGAAGTCAAGATTGATGATGTGGAGCGGTAGATCAGGAAACCGATTTCCCTGGAACATAACATCCAAGTCTTTATCTGAATTTGGCATAAGCTGGAAAATAATGAGATGGAGACATTCAAATGCAATGCCCAGCTGGGGCTTGAGTCAGCCAATTATCCGAATCTGGATGAATTGTTAGAGTGTTGGGACAAATGGCAAGCTTTCCTAGAACAATAGGATATTTTGATTTTGTAATGTGGGAATTTACTGTTTGTATTGATATTTTGTAAACTCTTATTTAAAGAGAGCATTCCTCGTTAGCAAGGGGATGATGGAATTTGGAGGACAAAATCTACAGGAGAGGCTGGAAGTGCTATGTTTTAGTACAAGCTTGTAATTTCTTGCAAATTGTCATTAAATACAGTAAAGTTATTTTTCAGATCCACTTTTGTCAATTTATCAAGTTTATTTGATGGATGTGATTTTCCTCCAAGTTGCTTATCTAATATTGTTCTAATCTTTGCAGTTTATTAACATATTGATCTACAGTTTTGGTTTATCATTGCTTATGGTTTATATGCTTATGAAGGTTTTAAAGAGTTTATTCTATTAAAATCTTGTATCGATTTCTGCAAATGATTCTTTCAATAAGTTACAAATGGTGTTAATTTTTCAATTAACATATCAAGTTACAGATCAAGTCTTGAATGTTTAACAAATTCAATTTTCCATTGGTTGATTTTCATTAATTAATTACAACTTGAGTTGAACAAATCACTGAACCCTTTTATACATTTTTGTGTAATTGATAAATGATCTGTTTATTTACAAATCAAGTTGATCTGCACCTATTTCAAAACATTTTCCTAGGATAGATCTAACTTAGTCTAGATTCCTTTTAGATAGATTTGTGTTTACAGACTTCAGCACTTAGTTTTCCTCTTTTAGAAAACAGATCCTTTGGATCAAAACCTACCAACTCTTAGAGTGCCAGCAGAGGCTGAATATCCGTGGGAGATCACTACACCAAACAAGCTGGGGATAGAACTGTCCTTGAGTAGGGCCTTTTGAAGCCTTTCAGTCTGGGTTTTCACCCACTGTTGAGGGTTTAGGAACCCATTCCAGCACTTTGCATACCCTGCACATCCGAGGCCTCAACAGGTGGTCTTGATTTTTATTCCACGTCATCTTATTCAAGAATATATATCATCATACCGTCCTTCAAAATATTTATTACATAAATAAAGAATTTAGAATGTGGCCTTCAGCTTCCTTAAAAGATGCCCGCAAAGGCACTTTTACTTGTCCACAAATGTCTTCACAAAATGCCCGCAGGGGCACTTTTACTTGTCCACAAATGTCTTCACAAAATGCCCGCAAGGGCCTTGTCTAACCCTTGCTCAGGATGCCCGCAACATCACCAAAAATGCCCGTAGGTGCTGTCCTGGAGATGCACACAGCTCTCCATATTATGCCTGCATTACACCTTAGAAGATGCCCATAGCTCCACTTCAGAATGCTCGTAGTGGGCTCCATTTATAGCCCGCGAGGGACTCAAACTTATGCCCGCACATCCTTCTTGAAATGCTCACAAGGGGTCTTTATTTATGCCTGCAGGGGATCCCTTTCATGCCCCCAGTTTGTTCATCATGTGCCTGCCGGTTCTCCAAAATATGCCCACATACAGCCTTTTGAAATGCCTGCAAGTGGTGTATGGCGATTCAAGGATATGCCCTCAGCTTTTGAAATGACCGCAAGTGGTATATGGGGCTTCAAGGATTTGTCCGCAGCTTTCCTTATTTTTCCATGTCTTCAACCTCTTGTTATGTCATCATGTTTTCCATGTCATTTCTTTGACTTGCTTGCTTGCTTAGTCAACAACATTTGTCATGCTTCCTCCAAGTCAATAAGTCATCCTCATCATGCATGTCAACAACATTTGTCATGCTTTACTTGACATGATCTCATGCTTGATTGATATTTGCATCATCATATTGTTGTCCTTGTCATACTTGACCACTTGTCATACTCCTTTTTCATCCTATCAATCTTGCTTACCTTGGCATTTTTCGTTGTCCAGTCATCAACACTTTGTCATTAATGTGTTGTCCATTGCTTGTCCTTCATGTCATCTTGTTCTTCTGCCATGTCATCATTTCACCCTTTGTCATTAGTGTGTTGTCATCAATGACAACCTTGACCATCAATCTCCCCATTTGTCAATAATGGAAACCTCCTCAAAATTCTCTCCCCCTTTGACATTAATGACAAAGGGCCAATTATTTAGCCATTAAAGGCTTCACAATGCCCAAAAAAAATTATCCTTGAACACTTCATCATATCAAGTCGACTTTTCATTTGATGATCATACTTGCTAAGTAATGCTCACCATATCAGGTGTATTGCTGTAACTGTTTTGAACAAGCTCCCCCTTTGACTGAGCTGGGTGTGTTTCTTTGAGATCATCCTTGTACCTTGCTGCAAAATGTCCATTTACCATATACTTGCTGATGTATATCAAATTGCTCCTCTGATCTTTGTCCATCTTCATCATAATTATGACTTTCTTCAATTCTGTTATGTCAGGTTGTAAATGATTTTCTGAACTTCAAACTAAGATTTTATTTTGTACTAATTCCTTACTGCAGTATGCCTTATTGCTCCCCCTGATCTTGTGTCCTTCTCCAATTTTTGAAACAATTTATCCTTGAACATTTCATTGCCTTGTCATCATAACTCTGACATATCTGATTTGACTTAGCTAGATGAGATGATGTTTTCCCTTCAAGTCCGATGCATCATGTCACTAAACCAAATCTGTCCTTTGATTTTCATTTTGTCATGTCACTTGATTTTGGATCCTCAAGTTGTATTGCATATTTGCTTCTATGTCTTCAACTGGGCTAGAAAAAGTACTCCTATACTACTGCTACTAATTCATTTTCAAATCTGCCTGACTTACTGTGCAACTGGTGTCACATGGTTGTGCTGCCTCCTTTAGTTATACAATCAAATACCAACAAGTATTTCTTGCCACTCATACCCATAACTAAATATATCAGTAATTATCTAGTAAATTCATAAAAGTTAAGCATGCATCATCATGTATACCGCTTGTTTACCAATCATACTCCCCCTATCAATATGCCAAGCTTATCAAGGAAATTTTGTATCACAGTCATGCTTCATATAGAAACAAATTTTGTTTTAATTGATTCTATCTTCCAATCTGTTCAGTTGTTGAAAGGTATCACTTGAATTTGCACTGCCTTGTAAACTGCGAATTGTCTTCTTCAATTTGAACAAATCTTCCTTGCATCCATAGTCCTTGATGTTCTTCAAACAAGCCCAATCTTGTCCATAATATGCTTCAGCATTTTTCATAGTCATGTAATTGACCTGTTCATATACATGTCTTCAAACATCACTAACTTCAGTGTTGCATCCACGATCTTAGAAATAGAATGCTTCTCATTTTCATGTGTATACTTCATTTGCTTCAACTACTATCTCTACCATAATATCCTCTTCTTGATTATGTCAAGGACAAGGCTCCTATCTTTTGGTTGTGGCTGAGCTTCACTAATTTGACTTTTAGGTGTTGCCTTCTTCCGCTATTAACTTCTATTAAATGCTTCCCCAATATAGGTCATACAATCAAATTGTCATTTATGTTGTCTCTGTGAAGCCCAAAAAATCAGAGATATAAAAATAACTTTCATGCTGCTCCTTGTAATTTGCGATCATCCTTGTACCTTGCTGCAAAATGTCCATTTACCATATACTTGCTGCTGTATATCAGATTGCTCCTCTGAGCTTTGTCCATCTTCATCATTAAAACTTCATCATAATTCTGACTTTCTTCAATTCTGTTATGTCAAGATGTAACTGATTTTCTGAAGTTCAAACTAAGATTTGCTTTTGTACCAAGTCTTTGTTGCAGTATGCCTTATTGATCCCCCTGAGCTTGCACACTGTTGTGGCTGTCAATATTCCCAACGGAATTTTGTAACATTTTTATGCTTCTTACCTTGCCAAATCCGATCTATTCTTTGTGTATCAAGTCTGCACTTGTCTCTCCAATTATGTTATATCTTATATGATTGCTAAATCATCCAATGATTTAGTCCTTCAGTTTTGTCCTTCAAATTACATACTACCATCTCACCTAAGTTCGTATCCTTAAGCTTCATGTTGGATTTGCTTCAATGTCTTCAACAGGGATTGGAGGAAGTACACTCATGTACTGCTGCTGCTATTTCACTTTTCGGATCTGCCTGACTTACTTGTGCAACCGGTGTCACAGGGTTGTGCCGCCAACAAATATTTCTTGTCAAACATACCCAATCATTTAGTATAAAAGATAAGCATGTATAGCAATTCTTCAATCATTGCCATAATCATGTCTTTTCAGACATTTTGCACATGTTTTTATGGAACTCGAATATTTCAACTGTCCTTCTTGACCACCTTATTGACCATAAGTTTTAGTACACATGCCTGCCTTAAACTAGTGCTTCCTTGTAGATTTTCAATATTTCCAGCTGCTCTAGTAAATTCATAAAAGGTAAGCATGCATCAAGAAAACATCTTCAACCATTACTAGATTTACCAACCATACTCCCCCTATTAACATGCCACGATCCTTGGACCTATTATTTCCTTGTAGCAGCCATCATTTACCCATTGAGTCCATCCTCCAATAATGAACTCATGGTGTACTTGAAGTCTTTAATAGACTTCAAGTATGGCTTGCCATATGGCAGCCATCTTCACTTATGCACTTATCCTTAATTTCATTCAGATTTGGCAGAATATTTTTCTTCATCCACACTTGCTTCTTGGCATCTATCTTTTCATCATTTTCTCCATTATATTTGTTGGTTTTCTTAGCTGACATGTATGTTAATCTTCTCATAGTATTCCAACAATCTTGAGCTTTGTTCCCAAAGCCATTGAAATCATGACATCTCATATTTCGGCAATATGCAGCTATGTGACCAAATCGATTGCATGACCAGCACCTAACTGAGCTGGTGGAACTTCCATCACTTCTCTGGTCAACTTCTTTTCTCCATCCTTGAGAATGTCCCTGACTGTAGTTTCTTGTCTTTTGATTTTCAAATATTCTTGCATTGGTCTTCTTCCAAGGTTCACTTTTTCTTCTTGTGTACAAGATACTTCTTCTTGATTGATTTCTTTGACTTGCACAATCTTGGGCTTTGTGACCAAACCCACTACATATGTAGCATCTTAAAGTATGACAGTTGGCAGCAATATGTCCATCTTGGGTACATGTCCAGCATCTAACCTTGTCATTTTGGCTTTCAATATTCTTTCTTCCATCTACACAATCCATTGCCATGTGACCAAAGTTAGAACAAGAGAAACAATAACCATTAAATCCATTTTCATACCTTGGACCTTGTTTCCATCTAGGATTTGTTTCTTTGCTTTGAGGATTGGTCCGGTCTCCTTGATGTATTCTTGAACAACCAACATCTTTGTTGTCATGTGCAGGTACATGGGATGCATCCTTGGTCATTGATGAACCTAGTTCTGGAGTCTTGGGGGACCAAGTGTCATGTTATTCTTCTTTCTTGAACCCAAGACCAAATGTGTCAAAATGAGACCTTTGACATTTCAATATTTTATCCAATATATATGAACTTTTGTTGAGCTTCACATAGGCATCATATTTCTTGTCCTTCTTTCTGAGACTAACAACCTCCATCTCAAGATTCTGGTTTGTCTTCTCTTTTTACTCCAACTGATTTCTTAACACTTCTTATGTCCTCTTGGCTTCCTACAACTGAGTTTTTAGATCAATATTAACCTTCCTTGTCTCCTTAAGGTCTTTTGAATCTTTACCAAGCTCTTTCTTTTCTTTGGTTAGATTGATCAACTCAATCTTTAGCTTTTCAGTTTCATCTTCTTTCTCCTTCAACTGATCTTGCAACATTACTCCTTTAAGCTTAATTTTCTTAAGCAACTCCTTTAGTTCCATGTTCTTCTTTTGGAAATTGTCCAAACAATCAAAGGTTGTTTTCCTAAACCTCTTGTAATAATGTTGGTTAAGTTCAACTTTGTTAAAGCACCAATCAGCTCTGATATCTATGTTACATACATAGTTTATAATTCTCTGTCTGGCCTTTAGCAATTCTTCATCATTATCTGCAGTAGCATTTTCAACCTCATCCAATATAGACATCATACAATCAGAATTATTCATACCTTTACTGGAGTCTGATTCTTCCTTTTCTTCATGCTTGACAACTTCAGTAATCTTGACTTTTGTCTCTTGATTTTCTTTTTCAGTGTCTTGTCTTTATTTTTTATATTCATTCTCCAATTTGAACCATAGATCATTTGTTGAAGGGTATTCCCCAATACCTTATTTGAATGAATTTGGAAGTCCATCCAAGAGAAACTTCAATGTTGTTGTATTGTCCTTCTTTGCATATTTCTGTGCTGCTGCTTTTCCCTTCTTGTTTGATAGATTTGGTGGATTGATCACAATCTCCCAAACTCCAAAAAAATTTAGGTAGGCTTTCATCTTGCTCCTCCAACCAAAATAATCTTTCACATCAAACTTAGGTACATCATTGATGAATTCTTCCTTTGGATCCATACTTGTGTCCATGGATCTCCTTCAAGCTTGCAAAAGCTAATGATGAAGGCCGACTTTGATACCAATTTTTGGACACAATGTTCACACTGAGAGTGGGGGTGAATCAATGTGAGGCCAATTTTCAATCCTTTTCAACTTCTACCAATCAACTAAGAATTCATCAAAGTGTTATAATTCCATTTACATCATTGTTGTATTAATATTCATCACTAATCATCTATGAATTAAAATCTTTTAACTCATTGAATCATAACAAGTATCATAGCACAAAAAACACAAGACAATTTAATTTTTGTAATATTTTTGTATTTGTTCTGGATCAGCTACAACTGTTAAGGTAAATCAACACCTACTGATACAAAGAGCACAAACTCCTCATCCAGGGCCCAACATGTTTTCTTAGACCCAACCAAGAAGGGTTGAGGTATCCAAACCTCAGATGCAAGACTGGCTTGCATTTACAATACAGTATAGTGTCATCGCATATATCATCAACCACTGTCATATCACGTCATCAACACCCAACCTGTCTTAGCCAATCTCACACATATCACTGTCATCATCACCAACTTGTCACTGCCTTGTCCAAAGTTGTCCACATCAATCATTGTCACTGTCATCTCATCATGTTGTCCATGCCTTCACAAAATACTGCTATCACAAATCTGAATTTATCATGCCCAAAAAAAAGGTCTTCAGTTGTCATATCACATTAACCCATCTATCATACATCAACATATCACTGTCAACAATTATGTTCATGAATATATCAACAAAAGCATTATGTCCATTAGCATTCTATCCTCAAGCATATCCTCATGTCTTCAATCCAGATGAACCCCAAAATCAAAAAGAGAAAAAGCAAAATATTATTTCATTTATGTCCCTTCTCTTCGGCTGCTGCTGCTACTTCACCGAATTTGTCCTCATCTTATCAAACCCCGAAATCAGAGCTACTGTCCCTCTGAATTCTTACACACAAATTCACTCATCAAGGCAAGAACTCATTCTCTATTTATACTTTTCCATCCATCAATTCAGGAGGCCGACTTGTCCCTTTTGGTTTTATTTTTATCATTGGAATACTTAAATAAATCAAAAAGATTTATTTAAGACAACCATCCTTTATTCAAGGAGTTAACCAACCATGCCACGTCATTTTTCATTTTTAACATCCAACAAGAATTACTTGTGGCAACCATCCTTCAACCATTTGATTTTCATGCCACGTCATTTGGTCTCTTTTCATTAATAAAAAGTAAACCAAATAAGGTTTATTTTAGGTGGTCTTGATTTTTATTCCACGTCATCTTCATCAAGAATATATATCATCATATTGTCCTTCAAAATATTTATTACATAAAATAAATAATTTAGAATGTGGCCTTCACCTTCCTTAAAAGATGCCCACAGGGGCTCTTTTACTTGTCCACAAATGTCTTCACAAAATGCCCGCAAGGGCCTTGTCTAACCCTTGCTCAGGATGCTCGCAACATCACCAAAAATGTCCGCAGGTGTTGTCCTGGAGATGCCCGCAGCTCTCCATATTATGCCGCATTGCACCTTAGAACATGCCCACAACTCCACTTCAGAATGCCCACAGTGGGATCCATTTATATGCCCACAAGGGCCTCAAACTTATGCATGCACATCCTTCTTGAAATTCCCACAAGGGGCCTTTATTTATGCCCGCAAGGGATCCCTTTCATGCCCTCTACATGTCCGCAGGTTGTTCATCATATGCCTGCATGTTCTCCAAAATATGCCCGCATACAGCCTTTTGAAATGCCTGCAAGTGGTGTATGGGGCTTCAAGGATATGCCCGCAGCTTTTGAAACGCCCGCAAGTGGTGTATGGCACTTCAAGGATATGCCCGCAGCTATCCTTCTTTTTCCATGTCTTCAACCTCTTGCTATGTCATCATGTTTGCCATGTCATTTCTTTGACTTGCTTTCTTGCTTAGTCAACAACATTTGTCATGCTTCCTCCATGTCATCAAATCATTCTCATCATGCATGTCAACAACATTTGCCATGCTTTGCTTGACATGATCTCATGCTTGCTTGATCTTTGCATCATCATATAGTTGTCCTTGTCATACTCCTTTTTCATCCTATCAATCTCGCTTACCTTGACATGCTCCTTTGTCGAGTCATCAACACTTTGTCATTAATGTGTTGTCCATTGCTTGTCCTTCATGTCATCTTGTTCTTCTGCCATGTCATCATTTCACCCTTTGTCATTAATGTGTTGTCATCAATGACAACCTTGACCATCTGTTTAACTCTAGTTATATTAAATCATTTCATTTGGATTGTGATTGTAATGACTTATAATCATTTAATATCATTATATACATTATGTTGATTAAACATGTTTACAAAGTTGAGTATTAAATGACATTCATGGTAATAGTTGTTAATATTAACCTTATAAAAATAGAGAACATACAAATCTTACAAATAAAAATTATTCACATAAAAATAATTACAAAATAGCTTGAAGTTCCACAAAAACATATTTGTATCTTTGACATCATGGTTGTAAATGGTTGTTAAGTTTTCATATCAAGCATCATAATAATTTTATAAAGACAAACAACATACAGTTGGAAAGGTTTCATAATTCATTAAAGAACTTGAAATTCCACCTTATTTTAATTTTTCTTCAACATGATAGTTGTAAATGATAGATAACTTTTCATATCCAACATCGTAAAATGAAGAAAAAACAAAATTCATCAATTATGGATACCCATAAAAAAATGCCACAACCATAACATAAATGTTCAACTAAATATGTACATATCACTATTTGTTGCAATCACCTTGATTATCTTCCTCGCTTGTCATGATAATATTGTTGTTATGTTGACAAGTTCAAATGACCTAGGGCCAACAATAGGGGTTCTCCCTGGTAAGAGGTCCCAATTAGACCCCGAACAATTTGGAATAGGAAACCTTCCTGATTTTGGCCCGTCAACCCTTACTTATTTGGGTTTCATCGGTTGTGGCCCAGTCCACCGTTTATGGTTTTTATTAAAGAATGAGATGCAACATGAGCTATTCTAAATGCAGTTTCTAACGATACTAAACTATCCTAGCTTGGAGCGAGACTTAAAGAGGACAGACAATGAAACAACAATGAACATCCACATTCCAAATTCAAATAGATATTTTTAGAAGCAGATACAAAATAACATAATGAAATATAAATATGAGAATAGTCTTGGAATTCATATCACTCTAATTTCACTACTTGTGGAGAGCAAAAGAATATAAATTGCATATGAAATAAGAAACATAAATGTTTTGCTCCATATCCACTTGTGAGATAACATTAAATAGTTCAATACATTCATCCACACAACAGAAATATTCCTGTGTCCAAAGCTAGTTTATGGCTTCTTCTAATTCACAGTTCAACAATAGTACACAAAAAGGTTAAAGAGCAAAAAGCCCCTTTCTCATCAAATGAGATTAAAATATACATGCCAAGGCTAGGTGACCCTTGTCCTTCCATATGTGAAATTCTAGAACACAGTAGGATCATGGAGATGAGGATACCTCACAGTGAAAAGAATGAGCAGAAAAGATGAATTACAGTGAAAATTGCAGTGAAATTAATCATGTAGTTGAACTCAGATGGAAGCAGAAATGTGTAACATTATCCATTAATCAATATATTCCACAAATATGTTACAATAGAGATAATTTGAATCTCCTAGGAGAATTCAAGTCTCAGTCAGTCTAGCATAGGAATTGTCATCACTGGAGTGCTACAAAAGACCCAAACTTAATTCAACTTAAGCAAAACTCAGTTAACTGGAGACACAGTCAGTTAATTAACCAAGAAGGGCGCATTAGTGAGTTTTTCATTCAAAACACTCAGAAAAGGGTGCATTTGATCACAAGCTGTGGCAATTGGAGCACAAACACTACATAAGAGTTAGCTAACTCAGGTGGATTGAACCATAACACTGAGTTTGCTCCTAAAATGTAGGGAACTGACTCTGGTGGTCATAAAATAATGCATGCAAGGCGCATTAGGTGGCTAATTGATCCTAGATTACATCTGCACACCAGTAGGGGGAAATGACATCATCAACTACTAGGAAAAATAAAATAATGCTAAGTAGGACAAGGATGGAGTATTGATTATCCTAACACCCCCCCCTTAATCCAAACTTGGACATCCTGGGCCCTGGTTACTGAGACCAAAGGTCACCCATACAATCAAATAAATGATCAAATAAAAGAATTGTTCATGAAACTAAGGAAATGGGGAAAAACCTCATGGGAAAAACACCCCCCCTAAAAATGAACAACAGGGAACTCAAGCAGTTTTCACATGTGTAAAAACTTGGTAAAAATGTATGCAATCATCTCCTTTGTAGGAGAATAATGCAGTGTGTGGGTCCTGTTGTGCACTAGTTCCCTGATGTATTGCATGTGAACCTTAGTTTTCCATCTTGGATCATGGCAGGTCTCTTTGAAGGATTGTAGATCACACCCCATCATCATGTAGCACCTCTCTGAGAGAAGTGGATTTGTATGACATACTGCAATATTTGCAACTTGATACTGATATATGGTTCTCCTATGGTTAGATGGATCCCCAGCTACGCTCCCAGCAACTTTAAGAATTTTGTGAGCCCATTTTGGCCTTGTCCATGTATTGGGAGCAGGTGTTGGTTCTGGATCTAGATCTGCTTGATCTTCATTCTCATCATCAAGATCTGAGTCAACTTGGTCCTCATCAGAAGAGACATCATATTGATATTTATCAGGTGCAAATGGAGTAGGCAAATCAAATCTACCTTGGTCTTCAACTAGCTGCAGATCTTGCAATGGATCTTCATCGAACCTGACACTTCTTTCAATGAAGCATCTTTTGGTTGCAGTCTCCATTAGCTTGTATGATTTTGCATCTTCTGCATATCCCAGTAGAATGCATTTGCTACTTTGGGGTTCAAGATATTTCCTTTTGTCAGATGGTATTTTGGCCCATGCCTTGGATCCAAAAACCCTCAGATGAGAGACATCAGGTTTGTGTCCCTTCAATGCTTCGAATGGAGTGACCCCATCCACAGATTTGTGGGGTACCCTATTCTAAATGTATGTAGAACAATTCACTGCTTCTTCCCAAAGATATGGTGGAAGATTCCTTGTTTCAAGCATACAGGTTTCCATTTCTTTCAATGGCCTATTCTCCCTCTTAGATACACCATTTTATTGTGGTGTGTATGGGACAAAATGTTGCATTTGGATACCCTCAGAAGCACAAAACTACTGCAACTTTGAAAGTCTCAAATACCTCAGACTTCTGCTTGAGAAAATAGATCCAACAGAACCTAGAGTAGTCATCTATGAAGGTCAGAAGGTATTTGGATCCATTCATAGAAGCTACGGGCATCGGTCGTGAGACGTTACTCTGTATCAGATCAAGTGTGGAGGAAGCTCTCCTTGCCTTCCCAACATTATACTTTTGCTTTGGATGCTTCCCTAATAAGAAAACTTTGCAGATCCCTTGAGAGAAATTTATGTCAGGAAATCCTTCAACCATCTCTTCCTTGTGCAACTTTTGCAAGTACTTGAAGTTTAGGTGTCTGAATCTTTCATGTCGGATTCTGCTTGTCTCATTTGCACGATTTAAGAGAGCACTTTGATGTGAATATGGAAAAAATGTGAGAACTCATATGCCCTTGAGACATGGTTTGCAACACCTTTAGATATTAGCTTCCCAAATGAGATCTTTGAAATTTCAACTGTGTCAGGTCCAAAAACAACTTTCTTTGGTGAACCGGTGTGTGTCATTTGGTAAACATATAACAAGTTTGTTGCCAAAGAAGGTACATACAGAACATTACTGAACTTTCCGTGATCCAATTGTGTTATGACTTTCCCTTCAACAAAGATCTAAGAATCATCTCCCATTTGAATAATAGGACCATCAATAAGATATAGAGAAGAAAAAGATTCTCTGGATGCAACCATGTGGTTGGAGGCTCCAAAATCTATGAGGAAGGCTTGTGACTGTGAGAATCCAACCTTCAGTGCATGGCATCTCTCATGATCATCTATCTCACTTATGGAATCAGTATTCCTTGCGCCTTCAGGAAGGGAAATGTTGTGTTGTTCAAGGAGTTTGGTCATTTGATCTATCTTATTCTTCATGCAAGAGCTCTCAAGATGGTTACCCTTCTTGCAGTATGTACACTTGGATTTCTCAAACTAATTTTGCTTATCCTTCTTGGAGCTAGAGGCTCCTTCTGATGGATTAGACTTTGCATTTTGCTTGGTTTCAAATTGCTTCTTCTCTTTACCCTTGTTCTTCCCTTTGGCATTCGCACATTTTGACTCTCCAGCCATAAGAGCTTGATTTTTGGAGGCCTTGTGGGCACCCATCTGAATCAATTTGTCTTGCTCTTGGATTAGAGATTCAATGAATGGATCTAAGGAAGGCATTCTTCAGTTAGTGATTGAAAATATCCCAGACTAGAAGGTAGAAACAAGAATTGAAAATTTTGAACCAAGCTTGCTTATAACGGATAAAACCAGCTGCTCATCCTTCTTCTCAGTTCCACATTGTTTGCACTGCATGACCAAGGATTTGAATTTAGAAAGAACTACTGTATGGTTTTGAAACTGTTGGGTTGAAGAGAAATTAATTCATTCTCCAAAATATGGCCTCTCAGCTCATCTTTCTTGCCGAAGAGAGTCTCAATATTCAACCAAACCTCTCTTAGAGTCTTCAATCCATCAAGGTGGAAGAGCGAATCTCTGTAAATATGAATACACATGAAACCAAACGCTTCATCTAATCTATCACAATGTACAAAAGTAGAGTGCACTTAGTGGAAAAAACCATGGTCGTGAATTCCACTTTAAAAAGTGCAATTACAAATGCAAGCACCACCCTTAATTGCCATTGTTATCTCTTTAAGGAAACATTACAAAAAAAATGGATTTCCAATAGTGTATCTAACAACTATAATGTAAAAAACCATAACAAAGGATGAAGGCACATAAAGGCATGATAAAAACTCTTTACTATAGCTCTTGACCCATCGTCCATGGTGTGCTTGGGCTCATTGATCCTCGACCTCCTAAGGTCTCTACCATGATGCCCCGTGACTTCGTCCTCATTGGATTTATTACCAAATGGATCACATTGTGACTTGTGTCTTGTCAAAAGACTTGTGTTTGGCTCAATGGTAAGAGCATTTAAATAGTATCATGGGGTCATAACCACACCCCCTTTTCATGGAAACCAACACTTTAATTGTGGTATCAAAAAAAAACCATCACCAAATAAAACATTTTTTATAACCATTCCCCCCCAAAAAAATGGAATTACCATGGATTACATGGTTAGAACCACCATTCAAAATATGGCATGAAAGTGCCCAACATAGGTTCTAAAGTCCAACAATTTCGTGGCATAAAACCATATGGTTACAACCTCCTTGGATATGGTTGGCCCTATCTAAAAATACATATATAATGTTTGTTGGTTCGTATGGAGGGCGGAAGACTCGAGGTCAATCCCACGGGCTACCGTGCACCCCTTTTTGGTTAACTCTGCCACCTTTTAAAACAAATATTAAATGTGCCACCACTATTTTAAATTGAAACATGTGGCATGTTGGTTAAAGCATTGGGGCTTGTGGTTATAGGTCTCAGTTTCAAAACCCCAAATGTACATTATCTCAACCAAATATATTAAATTGGGAATAAATAAATAATTAAGAAAGGAAAATAATGTGGCACTTGGTCATGAGGGCACATTGGAGGTGTGGGGCCCACTTAAGCAAGATTCCCCATGCCACATGGCATTCCACTCTCACCCATTCAAATCCTAGGTGGAGTCCACATTCTTGGGGGATTTGGAAGGTCAATATACTTGGAATGACTCAATGAAGGTCGAATTGGAGTGGAAGAGGAAGATGCATTTGAGAGAAGTTGAGACACTTGGGCTAGATTCCCTAGCTTCTATGAAAACAATGATGAAGATGCTATGACACCTATGACACAAATCAGACCTGATTGCTGAAATCTGACATATATGACATGTTAGGGCTAAAAATAGGCTCCAAGAGGGTGCACAAAGGAGTTAGGGAATCCAAAGACTCACCCATTCGAATTGAGTGAAGGAGGAGGCTAAGAATGGAGGGACAAGTGGCATACATTGGAATCTCTTCCTAATTTAAGTTGGCATGAATCTCATGGATGGAATTCGAGCTAAGGAGGTCTTTAGAAGTTTATAAAATTCAAGAACAAAGAAGGAGAGTGGCTTTTGATCATTTCTCATTTTGCATATTGGAGAGCATAGCTTGTCCATGCTTGTGGAGTGTTCACTCTACTTATCTTAGTACCAATTTCGAGGGTGAAAGATTCCCATCCTAATTGGAAATTGGAGAGTCCATTCAGAACTTCAATTTGGAGCTACAATGGATTCATTTGTTTCAGTTTGAAGCTACAGGGCAGCTCGTGACATTCTCATCCTCAACTTGCTTCCACACCTTTCTCACTTTTCTCTTCATATTTTGGCTCTTGGAGGAAGGGCGCACTTGGTGAGATTTTGTTCTCTTTGGGGGAGCTCTTGTGGCCCCATTTATTTGTATTATGATATCTATACTCTGGATTTAATGCTCAGAATAATTTCAGGTCGAAATACCAAGTGGAACTATGTAAAAATACCAAACAATGCATAAATGGTGCCATTTTCCCTACATCTTGTTATGAAAGCTTGAAGTTGCTTTATTTCGACTTGTATCGTTCATATATGTGATTTTTATGATGTATGGAGAGTAATTAATGTCTTGAAGAAGTTTCATATACATTTCATAAGTCTTTGGAACATATATCTTGAATTTCATAGCAAGTGGTGAAGTTTACTAGCATTTCCCCCTATGTGAAGACATGTCCACAAACCTCTTATTTATGGGAGTTGCAGAAGATTTTATAAATTGATTGATGATGTATTTGGGATCCCATTGAATTCCTTTAATAGTACCATATCTCTTTTCTGAAATTTGGGAAGTTCGTACAACATTTGGAGATCCATCTTTGACTACTACCCTTGGGGGATTTGAACCTCGATTTGACTAGTAAATTGCCCTATCTTTCCCTGATCGTAATTGAAGGTTGCAGAAGTGTTTTGAGAGTGTCCAAGAATCCATTAGCCTCATTTTTATGTCATAATATCTTTCAAATACCTTCAGACCCAATTTGGAAGCATTTGGAGCCATTTGGAAGCATTGGAGTCATAACTAATCTAAGGGTCGAATTGGCCAAAAATTACAATTTTTCCAATTTTTCCAAATTTCTTAAAAAGGGACACTATAGAAGCCACTTGTCGACCCTGCAATGCCATCAACCAACTGTGTCTGCCAAAGTAGCTCTACAACCTGCCATGTGTCGAGATGATATGCTGCCACGTTATGTGCAAAAGGCCATGTGGAACCCTTCCAGTGGTACCACATAGCATCCAATTTTTCCATTATGCACACTTAAAATGTTATTTCACCGAAACTTCAGAATTGAATGTCTGGTCGTCTGGAGTTCGTTTGAGGTGAAACAAATGTCATCGGAAACATCTCATCAAGCCCTTCACGATGGTTATAATTTATCAATATTGAACGATTTTAAATATTGAGTGATCCTAGATCCTCCTGGATCATTCCTATCCACTGAGGAGCTTTTGGACCTCCAAAAACTTACATACAGACACAGTGATCACTCTTCTTATCACTAGCTTTTTGAGAAGGCTTTGGTTTCTTCTGGCTCTATGGGCCTGTGAGTGATGATTGGTCCTCTTCCTGATCTTTGAACAAGTGATCCTTCTCCCCTAGCTCATATGAAGATGAAGCTTCTAGGAACCCCACTTGGTTCCCTGGTGCCTATCGGTGATCCCCCAATAGTTGACAAAAGGTGCAAGTATCAATATCTTCAAAATCATAATCATAATTGATATACCTTCCATGTCCATAAGTTGGATTCTTCCTAAATGGACCACAACAAGGAAAAGGCCCTTTACCGGAGGTTATAGCGTATGATCCTCACAAAAGAGCCCAAACATCTGTTTCTAACAGAGGTTAGTAGCAGAGGCGATCGACCGGAGATCTTAGCGGAAGTTTTTTACTATGGTGCACTTTCGACATAATTGCATCGGTGTGTCCATGACATTAGCACACTGGTGCGTTCACCGACACATCATATTTTGTCGCACCGCGACCCAAAAAAATCGATACCAAACCATAATAATTTCCAAATAACAAAAGCGGTGCATTACATCACATATACCCTCACCGATGCATTATGTAGAAACAATCACACCGCCCACTTTTTTATTTTAAAAATAAAGTATTTAATTAAAAAACTAAACACGATGCGTTCATTAACTATAACCACGCCGGTGCATTTCACCAAACCCTAACACACTGAACATTATTTTATAATCTATTTTCTTAAAAAAATATCTCGAAAGTCTACAATGATGTGTCCTTAGTTAAACATACCGGTGTGTTCAAAAGACCTTAATGCACCGACATTCAATTTATCGAAAATTAAAAAAATAAAAAAATTATAATCAACAAAATATTTTAAAACCATTCCCGGTGCGCTAACTAGTCTTACCGAACTGGTGCGTGAGGATCAACACAACACACCAAAGAGCATTTTATTTATAAAAAATAATTTTTAAACACCAGCTAATTCCGATGCATGCAACCTTGGATCGCACCAGTGCGTGGTTATAAACATAATGCACAGGAAAGCATTTTTATTAAAAAAATTATTTTATTTTAACATAGGCTAATTCTGGTGCATGCGGCCTTTGATCGCACCGATGCATCCTAACGTTGAGCGCACTGGTGCAGGGTATAATAAAAAAAAATATTGCGGTCGAAAAATCATTTTTACCAAACTTCAGTGCGTCTGAGCCCCTCTGCACCGGTGCATCCCTTCACCTACTTGGACGCCCTGTCATTTGTGGTCCACATGGATGCATCCTTGCATTCTAGTGGCAATTCGTTTCGTTTGAATTTTTCCAAACCATTTTGGAAAATTTCAAATTTACCATACATCACCAATATGCCTCCCCGACGCGTTGTTCAATAGGTAAAATGTTTATTACTTCACAAAATAATTTTTTAATGGTTTAGTTTTTAAAATTCACCCTTAAATTTCTTTTTTTTTTAAATTAAAAAATTTTGCACGGTGTGTTCGAAGTTTTCGGCTTGCACCACCAAATGGTGTGCCCTGTAAAATTTTACAGAGCAAGGCTAGCAATGCGATCTGAATGACTTGAACGCATCGCTAAGAATGGAAAAAAAAGCACAAATGGTCACCAGTGCGTTACACATTTTAGAGCACCAACTTTCCGGTCACCTTATAAATTAATAAAAATAAATAAACGTTCAACGACGCGCTTATGCTACTCATGCACACCGGATGTCAGTGCATTGACGTGGCATAAGTGCACCGTTGATACATCTACTAAAAAACTAAATTATAATAGACACCGGTGCATTTAGTACAATAAAGGGCATCGGAGTTCCAGTGCTTCTTATTGTCTAGCGTACTGGTATCGGTACAATAAACCCATAATCATTTGTACAGCGTGCGTATGTCACGTCATTGTACCGGTAACGGTGCAATTACATGAAATAGGCACACCGGTGACACTTTTGATAAACATTTGAAAACACAATTAACGGTGCTCCTATGTCATGTCAAGGCACCGGTTGTATGGTGTGCTGACTTGCATAGGCGCATCATTAATATATTAAATAATTTATAATTTAAAAATTCGGTGTGTTTGCATGACGGTGCACTAATAATACTTAGTCGCACCGTCAAATACAATTTAAAATTTTTGATATATAACCCTTAGTATGACATATATATTCTAGGGCACTGCTCATTGGTGTCTCCAGTATATAAGCGCACCGCTCACAAACCCATGAACACAAAATTGTCGGTTCTCTTATGTCACGTCAAGGCACCAGTTCACGGTGCACTAACGTGGCATAGGCGCACCGTGAATATTTTTCAAATAATTTATTGTTGTTTAAATTCAGTGCGTTTTAGTAACAGTGCGCTAAGAACATTTATGCACACCGTCAAAATCAATTTTAAAATTTTTGATATATAAGCGGTGTGTCATAGATATTGTAGCACACCGCTTCCTATTGCTTCCAATATATAAACGCACCGGTGGCGGTGTGTTTCTAATATTTATGGCGCATCGGTTTACTTTTTTTAGAAAAACTTTTAATATTTGATTTTGGTAGATATAATATTGTTATAATTATTTTATATGTATGCTTATGAGACTAATTTATATTATATGTGAAACAGAGACGTGATCGCCGTGAGGCATAGCAGCAACGCGAGGAAAAGGTTGATTAGTACAACTTCCGCAGAGAGTGGGAGACCAGGGAGAGGGAGAGATATTTATACCCTCATCCCCTTACCCGACTAGACACCTCTTGAGAGTTGTCGGCCTCCTCAAGTTCTATAAGGAGGTGACATCACTCAAGGGGAACAGTACCTTGTTTGTAACGTCCCCCTACCTCTAGATGACCCTTTGAAGCCATGGGAGACCCTCAGATTCTTTTTTTTTTCCAAATTATATCAAATCCACACACAGTCGCAATAGGCTCGGATCTGCAATCCACCATGGTGATCCGCAATCTGAAATCCACAATTGCGATCTGCATTCCGCAATCCGCATTTGCTATCCGCAATTGCGGTCCACAATCCACAATTGTGATTCGCAATCCACAATTGCGATTCGCAATCCGCAATTGCGATTCGCAATCCGCAATTGCGATTTGCAATCCGCAATTGCGATTCGCAATCCGCATTTTGCAATTGCAATCCGCAATCCACATTCTCCAATCCGCATTGCGGATGTGGAAATCCTTATTCCATCTTTGGAGCAACTTTTCCTTCTGCAATCTGCATTGCGGATGCGGAAATGCGTAATTTCCCAACGGGAAACTTACCTTCCGCAATCCGCATTGTGGATGTGGGAATGCAGAATCACACCCTTGCAACAACGACTTTCCGAAGCAACTTCGGAGGGGCATAACTTCCTCCTCCAAGATCCAAATGGAACAAGGTTGGTATCATTGGAAAGCTCTTGGATTCTATTCAATGGTGCAACTTCCACTCCTAACAAGGGTCTCTAACCCTGTTATTTCTCCAAATGAACATATTGTGCATAACTCCACTTTAAATGACTTCAAACTTCTTCCTTCCAGGACTTCCCCTTTCACCTGACCCACATAGGGGTTCTGAAACACATCAGGGTATCCCCCTTTTTTCCCTAAGATCAGGTGTAGTCATACAACTCATTCACAGGGTTCATTAATACATCACAACATGTAAGGTGCATGAAGTTAGATCTAACCATTACATCTACCCCATGCAAGACTTATAATGCATTAAACTCATGATATGGAATGATGTGTATAACATAACTCAACCTTCCACTCAGGCTTACACATGGTCTACTTATCAATCAAATTCATATAAACATGCATTCGATAACTTGAACATAAGAAACCATATCATAGCAATGGAACATAATCATTTAACATAACAAAGAAGTACTTATCTTTAAAATTCTGAAGCTGCCAAGCAACTGGATAAGTGAGAGCAACGTTCCACCCAACCTTAGATCTCTGTCCAGCTTGTACGCTTTCAACTGAGAGATCACCCTCGAGCTGGGTTGTGTATCCACTAAGGAGGGTTATCAGGTTCTCTCACAGTCAAGGTTCCATCCCAATGCTAAGCCAATTTGTAGTTGGGTTTATCAAGCATATAAGTATATACTGGTCATGCTAAGCCAACCTCCAGTTGGGTTTATCAAGCATACCAAACAACACAATCATGCTAATCCATCCTGCAATTGGGTTTATCAAGGATACCGTGCAAATTGGTCATGCTAAGCCAACCTGCAGTGGGTTTATCAAGCATATAAGGACAACAAGGAAGGTATTGCTAATCCAGTGAGCTCAACCACAGAGCTACAGGAATCTCAACACTCAGCAGACATCGCACCCACATTACCTACCTCACCCAACACAAGGAAGACCCTCTTCTGTGTTGCACAGTCCCTCAAGGCCTCTTCCCTTCCAGTGATATGCAGGGTGGGCACAGAAAGGTCCAGTTGCTAGTTCTATGAGGCTACATCCTTCACTAGGTTTATCAAGCAACCCAACCTAAATTGACCTTCTACCGGAGTAACCAAGCTGGTTCTTCTCAAAGTTGCAGACTGAGCTCTGTCCCACGGTCTACCTCTCTACAAACCCAATCTCATGTTCTCACGGCTTCCCTAGGTTGTTTTAAGCTCTGCAATTCATCTCATGGTTCTTTCAGGGTATCCCGAGCAGACTAGATTTGCGCCCGTAGTTACTATGGCAATGGATTTTGTGATATTCCACTCTCACACAGGAAACATGATTATCATTCCTCTTCCTCACGGCTGGGCTCTGCGATTCTGTGAATACCTTTCCCCCCCGTGAATGAATGAGTGAGTGAAATGAATGAATGAATTTCTTCCACCATGGGTAGCCAAAACAGGTTCCGCCAGTTCCTAGGCGCTTGAGTGTCTTCAAGGATAAGTAATCAAAGCCATGCCCTGCCATACGAAATTGCAAGCATGCTCCATACTCTATGGGCTTCAACAATAGGGTTCCCAACCACCCTCTACAACCGAATTAATGTCAGCATGGAGGTCAAAAGGGTTCATGATTGGACATGTGGCAACATGGGCACCAATCTCATAACCCCCTCACCTCTCCCTAATGGATACACATGGCCCCTTCTTATTGGTTGCCTCCTTAGCCAACTTCTTGGGAAATTTATTTCATTGATTAATAATTACATAATTTACATTTCTTCATGGCTTAACAGCCCATGAATAATCAAATTGTCCAAATACTTGCCTCTGCAAATAACCTTAAACATCCACTAGTGGGGCCTTGGCCTTGAGCTCCACACTAGGGAAAATACACACACATAGCATGTATACAATATTTACATTAAAGCCAATAAACATAAGGGCATAATGGGGTATTACATTGTTGACCCAGTTGATCGCATGCTTGGATCATTTTAGGCAAGCCTTTAGAGTCGGTCCCGATGAGTGGTTCCAGCGCACTGAGGACATTTACTTTATCACCAGGCTCTCTAGGAGAGGTGAGGACCTTCCTTAGTTCCAGCTGAAGCTGTAGCAATGACTTAGCTGGTATATGTTCAAAGATATGTTTATGACAACATCCTTGAGCCTTCTCACTTTCAGGTGCGCAGTGGGCAGCTTTCCATTGTTGCTTTTGGTAGAGAGGATGTGAGGTGCCTCTCTTTGTTGGTGACGACTATTGCACATTACACCACGGATGGGCATTGCATTAGCTTCCCTTTATTATATTATGTTGATTCTTTAGCGTAGGCACCTAGATGCATTAGGTGGTCTACTATTTTTTTACGACAGTTTTTTTATGCTCTTAGTCGATGTCGTGCGTGTATTGGCGGGAGGGCAAACTTCCCCTTCGGTTCAGAGTTGTTTAATCTATTTTTTGAGAGATTTCCAGTGACTAGTCCATATTTTGACCGACGCCCTCCTAGGTTGATGATAGATGTGTGTATGCACATGCGGGGGAAGATGATTCCCAAGAGGGGGCAGCTAGAGTTTCCTCGGTTGGCATGATAGCATTGTTGTTCTTAGAAACATGTTTAGATCTAGGGTCGTGTCTTAATATGAACCACCAATATCTATCCAACACATCCGAGTGAAAGAACACTTGGTTGCAGTGTTTTGGGAAAACATAAGGCTCCTTACTTTCATCCCACATCTTTCTAGAGTTGATACATATCAACCCACTGTCACGATTTTACTTGACATTATTCCTGTAGAATGTGTCCCACCACCTGCACCTAAAAATAACACATTGTAAAGATGATAATTCCACTTGAATGTTCTCTTGTATCTTTCCGACATAACCCAACATCCCTCCTACCAAGTTTCGATCTCGGTGGCTAGCACAACTAGATTGGTCGAACTCGAATTCCACTACACAGTCTTGTGTAAACACCCATTATCAACATCCTCGGTGCAAAAATGATGTCGATAAGCCCACATAGATGGGAACGAATGCACCTATAAGAAAATTTAACAAATGATGATATCATATGTCTATTAACCCAACCATTAATATATTAAACATAAATGTTATAATTCAAAGTTGCATTATAAAGTTAGAAATTATGCACACAAAGATTTTATTACCGAGTTGTTGCACCCATTCCCAATGTTTAGCGCATCCTCCTTTCCAGGAGGGTAACAACCGGATGCTCCATATTTCTCTCTAACTTGGTCTGCAACCCAACTGTTGGGACATATCATTGGCATATTTTCTTTTAAATGATCTGGAAAAGGCATGCTTCTACCGTGCAACCGCCTAAATTCTTTTCTGTCAATGTCCCATTTCCTCCTCTTATCTGCATACAATGCGACCCACAATTGTGTTGCCTCCGCATTGTAAATAATGAATTTATTGATTCTATCAATTTCTGAATTTGTTGTTGTATTCATGGAAACAAAACACATTCAGTATGTATGGGATCAAATATAGATTTTTACGTTTGTTGTGAATATAAGTTGCTATGTGTAAAATTGAAGATCAAAAGATAAGTGACTTACTCTTTATCATGTGCCTTTTTCCATTTGTTTCCAGCACCTCCCCTTCCCTTCTGTCATCATCATGTTCATCATCCCAAATCACTGCGCTTAGTGTGCCATTGTTTTCTTGATGTACTCACTAGCACAATAGAATGACTCATATACTATTTACCCCTCTGCCATAGACCCCTCGGGTTTTACCCTTTATCGAACACATCCCTTCAATTTTTTCATGAACCTTTCTAAGAAGAACAACCAGCAACAGGAGACCACCTCGACTAATTCAACCTCACCAACTAGGTGAATTAGAAGATGAATTTGCAAGTCCATAAAACTCGTCGGCAGTTCCTTCTCAAACATACAAACAATCTCAGTTATATCTTCATGACACCGTGGAATGCTAGCGATGTAAATCTCCTTTTATGTGATCCACCATACAAATGCAGATAGTCTAGATATGGCATGCTGCAGGTTGTTGGGAAAGTCATGGTTCACACACCCAAATTAAACACAAAAATTTAAGTGCATTTTAACTTTTGTGGAAAAAGATATAAACAATTAGTAATAACAATTTTTTGGCATTATACATGCCCTTAGAAGGTTGAGATGGTCATGTGATTTCAAACCTGACAACTTTTCGTCTGACGTACTGAAGCAGCGTCGTAGAGTAGACCCAAAAAAAGAAGGTGCCTTCACGCCCAAAATAACTTCTTTTGCCAAATTAAGATCATCTTTCTTCAAAATCCATGAGACATCGCCTTTTTTTAATGAAAAAGAGGGGCCAACCTCTCCTATATTTTCATGTCTTATCCAATGCTTCTTTTTCGTATTAAAAGTAATAAGGTCTTTCCTGACTTTCATCTTGTCACTTTTTTTGGATGATATGTGACGCCACAAAGAAGATGAAACATTTTTAAATATATGCACGGGATCTAGTAAGTGGGAAATCTTAAGATGCTCCCAATATGGGAGATCATAAAATATCGATTTCATTTTCATCCCTATGGGCATTTTCTCAACATAGGTGTCGAAGAAATCATGATCATTGATCGCAAGATGCACATTTGAATCGAACATATCTGTGTATTCCTTCTCCTTCTCTTTGACGTATGCCCTAAGCCAGTCATCCGGTGTCATTATTTCAGGCCTTTGGGTTCTCTCTCGTTTACCATTGAAAGCAGATTTTTCTCTTCTATAAGAGTGGTTTTATAGGAGGAATACCCTAGAGAAGTCGTACACTGACTTTCGTAGGTCTTTGGACCACCTAGCCTTCATAGAAGTTCCACAACATTTACATCCATAATAACCTTTTGTTACAAGACCTATGATGTTATAGTAAAGAGAACAAGTTAGTGTTGAGGATGAAGAGAGTCACACTAAATTAAATATTTCAAAAATTATTGTTTTGAATATAAAAACAAATAAAACAACATATTTACCTGAACAAACTCCTTACCCTGGATAATCCTGTGCGGTGTATGCACATATGCCATACAGTGTAAAACTCCTCTATGATGGGATGGGTCTCGACACATCATATACCTGTATCCCTTCCCATAATTCCTTGAATTCATCGATCAAGGGTTGTAGGTAAACATCCATATTCTTCACTTTTTTTTTACTAGGGGCTATAAGAGCCAACATAAGATGTTCATTCTTCATGGAAAACCATGGGGGGGTATTGTTATTGATCACTACTACAGGCTAAACAATATAGATGTTGTTTGGTTGGGAATATGGGTTGACGCCATCAATTGCTATGTTCAATCGGAGGCTACGTACTTCATCCTTGAATTTATCGGGCCATGTATCCTCTATATGCTTCATGGCTATTGAGTCTGTTGGGATTCGCATAACTCCTTCCTCACTTCGGTGTGATGCATGCCATCCCTACAACATAGCTAATTCTTTGCAACGAAAGAGCCTTTGAATCCTTGGGATTATAAGCATGTGCCTCAATATATTATGAGGAGGACCATGTGCTTTTGCCTTGTTATTCGATTCTTTGTATCTGTCATGCCCACATTTTGGACATATCGCTTTGTCTGCATATTCACCTCTATATAGAATACAATCATTGGGGCATGCATGATTAGATATGTACTCTACACCCAACATTTTCGATATTTGTTTTGCATATGCGTAGCTGCCAGGAAAGACATTATCATTCGAAAGTACCTTATCTTTAAATAACCTACGGTTAGTGGGCAATACAAATGTACAGTGTCATTTAACGTTCATAAAATCGACCATTTTCAATTATTATTGTGTCGCAAGATTACTCAAAATATAATGTAGTTGATAGTCAGTTACCTCAGCATTGCCAAGAAACATGCACATGACATGCCATACTTTGCTTTCAAGTTGTATAGTAACATTGTTGTCCCCAACTATGTATACTTTGACCAACCAGATCCAAATAGAGGTGTGGTGGAAGCTAATTTAAGGCTTTCGAAGAAGGCTTCAATAATATGAGCGCCATCCCCTAACTCATTGTCTTAGAATGCATGGAAGAACATTGCATCCATCGCACTCCTTTGTCGTAATAACTCGTTCATACCAACCTCTACTTAATTTCCTCCATTGCCAACATGTGAAGAACTACTATCACTATAGGCATTCCTAATTGGTGAGGATGGACGCAGTGGAAATTGAATAGGTGGTTGATTCAACCATGCTTGGTATGCTTCCTCTCCAAGTTGCGCTCTTTTTTCAGCCTTCTCTCGATTTGACATTGTACTGGGGTGCGGCGGAAGATGGTAGGTAGGTCGCTCATCATCAGAATCCTGATTTCAAAAATATTGAACATTACATCAATGATGTTAGTAAGCACAATGCAATTGGTTTGATCTCGCATTATAGAAAAGAATTATTACAGAAGCACGAGAATCACTTCCAGTAGAAAATGTTAAGCTGCAAACAATTTATAAAGCAAACGTTCAGATTGAGAGATAAATTGACATCAATTCCACATTAAATATGAAAATTTAAAATTCAGTAACACATTTTCAAATTGAGTTTAGAAATTAAATTAACAATTTATAAAACATAATTTCAAACTAAGTAATACATTAATATGAATCCATTGAAAATTAACAAATACAATTAATCAATGTTTTTTTGTCTTACACCCCAAGGGAACGTCTAAAGGTAATCCCAATGTAAGGTGTCTTTGATGAATGGTTGGTGGTCTACGGAAGTTGTAGTTTATTAACAACTCGTCACTAGGATACAAACTACGTATTGCATGTACAACAACAAATATGGACGCTTTCCTTTCATAAAGAACTCCTGGTCATTCAAGTGTTCCTCAAATGAACAATTTGGAGAAAATAAAGAGCACCTAGAATTATTTATGAACCCTGCAATGTTCCCATGAGTGCATGGACGACCATCTATATAAAACATCTATACAAAAATATCACTTTTATCGGTGCTCGAGCCACTTACTTGGTCGAATTTTGTATTACTAGAACGCACCGGCGCGTTCATCTAAATAACGCACCAATTTTAATCCATGTCGCATCATTTTTAATTATTTTATAAAAACGCAAAAGTCATTTTTCGTGTCTCAGTTCTCTATTCCTAGTGCGTCACATTTATTGCAACGCACCGGATTTATTATAATGTGTCGGTTTTTTTTATTATTTTACAAAAACGAAAAAGCCAATTTTAGTATTTCGATTCTTTGTTTTTTTTTTACAAGAACGGTTAGGTTGCATTAATCGGCCTTCTAGCAAGCCATAATCAAAAAGTTACAAATCTGAAGAAGGTTGGTGACCTCTAACAGTGCTGCCAACCTTCTTGTGAAAGTCTTGGGAGACAAATCCCATCTGTTTCTTGAGCTAATTCGAGAAAATGACAAAAGGAGCTTACAAGGGTAAATTCTCACAAACTGTGAGCAAAGTAGAAGACAAAAGCAAAGCATTTAGACTTAGGGGGATGAAATTTGCCCCTTAAAATAGGGATCCAGCTTTTTCTGAGATCCAAAAGAGATGTTGGAAGTTGTCTCCTTTTCTCTACGTGCTTTGTTGGTCCTTCGCCCTCTGGTAAGGGGTGGAGACGGGGCTGAAATGTCTTCAGGTTCAATAGTTCCCACAAAGCCGCTGGAGGGGACTGAAACAGCTGGACCTGCAGGGGCAGGGGGTTTAGGATCTGAAGCCCTGGCTTCCTTCGCATCTACTGAGCCAGGTAGGGCAGGATCCGGAGGTCTTTCGTCTACCGGAGGGTCTTCCTTAACTGCTGTTGCTTCAGGGTCTAGGGCTTCTTCGTCTTGCAGTGCTTCAAAGTTGTTTTTAATTTCAAGAGTTGCCTCCGCTGAAGGAGTAGCCTTCGAAACCTGGGCTAGTGTTTCCTTTCGCCTTGGCTGCCTTCGTCGGTTAGTTACTGGCTGAAAATCATCTCCTTTAACTGGTTCCGCCACCTCTGAGGCTTTGGGGCAGCATTTTGCGAAATGACCATAAGCATGGCACCGAAGGCACTTAAAAGGAATCTGCTCGTATTCCAGCTCTTGGATATGGCGCCATTCCCCCAGGGAGAGCTGAATGGCTTCCGGGAGTCCTTTCTCGAGGTTAACCTCAACACAAACACGAGCACAGGTAAATTGATCCCCTTTCGGCTCCACACTGTCCAGGAAACGCCCAAGCTTATTTCCAATGTCCTCCAGAGAACTTTTCCCCCATAGATGCAGGGGGAGATGAGGCAGCCTAACCCAAACAGGGGCTGCGGTGATCTCAACTCTGGGATTAAAATCAAGAGTCCAGGGGGCTAAGAACAGCCCCCTCGGCCCCATGAAATAGGGTCCAGATCTGAAAACTAGATCACGATCCTCTTTGCTAGAGAAGCTGAAAACAAAAAAGCCCCTGCCTACTGCACACAAGGAAACGTTTCCATGTATCAGCGATTTCCAACGTTCTTCCATCCAATCCTCCACCGTTTTGGGGCTAGGCCATAACCCCGTGAACTTTCCAATGAGGGCCTTTTCTGCTAGAAGGAGGGCAAGATTGCATGGCTCTTTTGGAGATAGCTCCAGAGAGGGGATCTCCTCCATCTTCTTAACAAACTTAGACGAGAGAGAAGGCTTGGCTTTAGGTCCTGCCGAACGGACTAATGCTTTGAAAGCTTCCAAAGGGTCTTTTTTCATCTAAGCAACCGGATCTGGGGCCATCGTGGTAGGCGGCGACCACGAGCAACCAAGGACGCAGCAGAGCGAGCAACGCAAGCAAGCAAAAACGCAGGCGAACTTTGATCCGTGGCCCTGCAAGCAAAGGAGACGAGAACGATCCCTGAACTGCTACTGCCGACGAAGACCACGTCCCTACAAATGAAAAACCAGAGTGAGGCGGCTAGGGTTTGTGCCCTAGCCGCAGAGAAAATCCGCCTCGCGTCTTCATCTTGTTTCACTGTTACATTTAGAACTAAAATTTACTACTTAGTATTTCGATTCTTTGTTACTAGTGCGACATATTGGAATTAATGCATCGGTGCGGTTTTGTCACTAACGAACCCGGGCGATTAATGTATACAAACGCACTTAAATCAAATTTATTATTTTTTAATAGATTTTTTTTTGTATTTTGAAGGTCTGTAATTTGTTTGTATAAAATATTGATAGCTTATGTATTTGGTGGTACAAGTTGTTTATTGATAGAAAATGCATGCTATGAGTTCAATGAACAACAACTTTAATCAACATGATGGGAGCACATCGAGAATTACGAAGAAGGCAAGTGCTTTTAATTATTTTTTGTATTTAAATTAAATTGTTTGAATTATTTGTAAAGTTAACTAATATGTATTGGTTAATGTGTGACATGCAGTGCCGAAAAATGAGGAAGATCAATAAGATTCTTACCAAACTAACTCCAGAAGAGCATAAAACGTTGATGAAAAAGTTACAGATGGATGAATCAGGTGAATAAAAAATAAGTCAATATGAATTATTTATTGAAATATGAGTAATAATCTACTTAATTAGGAATATTCAATAATATGTTTCAAATAACGTAATTCACATATGATGAATGTTATGCAAGCACAGACAGCAACAAAAGTCAATGTCATCTTAAGAAAAAAATTATGGAAGATGCAAATGATGATCAATTGGTCCTTAGCTCAATTGGAGTGGTGTTAGAAGTTAATAGAAGGGGAAAATAATTTTATAATACTATGAGGGATTTAGTGGAAAGAACGTACAAACATACTTTCCACTTACAATACAAAAACCAATCAAATGGTTCAAATAATCAGGTCATATGTAAACTACAGGAAGCGTTTCCGGAGCAATGGTCAATGAGACTTGTCATGCTTGCAATAGCAAAAACATACAACAACAAAAAAGAATCATTCAAAAGGTAATATTCCTAAACATGTCTATGTAGAATATGTATCTAAATCTATTACAAAGCATCATTCATTCAATAATTTTAATTCTATCATATTTATTTTCCATATCAATAGAGAAATAGTTTAATGTCATTTTACATTTCCAGGAAGATTATGAGAATCCCAAAGGCTGAATGAGGTGATATGTGAAATGTGCCAGTAGGGATGTCCAAGAAAATGTATAGGGAGATGGTCAAGGAAATGGACATAATTGCATTGTAGGAAAAGCCATCTCAACAACAATGTGCTTGAAATATATAAAATCATTGGTTTTTAGGTTTATGCTATACATTTCATTAATTAATTCGACATTAAATATTAATTTTCAATTGTTTTGTTGCAAAAAATAAAATAAAATGGAACCCAGTCAGCACACAAGACATGACGACAAGGAAAAAAGGGGTTGATAGCAAAGTTTGTGAGTAGTTTTTATTTCGTTGTAAGAAATAAACATTTCGTAGTGATTGTGATTGGTATATTTCAATTTTTTTAATTTGTTTTCACTGGAAATCCTTGCATGCCTTCAAACAAGTGTTAACATACAAAGAGGAGCCATCAGAAGAATTGATTGACAATGGGTTAAGTAAGGGTTGTGAGTATATGTTGGCATATCAAAAATTAATTGTGGATTTTGTAAGTCTCTATGTTGTTTTACTTCTTTCATTTTATAATTAATAAAACAACAAAAAACTTTTATATTAAATCTATGATTTGTGACAGGGGCATAACACTTGCAGGAAACAAAGTATGGAGTGGATCCAACAGAAGACTTGTTGATAGAAGGCATGAGATTTGGTTTTGAGAGAATGTGTATCATTCATGAGTCGATTATCTCTATGGTATGTCGCTTTTCAATTTAAATTAGTGTATACTATCTATTTATTTTTCATTCTTCCCACTTGTAATGTAGAGACACCCAGTATACTTTTTTTATGTTTACAGATGGAAGTTGAAGAAGAGGAAAACAATCAAGCCAATCAACAAAACATTCCACCAAATAACCCAATTGATGCAAGTGGCTCGAGCACCGATAACAGTTCCAGCAAGAATGATGCTTTGTATTCAATTTTGATGTTAATGCAAGCTGTTGTAGTTTGTTGTATATTTTGAAATAATTGTTTGTGAAAATCAGAGATTTTGTATAATAATGTACAGGACATAGTGTCTGAATTCAAAGACGAGTTACCAATGAGTGTAACAATAATTACATGCATGTTGACATTTTGATTATTGTTGTCTCTATGTTGTCGTATTTTGTATGACAAAGGCACTCTTATTGATATATATAAAATAAAAAAAAATTATTTTATTGCATTCTTCAATATTATTGTCAAATGGAACATGTGAAATGACACATTGGTAATTTTTCTTCCAATAAAAAAATGCGTATTTTCATGCAAGATGGAGCAAAAATAAATTATTCACTGCCACACAACACTCATAAATGGTAAATTGGTAATTAAATGTATGGATGATTAAATATTACTGTAGCTAGGGTTTTCACCCCAGCTTGTGCTAAAGAGCACCTACTAAGGATTCAGGAACCCTTAGTAGCAGTTCAATAATGGATAGAAAATGATATATGAAATGAGTAAAACTAAATATTAAAATGACATGTGCAGGTGTTAATATAAAAGTAAATCTAAACTGAAACAGTAAAAAGTAGACAACCATGAGGAACTCAGTAATATAATTTGGAGATTTTTTGTATTAATGGGAAAACAAGGGTTTGCAATGGTTTACCTCTAATGGTGAGGTTGTTGGAGTTCTTGCAGCAGTACGAGAGCAGTGCACCAGTTCTCCAAAGTTCATTTCTCTTCTCCAAATGCCCAAGAGGTGGATAAGACTCAACTGTAGTGGTAGAACAAAAGCTCAAGGTGATAGGCTAGGGTTCAACAGGAATTTTGGCAGCATAAGGGTATGAAGAGTGATTATGGATGTGAAAATGGGGGGGTTCCATCACCTTTTATAGATTTTTTGGATGGTGGAGTATTGACCCATGGTTTTAGGCAACCAATAGTATTGGTAAGTGGTTTTAGGGTTTTTCCCTCTTTTTGAAATTATTTTTGACTTTTTTCACTTTTTATTTTATTTTTGGGAATTTTGGACCCTTTTTTGAGGGTTTTTGACATTTTTTGAAGGAATTTCATTAATTGAGGAAAATAATGATTTTTTGCCTTTTTGGTAACCATTTGAGGGTTTTTTAGGGTTTTCGAGGCCAAAATGGTAGGAAAAGTGGACAAATGGGTTATGTGACTAGGAAGATGAGTTAGTGAACAATTTTTGGGTGTTAACAATTACAATAGATTCTTGCATCTATGATATAAGAAATTAATCCAAATAAACAATTTCAATAATTAAAAGTGTAATGAATTTTACTATAAACAAATATTTCAATTTCAGATAAATAACGGAATTAAAAATATATATATATAATTTATATATTTGAATGAAATATCAGTATCAATCCTGAACATAATCATATTCGGTCCTTTTAATAATATATGTCGTACCGGTGATCTTATACTAACATTGCGCACCGGTGCGTATAGATGAAAATTAAGCATCGGTGCGTGTAAAACATTAAGCACTGGTGTGTTCAAATAATTACGCACCGGTGCATTTACAACATTGTGCACCGGTGCGTTTTATTATATTTATCACACCAGTGCATTTAGGTTGTTTATGCGCACCGAGAACAATCACAGCTTATGGAAATCGATTTTAGTTTTTAATCCTAGTGGTGCGTTCCATGTGTTTAACTGCACCAGGCTAGGTTGATATTTTGTAAGCACCGGTGCATTGTACTGTTAAATGCATCAATGTGTTTGTGCATAAAATGCACCGATGTGGTCGGATAAATGTACGACACTGTTAAATATAAATGTAATAAAATAATGTATAGTGCGTATGATATAAAATATCGCACCGATGCTTTTCTTTTGTACACACTCCCCAGTGCGTATTTAATATACTCAAGCACTGGTGCGGCGTTGCAATTTGATTCTTTCTGGTGCTTGTTCTAGTTGAGTGCACTGGTGCGTCTATTCTAAGTATACATCATTGGTGCGTTATAGGTTAAAACGCACCGATGAGCTTAATTTCTATTGTGCACACCGGTAAAATAACCTCCGCTAAAACCTCTGGTCGCTGAGTATTTTATAGTTATAAATTGTATCCGTTATAACCTCCGTAAAAACATCCGCTACCAATCACGGAGGTCGTAGCGGAGGGTTTTTGGACAATTTTTGTCAATCTTGTAACACTAAGAACTTTTGTTATGACCTTTGGTTGCTTATGTAATGGAGCATTCTCCAACTTGTTCTTGTACTGCTTATTCCAAAAGAAGTCACAACTTCCTCTTTTCATCTTCTTGAACATCAAGAAGTCTTATGGGCTCAAAATTCTCTACATGAATGATGTTGATGTATATGTAACTTCGGAATGTATTTCACATATGTATATTGTATTTCTATAGAGATGTTATTATTCCTCTATACGGAAGTGTCGTCATTTATATTGTAAGTGTCGTAACTTATACTTGATGGGTTATTAGACCACCTTGATGGGGTCGGCCCTGTATAAGTCATGTGGGTTAAAGGGTTATTAGACCACCCTATTGGGGGTCGGCCCTGTCAGCATTATGTTATGTGGTTAAGTTGAGGCCGACCTAGAAAAGGTTATTAGGCAAGTCAAGTCAAGTATAAATAGAGTGCGGGAGGCACTCTATTTGATCATTCACTTTCTCACTTATACACTCATTGGAGAGTGGCGCACTAGTGGAGGAGGAGAATTTGCTGCTAGGAGGCTATCTCTTATGCTTGGGTTGTGTATCATTGCTCTATCTATCTCTGAGGAAGTTATTGGGGTTTTTCACCTTTATGGTTTTTCCCAAGGAAACTATGTGTGTCTAATGTCTCATGTGATTGCTTGTTGTGATTGATATGTTGTACATGTTATTCTCTCAGTAAAGATCCTAGCGTATGTTGAATTAATGCTCAAAAATTAACATGGTATCAGAGCTAACCTGAGAAGAAGACACTGTGCAGTTGTGGAATCTAGGGCTTCTTGTTTTTGGGTTTCTCTCCATAGATTTTGGAAAGGAAATAGGGTAGATTGACTCTCCTCAGCAAGGCGCATCTTTCTGTCCAATCAGAATTCAATTTTGGGCATTTTCATTTTTTGCCCTAAAAATTAGGGTTTCCACAAAAATAGGAATTTCTGAAATCTAAGACCATGGCTGGAAGCTCCTTGAAAAATAGAAGTTTAGAGCTTTGGATTGAACTTTTTGGTTGGGTGAAGCTCTGGGAAAATCAAACCCTGGTTTGGGGTCCTGTCCAGTGAAGCCAGAAATTAGGGTTTCTGCAAAAGTTGGAATTTTTGAAATCTGAGACCATGGCTAGAAGATCCTCTAAAAAATCGAAGTTTAGAGACCAAGATCGAACTTTTTGGATGGATGAAGCTCCGGGAAAATCAAACCCTAATTTAGGGTCCTCCCTAGTGAATCCGGAAGTTTGAAAAGCAAATTTGAGGGGTGAAACTTTGCAATTTTCAAATTCTGAGTATACCAGCTTGATCAAATCATCAAGGCACATCTTTCTATCCTTTAAAAAGTTTGAAATTCAAAGTTTGAATTTTTAGGGTTTCTCTAGCAAACCCTAATCTAGCACCAGATCCAGTTTCCAGCAAATCAAGTGGTGAGACCTAATAGCTTTTCTATTTCCATTTGAAGTACTTCTTAATATGTCTCACCACACCTAGCTTAAGGATAAGCTTGAAAGGGGCTGATAACTTCCAAGCATGGAAGCATAGGATTGGGTTAATCCTAGAAGAGAATGAGTTGGACACTTACATAAGTGAAGAGGTCCCAGTCCTAGAGGGAGAAGAGGCTAAGGTCTTACACAAGAAGAACTTGGTCAAGGCCAAGAGGATCATTGTTGATTCTATCAAAGACCATCTCATACCACATGTGTCATCTCTGAAGACACCCAAGGAGATGTTTGATTCCTTGACCAAGCTATTTAAAGGGAAGAACATAAATCAGAAGATGACCTTGAGGAATCAATTGAAGAATATCAAGATCCAGAATGTAGAGACCATGCAGTCTTACTCTTCAAGGGTCTCCCGGATAAAAGAACAACTTGAAGCTGTAGAGAATGGAGAAGTGGTAATGACCACTCTTAATGGCCTTCCTAGGTCATGGGATTCCTTCATCCAAGGAATTTGTGCTAGGAAGAAACTTATCTCATTTAGTAGGCTGTGGGAAGAATGCTCACGGGAAGAAGCTCGAATTATAGCTCGAGAAGAAAAGATGGGGAATGAAGTTCAAGCTCTCACAGCCCACACCAAGAAGATGACACTTTTCCTCAGATTGTCCTAAGAACAAAAGGAACAACAATAACAACTACTACAAGAAATCTGACAGGTATGACTTACATGTATGTTTTGAAATCTGTTCATGATTAAGTGTATAATATGATTGCCTTCATGTTATTGAGTTTAGTAACAATCTTGTTTAGTTTTAGACTTGTCTTATCACCCTAGTAAAAGTATGAATGCATGATAGAAGACATTCACTGATTAGGGTTATGACACTTATGATTATGTTATGATTGTACTAATGCACTGTGCTGTTGTATGAGGAGAATGTTATCCGCTAACATGAAGGTACAAATCAAGTCCTAGATCAAGACCATAGTGACATGAAGACAAAGACTCATCCATAGTCATGGATCACATAGAGGTATGTATATTTTGGTTCTACAATGGTTAACTTATGGATCTGACCGGTCATTGAAGAGAACAAGAAAACATTGCTAGACATAACTAGCAAATATGATGACCAGGTATGTTTTCCTATATCAAGTTAGAATCCTACTCTATGTTAGGATCTTATACTTTTGTATATGATTATTCATGAACTTAGAAATTTAAGTAATCAAGGGTTTATGCATATTATGTCTCTTACCTTGATTGATGATATGACTAACCAGAAGAGTTCTATGGTCAAATATGAATATGCATGAGTAAGAGAAGTGTTCCCTGAAACTTTGAATGCTAATGCTTATTATCTGTGTTTGAAATGATCATGACTATACATGTTTAAGATTATTGTGTTTTGATGGTATTAAGATTATACTAATGAATGTATGATTATGTATGAGATCTCGAGGATAACACAATGATGATACTAGTAAGCATGCATAGTGATCGAGGATGGATATAAGTTCAAGGACAGGTAATCCAGGAAGCAAAGATCAAGACAGAGCACACTCCAGTAGTTCCTGCAAGGAAGCAAAGATTGAGAGGGAGTCCACCCAACAAACAAACAAAGATAAGTATTTGAATTGTCATTTCTTGTATATTTGATTGTTTAAATAATATTGTTCAATGATGTATATACTTATGTTCCTATACTTAGGTTGGGTATCATGTATATTAGAATAATTGCATTAATGAACAGTATACCACTAATATGCATGTAATGGGTAAGTGGCCTATGGCACTGTACAACATTCTATTGCTACTTATCTAGAATGAAACCTTTTTGCTGACATGTTGGGAGTTGTGCACACTCTTAACAATGTTCTAGTAGAGATTGGAAGGCATCTAGAAAGTTACGGGATATGGATAAATGTTGTATTGAAGCATTGGCTAAATTAATTGCATGACTGTATGACATATTTCTTTATGTGTAAGAATTTGTTCTGAAAACTATGAGATGTTTCTAATCATGCAATTTAACTTGTCTTGTAGGAAAGATCGTATACCATCACCTACAAAAGAAGGACTACAACATTTACTCCAACAACAAAGCTATCTATTGAAGAATTTGAAGTTCCCAGGATACGGGATACAGTAAAGGATGCCATGATCGAGGAGTACCAATCGATCATGAAGAATGATGTTTGGGATGTGGTCCCAAGACCTGAAGGGAAGTCAGTGGTGACTTCCAAATGGATCTATAAGATCAAGCATGCTGCAGATGGTAGCATAGAAAAAAAATACAATGCGAGGTTTGTAGCTCGTGGCTTCTCTCAGAAAGAGGGAATAGACTATGAAGAGACTTTTGCTCATGTAGCTAGATACACTTCCATCAGAACAATACTTGCTCTGGATGCAGTGATGAAGTGGAAGATACACCAGATGGATGTCAAGACAACTTTCTTGAATAGTGTAGTCGAAGAGGAAGTGTATGTGGAGCAGCCACTTGGTTTTGAGACACATGACAGAGAGTCATATGAGTGCAGGTTGAAGAAAGCCTTGTATGGATTGAAGCAATCTCCTAGGACTTGGTATGGTAGGATAGACAGCTTTTTATCCAGTTTGGGCTTTACCAAGAGTAAAGCAAATTCCAACTTTTACTACAAGGTTGAGGAAGGAAATCTAGTGATACTACTTTTGTATGTGGATGACCTGTTTGTTATAGGTGAGGATGGTTTGATTTATGATACCAAGAGGAAGCTTGATGCCGAGTTCGAGATGAAGGACTTGGGGATGATGCACTATTTTCTAGGCATGGAGGTGTGGTAGAGTGTAGATGGAATCTTCCTTGGACAAGGGAATCATGCAATAGAGATTCTGAAGAGGTTCGGGATGATGGACTGCAAGGCCATGGCCACACCTATGGCATCGAATCTGAAGCTTTTGTGTGATGCTTCATTTGATCCGGTTGATGTCACTGTGTATCATCAGATGATTAGGTCCTTGATGTACCTGACGAACACGCGATCATATATTTGCTTTGCGGTGAACACATTGAGCCAGTTCCTGAGATCTGAGGAGTGTTCACCCAGTTGATGTAAAGCATATTCTGAGGTACCTGAAGGGTACAATTGATTATGGGCTCAAGTATGATGTGAATCAAAAGTTTAACCTGCAGGGTTATGTTGATTCGGATTGGGAAGGAAGTGTTGCAGATAGGAAGAGCACTTATGGGTGTTGCTTCAGTATGGGATCAGGTGTGATCTCTTGGTTTAGCAGGAAGCAATCCTGCGTAGCACTGAGTACAGCCGAAGCAGAGTATGTTGCAGCTTGTTCAGCTAGTTGTGAGGTAGTATGGCTGAGGAAGCTACTGTTTGAGCTATTTGATCTCCCGTTGGATGCTACTGGTATTTTTTGTGACAACCAGAGTTGTGTGAAGCTATCTGACAACCCGGTGTTCCATGACATATCGAAGCACATTGAGATCAAATATTACTATATCAGGGATATGGTGCAGAGAGGAGAAGTGAAGCTCATTTATGTTGCAACGGATGAGCAGGTTGCAGATGTGTTGACGAAACCACTAGCCAGAGTGAAGTTTGAATACTTTAGAGAGAGGCTTGGTGTTCTTCAGATTGACGACACTTCGAGGAAGAAGTGATGGACACATTTGCAGGAGTCATTCCAAGCATGGTGAGAGGAGAATCCTTCCCATGGCTGTGGATGTAAGCGCTGGATGATGAGCATCAGGACGATGCTCCAATTACTGCTTTGTATGATCAGTTGGATCATGTATTTGTATACGCATCATGTTGGATGATTGATATGATCAGTTGGATCATGTATTTGTATATGTATCAGGTGGATACATTGTATGATCAGGTGGATCATGTATGATGATATGTATCAGGTAGATACTTGGTATGCATCAGGTGGATGCATTGTATGATCAGGATGATCATGGATGATGAGCTTCAGGATGTTGCTCCATATGATATGCATCAAGATGTTGCTCCATACGATATGCCTCAGGATGATGCTATGATGATGATCAAGCTGATCATATGTGATGATATGTATTAGGTGGATACATTGCATAGTTAGTTGGATTGTGTGTGATGAGTTCCAAAGACACAGATGCACATGGGCTTTTCGGACATGGTTGTAGATGTGTTCTCCCATGGTTGCGATGTAATTGTCGGTCTTTTCCGACATGGTGGCAGATGTGTTCTCCCATGGTCATGATGTAATTATTGGGGCCATTCCGACATGGTTGAAGTGTGTCTTCCCATGGTCGTTGATGTAAGAGCTGTGCCATTCGAGCATGGTTGAAGTGTGTCTTCCCATGGCTACGATATAAGTGTTGTGCCATTCGAGCATGGTTGAAGTGTGTCTTCCCATGGCTGCGATATAAGTGTTGTGCCATTCCTAGCATGGTTGAAGTGTTTATTCCCATGGCTATGGATATAAGTGCGATGCCATTCTCGCATGGTTGAAGTGTGTCTTCCCATGGCGTAGATATAAGTGCTGAGCCTTTCACGGATGGTTGAAGTGTGTCTTCCCATGTCGGTGAGTGTAAGTGTTGTGTGATGTGCATCTGGGTTGTGCTTCATGAATGATGTTATGATCAATATGATCATGAGTATCAGGATGATACTTTGTGGCCATGGACAGGTTGTGCAGTAAAAGGTCCTGGGAGATCCGATAGGTTGAGCTGTGTGCTCGTAATCAATCCTGGGATGATCTTGTGAGGTTTTGTTAACGCACGTAATAAGTCCTCAGGATTCCACAGTATGGCTAGTGATGATGAAGACCTACAGGTGGTGGGCCTACATCCAACATGAAAAAGGGCTGGCTCTGTAGAACTTCCTATGACGAGCAGATTAGAGATTGATTGAGGTAGCAGCAGCAGAGACAATGACGATGATTTGATGACAATGATCCAGAGAAGAAGACTTGTGCTAGTAGATCTGTGTCGAGAAATACCTTCCTAGTTAAGAGGGAGTGCTGATGTATATGTAACTTCGGAATGTATTTCACATATGTATATTGTATTCCTATAGAGATGTTATTATTCCTCTATACGGAAGTGTCGTCATTTATATTGTAAATGTCATAACTTATACTTGATGGGTTATTAGACCACCTTGATGGGGTCGGCCCTGTATAAGTCATGTGGGTTAAAGGGTTATTAGACCACCCTATTGGGGGTCGGCCCTGTCAGCATTATGTTATGTGGTTAAGTTGAGGCTGACCTAGAAAAGGCTATTAGGCAAGTCAAGTCAAGTATAAATAGAGTGCGGGAGGCACTCTATTTGATCATTCACTTTCTCACTTATACACTCATTGGATATTGGCGCACTAGTGGAGGAGGAGAAGCTGCTGCTAGGAGACTACCTCTTATGCTTGGGTTTTGTATCATTGCTCTATCTATCTCTGAGGTAGTTATTGGGGTTTTTCACATTTATGGTTTTCCCCAAGGAAACTCTGTGTGTCTATTGTCTCATGTGATTGCTTGTTGTGATTGATATTGTTAAGATTTAATATGCTAAGACGGAAAATAGCAGCATTACATTCCATTTCACAATAATAGCATATACAGGATCACTGAAGAAACAACAAGCACAACATAAACACAAGAGACACATATTTATCCTGGGAAACCCTCATGGGGTAGAAAACCCAGCAAAGCTTCCTCAATATAGATGACCAGCAATATACAAAGATGCAAAACAAAGACATGATCTCCTCCTCCACCATAGCAGACCTCTCCTCCACAAGTGCGCTACTCTCAAGTGAGTGTGTGTATGTTAAATGAGGAATACACCTCCTCTATTTATACACTACTCCGACTTGTCTTTTACACAAATCATGTAGGCTCGTATTTAACCATTGGGTTAAATACCCCATTACAACTGACTGGGCCGACCCCTCTAAGGTGGTCTAATAACCCTTTGACCCACATAACACATACAGGGCCGACCCCCACTAGGGAAGTCTAATAACCCAAGTTACCACATTCCGACGGAGGAATAAACATCTCCGGATATACAATAAGATCTTCACGGGGGAATGAATCATCTCCGGAATAATAAAGTACAAATATAATATTCTTTGAAGTTACAATATCTCAACACTCCCCCTTAACGAGAAGGATATTATAACAGCATCTATACGAGCAAGGAGTCATCAACATCATAAATGATACATCTATAAATCATTGGAAGCTTTCTCAACATCATCAGTAACTCAAGCAGTTACTGCAACATCTTCAATACTAGAACATCAACATCTTCAGTACTGATTCTTTATCTTCTGCAGCACTTAAATAGCTACAACAATATCATCATCTGGATCCTCACGATCATCAACATCGTCATCACACGATCATTAGCATCGTCATCACACGATCATCACCATCGTCATCATCATCGTCATCACACGATCATCAGCATCGTCATCACACGATCATCATCATCGGCATCACACGATCATCAGCATCGTCATCACACGATCATCAGCATCTTCATCACACGATCATCAGCATTGTCATCATACGATCATCACGATCAGCAGCATCGTCATCTAGATCATCACGATCAACAACATCATCATCTAGATCATCGCGATCAACAACATCGTCATCTAGATCATCACGATCAACATCATCGTCATCTAGATCATCACGATCAGCAGCATTGTCAATACAAGTATACACATCATCAATACAAGTATCCACACTAATACAAGTATATCATCAATACAAGTATCCACACCAATACAAGTATACACATCATCAATACAAGTATCCACACCAATACAAGTATACAGATCATCAGTACAAGTATCCATACCAATACAAGTATATCATCAATACAAGTATCCACACCAATACAAGTATACACATCATCAATACAAGTATCCACACCAATACAAGTATCCACACCAATACAAGTATCCACACCAATACAAGTATACACATCATCAATACAAGTATCCACACCAATACAAGTATCCACACTAATACAAGTATACACATCATCAATACAAGTATCCACACCAATACAAGTATCCTCAATAACAGCATACTCTGCAAACCACATGATTCATTTAAGGCACCATAACATGTCTAGGGACGATACAGTCCACTCGTCAACTTAGACAAAATATAAGGACCACTTTCTCGGAGACATATGTCTACGGATCAATTCAGGGACCGAAGTCCAGGGATGATACAATCCCCTCTCGTCCACTAGGGACCACTTCTCGGAGACATCTGTCTACGGGTCAATTCAGGGACCGAAGTACGGGGATGATACAATCCCCATCACGTACATTTTGAACTAGTGGTTCCGGGATGATGCAATCCCCATCACGTACATTTTGAACTAGTGGTTCCGGGATGATGCAATCCCCATCACGTACATTTTGAACTAGTGGTTCCGGGATGATGCAATCCCCATCACGTACATTTTGAACTAGTGGTTCCGGGATGATGCAATCCCCATCACGTACATTTTGAACTAGTGGTTCCGGGATGATGCAATCCCCATCACGTACATTTTGAACTAGTGGTTCCGGGATGATGCAATCCCCATCACGTACATTTTGAACTAGTGGTTCCGGGATGATGCAATCCCCATCACGTACATTTTGAACTAGTGGTTCCGGTATGATGCAATCCCCATCACGTACATTTTGAACTAGTGGTTCCGGGATGATGCAATCCCCATCACGTACATTTTGAACTAGTGGTTTCGGGATGATGCAATCCCCATCACGTACATTTTGAACTAGTGGTTCCGGGATGATGCAATCCCCATCACGTACATTTTGAACTAGTGGTTCCGGGATGATGCAATCCCCATTAGTCCACTAAGGACTTCATTCACGGAGACCATACGTCTACGGATCAATTCAAGGGACCGAAGTCCAGGGATGATACAATCCCTACCTATCCACTTATCAATACAGATATCATCAAAACATGTATCCTCATCGATACATCGACAAAACATGTATCCTCATCGATACATCAACAACACATGTATCCTCATCGATACATCAACAACACATGTATCCTCATCGATACATCAACAAAACATGTATCCTCATTGATACATCGACAAAACATGTATCCTCATCGATACATCGACAAAACATGTATCCTCATCGATACATCGACAAACCATGTATCCTCATCGATACATCAACAAAACATGTATCCTCATCGATACATCAACAACACATGTATCCTCATCGATACATCCACAAAACATGTATCCTCATCGATACATCCACAAAACATGTATCCTCATCGATACATCGACAAAACATGTATCCTCATCGATACATCAACAAAACATGTATCCTCATTGATACATCGACAAAACATGTATCCTCATCGATACATCAATCATCAAAGTAAAAGCAAGAAAAAAATATTCTAAGTATAAGAGTCCTAAGTCTAAATGATCTAAGTATCCAAGTGTAGTAAACAAGTATCCACATCATCGACCTTGTTGTCGATGAGGCAATATCATCATCAGTGACCACATCACTCCCCCTTTCAAGGAAGGTCCTTTCAAGCTTGTCTCGGAGATACTCAAACTTTTCTTGAGGTAGAGGTTTGGTTAGTATGTTGGTAACTTGTTCACTTGAGGTAGAGGTTTGGTTAGTACTTCGGTAACCTGTTACAGATTCAAACTTTATAATTCCTTCTGCATCATATCTTATTAGATCCCTATGTTCTTTGACTTATCATGGAACACTGGATTCTTTGTCATCTTCATATAAATCTATTTGTCACATAGGATCACAGTTGGTTCTATCTCTAAGTCAAACAATCCTGAAGCCAAACTTCTTCACAACTAGCAGAGCAAGCAGCCATATATTCCGCTTGTGCTGAGAGCCACACTAGATTGTTTCCTGCTAAACCATGAGATCATGGCTGATCGCAGACAATAACATCCTCTCGATGTGCTCTTCCTGTCTGATACAATTTCTGCCCAATCAACATCTGTGTAGCCATCTGAATTCATGATCTCCAAGATAGCATAGATCAAATTCTATCGTATCCTTTAGGTGCCTCATCACATGCTTAGCAACTATCAGGTGAACACATCTAGTTTCCACTAGATACTGACTCAAGGTGTTCACAGCAAAGCATATATCTAACCTAGTATATGTTAGATACATCAATGACCCAATAATTTGGCTGTATAGAGTTATATCCACTAACTCTGATGAGTCATCCCCTAACAACTTAAAGTTGGAATCCATAAGAGTGGCCATTCCAACACCTCAAGTCCTTTTAATATCTCTCGGCATACTTTCCCTGGATGAGAAAGATTCCTTCTGATCCTTGCCATACTTCCAGACCTAGGAAGTAATGCATCAATATGAGATCTTTCATTTTCATTTCTGCAGCCATCTTCTTCTTTCTTTTCATGATCTGTTTCTCATTCCCTGTCAGAAAGATATCATCTACATACAATAATAGTATGATCCATAACCTTAAGGTAAAGGTTAGGAACAACTTTACTTTTGGTAGAGCCCAATCTTATCAAGAAACTGTCAATTCTCCATCATCCACACTCTGCATTGAGTGATCTTTTGCATATCTATCTATGCCATCTCTCATTAGATGGGTCTACTGATATGAGCCTCAAAATCATTCAAACTCTGTGGTGAGTTCCTTCTTGCATCCATGTCATATGTGTATAGAAGCCATATTCAACCTTGTAGCAAAGGTTGAGATCCACATCACCCATGATGATCATTAAGCTCATCAATTGACTACCAATCCTGGGTACCCATACAGAACCTGATTCACACTTCTTCTTTAATTACACCATTAAGAGAATGGTCTTATCTATCCACTTGGAGCAAACATCTTGTCATGATTCTCTTCCTCTTTCTAAGAGAATCTTCTAGCAATGAGCCTTCTATATTTTGTTTGATTTGTAAATCTTCTTGTTGAACATCCATCACTTGTTCGGTGTTCATCATTCTTCATGATCTTTCCTACATATCAAAATTAAGTACATGATTAGTAATACTTCATAATCATGAAATCATGTTGACATGATAACCTATTATGCATACAGATATCATTTACATAGTTATGCAACTATCTTGACCAATACTTTGGCACAACACTTTTCCATATCCTGTATGCATACAGTGGCTATCTAGATGCCTTCCATCTCTACCAGAACATACTATCGAGAGTGTGCACAGCTCTCAGCATGTCAGCAAAGAGGTTTCATTCTAGACAAGCAACAATGGAATGTTTGTCCAACTTACCAATCATATGCATATTAGTAGTATATTGTTCAATGCTCTATGAATGTTTACACTCAGCATGATATATTCTAGGAATACAAATATGCATACAAGCAATATCATTTACTATTTGAAATAACAACTCGAATACTTATCTTTTATGTTTGTGTGGTTGCCTCCCGCTTGATCTTATATATGTCTTTTGAACTTCTATTCATTCTGTACCACTGTGCATGCTCAAGTGTGCACTAGTGTCATCCTCATGATCTCATACACAAACATACATTCATTAGTATATTCTCAATATTATCAAAAACTTTATAATTCTAAATAATCTTGAATATGTATAGTCATGATCATTGGTATTCAGGGTTTCAGGGAAGTCTTCTTTTACTCATGCATATTCTTGTTTGATCATGGGACTCTTCTGGTTAGTTAAATCATCAATCAAGATAAGAGACATAATGTGCATAAACCCTTGATTAACTTTATGAATAAGCATAACCAATCATACCAAGTATACTTATATAAGGGATCCTAACACAAGGTAAGATTCTAACATGACACAGGAAAACATACCTGGATTAGTATACCTGCTTAGTTATGTCTAACATACCTAGATTAGTATACCTGCTTAGTTATGTCTAACATACCTAATCAATATCTTCTTTGTTATCTTCAATGATTTAGAGATCCTATGCTGGAACCTGCATATCTCATAAGTTAAGCATAATAGAACAAAGTCATACATACCTCGTAAGTAGAACTTCTATGTGATCAAAGATTATGTTGTCATGGTCATGGAACTTGATTTGTCTTTCGTGATGTACCTGTATCTTGTTAGCAGACAACATCAACCTCTTACAACACCATAATGCATTAGTACAATCATATATCCCTAATCAATGAACTTCTTCGATCATTCACATGCATTCATACTGTTACTAGGGTGATAAGACAATTCTAACATTAATCAAGATTGTACTAATAAATAATATGAAGACAAACACATTATGAACTTAATCAGGAATCAGATTTCAAGACATACCTAAACCTCCTTAAGTCATACCTGTCGAGACTTCTTGTAGTCTTCTTATGTAAGGCCTTAGCCTCAACTCCCCCTGAAACTTGATTTGGAGCTTGATTAGGGTTTGCTAGAAAAACCCTAAAAATTCAATTTTTGACTTTCACACTTCTGAATGGATGGAAGGATGTGTCTTGCTGAGCTGATCAAACTAGCATACTTCAATTTTGAAATCTCCAAAATTTGACCCCTCAAAATTGCCTTCGAAACTTCTGGATCTTCTGGACAGGATCCTGAACTAGGGTTTGATGAAGCCCACCCTTCTTCCCAATCAAAAGGTTTGATCCAAGGCTCTAAACTCTTATTTTTCTGAGGAGCTTCCAGCCATGGTTACAGACTTCAAAAATTCTAACTTTTGCTAAAGCCTTAATTTTCCATCTTTCCGATCAAAATCCTGAACTGGGGTTTGATCAAGCCCAGTCTTCTTCCCAACCAAAAAAATCGATCTTGGACTCTAAATTTTGATTTTCCTGAGTAGCATTCAGCTGTGGATTCCGATTCCAAAAATTCTAACTTTCTCCGAAACCCTAAATTCCGGAAGCCATGAATGAAGGTGCTCCAAAAATAATTTTGTTTTGACATAAATATGTACCTGATTGTGTCTACTGTAACTCCGAACTTTTCGCTCCACAGGGTCTGAAAACTGTTTCTGTGGTAGCCTCACCTATCATCTTTTCATCCCGACAGGTCTGACCTCAATTGGATTTTCTGAGAGAGAGTTATGCCAAGTGTCGCAACGTGACCGGTTTATGGGATAAAACAGGAGAGCGAACTTGTACAGCGTGCCACGTGTCACTGGTTCAGCTTCGGCCAACCCAGCAAAGCTTCCTCAATATAGATGACCAGCAATATACAAAGATGCAAAACAAAGACATGATCTGCTCCTCCACCATAGCAGACCTCTCCTCCACAAGTGCGCTACTCTCAAGTGAGTGTGTGTATGTTAAATGAGGAATACACCTCCTCTATTTATACACTACTCCGACTTGTCTTTTACACAAATCATGTAGGCTCGTATTTAACCATTGGGTTAAATACCCCATTACAACTGACTGGGCCGACCCCTCTAAGGTGGTCTAATAACCCTTTGACCCACATAACACATACAGGGTCGACCCCCACTAGGGAAGTCTAATAACCCAAGTTACCACATTCCGACGGAGGAATAAACATCTCCGGATATACAATAAGATCTTCACGGAGGAATGAATCATCTCCGGAATAATAAAGTACAAATATAATATTCTTTGAAGTTACAATATCTCAACAGATATGCTTGATATGCTATATATGTTATTCTCTCAGTAAAGATCCTAGAGTATGTTGAATTAATGCTAAAAAATTAACAAATGCATTGGTTGATTTATTCCAATTCCTAGATCCTTACACACTTCACACCTTTTCCCATGACAATGTTCACAACCAGCAACTCTAGTCAAACCTCCTCTGATACCAACCTGACCCGAGATTTCAGTGAGAGATTTCTCAACAATAATCATCAATGAAGGACCTTTTACCGACGATTATAGTGCATGCGAATATGAACAATTATTACTGTGCATATTTAAAACAAAATCAACCTTACGACAATGCATATAATTCGAGCACATAAATGGACACCCATGTGATAACGGATTTCACCAGATGTATTGGCTACATCTCCAAGCCTTCTGTAACTACATGACTGATCCATTAATATGATGAATAAAATGCATGAAATTTGATTACATCATAAAAGGATTTCACTTGCAATAGTCTTAACCAAATTCTTACCATCTGAGCTACATAACAAGTGTCTCTGGAAAGCAGCATTCTCATGAGGATCCTTCACCGTTGTTCTTCGGACCAAGAATGTCGAAGGCCAACACTTGCATCCATATACATCTGGGTAGTTGCTTCTGCTGCACAACAACTGTCTTGAAAATTTCACACTCTCCTTCAAGCCCTTCATCTGTGTTCTTCGGACATAGAATATTTGAAGACCGACAATTGCACTAGTGCATAGCTCTAGCTGATAATCACATGACCATATATATGCAAGATATTAGCAAATTCATACTTGCCTCATCATGTCCCAAAGAGTTTATGAAACTTAGACAAGTTACAAAGTTGCCACATAGAATTTTAGGCAAAATAATGTCTCCAACAAGAAGTGGCTACAATCCCATTACAACATGACAACATTCATCTTCCAGTCATAATAAATGTGCACAAGTGGTAAACTCTATGGTCTCCAAACCACTACAACATAATGTGCACCATTACAATATTGCCAACAAGGCTCAGGCATAGAGCACAATGCCTCTCACTCTCAGCATCACTTAAGAGTGGCTAAGAGAACCTTTTACTATATGACAACATTCATACAAAGTTTCCCAACATAGGCTTTAGGAAAAATCATGCCTCTCACATCAAGTGGCTACAAGCCTATTACAATCATCATCTTCAAGTTGCAATCTATAAAAGTAGAGTGCACTTAGTGGAAGACACCATGGTCTTGAAGTCCACTTTACAAAGTGCAATTACAAATACAAGCACCTCCATTAATTTCCATTATTATATCTTTATGGCAACATTACAAATAAAATGGATTTCCAATAGTGTATCTAAGAACTATAATGTAAAAACCCATAACAAAGGAAGAAGGCACATAACTCAAAAGTCATGATAAAAACTCTTTACCAGAACTCTTGACCCATCGTATATGGCGCATTTGGTCTTTTCGTTCCTCGACCTACAAAGGTCTCTACCATGATGCCCTGTGGCTTCAGCCTCAATGGCTTGCTTACCAAGTGGCTCACATTGTGACTTGTGTCTTGTCAAGAGACTTGTGTTTGGCTCAATGGTAAAAGCGCTTAAATAGTATCATGGGGTCATAACCACACCCCCTTTTCATGGCAACCAACACTTTAATTGTGGTATCAAAACAAAACCACCACCAAATAAAACATTTGTTATAACCATTCCCAAAACAAATTAGAATTACCATGGATTACATGGTTAGAACCACCATTCAAAATATGGCATGAAAGTGCCCAACGTAGGTTATAAATTCCAACAATTTTGTGGAATAAAACCATATGGTTACAACCTCCTTGGATATGATTGGCCCCATATAAAAATGCATATATAGTTTTTGTTGGTTCGTTTGGTGGGCTGGATACACAAGGTCAAGACCGCATGCTCCCGTGACCCCCTTTTTGGTTATCTCCGCCACCTTTCAAAAACAATATTAATTGTGACTTTATTATAGTAAATCGAAATTTGTGGCAGGTTGGTTAAACTTTTGGGGCTTGTGTTTGGAGGTCGCAGTTTCAAAACCCATTAGCCTTCCTTTTAACCGTCGGATTGAACTTTCATAGAGTTTAAATAAGAATTTTGAACCATGCATAGTAAACGATATTGGTGGTGGGGTGGTAAGGATGGAACTTTCATAGAGTTTTTAACCGTCGAACCGTCGGATGGAACTTTCATAGAGTTTAAATAAGAATTTTGAACCATGCATAGTAAACGATATTGGTGGTGGGGTGGTAAGGATGGAACTTTCATAGAGTTTAAATAAGAATTTTGAACCATGCATAGTAAACGATATTGGTGGTGGGGTGGTGAGGGATTAGACATCTTTGTGTGAGTACTTGGATTCAACTAGTAATTGCAACTTGGGGTGCAATAAAATTACCTCGTACTTTCATAGAGTTTAAATAAGAATTTTGAACCATGCATAGTAAACGATATTGGTGGTGGGGTGGTAAGGATGGAACTTTCATAGAGTTTAAATAAGAATTTTGAACCATGCATAGTAAACGATATTGGTGGTGGGGTGGTGAGGGATTAGACATCTTTGTGTGAGTACTTGGATTCAACTAGTAATTGCAACTTGGGGTGCAATAAAATTACCTCGTACTTTCATAGAGTTTAAATAAGAATTTTGAACCATGCATAGTAAACGATATTGGTGGTGGGGTGGTAAGGATGGAACTTTCATAGAGTTTAAATAAGAATTTTGAACCATGCATAGTAAACGATATTGGTGGTGGGGTGGTGAGGGATTAGACATCTTTGTGTGAGTACTTGGATTCAACTAGTAATTGCAACTTGGGGTGCAATAAAATTACCTCGTATTGCAAGAGCTTAATTTGTGGATGGTTCTCCATATATAGTTCTCCATGCATAGTTGTAGTCACCTATTATATGCTATGGATGGACTGCCCATTATGCATGCATCATCTTTTGATAATATTATTTATTTAAATTGTTTATTTCAAATTGCCATAAAATCAATATGGACAATACACTTGTAAACTTGTCTAATCCTCATCAATATGGACAGTACACTTGTCTCATCCTCGTGCAATCTCATAGGCCCTAGTCCATCTCAAATTCTAAGATATAAACACCTATATGTGTAAATATAACCACGTTTAACGCAAAAAAAAAAAAAAAAATGAAATATAGACCATATTTATTTTTTAACAACATAATTTTACACATGTTAATCTAAAAACAAAGACATATTAAAAAAATTCAAGAATTAGTCGTAGGGTTAGTTTTAGTAGTTCATCTAGTTTTGGTAGAAGGAAGAGAACAGGGTATAACCTACAAAATGGTAAAGGTAGTAAGTCTGACAGCATCTTTATCAAATCACTTTGTCCCATCCTATATTGTCATCAAGGACACAACCAAAATTGTTATCGACCTAGGAAGTGGGTGTACAATTCTAAACAAGAATGTTGAGTTAGAGTCATTCAATCTAATATCAAAACATAAAACATATTTATTTGTTAAATCTAATCCAATCACAATGTCATAAAAACATAATATATAAAATATTAAAATAAAAATAACATTAAAATTTTTATTAAAATCCCAAAAAAACAATACCATGACTCCCATAACTTGCATCTTTAAAAGAATATTGTTCTATATGTGACTTCACATTAATTATAATTAAATTCAAACAACCTTAGAAACTAAGATTACTTTAAACAATGCTAATATGTTATAATGAAGTCTAATTTGAAACCGACAAGCAACAAGCAAATATATATTAAAATATTAAATATGCATATTATGTTGATGTATATGTAACTTCAGAATGTATTTCACCCATGTATTTTGTACTCCTATAGAGATGTTATTATTCCTTTATACGGAAGTGTTTGTATTCCTATAGAGATGTTATTATTCCTCTATACGGAAGTGTCATCATTTATATTGTAAGTGTCGTAACTTATACTTGATGGGTTATTAGACCACCTTGTTGGGGTCGGCCCTGTATAAGTCATGTGGGTCAAAGGGTTATTAGACCACCAAGTGTGGGGTCGGCCCGGATTAAGTTAACCATGGGTTAAGCTAGACATGTAAGCCCCATTAGTTTATTGGGCAGGACAGGACAAGTATAAATAGAGATCGGGAGATCTCTATTTGATCACTCATTACACACACTTCTCTCATTCGGAAAGTGGCGCACTTGTGAGGAGGAGGCTTTGCTGCTAGGAGAAGACTATCTCTTGTATTCTAGTTGTATCATTGCTATATCTATCTCTAAGGAAGTTATTGGGGTTTTTCACCTTTATGGTTTTCCCCAAGTAAACTCTGTGTCTCTTGTGTGCTTGCATTATTGTGTCCATGATTGATATGCTGTAGATTTGTTGTACATGTTGTTCTCTCAGTTAAGATCCTAGATCAGATTGAAGTAAATTCTGAAAATTTAACATGGTATCAGAGCTAGCCTGAAAGAAGGCATGGTATGGCATGTATGACACTTGTTGCACTTGCGATGCTTGGGATTGATATAGCAAAAACCAATCATCGTAGCACTTTCACTATAAATCCATTTTGGCAAAGTTTTCGGATCTGAAACTTCTACAGGTCGAAGATCAGATCCCATGTACCTTGTGTCCAAAGGAAAACTTCTAATTCGTTGTAATTTGTGATTTGATCTGTTCAATGTAGGGTTTCTGCCTCTTCCAGATCTCAGTCATAAACATGTGAACTTGGAAAAAAGGCCATAACTTGGGCTAGGAAGCTTCAAATGAAATTTCGTAAAAAGTGGCAGGTAGTAGACAGACTGTACTATCTCGGGAAATGTTTTCAGAGGCCGAAGTTGAACCAGTGACACGTGGCACGATGTACAAGTTTGCTCTCCTGTTTTATCCCATAAACAGGTCACGTTGCAACACTTGGCATATCTCTCTCTCAAAGAATCCAATTGAGGTCAGACCTGTCGGGATGGAAAGATGACAGGTCAGGCTACCACAGAAAAAGTTTTCAGACCATGTGGATCGAAAAGTGCAGAGTTACGACAAAAACAATCAGGTACATATTTCTGTCAAAACAGAATTATTTTTTAGCACCTTCATTCATGGCTTCCGGAATTTAGGGTTTCGGAGAAAGTTGGAATTTTTGTAATCGAAGACTACAACTGAATGATACTCATCAAAATAGAAATTTAGAGACCAAGATCAGAATTTTTGGTTGGGCAGAAGACCGGGCTTGATCAGACCCTAGTTCGGGACTTTGATTGGAAAAGTGGAAAATTAGGGCTTCTGCAAAAATGGGAATTTTTGAAATCTATGACCACGACTGGAAGATCCTCAGAAAAATAGAAGCTTAGAGCTTTGGATCAAACATTTTGATTGGGAAGAAGAGTGGGCTTCATCAAAACCCAGTTCGGGGTCATGTCCAGTGAATCCGGAAGTTTCAAAGGCAAAATTGAGGAGTGAAACTTTGCAGTTTTCAAATTCTGAATATACTAGTTTGATAAGCTCATCAAGGCGCATATTTCTATCCTTTCGGAAGTTTGAAATTCAAAGTTTGAATTTTTGGGTTTTCTCTGACAAACCCTATTACAGCTCCAGATCCAGTTCCTGCAAATCAAGTGGATTGGTTTAATCCTACAAGAGGATGGATTGGTCACCTGCATAAGTGAAGAAGTTCCTGTTTCAGAGGGAGATGAGGCTAAGGCCTTACATAAGAAGATTACAAGCAATCTCGACAGGTATGACTCATCTAGGTATGTCTCGAGATTTTTTCATGATTAAGTTTATGATATGTTTGTCTTCATGTTATTACGGTTAGAACAATCTTGATTTTAGACTTGTCGTATCACCTTAACAAAATTATGAATGCATGCATTAGGGTGTTGACACTTATGATTGTACTAATGAATTATGGTGTTGTATGAGGTTTATGTTGTCCGCTAACATGAAAGGTACACCAAGAAAGACAAATCATGTTCTAGTTCAAGAACATATGATCATGATGACATGAAGACAAAGATTCATCCATTGTCATGGATCACTTAGAAAATCTACTTACGAGGTATGTATAACTTGGTTCTACAATGGATAACTTATGAGACATGTAGGTTACTAACACAAGTCATTGAAGAGAACCAGAAGACATTATGCGGGTATGTTAGACATAACTAGCTAGCATGCTAATCCAGGTATGTTTTTCCTATATCAAGCTAGAATCCTACCTTGTGTTAGGATCTTATACTGTTGTGTTGTTGATAATGATTATTCATGAAGTCATAGGTTTGAATAGTCATGGTTGTGTGCATATTATGCTTCTTACCATAATTGATGATATGACTAACCAGAAGAATCATGAAGGTATAGGTTTGAGTAATCACGGGTTTAGGCATATTATGTTTCTTACTTTAATTTATGATATGACTAACCATAAGAGTCCTATATAAACCTTGAAATGCTTATTATTTCTGTTTGAAATGATCATGACTATACATGCTTAAGATTATTGTGTTTTGATAGTATTAAGAATATACTAATGAATGTATGATTATGTATGAGACCTCAATGATAACACAATGATGATACTAATAAGCATGCATAGTGATTAAGGATGGATATAAGTTCAAGGACAGGTAATCCAGGAAGCAAAGATCAAGAGGGAGGACACTCCAGTTGTTCCTGCAAGGAAGCAAAGATCAAGAAGGAGCACACTTTAGTAGTTTCTGCAAGGATGCAGATATTCAGAGGGAGTTGACCACTTCTCACAATCCACATCAAAATGGAGCTGCATAAAAGAAGCTACTTCAGCAGCTCCTGCAAGGAAGCAAAGACTCAGAGGGAGTCCACCCAACAAACAAACAAAGATAAGTATTTTAATTACCATTTCTTATTTTGTTTAAATAATATTGTTCAATGATGTATATGCTTATGTTCCTAGACTTAGGATATGTATTGTGCATATTAGAATGATTGCATTAATGAACAATATACTACTAATATGCATTTGATGGGTAAGTGGCCTATGGCACTATACAACATTCCATTGCTACTTATCTAAAATGAAACCTCTTTGTTGACATGTTGGGAGTAGTGCAAACTCTTAACAATGTTCTGATAGAGATTGGAAGGCATCTAGAAAGTTACATTGGCTAAAATAATTGCATGACTGTATGACATATTTCTTTATGTGTAAGAATTTGTTCTGAAAACTATGAGATGTTTTCTAATCATGCAATTTAACTTGTTGTGTAGGAAAGACCGTATACCATCACCTACAAAAGAAGGACTACAACATTTGTTCAGCAACAAAGTTATCTATTGAAAATATTGAAGATATTGAAGTTCCCAGGATCTGGGAAGAATGCCATGATCGAGGAGTACCAGTCGATCATGAAGATGTTTGGGATGCAGTCCCAAGACCTGAAGGGGAGTCTGTAGTGACTTCCAAGAGGATCTACAAGATCAAGAATGATGTAGGTGGTAGCATAGAGACTTTTTGTAATGACCCTTTTTCAAAATTTTATTAAAATGCCAATTTTTTCACTTTTTCCCCAATTTCGACCTTTGACTAGTTTTACTGTTTTGACCTCCAAATCAACCCAAATGCTCCCAAATCTTCTGTAGGAGTGTATGAATGATATTTAGACTTGAATATTAGGTTCAAGGATGTTTTATGGCCCTCCAAATACTGCTGCAAACTTTATTTGTATTCTGATCACTATATGTAATTTTGACTAGTAATTTGTGCATCAAATCCCCCCGGGGTAACACTGCAAATGGCCTTCCAAATGCCTCAAACTCCCACGAATTTATGAACAAAGGTATGTAATGTGTTAAGTATGTGATTAAGGTCTCATATGAACCATTAATTGATTTTTAATACTGTTCTAACTCTCTCACATTCAACAACAAAAACCCCCAATTCGACCCTTGGGGAAATGGCACTATTTCACCTCTCAATACAAACAAACTGAGTAAAAATGCTTCAAATGCTCAAGTACAGTACATGAAACTTGTAGAATATATCCATGGCAGTATATGAATCACAAATGTATTAGAGAATCATCCATCCATTCGAAATAATCAACATTATAGTGTCATACATCAAAGCATTGGGGAAATGGACATTGTTTGCTCATTAATCAATAAATTTGCATACAATCAATGGGTATTTTGACCTGAGAGTCTCTGAATATGAATAACAGAGGATATGAAGCTATTAAAATCAAAAAAATATCATATGAATCTCTCCCAATGAGTGCAAGATCTCACCCAAAGCGCAATCCCTCAAGGAGCCCGAATATGCCTTCAAAACTGGAAATGGTGGAGAGAAAGTGTTGCACTAAACCAAAACATGAAACTTCATGTAGCTTCTACCTGCAAATAAAACTCTATTAAAGTACCATGAAAGACCTAGTGGCCTCTCCAAACACCAACCTGGATGGGAATCTTTCACCCTCGAAATTGGCTAAGGCAAGAAACTAGTCATCCACTAGTTCTCTCTTCACAAATGCAATTTTTCTCAAACCATCAAAAGCCATTCTCATACTTGATTTCTACATTTTATAACCAAAATTAGCCTTCAAGGGGTCTAAATCCTCTCAATAGATTCAATAAATTTCCATTTAGAAAATATTCCTCATTTGCCACTTGTCTCCTAGTTCCAACCTTCCATCTTCTCCCAAATTCGAATTTGAGTCTCTTTAGCTTCCCCCAACTCCATGAGCGCCTTCCTTGAGCCTATTTTTGGGGCTGACATGTCATAATGGTCAGGTGTAAGAAGTCAGGTCTGAATTTTGTCATAAATTACATAGATGCTTCATTATTATTGTCATAAAACTAGGGAATCTAGCCCAAGTGTCCACTAGTCTCCAATTTGACTCTTCCTCTCCCATGGAGGTTACCATTCCATCCCATTTCGACCTAAGATGCTCAATGCCATGTGTTATGACTTACCAACTTACCCAAGAGTGTTCACCTTCCCATGAATTCGAATTGGCAAGAGAGAGCTGCCATGTGTCATTGAAAAATCAAGCTAGTGTGGGTCCCACCACCTCCATATGTCTCCAAACATGCTTGCCACCTAGAATTTCTCTTGAATTTATTTATTCACCATATTTATTAAATGCTTAAACCCTTCTAATGTCTAAATATCATTTATTAGCTTCCTTGTTACCATCCCTCATGTGCCCATCCAACCTAAGAAACTAGTAGGATTGATAGGATTGTCTTACTATGCACTTATTTGAATGGGGACATTACACTTTTGCTCCTGTAGCCAGATACACTTCCATTAGATCAGTACTTGCTCTGGCTACAGTGATGAAGTGGAAGATACACCAGATGGATTTCAAGACAACTTTCTTGAATGGTGTAGTTGAAGAAGAAGTGTATGTGGAGCAGCCACTTGGTTCTGAGACACATGACAGGGAGTCATATATGTGCAGAACTTGGGGATGATGCACTATTTGTTTTTGGCATGGAGGTGTAGCAGAGTGCAAATGGAATCTTCCTTGGACAAGGGAAGTATGCAGTAGAGATCCTGAAGAGGTTCGGGATGATGGACTGCAAGGCTATGGCCACATCTATGGCATCGAACCTGAAGCTTATGTGTGATGCTTCATATGATCCGGTTGATGTCACGATGTATCGTCAGATGATTGGGTCCTCTATGTACTTGGCGAACACGAGACCAGATATTTGCTTTGCGATGAACACATTGAGCCAATTCCTGACGGATCCGAGAGCTGTTCACCTAGTTGCTGTAAAGCATATTCTAAGGTACCTAAAGGGTACAGTTAATTATGGGCTCAAGTATGATGCGAATCAAAAGTTTAACCTGCAGGGTTATGTTGATTCAGATTGGGCAGGCAGTGCTGCAGATAGGAAGAGCACTTCTGGGTGTTGCTTCAGTATGGGATCAGGTGTGATCTCTTGGTTTAGCAGGAAGCAGTCTTGCGTAGCACTGAGTACAGCCGAAGTAGAGCATGTTGCGATGGATGAGCAGGTTGCAGATGTATTGACCAAGCCGTTGGCCAGAGTGGAGTTTGATTACTTCAGAGAGAAGCTTGGTGCACTTCAGATCGAGGTTTCTTCCAAAGGGAAGTGATGAGTCCGGAAGATGCAGATGCACATGAGCTTTTCTAACATGGTTGATGTGTTCTCCCATGGTTGTGATGTAATTACTGAGCCATTTTTCACATGGTGGTATATGTGTTCTCCCATGGTGAAAAAGTAAGGGCTGGAGCCTTCCCCGAATGGTGGTAGATGTGTTCTCCCATGTTGGTGGTGTAAATGCTGGACGATGTGCATCTGGGTTGTACTTCGTGGACGATGAGATGATCTGAAGAGGACAATGCTGTGATGATCAGGAGGATCATGGATGATGAGCATCAGGACGATGCTCCAATTACTGCTCTGTATATGCATCAGGATGATGCTGGATATGATCAGTTGGATCATTTATATGTATATGTATGTACACATCATGTTGGATGCTGGATATGATCAGTTGGATCATTTATATGTATATGTATGAACGCATCATGTTGGATGTTGGATATGATCAGTTGGATCATTTGTATGTATTTTGTATATGCATCACATTGGATGCTTGGACCATGTATCTGTATATGTATCAGGTGGATACATTGTATGATCAGGTAGATCATGTATGTTGATATGTATCAGGTATGATCAGGTGGATCATGTATTTATATTTGTATCAGGTGGATACACTGTATGATGATATGTATCAGGTAGATACTTGGTATGCATCAGGTGGATGCATTGTATGATCAGGATGATCATGATGATGAGCTTCAGGATGTTGCTCCAGATGATATGTACCAGGACAGTATAATGATGATGATCAGTATGATCATGAGCATCAGGATGATGCTTCGTGCGATGATGATCCGTTGGATCATGAGTATCAGGTTGATACTTGGAGGTCAGAGATGATATGTGGCAGGTTGTGCAAATAGCATGTAATCAGTCCTCAGATATCCGATAGGTTGAGCTGTGTGCTTGTAATTAGTCCTGGGATGAGGTATTGCTATGTAGTATGTAATCAGTCCTCAGATATCCGATAGGTTGAGCTGTGTGCTCATAATCAGTCCTGGGATGATGTATTACTACAGAGACATATAATCAGTCCTGGAGATCCGAGAGGTTGAGCTGTGTGCTCGTAATAAGTCCTGGGATGCTCTTTAGAGATCTTGCCGGTCGTGCTGCGGCACATAAATGTTCCTTGGATGCTCTTTAAAGGTATTGTCTATTCACATGTAATTAGTCCTGGAGATCCGAGAGGTTGAGTTGTGTGCTCGTAATAAGTCCGGGGATGCTCTTTAGAGATCTTACCGGTCGTGCTACGGCACATAAATGTTCCTGGGATGCTCTTTAAAGGTATTGTGAAGGAGATGCATGTAATCAATCATGGGAGATCTTGCCGGTCTTGCTTAGGCACATAAATGTTCCTGGGATGCTCTTTCCGCTATTGCATCCGCACATAAAATTAGTCCTGAGAGACCACCTCTATCAGACCGTTCGCACAGATGATGAAGACCTGCAGGTGGTGGGCCTACATCCAGTATGAAAAAGGACTGGCTCTGTAGAACTTCCTATGATGAGTAGATTCAGAGATTGATTGATATAGCAGCAACAGTGACGATGACGATGATTCGAGGATGATGATTCGCTAATGATGATCCAGAGAAGAAGACTTGTACTAGAAGACCTGTGTCGAGAAATACCTTCCTAGTTAAGAGGGAGTGTTGATTTATATGTAACTTCGGAATGTATTTCACCCATGTATTTCATATATGTATTTTGTACTCCTATAGAGATGGTATTATTCCTCTATACGGAAGTGTTTGTATTCCTATAGAGATGTTATTATTCCTCTATGCGGAAGTGTCGTCATTTATATTGTAAGTGTCGTAACTTATACTTGATGGGTTATTAGACTACCTTGTTGGGGTCGACCCTATATAAGTCATGTGGGTCAAAGGGTTATTAGACCACCCTATTGGGGGTCGGCCATGTGGGTCAAAGGGTTATTAGACCACCAAGTGTGGGGTCGGCCGGGATTAAGTAAACCATGGGTTAAGCTAGACATGTAGGCCCCATTAGTTTGTTGGGCAGGACAGGACAAGTATAAATAGAGATCGGGAGATCTCTATTTGATCACTCATTACACACACTTCTCTCATTCAGAAATTGGCGCACTTGTGAGGAGGAGGCTCTGCTGCTAGGAGAAGACTATCTCTTGTATTCTGGTTGTATCATTGCTCTATCTATCTCTGAGGAAGTTATTGGGGTTTTTCACCTTTATGGTTTTCCCCAAGTAAACTCTGTGTCTCTTGTGTGCTTGCATTATTGTGTCCATGATTGATATGCTGTATATTTGATGTACATGTTGTTCTCTCAGTTAAGATCCTAGATCAGATTGAAGTAAATTCTGAAAATTTAACATATTAAAAATTTTAAAATTAACTTTATCATATCATTTTTTAAAACTCTTCATAGTTTAAGGTTGATTCTGGAAACATATTCCTCTTCTTTCATGGAAAAAAAAAAGTGTATTTACCATTCTGAATGGAATTAAATTACCTTAGATTAGTCCTTTAGATAATAAATAAATAAGCCAAAGCATGAACGGAGATTAAAATTGTTGGGCCTTTTGATCCACCTTTTAAGGAAAGTGTTAAGCAAGAGTTTCTACATAATGAGAGGTAATTAGTATCGAGTTTTTATCTATTCCGTAAGCATTGTATATATATTCTTTCATGATGAATATATATATCTCAATTGAGGATGAATAAGAAAATAATTGACAACACTAAAAAGAAAATTTGCTACAATACTTGAAAAAACAAGGAAATGAAATATGCAAAACCATATTTAATGAAATTATGTCAGGGTTGCAAGAAAATACATATTTGCATTGCCTCGTTGACTAATGTCCATAAAATTCAGAATGAATAACATTAAATATAATTATCTTTCCTTGGGTTTAAAGTACTCTTATACTAATCTCCATAAACTGTAAAAACTGAAAATATTCCAAAACATGGAACAAGTAAGTTGTAACCCAGCAATATCCCTACTGCCCTTGCATAAACTATCAAACAAGTAATATAAAGTAACATGAGCATGACTACTAGAGAAAAATACATTTATATCTACACGATTATAAGAGAATATAATGGATTCAGGACATAGGACAACAATGGAAATTCGAAGCCCAAAGCCCCAAATATCTGGTTGCAATTTCTCAAGCACTGGAATGCACTTAGCAGACTTTTAATTTTTTGGGGTTCAATGATGGCCAAGAAAAAGACAAAGATAGTATACCATGTTAATTTTCTCCTATTTAATAAGTGGAATAAGCAACACAGTTAGCTTCTCATGCAAAGTTTAATGATAAAATATAATAACAGCTAAACTACTTATTCTATAATTTTTTAGTTCTTTTAAAAATATATGTTAAGCATAATATTTTTAATGTGCATAACCTAGAATAATTATTGAAGTCCACTATGATATTATAGTTATGTGAGTTACAATTTATATTTATATTAAGCTAAGTTTTTTCATATTAAAAAATAATATGGACGTTAACTCAACAACATATGATTTCTCTAACTTCAAAAAAACCAAAAAAACATATGGACTTTAAGTCAACAACATATGATTTCCTATAAAGGAATAAAATGATATTATGTTACATTTTGATAATATATGATTTCTCTAACTTCAAAAAAGCGAAGAAAGCATATGGACTTTAACTCAACAACATATGATTTCTTATAAAGGAAAAAGATGATATTATATTACATTTTGACATAATAAAAGATAGCATGCCTAGCTTCAAAAATGCGAAGAAAACCGAGAAAGACCGGATATGACCGTTAAAAGCATGTCGTGAAGCAGAACACAAATAATTCTTTAGTAGAGAAAATACAACTCAAGAGCCTCAAGTTTGAATCACGCGGCTGAAATGCTTGTTGTTTTTAAGAATGCATTTTGTTTCATTCAAACTTGAAGCTCTTGAGCCTCTCTCAGATAAAGCTTTCTTTATTTTACTCAATTTGTATTTTGTTGACCTCTTTTTAGCGCGGTGATCTGTTGTTTCACTGATTGCATATTAATAATAATAATAATAATTAAATTAAATTTTCAATAGAAATAGATTTAATGTTGAGAAATTGTGAAAAAAGCATATAGAATCGAGTCTTTATATCCCTTATTTATTTGTTTGGAGATTCACTTACTAATAGTTATAAACAATAAAATTACAATTATATTGAAATTATTTATTGATTTGTAGTTTAATTTATGATAAATTTTCAATAAAATAGAGCATCCTTCGCAGATTATATTATGTAACTTCCAATAACCATAGGCAATGGGGCCAGGGGAATTTATTGTGAGCTACCAATATGGGACCCCATTAATATATGTTTTATAGGCCACTTATTTAAGTACTATTTTGTCAGCTACATACAAGGGAAGAATATGTGGGGGTTGATAATAACCAGAAATTATCAGATAGGAGTCTGAGATACCAATCACTAATACCTTTAAACAGCTTAAATGTTGCATCCGACATGCATTTGACTGGCTTGTTGTGGATAATTGTGTATAATGAAAATAGACTAAAGGTGGAAACTATGAAAAAACAAATAGATTCAAGTCTTTTGTTAGATTTAATATATCTAATATATCTTATTTTCATATGTGATATACTATTTCACCTCCCGGACATTAATATATAAAAAACTAAAATTAAACTCAGATAAATTGCCAACGGAAATGGATTAATGGTGGAAATTATTCAAAAACAAATATCGTCAGTCTTTATGTCATTTAACATCTCTAATTTGCATTTGTGCCTTGTTGTTTCACCTATTGAACATTAATATATGAAACTGAAGTTAATTTTTCAATAGAAATATATAATTGTGGGGACTTAATTGAAATTATTTTTTCAATAGAAATACCAAAGAAATTTGAGTATTAATTTGCAATGCTTTCTAAATGAAAATAAATGTCATCAAACTAATCGGGTTATTAATTGCACTCTCAAGCAATTTTGAGTAAGGTTTGGGTTTTTAGTGGTTTTCTTTATAGTAGTGAAAGGTATTTAACGTAGTTTGGGCATCCACAATTGTTAATGACACACACTGCATGCGCAATGAATAAATGCATATATAGTATATTGCAGTCTATGAACACAACTATTGGGTTTGAAAAATATTTGGAGTCCCGTTCAATCTAATCGACTGTGTGGCTGCAGCATGTTACAATTTGCAACGTCGAGAGCAACATGCAAGATCACTTGCCGCTACATATTCACCACAAATCGGTCAAAGAGATTGAAATTTAAGGTGATACATAGCTCAAAATGATATTGTCTACAACATGTTCAAGGAATCTGTATCAACATACGGAGTGAAGATATGACAAATTTTGAACCAACTGAAGGGGATCTCTTTGTCTAAGGTTCGAGTCTCGGGTTGTTTGGATGTACAGGTCTTAGCTTTGTAAGTAAGAAGTCGACTGAGTGGCTTGCAGGAGCAGGATACTTGAGACAGTTGGGCTTCTATTGGTGTTTGCTACAAAGGCAGCATAAAATGTTGACATATATCAACAAATAGTTGGATATAAAAATATATTGAAATATGTTTTTTCCATTATAACATGAAAATTTATAGTATTTATACAACTCAAATATCACATACTGCAATATTCCTTCTATATTATAGAGAGGTTTGATTTACGAATTACTGTCTAATGTGAATTCTTAATAGATTTAACTCTAGGCCAAGTCATCCTCTAAAGAGTTGAGTCAACTCTGCACGCTTTGCAAAGAGTTGTAAGAGGCGGATTGCAAAATTGTAATCACGGTTAACTGGTGAGATTGAGAGAGTATTAAGCGGTCCATTAAATTTCTATTCTCATCATGGTTTGCTCATTTGAATGGCATGCCTCTAAAAGGGATGAGGGTAGGTGTAAGTGCCGATCCATGGGAAATTTTGGTAGAATAAGATGCGATGGACACGAGAGGAGGGAACAACATTCTTTGAGCAGAAAAATAATAATGCCCACAAGGCAGGCAACAAGGAGTTGTTAAAGCAAAATATAATAACGTCAAGATTTGTAGCAGTCCAACACTCGAAGTTGGGGAAAACGCTTCACACAAACCAACTCTAAAAGGGTGATGCCACCACCGTTGTCAGAACATGCAGGTGGCTATTATGAAGAGAATGGGAAGCAAGAATAAACACCTGGCCCAATAGAATGGGAAACAAGAATAAACACCTGGCCCACATAGAGAAGATGAATAGTGATAAAAAATGGTCCATGCTGACAGAGAAGATCCACGTTGCTCATAGATGCAACTAGAGATCATGCCTAGAAGACAGCTAAGACTGAATGATGAACAAATGCAGGCCTCCGGGGAGTCACAATAATAATAAAAAACACATAGAATTGGCAAGGACACACATGTGCACACCTCAGACACACATAGAGGACTGGCATGAAACACTCCCTAGGCAAAAACGCCTCATATGACAGAGATACAACATGGAGCTATTGTCCAACCCCAGAAGACGAAAGTTGGAAAGGTAGAACCCTATGAGGCTCGATAGCCTGTTATGGTCAAGGTAGAACCCTGTGAGGCTCGACAGCTTACCCCACGAAGCAGGAATGGGTCCGTCGATCATGTTATTTGCTATCTGAAGGCGCTTTAGATTAATCAGGCCTCCCATATAAGATGGTAGGACTTCACTCAATTCGTTTTCATGAAGAGGAAGAAATCCTAGAGAGTTCCCTATGGAAGGAGGGATGCTAGCACTGAGTTTCTTTGTATTGAGGTACAGAACGGAGAGATTTGATAACATACCAAATGAATCAGGTAGGCTACCCATGAGCCTATTGTTTGACATATCCAATGATGGCAAAGAACACAATCTTCCCAAAGAAGGAGGAATGGCGCCGCTGAGAAGGTTTCCATGGAGATCCACAGTGGTGAGCTTGCAGAGACCGGCTATCGAGGAGGGAAGAGTAATCGGGATGCATCCAGTGAGCCCATTCTCCGACAGATTCAGTTCCTGAAGATTGTGGATATTTTCGAGAGACAGAGGGATTGAACCGCCGAGCTTGCAGCAGGAGCCCCACAACGCATCTGGTTTGATTATTGCAGGATACTCCCTGCCACTGGCAACAGTTCGAGCCATTCCATGAGTTCAAATGCCCGGAGGTGTCATCTATAATATTGAACTTGAAGCGCAACAAAGGCAATGAGGTCTCCTCTCGCACATTGCGACCAAATCATCAATGCACAGTTTAAGCAGGGCGGCAGGAAGAGGCTTCGAGGAAGGAAGGTTACGCAGGGCGACATGTGAGGCAGGGTTGCAAGTTATGCTGCATTGAAGGAAGTTGGCTGAAAAAATTTAATGTAGCATGTACCTTAGTGCAGCGCCTAAACATGTACCTTAGCGCAGCACCTCAATGGGGAGCTGGTAGATCGGACAACCCAACTTATCCCAATCGTCAAACGATGATCGGACGACTTCAAATGAATAAAAAAACAAATTTGAAGAGTTGCTCTCACTTGTAGAAACGCCTTACGACGTAATTATTGTGGGTCTTGACAAAAATTTGTAAGCGTTATTGGCCAATGACAAATGACCATGTGGTGACCTCTCATTGGGCCATTTGTGCAATCCCTGCCACGTCGCACGCTGATGAAGCCACTTGTTGACCCTGCCATTTCACCAACCAACTGTGCTTTCCAAGTTAACTATACAACCTGCCATGTGTCAAGCTGTTGTGATTCCACATCAGCATATGACACTCCACGTGGAACCCTTCCAGTGGTGCCACATGGCATCTTTTTTCCATTATGCACACTTAAAATTTCGTTTCACCGAAACTTCATAATTGAATATCTCGGCCGTCTAGAGTCCGTTTGAGGTGAAACAAATGTCGCTAAAAATATCTCATCGAGCCCTTTGCAATGCTCCCACTTTCATTAGTATTGAAATATTCTAGATATTGAGTGATCCTAGATCCTCCTGGATCAATCATATCATAATCAAAACATGGATAGTGAAAACATTTCATCATGCCTCCAATATGTCCGGTATTATCCCAAAATATATCATCATCCAAAAAAATAAAACATCTCTCAAGCTGTCTCGAGAGTATTGAATCATAACAACAAACTTATCCATCATTTAACCATAATCCAAAATTTATATCTATCAGTCAAAATAAAAAAACATTGCTAATCGACCAAGCTAGAAGGAGTATCTTTTGTGAGAGGCAATAGTTCCTTTACCACTCCCTTCTGGAGTATCCTTCTTTCTTTCTTGCTCTCTCTACTAAACTGAATGTGGTGCTTGATTTGTCAATTGAACATCTACTAAGATATTGTCCTTTGATGGTTGAATTTAATATGAAGTGATAGAATGAGATGACCCTTCAGAGGAACTTGGATTAGCAGGTCTTGCTAATTTTTTCCCTTTAGTGTGGAGTGACTGACTAGGGATAGCTTTGGGTAACTCAACATATGGTAATGGCTGAGCTTGCAAAGCAACAGAGGCCACCTTCTGATCTGAATGTTGGTCAATATGAGGAGGTTGTGGTAATGTCAAGGATAAAGTAGGCCATCCTCTGACATTTGAAGGTTGACTTGGGATCATTTGATTCAAACCATAATTGATATGAGGTTCAGGATGCATAACTACATGTGGTGGAACATATACCCCAAGTATACTTCGCTGATATTGGATAGGGGGCCTTACATAGGGTTGCACAAGAGGTATTTGGCCTTGGCCAGCAAGATTAATGAAACCAATATGTAATATTTGACGGAACTCATCGGAATCTGCATTAAAGTGGATAGAGAATATCATTCTCTTATTACCTCTTCCTTTCCAATGAGGTTGTTGGCCTTTGTAATGTCCCCTCCATGATGGAACCATGGGAAATTCCACAATCCTATCTAATTCCCATAGGTTCAAGTGGAATTCAAATTTACTAGGGTATACATTGGCTTGTAGTCACCATGTAAATTCAAATATAAATCAAGAAGGCGTGATGTGGGTCATAAATTTGCAATAATAATGGCAATAAATTCATAAACGAGGTGAGAATGGTCTAATAAGCCAAGGAGGGTGCATAGGAGGATGAATGGGCCTCTTAGGAGGTGTAACTCCCATCTAAGGTGTAAGGAATCCCATCATGAGGGAATCTCTTGAGTTGTAACCCCCCGGCTAAGAATAGCGAAAGAAAGGCACACTATGGGAAGATTAACTCCCAAGGAATCTCATGAAGAGGCATCGGGCTAAAAATAGCCAAGGAGGGCGCATTGGTGAAGTGTAACCCCCAAAGGAATCTATGACAGCTTATGTCAGATTCTATGACAACCTATGACAACTCTAGGTCCTAAATTTAGCCAAGGAGGGCGCATGAGGGGAGAGTGGGCCCACAAGCTAGTTGTAACTCCCCCAAATCAAGGAAGATATCCCCTAATTCGAATTACCAAAGGTGGCTAAGGTCCTATTTGGTCCAAATAACATTAGAAGTGAGTTGATGTGTCATGAATAGTAATTCTCTCCATTAATTTGAATTTTATTATTATTTTATGAGAGAATTGTAGAATGAGGGGGAAAAACCTCCATGAAGTTTATAAAAAGGCTGTAGGCATTGGAGGGGAAGGATTTTGATCATTTTTGCAATTCGAATTGGAGAGCTATTGAGCTTCTCAAGCTTGGGAGATGTGCTCCTTGCCATTGTAACTAGTTTCAGTGGTGACAGATTCCACCCTAGCTAGCATGAAAGGAGGAATCACCCTGATTTCTCTATTTAGATTCAATGAAATGAGGTTTTGTCCATGTTCAGTTGCTAGTTTGAGTTCAAGTTGAAGTCTTGGGATCTCATTTTGTATCAATCCAAATTGTTGGTGCTTTTTTGAATTGAAGATTGAGTGTTGGTAGTTCTTGCTAGAGGAGGGCGCACCAGTTGATGTGCAGATATCAAGAGGGATGTAAGAAAGACTGCACATCTTCCATATTTTATGGAGGGCACACTATAGGAGGCCTATCTGAGAGTTGGGGTCGAAATATGTAGAAGGAGGGCGCACCATTAGAGAAAATTTGACATTTGGAGAAACATTTTCCCTTTCTTCTTCTACCAGTTTTGTGACAGTCATCTCTCCTCTCATTGTAGAAGATTTATCTATGATTTCACAGCTGCTATATAATCTATCTATTTACTCTCTAATGTTGTCCATTTAATGTGTAAATCAACAAAATGGATTATGCAATCGTGTGTCTTATGTGTTTAAACTCTCATAACAAGTCTTCTAAAGTCTATTAGTGGGCCATTTGTCTTGATTTGGATGTATTCAAGTCAGTTTGGGGTTGTTTGGGAGAATTCGAAGGGGTTTGGAGCTGTTTGGAATTGCTAGGAAAAATAGTGTTTTGGGGGCAAAAAATTGTACTAGTTTCCTAGTTTCGATTCTAATGGTTTTTGGAGGTTCCAAGTGAGTTAATATCTCTGATTTTTGTATTGGGGATATGACATCCTCTATGCCAATTCCCTCTATTTCCTCTGTTGTTTCTACCTCCACCTTTGTTAAAGAAACTCATATAATGGTCATAAAAAGCAAGATTAGTATGGGCACAAATAACAGAAGATCATATCAAATAAACTAGCAATTCAATAATCTATAAATGGCTCTGTAAAACAACAATCATTCATACATGCAAACATATTTCAAGGAAATAGGGGAGAGGAACATCATCACATGTCTAAAATAATCCACTTCATAAATTGTGCACATCCATTTCTGTCATATTTTTCTGAACAAGGGAAAAGGTAATTATTGGGAATATGAGAGGAAATGGATGAATAGACTTGGTATAAGAGAATGGGGGGAACGAATATGACACTTGTTCAAACAATCCATCTCAAACCACATTTTACCATCCAATTGGATGGCAATCAATACCATCAATTTAATAATAAGTCCGAAGTCTTCACATAATCATGTAAAATGCAATACCCAAATTTACTCCATCTTAATTTATGAATCAATTTATTCTCGGAATTGACTCAAAAATATGAGCAACTTAAGGTTGTGACAATATTTATTGTATTATTCAGAATCATTTCATCTCACTAATGTTATTCCTTCATTGATTAAACAATTAAAGAAACAACATCTGAGTGGCCGAGTTTAACTCTTTTACAAAACAGTCCCAAACAAATATCTTTTCGAAACAATCAATGGAATGTTTTCCAGTTTCATACAACTGTATCATTGCATTTTTTGAAACACTAGATAATTGCAAAAAATAGATATATACAACTGGAGCTTCAAATATGCGTTGTGACCAAAATTTGTTGTCTTAGACAGAACCTCATCTATCCCATATCTTCGTTTCGTCTTAAGACTTGTATTCAAAATTAGGCTACAACTTATGAGATTATTTGGATGTCTAATTTGTATCAATGACCCAACCATCCACCAGTCTTGTAACCAATCTATGAGATCAAAAAGACTTTGCCAAAAAGACTATGATTTAAATACATCTCCAAGCACAATTTATGTAACAACCAACATATTTTAAAAAATTCTTCATAATCCCTATTTTCCTTCTAGATCTTAAATCAAGTTAAAATATATGACCACTAACACATGATATGTTCCAAACTGTGGTAAACAAAATAACTCAAAATGAACGTTTTTCGAAGCATGGTCAAATTATGGGTGAATCATGCAAATATCTGCTTTTAATATAGTTGAGGTTTCAATACTTTTGCAACTCGATCTCTTTACATTATATAAACCATTTCTAACTCCTGTACATTTTAAAGTCGAGACTTTTCTCCAGTCTATTGGGGAGGGCTTTTGACATCACAGGATTATAACTGAAGCCATGATTTATGGATGAGAAGTAATTCTCGAAACGAGAAGTCTGAGTACCATACTTGAGGCTTGATATCCATCAATTGCATAATTTAAGTCTCAACACAATTACAAGGCAAAGAGAAAAACGTTACATCAAAACTCATAGTCAAAGGGGTTTATGAAAACTTGACTACAAATCAATCTTTGAACAAGGATACAAACTTCGTAGACTGAAATTTTTCCAGAGGTTTTGAAACTGAATTGTACTTCAAATTCGATGCACATTACATTATTCACTCGGGTTATCATCTTCTTAACACCTTGCATGATATCAATGTCACATTCATTACTTCTTTTGCCAACAAAACTCTTCATAAGAATAGTCAAGCTATGACTCCAAGGTGGTATCAATGATCAATACATAGCGAACAAGAACCCTAGCAAGGAGAGTTGCTATGTTTTGTCAAGGGTTTAGGTCCCAAATCTTGGTAAACATAATTACGCTGGAGGAAAAACAATCAAAACCTTGATTCTTTCGAAAACTGATACTCTTTTGATTTCAACCCAGTTAACATAACTAATAGTCACGTCATAGTGTGAATATTTTGAACCGATTTTTAGGTGACAGAATAATTATTGAAGAGAGATCAATAAACTTATTCAAGGTTGTCAATTCAATCAGTAATTTTTTTGAGAGTACATCTGAAAACTTATTTTTTAGGAAAACACTGGCCACCATTTCGAATTCAAAGCAAAATATCAACCATCACATTCATATCTCCATACAAATTATTTTTCTTCAAAAGAACAGGGAAAGGAAAATTGCAAGCAAAAAGACAGTCACACATAGCCAGTATAAACTACCTTACAAGCTTAATATTTGATACGAGTTTGGCTATCAGTCAACATACCTCTCTGAACTTTCAACGACCTTCCTTATATAGCAACAAAAACGGCTTAAATTTTGGAGTGAAAATGGTAAACAAACCTCATTTACTGGTGAAAAGGTCGAGAAGTGGAGCATTTATAGCCCATGTACTACAACATTTATGTCAAGTTTTAGTGCTTTTCAACATTAACCGCCCTTTCCATGACACAACGTATGTCACCTAATTGAAATGATGAAGCTTCGCTGAGTATGAACAAACTTGTAGGCTTTTATAAAACTTAGCCCCATTCATCATGAACAAACTCATGGCATTACAAATAAAATGCATATGTGTAGAGATGCAAATCAAGCAAACATGCACAGCGGAAATAAACCTCATTCACACACATTTCATATGCATTCAACATATCAATAACAGTCATCAATTTAAAGCATTGCAGAAGTAAAACACATAGATAGAAAAATACGTATCTTCATTGTGAAATGGTCCCAAGCAACTAGCTATGTCGTTGTAACGTTCCACCCAACCATAGGTCTCTGTCCAACCTATATTCTTTCAGCACTCAGAGACCACCCCCGAGCTAGGCATGATTTCTACAAGGAAAAGGGGACACTCAAGCTCATGCACAGCCAAATAAACATTGCATCTAAGCCAAGCCAGTCCACAACTGGTTTTATCAGGCTAAATTTGAACCCTCTTCATTTATGGATGCTTGCACTCAAGCTCAAGCCAAAGCAATGGATACCCATAACCCATACCCCAGCATACTCCATTTACACACAGCAAAATACAATCATTGGGCATGGATACACATTTTTAACAATGGAATTTAGAAACAAGATGGCCATGGGTTTTCCCCAAATCGTGGGCACACCAAAACAGACTGTGGAAAGGGGAATTCAACCACAGGGAGCAAAACCGATTTCTCCCATAGGTTATGAGCATTCCAATGGCCAAAACGGACTCAATGAAACCCCAAATCGAGCTCCCATACTCCCAGCGACTATGCAACACAAAAACGCCCTCTTCCCCGCTAGAAAAACAAGGAAAACTCACAAAAACGTGGAGAGAAAATGCCTAGGTAGCTCCCAACTCGTGAGAGAGCAAAACTGATTGGTTAAGAATGGATTGGGGGGAATTTCATGGCTTTCTTCTTGCCCAAGGAGTCAAACACGAATTTCCATGAAGGGTGGCTTGCCCATACCCGAATTTGAACAACCATACCTCTCCATTCCCCAAGGCATTAACTACTTCAACCAACTCTTAGAAGAAATAAATGATTGGGTACAAAAGTTAACATGGGTAGTTGAGGGTTCATGGGTTCTCTCATTAAAACTTGGCTTGACTTGATTGATTCAAGGGTTTGAATATTTTCCCTCCCAATTCCTTGTAAAATCATGCCCCCATCTCTTGTTGCATTGCATAGTTAGTTGTGGGTATTTCATTAAAATGCATATTTACATGATATTTGAAATTCCATTGTTCCTGGCTAGCACGCAAACCATATGCATCACTAAATCGATGGTGGGGCCTTGGCCTTGAGCTCCTCAACATGATTTTATAACAATATTACATCATTTACATTTTATTGCAATGGGGTCAAAATTGGGATATTACATGATGAACTAGGACTTTGAAAAATAAGTCCATAATAATGAAATGTTTGCATAGGATCTTAACCATTAGAATCTTACCATAACACCATCTTTTCCCATTTGATGAACACATCCAAAGTGATAAACAATGTAACCAAATAAACTATAGACATGGTAATCAATCAATTTGAGACTGAAATGACAATTCTGCCATGCAATGTGAACATCATTTCTTACTTGGGGTCCCACCTATTATTATAATAGTATTTATATATTTATTATATATGCCTTGCAACCATTTGTAGGCTAATAATGTACGTGACGAATTTTGAGTCAACATAGTTGAAGAGCATGGTGGTAAACAACTATTTGTTGGTCCAATTACTTATATATAATTAATGTCAATAATAAATTGATTATTTTATGTGCAACATTTTTATATTATGGCATATTACACATATGTAGAATTAATGTAAGAAAGTAATTGTCTTGTACTTTTTTCCAAGACATTTGAATATTCCCATGAAACTGAGACAATAATATTTACAAATCCTTGTTAAAAATGTATGGTAGAAGGATATTGTGGTAGTAAATTTTTCGGTTAGTTTAACTTAAATATAGTTTACTTGGTTATATGTAAAATTAACAATTATCCAAAGGATACAAAAATTATACATGATAAACATTTATTTTAATAATGAGAAATTCAATCTGAAAAAATTTGTTGTGCCAATTTAGTGATAGAGATGTAGCTCTTAAAAAGAAAGAAGGAAAGAAAGTAGTTATCTATCCAAATACTTCTCCATTCCGTACACCATGTCACTTGATCTTAATTGCCTCACCATCACCCATATGAGAGGTTGACGTGGAACACAATCTCAAACCCATTCCTCAACTTAGTGCACAAAACCAAGGAGCACTCTAAAGCATACTGGACCACACCAAACATCGTCTGCGAGGAAATGAATAAGAGAGTGCACCATATCGATGAGTTCTTATATTAATACTTCATATGATGATGGCAACTAGGGTTAGAGGGAGTGCATGATAAAATGTAGCCAACCCAAAAGGGAAGTTGGTTGTAGGGTGAAGAAAAAGGATTATACTAATGTGACATAGAGTGGAACAATGATCTAGAGAGAGCATAGATTGGGTGACTTAATGATGTAAAGGAAGTTAAATGGGACTGCGATGATGATGTCAGGAGAGGGAGGGTTGCATTGGAAATCATGTTTATAAGTTGAATAGGGAGGGCATGGTATATTGCATCTAACATATTTGAGAGGCACTGTAGATCTTCCATCTTTTTGCTTGGATTGCTTACTTGATTTCCAGGATGATACAAACTTGTGTCTTGCACTGTGAAAACTCTAGCTTTGTAATGGTGGCAAGAAAGTGAGACTGATGTAAAGGATGTTAAATGGGATTGTGATGATGATGACAGGAGAGGGAGGGTTGCATTGGAAGTCATGTTATAGGTTGAATAGGGAGGGCATGGTATGTTGCATCTAACCTATTTGTGAGGCACTGTAGATCTTCCATCTTTTTGCTTGGATTGCTTACTTGATTTCCAGGATGATACAAACTTGTGTCTTGCACCATGAAAACTCTAGCTTTGTAATGATGGCAAGAAAGTGAGACCTAAAGTGTGATGGATCTAGCTATACATCATTCAATATGATTTAGACCCACAAGCATAAATAGGTGCTTAGTTGAGGGAATATATTGATGGAGCTAGGGTAGGGAGGAAAAGGTACGTGGGAAAGAAAATAAATATGATGTTGAAAATAGTTGGAATTATAGCTTTGCATTTAGAGTATGGGAAACTCTAAAAAGGCCATCATATGTTCCACTTTAATATTGACAATAGATTAGTTACAATAAGATTTACAAAACTTTTGTTAAAGGAGTGTAGTTGAAGAGCATGGTGGTAAACAACTATTTTTTGTTCCAATTACTTATATATATAATAATTAATGTCAATAATAAATGGATAGTTTTATGTATGGCATTTTTAAATTTTGACATATTACATATTTTTTTTTTTCCTTGGAAAAAGTCATAATTTTATTTCAAGTGGATTGAACAAAATTACATTCTGCACATGTAATAGAATCATAGTGATCCCTACATTATCGCATATTTGCTGTTCATGTTTCTGACTGGTCTAGAGACCCATACATACCCAAAATAATGCTGACCATACAGCACACATATAGCCGGTTACATATACCAAAATAGTCTCAAAATGTAATAGTTCCTATCACACGATACTCTGTCTTAGCTGCCCGAAAGCACCAAACAGAACAGATGTAAACAATTTGCCAAATGCTCCATTACGGTCCACCAAAGCCTCATAAGGGCCTATGATAATACCATTATGCAAAATACAAAAACCATAAAGTAATCAAAACAGAACTGTTGTGTAATCTGAGCAAACAGATACCAATCAATCTCCCGCCCTGTCCTCCAGTGCCTCGCTGAAAGGCCTATGGTAATAACTGTAGGATGTAGCAGTAGTATGTAATGTGATTCGCCATGTGCCAAAATTTAGACGTTGCTGCGACGCTTCTTTGGAAAGAAAGTCGGCCATGCCATTTCTCTCCCTGTAAACATGTGTAAATGTTAAAAGATTAAAATTCTGCTTTAACTGTAAAACATCTTCCAGTATAGGTGAGAGAACCATCACATTACATTGTGTATGCTCATTGGCCCAATCAATAACAATCAGTGAATCACCAAAAATCTGTAGTGAAAGACAATCCTGTTCTAGAGCAAATAACAGCAACATTCTAAGTGACATGATTTCTGCATAGTTGTTTGTACCGCTCCCCAAACCAGCCGCTATGTGAAAATAATGTGAATCAGATTTATGTAGCACGATCCCCCCACCGCACACCAATTGATCCTGTGATGCGCCATCGAAAAAAGCCCACGGTATTGTTTTATCAATCGTTTCAGCGATCACAGGACGTGTTCTAATCGGTTTGGGAGCAGTCTTGTAATGAACAATGATAGCCACAGCTTGTGCCACTACTTGCTCAATCGGGATTCTACAGTCCTGGAAAATAAGCCTGTTACGTGTGATCCAGATCCCCCAGGCAAAAATGCATGGGGCCGCACAGATGGTTGATGACTGTTGTTCCGACCACCAATATTGAAATGCCTCAATAACATTCTCACCCCACCAACGCGTATTGAGATCCATATAATGGCAAATTTGTGTCCAAACCGCCTGGGAGAAACGACAGTGTACAAATATGTGTGAAATAGTCTCGTCCGCCTCCCTACAGAGTGGACAAAAACCCGGGCCCTGTAGGAATCGTCGCTTCAGAACATCCCAGGTAGGTGCCTTTTGTTCCAATATAGCCCAGAAGAGTAGTTTGGATTTACCTGGGCATTTAAGCTTCCACAGGGATTTCCACCACCACACCAAAGCCCTGTTTTGCACCTCCACATTTAACTGTATATATCCAAGTTTTGGTGTGTATTTCCCTGAGGGATGGTGATCCCAGATAAGTTCATCAGGCCTATCTGTCAGACGGATATTGGAGAATCTTAAGATCCGAATATAGTCCTCCCAATCCCCGATCATGTCCTCAGGAACTACAAGACGCTGGGCAGAGTACCACCCCTGGTGCATTAGAGTGGATAATCCCGGTTGTGCGATATCAGCTAAGAAGTGACAGCCCCTAGCTGCCAGAAAGGTCCTTAAGTCCACAGGCAGTACATGTCCCCCCCTGCATCCTACCCAAGGATCCAGTCCAATACGAAGTGATTTCCCATTTCCTATTCGCCACACTAATCCCGATCCCACAAGCTGAAAATTCTGAACCACCGCTTTCCAAACCACAGAGCAATTTGCCCTCGACTTGTTTCCCTGCCTAATCCATTCAAGTAGGGTTAAGGGAGCAATGTATTTGTGGTATACCACCCTGGTCCAGAGGCTCCGTGTATGGATAAGTCGCCATACCACTTTTGCCCCCAACGCTTTGGCAAAGAGAAAGATATTCTTTAAGCCCCAGCCTCCCAGTGCTTTGGGGATTGCAATCAAATCCCAACGAACCCACACCAAGGCTCGATTCGCACCCTTACCCTTCCAAAGGAAGGAAAAAACCAACCGACGGATCTGCTCCAAGATACCTCTGGGAATCCAAGCAAGTGACATCCAGTAAACCGGTATTGCTTCCAAAACAGATTTAACCAGAACCAGTCTCCCAGCCCGCGAGAGCCATTTTTGACTCCAACCATGCAATCTCAGCTCCAATTTGGCAATTAACCAGTGCCAATCTGCCTTATGATATGCATTAGGTTTTAAGTGAAATCCAAGGTACTTTAAGCCATCATCAATATCCATAATCCTATAGGGGAGTCTGATGGCCAATCTGTGCCTCTCCTGCTCAGATAAATGCGAGCATGAGATTGTTGATTTATCAATATTCACTAGCATACCCGTGGCTACTTGCAGTAAATTGAGTCCTTCGACCACCTTATCAATATCCTGTCTCGAGCCATCACAAAATATGAGAATATCGTCAACAAATAGGAGATGTGTGATATACAATACCTGAGTTATGGAGATGCCACGAAAGGATCCATCAGCTTTAGCTTTCAGGACGACTGAGGCCTTCAGCAACAAGGAGAAATAGCAGCGGTGAAAGTGGGCAACCTTGTCGTAGCCCCCGGCCTGCATGGAAGAAAGGGCTAGCCGAACCATTTATCAGAACAGCAAAACTAACCGTGGTGATGCAGGCCATAATCCATCGAACAAATTCATAGCAGAAGCCCAGATGTGTGAGAAGCATCCGGATATAGAGCCAGCTAACCCTGTCGAATGCTTTAGAGAGGTCAATCTTAATCACTGCTCCCTTCTGCTTCTGAACCTTCAGAGTGTGTATACCTTCTTGTGCAACTCCAATGGCCTCGTGAATTTGACGACCTTCCAAGAATCCAAATTGTTCACATGAAATATGCTGTGACAGGATATTTTTTAATCTCCTCGCCATAATCTTGGCTATGATCTTATATATGCAATTGCAGAGTGAGATAGGTCTGAATTCCTCAAAATGATCAGGCTTGTCGGTTTTAGGGATGAGAGCAATAAATGTCGAGTTGAAGGGACCATGTACAAAGCCAGCCTTTCTTGATTCTTCCACCACAGCCAATAATTCCTCCCCAAAACAGTCAAAGAATCCCAAGAAAAATTCAATAGGCCAGCCATCAGGCCCTGGGCTTTTATCTTTCTGGCAGGATTGCATAACCTGCAAGAGTTCAATCGGTAGCACCTCCTCCATCAAAAGTTTGTTCTCTTCCTCCCCCACAAAACGTGGAAAGAGCTGAGCCATCCTGATAACCTCAGCTATGGAGGCCCCAAGTGGAGCGGTGAATAAGTCTTCGTAATGTCGAACACCCATCTCAGCCAAACCATCAAAGCTGGAGACCCGTTCCCCTTCAGTAGAAGATAATTCCCAGATTGAGTTAGTGAATTTTCTCCCCTTAGCATATGCTTGAAAAAATTTTGTGTTCTCATCCCCACATTGTAACCAAATCGCCCTACTTTTCATTCTCCACAGCTCTTCTCGCTCACACAGTAACACATTCCTACTACTTTCCCAGTCCAGTAGCTCACCTTTCTGCTGTTCATCCAGATAACCCATACCTTAACAATGTAGAAGTCTATCAATATTCATTTCAGCATCCCTCAGAATCTGTTCATCTTTTACCCTTTTAGTAGTGGCCCAGTGAATTGTGGCCTCTTTAATATGCTTGAGATTGTGTTGAAAGTGTACGCCCGCATGTTCCTGTGACTCCATAGGTCGATGAACCCACTGTTGCTGAACTAATTTAAGATAATCCTCCTCCTTCAACCAGCTAGGATTGAACTTGAATGGACTAGGGGGTTTGTTTCTACTGCCTCTTAATTCCAGTAAGATGGGACAGTGGTCAGAGACCCCCCCTGACCCAACCCATTGCTTTACAACATCAACCCCCAGTGCCAACACATCAGCCACCAGAAACCTATCCAGTCTTTTGGCCACCCTTTGTTCCCCTGTTCTCTTATTCCTCCACGTCGGGGTTAACCTGGTTGGCTGTATATCAAGAAGATCCTTCCCGGCGAAAGCTTGTATGAAAAAGTTAGCTAATGGATCCGGAGCAGCACGAGGCCCCCAAACTTCAGATGACCCCAGAGAAAGGTTGAGGTCTCCACCCAAGATCACATCCCTTCCGTCAAAGAGATCCATGCTAAGCAAGGAGTCCCAGAAACCAGCCCTATTTAAATAGGGTCCATATATATTGAGGATGGTTATCATCCTACCAATCTCTGCATCCCATACTTCCAACCCAATACCAAAAGAGATACCCCAAGAGCTATCATATCTGCAGTTCTTCACCTTCCACCCCGTAGCCAGCCCTCCAGAACGACCACGTGCATCCACCCCCACGAACTTCCAGCCAGGTAGCAATGTTTCCAAAACCCTAACCACCTCCACACTGTCGCCCAATGTTTCTTGTAGTAGTAAAATATCAGGTTGATTTAAATCCACCAACCTCCGGAGTGACGATTTTTTAATGGGGCTCGCCAACCCACGACAGTTGAATGACAGTAATTTCATATGAAACCCCCTTCCAGGGCTTTCGCTGCTCTAAGTGCCCATTCAATAGAGGATTGTGTGCCCATTACCAAGTCAACTTTTGCCCGGTCTTGTGCTTTTGACAAATGAGATTTCCGTCCCCGGCCTTTCCCCATAGTGCTAACAGCCAACTCAGGAAGTCCCCTGCCCCCCGATTCATCAGCAGATATCACCCTATTTCTAAGAGCATAGCGCATACTACGTCCCACAGAATTGGGAGACGGTAGAGTGGATACTAGAGGTGGCGTGTAAACACAGTCCGTGACAGGTATTAAACAAGGAGCTACAGTGCTTAGTGAAACAGGGCTGTCAGGAGGATGAGACTTTAAACATACCCCCCCCAAATTAGGAGAGACAGAATATAAAGAGACATCAGAAGAGAAATGATGAGACATACCCGGGGGATTAGTGGAAGAGCCCCGACGAGAGATTGCCTGCGCTTGTAGCTTCCTGGAAGCAGCCCGAGTCAAAGGTGTCGTGGTGCCCAAAGCAGTCCCCACTACAATCGTCTCCTTGCTCCCAAAGTTATCCAAACCCGCGTTCTCCAGGGTTGTCAAAGGAATCCCGGATCCCTGTATTCCACACGATGCCACATGTAGCGACGATACCTGGACAGCCCCTGTGTCAATAGCAGTCACGAATGCACTATCCCCTGCCACCTGTGGACTCCCCTTCTGCGCAGGATCAGTGCTAACAGCTGCTACAGGAACAACAGACGGTCTGCTACCCCGATATGGTAACGTGCACCCTGCTACCAGGTGTCCAAGAGCGTGGCAGTGGTGGCATCGAAACGGCACCCCCACGTAGTCCAAAATCTGAGTGAATTCCCCATCCTTCGTCTGAACCAAGATCTCAGCCGATAGCCCCAGCCTAAGATCGATTTTGACCAAAATCTTAGCCACCGAATATATACCAGTTTCAGTATGGGAATAATCAGCACAAATGTATTCGCCAAGGAAATTCCCTATGGCTGCAAATCTTGCTTCATTCCAGAGATGCATGGGAAGCCCCGGTAGCTTCACCCAAATAGGTTCTCTGTCAATTCTTTCAGATTTGGAATCAAAGAAGGGCGACCATCTTTTCAGCACAATGGGGATGCCCAACATAGTCCAATGACGGCCTAAAACAGCTTCTACCTCTCCATAATTCACCAAGATAAAGGAGAACCAACCCTTCGTCAATACCCTAATCACAGGTGCAGTAGCTACCAGGTCCTTCCAATGCTCGGCCGCCCATCGCTGTAGGAAACCCCGCCCGAGCCTCTTACCGCGGACATGTCCAACCACTGCTATGTGGGAGAAGTCCTCCGCCTCCTCCATCGAGACATCCACTCCCATCACCAATTTGTCCTTCCTACGCCGTTCCTTGACCTTTTTGGCAAAATTTTTAAGTGAAGCCGCCTGTGTAGAAACCCTTGCACGAGGAAAAATCAGAGATTCATCGTCAGGTAGCAGTTCACCCACCCCAGGTGCCGCCGCTGCAGTTGCACTAGTTGAGTGTCCCTGGCCTCCACTGGCCTGTCCCCGTTCCTCAACGTCACGGTGTTCCACCGACAGAAGCAGATTTCCGACAGAGAGAGAAGCCGGTCCGCCACCCGACCGCTTGTTTTCACACCCAGCCAGGGTTTCGAGCCAATCCTCTCGCCGGCCTTCCGAAGGTAATGGAAAATTAGTAAATGACCCCAGTTGGGGTTGCAGCGTCCGCCCCAGAAGACCCGCCAAGTCTGGCCTGTCCCTAATGCCAGCAGAAGACCGAAAGGTCTCCAATTTCGCCTCTAAACCCTCCAGCCCAATAGAGATGACTGGCGATGTAACTCTGGCAGATGACGGTGGGGTGATGTGGTGCCCGTCCAAATCCATCACTCCCTCGGGCCTAGGTAGATCCCCGGTCCCCCCGCCTGTCATGAAAGGGCCAGACAAAGCCCCCGACCCAAAATCCACAGAATTGAGCGCTCCAAGATCAAAAATCCCAATGCCACAGTCCCCATCCGAGGTGTAGTCCACCTCCTGCTCATCTCCGCTCCCCATACCACCCCAGCGGTTCCCCCACGGCAGGCAAACCGGACCCCGACCGAACAGTCAGCCAAATAATCGGATGCAAACCCAGATAGGGCCCAAGCCCCTATCCACCGTTCAATATGCAGCAATCCTCCACGAACGTCGAATCCCCACACTTCCGCGGATCCTTTCACTCAGCCGCAGTTTTCAAGCATCACCTGCCCACCCCTCCATATACCACTCCGTTACAGAATAAACTTTTACCAAGAACCCGAAGAACGCCCGAACGGAGCACTCTCATCCACCATGTACAGAAATCATGGAGCTGTGCGATATCAGGGCCATACTGTTTCAATCGGCGAGAAGCTGGTCCAGCCACGTCGCTGGTAGTCGAGCCTCCTCGGTCCCTGTTTACCAGGCCGCCAACGCCCTAAACCTGTCCATACCACCGCCATGTCCAGGGTTTCTTGGAGCCCAATTCCATCATGATGATTATGCTATTATGGTTGAGCCGTCACTTACTGTTGCATTAATTAAGGTAAAGGCATTGAATTCATCCGAGAGACATATTACATATATTTAGAATAATTTAAATAATAAACTAATTATTTCATGTGCAACATTTTTATATTATTGTAGGATTAATGTAAGAAAGTATTTGTCTTGTATTTTTTTAGGAGATTTGAATATTCTCATGAAACTGGGACAATAATATTTACAAAGCCTTGTTAAAGATGTATACCGTAAGGATATCGTGGTAATAACTTTTTACTAGTTTGAGTTAAATATACATTAAATTAACAATTTTTTTTGTAAGGTTTGAATTCTATTAAATAAAAAGGGGGAATTGTACACAACCAAGCTGTCCAAAAATCAGATAGCCATGATATCATGTATGACAGGTGGAACCAAAAACTAGAATGTGAGTCCATTATGCTGTCTTAAACTGGAAGTGTCTAAATGTCTTAGGTCTACTGTAAGATGCAAGTAACAGGGTTTCCCCACAGTTCGGGTGTTATGGCCGAAATTACTCAAAACAGTAGAAAAACTAAAACTATGGAAATTAGCCCTGAGGCTGTTCATCATCAGACAGAAGGATGGAGGAAGGACTTACACTTGGCATAGCGCATGTCTCCTTGTTGCTTGTGGTGGCGGGGCAACGTTTGTAAACCAGTTGGGTGTCCGTGACTTGCTGAGGTGGCGGACTGGTGAAGGTCTTCCCAGTGATAGCTCGAGTGAGTGTGTCCACTTTCGCATTGAGGCGTCCCATTTATTCTCTCTGAAACTAGAGCAGTGTGCACATGGTGGCATTCAAATTTGAAACCTGGTCCGTCAGCGGCATGGCTCCACGTTAAGAGCTTAACAACCCTTTGACACAGTCCTCCATAACTAGAGATAGCAGAGCCTTGGTGGTCCATAGAACCCCAGGCATCTTCGTGTGCCCGGTTTCACGAGTGCTTGTCGACCCATAGTCATCCATTAGCCCTCCCAGTTCCGTAGCTAGATTTCTTGCAGAGGGACGTTCCTTCTTCCTCTTTAGACGATTTTCCAATTGTAGAGTCCTCGTGCGAGTTGATTCCAAGACTTCATGTTCAAAGAAACCTTGAACTTTGCCCAGTTCCCATAGAGCTCTCGGCATATGAGTGCGTCGTGCTCCATTCGTGGTTTTACGCGGGGTAACCTTCACCCGAGCTGTATCTGCTTTGATTGCGCAGAGGAACCAATAGAGAAGTTCGTCCTGCGAGGAAGCCGAAATACGAATAAGGCCACGGAGGGAACGAGAGTGCAAGTGATAAGGATTGCCGAATTGGGACTAGGATTTACGCCTTGGCCTCCTCGTTTTGTGTCTCGACGCATGCAAGGCGTGTGAGACACCATATCCGCCACCCTCAAGAATAATTGCCATTAAAGCATTTGCAGTTGAGGCACTTGATCGTTGTACATAGTGATTTAAACTCGCTTCACAATGATGTGAGCCTCGTCCTTGACAGGGCTCCCCTTTATAGATCCGCACGAGGTTTGTCCTCAGAGTTCCATGCGTCATGCCGCATGACACTACACTGTTCTTGCTGCGTAAGGTGGCCACGTGAGCGTCAATTGTCTCGAGTTGTGCACTCGTCGTGGGGGGTACATTAAATTAACAATTATTCAAAAGATACGGACAAATTATACATGCTAAACATTTATTTTTATAGTGAAAAATTCAATATGAAAAAAATCACTTTGAATGCCTTGTTGTTGTAAGCTCTACAACACATTATGTACATGGATAACTTTCTAGACAAGGAAATAATTTATTAATCGCAAAGAAACAACCCATATTCACAAATAAGATATAATATGGTGGAAGTAATACAAATTATGAACATTTTTAAGCCCTATTTTTAAAGAGCAAACCATTAGACACTGAAGTTATTTTTGACCAAGTTCTATATTATTATTTGACTAACATTTTTATGTTAAAAGCATTAACCTCACTGAGTTCTTTATTATTCTTGATTAAATATTTTTATGTGAAGATCACCCACACCTTACATCATAAGATAAGAAGAGTTCTTTTAATAATATAGCAAACTTCTTTCCACTTGTTTGATGGCTTCTCCACACACGAACATGCAGTTAAGATGTGTGGTTTTCGAAAAGGCATTTTTGCATTATTTGTCATATATTATTCATAATATGTGACGAATATTGGATAGGAAGGCGGTGCCCTCAAAACCAACATTATTTCTAATCTCATAATCCCACTATGTCCCATGTTCTAACCCATGCTTTTACTAGTGTCTTACAAATACCATTCCTCCTTTGTTGTTTTGAAAATTAACCCTATATTTGTTCACAATATGTGACAAATATCCTTTCTAACTTTCCCCATGCTCTAAAAACCCAACATCCTTTCTAACTTTCCCCATGCTCTAACCTCTTATATCACTCTTCTAACTCATATCCCATGCTCTAACCTCCTATGTCCGATGTCCGTGTTCTAAATCATGTGTCTTACAAAATACCATTCATCTGCTGTTTTGAAAATTAATCCTCACATATAAACTCTTCAAATCCACATCATCCATATATCCTAACAGATTTTGGTTTTTAACAATTTTCCTTTGCAACAATGGCTATAGCTATTACATTCGCTTTTGCACACATTTTTGGTTTCGAGCACAGTGTTATTCCGTTTGCTTTTGCACCCAGTGTTAAGCAGCAAACGAGGTCGCTTAATCTGACCTCATTTACACTTTCACGGTCAATATTATCATAGCGTCGTTGGAAAACAACATTGCTACGTCACACATCCACGCTGCTTGCGATTATGTTGACCACAAATATGGAGACGGGATCCTTGCCTGAGCTTGTGATTGTCCATTACGCTCCGAAACGGCAGGGAGGAGTACGGGTGAAAGATGGCAGTGCTGTCTTCTGCGCCAAAATCCTGGTTGCATAGTCAACCTTTCTGTCACCGTTCTTACCCTAAGATTCCTGGGGCAAATGATGGCATTTTATCTGGGCCGGTTCGGCGTTCCTGGGGAGTGGTGCAATTGCCCCTCTTAAGCTATTCGCACGATCGCAGGATGCATCTAGCAACGGCTTCATCGGAGGTGCCAGACTATTTACCAGCAACATGGTAAGAAATTCGTTCTAGTCGGCATGCCGGACTATTTACTTTTTGTATTGCCGGAAAAATGTTTTTTTATAAGATTTTGATTTCGGACCTTTTAGTGTTCAGCTGTTATTTTAAAATGCTGGGTCAGCGCTAAATCTTACGTATGCTTAATTGTTTCAGATTTGGGAACTCACTCGACTGATTTGCTATTAATCGTAATTGTTCAATTTACCAATTTTTGATTTTGATCCTTTTGGATGAATAGCCTGACGAAGTCTTGGGAGGCAGTTTTTCTTTGCCCGCACTGATACTTTCTCACATTATTAGGCTGTCTTGCAAGGAAGGGAAAAAGCCCCTCTGCAAGGGCTTCAATATCAGTCTACTTCAGTTGATAAAAGTTGTCTTGTCTAGTTGAAAATTACAGAATCTGTTGTCTTGGAGTAATTTAAAGCGTGGTCTTTCCTTGCTGTTATGAATGAGTCATTTGAACCCTTTATATGTTTCAACGCTTTTGTTTGCCTGTGCGGAGCCATGACCCCAACTCTGCATGAACACTGGTACAATAACCTACTTTGATATGGGGAGGGTTCCATGAGACTTGAAATTTGGATCTCTTCCTTGGATGATCAAAGCCTTAACTTAATCCCCGAGTCATTCGGACCCTTGCCCGAAAAAATCGTCTTAGATTTTTTTAGTTGCTGTGTATACTAAGAACATGAAAACAACACATATCCAGCATATTGAGCACGTGTTAAAAATTCTGAAAGAATATAAATTTGCGTGAAGATACCCAAACACAGTTCTGCTCTGCTCAAAGAGATGTCAAAGTCAGGGCAAAGAGGGTGTTAAGGCAATCCAGCAAAAGTCAAAGCAGTTACTGAAATAACAAAACTTGTTTTAGAAGTCTAAACAGACTGTCAACAACCCTATTATTGATTCTATTATTGGCTGCCTCCAAGTTATTTAAACCCTTGGTAGTGGGATGCCATGCCATCGGAGCAGGCTAGCAGGCTAACTGGCAGTTGAAATCCAGTGTAAAAACCCGATTGCATATGAAAGTCCAGAGTAGTTATTAATGTAAATGTAGAGGAGCATTTGAGATTATGAAGTCTCATTATGATAAGAGATGCTTTCGATTATGCATGCTCTGTCAAGACAGCGATTGTTTACCTCCAGAACAACTCTTGTTGAGTGACGAGTCAGCAAAATAATAGAAATGAATAAACAAATTATGTGCAGTGGTTAACACTATCTAGGAAAATAGACAAACCAACCCATTTCTCAATATCCACTGTGTCTTTAAACTATCCAAGCGATATTCAAGCAGAATATGTGAAAGATAAGAGGTTATTGAAAATTGATGCAGGTATTGAAAATACATTGAAAAATAATGATCCTGTGCCAGCAGGGACAACCAAAAATCTGAGGAGGTTTGTAAATTAAGCGCACAAGCAGAATGCTGAAGATTTAAATGTCCTACTCTAAGCTATACAATTGCATTGTCAGTCATATGTTACAATGTACATCAGAGTTCATAAGAAACTGTAAGAGTGGGAAACATTCTGTGTACCAAATCCTTAACAAGGAATCTGAGGTGGAAATCTTGTGCACAGTCTACCTTTGTCAAGCGAAGCTAAGCTCTCCCAAGTTGCGAAGAGAGTGTACGGTGAGCTCCAAGCTCATATGTGTAGTACATAGTTACAAGACAAGAATTGTTTACAGTTACAAATTCAGTTACATGTTTGGTAGTTATAGTAGTTGATGTTGGTGTTAGGTGTCAACCCACATATATCTTTTGGTATTGGGTGTAGGTTGTTGCTGCATTTAATTGTGCCGTTGAGTCTTTGGTGCTGAATTATATAAAGGAAATGTGGGCTGCAGAGGAGGTTTGCAGATTGACAGTGTAGACTTGTGTTTCCAGAAGGCAACCTTTCATGCTGGTATAGATTCACAAGGTGATCCTACAGGTTGTAGGTTGAAGGGTGAGGTCAGCATGTTTCTGTAGATCTGCAAGGAAGTCTTGTGGTTGCAGATAGCTCTTGCATGTGACAGGCACAAGGCTTGTCCCAAAGTGCCCTCGCGCAACGCCAATGTCGTGTGTCTCCTAGTTGTGGGCACAATACACTTCTAGTTGTTGTTGCAATGCCTTCCTGTTGCTGTCATAGGTACTTGAAAAAACTCTCACAATTGTGCTGAACGGAGACTGACACCTTGATTTTGTTCAGTTTCTAATGGTCCTCATTGTAGCTGTGTGTTATCAACTATACGTGCACAGGGGTTTGAGTGCTGGAGTTAGAGGAGGATGATCTCATTCTTTGATGGATGATTTATTTTTGATGGACATCTCTACATTTTGATGTATTATCTTCCAGTTAGTCATTGTTGAGGCATGTTTCACACTTTAGGGCGAAGTTGCATGGAAAAGTTGTATATTTAGCATGAGGAGGGCATCATAAACACAATGTTTGAGGTCAAGGAGATTATTTGAGGAAAGTGCTCCACTTTCTAAAGAAGATTTGTCATTTCACATCCTGAAGGTGACAGTTAATTTTCCAGACCCTAGGTGACAGTTGTCCTATGCCTCTTAATTAAATAAATCAGATGTTGAATTTACTTAATAACAGAAATAAAAATCTGAGCATGCATAAATCACACTAATAGCTGGAAAATACAAAGATCGGAAACAAATACATAGGAAATCTGTCCTTCAAATCAGTTTATCATTAATGCTTCAAAACTTACAAGGACACCTTGAAATTGAGGTTTTAAGCCTATTGGAAGAAGAAAAACAAGGGACAGATCTAAGAACTTGCTGCCCCTACAAAGAGAACAACTCCTGTTCTATATATCTGAAATAAATAAATTTATAAATAATGATTAAATATATGATAGATAATTACAAAGCCTCGTGGCAGTGTGCATATGTATGCATTGATTGGTCATGAGGTAAGAGGTATGTCTTTTGACCTTTCATTTAGTTTAACTACTATAACAGTATAACTATCACTATTATTATTATTAGTGACATTATTAATATTTTATTTTTATTACTATGTTTACAACATTGCCGCCTTATTTAAAGGAGCTTTGTCCTCAGCTATGTTGGATGCTATCATCTTGATTCTGGAATTGTTTTGAAGCGACGATTTGAGAATGCGATCCTGATTATGACAATTACTTCCTTTATCTTGATATGTACTGGGACTCTTTTCTTTTGGAATTCCTTCCGCTTTAGTTGTTATGCTTATAAGCTTCCCAATCCATACAACTTGTAATTATGCCCTTGCCATCTGAATTCCATAAATTGTTCTTGTAGGTTGGTGGCGTAGGTAGCTAATTGCATTAGCCATTCTGCTCCTAACACCATATCTACTCCTTTGAGCGGGAGGGCATAACATTTGATTTGCAGATTCAAGTTTTGTACTTGTAAGAGAACCTTATGGCATTTTCCTACTCCTTTCACGTGTTGATCATCGATGGTTGATACTGTGAAATTCTTCACAGGGTATACAAAAAGATTAAGTTCTTTTGCCATTTTGATATGCACTAAATTGTAAGTACTTTTAGAATCTACTAAAATTGTGATGTCTTTATTCTTAATAGTTCCTTTAAGTTGTAACTTCTTTGGTTCTATCTTTTCTGATTTTGTCATATGGGATAAGAGTTTTTCATCCTTAATGTTATCACTATTTCTCAAATGGGGTGGAATATATCGTCCTATGAGTAACTGAGTTTCTTCTTTTTGGGTGACAACTTTATTATGTATTGATGAACCTTTTTTCTTTACATGTTTGTTGGATGCATGTGATTGTTGCTATTGACACCTCGGGTGAGTTTATATCCATATCGGAATCAGATGTGTTACCGGGCAAATTAGCAGGGCTAATTCCCAGTAAGCAAAACTAAGAATAGTGACCCAATGTCACCTTGGTCACTGTTCTAACTTCTTTGGAAGTCGAAACCTCCAAGGAGAAGTATCCTTGTGGAACCCTGCGAGACACTAAGACAACCACGGAAAATATATTCTCTACGCAATTTGTAGTTAGACCAGTGCCTATATGGAGTCTAATGCTTTCTTTTTTAACGAATGATATTTTGTTTATTCAATGAGATGTATAAACGTGTATTACAACCACCAATATTGGATCAAAAGACTATATTGCCAATAAACCTCAACCAATAATGTGTTAGAGTCATTTACCATGCAATTTATGTAATGGTAATACCTTAGAACAACAAGAGAACAGAGACTTTCATCAATGAATAAGATTATATTAAATATAGCAATGAGGTATCAAACTCATACATCAAACAGTTATACTGCGCAGGCATGCAAAGATGTATCCTTTAGCAAGCGAAACATATAACTATAGGTCTGTGGTAATGTAATCAAAACAGGGCTTGGTTGCTTAATGTACTTTCCAGCTTTGTAATAACTATTGCAGCAGAAGTAGATAGTAGAAAAGAATGCAATGACTATCATTCACCAACAAGTATCAGTTATCCATGATGATCAATTGCCATAATACAATTTTCAGTTCAAGCACCTAGCAGAATTAAGCACAATAATTCATGAAATTATCCCTAAACAGTTAGCATCCATCTTTTCATTAGTGACCAAATAATTCTATCATTATTCAGATTTGCACTTTGCTTTGCATCAAGGCTTTTGAGAGAGCAGCTAAATGATATCAACTCAATACTTTGTAATATCAGCAATTTAACTATACAACATGTATCATTAATACCATTGTAATGTCCCCATTCAAATAATTGCATAGCAAGACAATCCCATCAATCCTACTAATTCCCTAGGTTGGATGGATACATTTGGAATTGTAATAAGGGAGCTAATAAATGATGTTTAGACACTAGAATAGTTCAAGTATTTAATAAAGAGGTTGAATAAAGAAATTCAAGAGAAAATCTAGGTGGCAATTGGTTTTGAAGACATATGGAGGATGTGGGACCCACACTAGCTTGATTTTTCAATGCCACATGGCATCTCTCTCTTGCCATTTTGAATCCATGAGAAGGAAAACACTCTTGGATGAGTTAGTAGGCTCATACTATTAAGATCTTAGTGGGCGGCCTTCACTAACACCTCGGGGTTTTGGTGTAACGGTTCGTATCATTTGGTATCAGAGCCTCCACCTAGGTTCACGTCACAGAGCGGGTGGCAACGTTGGCATTGCAGTGTTCGTCCGGGGCTTGTACGGCTCAAAGGGGACACCACCGTACGGGCGCACATCCAACCTAGAGTCTGGACTGCAGAGCGTGGTGGGATGTTAAAATCCTAGTGGGCGGCCTTCACTAACACCTCGTGGTTTTGGTGTAACGGTTTGTATCACATACACATGGCATTTAGCATCATAGGTCGAATTTGGATAGAATGGTAACCTCCATGGAAGAGGAAGAGTCAAAGTAGAAGTTTGTGGACACTTGGGCTACATTCCCTAGCTCCTATGACAACAATGATGAAGAATCTATGACACCTATGACAAATGTCAGACCTGATTGCTGACATCTGACCAATATGACATGTCAAGCCCAAAAATAGGCTCCAAGGTGGCGCTCATGGGAGTTGAAGAAGCCAAAGAGACTCCTACTCGAATTGGAAGAAGGTGGAAGGTTGGGAACTTGGGAGACAAGTGGCATAATGTAGAATCTTTCCTAATTGGAAATCTCTAGAAGCTAATGAGAGGAATTCGAACCATAGGAGGCTAAGGTTGGTTATAAAATACATGAATCGAGCATGAGAAGGGCTTTTGATCATTTGAGAATTTGCATTTGTGAAGAGAGAGAGCTAGTGGAAAACTAGTCTTCTTGCCTTAGCCAATTTCGAGGGTGAAAGATTTCCATCCAAGTTGGTGTGTGGAAAAGCCATTTACGTCTTTCATGGAGCTTTAATGGAGTCATAAGTTACAGGTGCAAGCTACAGGGCAGCTCGTGGACACTTCAAGATCAACTTGTTCTTTCATCTATTCCAAGTTTTCTCATCATATTCTTGCTCTATGGATTGAGGCGCACTTGGTGAGCTATTGACCTCTTTGGGGGAGCTTCCATTACCCCATTATTTTGTAATCTGATATTAATGCTCTGTATTTACTGTCATGAAGAGTCTCAGGTTGAGAGCACAAGTGGAGTCATGTAAATTTGATTGCCAATGAGAACATGGTGCCATTTCCCCACTATCTTGATGTATGACAATGAAATGTTCTTATCTTTGAATGAATGAGTGAGCCATGGATATTAAATTGATGTATGGACTGTTAATGATGCATTCTAAGAGTTTCATGTTTAGTATCTAAGTATTTGAAGTCATTTTGTGAAGTTTCATAGAATTTGGAGAAGATTGAGTCTCGTTTCCCCCAAGGTCGAGACTAGTTGTTTTGTATCTGATTGAAGTGCATTGTAGAAGGGTTTATGAACTGAATGGAGATGCCCCTGAGACCACATTGAAGTCCCCTTGAATTCCCCTGCCTCTGATCTGAATTTCGAAAGGGTTGAGTTGCATTTGGAGAGCCAATTTCATCACACACCCTAGGGGGATTTGAACCAACAATTGCTAGTAAAAATCCCTATCTTGACCAGATTTGAAAGAGGAGTTGCAGAAGTCATATGAACACTCCAGAGCATCCATAAACATTATAAGTATGTCTTAATATCATCCAAGTACCTTCTGTAGCAATTTGGAATCCTTTGGGGAGTCATATTCAGCATTTACCTTAGGAGGATTTGAACCTCAACTTGCTAGTAAAATACCATACTTTGGCCAGAATCTTAAAGGGGTTTGCAGAGGTCTTTTGGTGGTCCTATATCATCCCCGAACATCATAATCAAGTCCTAATATCAGTCACATACCTTCTCAGAAGATTTGGGAGCATTTGGAGCAATTTGGAGACCTAGACATCAAAACTAGTCAAAGGTCGAACTAGGGAAAAAAGTTGGAAATTTCACTAATTTAATAAATTTTAGAAAAGGGACATTACAAGTGGTATCAGAGCATGGTCTTGGCACCTGATGGTCTTGACAAGGAGCGAAAGAAATAATCAACCACCCTTAGAACCTAACGTTGAAGAGGTTTTTGTTGAAGAGGAAATAGTAGGAGAAGAAGAGTACATTGTTGAAACCATGCCTAAGGAAGGAAAGGAAACCTCAGAAAATGAGAAGGAATTTGTTGCGGTCATAAAACCATTTTTTGATGAACTTTCAATGGGTATGAGAGACCTAAGCAAACAAATGATGAAAGGATTCGAATTGATGGCTAGCCAACTTGGAAGCAAAGGGGTAATAGGAGGTAGTAGTAGTTCACAATCAGAAGAAAGCAAGACAAAGGGTGAGCATATCTTTTCAAGCACAAGACCCCATAATAGATCTAATGACTTTTAGAGCACACCAAGGTCTACTACACCTAAATTTCTTGTGCCCAAAGAAGAGCCTAACACCCCATTTGACATGAGTGAATTGGTAAAAGAATGGGAAAAGTTGAGTGAGGATTGTAGAAGGACTCTACCATTTGACCAATACTATACTGTCTCAAACAAACTCAAGAAGAGGGAGGATAATAAGTCTTTATTCCAAAACAAAGAATTAAATTGTGCTATTGGTAAAATGCCACTTCCTACTTTTGATGGTTCCTCTCAAAGTTCTGCTAACACTTGGGTGCAAAAACTAGATGTGTATTTTCAGCTGAAGCCTATGGTGGAAGATGATGCATTAAAAATGGCCATTTTGCATTTAGAAGGAGATGCCAATGAATGGTGGTTCCATGGTCTGAAAACCTTGGGACATGATCAGGTTAAAACCTATGGAGAATTTGTTGACAGGGTATTGGAGAGATTTGAGGAAAAAGATCCAGAATTGCCTTTCAAGGAACTAGCCCAATTGAAGCAAGTTGAAATTCCTGCTGAGTATATGATGGAATTTAAAAAATTATTAGTCAAGGTGGCTAATATATCTATGGTAAGATTAGTATTGCTGTTCACTGAAGGTTTGGTTGAACCCTTAAAAGGTTTAGTTAAGGCCCACAAACCCAATTCATTGAAGGATGCTATGAGTTTGACAAGAGATTTACAAAATGTACTACCTAGGACAAGGTTTCCTCCCAAGCCCAACTTACCTCACCAATTCAAATCTGAAAATAAGCCATGGCAAGAAGATGAATGTGGAAAGGATAAGAAAGAGGAACTAAGCAGGGAAGAGCTCAGAAGGAAGAAATTGTGTTACTCATGTGTCCAACCATGGGCACCAAGACATAAATGTGCTAAGGGAAAGGCCCAATTCATTGAAGTATTTTGTGATGATGGGTATGAAGGGGGCATGGAGGAAGGACATACTTCAGCCCAAGAAGAGGGATATACTACAGCAGAAGAAGGGAAACAAGAGGTAAAACATCTCTTTGGATTTTCTAACTCGTTTTCTCTCCTTAAGTCATAACCATTGCACCAATTTTTAATTTAGTAATTTGCCTAATCTCATGACACTTAGTTTCCTATAGGGATTCCCCCCTTTGTGGTTTCTCTAAGCCACTAGAAGCGAATGGAAGTAGTTGTAGGTGACAACTACTCTATTTCATGTTGCACTTAGCTAGAACCCTTTGAGTCCTTGCATTTGGGGTGCTAGTTTTTGTGGCAACAAGGCACACAAAAGGGACATATTTTATTGTTTCTTGAACTTTTGACTTCGTAAGAGGGGCTTATTTTGTCAGTGTGCCCTCTCTTGGAGATTCCCTCCTAATATTTTATTAATTCTTTAGTGGAGTGAATTCTCCTTGAGGAAATGAAGATCTTTGACTTCGTAAAGGCCTAATTTACTCCATTTTTTTGATTATTGTTGCACTTGTCAAGGAGTTGGTTAGAGAAATTGTTGGAGTCTAATCCTTGGTGTGAGGAATATTAATGTGCAAGGGAGACTAAGAGTCACCCATGAGTCCAAGAATCACCTTGGAAGAAGAATCCAAGGGACATCTCAATGTATATATTGACCATTTGTTAATGGAATTAATGTGCTTTGACGCCTATCCTCTTGTCTTCATGAGTTACTTGCCTATTTTCCCATTTGGGCACCTTACAGTGGTATCAGAGCCTCATTATAAGCCTGTGGCCTGTGCTAGTCTATTCTGTGCCTTCTCTGCCTAGATTATTATCTGCCCGAGCTACCTGCATAAGTCCTGTTCTGCCATTGTCACCCTTTTTTAGCTATGCGTTCTTCCACGGGCTCTCTACGTTCTTTGCATCCTCAGTCCTGCGTTCTACCTTTTGTCTTCTGCGCTCTGCGTCCTTTCATCATTGTTCTAAGAACTGCAGACTAACGTCTCTCTGCTTGGTGTGTAACGCCCCAATTCCTTGAACGCTCCCCTCCATTGTGTACATTGGAGCTGCATTCTAGTTTTGAGGGCTGCAATTCTTTGTTGCCACCTCGACATTTTGATACTGCAACTTCTTCTCTTGTTATAGGCATCTCTGAATCTAAAACACGTTTTTGTGCTTGTATGTGAGATTGCGTCCTCTTCCCAACTCCACGTTTTTGTGCTATTGTGTAGATTCCAAGATTGAAGACTATGTGCCACTTTTTTGGTTGGTTGGAGCTCTAACATATTGTGGTAAGCATTATCCATTGACTGCTCTTTGAAATCTGCGAGTTCGTGGAAGCTATCAAGTAGATCTATGAAGCCTCTCTCTTGCCAAAGGCTATGTGGAAGACCGCGTCCAAATTTATGCATGCACGAAACTACCATATCGAGAAGGCTGCAACCTGCGTGGGAGGTCCATCTCTGTTGCGACCTTTGCGTTGGGATGCTCTCTGCTCATTGGAAGCTACGAGTGTTAATGACATATTGTTAAATTTTCAGAATTTACTTCAATCTGATCTAGGATCTTAACTGAGAGAACAACATGTACATCAAATCTACAACATATCAATCATGGACACAATAATGCAAGCACACAAGAGACACAGAGTTTACTTGGGGAAAACCATAAAGGTGAAAAACCCCAATAACTTCCTCAGAGATAGATAGAGCAATGATACAACCAGAATACAAGAGATAGTCTTCTCCTAGCAGCAGAGCCTCCTCCTCCACAAGTGCGCCACTCTCCAAAGTGTGAGTGAGAGAATAGAATGTGTAAAATGAGAGAGACACACTCTCTATTTATACACTAACCTGACTTGACCTTTACTCAACTAGGTCGGCCTCAACTTAACCACTTAACATAATGCTGACTGGGCCGACCCCCACTAGGGTGGTCTAATAACCCTTTGACCCACATGACTTATACAGGGCCGACCCCAACAAGGTGGTCTAATAACCCATCAAGTATAAGTTACGACACTTACGACACTTCCGTATAGAGGAATAATAACATCTCTATAGGAATACAATATACATATATATGAAATACATTCCGAAGTTACATATACATCAACACTCCCTCGTAACTAGGAAGGTATTTCTCGACACAGGTCTTCTAGCACAAGTCATCTTCTTTGGATCATTGTCACTGCTGCTGCTATCTCAATCAATCTCTGAATCTACTCGTCATAGGAAGTTCTACAGAGCCAGTCCTTCTTCATACTGGATGTAGGCCCACCACCTGCAGGTCTTCGTCATCATTGGCCATACTGTGGAATCCTCAGGACTTATTACGTGCGTCACAAAACCTCGAAAGAGCATCCCAGGCTGTTACGAGCACACGGCTCTACCTATAGGATCTCCCAGGGCCATATTATATGTGACCTCACCACAAAACCTCGCAAGAGCATCCCAGGCTGTTACGAGCACACAGCTCTACCTATAGGATCTCCCAGGGACAGATTATATGTGGTCACCACAAAACCTCGCAAGAGCATCCCAGGCTGTTACGAGCACACAGCTCTACCTATAGGATCTCCCAGGGACAGATTATATGTGGTCATGGCAAAACCTCGCAAGAGCATCCCAGGACTTATTACGGGCACACAGCCCAACCTATCGAAACTCCCAGGGACATATTATATGCCATAGGACAAAACCTCGAAAGAGCATCTGCCAGATATCCCAGGGCCAGATTATATGCCATAGGCAAAACCTCGAAAGACTATCTGTAGATCTCCCAGGGCCAAATTATATGTCCTCCCAGAGCAAAACCTCTAAAGAGCATTTGCCAGATATCCCAGGGCCAAATTATATGCCATAGGCAAAACCTCGAAAGACTATCTGCAAATCTCCCAGGGCCAAATTATATGCTCATCTGCACAACCTGATCCACGACCATAGAGTATCAACCTGATACTCACCATACATCATCCTGATGTATACATGGTCATCCTGATCATCATCACTGCAACATCCTGCTGCAAGTCATCTGGAGCAACATCCTGAAGCTCGTCATCCATGATCATCCTGATCATATCATGCATCTACCTGATGCATACCAAGTATCTACCTGATACATAGCATCATACTTGATCCACCTGATCATACAATGTATCCACCTGATACAAATACAAATACATGATCCACCTGATCATACATGATACATATCAACATACATGATCTACCTGATCATACAATGTATCCACCTGATACATATACAGATACATGATCCACCTGATCGTACATGATACATATCAACATACATGATCTACCTGATCATACAATTTATCCACCTGATACATATACAGATACATGGTCCAAGCATCCAACATGATGCATATACAAAATACATATAAATGATCCAACTGATCATATCCAGCATCATCCTGATGCATATACAGAGCAGTAACTGGAGCATCGTCATGATGCTCATCATCCAGCGCTTACATCCACAGCCATGTGAAGGATCCTCCTTCCAACATGCTTGGAATGGCCTCTGCAAATGTGTCCATCACTTCTTCCTCGAAGTGTCATTAATCCGAAGAACACCAAGCCTTTCTCTGAAGTACTCGAACTTCACTCTAGCTAGTGGTTTCGTCAGCACATCTGCAATCTGCTCGTCCGTCGCAATGTACAGGAGCTTCACAGCTCCTCTCTGCACCATATCCCTGATATAGTGATATTTGATCTCTATGTGTTTCGACCTGTCATGAAACACTGGGTTCTCGGACAGCTTCACACAACTCTGGTTATCACAAAAGATACCAGTAGCATCCAATGGGAGATCAAATAACTCAGATAATAGCTTCTGTAGCCATACTGCCTCACAACTAGCTGAATAGGCTGCAACATACTCTGCCTCAGCTGTACTCAGTGCTACGCAGGACTGCTTCCTGCTAAACCAAGAGATCACACCTGATCCCATACTGAAGCAGCATCCAGATGTGCTCTTCCTATCTGCAGCACTGCCAGCCCAATCTGAATCAACATAACCCTGCAGGTTAAACTTTTGATTCGCTTCATACTTGAGCTCATAATCCACTGTACCCTTCAAGTACCTCAAAACATGCTTTACAACAACCAGGTGAACACTCCTTGGATCCATCAGGAACTGGCTCAATGTGTTCACCGCAAAGCAAATATCTGGTCTCATGTTCATCAGGTACATCAAGGACCCAATCATCTGACGATACATAGAGACATCAACCAGCTCAGATGAAGCATCACAAAGAAGCTTCAGATTCGATGCCATAGGTGTGGCCATGGCCTTGCAATCCATCATCCCGAACCTCTTCAGGATCTCTACTGCATACTTCCGTTGTCCAAGGAAGATTCCATCTGCACTCTACCACACCTCCATACCAAGAAAATAGTGCATCATCCCCAAGTCCTTCATCTTGAACTCGGCTGCAAGCTTCCGCTGCGTGTCGGCAATCAATCTATCATCTCTTGTTACAAACATGCCATCCACATACAATAAGAGTATCCCTGGATTGCCTACCTCAACCTTGTAGTAAAGGTTGGAACCCGCTTTACTCTTGGTAAAGACCAAACTAGATAGAAAGCTGCCTATCCTACCATACCATGTTCTGCACATATATGATTTCCTGTCATGTGTCTCAGAACCAAGTGGCTGCTCCACATACACTTCTTCTTCAACCACACCATTCAAGAAAGCTGTCTTGAAATCCATCTGGTGTATCTTCTATTTCATCATTTTTATATTTTTCTATGTTGCCATCTGCAGCATGCTTGATCTTGATAGATCCATATGGAAGTCATAACAAACTTCCCTTCAGGTCTTGGGACTACATCCCAAACATCATTCTTCATGATCGACGGATCATGGCATTCTTCCCATATCCTGGGAACTTCAATATCTTCAATAGATAATTTTGTTGCTGAACAAATGTTGTAGTTCTTCTTTTGTAGGTGATGGCATACGATCTTTCCTACACAACAAGTTAAATTGCATGATTAGAAAACATCTCATAGTTTTCAGAACAAATTCTTACACATAAAGAAATATGTCATATAGTCATGCAATTATCTTAGCCAATGCTTCAATACAACATTTATCCATATCCCGTAACTTTCTGGATGCCTTCCAATCTCTACCTGAACATTGTTAAGATTGTGCACAACTCCCAACATGTCAACAAAGAGGTTTCATTCTAGATAAGTAGCAATGGAATGTTGTACAGTGCCATAGGCCACTTACCCATGCATATTAGTAGTATACTGTTCATCAATGCAACTATTCTAATATGCATAATACACAACCTAATTCTAGGAACACCAATATATACATTATTGAACAATATTATTTAAACAATAAAATATGCAAGTAATGACAATTCAAATACTTATCTTTGTTTGTTTGTTGGGTTGACTCCCCCTCAGTCTTTGCTTCTTTTCTGCAACTCCATTCTTATGTGGATTGTGAGAAGTGGTCAACTCCCTTTGAATATCTGCATCCTTGCAGAAACTACTGAAGTGTGCTCCTTTGCTTTCTTGCAGGAACAACTGGAGTGTGCTCCCTCTTGATCTTTGCTTCCTGGATTACCTGTCCTTGAACTTACATCCATCCTTAATCACTATGCATGCTTATTAGTATCATCATTGTGTTATCCTTGAGGTCTCATACATAATCACACATTTATTAGTATAATCTTAATACTATCAAAACACAATAATCTTAAACATGTATATTCATGATCATTCACAGATAATAAGCATTAGTACTCAAGGTTTCAGGGAAGTCTTCTTTTACTCATACACATTCTTATTTGATCATAGGACTCTTCTGGTTAGTTGAATCATCAATCAAGATAAGAGATATAATATGCATAAAACCCGTGATTATTCAAACCTATACCTTCATGATTCTTTTGGTTAGTCATATCATCAATTATGGTAAGAAACATAATATGCATACAACCATGATTATTCAAACCTATGACTTCATGAATAATCATTATCAACAACACAACAGTATAAGATTCTAACACAAGGTAGGATTCTAGCTTGATATAGGAAAAACATACCTGGATTAGCATGCTAGCTAGTTATGTCTAACATACCTGCATAATGTCTTCTGGTTCTCTTCAGTGACTTGTGCTAGTAACCTGCATGTTTCATAAGTTAACCATTGTAGAACCAAGTTATACATACCTCGAAAGTAGATCTTCTATGTGATCCATGACAATGGATGAATCTTTGTCTTCATGTCACCATGAGCATATGTTCTTGAAGTAGAACATGATTTGACTTTCTTGGTGTACCTTTTGTGTTAGCAAACAACATAAACCTCATACAACATCACAATGCATTAGTACAATCATAAGTGTCAAAACATTAATCAATGAATATCTTCTATTAAGGTGATACGACAAGTCCAGTAATTAATCAAGATTGTACTATAATGATATGAAGACAAACATATGATAAACTTAACCATGAAGCATACCTGTAAGCCATACCTGTCAAGATTGCTTGTAATCTTCTTATGGAAGGCCTTAGCCTCATCCCCCTCTGAGACAGGAACTTCTTCACTTATGTAGGTAACCAATCCATTTTCTTCTAGGATCAACTCAATCCACTTGATTTGCAAGAACTGGACCTGGAGCTGGATTAGGGTTTGTCAAAGAAACCCCAAAAATTCAAACTTTGAATTTCAAACTTTCGAAATGATAGAAATATTCGCCTTGATGAGCTGAGCAAGTTGGTATATTCAGAATTTGAAAACTGCAAAGTTTCACCCCTCGAAATTGCCTTTTAGATTTCCGGATTTACTAGGGAGGACCCTGAATTAGGGTTTGAATTTCCCGGAGCTTCACCCAACCAAAAGATTTGATTCAAAACTCTAAGCTTCGATTTTTCTGAGGAGCTTCCAGCCATGGTCACAGATTTCCAAAATTCCAATTTTTGTAGAAGCCCTAATTTTCCATCTTTCCGATCAAAGTCCCGAACTGGGGTTTGATCAAGCCCAGCTTTCTGCCCAACCAAAAAATCTGATCTTGGTCTCTAAATTTCGATTTTGATGAATAGCATCCAGCCGTGGTCTCCGATTACAAAAATTCCAACTTTCTTCGAAGCCCTAAATTCTGGAAGCCATGAATGAAGGTACTAAAAAATAATTCTGTTTTGACAGAAATATGTACCTGATTGTTTCTGGTGTAACTCCGAACTTTTTGATCCACAGGGTCTGAAATTTTTTTTTGAGATAAACCGACCTGTTATCTTTCCATCCCGACAGGTCTGACCTCAATTGGATTCTCTGAGAGAGAGTTATGCCAAGTGTCGTAACGTGACCTGTTTATGGGATAATATAGGAGAGCGAACTTGTACGGAGTGCCACGTGTCACTGTTTCAACTTCGGCCTCTGAAATTTTTTCCTGAGATAGCCCGACCTGTTATCTTTCCATCCCGACAGGTCTGACCTCAATTGGATTCTCTGAGAGAGAGTTATGCCAAGTGTCGTAACGTGACCTGTTTATGGGATAATATAGGAGAGCGAACTTGTACGGCATGCCATGTGTCACTGGTTCAACTTCGGCCTCTGAAAAACTTTCCTGAGATAGTACAGTCTGTGTACTACCTGTCACTTTTTTACGAAATTTCATTTGGAGCTTCCTAGCCCAAGTTATGACCTTTTTCCCAAGGTCACCTGATTTTGACTTAGATCTGGAAGAGGCAAAAACCCTATATTGTACAGATCATAAATCACAAAGTACAACGAATTAGAGGTTGTCCTTTGGACACAAGGTACATGGGGATCTTATCTTCGACCTGTAAAAGTTTCAGATCCGAAAACTTCGCCAAAACGGATTTATAGCGAAAGTGCTACAATGACTGGTTTTTGCTATATCAAGCCCTAGCATCGTAAGTGCAACAAGTGTCATACATGCCATATCATGCCTTCTTTCAGGCTAGCTCTGATTCCATGTTAAATTTTCAGAATTTACTTCAATCTGATCTAGGATCTTAACTGAGAGAACAACATGTACAGCAAATCTACAGCATATCAATCATGGACACAATAATGCAAGCACACAAGAGACACAGAGTTTACTTGGGGAAAACCATAAAGGTGAAAAACCCCAATAACTTCCTCAGAGATAGATAGAGCAATGATACAACCAGAATACAAGAGATAGTCTTCTCCTAGCAGTAGAGCCTCCTCCTCCACAAGTGCGCCACTCTCCAAAGTGTGAGTGAGAGAATAGAATGTGTAAAATGAGAGAGACACACTTTCTATTTATACACTAACTTGACTTGACCTTTACTCAACTAGGTCGGCCTCAACTTAACCACTTAACATAATGCTGACTGGGCCGACCCCCACTAGGGTGGTCTAATAACCCTTTGACCCACATGGCCGACCCCCAATAGGGTGGTCTGATAACCCTTTGACCCACATGACTTAGATAGGGCCGACCCCAACAAGGTGGTCTAATAACCCATCAAGTATAAGTTACGACACTTACGACACTTCCGTATAGAGGAATAATAACATCTCTATAGGAATACAATATACATATATGTGAAATACATTCCGAAGTTACATATACATCAACACATCTCTGTGCGTTGAAGCTTGAGATTGCAAGTTTGTGGAGCTATCCATATTGGAGAAGATAGCTATGACTACGTGGAGATTAAGTGTGCAAAGACTGGAGATGACCGAGAACAGAGCTGCGTGAGATTGAGCCTTGAAGTGTTGCTTCGAGTTCTGCATGCATGGAGACTATCATCCTGAGCGTAAAGACATTGTTTTTGACCTCTATATTGCTTATTGGAAGCTGCGTTGAATAACTGCGTCCAAGAGAAAGCTGCCTGTGGTCTTCATTGGTCTGAGTTCACCCCTTTGGGATCGATTCTTTTCATCTCGTTGCTGCGTTCCTTTCTAGTTGTGCATGAAACCGAGTGTTGAAAGAATTGGAGACATCTGCATATTGAAATATGTTGAATGCTGCGAGCTAGCTCGTGAACCCTAACTCCTCATCCACAAACTATTGTTGTGATTTGGTCCATCATGTGAGTGTTTGAAGGTTGTGATGGTAGTGGAGTATGTCTCGATCTCCTCTTTTCTCAGAAGAATCGTGGAGTTATTCCTTGTTGAGTTGCAATTTTTATTGACATTTGCTACCAGCCACAGTTGTTGGTATTATTGACATCATGTTATACCGGGAGATCTCTTGGGAGATGTCATGCTACACCGTGAGAGATGGTCTGCACCATTTTCTATTGCTGTATTCTTGTCCAATTTCCTTCCCATTCATTGAAGCTTCAGCAAGAAGATTACGTTATGGAGAAGATTACATTGTCACGTAGGTGAATTCTTAAAAAGGGAAAATGAATTGCTTTGTTTGATACCAATGCATTCTGCTGCATGGAACTACTACATGGACGAGATATCCAACACTATTGTTGCGAGTGTTGTGCGAGTATTCTCACTCTCGTGCTTTAAAGATTGCCTTCAAGCACCTTGCGAGGTGAAATTTGGAGCTGTTGCATGTTTTTGGTTTGACCACTTTTGGAATTAGAACCCTAATTTTTCAATGTTGAATGCGTGAGAACAAAGTGTTGCGGTCGAGTTTGGTGTTGAGAGTGGGATTATCCATGCCATTGTTGCCTTCTCCTATGCGACTAGCATATACATCCTTCATGCATTCTCCATGCAACTCTCTCCACACATTTCTGAGAAGACCCCCCATTTCTACTAAATTTCTCCTCCATCGTTCTATGCAACCTACCCATTCTTTCACGGTCCCAGCGAACTATCTATATGCATACCAATGATACTCATGATCTCTTCTATGTGTTAGTCATATATCTGTGTGTTGATAGCCATTTCCTCTCCTTCACGCGAGCTTTTGAACAAGCACGACCTCCTTGCCACTTTGACTCTTTTCGAGTCTGCACCATTTTCTATCTTGATCGTGGATCTCTCTCTGGAAACATGACCTGTGCATGAGCTGAGAGTGATATTGGAACGCTATCAACATTATGGAAGCCGATAATAGATTATGCTGAACATTACTGTTGGGTATGTGAGCTATTTCAAATAAAAACAACACCTAATATTAATTAGCAACCAGGATCAGTAAACTTAGAGTTGAAAGCAAAATATATGCCAAGGTAGAAACGGTTCTAAAGTTTCAGGTTTGTCAGACCTAAAAATGTTTAGTAAGGAAAAAGATCGAAAGATCTTTCAAAATGAAAAATTGAGTTAAATATTTAAGAATACATTTAAATCACAAATCAGAATAGTACTAGATCATACTACTCTACCTCTATGGTTAATTAATAAGAAAGATGGAAACAAATACTGAAACACAAATTACTTCTAGAAAAATAAGAAACTACTGAATTAAACTTCCAGATAACGACTATGAACAGAATCAGAGCTACGGATATTAGATGTTTAATAGGGAGAACTTGTAAATGTACATTAATTTAGACTAAACCATCTAATTCCATTCTTCTTGATTACGTACATCAAATGTAATAGGAACTGGAGTAAATGTATCGTAATGACTTTCAAATGTAATAAGGAAGCTAAATGGAAGTAAATCTAACTTAACTTCTACAAACAAATGTAAACTAAAAATCAACAAACTACCACTAATTTTAAACATTATGAACTACTGTCTATCCATATGTGAACAACATGAAACTAATGTAAGTAGAAGCAAACAGAAAACTTAACAAAGATGTTATATTGAACTATATTAGATTTGGAAGCAAGTAGAAAACTTGATAAAGATATTTTATTATTAATCCAGATCTTACAACATGAACATCTTCATTAAATGGAAACTAGTCTTAAGATTAACAAACTAAAACAACTCAACGAAATGGAATCATCAACTATAACTTGAAAATAAACAATTTAGGAACAACATTCATACATTCTGAACAGTAACCAAGTAACAAACAGGTTAAAGAACTAAAGTTTGGAAGAAAGATAAGAAGAGGATAAGGAAGAAGTAAGAAAGGAGGAAACAATGATGACAATTGAATTAAAAACTCCAAGTAACATAAAACAAGATTAAATTACATCTCAAACTATTAAGGAGGAATAAGAAGAATGATGATTAAGAGGCAGAAGAAATTAGATTCGGAAAAAGACCTAAAATAATACAGAAAACACACAGGTCCGAATGACAATCCGAATGCCGGTCTGAATGACAATCCGAATGGAGGAAAACATTTTAAAGGGAGAGAAAGAAGAGTTTTTGGATGATTTAATTACCAGCTGGCTTTATGCAAATGATCCTACAGTGCACAGGAAGGAGTAGAGAGATGATTAGAGGCTAAGAAATTATCTATGCAAATCATTACCTAAGAGAAAGAATGATTCTATGAGAAGTAGGAAGAAAGTTGGAATAGAAGAAGGGAGAAGGTTGGAATAGAAGAGAGAAGAATTAACCTACAGCAAACAGGAAGAAAAACTAACAGAGGAGAAAAGAAGGAAATGAATGCTAACTATGGAATAATTTGGAAGCAATATCTAACTATGATGATGGAAGAAAGACTGGAAACAAACTACAAATTATTAAACTACTGAACTATTGGTCGACCATTCTAACTCAGAAGAAGGAAGGTTGTATTAACAACAGAATATTAATTACAGAGGGATGAAGATAATACACACAAGAAAACGAATTAAATAACACACAGAGGAAATAAACTAGTTAATTGCAAGAAAAGAAATGCAGAAAATGTAAATAAAACCTCCAGTTGATGAGGGGCCCTTCCCAACAATCGGAGGGTGAACTAGCTCAACTTAAACGACTACCATCAGAACATCAACAAGCTGCTACTTCCATTAACTTGAGGAAAGTTACAGACTCTGTCTTCACACTATCTACGATTGCAAATGCTTGGACTAAGACTAGAAAACCATCGTAAATTCAGAAGCTAACTCGTCTCAATCACAGAGGCGACTATTTATAAGTTACAATGGGTGAGAGGGTCGACAGAGTCGACCTCTCTAATAATAGGAGTGTTTAAATGATTGTAACAGCTGATTAAATTGATACATGCCAACGTAGGGGGCGTTCTTCAGACTTTGACGGGGTTAGTTCCTTCTCAGAGTAGCTGCAGCGTCGATCTAACTCAGACGTGGACGAGCAGTGTGCTGGCAGACTGAATTGTGGGCAAGCAGACTCCTTCCAGAACAACGACATGAATGAACGTGAGCAGGCGTGCATAACTCCCGGCCAAACGAATAAGAGAGCAGGTGTGCTGGAGTGTTGACGTGGGCGTGGAAGTTATGTTGGCAGGCTAAATGTGGACGGTTGGACTCCTTCCAGAATAATGGCACGAGCGAGAGCTTGGCCAACACGCATGACTCCAGGCTGAATGCGCAGACGAATCAAGGCCTGGAGTGTTCACGTGGACGTGAGATGTGCTGTCAGGCTTGGCGAGCATAAGGACGGATCTTCTAGAGCAATAGCTCATTAACTAGGCCCATTGCATGTCTAACAGAACCCATGTGTCCTTCTCTTCATTCAATGGTCTAAGATGTGTCAACCACGGATTTCGCGGGCTGAACGATAAGCTGAAAGCGTTTTAGGTTGAGCACGTAGCGCATGGGCTGAATGATGGGTAACTTACAAATCGTAGCTTGTCAATTAAAACCATAAATGTTAATTATGCCCAAAAACATCATTTAAATCATAAATAAACCATAATATACGAAATATAACAAGATTTGCATGGTAAGTGAATTTGTGCATACCTGGACTGTTTGATACGCTGAATGGCTAAGAAAACAACTTACTATAGCAAAAACGATAGAAATAACGCCACTTCGAGTAAATTAAATGATAAAAAATGGTGACAATATTGGACACCAACAATTACCCTCATCACTATCTAGTAACTATGCACGTTGATGAAGAATACGTTTGCTCTCTGGTGGAATCTATCTTTTTGATGTGTGTCTTGGCAGAAACCCTAATTTTTTTGGTATTGCGTGGGAGTGACCAGACATGTGTATTGAAGTTTTAGCAGTCACAACTCTCCTTCTATTGGTTGTTGCGTGGAGCTGCTCCTGGTTATGACGTGGATGTGCTGTTTGGAGATTGTTGACCGGTGACTAGAAAAACTGTGCGACCTGTGTCTACGAAGTGGAGGAGCGACCTTGCTATTATTTTAAATGGGAGAATAGTTTCTCAGACAGAAATATTTCTGGACAGTTCTATATGCAAATTTCCTATATTGTTAAGGACTGCATCTCATTGCTGCATTGTGGAGCAACATATAGTGTTTTGGAGACCGCGTGAGAATGATCTATGCATGTGGAGTAATTTATGAGAAGTGAGCCTCTTTGTTGCTGTCCCTTATTGAAGATCGGATCTTCCAAATTAATGGTGTGTGAGGATCAAAGATTCAAGTTGCAGAAGCTGTTGTGCTCATTGCCAATGACATTTTTCTAAAATATGTGAAGCTACTAGTTTGCTGTAGAAGTGATTTTTATGCTGCTGCATTATCAAGTTGCATGTTGTTGCAGAACGCATTATCAAGTTGCATGTTGTTGCAGAACCATTTTAAAGAGCTACAGAATGTAGACTTGCATAGTGCATGACTCCTTGAAATGCACTTTGAAAGATTAACAACTCGTTTTCTAGCCATCAACTATCCTACATCATTGAAGATAAATTACAGAAGTGAGCTTGCAGAGAAGACTCAAGACTAGTTTGGTGTGTCCGCTTGAAGGATCCAATCAAGTTTGCAGTTGCTACAACTGCTCCAAAAGAAGAATTTCTACATTATTCAGGTATAGCAGATTCATCATCCAACTTCATGAATGTAACTTGCAGACTGTGTTTTTGTTTGTGAGTTCTAGTATCTTTTTTGGTACTTGCATTTGTGTTTTGTATACAGTACCAAACTTAAGTCAAGTTGAACTGTAGATTGTATGTGGGTGCATTTTCGGCTGATACCAACACCCCTTCTCTTTTAAGTTTGAATCTGCTAAAACTTTGCTTGTAAAGGGCGGATTTGCAAGGAGCCCTCCGTCTGATTGAGTCCTTGTATTTGGTCCTACCTACACAAGGAGGCCTCAAGTTGTCTTCACTATGCCTAATACAGAAGAAACATTAGAGTTGTTGAACACTCTAGTACATTCAGCTGCAGATGACTCAATCACAATTAGCAAAGACACACTACAAACAATTATTAATCAGCCGCAGAATTTGAAAGCCATTGAGAAAGATGCACATCAAAGGAATCAACATTCTGAACTAGTGCTTGTTCAGAATAACCCCTTGTTTGAAGATGATTCCTATCGGCTGCCAGAAAATAGTGAAATCATGTCAGATGTTCTACATATTCAGAGTTCCAGATGCCAACATTGTGACCGAGTTGGCCATGTGAAAGATCAGTGTTTTGATCTTCATCCTTGTCGCCATTGTGGGAAGCGCATCCATTCTTCAGATCAGTGTGTGAAGCTGAAGAAACCTACAAAAGTAAAACTTGCAGCAGATTATTGTACTGTTTCTTACTTTGTACCCGACATGGGGAACATGATGTCAGGGTTCAAGTTTCGAAGCCTTGTCCTTCTGACAACAAACAGTTACAACCTTCCTCAAATAAGTCATATCAAGCAAGCCTAATCCACAGTGAGTTTGGACAGCCACCAGATGCAGAGATACCACCTGATTCGGATATGCATGTATTCTGAAGATAGGAGATATACATGACATAGAGTACTCATGTGTTTTGTGTCTAGTTGTGACACCATGAGACTCTCCTCTCCTCACATTGTTCCTTACAGGGGGGAATGAAGACCATTAGTAACAAGCGAGCAAGTGCAAGCGAGCCGGAACAAGTGAGCCTGTGAAGAGCTATGTTCGACTGAGCTCCAGAGTTGGTGGTCAACCTAAAACTACTGGTATCGAGAGCACCTTATATTAGCAGAAGCTTGTGCAAGCTTCTAGCTAACTTGGCAAACAATTGTTGAGATGGAAATGTTCAACAAGTTGCAGCTATTCACTTCTTGTTTTCAGCTCTCCAGTTGGTTTGGTGTCAGCCCATCCCAACCATTCCAGAGAACCTCTGAGTGAGTGTTGTCCCCAAGTTCAAGAGTTTGTGGTCAGCATTAAACCACACACATAGTAGAATATTTCAGCCTTTTGCTAGCCTATTTCGGTTGATGGTCAGCCTAAAAACCATCCCTTCAGAGAGCCATTGTATTTAGTAGAAGCATGTGCAAGCTTCTAGCTAACCTTCTTAGTAAAGGATGTTGGAGATGGAAATGTTAAGCTGGTGGTAGCTGTCCACTTCCACTTATTCAACTCTCTTCTTGGACTCATATACACCCTTCGGATTAAGGGGGGATTTGTTGGAGTCTAATCCTCGGTGTGAGGAATATTAATGTGCAAGGGAGACTAAGAGTCACCTGTGAGTCCAAGAGTCACCTTGGAAGAAGAATCCAAGGGACATCTCAGTGTATATATTGACCATTTGTTAATGGAATTAATGTGCTTTGACGCCTATCCTCTTGCCTTCATGAGTTACTTGCCTATTTGCCCATTTGGGCACCTTACATAAATAATTATATTTATTGCAAGAGAGATCTAACTCCTCCTATACAAAGATGTTTTCTCTCCACTCTTTGTATGATGGTTGAGAGATTGGGGTCTGAAGGAGTTCTCCCCTTGGGTTACGTTGTATATCACATTTGATGGCTTAATGGAAGATTGGAGGTATAGGGATTTTTATGTTGTATATTTTTCATATTGCTGGTTTATTTTTGTAGAATCACCTTGTAACATTTTTATGAAGGCCTTTAAATGGAGCATCAGCCATTAGGATAGTATAATGTGAGAATAATTCCTCTTATTATATTGTTGTTATATTAACTTTGCAATGTTGCATCTAATAAATCAATTGTTGCTTGAATTAATATAACATCAACTTCATACTTTTGTTCTCGAGTATATAGCATGTTCAGCTCTCCAAGGCAATTTTCTGCAATAATTTCCAGCAATGTTAAGGCAGATTTGTGGCGTGTATGACAGGTCCTTTTTGCCTTACACATTCAAATAGCTCCCATCTTAAATCTATCCCTTTTTGACTCCATTTAGCCCATGATTTGGTAGTCACTGATTTGTGGTTTTTCCTCACCTTTGCCTCTTGAGTCTTAAACCATTCATCTATCTTTACATTACTACATCTACATCCTTTTTGTTAAGGCTTACTCTCCTTGTATCACCTTGAGCTTTAATGCCATAGGCTTAGCAATCTTATGTAGGGATACCTCCCTTGAGTTCGAGGAAAGCCAACATCATGTTGGAGATGGTGTTATTGAGGTGGTGGTGGGTAGCCCCTCTTAGTCGCCTTTTGGTTAACATTGTTCTTTTGGGCTTTAATTTCACATGTTAATTCGGGAGGTAACAAACCCAATTGAAGATTTCATGTAATAATGGCACTCTATGGTTTCGAAACAAAAGGCTGGCCATAATTTCTGCAGAGTCCAAGGCTCTTTTGCTTTTGGTGTGACAAGGATGTTGATTGGTGTTGAACTAGTAAGGTCGACGAAGGAAGCAAAACAATTGATTAAGGACAAAGGGGAGATCCGTTTGTTAAAATTCCAAACCCTAGATGATTGCTGTCTTCAGTCTTGTTAAAATTCCAAACCCTAGATGATTGCTGTCCTTGTGTTCTCCACTGTACAAGGCTGTTATTTAATTGCAAAATTAAATTCTTTACATATCAACAATCACGCATATTGCTGAAAAGTAAATAGCGGAATCATAAACACAATACACAGGTAATTACTCCTTCAAATCATCTTTTCATTAACAAATCAAAGCTTACAAGGAAACCTCCACAAGTTTTCAAACGAACAGTTGTACGGTATGTTACCAACTTATTTGTATCATAGTTAGATTATCTGAAGAGCCGCCATTTGACAAACATGAGGAATGTTTGTGTTCCAGTGTATCAGATGATCCATCCTTTGTGCCTAGCCAGTTTTGGCTAGTCAGTTTCTGTTTTCAGTCAAAATGACCATGCCCCCATGGGGTTTGTAATAAGTGTGCTAGTAGGATTTTTGAGTGGTTCGGTCCCCCATGACTTGGTTAAGCAACTAAGGTATTCCAAGGAGTTTTTTCCCTTGTCAATTATACTTTGCCTATAGCCGAGCTATAATCGATGAGGTTTTCTCCCGCTTCCTCCAAAGCTGGAATGCCCGATTTTGAAAATTGAGCCATGGGGGGTTATTAGGGCCCAACTGATGTGTATAAGCCTACTAGACACCATGTATGTCTTAGATGGTCATTTTATAGGGTCCTCGTCCAATAAAAACAATGTCCGAAATTTTTTACGGGATGCGTTGGATTTGTTTTTTTTTTAATTATTTTTAATAATTAATTTTTTCATAGTTTAAATGGAAAAATTCAATTTGTAATATGTCAGTCGTCCGGGGATGTTTTCCAGTGAATGGAGGCTTGATTCCTAAGCCAAAGCTCATACTTAGACCATGGACACCTTTATCCTAAGTTTTAGATTGTTTTTTTTTTTTAACAGTAACAGGGAAAAGATAATATTTATAAAGCTGTGCACAGCTATTCATTACAGACTTGCAAACAGAGTTTTTAACAGAGCTGAGATGATAGGAACAGCTAACACTACCAAAACTATCTGCATTACATTGTAGTCTCTAAGTTTAGTCTTCCTGAAATTGTCCAGCATAGAGCTGGCATACACCTTAACAAACTGACTGCAGAGAAGTTTGCAAAAATACATTAACCAAATCAAAAATTATATGAAACCTGGGCTAGGCTAGCCTTTCTTCCTGAGCTTGACAGACGAATCGTCCACCCTCAACTGATTTATTTCCTGGTTCACCGTTGTGTTCTCATGAATCCAGCTTCCCTGCGTTGCTTTGAAGTAAACAGCCAAATCTTCCTGAATTCTATCAACTTTTCCCATTAATTCTATGATATTTCTTTCCAGGTCATCAATCCTGGAATCCTGGCATGACAACTGGGTGCAGACGTGCGTTATCACCGACGCCATATCAGAGTTCTGGTTCACGCTGGAGCAGACCGTCTCGTAAGTTCTTCGGACTGCAAATTTGATGTCTATCAGGGTTCTGCTTAAAGCAGCAATGGCCGCCCTGATAGACGGCATCGTATCCCAATTAACCACCTGCGAAAGACGAGGAGCAGAAGGGGCAAGCTCCCTATCCCAAATTTCCACCTGCGAAAGACGAGGAGCAGAAGGGGCAAACTCCTCGAGGGACAAACGGCTCAGAGAGTCGGGGAGATGGGGAGGAAGAGCCATAGCGAAAGGAGGAGTAGGGAGGGCGGATGGAGGAGTTAAGGAGGCCCCGTGGGAGCTGACACCGGGGGGAAGATCAAGGGGACAGGTGGAGGGAAGGACGGGAGGGCAGATGGAGGAGCGAGTGAAAAGGTACGTGGAGGGCGAGCTCGGGTGTGAAATCGAGGAGAGGGGAAGGCCAAAGTTTGGCAAAGGGAGTGGATGGTCCCTTAAGCCCCAATCCCTAACCAAAATCCACAACAAAACTTCAAGGGACCAAGACATTGATAAGTTAGGGGATAAAATGAAATCCTAAATCTCCTTTGTGGTCCTTAGTTTGCCCAATTGAGAGCGTGATTCCTTGATTTGCCGCTAAGTCCGCCACCCTGTTGTTCTCTCGGAGGATATGGAAGAAGGAGGCCTTTGTAGATAAAGAAATGGTCTTAATTCTTTGCAAATATCTATCTGCTTTTGAGCCTGGCGAGGCATATCCTCTTCGCATGATTTGGATGACGTGCCTAGAATCTCCATAGATTTTGAGATTGGCTATGCTGTAGTTGGAGGCCATTTCAAGGGAGAGGATAAGAGCTAACCATTCAGCCTCATTATTAGTTTTCCTGCCTAGTCCCCAAGCAAAGTCTGCGATTTTATTTCCGCCGGGATCAAAAAGAATCCCACCCGCACCTGCCACCCCATTTAGATTGTTACTTAGCCACTTAATTAATAATTTCTCAAAAAATCAATAAAGAGGGTTATTAATTAATTAAATTGAAGAAATTAATAATTGGAGAAAACCCAATTATCTCCAAAATAATCCAAATTGGATTATTTCAGTGGCTAAGTGACATGGCACAAGGCATCAAGGAAGATTCCAATCATCTCAGTCATCATCCAGTCAATTATACAGTCAGCATCAGTGATTAACTCCAGAAGAATTCGCCCTCCTCGTATGCAAATTCAATTTTTGTGACATGGCAAAGGTTTTAAATGGTAAAAGAGTGAAATTTTGAGCTACATTTATGGGAGTGGGGGCGCCTTGCCTAGGTGGAGGCCACCTCCCACTCTCAACCACCAAGGATCTCAACATATTTCGAGTTAGCTCCAAGTTACAACCTATCCTTGCATGGATTCACGCCATCCTTCACCAAAATTTTGAATGGGGCATGTGGCACATGTTTTAAGGGTGGTTGGGATGTATTTATGATCATGGTGGGCGCCTCCCTTGAAGATAGGACCACACCACTTATGTAACTCCACTTATTTCCTCATATCCTACGTATCCCTCATGCATTAAAGCCCTAACCTTCATGTTTATCCCCTTGATAGCACGAATCTCCAGTTGGCATTCAATTTAGAGGTGATTGAGATGGAGTTAATGCCTTTGGTAGGTCCCTTCCTAAGCTTATGCAAATCGAAAAGCTTGGTTCCCATGCAATTCAAGTCACATCCCACTAATTCCTCATTGCAATAAAGCCTTACCTTCCAAAGATTCACGTGATACTCCTTCACCATTCGATTTTAAACTTGGCATTTGTTAAAAAAGATTGTTGAATATGCATTAATGCAAAGGTGGGCGCCCCCACTAATTTCTCAATGTATTAAATCTTGAAGGATCACATGCATCTACATTGGAGCTCGAATATCACACATGGCATATGTTTTGTGGTATGGTGGAGTTAACAAGGAGGAGTTGGGGGCGCCTTGCCTAGGTGGAGGCCACCTCCCCACTCTCCATTTAGTACCACTCGAGTTTTTTGGGTGAGTCTAAGCTCCAAGCTTGGATTTGACATAGGATTTGATTGGAATTTGGAGTTATGTTAGGTGCCAATTCGAATTAGGGTCTAGGTACTTGTATTTTGTTATATAAGGAAGCCATTTTGGCTCTTACAACATGGAGATTTTGAGCATGAACACTCTTTCGAATTCTTATTGTAACATTTGTTTGAAGTATTGAATAAAGAAGTGACTTTGAAGGTCCATGCAAGAGTACTTGGGGTCTATTTTCACATTGTCTTGGTGATGTCTCTCTCACTTTGTCTCTCTTTTATGCATTTCAATTTTCAATCTATGTTCTAACATTATTTAGAAATAGCTTGTTCGGTTTTGTATACTTGAGATCAAGGGTTTTGTAGAGGTTTTCCAAGGTGGAGAGTGGCTTGGAGATCAAGCTAGTTTTCATTCACCAATGAATATTATCGCCTAAACATCTTTTCTTGCAGGTTCCCAAAAGATCTTCTCATCTCAAAGGAAGAAACAATTTTTCAAAGAGGCTTGCTTGTCTCTCCATCAAGCAACAAAAACTATTTGATCCATTGGTTACACACTTTCTTTTTATCTTCTTTCTGCATGCTCCATTGGCCTTTCCTACCTTAGCTTCGTTTTTCTTTAGGACCTCCATCTTCTAGATCTCGTCCTCCTTCTTCTTCTAAGCTCTTTGCCTTCGTTTTTTCCCTACTTAGCCCTCTTCACCCTTTCGTTTTTTGCCTCTCTTTCCCATTTCGTTTTTCTCCTTTTTTGATCCTCTTTTCCTCTCGTCCATCCTAGCTTTTTAGCCTCTTCCATCCCCTCTTCGTCCATTCTTCAAGAAGGCCCTAAAATCACACAAAAGTACAAAAACGAATTGAGACTTTAAGGTTTGGTTAGTTTGTAGTAGTTTCATGCTTTGGAAGGTTGATAGTTAGGCATTGTTAGATCTAGTTTCCCTTGTTTTGTTTGCTAGTTGCATTTCATAGTAGGATCTTGCACTCAAGTTATTGTTAATATTTGCATCCTAGATCTCATTAAAAGTTAGATTTGCATTGTCTTTTTATCATTTTTATAGTTCATGCTAAGTGTAAATCTCATATTTTTTGTTTTATTAATGCTAAAGGGTGCCTTGAGTTTGATCTTTGTTGTAGGTATTTTGAAAGTGAAAAGAGTTTGAAAAAGTTGAAGTGAAGAGATCCAAACCGAAAATAACAAGAACTTCAACAAACTACAAGGAAGATTCAATACACGAATATACCATTCACTATCCTTTGTAATGGCTATTAAGAGCTAGTTTCGTTTTCCAAGTTTCATTTTCACTTTAAAGACCTTTTCAAGGATTTTATTTCCAAAAGCATTTGTATCACTTTAATAATAAAAGGCAAAAGTGGGATAAGGCCTCTCACACATTGTTTCCCCTTCCCCATTTGGGGAAGTTTGTTCATGCATGATTAGTTAGTTTTACTTCAAGTCACTTAGATTAAATTCTCTTCCAAGTATTGACCTGAGTTAGCAACCTTGGGATTTCATCCCAAGGGCCTCATTATTTTGTGGCGGCTTCTCTATCCCCATTAGACTCCTTGTCGAAATTCAGCTAGCTAGAAGTTCTCAAGGACTGGTGGTTCTAGTGGTCACCTTGTTCGGAGGTTGATCCCACTTTTTGTTTATTTCTTAGATTAGTGGTTAATCTTGGCCTTAGAAAGCGTATTTTTGTTATCATTTTTTTCAATTGTTTCACTTCTGAAAGTACATTTTTTTTTTATGCAAGCTGCCTCTACTCTAATAAACAAACAAAATCTCTTGAACTTGCAGTAATCCAAGTCAAGAGCACTCTTTGTCGGAGAGCATTTTAGCTTGCATCTTTTCCCCTTGCATTAGGCATATTAGATTAAATAAGTCTCTTGAACTTTGCCATAAGACAAAGTCAAGAGCACTCTCTATCGGAGAGCTGAACTGTGTGCTTAAACAACAATAAAATATTTCAACTCACACTCCCATAATAATTTATCTTGGTTGCTAATCTAACACCCATATGCTCTGCCAACCTGAAAAGGTTGGGCTAGTACTCAGAAAGGTGTTAGACTTGATTAACTTCTACAACATAATAAAATTTTCACCCCCACAACCAACGAATCGACGTTGCCCTTTCGATAAAATACTTAAAGTACTATTCTAGGAGGTGGAGCTGGGTTGCCATTGTTCAGACTTCGAGGGTGGTTTAAACATTGGACACTTATCCTCTTGATAACTGGACGGTCCGTCTGATCACCGTGAATAGCCACTGAAGTATTTCCGGTCTCTTTGCTTACCTTGTGTTCTTATCTTAATAATCAAGACCATTAAAACTTTGAATTTACCAAGCTAAATTGCAAAACGATCTCACGAACATATCTTCGTACACTTGTATCAAGCAACCCAAGCACTCAAGCAATTTTTGACTCCATAAGGCACTGGTCCTTAATCGCATATATTTCATTTGCTTATTATCTATCTGGAGTACTTATGATTAATTTCCGTATATGAGCGACTTGTATTCAAAGATTTCTTAAAGTGTTGTGAATTAGTGTATCTTTTACCTTAAATCGCAACGTGGATTGCTTTTTTATCTTGTGTCTCATTTAAAGTATCATTGTGTCTCTCATTATTCATAAAAATCCTAAACAACACCCATCCGCATCACCACACATAAAAACATTAAAAAACACATTGAGCCATAGTTAAATTCTTTGTAGGGACTACCCCCCTTGGCTTCGTTAGGAGTTAGCGTAAACGGAGGAGCTGGGATTCAGGTGACAGTACCTGGCTCATTGCTTGCCCCCAAGGCCACACTTTCCCCACTTGTAGTGAGGGAACAACTTTCGGAAGATTTCTGTTGCTGGTGTGCATCTCGGCGGACAACACGGTACACCCAAAAAACCAAACTGCACAGCTACTGAGAAAATCTGCCTTTTGAAAAATGAGAAAACTTGCTTGATGGTCTATTGCATGGCCTTGTCCGTACCATACAGACTGTACTGTATGACTATGCGACTACCTGTATAGAATTCTTACACTGCTTTCTGCCTATTTCACAACCTCGGCTCTTCTTCGATGCTTTAAATCTTCACCACCGATGAACAAAGTCATCTTTTGACAAATCTTGTCTTTGAGTGTATGTGTGTCTAAACTCTTTATTGACCTCCGTTTCTACTTGAGTTGAAACTCTAATCTACCAAATCCCTAATCTCTCAGTGAGATGTACTGTTGAGATTAAGTCTAATCACTAATGACCCCTTGGCCTTGGATACTCTCTGATGGACACTATCCAATATTACATTGGCCCCTTCACAACAATTGATGAGTTTGATGAGGAGCTTGCCTCTCAGTCTCCTCACTTGGCGTCGATAGCTAACTCCAGTATATGCCTTGACATTCTCTCTTTTGTATTACTCACAGCTTGAGTTTCAGGTTTTCTTTTTAGCATTTATCATGTTTTTGTGCCTTTTCTTAAAACTTCTCTTAGCTAGATACTTACATCTCTATATTTATTTGCTTTTGAGAGCATCGCTATGGGAGTTGTTTTTGCACTCCCACTATGTGTCTATACTGAATGTACCTCTTTTAGTCCCATCGACCTACTTATTGTGGTCATTTGTTGGACATTAACTAAATTATCTTATCTTATCTTATCTTATTATCTATAGCTCACTTGGTTGAGCTCCTATCTTATTATCTATAGTTGTGTTCTGTGCGATGTAATTTGTAGTTTTGACCAATTGTTCTCATGGTTGAAAGGACTGTGCACATGGGGTTATTAATCCCACCTTGGTTCTGGATCATAGAGATGTACTAATCTCTTCATTAAATGCCTTTCTCATAATGCCTGTTTTGTGATGGGATAAAAAATTTACACCTTAAGAAATTTGACTCCTCACGGTGTTTGATAGATCCGGGTTTAAGATGGATCTATGCTGGTTTTAATTTTTTTAGTTTTTGTGTACAATTTAAAATTAATTTTTTTGGTTGTCATGTATGTTACATGACAAGCTTGACAACATTTCCCTCCTATAGAGCACCTCGCTACTCTTGGTGCAAAGGCCTCACATGGACCACCTCGGCACCCTCAATCATAGGGTCTAAGAGGTAGCACCCGCTCGCTACTCTTGGTGCAAAGGCCTCACATGGACCACCTCGGCACCCTCAATCATAGGGTCTAAGAGGTAGCACCCCTAGTAGCCTTGTGTTACCATTGACGGGCAAGGGCGAGATGTAGAGTCCGACAGGGTTTGGTCCTGCACCTTAAAACCTTTATAGAATTGGTGACGAGAACACCGTGTGCATAGTTACAGAACTTGTGTGCCAAGTTCCAGCTCCGAGCACTTGACCTTCAACATTCTGTGTGCATGCCTGCAACCAAGAATGGCAACAGTGGTAGAAATGTCAATAGTATCCCAATACCATTTTGGAAGGTCCACCAGATATGTAATCCCTAGTCTTGGTGCATGTATATAAATGCTTGTACATACAGTTTGTTAGCTATCTTAGATCTTTAGTCATTTAGTGAATAACATTCTGCTCTAAAGTTCTGCTTAGAGTTGTGGAATGTATTTCGCAATCTCTACATCCTTGTTGGTTGTACGAGTATCTATCTTACCAATTTCCCAATTGAGATGATTAATGGAAGAGCTTTATATCTGTTTCAAGAATGGATGTGTATGTCATCAGATAGCAGAGCTGAATTTCTGCATGCTCATGGTTGTTTTTATAGTTTTGAATTCTCATGGGTTTGGGTTTGTCCTCCACAGCCCACATCCTAGGCCCTTGGTCCAGATCACTTTGTCTTAAATGATAGAACCCTGGCCATAAAATAAAGATCTTTGCTCTTCTTTTGTCTACAAATCAACCAAAAACATCTCACCAAATTAAATAGTCTTAAATTCTAATGTAATTGTATTTATTATCTACTTACCTAAAATTAGGTTTCAAATAATTTCAAAAGCATAACTATTTTTATGTGATCGCTAAGAGTAGAGGGCATGGTCCTGCATGAAGGGTGTCTTCCACTAAGTTGTCAACTTTCCTCCAGCAAGGTATTTTGTATTTTGGGCTTTATCTACATTTAGCTATTGAAATGAGAATGGCGGCTTGAGTATTTGAATGGAACTTGTTAAACAAACTACACATCTTAAACATTGTAAAATCATTACAAGTTTGTTGTTGGGTTTGAAGTAAAATGCTTAACATTTTAGAATTAAATATCTCTAAACAGAGGTTTGTTAGATTTATGAAAAATAGATAATAGATGATCTTCAATGGCGTATTTAGCTTTTCATAAGAGAATCATAAAGAGTGTTAGAATTGCGACTTGGCTGAGATGGATCTGAGAGTCATCTTTATGTTAAAGGCAGTGGGATTCTCATTGGTTGAAATAATGATTTAGTTTGGTGGAAAAAAACCATCATTTGGTACGCAATAGATAAGTGGGTAGGGTGATTTGGCATGTGTTAGATTATGGTAACTTCGGGATGTCCTCCATGGTTCAGATGCCTTACATGGAGATACATTAGCTGCATAGGCATCAGGATAGAGTAGAGGGTGAGATGCACTCTACTTAGTGGCATGAGCCTAGTGGGGCTGCATGCGGAGCTTCAGGGGAGATTGGCCTTTGCATGCATGAGTATTGCATGACCTGTCAGCATTTGGTGACTACATGCAAAAGTGACCTTTTGCATGCACCAGGAATTAGGGTTTTGGCAAACCTAATTCATTGGTGAGATTATTTATAGAGGCAGGGGGTCCCCATATGAGGTTACTCAGTTGCATTGTCGGAGAGAGATACTGCTAGAGTGAGGAGGGCGTAGCTGCACATGTGGGGCGACTTTCTGAGATAGAGAGGAGTTATTGCAGGAGCCAGGAAGGTCAGATCTGAGCTAGATCAGTGACCTTCAGTTCCAAAGAGGCTAGACACCCAGTACTGTGAGTTGAGAGAGCTCAACAGTGTGATTTATGATTAGATTGGAGGAGGTCGAGATGTCTTGGAGGAGGGCGCATTTCTTGAGGAGGGAGAAGCTCGTTGTGAGTTGGATTGACCGATTCAGAGTCTGAGACTTCCAGGATAGCCTTGCCTCAGCATTGGAGGAAGGTTAGAGATGATCAGAGCTCAGATCTGCTGAGATCCGGTCAAGTACGAGCATTTGACATCTGGAGGGAGGGCGCACTTGTGCATGCAGAGTGGGCCGAGTTCATCATAGGGATTCTCTAGTTTCCGAGCAGATCAGAGTAGTGAGATACAGAGAGGGCAGATCAGTCAGAGGCATCTTCAGATTACTCAGATCCAGTTTGATAGTTGGGACTTACTCATCTAGTGCATGCATCAGCTGGATGCATGCAAAGTAGAGTCCGTCCAGTTTTGGACCGGTTGAGTTACCTGCTGAGGTAATCCTGTTTTGTATTGTCTCATTTATATCTATATGCTCTGGGCTCGAGAGGAAGATAGCCCCATAGTTAGCTGGTTTTTCCCCGAAAGGGTTCCAGGGTACATCTGTTGTTTATGTGTTTGATTGCATTTATATTTCAGTTAGTAAATGCAGATCTAGTTGTTTGAGTCTATATTTTTATGAGATATACTGATATTGAGACTCATATCGCTTGAGATCTCAGGGCGATCCATAGGGAGTAGTGATCTCTGGATCAAATATTTACATGGTATCAGAGCCCTATTGAGGGTCAGGGTGGGCAGTCACACATAGATCTGTAGTGTTGGTGACTAGATCTGAGATAGATCTAGTAGATTTGTGGAGATAGAGACCAGATCTACCAGATCTGAACATCCCAGTTCAGATCTGAGGTTGTAGAGGTCAGATCTATCAGATCAGTTGGTTTTGTGGTTAGATCTGTGATAGATCTACCGGATTTGTGATCGGGAGAGACTCTTGTTCACTGTGGGTTACAGTTTCTTCAGTTGGGTGAGTATGGCTGCCAGTTTGAGGGTGGAGGACCAGTTGGATGGTGCCTCCAACTATAGTGCATGGAGGGCACGTATTACTCTCTTGCTGAAAGACAATGAGCTATGGGATGTTGTGAACAACACAACGGCAAATCCTGTTACTGTTCCGTCTGATGCCACTGCCAAGCAGTGTATGACAAGAAAAATGTGAAGGCTCAGAGGATCCTTCTTGATGCGATCAAGGATCACCTTATCCCACATGTCTCTACCAAGGACAATGTGTTTGAGATGTAGGATGCGTTGACTAGTCTGTACCAGAGCTCCAATGAAAATAGGTAGATGGTTCTCAGGGAGAAGCTGAGAAGCATCAAGATGGGGAAAGATGAGAGCATGATTACCTATCTCACCAAGATAACTCAAGTGAGAGATGAGTTGGGAGCATTTGGTGAGAAGGTAGAGGATAGTGAGTTGGTTCGACAGGCCTTGAATGGTGTGACTGTGCCATGGGCAGTGTTTGTTCAGTCTATCATAGCTTGAGAGAACCTTCCCAAGTGGGATCGCCTGTGGGATGATTTCACACAGGAGGATATCCGGAGAGGGTACATTCAGAGTTCAGCTTCTACTACTACTCCGGAGGAGGATGTGGCTCTCGCAGCAGACGGGAAACGGAGAGGCAGACAGAAGAAGGATCTGAGCAAGATCAAATACTTCGCCTGCAACGAGTATGGACATTATGCGGGACAGTGTCCGCATAAGAAGAGGGGGAAGCAGGTGAAGGACGAGCAGGTGGCAGCAGCAGAGGAGGTTGATGAGTTCTCTTCTCGGTTTGAGGAGTTCTCACTGGTCTCAGTCAGTCAGGACATTATAGTAGCCTACCAGAGGCTCAGGTTGATCTGAGGTGGAGAGTGGACAACACTCTTGGTGGAGAGTGGACAACACTCTTGGTGGAGAGTGGACAACACTCTTAGCAGTCATATGACAGGAGTGCGAGATGCATTCCTGATCTTAGAGCATACATCCATACAGTTGACTCGAGATGGGCATGGGGTTGACCATTTGGTTACTGGTGTGGACAGAGCGAGATTTCTGCTTGATCGCGGGGAGCTCCTGGAGGTCTCAGGATTGCTTTTTGTTCCAGGACTGAGAGGGAGTGTCCTCTCAGTGGTTGCATTGGCAGCTGCAGGATACCTTGTAGTGTTTCACAGGGATCAGTTCTTCACCTATCCTAGAGGAGTAGACCCAGTCTTATTTGGTCATAGGATCGATGGTGATTATTTGGTTCATGGAGAACCTACCTCAGGCACATCAGGATGGTTGAGTGCATCCTCTTCAGATGCAGAGGGGGATGATGAATGAGATGTTCATAGCAGAGATGAGGCCAGGAGGAGTAAGCCTGTTCAGCAGATGGGTGGGCGAGATGCTCACCATGATGAGGATCAGGGCAGTGATTCTAGAGTTTTGATGGATGAGCGAGATGCTCTTGGCAGTGATGAGTCTCAAGAGATTGAGCCCTTGGGCTCATATCAGATGGATGAGCATGCTGCTCATGCAGGCACCAGTCAGAGAGTGAGCTGGTATGACATGGTTGAGATGGACTTGGCTCAGGAGAGAGCTAAGTCAGTACAGAGACAGAGGGAGTTGACTTACAGAGCTGAGTCAACTCAGGGTCATAGGCAGATGACCTACAGAGCAGTAGATCCACTTGACAGAGGATTTCAGGGTTGGCTACAGCAGCAGAGACTCAGAGGGAGTCTGAGTCAAAGTGCAGTGGCAGAGTCAGCAGTGGTTGACAAGGGGGCTTCTTCTGAAGCCACACATATGGAGATTGATCAGAGTTCTTCAGGTCAGAGAGCAGTGACAAGCAGATCAGTTAGATCTAGATCAGTGTCAGCAGCAGTGGACTTGATGGATCCAGGCATCAGTGTTAGGACTGCCCTCATTAAGAGGGAGTGTTAGATTATGGTAACTTCGGGATGTCCTCCATGGTTCAGATGCCTTACATGGAGGTACATTAGCTGCATAGGAATCAAGATAGAGTAGAGGGTGAGATGCACTCTACTCAGTGGCATGAGCCCAGTGGGGGCTGCATGCGGAGCTTCAGGGGAGATTGGCCTTTGCATGCATGAGTATTGCATGACCTGTCAGCATTCGGCGATTACATGCAAAAGTGACTTTTGCATGCACCGGGAATTAGGGTTTTGGCAAACCTAATTCATCGGCGAGATTATTTATAGAGGCAGGGGGTCCCCAGATGAGGTTACTCAGTTGCATTGTCGGAGAGAGATACTGCTAGAGTGAGGAGGGTGTAGCGGCACATGTGGGGCGACTTTCTGAGATAGAGAGGAGTTGTTACAGGAGCTAGGAAGGTCAGATCTGAGCTAGATCAGTGACCTTCAGTTCCAAAGAGGCTAGACACCCAGTACTGTGAGCTGAGAGAGCTCAACAGTGTGATTTCTGATTAGATTGGAGGAGGCCGAGTTCTCTTGGAGGAGGGCGCATTTCCTGAGGAGGGAGAAACTTGTTGTGAGCTGGATTGACCGATTTGGAATCTGAGACTTCCAGGATAGCCTTGCCTCAGCATTGGAGGAAGGTTAGGGACGATCATAGCTCAGATCTGCTGAGATCCGATCCGGTACGAGCATTTGACATCTGGAGGGAGGGTGCACTTGTGCATGCAGAGTGGGCCGAGTTCATCAGAGGGCTTCTTCAGTTTCCGAGCAGATCAGAGTAGTGAGATACAGAGAGGGCAGATCAGTCAGAGGCATCTTTAGATTACTCAGATCCAGTTTGACAATTGGGACTTACTCATCTAGTGCATGCATCAGCTGGATGCATGCAAAGTAGAGTCTGTCCAGTTTTGGACCAGTTGAGTTACCTGCTGAGGTAATCCTGTATTGGGTCTCATTTATATCTATATGCTCTGGGCTTGAGAGGAAGATAGCCCCACAGTTAGCTGTTTTTCCCCCGAAAGGCTTCCAGGGTACATCTGTTGTTTATGTGTTTGATTGCATTTATATTTCAGTTGGTAAATGCAGATCTAGTTGTTTGAGTCTATATTTTTATGAGATATACTGATATTGAGACTCATATTGCTTGAGATCTCAGGGCGATCCAGAGGGAGTAGTGATCTCTAGATCAAATATTTACAGCATGTAGAGAGTTACCCATTTTTTTATTATATTTAGTATGACCAATCCCAAGATTTCGATTTGCACCCAATAATCATCAAAGTGCTTGCAAATTTGAAATTTATGAGAGTGACCATATACAGCTGGTTTTGAAAATCATTGTTTTGTGACTACGTTTAAGTGAGCAAGTGTTCTGTATGTTATCTTGTGAATTAGTATCCAAATGAACTTATGTGCTGCTTTGTAAGTTGTACCTTCTTAGTATCATATATGTATTTGCCTAATTGCACGAGTAATTTATCTTTCTGGCAGAAATCTGCATGACCGCATAGCATGTTCAAAGCAGTGTCCTGCAGTGTACCCTTGTGGATCCTCCTTGTTTTTTAGTTTTAATAAATTCTAGCTTGAATAGCACGTGGGTTTAAGGTTGGATTGATATAATTGTGGAAGCTCCTTCTATTCTCGTCTTTTAAGCTTTGTCCCAGGTTATCTCCTTGAATGTTGTCTTTGACTGGATATAAAAATAAATGGCCACCTGTGGTGACCCCTTTTCCATGTTTAACCTATGTGAGCTTCCAGATTGTAGATGTATATATAAAGCAATTCGTTGGCTTGTCTCAATGGTTCACAATCAGCAAGGCTGAAAGCCACAGCCATGATCGTTTGCAGTTGTAACCATTGTGTTGATCCCTTAGGATATCTGCGGTTGTATCTCTCCCCTAACAAGTTACATATTTCTTAACATCACACCAGGATTCCTAATTAAGAGTTTTCTCATGATGTGTATACAGCACCTTCTTTAATGGTTTATTTTATTTTATTTTATTTATATTTCTAAGTGTGAAATTTGCGTTCTTTTAGCTTTTGCAGCGTCTCCAAAGAGTTCATGTGGTTGTTTAATTCATATGTCAAATTTTCAAATATTTGTTCAACCAAAATCTCTGGAATTACATTATGATTAGGGGTAAAATATTTTCAAAGCAATATAACTTTTAAAAACAAGGAAGAATGGTAATGCCATAATATTTGAACCTTGAATCTTACAACACGGATTTCATGGCCTCTCGGCTTCTTGATTCACAGCCTTCATTCATCTAGATTTTTATGTGAGATTAAAACTAAGTTGTTTGTTTTGCCTGGCTGCAGGGTTGACTCTCGTGAGAAAAGACCTATTGGTCCAAGACTTGATGTATGCTCTGTAAATGTCCTCTATTGCAAATTCTGAAGGAGGAACTTATTGTGACCTTAAGGCACTTAAAAAATCTAGAGAACTTGTGGCTTGGATACGACTGACTCGTTGATTTCAATCAATAAAATTATTTGTGGTTTTAATCAAAGCATTGTTTCCATTTTTCTACAGAAACAATTTGTGACATGTGCTTTGTACCATTATAGAAAATGCTTATACTGATTTTCTATGGACACTTTTGCTTCTGTTTTGTCCATTTCAGCTAACTGTGGAAGAAACTATACATTGCCAGCTTGAGGCACTAAAATATAACAATGAGCCACATCAAGACCATGGGGTTGAAGTAATGTACAGGGTAAAAAAATTATGATCCTTGCTAATCCGATGAAAAACCTTAAGTTTGAAGTATAGCTAGTTTTTCTGTCACGTGCTTTTAAATAGTGTCAGATTAGCGAACTCTGCTGCATCTGTTAATCTTCTGGACACAAGGTCTCTTTGTTCAGGTGAGGGCTATATGTTAAATTATACTATAAAGTTTATGGCCTTAATACATGGTTACTTTTTGGTTTGATAAACGCAGTTTGCCAGTTTTGACCCTTTTGAGCGTTCCAAATATTTTGGACCATTTTTTGATCTTGGTCAGGTGACTATGTTTTGCTGATATTTCCCTTTATTATATGGAAGATTAACTTTTTATTGATAGCTTGATCCCAGCAATGATTGGATGAGTTCCTGATTATGGATTATTTTGTTCAGTTCGAAAGATTTAGGCGGATCTTCCACCATTCTGCTTACAGAGTGCTGCTTTCTCACAAAGAAAGAAAGATCTTGAGCAGCTTGTATGTCAGGGAAGTAAGTTCATTTTTTAAACTAATCATGTCAGTAAGGCTGTGATATTGCTGTACGGTTTTTTATATGAATTGATTCTCAGGAATATACTTTGTTATTTTAATTTCTGTATACAATGTATCTTTGTTAACTTTTGGCGGTACTGTGAAAACCATACTTCTTTCATTAAACAGAACTGCTTCAAGCAAAGAGTTTGGATGAGAGGATCACGCCCGGAAGAGGAAGAGATATTTGAGTTTACCATGGTTCAGGTTTCTCTTCTCATCCTTCCAGTGATATTTTCTCTTTTGTATTTTATCATCAATGTGATTAACTTGCACTTTACAATCCGTTCTCTTCGTCCAGCGGGTTGGTGGTTTTTGGGATGGCTATTGGCTAACTGAAAGTCTACGCCATGACGGTGTTACAGGAGCTATAGCTTACTGATAATAAAATACATGGTTTTCTAGGTAGTAAATATTTGAGGTTTCAGTATTGGGAAAAATGTTTTGTAATACTTTTACAATGTTTGACTTGTGGAGCTTACAAAAAAAGGTAAAACATACACTATTCCTTTAATACTTGTAATATAGTGGTACAAGTCTGGTACATGTTCGGTATTGTTTTCCAAGTCTATATATAATCATATTCATTGGCAATGCCACATTTAAAAATGTAGGCTTGTTGCGAAGCTACAATCCTGTTCTCATGGTGGTTGTCAGATCTGCCCACCACCTAAATCCTTATAGATACTGTGTGCTTCCCGTACGGATCCATGCATAATTGTACTAGATACAACCTGTATGGATTCTATCATGTATCCCCAAGAAATCATTATGCAAATTATGTAGTGTTTTTTATATGGATATTTTTGAAAAATTATAGCTATGTTAAGTGGAAGAACTTCTACTGCTCATTAAAAATTGCGCCATTCGACTGGACACCACGTACTTACCAACTTAAAAGTCATCAAGGATTTGATAGTTCAACTGAACTGAATAAAGAATATATCTAATTTGCTAGTAAATGTTTGTAGCTTTTGGAGTTGGTTTGTTCCTGTTGTCATTTTATACATAGCATTACGTTATATATTCCACATTTTTTCTATATATTCTTATATATCATGTCCAGCTGTACTGTATCCAAAATTTTCCAAAAGTAACATATTGTTCCACTTATATTATTCTCTCTTTTTAAAACTTTAGCCTCGCCCATGGCGCCTACTATGTTTTCTTGCAAGTTCGTGTGATCGTGTAGTTTTCTATGAATTAACTCAAATTCAAGCTATTAATGAATCCTTATATACCAATAGTATTTTGCAAGTGCTGCTTTTGTGCCATGAACAATTCAAATTCAAGCTATTAATGAAGCCTTATATACCAATAGTATTTTGCAAGTGCTGCTTTTGTGCCATGAACAATTCACATTCAAGCTATTAATGGAGCCTTACATACCAATAGTATTTTGCAAGTGCTGCTTTTGTGCCATGAACAATTGTACTCTCTTTATACCATGCAGGAAAAAGGCCAAGGTTTGGCTAATGACAAGGATCTGGCTGCGATGGTGATAATTACAAATTGTCTTTGCTAATGGAGACAAATGGACAAATTTTCCATACATACGTGGTCAATTTCTTTAAGCTGTATAGGAAAGATAGAATATATTAACATCAATGTTTTTTAGCTGCATGCATTAAAAAGGAAAGATAGAATATATTAACGTCCTTGAATGACCAAAATGGCACATGAGGATTAGAAGTTCTAATATGCGTTATAAAACAATGGAGTGTAGCATTTCCAATCTTATCCGATACTTTAATTGTAGTAACAACGTAGAGAAGTATATTGTTTTGCACACACAATTATGGACCAAGAGGTCTACCCATGTGGTGCAATGCATGTTTTATTCAAAATCGTTTGGAAAATTTCATTTTTGTTGGAATCCATTGAAACAAAAAATCCACAAAGGGCATAGTTCTAGGTCATTTTGGGATTTTTCAAGGTTCCAGGTCACTGTTGTCCCTAAAGGTATCCCATCCGGGATGGTAGAGGAGACAGACAACTAAAGAGGTGACCCAAGAAGTGCAACGGTTCCCAATGCAAGCTGGGTGTTACGATAAACGATGCACTCTTCACTTTAGATCAAGAAGAATCAAGACCAAGGGGGAGACCTTAATCAATCAATGATGATTAGCTAAGACAAAGGTTCCTAGGGAAATGTGTAAGTAGGTTACGGAAATCAATGCGTAAGGACTCCGTGGACCAAAGAGTTTAAGATGTGGTTGAAGAGGCTTAAGAAGTGACAAGTGTTTCAACCAATGAATGACTAAGGCCACTTATGAAGACCAAATGGATAGATCTAGCACCATGAAGATACACAAGTGGGGCCGACTCCTTAAAAAGTGGAAAATGGTCCAAATAGGGCCCACTTGGTTGGATTAGGGGTGAGATGGTACTAAGTGGGTGAGATGAGGTAGATCTATGGATCTAAGACAAGATAGACAACACCCACATATGTGATTTAGGAAAATGCCACTAACCCAAGGATTGCGAATTGCCCAAGGGAGACCAGTGCCTCAAGATGAGGGGGCAAATGGAGTCCAAATTATGCCAAAATTTAGATCGGGGTAGTTAAGGCAATTATCAAAGTGGCTTTAGGATGACATGCCCAAATATGACTTAGATTTCCATAGATCTAAGATTCAAAATGCATCATCCAATGACCCAAGTGGGGCACAACCCTCAAAATGAGGAATGGGGCACACAAGGCAAAAATCAAAGAGGTGAAGCACTAGGGGTAGGTTATCAAGGTGGAGCAATGCAAATCAAGTGGGATCTCACCTGCCCAACTCTTGGAACTAGCCCTGTTTGATAGACAATCCACTTGAGCGAACGCGAGCCGGATCTCCCTAGCTCAATGTGAGTCTAGAACAAATAGAACATGATATAAACCACTTTCCTAGATCTAGTTAAGGATCAAGTAATCAGATGTCTTACCTTAAGTTTGTAGTCTCTTTTCCTGGATGTTGTTCCACGCCTTACTGTCGTCAGATCTCAGCTGCAAGACCTGTCAAGATACATAGAACAAGGCAAACAAGTAAAAAGCATCTAAACGATAACAGATCTAAGTAAACAGTTAAGCATGTAAACTACACAATATCATCAACACAACAATATTGGTGGAAAGCGTTTATATTACTGTAAAAATAGGGAAAGTACATAGAAGAGAACGACTACAACCAGAGCTTAACGAAGTAATCCTTCTCCATCCAAGCCAATACCATATCCTCCCAAGGAATGTGAGTCTCTCAATGGATGAGTAGAGATCTCTCTAAAGTAATTTCACCAGCATGTAGACAGTATAGACTTCCTCCCCTTCCCATGGAGAGAGTGGGTGTGTATATAGGGCTAAAGAGATAGGGTAGGTTGAGGATTAGGGGGAGATGGTTAAGGGATCCTCCCATTAGGTTAGGAACCTAAATGCCACATCACTTAGAGCCTAGGGATAGGCCTCCACCTCAACAAACTTCTACAAAGACCTCGAGACTCCCCAAAATAGCCTTTAACCAACCTCGTTGCAACCTGGTAGAGGACACAGAGCGACAGAGGGGGTCGTCACACCCTGTAGAAAGACAAAGTGCGACAGTGTCACCCTAGCTGAGCATAAACTGCGACAGAGGGGGTCTGTCGCACCCTGTAGGAAAACAAAGTGCGACAGCCTACTGAAACCAGGTCAAGCAGATAGGGGGAACTTTCAGTTGAATATGCTTTAGCCCAGAATGAGGTTAGGGGTCAGAGCAAAGAGTTTACACAATGGTCAAGATGACGACACTATCACAACAGTCATGATGACGACACTTGGTCATAATGACGACACTTGCAACACTTGCGACACTTGCACAAGGGTGACGACATTTTGGTGTAACAGAATGCTCCCCAAAGCATGAAGTTGACGAAATGAGACAGGTGAAATGCTTTGTAGTAAGAAAAAATGCAAGGATTTGCTGGTTGGAAGGAACTGCTGCAGAAATGACTTGAGATCCACAAGTCTCACAAAACATAGCTGCCGACTAATACACTGCAGATCCATGGTAGTAATGACCGACTGAACACAATCATGGCTACTAGACACAATCGTAGATCCATGATGAGATGATAACACAGCCACGACCAATACAAAAGTGGATCCGTGTAACTCTGAACTGACAACACAACCACGACCAATACAAAGTGGATCTGTGCGTCTCAAACAATCTCCATCGCAACCTGGGTAGAAAATAACTTCCCAGGGTTTTCAAGTTGAACCTGCAATGATATGAATCTATCCATGTGATTACAATGTTTTGGAGTCGAACATGGTAGAAACCACTTGATTACCGGTCATTAATGTATACCGTTAACAAGTGTGAGGGGAATCACCATTAATGTCAATGATCCCCAAGGTATCACAGTACATACCATCAAGCGTGAATCAATGAGCTGAAGTCGAACGCCTAATGGAATCTTTCAATCAAGAGTCAATGAGGTAAACTCAGTTGAAAGCGAGGTAACCTGCCATTGAGGCATGTAGGCCCAAGGTACTTGGTTGGTTTCTAAGTTCAATCCTCGGATGATGATTTGAAGTCGACGAGGATGAATCTGTCGAAGGAGGGCCATGATGAATCTCCCATCATCGACATGAAACTCGATAACAGATGTTTGGTGTAAATCGGATGGTAGAGTAATGTGCAAGACTGACTCAAGGTAGACCAACATGATCGAAGGTATATTGACTGCAGATGATGAGTAATGAAACATCTCTCGAACATGGGCATGGCATGACTTGGCAGTATTGATATGACGAGAATGATACTAACTCCCAATGCAACTGATGGTGGAAGCATTCTTTGGACGACCCAAAGGAGTGACAAGACTGACGGAATTGATAGGACTCAGAGACAAACGGATTACCCAAGTATTGAGTGCCAATGCAAACGAGCGCCATGTTCAAGAGTGACTATGTACTGCCATAATTAAGATTTAACACAAAATCTTCCCTTTTTCCCCATCATGATTGATGAGTGCCTCATGTGTTTTTTGACGAGCTTGATGAGGGTAACCAGATGCTCGGTATAGCTTATGTCATAGATGAGTCCAATCCCAAATGTTTTACGAACCTAGGAAAGGAGGGGTTCATCCCAAAATGGGTCCTTCGATGTTTGCGTTTTAACGAGTCCAAAGAAGGAAAACTCGACGTCATTTCATGTTTAGAGACTCTGAAAAGAACTAAAGGAGACTCCAAAAGGCCCTTTTTCGTAAAGTTAGTCTCTTCGCCCGGAAAGGGTAAAACAACGCGAGAGAGAACTCTTCCAGCCATGGTTGGTTGGAGTATTCCTTTTTCGTAAATAGTGCCCCATGGTCCGAAAAAAGGGGTAAACTATCACCAGGGAGACGATCATTCAAATACTTTTACAAACGTGAATGAATCAAGTTCGCTTGGCGATATTTTCCTATTTAGGGAGTCTGAAAAGCGCTTAAAAGGACTCCATGAACAACTTTGTCGTGGTTGATGACCGAGTACGGCAAAGGAAGCAACAAACTCGGCACAGTTCCTTTTCCGTAAATAGTCTAGCGAGGCCGGATAAAGTGATAAACCTATACTTGTTAGACACAGCCTTTTAACTCAAAATTTTAACGAGCACGAGAATGGTATCGAAAGCACTCGAAATCTTTTTCATATTTGAACCAGAGCACGAAAAAGTAAAAAGTAAGCTCAAACCACTTTTCACGTTTCAACCAGAGCACGAAAAAAATGAAAAGTAAGCTCAAATGCCATCTTACTGTTTTTAACGAGCTCGAAGATAGGTTAAAAGAATGCTCATGATGTCTGATTCATTTTTTAACGAGCTTGTAACTGAAAATGAACTATGCTCGGGATAATGTTCATGGTTTAATGAGTTCGAAACCTAAAAAGGGAAAGTATGCTCGAAAATGTTCCCAATGGTGAACTTTTTCCCAACATGGCATCCAGGGGTTGGTGTGTGCCCCCAGCATGATTGCTGGGAGTGAGTGACTTAGCTCCAATATAATGAGGAGAGGCGATCGAGTTGACTTCAACGTAACTTCCAGAGGTTGAAGACATGCCCCCAAGCTTCATTTCGTTCGTCTAATGCATAGGCGGGTGAAAAAAAGGTTCAGGTATTAAGTCTATGAGGAGACTCGACTCAAAGGGAAATGATACGTTTCATTTTTTAACGAGCTTGGCACGGGAATAGAACTCTGCTCAAAAGATCTGTTTCATTTTTTAATGAGCTTGAAGCCAAAGGTAAACTCTGCTCAAACTACTGGTTTCATTTTTTAATGAGCTTGAAGCCAAAGGTAAACTCTGCTCACAGTTAAGACCCATTGACAGGTTCCTTCCCAACATGATGCCCAGAGTTTGGTAAATTCCCCCGGCATGATTGCTAGCGACTTAACATGGTAGTGTTCCCTCAACATGATTGCTGACGGTACGACATGTGGCATGCCCCCTAAGCTTCATTTCGTCTGAAAATGCTGCTTGCTAACCCAACTACCAACTTGGCTACTAATATGAAAATGTTCACCAAGGGGGAAATCAAGAATTAGATGAAATAAAAGTTCAAGTTCTAACTCTAGCGAGAGACTCGAATCGATGGGAGAAATATCTATTTCATTTTTACACAAGCTTGAAATAGACAATAACTATGCTTGAGGGGGCCCATCTTATTTTTTAACGAGTTTGAAATGGAATAAAATTATGCTGGAGTGGATGGTTTCATTTTTATGCAAGCTTGAAACCAAAGGTAAACTATGCTAGAGTGTTCAGTTTCATTTTTTAACGAGCTTGAAACATAACATAAACTGTGCTCGTACCCCCCATCCTCAGGGGGAAGAAACCACTAAAACATGCGAAACATTCAGGGAAGTCTGATGACTGGCATTCATGCGATGATTGGGTGTCATGAAGGAAAGTTGATCAACGGTCACAATCCTCCCATCGTAGGGAAAATACATCACTCGAAAGAGTGTGGACACGACGGCTTTCATAGCATAGACATAATCACGTCCAAGGAGTAGATTGAAATCTAAAGGACCTTGGACAACCATGACATCAACATAAACAGTTTTACCTCTCAACGTGACAGGTAACTGCGGGAGAATTCCTAAAGGTCAGGTGGGCCTTCTATTAAAAGCCAAAATCTAGTCAGTTACTGGCACAAGCTGAGGGGAACCTATAGCTTGCCAAACAATTGAGGATAAAATACTAACAGAAGCTCCCTCATCAACTATCGTACGAAAGATTTCTTTATTGGAAACTCCTACAGATATTTGAAAAGGAATACTCGAAGGAAAACGAGATTCTGTTAGACCATTCCAATCAAAGGAAATGTCTTCAGTACTTGGAGGGGGTCCTGTAGGAATGGACAGGGTTTCCCCTTGCCTAGGACATTCTGAATTGACTAGGTAAACATCAGCGGTTTCCAATTCACTCTCACTTGGAAGGTAAGAATGAGACGAAGATTGTGTCATGGTGACTGCTTCAGTCTGGGCTTTCTCCAATGAAAGAGCGGGATCGAGTGGAGTTGACATCGACTCGATCACTTCACTCTCGGAAGGAAGAGTGGGATCGATTACAAATGAAACTGAATCGATCACTTAGTCAACCAGCGAGGGGTCGAGGGACAACTTACTATCGCTTGTTGGAAGTACCTGTTGAGAAATAGTAATATCTTCCAACCACCATGAAGCTTCATCCATGCTTGGACAAAGGTAAGTACGATGCATGCCCTTGCATATCCAACAAGGGTCTGCAGCTCTACCCTTCCGACCCTTCAACAATGGGCCACTGGTTTAGGGAGTGTCATCAACATGATGGTCAGCGGTTGATGATACAAGTGGTTTGGGGTTTTTAGACCACACTTCCGACACACGGGAAAGACCCAGACAATCCTTGAGAAGGTGATCACCCTTACAAAGCTTGTAAGGGAACTTGGGCTTACGAGGTGTTCTCATAGAATGAGTGCCATCAGAGGCAGATGGTTGACGCTTGGTCTCTTTCTTATTCTTCTTCTTCTTTATCTTCATTTTCTTCTTCTTTTTATCCACCTGATTACTAACAGTACTGCTTTGATCAGGCGAGGAAGAAGAAATGGAAGAAGATGCATTCGAGGAAGAAGGAGAAGGATCATTTTGGGGTTGACTCTCTCGTGGTGGAGAGTTTGAGATTTTCAATTACTAGGAACTAGATTCATAAGACAATTTCACCATGGAATATTTTAGACAATGAGAGAAGAAGAATAGAGAGAATAAATTATGGAAAACACTCTGTATCTTATTCATTGATATTGTAACAATATATAATACATCCTCCATGGAGAAAATCGAATTGCTTTGAAGCAATATGGAAAGAGCAAAAAAAAAAGGCTTAGAAAAGACAAAAAAACCCCTAGGTGGCAAAAATAGTTTCCAAAACTGTGCTAGAGGCTCACGAATTTTGCAAGTATGGTATGGCAGCTCATGAGTGAGGTAAATGGAATGTAATGATGGCTTTAGAAGGTTAGATATGATGTGGAGGTTGAATTGGTCAAGTGGCAAAAGATTCCAAGTAAACTAGTTTTATCTCTTCCACTAGAAAGCAGAAAAAACAGGACAAAGCTAACTAAAACTGGATAGCGTCTTTCTAATTCAGGAATGGAATAAAATTAGATAGAATCCAAGGAAATCTTATCCATAATCTATCCAAATTCGTTTTTGAGAATGAGGATAGCATGTGGTCCACTAAAACACAAAACTGGCTTATTCTACCTAGTTAGAACTCAGGAAATTAATCATAAATGATTAATTAATTTTATCTTAAGTCTAGAATGACATAGTGGGTTTTTAAAATGTTCCAACATCCCCCCTTAAGCCTGACTTTATGTGATGGGAATTAGAAAAATATCAGAAATATAAGGCCCAAGCAACAAGGCTTATGGTCACCCCAATACAAAAATAACTAGTCCATGTAAACCGAGGAAACAGGGAAAACCTCATGGGAACAAAACCCTCCCTAAAAAATGGACATGCTTGATGTCTTCATACTATCATGTTGCTCATTTGAATGAGTTGAATGCGCTGCTTCTGAGTAACTGACTTGATGAAGAGATTGTGGATGTCATGATCATGCATCAGTGCATCGATGTTGTGTAGGAAAGAACCATGTGTTGAAGCTCTATGAAGTTCATCTTCTGATGATGGAGGAGCATCAAATGAATTTTTCTTGCTGCTGTAACATACATAATCAAATCTGAAAACATATTCAATGATGGAAAGAAGATCTATGCATACTCCTTCCCAAGGAGAAACAATGAACTCAACAGGATCAATTTCTTCTGTAGCTGCAATGTGGTGTACTAGTTCTTGTACTTTCTTCTCAAACTGATGTAGAACCTTTCTGATATTTAAAATGAGATCATGCAGCTCTGAAATATCAGAATGTAAGTCATATGGAGCAGCAACCAGTAAAGATGTGGAGTCTCCATGATCGAACATAATTTCAATAGGATTTTTTTGAGAAACTAGATCACCTGGACAGTTGAGCGAGCTTGAAGAGTGTGAGGACTTGAATTTTGAACCATGAGTGATGGGGTCATGTCTAGATGTGTGGAATATCAGTCCAAATAATGCCAAAACAATGGCTGTCCAACCAATGAAAGATATTAAAGACAAAAGTGCAACAGAGGCAAGTGACACAGTGTAGGAAAACATAGAATTGTGTAGTTTCTTAACTGGAGAACTCGGGGTTTGTAGGGTCTTTTGTGCATCCAGAGGTTGGGAATATGATGTGGGATATGTAATGATCTGCATATCAGACTGTAAATCATCTTCTAAATCAGAATTTGAAAGATTTGAATGATGGTGGAAAGACCTTTCAGAAGACAAGTCAGAAGCTAGTAAAAAATGACTAGTTTTGAGAGTAGACTTGGATGAACTGACTGAAGATTGTTCCAAGGAAGAGGTGGAGGTTTCTGATTCTGATATATTAGAATGTGAATCAATATCAGAGACATCATAATTATATTTCACTTTAGCACTCAAAGCATAAACATTATTACCTTTGGGAGAGGCTTGGAGACAGAGTTCTTGTTCTACAACAACCTTGCCTTGTTGTTTCTTTGCAAAGTTAGGAACATCTATGTTATGCTCTTCAAGCATCTTGGCCATGATTTCCAATTTCTTATTGAAGCAAGATTTCTCAGGATGAGTGCCTTTGCAGCAATAAGAACACTTGGGCTTCTCCTTCTTCATATTCTTGGATTTGGAATCTCCATCAGAATCCTCTTCATCTGACAATATCTTATGTTTAGATTTGTCATTCTTGAAACTCTTTGCTCCATGACCAACAAGTGCAAAGTATTTGGAGGGTGATTGATCCCTCATTTGGACCAGCTTGTCCTTTTCTTGAGTGAGCGAATCAATGAATGCATCTTCCACTTGGGAACTACAAGTCTTGTAGAATGAAAAGTAGACACAAATACTGAGTATTTAGAGCTCAGTTTTGACAGAATGGTAAGGATTAATTGCTCATCCTTCTTCTCTATACCACATTGCTTGAGTTGAAGCACTAGGTTCTTGAATTTTGAGATGAACTCCTCCATAGAATCGAAATTACTTGGATTAAGAGAGGTCAACTCAATCTCCAACAAATGACCTCTGAGCTCGTCCTGTTTTCCAAAGAGAGACTCTAGCTTTGTCCACACTTCATTTTGAGTTGATAGAGAATCGATATGGAATAGAAGATCTGGAGATACAGAGAGACAAAGTAACCCATAAGCTTCATCAAGCCTATTGAACCATTTGGATTTTAATGCAACAACTCCTGGCTTAGTTTCAAGCCCCATAGTGACTATACAATCCTTTGCTCCGAAGCCGGATGATCATATGCGCCTTCCAGTCAAAGAAATTGAAGGGAGTGAGAGTCACATCTTTGGCTTGATTTTGCTTCATACTGATGCGCTCTTGGTAATGGTAATACCTGCAAAAAACATTCTTGGAAATTGTTTTGAATCAAGCTAGCTCTGATACCATGTGAGATTTTCAATTACTAGGAACGAGATTCATAAGACAATTTCACCATGGAATATTTCAGACAATGAGAAAAGAAGAATAGAGAGAATAAATTATGGAAAACACTCTGTATCTTATTCATTGATATTGTAACAATATATAATACATCTTCCATGGAGAAAATCGAATTGCTTTGAAGCAATATGGAAAGAGAAAAAAAAAGGCTTAGAAAAGATAAAAAAACCCCTAGGTGGCAAAAACAGTTTCCAAAACTGTGCTAGAGGCTCACGAATTTGGAAAGTATGGTATGGTATCTCATGAGTGAGGTAAATGAAATGTAATGATGGCTTTAGAAGGTTAGATATGATGTGGAGGTTGAATTGGTCAAGTGGCAAAAGATTCAAAGTAAACTAGTTTTATCTTTTCCACTAGAAAGCAGAAAAAAACATGACAAAGCTAACTAAAACTGGATAGTGTCTTTTTAATTCAAGAATATAATAAAATCAGACAAAATCCAAGGAAATCTTATCCAGAATCTATCCAAATTTGATTTTGAGAATGAGGATAGCATGTGGTCTACTAAAAGACAAAACTGGCTTATTCTACCTAGTCAAAACTCAGGAAATTAATCATAAATGATGAATTAATTTTATCCTAAGTCTAGAATGACATAGTGGGTTTTTTAAATGTTCCAACAGAGTTAACATTTGATACAGTGGGTACAGCCGGAATCACCGGGTTGAATAACCATACTGGTAATCCTATGGTTAATCCAGGAGATTTAAAGTGGCAATAAAGGGAGGACCAATATCTCCAACTGGAGGAAAGGCAAAAGGTACCCCTTGAAAAGGGGTCTCTTGATTGGTGGTCCCAGGAGAGGTTTCCATATCTAAACTCGCTAAGTCCTTCTAATTACCATGCACAAGAAACGCTACTCAAAACTAAAAGCAACAGGAAAACTTGTGAAAGGAGTGGATAAAGAGTTAGGAAACTCACAGGATTATCAAAACATCACAAATCGCTATATACCACAGCGTCCAACAGTAAAACGCGACAAGGAGGATTGGGACCGTACCCTTGCCTGAATACCCGACTACCTGGACAGTACGTGCGTAGTAATCTCCTCGAGTGCTGTTCTCGGTGTATTGCAATGTTAAGACGACCAAATGGATAACTCAGATGGTTTCAGGATTCCTAATGGTGTCTCCCGATATACTCAAGGTATGCGGGAGCTCAAATCCGTACTGGTGCTGTCTAATGCACAACCGTTCGGCAAGAGACCTTCCGATATACTATTGAGTACGTGAAACACCTTTCGATATACGTCAAGTACACGTAGTACTTGGTGGGTACGTGAAAGAGCTTCGATATACCGATAAGTACGTGGAAGACTACAATACCTCCGGGATACAGTGCTGGAAAATAACGACAGCTGCCACACTTAACGATGCCAGAACACGTCTCTAACTTAACACACAAGTTGCTAAAAGTTTTTAACCTAAGCTAGCGTTAATTTTATCTTATGTAGTTAAGTGGATGCATGATGTGAAGACTTGGAATTTAAACAAGATGCAAATCTGATCTATATGAAAATGCAAGTCTTCATTTCAATGAAGTCCTACTTAACAAGGAGAGAGATATATGTTTTCTTCCCAAATGCACAACCCAATGCAAATGCAATTTTAGTTCTTTCAAAATGATGGAAAGAAGTAAAAGATGCACCCAAAACTAACCCAAAGCAATAAAAAAGATCCTTTTATGAACACCACATACAATAATTTCAAACCATTTCCTATCTTTTCACTTGAAGAAGACACATCTAAGCTATGGAAAGAGATATTCCACAAACGTTTCCAATCAAATGCAAGACAAAGATAAGCACTTAACAATCTTATCTAACTCAAATGCACACAAATCTGAAACAAGCTTTTCTTCTTCTTATGATGGTAAGACCAAGAATATCAAATGATCAAAATAAAGTGAGAAGAATATTTACGTTTTCCAAATTTGTGAATATAGCAAAAGAAGGACAAAATCAAGTTTCTCTTTGAACTAAAGTGGAGACAAAGAAACATTCTTTCCCAAAAGTGATTGAATAGCTCAGCATGTAAGGGAAAAAAGATGCATAACCCAAGAAAAAGAGGCTAAAAAAGGCATGGATATCCCACACTTTTCAAGACTTTTCAAAACAAGCCAATCACACCAAACCAAATCTTAACTTAAAACCTTAATATGGGTCAAAACGACTGTAGGATACACGATTCATGGGGAATTTTTTTTCAAAAATAGAACCCATTTCGTTTAAAAAATGTAAGCAAAACACTAGTTTTGACTCAAGGGCCCAAACACAAATCCAAAACCCAAAAGACCCAAAATCAACCGGATGCAAGCAAAACCAAAGCAAGTAAAACCAAAAGATGTATGCAAATGAGGTCTAGAAACCGATCCAATGCAATGACCAGATCAGGTAAGGAGAGGAGGGAATGCAAGGGTGAGTGGATGTAGGCGGGGGAGACCAAAGTGTTCACCACTACCAAATCTCAGACTTGTCCAAGTTGGGACCCAAAACCAATCCAAAAAGAACCAGACACTACTAACACACAAATTGAAAATGGGGTCTCTGACTGGATCTTGCAGCACAGAGGGAGTTTGTACACAAACCAAAACTCAAGTCAGAAATGGAGAAGGGGTGCCTATATGGCACTTTTCGCAGATCGACGCAGTCTGTGCTTGTACACAGTGCGACGTCGCAGTTTACCAATGCGGGACGTGCGACGATGTCGTAGTAGACCAATGAAAGGGTTGCGACGATAGGCCAACAGACAGAGAACAGAGATAAAAAATGACACAATGTCGCTATGAGTCCATTGACCAGGTGCGACAGGCGAGATCCAAATTCAAAAAATGAACAAATCTCCAAACATTGAGCAATGAAATGGTTTGAAAATGATGAGTACAAACTCATAGGAGGACTACAGACTCTTCGAAATGAAGATCTGATGGTGAAACGAGGCTTAGAAGGCTCATAAGACTATGAATGGTTTGCAACAAGCAATCAACCGAAAATGGGATTCAAATTGACAACTACAAACAAATGTTCTTTCCCAGTATTGTCGCTAGATTTGTTTGACGGACAATCCACTCGAGCGGACGTGAGCCGGATCTCCCTAGCTTAATGTGAGTCTAGAACAAATAGAACAGGATATAAACCACTTTCCTAGATCTAGTTAAGGATCAAGTAATCATATGTCTTACCTTAAGTTTGTAGTCCCTTTTCCTGGATGTTGTTCCATGCCTCGCGGTCGTCAGCTCTCAGCTGCAAGACCAGTCAAGATACATAGAACAAGGCAGACAAGTAAAAAACATCTAAACGATAACAGATCTAAGTAAACAGTTAAGCAGGTAAACTACACAATATCATCAACACAACAATATTGGTGGAAAGCGTTTATATTACTATAACATAGAGAAAGTACATAGAAGAGAACGACTACAACCAAAGCTTAACGAAGTAATCCTTCTCCATCCAAGCCAATGCCATATCCTCCCAAGGAAGTGCGAGTCTCTCAATGGATGAGTAGAGATCTCTCTAAATTAATTTCACTAGCATGTAGACACTATAGACTTTCTCCCCCTTCCATGGAGAGAGTGGGTGTTTATATAGGGCTAAAGAGATAGGGTAGGTTGAGGATTAGGGGGAGATGGTTAATGGATCCTCCCATTAGGTTAGGAACCGAAATGCCACCTCACCTAGAGCCTAGGGATAGGCCTCCACCTCAACAAACTTCTAGAAAGATCTCGAGACTCCCCAAAATAGCCTTTAACCAGCTTCGTCACACCCTGGTAGAGGACACAGAGCGACAGAGGGGGTCGTCGCACCCTGTAGAAGGACAAAGTACGACAGTGTCTCACCCTAGCTGAGCATAAACTGCGATAGAGGGGGTCTGTCGCACCCTGTAGGAAAACAAAGTCCGACAGCCTACTAAAATCAGGTCAAGCGGATAGGGGGGATTTTCAGTTGAATATGCTTTAGCCCAGAATGAGGTTAGGGGTTAGAGCAAAGAGTTTACACAATGGTCAAGATGACGACACTATCACAACGATCATGATGATGACACTTGGTCATAATGACGACACTTGCAACACTTGCACAAGGGTGATGGCATTTTGGTGTAACAAGCCCAACTAGCCTCCCTCAAGGAGTGCGAATTTCCTCAAAGAGGGCTAGGGGCCTTGGAAAATGTGTCAAATGAAGCCCAATCCACACCAAACTATAGATCCGAATTGCCGTGGATGCTATAGAGGTGGGTTTTCAATATTTTCCCCAAAGCCAAGCTAGATCCGAATAGATCTAAAAAAAAGTGAAAAATGAGGGTTTTGATTTTAATGGAGTTTGTGACCAATAGGATGGAGAACAAGCGAAATAGATATGTACCTTGTAGATCTTACCTCATGAGCTTGCGGCCTTTTAGCATATGGATGATTCTTGCCCTAGTTACAATTCCAAGCTTGATCCAAGTGTCTTCAATGCAAAACGTCCAAGCCCTAGGAGGAGAGATGTCCCGTGAAACCTGTAAATCAAACTACATCAAGTTAGATTTGATCCACAAATCAATGAGATCTAAGCATGTCATATCAAAGAAGTAATCAATGGACACAATACAATTGAAAAACTTCCGCAAGATGAAAACATCTTGCCCACGTGGGATGTGAGCAACCCCTACAATCTTCCCATCAATCAAGTCGTGTGGCTAGCTTCAAGCAATTCGGCCTCCCTTCTATTGATATTGATTTCACCTGTAAAGCAAAGAATGTCTAGAAACAATAGATGCAAGAACATATACAAGAGTAACCCAATCAAAGCCAACAAGTAGATCTCCAAAATAATATTTTAATTCCAAGTTTGCCAGAGCCCAAAGGTGCTTTACAATGAGGGGGGTCTCCTCCTTATATAGGATAATAAATGAAAGTTTTTGACATCCCAACCCGGTTTCAAGCTTTAGAAGCTTCTCTGCATAGTTTAATGCCCAAACCCCAATGTGCACAAAATTGTCAACAAAAAATTGACTTCAACTTATAACACATGAGATTCTTTTCACCATTAAAATTCAGAAAATTAATTTTCAGTCAATAACTTCAATCTTAGAAATTTAATGACAATCATTCAAGCATTAAAAAAATGACACAGGAAATTTTTGGCCAATAGACGAGGATAAAACCCCTAAGGGAAAACCTGTTTGTGAGAGAATTTTTATTTCTTCAGAGAGATAAATTATACAAAATGTACAACAGTACTTATCTCAACTTCTTCTCGAAATCTGTGCCATGTATGGCAGCCCACTTTTATGTTCTCGAAAACTGTGCCAATTAATGCTGTACGGTCTCCCATGTGTGACCTCAAAATTTGTGCAAACCTCCTCAAATTCTGTGCATAAAAACCAGACTGTACGGACAACAATAAATGCTGCTGTACCTTCCTCGAAATCTGTGTAGAGTACAAACAATGCGGGCAGCAATAAATATTGCTGTACTTTACCTCGATTTATGTGCCACTGTACGGACATGTATAGCACGGCCTCTCCTCGAAATCTGTGCCAAATAAAACCACCCTGTTGTACGTATTCTTCTCTTGCTGAACCTGTACAGATTCCTTGGGAAACATGCAAAAGGTTTTCTTCTTCTTGCTGGTTTGAAATCTCTCAAACCCTCTCTTTTCTCTCTTCTCGTCCTCTCCAAACTTCTCTTTGAAAAGTGAATAATGAATGAGAAATTCTTTGCCCTAGCTCTCTTTGTTCATCATAACTTCCTCTTCCAGTCCAATGGTTAAGATCAAATTAGATGAGAGGTTCTCATTAAATGCTCATTTAATTAATTAATAAATGACATTTAGTGCACCTCATGTCATTTAATAAAGTATGAGTCTCTCTTCTAATTAAATACCCACTTGAATTTAATTTAAAAAATGAACTTAGGATATAAAGTGCATCTCACTTCATTAATTAAAATTGACTAGGGGTCACAACTTAAAGTGTCCTTGTCCACCCCAAGGCACTACTAGGTGAACAAATACTTCATAGGTATTTTTTCAACACTCCCTCTTATCGAGGAAGGTGTTCTTCATCACTCCCATCTTGTCTCTGAAATAGACATGCTTCCCTCTACCCAAAGACTTCGTGAGAATGTCAGCTACTTGCTTATCAATAGAAATATACTACAATTGTACTGCTCCTCTCTGAACATAATCTCTAATGAAGTGATACCTGATCTCAATGTGTTTAGACCTGTCATGAAATACCGGATTCTCAGAGAGCCTGATGCAAGTCTGATTGTCACAATGTATCATAGTAGGTCCCATCACCTGACCAAATAAATCAACCATCAACTTGTGAAGCCACAAGAATTCACAACTAGCCTGACTGTCAGCCATATACTCAGCCTCTGCATAACTCAATGCTATAGACTTTTGTTTTCGACTGAACCAAGACACAACTGCTGAGCCCAAACTGAAACAACAACCATAAGTGCTCTTTCGGTCCGAAACACTACCTGGCCAATCTGAATTTGTAAAGCCAACCAATCCCACGCCATTAGATCTCTTGTAGTCCAAACCAAAATCTACTGTACCAGCAAAGTACCTCAACACATGTTTTGCAGCTATCCAGTGAACTCTCCTGGGCTCCACCATGAACTGACTGAGAGTGTTAACTGCAAAACTCATATTTGGCCTGGTGTTGGCCAAATACATCAATAAACCAATCAACTGACGATATAATGTAGGATCCACCAAATATCCCGCAGACGCATGAAGCTTCGTCCAGTTGGTGGTCATAGGTGTGGACATGGGCCTGCCACCCTCCATCTGAAATATTTTCAGAATGTCTGTAGCATATTTTCCTTGAATCAAGAAAACATGTCCATCCTCCTGCCATACCTCCATCCGCAAATAATAATGCATCAGTCCAAGGTCGGTCATCTCAAACTCTGAAGCAAGATCTTTCTTACATGTTTCAATCAGGTGCTCTCCTCCTGTAATGAACAAGTCATCAACATATAGCAGAAGAATGAGCGGAACACCACCAACCATAATGTAGTATAGGTTGGGATCTGCCTCATTCTTCTGAAACCCAATCGATAGCAAATGAGTATCAATCCTAGAATACCAAGCCTGAGGGGCTTGTTTCAGACCATACAAGGCATTTTTCAGCCTACAAACTTGTGAATCTCTCCCATGAATCTCAAAGCCCTGAGGCTGCTCTAGATATACCTCCTCCCATAGAAAAATGTTCAGAAAAGCGGTTTTCACATCCATCTGATGAATCCTCCAACCCATCTCTACCACAACGGAGATCACTGCACTGATCGAAGAAAATCTAGCAACCGGTGCAAAGGTTTCATAGTAATAAACTCCCTCTACCTGTGAGAACCCTCATGCCACAAATCGAGCTTTGTACTTGTCAATGCTGCCATCCGCAGCACGTTTGATTTTATAGATCCACTTGGAAGTCACTACTGACTTCCCCTCTGGTCTCGGAACAATCTCCCACACCCTATTCTTCATGATGGATTTGTACTCTTCTATCATGGCATCTCTCCAAACCTGATGTGGGTTAGCCTCCTCGAATGTAGTAGGCTCAGAATCACTCAAGCTAGTCACCATCGCCATATAACTGGAAAATCTCTCTGGTGCTTTGATCTCCCTGACCTCCCTCTTGGGAGGTCCCACAGATTGCTCAGCTTCCTTCACAAGATCCTTAAGCCAACTTGGCTTACGTTTCTTGGAAGTAGCTTCCTCTGGTAGGTGCTCCTCCATAACCTACTCATTAGACGACTGTCTACCTAAAGAAGTGCCTGTGGTCTGAGATCCTATGCCTGATGATACTGAACCTGTACCACCCGAATCACATGAGATGAAACCTGTGAACCCGTGACTCGTGAACCTGTCCCTGTGCCAGAATTCCCTGTAGACTGAGTCCCTAAAACTAATGTACCTGTAACCTGTGACCCAGTCACTCCTGAAACCTGTGACCCTGTACTTTGACTATGTGAACCTGTCACCTGTGGAGACACAATCTGCTGCTCCTCCACCTCTGAACCATAAGACTTCCTAAAGGATTTCTCCTCCTCAAATTTGACCTCCCTCCTAACAACAACTTTCTTATGTGCAGGCAGGTATATGCGAAAATCCTTTGAAGTCTCATCGTATCCAACAAAGATGCCTTTCTCTGCTGTAGGCTCTAACTTTGTCCTCTTCTCAGAAGGGACATGAGACTATGTAAGGCATCCAAAAATGCAAAAGTGACCTATCTCAGGTCTCTTTCCGGTGAATATATCCTCAGGATTTTTACACTCCAATGCTCGGTGTGGAGTCCTGTTCTGAACATAAACAACAGTGCTATAGGCCTCTGCCCATAGAAAGAAATGAAGACTCTGATTATGCAGCATAGCTCTAGCTGCTCCTACTATCACCCTGTTCTTCGTTTCCACAACTCTATTATGCTGTGGAGTGTAAGGAACTGTCAACTGCCTCCTGATGCCCTCATGTCTACAAAACTCATCAAACTCCTTGGAGGTATACTCACCCCCATTGTCTGACCTGAGTGCCCGAATCCTCCTACCTGTTTGGTTCTCCATAAGAGCTTTGAAATCTTGGACCTTGTTAGGACTAGAATTGTACCTAGTCCCTATTTGATTTTTTCTTAATTTTTTCATTCCTTATTACTTTTATTTCGCTTTGTTTTAACTTGAATGGTTTTGATTTTCTTTTGATTTTCTATGTTATGAGTATTACTTTATTTTATTTTATTTTACCTTTATCTTAGGTTATACATAGTGGCTTAATAGGTGTTAAATTTTTTTAAAAGGTCTTCAAAATACTTACTAATTTTTGCCCTAACTCCTTTGTTGAAAATTTAACCTTTATGTTGAGCTTGTTTGCAAAATTTTCAGATGGAGACATTCCAGCAGCGTGGTTGTTAACACCCAAAAAGTGCTCACTTGCTCACTCCCTTATTCACATGACCTATTTGTACACTTTTTCCACCATTTGAGCCTCTAAAACCTTCAAAAGGTCACCAAAAAGACTATAATACCCATTTTTTCCCTCAAAATATGTATTTTTCCTCAAAAAATACAAAAAACCCTAAAAAAGGGTCCAAAATTCCCCAAAAATATTAAAAGGGAATAAAAATATAAAAAATATTCAAAAAAAGAAAAAGAGGGAAAAAAGAGACCTAAACCATATTGGTCCATACCATTGGTTTCCTTAAAACGATAATAGTATTACCCATCACCCAAAAACTATAAAAAGGTGATAGGGGCTCCTCATTATTCATCCACATTTCATCCTATCCTTATGCTGCCAAATTCCCTTTGAGAGCCATTGCCTCCCATTTCGATTTTGAAGAACCCCATTGAAGCATTGGAGAAGAAGGGACCATTGGACATTGGAGCTTCTCAACCTTGGAGCTGCTCAACACTCACCATCCTCACCACTTGAGGTTAAACAAAATATTAAATTTCTTAATTTCTTGCTTTTGTTATAGATCTTATTGCTTATGTTTGAAATCTAGTTTTTTATTTATTTACACATGCTTATGTTAGATCAGATTATATTAGTTTATTCATAGTTGTTTTTGTTTTATATTGAAACTGCTATTACAAGTTAATAGGTGCATCCTTGCACATGCTTGGTTGAAAAACCAAGCAACAGTTTTTGGAGACTCCGCTGGGTTTCGAACTTTAAATCTTTGCTTTAGATCTTTATTTTAGTAGTTTTTCCCATTTAAAACTGTAGATCTGCCATACTAGTTAGCTTCTTGATAGCTGCCCTAGCCACTGGCCCTTTCTACAGCCCGAAACAGCCCAAAATTTCAATTTTTGGGTTCGTTTTTCACCTGCCAATTTCTGTCCCGCAAATTGCGAGTTTTTAAACCCACAGGCGCGATCCAATCGCGGCTATTTAGCAGAAAGCCGCAATCCAGATTGCAGGTTTTGACCAGAAAACCACGATCCAGATCGCAGGTTTTGACCTGAAAAGCGTGATCCGATTGCAGGTTTTAGCCCGAAAGCCGCGATCCAGATCACAGGTTTTAGCCCGAAACCCGCGATCTAATCACCTGATAGCACGACCCAACTTTCAAATGCCATATCTCCCTCTCCCGAACTCCATTTGAGACGATTTTTTATTATTTAAAATTGGTTGTTTTCGAGCAAGGAATCCAAATATCTTATTAGATTTAAGAAATTTTTCATAAAAGTTTCTCTAATTTTTTTTTTTATTTTAGTGTTATTTATCATTTCAATTCATCCATTTTGGCCCATTTCTCCCAACAATCTCCCCTGCAATTTTTGGACAGCCTACTATTCTATTTTGCAGCATTAAAAATCCAAATTTATTTTCTGTTATATGCTTTACTAATCTTTTTGAAAATTTTCAGTTAAGTGAAAGAAAGATTTGTAAGTATTTTCTCAGGTTGTAAGTTTCATACATTGCAAGGTTAGAACCATATTTCTAAATTGCTCAATATTTTTCCCAAGAAAGACTTTAGAAATCCATTTATTTTTACATATGTTATTTGCTTTACCTTACAAAACTTTTTAAAGAATTCATCTTTTTTGAAAAGATTATTAAAGGATTTATATTTGAAACGTCTTTCATTTTTTCGCAAATTGGAATCATTATTTTAGTTTGTGATTAAATCGCCCATGCGAGTCAAATTGTTTTGATATACACCAACACAAGCACACAATCTGTCACAATAATTTCAATTGAGCCTTAAAAATTACCTTAACTCAACCAATATTTTAACCCCACTTGGGGAACACAAAAATAATTTTGTAGCTAGGTAGGACTGAGGGGATAAGTATCCAAATAACACCCCTCACTCATTTTTCATGTTGAGACATAGTGATTTGACATTTAGGGTACCAAAATCCCTTATTATTTGTTGACACGGTTTAACACCAATTTATCGAGAAGGCCTCTCCCTTAGGAGGGTTGAAGTAGTCAGACTGGTTCCGGAAGCCTGAGTGGAATACCGTTATCTATTCAGTAACCGAAGGAGACCTTTCGCAGTTCTCGTTGTACCACCCTTATGGGAGTACAATGGCGATAGAACCAAACTGCAGATTCACCCAACCGAACGTGTCATGAACGGGGTATCTTAGTGGCCAAAATTTTAGGATTGTCTACCCGGTATCCCTACTGGTAGGGGGATTTCTAGCATTTGATTCTACAATTTATATTGTCTGACTTGGATTTCATCACCTTGCAGAGGATATACTTTGTCGAGTCATAATACCTTTTAGTTAAGTGTTTGCATGCTCCATTACCTCCTTTTGGTCATAGAGTCTACCTTTTTCTATTTTTAGGAACTGTTTGCATGTTGGTTTCCTAACCACATTTTTTGATTACTCCACTTACTATAGCACAGCTGTTATAGTAAGTGTTTTTGAGGTTGATTTTTGGCCCGAGTGCCATTTATTTTTTATGCTCCCCTCTTGCATGCACGGTTGCATTAGGGCTTTAGAGCTTTCCACTCACCACCACTTAGTAGTCTTTTGATAAAACTGTCACCATTGATTCCCCGAGACATTCTCGACGCTTCCGGGGAGACCCCCCGCAGTACGGTTCCCTTGACTCCACACATCATCGGAATAGAGCCCCGTCATCTGATTTTGACGTGCCTCATTTCACATCAGATTATGAGGCAGAATCCGAAATCCCACATACACCGCACCCACTAGCCCTATGGTTGATTTTTCTTCCAACCCTTTCAACACAGGGACTGTTGATGGAATGTCTTCCACCATCCTAGTTGCCACAATGGCCACCACTCCCACAACCAATGTTGGTATGCCCAACCTGGGAACTGCTTCCACTCTAGGCATGCCTAATATAGGAACTACATCTACTCTAGGGATGCCAAACATAGGACCTACAACTGCTATAGGTATACCTTTGACTGGAATCACTTCCAGTATACCAAATCCTGGGGCTAATTTACCAAATCCAAACCCATTTGTAACTCAAGCTACACTTGGGAATACAGTTCCCACCCATAACCCTTTGATGGGAGGACATATCCCTTTCACACACATTCCCCTAGCAGGCAGTGGCCTAATACATAACGCCACCACCAACACTTATGCCTCCATGACAACATCACACCCCTCCGCCAGTTTGCCATTTATGGTTAGCCTTAACCTACCAGACTTGGCTAGGATAACTAATGATCCCATCCGACATGACCCTACTTGGCCCCCTATGCCCACAAAGCTCCTTTCATACATCCCAAAATTTGAAGGAAAAGCTGGGGAAGACCCCCAAAATCACATCATGTCATTTCACCTATGGTGTTCCTCGAACTCCATAGTAGATGATTCTATTCGACTCAGACTTTTACAAAGAACTTTCACTGGCTCTGCAGCCAAGTAGTACATTGAGCAGCCACATGGGACACACACCACTTTTACATCCCTCGCCTCAACATTCCTTCAATTCTTTCAACTACCTGTACGCTATGATGCAGGAGTGGAAATACTTTTGTCTTGTAGACAGAACACCGCTACACACCTCACTGATCATATCCATGAGTGGCGTAAGTGTTGTAGCCTCTGCAAGATAAAGCTTGACGACTGCATCTTTTTGGATTGGTTCCTCAAATCACTCCTCCCCCTCATAGCCAAAGATGTAGCTTCCGAACGACCCCAATCGGAAGAAGAAACCATCTTAAAAGCCCAGCAGTTCGACCTCATATATGCCCAGTCTGGATATCTATACACCATTTTACCTGATGCTCCCCGTGGTGATTCCTTTCGGATTGACGTGCCAGGGGCATCCCACGCCGCCGACGGCATCATCGGACAAGTTGCGTCCCACAACCCACCTTTTTCCATTATGCACAATAATATCTGCCTCGGTCTTTCAAGGGCCACATCTCACTCCGGAGCTACAACTTCGTATGCTCCCATGGCCCACCCCCACCACACTCATGGACCCTCATGTCCACCACAGTGTTATGGTCACGCACCTTCAACCTATCCACCTCTGGTTGCACCCCCTACGTATTACCATCAGCAGGCCACACATGCTCCTGTTCACTCACAAGCCCCAACGGCTTATTACCCACCACAGGAAGCACTTGCTGCACCACAACCTCCAGTCGCTCAGACTTATCCTCCAAACAACAACAACGCCACCCCTGCCCAGCAAAACCCTGATCATCCACCGAAACAGGGTAAGAACCCAAATTTATGAACAAACCACCCATGTTCCATATGCGGAGTATACGACCATTACACACACACTTGCCCCCATTTGGAGCGAGTGCGCCAATTGTGGAATGATGAAGCCCAACGCCAAGGGCACATGACACAACCAGTGCCACCTACTCAACCACAACCCATGGTGCTGCAGAATCCTTTGCCCTCATAAGGAGTGGCGAACACTCGTCCGTTGGATCCTCCTCAAGGAACCACAGCACCACAACAACAAATCAAATATGCTGCACACACAAACCAACCGATGGATTCAAGTACTCATCATCTCCTTATGATGTTATCGTCCGACATAAATCTCCAAACGCGTCGAAACCAATACGCCCCCACTGCACCTAAAAATGTTCTCCCTATGATTGAACAACCAGTTGAGAATGCACCTACATCGTTCGTCTCCACAGTCAGACCCGGATTATACTCGGAATCACCTATGACTTCCACATTCCAATCCATCCCACCCCCTTTGAAGATAACTGAGATATTTGATTTTTGCACCCTCTCGCATAACACACAGGTATCAAACCAACAACCCCCTTTACTCCCGTAACCACCCTCAGTGCCAACTCACGTAGGAGCCACACCAATTCATACTATCCCATTTTTATTTCCCCCTTCAGGCGCCATCAACACACTAGTCATGGCTACACTTAATCTCCCAGGATTAACATTAGGACTACCTGTGTGGTACCTACCTTCCCCAACCCCTCCCTCGACACCGAACGTCATTTTACAACCGGTGCAACCCATTAATACTTCTAACCATCCACCCCCTGGTGTAGCAAACATCCAGAACCAACCACCTCCAACAAGGGCCACTGCATCAACATCTAGTAATGCTCTCCCTGAACTCCACTACAATGGGGGCATAGGCCCACAAACTTACACCACTAGACCCACAACCTACACCATTGGACCCACAACCCACACCGCCCCACCAACTCCCAAGTTGGCGAAGAATCCCCCAACAATCCGTGCTCCTCCCAAGTGCTCTTTGTGCGACGATATAGGCCATGCTACCCATCAATGTCCACAAATATCGGCACTTCAAGAGCATATGCAAATGTTGGATGATGACACTAACATTCCAGTTGTCAAACTCGAGCTGCCCTCTCAGCCTCATGATAAATATTTGCGTACCAATAACCCTTATGCGATATGCGGCATCTATGACTATTATTCACATCACTGCCCTGATCTCCCAGATTATAGAGTAGCACTATACGAACTGAATAATGCCGACCTAGAGATATCCCCTCTTCTCATTTAGGAAATATATCCCCTAAAATCTTCCTCCTAGGAAGAAATTAACACCATTTACACGGTTTCCACTGGAGACCCCTTTGTCTGGTCGGCCCCTTCCACTGATCCCTTTGACACACATGTTCAACCCTTTCAAATCGACGAGAAAACCACATGTCCACAACATGGGGGCAGGACCAAAACCTTGCCTACTCATCATCATCATAATTCTCGTTGGAGATATTGGGGGCATCCACCCCACAAGAGGAATCCCCCATCATCATATCATCACTTCAATATGCCACCACGACCCACAGCCTCATGGTATACCCCCTCGCCAGTAGTTGGTCAATGCCCTGTTGATCCCTCTCTAAGACAGCATCTGCACCGCATTGAGACCTCTGATTTAGGGGGCATAATAGATTACCTCGACTTTGGGATAGGGGGCATGATCAATCATTTTGAACCTTCTCCGTCACACGTATCTCAGTATTTCAATGATCCCATTGTTCAAACTAACACATATGTGATCCACAATCATAAACCCCATGCACATAGCATGGGGGCAGGTCATTAACCCTGCTCACTTTTTCACATGCGTGATCTCAACCATTTTTGAGGTCACATATCACTTGTATATTTGATTTGATTTGATACACCTAGTATTCTTCCCCTGTGGGTCATCATTTCTCCCCACCACCACATCCTTGGCTTGGTGGGATCACCTTTATTTGTAGCCATTTTTTAACCTAGTTATTTCCTTTGATCATTCCGGAGTCCTTATGACCTCTGTTTTTCGCACTATTTGCACCGCAAGATTCATATTTCCGTGCCCGTGATGATGCTTGAGATCATTTCTCGCTCTCACCAAACATTTTCGGGCATTTTTTCCATGCCCCACGCCACCTCGAATTACGTGCCACATCAATTGTTGTCAGTTTATTGGCGATTTTTATGCCATTGGATTCAGTTTTCCAAACTTGTGATGATGCTTGAGACCATTTCTTGCTCTCACCACCATACTTTTCAGGCATTGTTTCAAAATGCCACTCATCGCCTTGGTTTGCGTGCCACATCGGTTGTTGCTCATTTTTGAAGATCTCTATATCGTCGGATTTAGTTTTCCGCACTCGTGATAATGCTTGAGATCATTTCTCGCTCTTACCCCTAGAGTTTTTGGGCACTTTCTCACATGCCCGTCGTCCCCTCGATTTGCGTGCCACACCGGCAGTCGTAAAATTTTACAAATTTTCGCATCACAACTTATACATGAGCCCACCACTCCATCCATACTGCAATTATGGCGTTGTTTTGCTACCATTCATCAACTCGCAAGGAGGCCCCATTAGTGTTCCCCCCTATCACCGTGCTTGATCCCCATACTCGCCCTTTGATTGAACACTTCCTCCTTGCCTCTCCATTACTTTTGTTCAGTATAATTTTATCCCTTTTTCGGGCCGAGCAATTCCTTTACGAAAAAGGAACTTAGGGAGTTTCTGTTAAGCTCTTTTCTGACTCCTAAAACAATGACAATATTGTCAAGCAATCTTGCTTCCTTTCATGCTTGATAAAAGTATTTGAAAGGGCGTCTACTTGGTATAAGTTTACCCCTTTTCCGGACCTTGTAGACTAATTACGAAAAATGAATACTCTAGTCACATCGGCTAGAAGAGTTCTCCATTTGCATCATTTTACGCTTTTTCAGGCCTTGGAGACTAACATATGAAAAAGAACACCAATGGAGTCTACTTACCGCTTTCAGACTCCCTAAAATTGAAAGCAACCATGAGAAATCGCTGTCTTGGGCTCGTACAAATCCACAGGACAGTACTCATCCACAAATTCAGAGTCTTCTTATCATTTTCAGACTCCTTAAAAATGAAAGCACTCACAAGCATAAACAGTCCTGGGCTCGCATAAATCCACATGACAGTACTATTTCATAACACATTTTTATCCCTTCTTGGAGCTCATTAAAACCACAATGAAGGACCCAATGGTGCTCTTTGGCGCCACAACAGATCATATCTACTCATGTGGCAGCTTCCCCATTCTGGTCGCCTTTGTTCAGAGTATTCTGTAGTATGTCACCCCGAGAGTCTCCCAATAGCATCCATCAGCTTCTCCCCTTAGAGTCACTCCACTCAGCAATACATACCCTTGATAAGCTATGATCCTCACACCTAAAAGTCAGTTTCCTATGCTATCAGGTTAACCACCATGTCATTATGCTCTGAACAAAGGAAGTTTGAGTCCACCCACTCTATGACCCTAGTTATTCCCCATCCCCATAGTATGTCAGTCTTACTATCAGTACTATCACACTTCAGTTGTACACCTCGCGCTCCTATCAAGGAAATATCATCGCCTTGATAGTTTCCGGTCTCCTTCTGTCGACGCAAACCAAATCTATTCCTGAGGATAGACCCAGAGGTCCCTGTGCCTTGGACTCATCACCATTAGTGATGAGTGCCTACAGATCATTTTGAAAGGAGTCCTCAATGCCTCTCCCAATGATTGTTTCTCACATGCTCGACTTCAACACCTTGATCGCATCGTTGAGACTTGTACAGGGTATCGGTCCTTTCAGTTATTTGTTGAAGACACTGGATATCACCTGACTCTACCACATTTATGAGTCTTTTTGAGAAAACAACCAGTTACACATTCCTATGGATATCCGGGTTGCGCTCAGCGATAGTTTTCAAGATGTACCCCAGTTTTATACTCTCTCGAGTATACAATTACACAAATTCCTCATAGATTGGCTCACAATCTTTGAGTCCTTACAGATGTTGGACACCTTCAGCTCCAACAGTTCATCAACCCTTTTGAAACCTTTTTCAGAATGGTTGTTGCTCTTTTCTAGTGTATCAGTTATTGAGATCAGTCATGGTATGATCATGAGTACGTCCTGGCATTATGTCCCCTCTGGACCATTATGATGTACCAACATATTTTTATGTATTATTCAGGTCCCCCTTCTTGGGCCTAATTGTTATGTATATGTCTTGACACGAGCATGAGTATGCCCGCCTCGTCCATTATCAGAGATTATTCCTCATTCATTTTGAGGCCATGTATTTTTTCAGTTTTTGCAGCTTCCAAGGGACCGTTTTTCCAGTCTTCAATCGGTCTCTTCTCTTCTCCAAACCCCAAGAAAAAATACAAAAGAACTATGATGTCTATCAGCCATATGATGAGCTCCTGCCCTCACACATTAGGGGGCAATTTGTTAACACCCCAAAAGTGCTCACTAGCTCACTCCTTTATTCACATGACCCATTTGTCCACTTTTTTCACCATTTGAGCCTCTAAAACCTTCAAAAGATCACCAAAAAGACCATAATACCCCTTTTCCCCCTCAAAATATGTATTTTTCCTCAAAAAACACAAAAAACCCTCAAAAAGGGTCCAAAATTCCCCAAAAATATTAAAAGAGAATAAAAATATAAAAAAATATTCAAAAAAAGAAAAAGAGGGAAAAAGAGACCTAAACCATGTTGGTCCATACCATTGGTTTCTTAAAACTATAATGGTATTACCCATCACCCAAAAACTATAAAAAGGTGACAGGGGATCCTCATTATTCATGCACATTTCATCCTATCCTTATGCTGCCAAATTCCCTTTGAGAGCCATTGCCTCCCATTTCGAGTTTAAAGAACCCCATTGAAGCATTGGAGAAGAAGAGACCATTAGACATTGGAGCTGCTCAACACTCACCATCCTCACCACTTGAGGTAATACAAAAGATTAAATTTCTTAATTTCTTGCTTTTGTTATAGATCTTATTGCTTGTGTTTGAAATCTAGTTTTTTATTTATTTACACATGCTTATGTTAGATCAGATTATATTATTTTATTCATAGTTGTTTTTGTTTTATATTGAAACTGCTATTACAAGTTAATAGGTGCATCCTTCTACATGCTTGGTTGAAAAACCAAGCAACAGTGGTAACTAAACTGCATATACTAAGGCGCTGCTGGAATCCGAAATAATGGAGGATCGTGGTTGATTCATGGCAAGTGTTGGAACATTACATTCTATGATGTTCGAAGATCTCGAGGCAACTGTTCCTTATATCATAACATTTGTCAAAACCCATGATGATTCATCATTGAAAGAGCCGAGGACAAGGAAAATCACGAATTCTTAATTTTGAAGCCACGTATCCTGAGATTTGTTAACATTTTCAATTCTATTTCGTTCCAAGGAGCCAGTCGGTGAATAATTGCAGAAGTTATGGGTAAGAGTGGTAAATTGAGTCGTTTTGAGCCAACAGACACTAGCTGGGCCACAAATTTTCCTGAATGTGCAGCATTGTTTAAGGCAGTCGGGTGGTTTGATTTCTTTAAGAGAATCACAGGTTTTAATGTTGATGTGACTCACGCCTTCGCTCAAAATATTACCAATATCACTGTAAGCTTCAATACTTTGAAGTTTGAACTAACAGAGGATTTAATTGCAGAAGCTACCGATGTGCCCATGGAGGGAGAATCATGGTTTAAGAAAACCACTTTTGATTTTGACCCAAGCATGTTTATGTTACCAGATTGTCAATCCCTTGACTGGAGCAAAGCGGTTCATTTAAAAAAATTCAAACCAGAATGGAAGGAGGTTATTGGAATTGTGTAGAGCTATCTTACATGTGAAGGAAGGTTTTCATCAGTGTTTAAATACCATATCAGGTTTTTGCTGCACTTAAATCAACAATCCAAGATGAATTTACCGTTTTTCCTACTTAGAAGTCTTCAAAAGATGTTAGCTAGGGTTAAGGGTCACACTGATCACACCAGCCAGTCACTGTTTCATCATGGCTTGATTAAATTGATTGTTTCGGTAGTCTTGGAGAAGAAGAATCGAAGTTGGGAACATTTTTTTTGTTTTGGTTAGGGTTTGTAACTGAGCAAGGCGAGCATGGAAAGAAACCTCTGCCTAATAAACAATCTTGTTTTTGTGATGAACCTGCAATAATTAATTAATGCAAATACATAAGATATCAGAAATAACAGAACTCAGAATCACTTTTATATTGATCACAGGCCACTTCGAGGGGGAAACCTCCTTTGAGCAAGCTCAATACAATTAACTTCACGGTGCCTTCAATGACCTCAACACACACTTATATACTAAGTCTATGCCCAATACTCTGGGTCAAAAACATGGGACATATAATAGTACGGGACGACTTACAAAGCATATGCGTCCAACACTATGGGTCAATACTATGGGCTAATATAAACTATGGATCAACAAATACTATGGGACGACTTACAAAGCATATGCGTCCAACAACAATATACTAACATAGTAAAGAGAAGGGTTGACACGGGTTCCTAACATACCCTCTCCCTTAGAAAACGCTTTGTCCTCAAAGCTTTGGTTGGAGAAATTGTTGCAGAATCTGAAGGAGTGGTTCCCCGGTAGCATCCTCAAATTGCATTTCGGGCCATTGACGCCTTTGGAGTGTCAGGGAGGATTTCTTGGATGGCTGTACATGAAGAAGAACCCTATCAGCTGTGTGGAAAATGCGCTCAGAATGGTACTGATCGGCTTGTTGTTTCAGGCGAATTCTGGCCATGTGAAGATTGTCCTGCAGAATGAGAAGAATCTAATCGCGGTTGCGAAGAACCGAGTCAATTTCCTGAACTGGGGAGCTGCTAAAGGTGTATGGAAGAAGAACTGGCGGTGTCTGTCCATAGACTGCTTCATATGGTGTCCTTTGAGATGTGGTATTGTACCACCAGAGCGCTGCTAGGAAATCCATAGAAATAGTTGGCCAAAGCTGTGTAGGGATGGGCAAGGGTTTGAGCAATCCTGAAAGGAGTGTCGTTTCACTCTTGTTGACCTGGAAAGTATCACAGTCAGCCACCATCTGTTGAATTGTCATTTTCAGTCCCTGCCAAAAGAAGTTACATTGTTCCCGGTCATACATTTTGAAGAACCCTGAGTGCCCTGCTGATGAAGAAGCATGGAGTTCATAGAAGAGATAGCCCTGTTGAATATATTGCAACCAATTTGGAACAAGCAGAGAAAGAGATGTAAGAGAAACTGGGTCATCAATTGTGCGAGAAGGAGCATCTGCCACTATATTGTCCTTACCCTTCTTGTAAGTGATCGCATAGGGATAACCCATTTCAGGTGTGTTGGGGAGGAGACCCATTGTTCCGGAAAATTTTCCAGACTCTGGAGATTAGTCTTGATGCAAAAAAATTCTCTAATAGGTATGGCTGCCACTTCTATACTACATGCAAAATAGCCATTAGTTCCTGCTGAGAGATAGATGCGACTAAATTCTGACCGAAAAGGTCTCTTGAAGGCGGCAAGCTCATTGGTTCATCAAAGACACCTGCATATATATCCAAGGAAGTAGTGGAGACCGTTGATGGGTGCATCTGAATGGAATGGAGCTGAGCGATGACACCATGTGAATTATTCTTAAGGATTTTTTCCAAGCGATGTGAACTGATGATGCGGAGAGACCCTGGTTGTAAGCCCATTAATTTGTGTTGTGCCCCATTGACTGAAAACTGCATCCAAAGTTCCGCAAAATCCCATAAGATGGGGCCAAGTGTGCGTAACCATTGAACGCCCAAAACCACATCACATCCGCCTAAGGACAAGGAAAACATGTCAGAGCGCAGGTTATAATCTTCCATAGAGATACGCACATTGTGACACTTCCCCTCGCAAGGTAAGGTGCCCCCATTGGCAACCATGACTTCAAAGTTGGAGCAAGGATGGACAAAACAATCAGCCTGTTTGGAAATCCGAGGGTCAATGAAGTTATGAGTGCTACCAGAATCAATGAGTATGGTAAGAGGGATCTTCTTGAAGTATCCCCTGACTCGCATTGTTTGTGGGGTGGTGACGCCAGTTACAGCATGGAGAGAGATCTCGGGTGGGTCGTCCTGAGATGGGGTGTCAATAGGCGGGTGTTGAATGTCGACCTGATCATCTCCTGTATCTGGAGTTTCTTCATAAAGTTCTGAGGCAGGTGGAGAATCCACATCCAAGAGATAGAGCTTTCGTTGAACACATCTATGTCCCCGAGTGAATTTCTCATCACAATTATAACAAAGCCCTTTTTCTCGGCGTGCCTGCATCTCTGTTTCAGACAAATGCTTGATAGGAGTTGGTTGAGGAGCAGGCGTGATGGGAGGTCGTTGGGAACCCATATTTATGAAGGGAACAAAGGTGGGTTTGGAGCGTTGTTGAGCTGCAATCTTGTCCTCTGCCAACTTGGCCAACCCTAGGAATTCCATCATTGTGTTGGGACATAACATTTTGACCTCTGAGCGGATTTCATCCTTGAGACCATTGATAAAACAACTCCCGCAGAATTCATCAGACAATCCTTCTGTGTGATTGGCCAGTTTCTCAAATTCTGTCTGATACTCTCTCACTGTGCCAATTTGATGAAGTTTAGTGAGTGCTCCTGTGAAGTCATCAAAAGCACTAGGACCAAATCGTGGCAAAAGAAGTTGGCAAAAATTTGTCCAGTTTGGTTCGGGATGAGCTTTGATGTACCAACGGTACCATTGAAGGGCTTCTTGTTCCAAATGAAAGGATGCAAGTGGAACTTTCTGGACATCAAAAGTATTATGCAGATTGAAATATTGTTCTGCTCGGTGTATCCATCCAGTCAGATCAGTACCATTGAAGCAAGGAAAATCAAGCTTCGGCCCACGAAAATTGCTGGAAGAAGAGAACCCGGTGGCTGCAAAAGATTCTGATTTTGGCTGTCGGTTATTGTTCATGGCTGAATGCTGAAGATAGAGGCTAAGAAATTTTTCATCAAGATCTTGGAGTTTGGTTTGGATGGATGCAAGTGCTTCCTCCATGGTGTTTGCTCCTGCGTGGGTGACAACCACAACCAAGAGTTTTTTTGTTTTGTTTTTGTTTTTTGGGGGGGGAAATGGATAGAAAAACACAAACAAAAGCTTATTTAGTAAAAGAAGATTTGGATTTGGGAAAAACTCGGATGGGTAATGGGGGTATGACTTGGTTTTGGACACTTTCTGATGGACAGGGAAGCAAAAAATGGGGATTTCAGAAGCGGGGTGAAAGAATGAGAAAATTTGGTAGAGAGCCACAAAGAAGCAGAATTAGGAAAGGAACACGGTGGCAAAATTTGAAGGCATTGGGTGAAAATTGGAGGAGTTATGGAAAACCCTAAAAATAGACAAATGTGGGATTTCTGGTTTGGGAAGTGGAATTTGGGATAGGGTCTTCAGGAATGAAATATGCAGAATGGGATTGCAGGGATGTTAGTGAAGTTTCAGAGAAAACAGAGTTGAAACAAGGGAGATATGGCTGAAAAATAGTTTTTTATTTTTATTTTTTTTTATTTTTATTTTTCAGAAATGGACCAGCAACAGCGTCGCAGAAGGGATCCTCAACAGATGGATCTGTAATGGCGACCGGATCTGGAATGACTTTCAGAATAGATCTGAAACGGCTAGATCTGAAGCGGAAGTGATCGACAACAGTTCAGCTGAAAATAAATATGGACCCTAGGTATGTGCGGCTTCCTATCGGTTTAGGGGATTCAATCGGCCACCAATGCTGTCTGACGGCTTGCGTATTGGGGTAGTACCCCTCACTCCACGGCTCAGGTAAAACTGATAACCACTTTGCCACAAACGACAGCTCTTGGTTTACCTCACGGGTGGAACTAGTCAATCAGGTAGGGGTCGTTGCCCTTTTCGCTGGCAGGTCCTCTCAATGGGCCAGCTAATTTGGGGTTCCTGTGGTACTCCTCACAATGAGTTTTAGGGATTATGCCCAAGTACTTCCCATAGTTAAGCGGATAGGGGTTATCCCCAGATCCGAACTTGCAACAGATGCGAATTTTTTTTTGGCAGAAATTCCACCCAACGAGCCCAAGAAAGTGCTCTGATACCAGATGTGATGAACTTGCAATAATTAATTAATGCAAATACATGAGATATCAGAAATAACAGAACTTAGAATCACTTTTATATTGATCACATGCCACTTCGAGGGGGCAACCTCCTTTGAGCAAGCTCAATACAATTAACTTCACGGTGCCTTCAATGACCTTAACACACACTTATATACTAAGTCTATGCCCAATACTATGGATCAAAACCATGGGACATATAATACTATGGGACGACTTACAAAGCATATGCGTCCAATACTATGGGTCAATACTATGGGCTAATATAAACTATGGATCAACAAATACTATGGGAAGACTCACAAAGCATATGCGTCCAACAACAATATACTAACATAGTAAAGAGAAGGGTTGACATGGGTTCCTAACAGTTTTGTTAAAAAATTAAGAAGGGATGCAGTTGAAGACATAGTACAAGATAATTTGCAAAAGGATAATTTACAGGAAGAATTTATAAACCCTGATGGTGCAGAGCAGAAAAACATGACCGGAGATGAGCCTGAATGCATTCTTGAAGATAATATAATGGAAAATATAGCTGGTTCAAATCAGGAAGAAGCTGTAAGTTCAATAGAGGTAAAGCAGATTTATGTTTATAAAGAAGGGAGCTCAACCTTAATTTCTCCTGCTGTCAATACTAAGGAGAAGATATTCCATGTTCTATATTTTAGCGCTGATGTGAAATCTATGGCAGAGCTCGAAAAGCCTAAATGGTGACCTAAAACTAGATCAACGAACAAACTTAGGTTGAACATGAAGAAGATCTTAAACCCTAAGTTAGAGAAGGAGAAGGTAACCATTATCCAGGATTCTTCAGGGGAAGAATATGGAGATAATAAGAAAGAACTAAAATTACAGCAGGTTCAAACAACTACAGAGGAAGATCATGTAATGATATCATAAATAATCAAAGACTATGATGAAGTTGCAGGAGAAGAAATCATTTCTAATTTTGAACAAGGCATGTGTTCAAAAGCTCCATTGTCAGAAGCAACAACGAGGAATAGGCATGAATAAGACTTGATTTTCAAAAAATTGGATATTCCATTGCTATCAAATCACAATTCAACATTGCATGGAGATGTTTAGATGGACTCGGAGATAGAAAATATAAACAAAATGGTACAGCAACATAAGACACAAATAAATTTTTTGAATGAATCAAATGAAAGACTCATGACTACAAATAAAAAATTAAGAGAAGATCTGGAAGATGTAAATGTTGATTATCAAGAGTTGATTGTAGTAGCAAAGGAAGCTTTAAGAAGAAAAGGACATGCATAGATACAAGTTGAAAAATTAACTAAACAGATCTAGGATTTGAACAAACAAAATAAAGTGCTATCAAATAAGGTTCAAAGCATGGAGACAGAGCAGGCTCGACATGAAAAGAAATCTCATGCATTCGAAGTAATAGCTATGTTAGCAGAAGATGCGAAGCAAATATAAATGCCACTTAATTGCACAATTGTCCAACTATTGTTACATTTCATCTTGTTCCTAGTTGTTAAAAGTTAATTTTGGTTAACTAGTTCTTAGTCATTCGAAGGTTAGTTCATGTAACTGCTAATGTAACTGATTAAAGAGTTCGAGACCTAAAGAGGTGGTTATGAAACTATTCCATTTTGTAATTATAAAATAGGGGAACCAATACACTAGCAGGGTTGGTTTTTGGTTCGGGAGAAAGGCATTAGGGCTAAAGATATTATGTTACACTCAGACTAATGTTATACACTCTCATGTAAGTTCTTTTTGAAGACTGAACATTGATATGAATACATTATATAAGCCACTTATTGACTCTTTTTGCTGGTTATGTTTATGGCGTGTCTGACCACCTAATTTGTTATTTCATTTCTTGATTAAGTTATTATTCATGTGAGTGCTTATGAATTTGTGGACAGAACCAGTTTCATATTTAATGGATGCTTATGGTTTATATATGTGTTTTATATCTTTATATCTCACCTCTTCAGAATTTCTTTATGATTTAGTGTTGTATATGTTTGGTTATCAATTACTCCTTTCTTGTGAATGAAACTTTCAAAACAAAAATTACGAAAACAAATTCATTTCCTTTTAATTTTCTCGAGATTGTTCTAGCTTGTACCCTTTGTAGTCTAGGGACAATTTCTAGCACAAACATCTTTGGCGCCGTTGCGGGGGATCGAAAGTGAAATTATATTTTCCCCGGGATATGAATCTGATTTTGGAAGGTGAACAAGATAAGATATTGTTATAGACTACATTTTCACCAGTATTGGTTCATAGTGGCTTCTAGAAAAGCAAAAAACACGGGGAAAACCTACATCTCCTTTACATCCAAGAGTCTCAGATCCAGAACAGATCTTGAAGGAGGCTAGGAAAAAACTAGTTTCTTCTCCTTCTTTATTTACTCCTGATCAATTAGATCCAATATCACTTTTTGCATGTTCAGAACTTCAATCAGAAGAGAAAAAACAGAATTTGTCTTAGCTAATCCCTACTACACAAGTTGATACCTTTCAATTTTTTATTAATCCATTGTCTTCTAAAAAAGTTAAGACTGAGCTTTCTAGTAGGATTCCCTTGGTTCAATTTAAACCTTGTAGGCTTTCTTTTCAGCCAAGCCCGAGTAAACTAAATAAGCATCTTTCTTCATCAAGCCAAAGTAGCTCCAAGATGGCAGGAAAACCTCTTGATATGATGGACCTCATGGTAGCTGCTGGATATGCTTCTCTAGTTCTCTCTCAGCCCCTGAATGATCTTCCTGCAGGAGACTATCAGAAGTATCTTCCTAGGTTTAATGGTCAAGGTGAAACCACTGCAGAAGAACATTGGAAGGCATTTCTTAGTTATGTAGATAATTAGAATATTGAAGCTAAAGATGTGTGGATGAGGATGTTTGTTCAGAGCTTGGATGGGGAGGTAAGGAAATGGTTCAGAGAATTTTCAGCTAATTCAATAACCCTAATAGAACAACTACAAGAAGTGTTTATGAGATAGTGGGGGGACACGAAGGACCATACTTATTACATTACAAAATTTTTAGCCCTGAAAAGAAAAAAAAGATGAAACTGGAGCAGATTTCTCTAAACGCTTCAATAAGATGTATGGAAGGATCCCAGCAGAAATTAAACCTTCTGAAACCTCAACCAAGTTAACCTATGCCAATTCCTTTGATCATGAGTTTTCTTTGCATCTAAGAGAAAGAAGGTCAGTAACTTCGTTGAACATGCAGGAAGCTTCCTTGGAGGTTGAATCAAACATTTTGGCTTCAAACAAGCTAAAAGATCAGTCAGATTATCAGGTGCATGACCGGAAGGGTAAAAATGAAATGATGCCAACAACTTCCACATCAAAGACAACATAGAGTAAAATGGATGAGATGACTAAGTTGGTTAAAAGTTTAGCTGCAAAAGTGAGTAAGATGGAATTGGAAAAGAATCCGAATAAACCTACACAGGAAGGAGAAAGAAATACTAATAAGTTTAGGCGACCATTTGTTCCTAGATTTCTGCCTAGAGAGAGAAGAAACAATGACATTCAGAGGGAAAGAAGGGAGAATGAAGACCAGAGAGGTCCTCCCCCATTCCAAAATAATTTAATAGATGAAGTAGAAGAAGTTGAAGACTTACAGTATGAATATTTGAATCAGAATTTAAATTACTTGGGAGAGCTGTCATCAAAAGGTTTCCTCACTGAGGATCGTTATCAGAATTCTAAGATTTTTGATCAACCTGTTTATCAAGAAGAAAGTGATCTTGCTCCTGAAGTTTCAGTTGATATTTATCAATCAGAACCCAAGAAGTCTTATAATCTAAGGTCTGGTCCAAAACAAATTTCTCAGATTTCCAAAAAGAAGATGGCTCCTCCTGCCAAACAGTTACCTAATCCAACATTGGAAAAGAGACAAAACCATGGTGACCAAGCTAAAGATGTAGAGATTGAAGAAAATAATAAAAATGTGCAAACTTTTAATTTTGAGAATGAACTTTGCAAGGTCAAGATTCCAGTGCCATTAACTGAATTGATGAAGACTCCTTGTTATAGATATCCTGCATTTAAAATACCAATTTCACAAGCTAATCATTTCCCTTCAGATACTGTAAATTTACAAGAAGAACACCCTACAATTATTCTTGGCTCTGCCTCATTTGATAAGCCCGAAAATAATTCAAACTTTCCTCCTCCTTTTTACATTACCGTGACTGTTCATGATCAAATGATCCACAACTGCGTGTTACATTCCGAAGCTTCTCATAACCTGATTCCTAAAGCAGTCATGGAGGCCCTTGGTTTGAGTGTTACAAATCCCTATCATGACTTGTTTGCATTTGATTCTAGAGCAGTAAAGTGTTTAGGAGTAATTAAGGATCTTGTGGTAAGTCTTGCTCACTTACCCATGAAGAGTGTGATTATGGATGTGGTGGTGGTTGATATTTCACCTAAGTTTGGTATGCTACTCTCAAGGTCTTGGGCAAAGAAAATAGGAGGCACTTTGCATATGGATTTGGCATATGCAACTATTCCAGTATTTGGGGGAGAACATAGAAGACTATACAGGGAAGTGCAACTTGCTTATATAGTGAGTGATGATAAGAATCCAACGAACCATCCTATTTATGCTGTAGATGAAGATTTGGGATCTTGCATGTTACATTTCAGCAATGAAGATACAACTGGCATATTGCGTGTAGAGAAAGAAGCACCAGTCAAACCTGCTATTGAAGAACGAGATGAATTATGGAAAATGTACTTTGATGGATCATCATCCAAGGAAGGAGCAGGAGCAGGTATTGTTTTGATTTCCCCAGGAGGGGAGGTGATTTGTTTGATGCATAAATTGAAATTTCTGACTACTAATAACACAACGGAATATGAAGCATTAATACTTGGGTTAAGAGTTGCAAAGGATTTGGGAATTCAACAACTAACTGTTTTTGGCGACTTCGAACTAGTGGTCCAGCAGGTGAAGGACATCTATCAGGTAAAACAGGACTTGCTGAAAGTATATAGGAATGAGGTATGGGATATGATTGACAATTTCTTTATAGTGTTCAATATTTCTTTCATTCCTCGGGATCAGAATCAAACAACAGATTCAATGGCTTTGGCAACTACACATTTAAGAATTCCAAAACAGACCCAGCTAAAATATCCCATTGAGGTCAAGTATATGCCTTCAATTCCAGATAATATTAGACAATGGAGGGATTTTGAAGATGATTTAGAAATTAAAAAGTTCTTGGAATTGACTGGAGAGTTTTCTAATTCACTAATTGACCAGGACCAGGATGATGAAGTTGATGATATTGCTGCATATTCAAAAAATACAATTGCTGAGCATAAGATTATTGAGTTGAAGGGAAACTTTATTCCCAAGGGTTTGGTTCCCCTTAAGAGGATTTTTTCTAAAGATGATACTCTGTTAAATCCTACCATGCAATATTCGGAAGAGAACATTATAAGTTGTAACATTGGTACAGAAGATCATCCTAAGATGGTGAAAGTTTCCAAGGGTCTCTCTGATGAAGAAAGGAACAGGTATGTTAAATTGTTGAAGGAGTTTGTTGATATTTTTTCTTGGTCTTATGAGGATTTGAAAACCTATGATACCAACATTATTCAACATAAGGTTCCTTTGAAGCCAAATGTGAAACCTTTTAGACAGAAATTGAGAAGAATTAACCCAACTTTGCTTCCAGTTATAGAGAAAGAAGTCAAAAAGTTATTGGATGCAAAGATTATAGTTCCACTGAGATATTCATCATGGGTAGAAAATTTGGTTCCAGTGCGTAAAAATAATGAAGAACAGATCATGGATAAATATGCATAATCAGTCTGGTATGCTGATATAGTTCATTTTCTATTGCATTTGCATTGTCCTGCTCATTTAGATTAAAAAACAGCTAGATCACTAAAGTTGAAGGCCACCAAATATTGTTTAGTGAATCAACAATTACATTGGAAAGATCCGAGAGGATTATTGTTCAGGTGTTTGGAAAAGTCAGAAACAGAAGAAGTCATTTCAGAACTGCATGAAGGTGCCTATGGAGGTCACAAATATTGGAAAGCTACAACTTACAAGATTCTAAGATCTGGGTATTACTGCCTACTTTATTTTTAGATGTATATCAGTAGGTTAGAGCTTGTGTTCAATGCCAAAAATTTCCTGGTAAACAAAAACTTTTATCCTTACCATTGAAACCTATTGTGGTGAATGCTCCTTTCCAGCAATGGTGATTGGATTTCATAGGTATGAAGTTGTCACTCATTGTACATACCAGTGTGAGATAAATTAAATAAGACTCCAATTGCCCAATGGAAGTTTGAAAAACAACAGGGAAGTTTCAATTTAGATTGCAGAAGGCACTGGTCTACAGGATCTTGAAACCTCACAAGGAGGCTTTCATCCACCAACTGGAGTCAGATGTTAGGACTGGAGTTGTACCTAGTCCTTATTTGATTTTTTCTTAATTTTTTTATTCCTTATTACTTTATTTTTTATTTTTATAACTTGAATGGTTTTGATTTTCTATGTTATGAGTATTACTTTATTTTATTTTATTTTACCTTTATCTTAGGTTATACATAGTGGCTTATTAGGTGTTTCATTTCTTTAAAAGGTCTTCAAAATACTTACTAATTTTTTCCCTAACTCCTATGTTGAAAATTTAACATTTATGTTGAGCTTGTTTGCAAAATTTTCATATGCAGAAATTCCCGTAGCGTGGTAACTAAAATGCACACACTAAGGCACTGCTGGAATCCGAAATAATGGAGGATCGTGGTTGATTCATGGCAAGTGTTGGCGCATTACATTCTATGATGTTCGAAGACCTCGAGGCAGGTGTTCCTTATATCATAACATTTGTCAAAACCCATGATGATTCATCATTGAAAGAGCTGAGGACATGGCAAATCACGAATTCTTAATTTTGAAGCCACGTATCCTGAGATTTGTTAACATTTTCAATTCTGTTTCATTCCAAGAAGCGAGTTGGTGAATAACTACAGAAGTTATGGGTAAGAGTGGTAAACTGAGTCGTTTTGAGCCAACATACACTAGTTGGGCCACAAATTTTCCTGAATGTGTAGCGTTGTTTAAGGAAGTCGGCTGGTTTGATTTCTTTGAGAGAATCACAGGTTTTAATGTTGATTTGACTCACGCCTTCGCTCAAAATATTACCAATATCACTGTAAGCTTCAATATTTTGAAGTTTGAACTAATAGAGGATTTTATTGCAGAAGCTACCGGTGCGCCCATGGAGGGAGAATCATGGTTTAAGAAAACCCCTTTTGATTTTGACCCAAGCATGTTTCTGTTACCAGATTGTCAATCCCTTGACTGGAGCAAAGGGGTTCATTTAAAAAACTTGAAACCCGAATGGAAGGAGGTTATTGGAATTGTGTAGAGCTATCTTACATGTGAAGGAAGGTTTTCATCAGTGTTTAAATACCATATCAGGTTTATGCTGCACTTAAATCAACAATCCAAGCTGAATTTACCATTTTTCCTACTTAGAAGTATTCAAAAGATGTCAGCTAGGGTTAAGGGTCACACTGATCACACGAGCCAGTCACTGTTTCATCATGGCTTGATCAAATTGATTGTTTCGGTAGTCTTGTAGAAGAAGAATTGAAGTTGGGACCATTTTTTGTTTTGGTCAGGGTTTGTAACTGAGCAAGGAGAGCATGGAAAGAAACCTCTGCCCAATAAACAGTCTTGTTTTGTTAAAAAATTCAGAAGGGATGCAGTTGAAGACATAGTACAAGATAATTTGCAAAAGGATAATTTACAGGAAGAATTTATAAACCCTGATGGTGCAGAGTAGAAAAAAATGACTGGAGATGAGCCCGAATGCATTCTTGAAGATACATGTCTGAACGAAATCATCCCACAGATGAACCCATGTAGGCATATTCTCTCGACCAATAATAGTCTGCACGAACACACTCCACTGCTGAGTCACGCCATTTAAGGCTGCACGCACCATCTCAGTGCCCTGTATAACCTCACCTACAACTGCAAGCTCATCCCTCACCTGTGTAATCTTGGTGAGATAGGAAGCCATGCCTTCCCCTTTTCTCATATGCACATTCTTCAACTTCTCCCTTAACACCATCTTCCTATTCTCATTATAACTCTGGTAAAGGTTGGTCAAAGAAGTCCACATCTGAAAAGCATGATCTTTCGCTGAAATATGAGGGATCACATGATCCTTCACGGCATCAAGTATGATCCTCCTCGCTTTCACATCCTTCTTCATAAAGGCCGCCTTATCCGTAGCATCAGCAGGAACTGGATTTTTCATTGTATTATTCACTATGTCCCATAATTCATTCTCCTCAAGTATCAACTTAATTCTAGCCTTCCGTGGGCTAAAATTTGTAGCCCCGTCTAGTCTGTCCTCAACTCTAAGTCCAACCACCATGACTAAAACATGTAATGTTCAACTAACATGTTCAAGAACTTTTTCTGAATTCTGAAAATTTTCTTCAAAACCTTAACTTCTTCAAATCAGAAAATTTTTCACAAACCACCGTTTTCTTCAAATCTGTTTTTTTTCTTCTCTGTAAACCCCTGTTTTTTCTGAATGTTTAAATTCTGAACTTTAAATGCGCTCTGATACCATGAAAGTTTTTGACATCCCAACCCGGTTTCAAGATTTAGAAGCTTCTCTGAATAGTTTAATGCCCAAACCCCAATGTGCACAAATTTTTCAACAAAAAATTGACTTCAACTTAAAACACATGAGATTCTTTTCACCATTAAAATTCAGAAAATTATTTTTCGGTCAATAACTTCAATCTCAGAAATTTAATGACAATCATTCAACCATTAAAAAAATGACACAGGAATTTTTGGCCAATAGCTGAGGATAAAACCCCTAAGGGAAAACCTGTTTGAGAGAGAGAATTTTTATTTCTTCAGAGAGAGAAATTACACAAAATGTACAGCAGTACTTATCTCAACTTCTTCTCGAAATATGTGCCATGTACAGCTGCCCACTTTTCTGTTCTTGAAAATTGTTCCAATTAATGATGTATGGTCTCCCACGTGTGACCTCGAAATTTGCACAAAACTCCTTGAATTCTGTGCATAAAAACCAAACTGTACGGACCACAATAAATGTTGTTGTACCTTCCTTGAAATCTGTGCAGAGTACGGACAATAATAAATATTGCTGTACTTTACCTTGATTTTTGTGCCACTGTACGGACAGGTACAATATGACCTCTCCTCGAAATCTGTGCCAAATAAAACCAACCTATTGTACGAATTCCTTGGGAAACGTGCCAAAGGTTTTCTTCTTCTTGCTGGTTTGAAATCTCTCAAACCGTCTCTTTTCTCTGTTCTCCTCCTCTCCAAACTTCTCTTTGAAAAGTGAATAATGAATAAGAAATGCCTTTCCCTAGCCCTTTTTGTTCATCATAACTTCCTCTTCCAATCCAATGGTCAAGATCAAATTAGATGAGAGGTTCTCATTAAATGCTCATTTAATTAATTAATAAATGACATTTAGTGCACCTCATGCCATTTAATAAAGTATGAGTCTCTCTTCTAATTAAATACTCACTTGAATTTAATTTAAAAAATGAACTTAGGATATCATGACTTTTTAACTTTTAATGAAGTCACTTTAAAAATATAAAGTGCATCTCACTTCATTAATTAAAATTGACTAGGGGTCACAACTTAAAGTGTCCTTGTCCACCCCAAGGCACTACTAGGTGAACAAACACTTCCTAGGTATTTTTTCAACAATAAAGACCAAACCCTAGATCTCAAAACCACTTTTTGAAATGAGTGGTTGAGATTAAAAGATCTCACAACATAATCAATCGCTAAGATGAGCCAATACATAATATCACATGGATCACTCAAAAGCGGGATGATGTCATAGCTAAAAGTGACTAAGTGAGGGTGATGTCATCCTCTAAAGGGGGCTAAGATACAAGGGCATACCAAATATGAAATGGGCATGACTCAAGAAGCTCATGGTGGGGCTAGGAGGCATCAATCCTTACTATTTTATTCCCCTAGCACAATAATATATAAAATAAAGGACCATGACATGTCCACATAACACAAATGATGAAATCCTACCTTCAAAATCTGTGAGAGACATGCAGTAAAAGGCCTCCTGTGGCCACTGCGGACCCCACTGAATGATGCCATCTGACTAGAATATGGGGGGTTCACCCTGTAAGACCTCTGTGAAAACCAAGTGCCAAAACCTTGCCTCAATTTCCCAAATCAAATTCCTCTGTGACCCTTTTATTCCATTTTTAATCCTCCTCGAAAATCGTAAAACTGCTCAAACTGCCACCCAGGGTGCACGTGCTGTCAAATTGATCCCACCAAGCTATCTTTAAGGGGGCTATAATGGTAAAAACAAGTGGTTGGACGACCTCCTTCCCATATACATCCCTAGTTGAAATTGGCCTCCAATGCCTCTGTTGGACAGGCTAGGGAAACATGCCCAAAAATGGTCAACAGGTGGAAAAATGCATCTATCACTGTCAGAAGTGCCTGGAACTAAAGGACAAGTGTCTCAATGGATCCAGAAGAACCAAATATACTATAAATGTGTACTCATACACCATGGGTTGACCTGAGGGGTCAACTGTAGGGTCCACCATACCTGGACAGTGTATAATCTGATGATCTGAAAATAATAATAGAACTGCTGAACTGCATCAACCATCATCTGAATCACATGTCCACTATATGGAGTCATCAATAAGAGTATGTGGGACCATCAATCATCATCCATAAGCATACATGGTCCACATAACACAGATCCCAAGAATGACCATGGTCAAACTATGTTTGACTAGGTCAAAATATAACCAAGGACAAGATTATGACGAAGACTAAGACATGTTCCTTTAGATCATATTCACAGCTCAACTTAAAGTATAAACATCATTCAGTAGCATTTATTATGTATACATTTCAATGTTATTTATATTTTACTTGCACAATAGCTTAAACGGTAGACTCACCCATTGGACACCAAAATTAACTAAATAACACTTTGGACAGGGAGAGGGGAAGCTACACTCTATGCTAGACAAAATAACAAAGTGAAGGGCTGTGCCTCACAAATGGATAAGTTATTTAGAGTGTTTATTCAACTTAGACATCATGTCTATATCACGTTGATCCAGGTTCATTAGGATCCTTCATTTCATTTCATGGCATTTTTGACCTACATAACCTCTCGGATTTCACATGTGTTAAGAAGCACAACTAATTGCAGCTTGCATCTGGGGCATGTTTGTACATATACAAGGTCAGCAATAATAGATATAACTTTGAGTAACCATTTCTTTTTGGACCTTTTCTATACTCTTCGAGGAGTATTTTAGCAGTTCATTTCTCTTTCCCTTTACTCACGTGTGTTTAAAAACACATTCTAGAGTTTACAGTTTCCATGGGTGTATTTATAAAGATTTCCAATACCTGAGCTTTCAATTTTAGCCAACAACATCTCAAGTGACTAGGGGGAGTTCTGCACAGTGCCAAACATCGGGACAACCGACCAGAATGATTTAGGCATACAATCCAACTCACCAAAGGCAAGTTTTGTCACCAGCTCAGAGCTGAGACACAAAACAAACATGGATGCGGTCCAACACAGAGGTAGAAATGGGGAAGTCCTCAGTATCAGGAAGTCAAGAAGGCAAGTCAAAGGTGAAATCCAAATAGGGAAGGTCATGGATGGATGGAGTCAAGTGAAAATGGTGCCTAAGCTAGCAGACAAGGATGTCAAGAAAGGCCATATCTATGCTCATAGGAGGGTAATGAAACCGATGAGTTTTTGTCAGAAAACCTAAGTGTGCAAGTAATAGGTCCATTTTATAATTTATAACATTATCAAAGATAGTTCATTTAATTTTAAATAGTTTTGCCACATCATGAATCATATACCAAGTCAAAGCTATGAATATGACTAAAACAAGAAGATAATAATCCAAAGTCATTAATCAGAAGTCCATAGGTCACATCACATCATAATAATCATCAATAATCATCGGAAACACTGCTGCAATATAATCACTGGGCACTGAACTGAAACTGTATGGAACAAATGGTCACATTGGTCATCAAATCTAAGCTCTCAAGGCTCAGCCTTGGCACAAGGTCTAACAAAAATATGATACAATATACTGCTCTGATCCATAAGTGATCTCAAATAACAAGCTCATCATAGCTAATCTCTGTAAAAGCAAAGGTATGAAAAGTGCAAATATCTGCTCAGCAAGAATAGTAGCCCAACTACTATGGTGTGATAACAGTCACTTTACCCTCAAAATCCCTTAGGCATGGAGGAAAAACACCTTTGAAACTTTGACATGTGGAACTATGCCAGATACCTAAATTTCTGTTGGAAATTTGTAAAAAAGGGTCATTTTGGATAAATTTTATCGCATGCCTACTCATTCTCTATATGGAAAACTAACTGTAGTGAGTAGGATTCTTCAAACCTCACACTTTTTTATGTTTCTTGTTGGCTTCCTAGGAAGGCTCAATTTTGCAAAATGGAGTAGCTTCTTCATATGTACTTGTGGGCCAAGTATGGTGGGATTTGAGGCCTCCTTATATTTCACAGTTAAGGCAACATGCATGCTATAGGCACTTCTATCATATACTTTCTATTGTTGATGTTCTCTTAGTTCCAGCATCGAACAAACATTCTGCATATCATTCTCCCAGATGGTCATGTTGAATTGACTTGGTAGAGAATGGCCCCGTCATGGCCTTAATTAGTCATGTGAATTGACTATGTGTCTTAAGGCTCGAATGCTTAGTCTTTGTCTAGTCATGTGGGTTGGCTGGAGTGATAGAAGGATAGAGGTCACATTGCATTATCCATGAAGGAGTGCGCATTATGGAGCGACCTATTCTTATAGAGTGAAATGAATGGTCTATGTTACAATGGATATTATCTCTTTGCATATTAGACAAATTCTAATCTAATGTTGAATTTGACACTGGCTCTAAGAAGTGTCCGGGACTTCCTAGAGTATGGTCAAATCAACATTAGAGCTCTATGGAAGAATGTTATTTACATGTGATTAGACATCAATGAGGAGAATTTTTCTATGATGAAGAAATATCCATGAAGACAAGACAAACCATTGGAGAAGTTCCAAACGAAAATGGAGACAAGAAGACAAGCCGACTTGAAGATAAATAAAAGTTGGTGGACAAAAGTACAAGTTGGCCCAGTGGAGAAAATACAAGTCGGCCTCATTGAGGAAAGTTCTAGTGACTTGATGAATAAAAATAAAGAGCTTCACATTTCATTTGTTCACTCACTCATCACTCACATCTTCCTCTCTCCACAAGTGTGCACATCCTTGGAAGGTCTGGCAAAGGCATGAAGCATAATTTTTTGGTGTTCTCTTATTCTATTATTCTCTTGAAAGATTATCTACCCTCGCTGGGTGTTGCAACTGCAACCACCCTCCCTAGTATTTTATTTTGGAAATACTGGGGCCCCACCTTGAATTTAAAGTTTAATTGTCTCAATGTTGAAATATTGTAACCTTGAAGAATATTCTATTGTATTTTATTATTGTAATTTATTCGGGGATGTTTTATTTCTCCGTCGGGATGTTATTATTGTATTTGGTCATCATAGAGTCATGAGGTAAAACCTCATTTGTAAGTTGGGTTGATAGAACCCTCCATAAAGTAATATTATATTGTTTTGAGTCTTCCTAGGTAAGTCGGCCTAGTTAAGTTTGTTGGGGTCGACCTAGTTAGTGAAAAAGTCAAGTGGAAGATAAAGTATAAATAGGAGTGATGTGCTCCTCATTTGGACACAGATGCTCACTTGTGTAATTCGCATAAGAGAGAGAGAAAGAGATATCTGCAAGGAGAAGGAGCACTTGTTTGGGGTTTTGTCTTTGTACTTTTGATCATCTATATTGAGGAAGTTTTGCTGGGTTTTCTTCCCCTAGAGGGTTTCCCAGGATAAATCTGTGTCTATCTTGTGATTGTGTTTCTTTCATTAATATTGTATATGCTATTGTTGTGAAATTTGAATTGAATACTGATGTTATCTATCTTAGCATATTGAATCTTAACATGGTATCAGAGCGAACCTGAATAGGACAACTTTCACAAGGTGAAACTCTCTCTCTTCTCCCTCCGACAAGAAATTAGGGTTTTTGTCAAAGTTGGAATTTTGGAAATCTGATTATATAGAAAGTTGCGCCTCCCTAGGGTGCATATATTGAGCCCTAGATCGAAATTTTTGAGTGGGTAGATTTTCGGGAAAGTGAAACCCTAGTTTGACCTTGGACTAGAAAACTGCAGAAAACCAGAACACCAGAACACCAAAAAACTGCAGAAACTGTGGATCAGAATTTCGCAAGTCAATTTTGAGAGGCGAAAATTTGGAATCTCTAGAAACCAAGTGTAGCAGTCAATTCGCCTCAGTAAAGTGCATCTCCTGGTAAGGTCAGTTTTTCATTTTGAGAAATTTCATTTTTTGGTGACCTCCTGGATAAGATGGCCCCAAGCACTAAGCTTGAGGATAAGCTAGAAGGCATAGGGAATTTTGAGCATGGAAAGATAGGATTTGCCTCATCCGTGAAGATAATGATCTTGCCAAATACATCAAGGAAGAAGTTGTAAAACCTGAAGAGGATGAAGCTAAGGAGAAGCACAAGAAGGACCTAATTAGGGCAAAGAGGATCATTGCTGATTCTATCAAAGACCACTTGATTCCTCAAGTGTCATCCAAGAAGAACCCGAAGGAGATGTATGATTCCCTAGTCAGAATGTATGAAGGAAGGAACACCAATAGGAAGATGAATTTGAGAACTCAATTGAAGAGGACCAAGATGTGCCAAGGAGAATCCATCCAAGACTAATTCACAAGGGTCTCAGTGTTAAAGGAGAACTAGAAGCCATTGGAGACTCCCTTGATGAAGATGAGCTAGTTATGACTCCTCTCAATGGTCTCACTAGACCTTGGGATTCATTCATCCAGATCATGTGTGCCAGAAAGGAAAGCATGAAATTCGACATTGTATGGGAAGATTGCATCCAAGAGGAGGCTAGAGTATCCAATAGAGAAGCTCTACTTAAAGAAGATGATCAAGCCTATAACATCTAGATATTTTAACGAAAATTTTAATTTACTTTTATTTTATTTTAATCAACGATAAATGTTACTAATTGTAAATGCGGAATAATAATAATGATGGAAGAGACAACATTAATTAACAAGGTCATTAATGCAGAAAACTATCAATTATTGCTACTCTTAACTAAAGGTATTTTAATGTCTGCGACACGTCATACTTATTTTAAAATGATTGCGGCGTTGTTATTCTTTGTGTCAACTGTAATTTATAGTATTTTGCGATAGAATTTTTAATTGACAAGGTTTTGATAGTTGCTTTTGGTGATGAAAGGGTGTCCTACGAGGTACCTTGGAGTTTACTTAGCTAAGATTAGCTAAGACCTTTGAATCCTACTCCCGTGTAGAGATAGCAGGTGAGAGTTTCTATGTCAACATATGATAAGAGTACGTGTGTCTTTCAATTTATTGCCAATCATAGAATGCTAAGTATTTCCTTACGACACAAATTACTGGAGGTATGGATACTAGGGTCTAACTCAGGTTTGTCTACTGTTTTACAAAATTCTCCCGTGTTATAAATTCACATTGTCCAAGTATTGTTATAATGCTACATTCAATATCATATGACTAATGTTTTTATTATCAAACATCGATACTAATATCTATGATGACGCTATTTGTAAGCTGGTAGAAGATAATGTTTTTATTATGGAACTTAACATTCTGTCTGCGTTAGACTATTCTAAGTCCGGAATTCATTATTTGATTATCAATACATAGTTAATATATGAATGTCCTAGTGGCTAATGTTATGAATTCAATACTATAGTGCTTATTATCTCCATTTAAATCATACCTTGGGTTTTACGTTTTTCGATTGGACTTTGCAACACCAGGCTTAACATTTGGGAGCATATTGGTTAACTATACCTATAGACTCACAATAGTATGGATTAGAATTTCGTAGCTATTGTACGAAATCTATGATGTACAATTGCATAATGAGAATTTCAACTATATCAATGGTCTACATTATCCAATGACCGCAATATGCATATGTGGCTAAGCTTTGTTGTAAACCTATATACGAATTTTATTAATGGAACGTTAACATTATTGAGCGATTATGAAATCGCACCAACTTTGGCATATATTACAACCATTACCATGCATGCTAACTATAGAAGCCATTACGAAATATGATCCTCGGTCTAACAAGCAATTAATTGATGTTGATAGGGTACTACTCGGAATGCTTCCACTCTAGCTTGAGAATCCTAGCAATAACGTTGTTCTATGGTTAAATGATGCGGAGTCCCAGTTGTATGGTTTTCACATGGTTACGTTGGTAATAGGCCTCTCCACAAGCTGAGCTGTGTGGTGTACTGGCTCTCGATCTACTTACTTGGAGATATGGTAGAGGGAGTAATCAATGCAATATTGATTGCACTCGGGTTCGAAATTCGACGTGCTTCGGTTGGCAGATCTCTCGCCGTTGATCTTGGAAAGATCTGAGGCGTTGAATGAAACCTGGTTCTCGCATTGGTAAGTATTGGAATATGGTTTTTGGCAGTCATTGTTGTGTTTCTGGTGTAGAGCCAACCGACTGCTGCATGGTAGGGTTTTGAGAGGAGGGTTTTCTCCTCAGTTTCGAACCTAGGACCGACGAGGGTTTTCTTTTGTAGTTGCGGGCTCAAACTTGTGTAATGGTCTCATGATACAGTGAGGGAGTTGTAGGGCTCTTCATCTGTCAACTGTTAAATTCGTTGGTCAAATTGGGGTTCGATCCTCCGGTGGTGAGAAGGATTTCTGTGTTTTCCATCGTGGTTGCGGCCAAGTATTATCATGCTTCGTCGTTGTCTGTTGAAGCCATCAGGCCTCATCGTTCTTGCTAGAGTGATGCACCGATGTTCGGAGGTTCAAATCTAAAGGTAAGTACTCCAAAATGGATTTTTATTGTGTTAAATGATTTTTATAATAGCGTCTCACAGGTTGTAACCCCACGAATTGTATCCATGGCAGGTACCCACTTCGCAGAGGATTGCTAGCAAAGGTTTCGTGGTGGAGGAGATGCATATTCATCCTGGTAAGCTCCGATGGTTCGAAAACCTTGTAGGTGCTCTTGCATGATTGATGGTGACTGTCATGTGTCGTGAGTTGGAACTATTCGACCTTGTTTCCGGCAATGGCTGGGTGTTAAGCTTTAAAAATTTAATTGATGAATGTTATTCAGGGGGTAGTCTTTGTTTTCTTAAGTTTCTATACGTCTCTTTTAGATGCCTAGTTGCGTTATAGCTGAACATGTAAATGGTCCCGCTGTCTTGATAAGAGTAATTCCCTGAGTTGTTGTTGCTCCACGGTCTCATTTGAATGTTGTGGGTTGATAAGGGATAAACCCTGTGGACTGTGGAACTATAAAGAAAACTCTATTTAAATTTTTAATGATGGATTTTGATGCCTGAGAGCTGAGGTTTTGCTCGCTCTCTTTATACAAGGGCTCATCGTGAAAGAAATGTTACCAAATGGTTAGAGTAGGGTTTGACAGCTTATTCCAGTGATCCGTCATCGTTGTTGGTATTTAGGTTTGAAATGGTGATCTCTCAAGTGTTTTCTTATTGAAATGATAGTGCCACAGTATTCTATTTGTTTTACGAAAGAACCTAGCTGTAGCCTTTGTTTGCTATCGGGTTTGCATGTCTGAATAACTTGTAACTCATATCGTGGATGATAGTGAAGGCCATAGTTTTTTTTTTGCTTTTGTGTTTAATGAATGGAAACACTACATAGTAGGTTCTGATGCAAACTTTCTTGTACTAAGAATCGAACCCTAGATCTGGGTGCTGACTTGCGAAAAAGGTTTTGATATTAAATGCGTTTTATTGCTAGAGTTGTAAGCTTGAAATAGGCAACGATATAAAAATGTTGCCTTTGGCTATGTGAAACTTCTTGATGTTTAAATCTCTTACTCGTATTCTCAAATCGATGATTTTGGAGAGAAAATAGCAGGTGGTTTAGGGATATATAAAAGATCTGTTATAAAAAATAATTATTGGAATTGCCGTGACTGGCTTAAAAAAGAAAAGTATAAGCGATGAGCCGAAAGAACATGGATTCATAGTCCTATGACGACTTAGGTTTTTCGATGCATGTGCATAGGTGGTTGTATTTAATAACTGCGATCAAATGTGAAAATGAGTGAAGAAATGACATATGTTCGATTTTCAAGATTTTCACAGAGAGTAGTTTTTTTTGTTTTATTTTCGCAGCTGCTAAAATACCTGATTTATGAAATGCTTGGATTTATGAAATTCGTGATCTTGGAAATGTATTTGTTTAATTTCTAAAAAAAAATGAATTCGAAAAGGATAATCTGTACAGAAGTAACCTATGTTATTCCTTGGATATGAAGTAGATGAATGCTATGGTTCTGTCTATATGATGCTGTGCATTTTCTTGCGTTTTATTTATTTATGAAATGGCAGAGTTAAAGAAACATTACTGGAAGAGTCTAAGTAAGTCCTCTTAACTTTTTCTCACCAAAAATAACAGATCTAATGCTACCTCTCTGTAATGGAGTACGATGAAGACTCAAGCATGGGGAAAACTGCAGAGGAGTCATCTCATCATTTCAATAATTAAATAAAATCAGAAATAAAAATAGTTACTTCTACTGAATATTTGTAAAGATTTCTAAACCAGTTACTGCAGAAAATCATGCAACTAACAAAAAGATCCATAAAATCTATAGATCCTGATAATTGTAGGAGGAACAAATCACCCAAGAAGCCTGTTCCACCCAACCTGCTCCTAAAACAGCCAAGATGCCTGCCTTAGGACCCCCGAGCCTGTTCACTGAACCACTGGGAGGAAGAAACTTCAGAAGCTTAGGTCCTCCACTTGCAGCAGCAAGAAGTTATCCAGTCTTAAAGACTTAGCAGTCAAAGAGACCTGCACCAGCACCTCTGGTTTTCCTTCTCAGAATAACTAGCAGACTTACAATTGCACTCCCCACAGCCTCCCTATTCAAATCTCTCAGTCATCACCTGATGCACATGAGGAAATATTTCTGCAGAAAATATTGTGAGAGCTGCCTACTCAATTCGAATTGCCTTATATAGGCTGCCTATGACTTTTTAGTAGTTAACTGGTCATTAGTGAGCTGCCTGCTCACCTCCCTCCACCTGGAGGGGGAGTGCCACAAATTTAGGGGTAGTTGTCCCGTAACCAAAAGCTAGTGGTAGAGTGAAAATGCTGCCATTTGTCCCATGCCTTTTATCAACCTCCATTCCTCCTAATGGGTTAGTGAACACTCTTGTAACAACTTTCTTGAGTGTTTGTCTCCTATTTTAATTTATTAAATAATAATAATGAGTCATTACAGTCATCTTTGACTATATTTCGTCATAATTAAAAAACTCTGTAATTATTATTTAACATAAAGTATTTTGCAAAATTTAAAATAAATATTCTCAAAATTTAGGTAGGTGACATACACCCCCCCTTAAGTCTCAACATCGTCCTCGATGTTGCTTTATTCACTCTCTGAGTGTTCCTGGAACAGAGTTGGGTATGCGGCCCGCATACTACTTTCCAAATCCCAGGTTTCCTCTGCTGGGATAAAGTGCTTCCATTGCACTTTTACTTGTCCAACGGTGTGATTCCAGAGCAGAGTTTCCTTCCTTGCGAGGATACAGTCCGGTTCCACCGAAAAATCGCCGTCTTGTTCCACCTGAACATCATTCCAATTTACAACATGAGTAGTATCGTGCATATATTGCTTTAACAAAGAAATGTGAAAAAAATTATGTATCTTGAGATTTGAGGGCAAGGCCAATTGATATTCCATGGGTCCAACCCTTGACAAAATTTCAAAAGGGCCACAATACTTGGGTGCAAGTTTGGCACAGCTTCCCAACTTCAATGAATTCTTTTTTGGCCTTACCTTAAGAAAAACATGATCCCCAACCTGGAACTCTTTATGATTTCTTTTAAGGTCTGCTTGAATTTTCTGTCTATCTTGGACAACTTTAAGATTTCCTTGTACCTGCTTCACAATTAGTTCTAACCCCTGCAACAATTCAGGCCCTAAAATGACTTTGCTAACTGGATCACTCCACGAAACAGGTGTGCTACATTTCCTACAATAAAGAATTTCAAATGGGCTAAGCTTGGCTGATGCATGGTAGTGATTGTTATATGCAAACTCTGCTAGATATAAGTAGTGCTCCCACTTACCAGGCTGATCCTTAACATAGATTTTGAGCATGTCTTCCAATATCTGATTCACCCTTTCAGTCTGTCCATCTGTTTGCAGATGAAACGCGGTGCTGAAATTTAAGGTTGCATTTAACCCTTTAAACAAGGAACTCCAAAAATTTCCTGTGAACTTTGAATCTCGGTCCGAAACTATTACCTTTGGTATCCCATGCAGTCGAAAAATATGCTTCATAAAAATTTCTGCAATGTCAGGAGCTTTATGGGTAGTTTTTACAGGGATAAAATGCGTTGCTTTGCTAAGTTTGTCTACTACCACCATGATGGAGTCGTTATGTTTTTGATTCTTTGGAAGCCCATCGATAAAATCTATACTTATGATTTCCCATTTCCAGCTGGGTATAGGCAATGGCTATAGCAAACTAGCAGGATGCTGATGTTCCACGTTTATTTTTTGACAGTCAAAACACTTAGCTATATATTCTGCTACTTCATCCTTCATTCTGGGCCAATAGTACTCTTTCCGTAGCATTGTGATGGTTTTCTGATAACTTGGATGGCAAGAGTAGTGGATTTTGTGCATCTCATCCAAAATCAGAATTTTTACTGCTGGTATGTTTGGTACATACAATCTGTTTTTGTACAGTAGTAAGCCATTTTCCTTCAAACTGTAATTTGTCATAGAATTTTCAGAATTGTTTTCTGCTGTCCTTTTATGTAATTTTATGTATTCTTCGTCATTTTTGATTCCTTCAAAAATCTGTTTTTCCAAGTCTGTGGCGTATGTGATGATAGCTGAAATAAAATGTATCCGTGCATTACGACTTAATGCATCAGTAACCTTATTCTCCTTCCCCTTAATGTGCTGAATTTCAAAATCATATTCACTCAGAAAAGTTAGCCATCTAGCTTGTCTAGCATTCAGATTTGTCTGATCTAATAAATATTTCAGCCCCATGTTATCTGTTGTTAAGGTAAATTTTTTGCCAATAAGGTGGTGACGCCACATTTTCAAGGCATGAATCATTGCCAACAATTCTAGATCGTAAGTAGAGTAGTTCTTCTCATGGATTTTCAGCTTTCTTGATTCATAGGCTACAACATGTCCCTCCTGCGTTAGGACTCCTTCGAGTCCGTCATTACACGCGTCTGTACACACTGCAAAATCCTTAGTAGGATCTGCAATCCTTAAAATAGGTGCTGTAGTTAGTAATTTCTTCAACCTTTTAAAACTGTCTGCACGTTTTTGATCCCACACAGAATTCTTCCCTTTCTTCTGCAAGGATGTTATGGGGTTTGCAATTTTCGAAAACCCTTCAATGAATTTCCTGTAATACCCAGTGATACCCATGAACGATCGTACGTCCGTTACATATTTGGGGACTGGCCATTCATTAATAGCCTTTATCTTAGCGGGATCAACAGAAATCCCTTCCTTAGAGATTATGTGTCCTAAGTACTGAATCTCGTCTTTGTAAAAATCACACTTACTGAACTTAGCATACAATTGGTGATCTCTCAAAACTTGCAGAATGATACGCAAATGTTCATCATGCTTTTCCTTGCTCTTAGAATATACTAAAATGTCATCGATAAACACAACAGTGAACTTATCCAAATATTTGTGCAGAATTTTGTTCATCAAACACATAAATACAATAGGGGCATTAGTTAACCTAAACAGCATGACCACAAACTCATAATGTCCATATCGAGTTCTAAAGGTTGTTTTGAAAATGTCTTCATCCTTCACCTGAACCTGATGATATCCTGACCGTAAATCAATCTTTGAGAATATCGTTGCTTCGCGTAGCTAGTCAAGTAGGTCATCAATGTGGGGCAACGGATACCTATTCTTGATCGTCATTTTATTCAGTTGACGATAATCTATGCAAAGTCTTAGGGTGCCATCCTTCTTTTTAACAAAAATGACCGGTGCTCCCCAAGGAGACACGCTGGGCCTTATATATTTTTTATCAATCAGTTCTTTCAACTGAGATTTTAACTCATTCAGCTCTAGTATATTTATCGTGTATGGAGCCTTGGAATTTGGCACTGCACCCGGTATCAATTCAATTGTAAAATCTAGATCTCTTTTTGGAGGCAGTCCTGGAATCTCTTCAGGAAACACATCTTGGAAATCATTTAAGACAGGTATGTCTTCAATTTTCAGTTTGTCTTCCGTAGTACTTAACTCCTCATTTACCACATTTACTGCAAACATTTGACATCCCTTTCTAATTGATTTCTTTACATGCATTGCTGAAATCTGTCTGAGGGATGTCCTTCTAGGAATACCCTTCACCTGGACTGTTCTTCCTTCATCATTTAAGCACATGAAACTCTTCTCATAACAATTCAAAATGACATGATGGGATTCCAACCAGTCCATTCCAATTAATATGTCATAAGATCCTAAAGGTAAAACATTTAACTTGATCCGTGTTTTTAGTTGATTCATAGCTAAAACACAACTTTCCACAAAATATAAACTTTTCTTTTCGTTCCTGTTGTTAGTCTGACCAACCATGATTTATTGATTTTTTCTGTTTTCAACTTAAAATTTTCGACAATAACTAGTGATATGTAACTCAGACTAGTACCTAGATCAATTAAAGTAGAAACTAGATGGTTTTGTAACATACCTTCAACCTCTACCATTGAGACTTGGTGTTCTGCTTGCCGATTGTCCAATGCTGCATTAATTTTGGGCGTTCCTCTTGCCAAATCCCCTACAGTAGCTTCAGACTGTATGGAGTGAATATGGTTAGCTGTCCGCTTCTTAAGGGGACAATCTGAAGCATAATGAGGTCCTTGGCACTCAAAGCATTTTATAGGTGGCTTCTGCTCATTGGTCCTGACAACATTGGGAACATTTCTGTGAGCTGTAAATTTCTGTTGCTGATTATTTCTGGAACTGTTCCCTTGAAATTTTTTATTTTGGAAACCAAAATTTCCACCATATCTGAAATTTTTCTTTTTCTGTTCAAAGTTACTGGGTTTTGGGTTTTTCCAGTTAGGAACCCCTTCTCTTTTCTTGTTCTGGTCAAAGCAAAAAGTTGCTTTCCTCATGGCTTCTTCCAACGTCTTAGGGTTATTGTACTCTATTCTGTCCTTGATGTTGAAGGGTAGACAACTCAGGTACCTCTGAACCTTCGATTTTTCTTCCACCATGTATGGCATATACCTTAGCAAACTTAAAAACTTGCTGTTCAGTTCTTTCATGTTCATCGTTCCTAGTTTTAGATCATAGAATTCTTTGGATTTTTCTTCATAATACTGCTCAAATAAGAATTTTTTCTTGAAGTATCTTTTAAAAGTACTCCAACTCACATCTCAGTCCTTTATGCCTTTTACCCTTTTAAGGTCTTGCCACCAAATATATACTTTCCTGGTCAGATTGTAAATTGCCATTTTTTCCTTTAAGGATTCTGAATAATCGTAGATATGAAAATACTTTTTCATGCCGAACAACCACGCCTCAACTGTCTCTCCTTTCTCCGTTTCACCATTGAAAGTTGGGGGTTTGATTTTCTTGAATTCACTAGATAGCTGTTCGTACTGTTTATTTATTTTCCTCTTTGGCTTGAAATCTCCTTCACTGCTGTCACTAGAATAGTTATGCTTCTTTTTATGTGGATGTTTGGCAGTTCTTGAGGATGTTGAGTTGCTGTTTTCATCAGCTGTTTTTTCTTGCTTACTCTTGCCCTCATAAGGTAAGTCTTCAGTCTCGGAAGTACGTTCAACTTCCTGTTCATCTATTGGGTATTGGTTGAACAATACTTGCTTCAACTCCTCTTGTGTTCTCAAAATTCTTTCATTGTCCTGCTTTACTGATCTTATCTCTGCTTTCAATTCTTGAAAAGCACGTAATAATTCTAATGAATTGTTGTCTAGATTTCCATGGAATTGATGTTCCGTACTATGGCTGTTTGGTGGAAATCTGTCCTCCATCCGTTCAGTTGATCCTTCCATACCTGTAAATTAAAAACAATTTTCTGTATACAACAAAATAATTTAAACTTGAGTTAGCGAAGGATTTTGTAGTCATAAAATTCATGTTGCGTGTTTCTTGGACCTTTTTAGGCCTAGAGTTCAAACATGAGCTTTGATACCACATGTAACATCCAGATATTTTCACGAAATTTTTCATTTTTTTTATCAGCGATAAATGTTACTAATTGTAAATGCGGAATAATAATAATGATAGAAGATACAACATTAATTAACAAGGTCATTAATGCAGAAAACTATCAATTATTGCGACTCTTAACTAAAGGTATTTTAATGACTACGACACGTCATACTCCTTTTAAAATGCTTGCGACGTTGTTTTTCTTTGTGTCAACTGTAATATATAGTATTTTGCGATAGAGCTTTTAATTGACAAGGTTCTGGTAGTTTCTTTTGATGATGAAAGGGTGTCCTACGAGGTACCCTGGAGTTTACTTAGCTAAGATTAGCTAAGACCTTTGAATCCTACTCCCGTGTGCAGATAGCAGGTGAGAGTTTCTATGTCAACATATGATAAGAGTACGTGTGTCTTTCAATTTATTTCCAATCATAGAATGCTAAGTATTTCCTTACAACACAAATGACTGGAGGTATGGATACTAGGGTCTAACTCAGGTTTGTCTACTGTTTTACAAAATTCTCCCGTGTTATAAATTCACATTGTCCAAGTATTGTTATAATGCTGCATTCAATATCATATGACTAATGTCTTTAGTATCAAACAACGATACTAATATCTATGATGACGCTATTTGTAAGCTGGTAGAAGATAGTGTTTTTATTATGGAACTTAACATTCTGTCTGAGTTAGACTATTCTAAGTTCAGAATTCGTTATTTGATTATCAATACATAGTTAATATATGAATGTCCTAGTGGCTAATGTTATGAACTCAATACTATAGTGCTTATTATCTCCATTTAAATCATACCTTGGGTTTTACGTTTTTCGATTGGACTTTGCAACACCAGGCTTAACCTTTGGGAGTATATTGGTTAACTATACCTATAGACTCACAATAGTATGGATTAGGATTTCGTAGCTATTGTATGAAATCTATGATGTACAATTGCATAATGAGAATTTCAACTATATCAATGGTCTAAATTATCCAATGAACGCAATATGCATATGTGGCTAAGCTTTGGTGTAAACCTATATACGAGTTTTATTAATGGAAAGTTAACATTATTGAGCGATTATGAAATCGCACCAACTTTGGCATATATTACAACCATTACCATGCATGCTAACTATAGAAGACATTACAAAATACGATCCCCGGTCTAACAAGCAATTAATTGATGTTGACAGGGTACTACTCAGCATTCTTCCACTCTGGCTTGACAGTCTTGGCAATAACGTTGTTCTATGGTTAAATGACGCGGAGTCCCAGTTGTATGGTTTTCACATGGTTACGTTGGTAATAGGCCTCTCCACAAGCTAAGCTGTGTGGTGTACTGGCTCTCGATCTACTTACTTGGAGATATGGTAGAGGGAGTAATCAATGCAATATTGATTGCACTCGGGTTCGAAATTCAACGTGCCTCGGTTGGCAGATCCCTCGCCGTTGATCTTGGCAAGATATGAGGTGTTCAATGAAAGCTAGTTCTTGCATTGGTAAGTACTGGAATATGGTTTTCGGCAGTCATTGTTGCATTTCTGGTGTAGAGCCGACCGACTGCTGCATGGTAGGGTTCTAAGAGGAGGGTTTTCTCCTCAGTTTCGAACCTAGGACCGGCGAGGGTTTTCTTTTGTAGTTGCGGGCTCAAACTTGTGTAATGGTCTCATGATACAATGAGGGAGTTGTAGGGCTCTTCATCTGTCAACTGTTAAATTCGTTGGTCAAACTGGGGTTCGATCCTCCGGTGGTGAGAAAAATTTCTGTGTTTTCCATCGTGGTTGTGGCCAAGTATTATCATGCTTCGTCGTTGTCTGTTGAAGCCATCAGGCCTCGTCGTTCTTGCTAGAGTGATGCACCGATGTTCGGAGGTTCAAATCTAAAGGTAAGGACTCCAAAATGGAGTTTTATTGTGTTAAATGATTTTTATAATAGCGTCTCATAGGTTGTAACCCCACAAATTGTATCCATGGCAGGTACCCACTTCGTAGAGGATTGCGAGGAAAGGTTTCGTGGTGGAGGAGATGTATATTCATCCTCGTAAGCTCCGGTGGTTCGAAAACCTAGTAGGTGCTCTTGCATGATTGATGGTGACTGTCATGTGTCGTGAGTTGGAACTATTCGACCATGTTTCCGGCGATGGCTGGGTGTTAAGCTTTAAAACTTGAATTGATAAATGTTATTCAGGGGGTAGTCTTTGTTTTCTTAAGTTGCTATACGGCTCTTTTAGATGCCTGGTTGCATTATAGCTGAACATGTAAATGGTCCTGCTGTCTTGATAAGAGTAATTCCCTGAGTCGTTGTTGCTCCACGGTCTCATTTGAATGTTGTGGGTTGATAAGGGATAAAACCTGTGGACTGTGGAACCGTAAAGTAAACTCTGTTATAAATTTTTAATGATGGATTTTGATGCCTGAGAGATGAGGTTTCGCTCGCTCTGTTTGCACAAGGGATCGTCGTGAAAGAAATGTTACCAAATGGTTAGAGTAGGGTTTGACAGCTTATTCCAGTGATCCGTCATCGTTGTTGATATTTAGGTTTGGAATGGTGATCTCTCAAGTGTTTTCTTGTTGAAATGATAGTGCCACAGTATTCTATTTGTTTTACAAAAGAACATAGCTGTATCCTTTGTTTGCTATTGGGTTTGCATGTCTGAATAACCTGTAAATCATATCGTGGATGATAGTGAAGGCCATAGTTTTTTTTTTGCTTTTGTGTTTAATGAATGGAAACCCTACATAGTAGGTTCTGATGCAAACTTTCTTGTACTATGAATTGAACCCTAGATTTGGGTCTTGACTTGCGAAAAAGGTTTTGATATTAAATGCGTTTTATTGCTAGGGTTGTAAGCTTGAAATATTCAACGATATAAAAATCGTGCCTTTGGCTATGTGAAACTTCTTGATGTTTAAATCTCTTACTTGCATGCTCAAATCGATGATTTTGGAGAGAAAATAGCAGGTGGTTTAGGGATATATAAAATATCTGTCATAAAAAAATAATTATTGGAATTGTCGTGATTGGCTTAAAAAGGAAAAGTATAAGCGATGAGCCGAAAGAACATGGATTCATAGTCCTATGATGACTTAGGTTTTTCGATGCATGTGCGTAGGTGGTTGTATTTAATAACTGCGATCAAATGTGAAAATGAGTGAAGAAATGACATATGTTCGATTTTCAAGATTTGCACAGAGAGTAGTTTTTTTTGTTTTATTTTCGCAGTTGCTAAAATACCTGATTTATGAAATTCGTGATCTTGCAAATGCATTTGTTTACTTTCTAAAAAAAAAGGAATTCGAAAAGGATAAGCAGAGCTGTACAGAAGTAACCTATGTTCTTCCCTGGATATGAAGTAGATGAATGCCATGAATCTATCTATATGATGCTGTGCATTTTCTTGCATTTTTTTATTTTTATGAAATGGCAGAGTTAAAGAAACATTATTGGAAGAGTCTAAGTAAGTCCTCTTAACTTTTGCTCACCAAAAATAACAGATCTAATGCTACCTCTCTGTACTAGAGTACAATGCAGACTCAAGCATGGGGAAAAATGCAAAGGAGTCATCTCATCATTTCAATAATTAAATAAAATCAGAAATAAAAATAGTTACTTCTACTGAATATTTGTAAAGATTTATAAACCAGTTACTGCAGAAAAATCATGCAACTAACAAAAAGATCCATAAAAGCTATAGAACCTGATAATTGTAGGAGGAACAAATCACCCAAGAATCCTGTCCCACCCAACCTGCTCCTAAAAAATCCAAGATTCCTGCCTTAGGACCCCCGATCCTGTTCACTGAACCACCAGGAGGAAGAAACTTCAGAAGCTTAGGTCCTCCACTTGTAGCAGCAAGAAATTATCCAGTCTTAAAGTCTTAGCAGTCAAAGAGACCTGCACCAACACCTCTGGTTTTCCTTCTCAGAATAACTAGTAGACTTACAATTGCATTCCCCACAACCTCCCTATTCGAATCTCTCAGTCATCACCTGATGCACATGAAGAAATATTTTTGCAGAAAATATTGTGAGAGCTGCCTGCTCAATTCGAATTTCCTTATATAGGCTGCCTAGGCCTTTTTAGTAGTTAATTGGTCATTAGTGATCTGCCTGCTCACCTCCCTCCACCTGGAGGGGGAATGCCACAAATTTAGGGGTTGTTGTCCCATAACCAACAGCTACTAGTAGAGTGCAAATGTTGCCATCTGTCCCATGCCTTCTATCATCCTCCATTCCTCTTAGTGGGTCAGTGAACACTATTGTAACAACTTTCTTGAGTGTTTGTCTCCTATTTTAATTTATTAAATAATAATAATGAGTCATTACAGTCATCTTTGACCAGATTTGGTCATAATTACAAAACTCTGTAATTATTATTTAACATAAAGTATTTTGCAAAATTTAAAATAAATATCTGCAAAATTTAGGTAGGTGACAAAGCCCTAGCCACCCATACCATGAGAGGAAGAAGTCAATCTAACCTCAAAAAGGAAAGCCACAAGGAGTCTCAACCTCCCAAGAATTTCCAAAGGACAAGAAGAAACAATCCAAGAAGAAACTACTCCAACTTTCAATGTTTCAATTGTGACAAGCTAGGACACATTGCCATAAATTGTCCATTGAAGAAAGAAGAATACGAGAAGAGAAATAACAACAAAAGACATCATGCACACCTAGCTGAATATGAAGTTGAAGAAGAAGAGGAAGAAGGACCTCGAAGAAAACAAGCAAAAGAAGAAGATGCAGAAGAGTATGTATTATTCTCTGCACTCTCTGGGTCTGTGACACCTAGAGAAGATACATCGCTTATTGATAATGGTGCTTCAAAGGACATGACGGGACAAAAGAAATTTTTTTCAAAACTTGAAGAGAAGAACTCTCCTCAGAAGGTATCATTAGGAGTTTACTATCAATATACTATCAAAGGAATTGGTGAAGCAAGCTACAAGCTTGATTCTGGAACCCCCATGAAGATGAAGGAAGTCTTATATGTACCAGGTTTGAAGAAGAATTTAATTTCTATCTTAGCATTAGATAAGAAAGGATATAGGGTTGCATTCATAGATGGACAAGTACTTATGTGGACCAAAGAAAAATCAATTGAAGATGCAGTTGTCATTGGTGAAGAAGAACGAGGCTTATATAAACCCTAGGGACATTCATAAACAACCCTTGTTCATGAGACCACTGGTCCAAGTGAATTATGGCATAGGAGGCTTGCTCACATCAACTACAAAGCACTACCCCATGTGAGCAAAGTAGTGATGGGATTACTAGATTTGAAGATCGATCATGAAAGCATTTGCAAAGGATGCGCAAAAGGAAAGAATATCAAGAATCCATTTCCAAAGAGTGAGACAAAGACTAAAGGTACGTTGGAATTAATCCATTCATATGTATGTGGTCCAATGCCCTCCACATCTTTGAGTGGTTATGAATATTATGTTACATTTATTAATGACTATTCAAGAAAGACATGGATATATTTCTTGAAAGCAAAAGATGAAGTATTTGGAAAATTCAAGGAATTCAAAGCCTTGATAGAGAATCACTCAGAAAGAAGAATCAAGGCACTCAGAACAGACAATGGTGGAGAATATACTTCAAAACATTTTGAAGCATTTTGTAAAGAAGCTGGAATCAAGAGGGAAGTAACTACTCCCTACAATCTGTTGAAATATTGTAACTTCGAAGAATATTCTATTTGTACTTTATTATTATTCATCCGGAGATGTTTTATTCCTCCGTTGGGATGTTATTATAATGAAAAGTCATTGAGGGAAAACCTCCCATGTAAGTCAGGGCATTAGTTCCCCTAGAGTCAATTGTAATGGGGTGTTTAAGTCCCCTAGAGGATTCGGCCTAGTCAGCATATGTTGAGTGGGTAAGTTGTTGGGGCCGACCTAGTTAGGGAAAAAGTCAAGTGAAAGATAAAGTATAAATAGAGGTGTTGTGTTCCTTATTTGAACACACACTCACTTGTGAACTCGCATAGGAGAGAGAGAGATCTACAAAGGAGGATAATGATCTCTTCTTTGGGGATTTCATCTTTGTACTTTTGATCATCTATATTGAGAATGTTTTGCTGGGTTTTCTACCCCATGAGGGTTTCCCAGGATAAATTGTGTCTCTTGTGTTTATGCTGTGCTTGTTATTCTTTCAGTGATCCTGAATATGCTATTGTTGTGAACTTGAATTGAGTACTGATGTTGTCTATCTTAGCATATTGAATCTTAACATGGTATTAGAGCTAACCAGAAGGAAGGCAATGTATAGCATTTACGACACTTGTTTCACTTGCGACAATTTGAAAGCTAGGGTTTTGTATAGAAAAAAAAAGTCATCGTGGAACTTTCGCTATAAATATCTTTTGGTGAAGGTTCAAGATCTGAAACTTGGACATGCCTAAGATGACATGTTTCTGTACCTTGTGTCCGAGTTTTAGCCTTAGATTTGTTGTACTTTGTGAGATATGATCTGTACAAGTTAGGGTTTCCGCGTCTTCCAGAATGAAGCCCTAAAAAGGTGACCTAGGTAAAAAGGTCATATCTCGGGCTAGTAAGCTCCAAATGGAATTCTGTAAAAAGTGACAGTTAGGGAACTGACTTTAGTTTCATAGGTTCGAGTAGCAGAGGCCAAAGTTGAAACAATGACACGTGGCACTCCGTACAAGGTCTCTATGCTGTTTCATCCATTAAACAAGTCATGTTGGGAAACTGAGCATATATCTTTGATGGAGAATCCAATGAAACTCAAATATATGGGGTTGGAAAGATGACAGGTTAGGATACCACAGGCCGAAGTTTCAGACCCTGCAAATCCAAAATTTTAGAGATAGACTAGAAACAATACAACACATTTGAAATGTATCAACGAAGGAAATCAAAGAAGAGGAGGAAAAAGCTCTCACTTAGGGTTTTCAGTTTTTAGGTATGGCATGACCTGATACAATGTTGGAGACACCTGATGAAACATTGGAAACTTTGAAAATGGATTTGGAATCCATTCATCATAGATATTAATCCTCCATCAAAATGTTATGGGGGGAAGGAGATTGAAAATTAGGGTTTCCAAGTAAGAAGAAACCATAGCAAAGTTGGGAGACTCATAGGGCAGCAATGAAGTAGGTTTAAATGGCATTGATATTATATCATCCTAGCACCATGAAACTATATAAGATGTTTCCAAGTAATCTTCCTTGGATGGTTAGGGTTTTACCCTTATAAAGAAGACTACAAGCAATCTCGACATGTATGACTTGAGGAGATACATGTATGTTTTGAAATCTGTTTCATGATTAAGTTCATGATATATTTGTTTTCATATTATTGAGGTTAGTACAATCATGATTAATTTTAGATTGTCTGATCACCTTAGTAAAAGTATGAATGCATATGAATAATATAATACATTTATTGATTAGGGTTATGACACTTATGATTGTACTAATGTACTTGTGGTGTTGTATGAGGATGATGTTGTCTGCTAACATGAAAGGTATATCAAGAAAGACAAATCCATATGACCATGATGACATGAAGACAAAGTCTCATCCATAGTCATTGATCACATAGAAGCTCTACTTACAAGGTATGTATAATTTGGTTCCACAATGCTTAACTTATGAGATATGCAGGTTACTAGCACAAGGTCTCTAAATCATTGAAGAGAACAAAGAAGACATTGTTTGGGTATGTTAGACATAACTAGCAAGCATAATATTCCAGCTATGTTTTCCTATATTGAGTTAGAATCCTACTTTGTGTTAGGATCTTAGATAGTATACTTGTGTATTAAATGATCATGACCATACATGTTTAAGATTATTTAGAATCATAATGTTTTGATAGTATTGAAATTAAACTAATGAATGTATGATTATGTATGATATCTTGAGGAAGACATAATGATGAAAGTAGTACACACTTAAGCATGCATAGTGGTACAGAATGGATAGAATTTCAAAGACATATAATCATGATACTATCATAAAGGGAAAATAGAGATCAAGAGGGAGGCAACCACACAAACATAAAAGATAAGTATTTGAGTTGTTATTTGAATTACTTCTTGAATATATGAATAGTTAATGTTATTGCTCGTAATATTTGTCAGGAAATATATCATGCATAGTGTAAGCATTCATATAGCATTGAACTGTATACTACTAATATGCATATGATGGGTAAGTTGGACAAACATTCCATTGTTACTTGTATAGAATGAAACCTCTTTCCTAACATGCTGAGAGCTATGCATGCTCTTGATAGTATGTTCTGGTAGAGATGGAAGGAATCTAGATAGCCACTGTATGCATACATGGTATGGAAAAGTGTTGTGCCAAAGTATTGGTTAAGATAGTTGCATAACTATGTGAATCATATCAGTATGCACAATAGGCTATCATTGAAATGTCAACATGATTTGATGATTATGAAGTGTTACTAATCATGTAATTAAAATTGATTTGTAGGAAAGATCATGTGCTATGATATACAAAAGAAGGATGATGAACAATTGTTCCAAAGAACAAGTGATGGATGTTCAACAAGAATACTTACAAATCAAACGTACTATAGAAGGCTCGTGGCTAGAGGATTCTCTTAGAGAGAGGGAGAGGATCATGACGAGATGTTTGCTCCAAGTGGCTAGACACACTTCCAGAGATAGATTGCACCCATGGATGAAAAGACCGTTCTCTTGAATGGTGTAATTGAAGAAGAAGTGCATATCGAGCAAACTCCCAAGATTCGATAGAGAATCACATAATTGAAGAAGGCTTTGTACGGGTTCAATAGGTACCCAGGATCGATAGTCATTTGATGAGCTTGATGATCACCACAGGTGATGCGGATTTAAACATTTTATACAAGGTTGAAGAGGGTTTCTATATATAGATGATATGCTTCTCTCATATGAAAGCAAGAAGGAACTCACCATAGAGTTTGAGTGATATTGAGGCTCATATCAGTAGACCCATCTGACGGGAGATGGCACAGATAGATATTTAGAAGATCACTCAATGCAGAGTGTGCATGATGATTCAGTCACAGAGGGATGGCAATACTCAGATGTAGAAGCCTCCACTTCATAGGGAGTAGATCTCAGATTTAAAGAATATTGGCATGATTTTTGTGATTATATATGTGGCTGAGATCATATGAGATTTTATATGAAGTAGAGATATGGGATGATGGACAGTGGTTCCACAGTTTACACACAGATGACTGGTTCGTTGATGTATTTAACGAATGCTAGTCCAGATATATGCTTTGTTGTGAACACCCTGAGTCAGTATCTAGTTGAGCCTAGATGTGTTCACCTAGTAGCTGCAAAGCATGTGATGAGGTACCTGATATGTATAATAGAATTTGATCTATACTATGTTGGAGATCATGACTACAGATTGTATGGTTATACAGATGCAAATTGGGCCGGAAGTGTCTTAGATAGTAAGAGCACCTCAGGTAGATGTTATTGTCTGGGATCCACCATGATCTCATGGTTTAGCAGGAAGAAATCCTATGTGGCTCTCAGCACAATTGAAGCAGAATATATATAGCAGGTTGCTCTGCTAGTTGTGAATCCATATGGCTTTGGAAGCTGTTGTCAGAACTATTTGACTTAGATATGGACTCCACTGTGATCCTGTGTGACAACCCTAGTTATATCAAGATGACAGAGAATCTAGTGTTCCATGATAAGTCAAAGCACATAGAGATCCGATATTTATATATATGGGATATGGTGCAGAAAGGAGTTATAAAGCTCGAGTATGTGAGCACTGATGAGAAAGTTGCTGATGTATTGACCAAACCTTTGTCTCGAGTAAAGTTTGAGTATTTCCGAGACAAGCTTGGTGTAGTTCAAAAGGACCCTCCTCGAAAGGGGGAGTGATATGGTCGATGATGATATTTGGATCGACGATGGGGTCGATGATGAGGATACCTGTATCAATGATGAGGATTCCTTTACCGATGATGAGGTCGATGATGAGGATACATGTATTGATGATGAGGATTCCTGTACCGACGATGAGGTCAATGATGAGGATACCTGTATCGATGATGAAGATGCCTATACTGACGATGAGGTCGATGATGAGGATGCCTGTACCGACGATGAGGTCGATGAGTGGTACTTAGACTTGGTCTAAGTTGACGAGTGGATTGCATCATCCCCGGACTTTAGTCCTAACTGGATCCGGAGACCTTTGTCTTCGAGAAGTGGTCCTTAGAATTTGTCTAAGTAGACGAGTGGATTGCATCATCCCTGGAATTTAGTCCTTAATGGATCCGTATGTTAGACACAATGGCTCACTGAGAGGGGGGGGTGAATCAGTGAGAATACACTTATACAATTTTCAACTTCTTCAACCTCTAAAACTTATATCATCATTTCGCAATCACATCAATATCATATTCATCAATAAACTAAGTACATGTCATTTATCAACATCAATACATCACGCAAAGCACAAGAGACACAAGGTATAATCTTTGTAATCTTTTTGTATTTATTTCAAATGGCTGCAACCGTGAGGCAATTCAGCACCTACTGAATACAGAGAGCACCAACTCCTTATCTAGGACCCTGCCTAGGTTTCTTAGTCCCTGCCAAAAAGGGTTTGAGGTATCCTAACCTCAGATGCAAGAATTACTTGCATTTACATTACATTGCACATCACAATCACATCATCATATCAATAATCAAGCACTACTTCATTTCAACTCTGTGCCCAAAAAATCATCATCAAAATATGTCATTACTGTCATCAAACTTTAGCCACATCATATATTATCATTTAGCATTTTGTTCTGCATTATACTCATCCTCATATGTCATCTAACTGTCCATCATCTTCAGCACCGAATATTACTTCAAATATATCTTTACTCCAGCATTAGTTCAACCTAGAAATCAATGATGAAAGAATTTATATCATCATTCTATCCTTTATCCTGCTGCCAGCATCATGTATTCATACACATCATCACCATGTCTTCATCTAGAATAACATTAACATTCAGTAGCTCCAAACATATCATCAAACAGTCTTGGAATTCATAGTGTTCAGCTTCATCAAATTCTTTCCATCAGCAAGCTATCACCATCATCATGTCTTCAATCAAAGTTCAAATCAATTGACAACTAGAAGTAGCAGTCACCCCAAATAGCATCATATGTGTGTTAAAATTCTACTGTGGCTGCCCAAATTTTAGACCATAGAAACAACACTTCTGAGTAGCTTATACACCAAAAATTAGAGTTAAACTTCTACTGTGGCTTCCCGAATTTCAGACCATATAAACAACACTTCTAAGTAGCGTATACACCAAAAATTAGGGCTGGAAGTCAAGCTAAAAAATTAGTCTTAACCCTCTGTGGCTGTAGCAGTCCACTGTACCCTGTCTAACCTATCAACTATGCTGTAGTAGCCACCCAAAAATTTCCTCTGTGCTAATCTGTAGCTGCTGTTTTGCTCCTGCTGCTGCCCCCACGAATTTACTTATTAAACAAGATGAATTTCCTCAGAGACAGTCTGTATAAACCACGAATTTTGCAGAGCTAATCCGAATTTTTCAGAGATGATCCGAATTTTCTTTTTGTTTGAGTGAAGTGCCATAGTATATTTATACTGATTTTTGTTATGAATAATTTTTGAGTCGACTTGTATAAAAACAATTTTTGTTTTTATTTTTATTTATTTTTATTAGCTGAGCTGACTTCACCAAGTTTATCTCATCAATACTTAAAAAGTTTATCCTCCGAAGCTGGGTTTACTTGTCCTTTGAAAGGGCATATAATAGTTCTCATACATTGTTTTATTTACATGCTTGTTTTGATTTAACAACCATATCACAGACCACGTTAGGAACTTAGGGCTTCCTCATTCCTTTTGTGAGCTTCTACATTAGCATGTTCAACATCAAAGGTTTCATCAAGCAACTATAAGAGCAAGGGATCTATCATACATCAAGTGTTCCACATAATGGAATTCTTCAAGGTTCAAGGGCTTCAACATCCATCATAATAACAAGGATCCAACTATGGGTACTAAAGACCCCAAAGGTAAGGGTAACAATACCACAAAGACTTGTGGGTCAAAGAACAAGGTGCCCATAACCACGTATTTAAAGAAAAAGGTTCCCACAACCACGTCTTCCTCAAAATAGGGATAGTCACTTACGTCCATAAGATGACCAGCAAGGGTATCAACGATCTTCTTAGACATTATTACCATCTCCAAGGGTTCCATAAGCTCATTAACTCACAAATGACCATAAAATGGGTCATTTTCCCACTTTGGTGTTCCAAATCCCAATCATGCCATGTCACTAATATTTAGCTTCATACTCCATACCATCCACTTAGATTATTCCTTTATCATTAATGGTTGATCATCAATGACAACCTATGCTCAACACCAGACCCCTGTGTTAGACACAATGCTCACTGAGAGGGGGGGGGGGTGCGAATCAGTGAGCCTACACTTAATCCAAATTTCAATCTTCAATCTCTATCTAAAATCAGTAAATCTCAAATCATTATTTCATACTCATTTCAATACCATATTTATCAATAAACTACATCAACTAAGCACATGCCATTCATCAATTAAAAACACATCATCATCAACACATTGCACAAGAGACACAGGATATAGTTTTGTAATATTTTGTATTTGGTTCAATGACTACAACCGTGAGGCAATTCAACACCAACTAAAATAAAAGAGCACCAACTCCTTATCTAGGACCCTGCCTAGTTTTTCTTAGACCCAGCCAAGAAAATGGATACAAGACCCTGCTTGTATTTGTAAATGTTTGATCCAGAGATCACTACTCCCTCTGGATCACTCTGAGATATCAAGTGGTATGAATTTCAATGTCAGTATATACTCATAAAAAAATGGACTCAAACAACTAGATTTGCATTTACCAACTGAAATACAAATGCAATCAACCACATAAACAACAGATGTACCCTGGAACCCTTGCAGGAAAAACCGACTAACTAGGGAGCTATATTCTCTCTTGAGCCCAGAGCATATAGATGTATAAATGATAGTACAATATAGGATTACCTTAGCCGGTAACTCAATCCCTCTGAAACAGGACAAACCTCAAATTTGCATGCATCCAGCTGATGCATGCACTGAAGAAGTAAGCCCTAACTGGCAAACTGGATCTGAGAGCTCTGACGGTGGCTCTGACTGATCTGCCCTCTCTATATCTCTCTTCTCTAATATTATCGCTTTGAAGACTACCCACTGATGAAATCAGCCTCCTCTGCATGCACAAGTGCGCCCTCCCCTCTGGATGTCAAATGCTCGTACTGGTCCAGATCTCAACAGATATGAGCTCTGATTGTTCGTAACCTTCCTCAAATCCTGAGGCAAGGCTATCCTGGAAGTCACAGACTCCGAATTGGTCAATCCATCTCACAACGAGCTTCTCCTCCCTCAGGAAAAACACCCTCCTCCAATAGAACTCGACCTCCTCCAATCTCCACAGTAATCTCACTTTTTAGCTCTCTTAGTTCACAGTAATGGGTGTCTAGCCTCTCTGGAACTGAAGGTCACTGATCTAGCTCAGATTTGACCTTCCTATCTCCTGCAACAAATCCTCTCTATCTCATAAAGTCGCCCCACATGTGCAACTACGCCCTCCTCACTCTAGCAGTATCTCTCTCCGACAATGCAACTGAGTAACCTCATCTAGGGACCCCCTGCCTCTATAAATAATCTCATCGATGAATTAGGTTTGCCAAAACCCTAATTCCCGGTGCATGCAAAAAGTCACTTTTGCATGCAGTCACTGAATGCTAACAGTTCATGCACTACTCATGCATGCAAAGGTCAATCTCCCCTGAAGTTCCACATGCAGCCCCCACTGGGCTCATGCCACTGAGTAGAGTGCATCTCACTCTCTACTCCATCTTGATGCCTATGCAGCTAATGTACCTCCATGTAAGGCATCTGAACCATGGAGGACTTCCCGAAGTTACCATAATCTAACAGTATTCACAAGTACACTTCATTACAAGACCCTGCTTGCAAATTATATGTACATGTCATTACATCTCATATTTCATTACATCACCATTATAAACATCTCTGTCTATGTCATCATTATGATTCTTCATTAGTTGCTTCCCTCGCATGTCCACTGTCATATCAACATTGAGTGTATATTCAAGCATCATATCCCCATCATATCATATCACATCATCAAAGAGTTCAGCATCAAAATGTTCACTAACATTTCTGTCATGTTTGAAAGTCTCAGACCTAAGCATCATGCTCCTGCCATCTTCAACATGTCTTTCATCATTAGATCATCACACTACCCATCATTTTTTCTAGCATATCTGTCCTTGTTCACTTGCTCATCAATTTTGTCCACACATAAAACTGTCCAGCATCCTCACCATGTCTTACCCATGCATCATATCAAAAAATGTTCAGCATCATAAAAATATTCAAGATCATCTCAACATCATCAATCATATCAACAATTTCCAACATCAATCTGCCCTAACAATTTCAACAAGTTGTCATGTCAGCATCATTAACCAGCTGCCCAACACGAAGTCATCTCATTGATTTGCTTTCTTAGGTAAACCCAGAAGTAAAGATAAAAGGTAAATATCATCTTCAGCTCCTCATATTTGTTGCTGCTCTAGAACTGTCCTCTTCATCTATCCTTAAATCAGAGCTTCCTAAACCATGCAAATTTACCCCACGAATTCCAAAAATTAGAGCAAAAAAAAGAAACCTTAAAAAAAATTTCTGTCTACTGTAGCTGCTACAGTACCCGAAATTCACCTCAGTGAACAGTACGAATTTTCTTCTCCGAGACAGTCCGAATTTCCTCTTACAAGAAAGAAGGTTTAGGGTGTATTTATATAGGTCGTTCTTAAAAAAAATAATGCTGAGCCGACTTGTATATAAACAATTTTTTGTTTTTATTTATTTTAGAATTTAATTTTGTGCCACACAATATTGTAGTCGACTTGTAGGATATGCATCTTTAGCTGGCCGATTTGTCCATATTCAATCAAATGAATTTTACTTTTGCTTCCATGAATTTCTCATTTAGATTTCATTTTATGAAATAAAATATATTTTATTTCCTTAATTTACTGGAGGCCGATTTGTCCAGTATTTAATCAAATTGAATTTTCATTTCCATTTATTCTTCATCAAATATAAATAATTTTCATTTTATTTCATGCCATGACCTGGCCTTCTCTCATGCCCACAGGGGCCATCTTAACACGCCCTTTTAATTTCAAAGAGATGCTCATAGTTGTCCTCATTTAGCATGCCCGCAGATGAGGCCATAAACCAATGCCCGCAGGAGCACCTTTTCTCATACCCGCACAAGCAATTTTCATGCCCGCAATGCATTATTCAAGATGCCCGTATAGCCTCATGAAGCATGCCCGCAAGCTCATGCTTGCTTGGCATGTCTTCTCCATCCATGTTGTCCATCCATGCTTGGCCTTTGTCCATGTCCTTGTTCTTCAGGCATGTTAGACTTGTCCTTGGTCTTTAGCCTTGTCATCATGTCCAGCCTTGTCTCCAAGCCATCTCCATTGTCATATTTCCATGTCATCACACTTTTCTTATGACTTGCCATCTTTTCCATTTGTCCTTTGTCCACCTAGGGTATTAGGACCATCTCCAAATGACCCCGGAATGGGTCATTTGGCTCATTAGGTGTGCCAATACCCATCACCTTCATGCTATGTGTGTTCTTTAAGCCATCCACATCATCATCTTCTTTTCCATTCCTCAAGCCTTTGTCATTAATGTTGTCATCAATGACAATCCTATTCATCAACCTATGTCTTTGAGAACTGGTCCTTAGAATTTGTCTAAGTGGACGAGTGGGTTGCATCATCCCTAGACTTTAGTCCTAAATGGATCCAGAGACCTGTGTCTTCGAGAAGTGGTTCTTAGACTTTGTCTAAGTGGACGAGTGGATTGCATCATCCCTGGACTTTAGTCCTAAATGGATGTGGAGACCCGTGTCTTCGAGAAGTGGTCCTTAGACTTGTCTAAGTAGACAATTGGATTGCATCATTCCTGGACTTTAGTCTTAAATGGATCTGGAGACCTGTGTCTTCGAGAAGTGGTCCTTAGACTTTGTTTAAGTTGACGAGAGGATTGCATCATCCCTAGACATGATATGGTGTCTTAAAGTGAGAGGGATTGATCATCCCGTAAGTTGATCAAGATTGTATCATCCTTGGACTTATGTCCTAAAGTGAGAGGGATTGATCATCCCGTCAGTGGATCAGGATTGTATCATCCTTGGAATTATGTCCTAAAGTGAGAGGGATTGATCATCCCGTAATTGGATCATGTGTGTTGCAGATATGATGATGTTGTTGATAGGAAGATCTAGATGATGATGCTGTTGATCGGAAGATCCAGATGATGATGTTGTTGATCGGGAGATCCAAATGATGTTGATCGAGATATCCAGATGATGCTATTGATCGGGAGATCTAGATGTTGCTGTTGATCAGGAGATCCAGATGATGTTGTTGATTGAGAGATCCAGATGATGTTGTTGATCGGGAGATCCAGATGATGCGGTTGATTGGGAGATCTAGATGATGCTGTTGATCGGGAGATCCAGATGATGATGTTGATCGGGAGATCCAGATGATGTTGTTGTGGAGAGATATAGATGATGTTGTCGATCAAGAGATCCAGATGATGATGTTACTATAGACGATCGAGTGATCGAGTGTTGCAAAAGATGAAGACTCAGTACTGTAGATGTTGATGTTCCAGTACTGAAGATGTTGAATATGTTCCAGTAGCCGTTCCAGCTGCTCATGATGATTGAAGAAAACTTCCAATGATTTATAGATGTATCACTATGATGTTTTTGATGACTTCTCCTTGCTCCTGTAGATATTGTTAGAATACCCTTCTCATTAAGGGGGAGTGTTGAAATATTGTAACTTCGAAGAATATTCTATTTGTACTTTATTATTATTCATTTGGAGATGTTTTATTCCTCCGTCGGGATGTTATTATAATGAAAAGTGGTTGAGGTAAAACCTCCCATGTAAGTCAGGGCATTAGTTACCATAGATTCAATTGTAATGGGGTGTTTAAGTCCCTTAGAGGAGTCAACCCAGTTAGCATTATGTTGAGTGGTTAAGTTGTTGGGTCGACCTAGTTAGGGAAAAAGTCAAGTGAAAGGTAAAGTATAAATAGAGGTGTTGTGTTCCTCATTTGAACACACACTCACTTGTGAACTCGCATAGGAGAGAGAGAGATATGCAAAGGAGGAGAAGGAGCTCTTGTTTGGGGATTTCATCTTTGTACTTTTGATCATCTATATTGAGGAATTTTTGCTGGGTTTTCTACCCCATGAGGGTTTCCCAGGATAAATTGTGTCTCTTGTGTTTATGCTGTGCTTGTTATTCTTTCAGTGATCCTGTATATGCTATTGTTGTGAAATTGAATTGAGTACTGATGTTATCTATCTTAGCATATTGAATCTTAACACAATCCTCAACTGAATTGTGTTGCGGAAAGAAAGAATAGGACCATTATGGAAGCAGTGAAGACATTGATACATGATCAAGATCTTCTAATGCATCTATGGGTTGAAGCAACAAGGACGACATTTTATGTACAAAATAGATTATCCCATAGTGCCCTTGGATTCAAGACTCCAGAAGAAATGTTCATAGGAAAGAAGCCTGAAGTGAGCCAAAGATATTTGGTTGCCTAGTATATGTTCACATACCAAAAGAAAAGAGAACCAAGTTGGACCCTTCCAGAAAGAAGGGAATATTTGTTGGATACTGTGAAGTCTCCAAAGCCTTCAGAATATACATTCCAGAATTCCATCACATGGAGATTAGTAGAGATGTAACATTTGATGAAGAAGAAACTCTCAAGAGATCTTGAAAGTACCAGCATGAAGAAGTATATGAAGAAGATGTACCTCCCAGAAATGTAGAAGTTGCACCCTCCCCCGAAGATGAAACACCAGATGAACATGATATGCTAGAACCTCAGGAGCCTCCCACTATGAATATGTCACGAAAGAGAAAGCCTACTTGGGAAAGAGAAATTATACAAGAAGCAGAGAAGTATGGAGCTCCAGAAGGCTCCACAAGAGTAAGCAAGAAGCCAAAGCCATTTCCCAGTTATGTGGAATTGATGGGTGATCTTGTAGATCAAGAACCTACTAGTTATGAAGAATCTATACAAAAGAAAGAATGGGTAGAAGCAATTATGAAAGAATACCAATAAATGATGAAGAATGATGTTTGAGATATAGTTCCCAAACCAGAAGATAAAAGTGTGGTATCTTCCAAGTGGATCTACAAGATAAAGCATGCAACTGATGGAAGTATTGAGAATTACAAGGCAAGGTTTGTGGCTAGAGGATTCTCTCAGAAAGAGGGAATTGATTATGAAGAGACATTTGCGCCAATAGCAAGGTACACTTCCATTAGAACCATCATGACACTTGCATCCATGATGAAGTGGATTTTACACCAGATGGATGTGAAGACAACTTTCCTGAATGGTGTGATTGAGGAAGAAGTGTACATAGAACAACCACAGGGATTTGAAGTTGAAGACAGATAGACTCACGTATGCAAGTTGAAGAAGGCTTTGTATGGATTGAATCAAGCTCCTAGAGCTTGGTACGGAAGGATAGATAACTTTTTGACGAGCTTGGGATTTACCAAAAGTAAAGCTGACCCTAAACTTTACTTTAAGGTTATGGATGATGAACCTATCATATTATTGTTGTATGTGGATGATTTATTTTTGACAGGAAATGAGAAACAGATTGTAGAGTGCAAGAAGAAGCTCGCTGAAGAATTTGAGATGAAAGACCTTGGATTGATGCACTATTTTCTAGGTCTCGAAGTATGGTAGAAACCAGAAGGAATCTTTCTCAACCAAGGAAAGTATGTTGTGGAAATCCTAAAAATATTTGATATGTTGGAATGTAAAGCCATGGCCACACCCATGGATACCAACCTGAAGTTGTTAGCTGATGAATCGTCAGATTTAATGGATGTGACTCGTTACAGACAGATTATTGGGTTGTTGATGTTTAACGTCGATAAAATCGCAGTAAATTTAAGTTCACAGCCAAAACGGTAAATCACGGTGGGAATTGAATTCAATGTCGAACGTGTCTGAGTGTTTCACGTTTTTCACGGAAACAAAATAATAACAATTTTGAAAAGCCGCCGAATCGATGCTACTAAAGTACGCCAAATATTTTTTAAGGCTCATCGGGGACTTAGTGTTTTAAGCCATCTTTTAAAGTAAAGAATGTCGTTCACTCTCCTTATTGTTGTCACACAACCCTCGTTCGAGCACGCGACCGTTGGAGAAGATTACTTATTTGGTACATTCACATCCACCACAAATTAACCTATCACACTTGTCATCGATCGTCCATGTAGGTATATTTTTACCAGGTTTTGTTGATTTCGAACTGGTTGAATTTCCAATTGGTAGTTTGCAATAGGAGGGAATTAGCCATGATTGGTCTTATCCTTGATCATTTTCTTCCTTTGGAGTCGATTTTATGGGTTAGCTAGACGTTTATTTTGGGCCCAAGGGTTTCGAGCCACCTCATTTGTATTGAATAATTTGTTCCCTAAGGCTCAACCCGCCCCCTTGTTGCCAGATGGATGTTTCTTTTAAGTTTTCTCCTATTCCCGTTAAAACCCTACTTTAAACCCTAGCTTCAAGAACGTGTAGACTTGCCCCAACCCTGTTTCCATTGTCTCAAGCCATTTCATTTTCCCTTGGTGATCTAGTGAATGCGCCAACATAGACCCTAATGGATAAACCATGGGGTTTTTAGATTTAGTGATGAGCAATGCATTCATTCATATGAAAATATTTTATTTGTTGCAAATCTTTGTAGTTGTTATTTTTTTTCTTGAAATTGCATCTCATTCTGTGATTTTAATGGACTCTACCCAAGATAATGTCCTTTCGTCTGACATATAGGATTCAGAATGTCAAAAAAAGGTCCTAAGCGCTCCTCCAAAGATGTATTGGAGATAAAGTCTGATGATGAACTGGTTTAGGAAATATCTCTAAAGATTCAATTTGACGACACACAACATATCACATGCATAACTCCAGAGTTAAGATGAGGTGAAATTTATCATTTGATCAGGGATTAGAATGTACCAGAAGCTACTATCGAGGAATATTTAATTTATCAGAACATTAAAAAGTCAGTCGTTCACAAGGTTGCTGTTAAATTTTCAGAATTTACTTCAATATGATCTAGGATCTTAACTGAGAGAACAACATGTACATCATATCTACAGCATATCAATCATGGAGACAATAATGCAAGCACACAAGAGACACAAAGATTTACTTGGGGAAAACCATAAAGGTGAAAAACCCCAATAACTTCCTCAGAGATAGATAGAGCAATGATACAACCAACCATAAGAGATAGACACAACCTAGCAGCAGATCCTCCTCCTCCATAAGTGCGCCACTCCTCCTTGAGTGCATGTGTGAGAAGTGGGTGAGTAAATAGAGTGCCTCCCGCACTCTATTTATACTTGACTTGACTTGCCTTTTTACCTAACTCATGTAGGCTCGAACTTAACCACATAACATAATGCTGAGTGGGCCGACCCCCAATAGGGTGGTCTAATAACCCTTTGACCCACATGGCCGACCCCCAATAGGGTGGTCTAATAACCCTTTGACCCATATGACTTATACAGGGCCGACCCCAAACAAGGTGGTCTAATAACCCATCAAGTATAAGTTACGACACTTACAATATAAATGACGACACTTCCTTATAGAGGAATAATACCATCTCTATAGGAATATAATATACATATATGTGAAATACATTCCGAAGTTACATATACATCAACACTCCCTCTTAACTAGGAAGGTATTTCTCAGCATAGTTCTTCTAGCACAAGTCATCTTCTCTGGATCATCGTCACTGCTGCTGCTATCTCAATCAATCTCTGAATCTACTCGTCATAGGAAGTTCTACAGAGCCAGTCCTTTTTCATACTGGATGTAGGCCCACCACTTGCAGGTCTTCGTCATCACTGGCCATACTGTGGAATCCTCAGGACTTTTACGTGCGTCACAAAACCTCGCAAGAGCATCCCAGGATGTTACGAGCACACAACTCTACCTATAGGATCTCCCAGGGCAACGAATTACATGTGACCTCACCACAAAACCTCGCAAGAGCATCCCAGGCTGTTACGAGCATACAACTCTACCTATAGGATCTCCCAGGGCAACGAATTACATGTGGTCATGGAAAAACCTCGCAAGAGCATCCCAGGACTGATTACGGGCACACAGCCCAACCTATCGGATCTCCCAGGGAAACGAATTACATGCCATAGGACAAAACCTCGCAAGAGCATCTGCCAGATATCCTAGGGCAACGAATTACATGCCATAGGAAAAACCTCGCAAGACTATCTGCAGATCTCCCAGGGCAACGAATTACATGTCCTCCCAGAGCAAAACCTCGAAAGAGCATTTGCCAGATGTCCCAGGGCAACGAATTACATGCCATAGGCAAAACCTCGCAAGACCATCTGCAAATCTCCCAGGGCAACGAATTACATGCTCATCTGCACAACCTGATCCACGGCCACAGAGTATCAACCTGATACTCACCGTACATCATCCTGATGTATCCATGATCATCCTGATCATCATCACTGCAACGTTCTGCTGCATGTCATCTGGAGCAACATCCTGAAGCTCGTCATCTATGATCATCCTGATCATCATCACTGCAACGTCCTGCTGCATGTCATCTGGAGCAACATCCTGAAGCTCGTCATCTATGATCATCCTGATCATCATCACTGCAACGTCCTGCTGCATGTCATCTGGAGCAACATCCTGAAGCTCGTCATCTATGATCATCCTGATCATCACTGCAACATCCTGCTGCATGTCATCTGGAGCAACATCCTGAAGCTCGTCATCTATGATCATCCTGATCATCACTGCAACATCCTGCTGCATGTCATCTGGAGCAACTTCCTGAAGCTTGTCATCTACGATCATCCTGATCATCAATGCAACATCCTGCTGCATACCAAGTATCTACCTGATACATATCATCATACATGATCCTCCTGATCATCAATGTATCCACCTGATACAAATACAAAACATATGATATATATCACCATACATGATCCACCTGATCATACAATGTATCCACCTGATACATATACAGATACATGGTCCAAGCATCCAACATGATGCATATAAAATACATACACATGATCCAACTGATCATATCCAGCATCCAACATGATGCGTACATACATACATAAAATGATCCAACTGATCATATCCAGCATCCAACATGATGCGTACATACATACATAAAATGATCCAACTGATCATATCCAGCATCCAACATGATGCGTACATACATACATAAAATGATCCAACTAATCATATCCAGCATCCAACATGATGCGTACATAAAATGATCCAACTGATCATATCAAGCAGAAACTAGAACATCATCCTGATGTTCATCATCCAGCGCTTACATCCACAGCCATGTGAAGGATCCTCCTTCCAACATGCTTGGAATGGCTTTAGCAAATGTGTCCATCACTTCTTTCTCGAAGTGTCCTCGATCTGAAGAACGTTGAGCCTCTCTCTGAAGTACTCGAACTTCACTCTGGATAGTGGCTTCGTCAGCACATCTGCAATCTGCTCGTCCATCGCAACATACAGGAGCTTCATAGCTCCTCTTTGCACCATATCCCTGATATAGTGATATTTGATCTCTATGTGTTTCGACCTGTCATGAAACACTGGGTTCTCGGACAGCTTCACACAACTCTGGTTATCACAGAAGATACCAGTAGCCTCCAACGGGAGATCAAATAACTCAGACAGTAGTTTCCGTAGCCATACTGCCTCACAGCTAGCTGAACAGGCTGTAACATACTCTACCTCAGCTGTACTCAGTGCTACGCAGGACTGCTTCCTGCTAAACCAAGAGATCACACCTGATCCCATACTGAAGCAACACCCAGATGTGCTCTTCCTATCTGCAGCACTGCCAGCCCAATCTGAATCAACATAACCCTGTAGGTTAAACTTTTGGTTTGCTTCATACTTGAGCCCATAATCCACTGTACCCTTCAGGTACCTCAGAACATGCTTTACAGCAACTAGGTGAACACTCCTCGGATCCGTCAGGAACTGGCTCAATGTGTTCACAGCAAAGCAAATATCTGGTCTTGTGTTCGTCAGGTACATCAAGGACCCAATCATCTGACGATACATAGAGACATCAATCGGCTCAGATGAAGCATCACATAGAAGCTTCAGATTTGATGCCATAGGTGTGGCCATGGCCTTGCAATCCATCATCCCGAACCTCTTTGGGATCTCTACTGCATACTTCCCTTGTCCAAGGAAGATTCTATCTGCACTCTGCCACACCTCCATGTCAAAAACAAATAGTGCATCATCCCCAAGTTCTTCATCTCGAACTCGGTAGTAAGCTTCCGCTGCGTGTTGGCAATCAATCTATCTTCACCTGTAACAAACAGGTTATCCGCATACAAAAGTAGTATCACTGGATTGCCTTCCTCAACCTTGTAGTAAAGGTTGGAATCCGCTTTATTCTTGGTAAAGCCCAAGATGGATAGAAAGCTGTCTATCCTACCATATCAAGTTCTGCACACATATATGGCTACACCATGCTGTCTTGAAATCCATCTGGTGCATCTTCTATTTCATCACTTTTGTATTTCTCAATGCTGCCATCTGCAACATGCTTGATCTGATAGTTCTATTTGGAGGTTACAACAGACTTCCCTTTAGCTCTTTGGGATCGCATCCCAAACATCATTCTTCATGATCGACGGATCATGGCATTCCATTTCTTCATCCTAGATCCTGGGAACTTCAATAACTTCAATAGATATCTTTGTTGCTGGAACAAATGTTGTAGTTCTTCTTTTGTAGGAGATGGCATACTATCTTTCCTACACAACAAGTTAAATTGCATTATTAGAAAACATCTCATAGTTTTCAGACCAAATTCTTACACATAAAGAAATATGTCATACAGTCATGCAATTATCTTATCCAATGCTTCAATACAACATTTATCCATATCCCGTAACTTTCTAGATGCCTTCCAATCTCTACCAGAACATTGTTAAGAGTGTGCACAACTCCCAACATGTCAGCAAAGAGGTTTCATTCTAGATAAGTAGCAATGGAATGTTGTACAGTGCCATAGGCCACTTACCCATGTGTATTAGTAGTATACTGTTCGTTAATGCAACTATTCTAATATGCACAATACATATCCTAAGTCTAGGAACATGAGCATATACATCATTGAACAATTTTATTTAAACAAACAAATATGCAAGAAATGATGATTAAAATACTTATCTTTCTTTGTTCGTTGGGTGGACTCCCTCTGAGTCTTTGCTTCCTTGCAGGAGCTGCTGGAGTCCTAATCTGAAGTAGCTTCTTCTATACCTTTCTGTTGTGGAATGTAGAGAGATGGACAACTCCCTCTGAATATCTGCATCCTTGCATAAACTACTGAAGTGTGCTCCTTTTCTTTATTGCAGGAACAACTGGAGTGTGCTCCTTTGCTTTCTGGTAGGAGCAACTGGAGTGTGCTCCCTCTTGATCTTTGCTTCCTGAATTACCTGTTCTTGAACTCATATTCATCCTTGGTCCCTATGCATGCTTATTAGTATCATGATTCATATAAAATCATACATTCATTAGTATACTATTAAAACACAATAATCTCAAGCATGTATACTCATGATCATTTCAATCAGAAATAATAAGCATTAGCATTCAAGGTTTATGTAGGATTCTTATGGTTAGTCAAATCATAAGAAGCATAACATGTCTAAACCTATAATTACTCAAACCTATGACTCTTCGCGTTAGTTGAATCATCAATTAAGATAAGAGATATAATGTGCATAAAACCTGTTATTATTCAAACCTATACCATCATGAATAACCATTATCAACAACACGATAGTATAAGATCCTAACCCAAGGTAGGAATCTAGCTTGATATAGGAAAAACATACCTGGATTATCATGTTAGCTAGTTATGTCTAACATACCCGTATAATGTCTTTTGGTTCTCTTCAGTGACTTGTGCTAGTAACCTGCATGTCTCATAAGTTAACCATTATAAAACCAAGTTATACATACCTTGTGAATGGATCTTGTATGAGATCCATGACAATGGATGAATCTTTGTCCTCATGTTATCATGATCATATGTTCTTGGACCAGAACATGATCTATCTTTCTTGGTGTACCTTTCATGTTAGTAGACAACATAAACCTCATACAACACCATAATGCATTAGTACAATCATAAGTGTCAACACCCTAACCAATGAATATCTTCTATCATGCATTCATAATTTTGTTAAGGTGATACAACAAATCTAAAATCAAAATTGTACTAACCGTAATAACATGAAGACAAACATACCATAAACTTAATCATGGACAAATATCGAAACATACCTCGATGAGTCATACCTGTCGAGATCGCTTGTAATCTTCTTATGTAAGGCCTTATCCTCATCTCCCTCTGAGACAGGAACTTCTTTCACTTATGCAGGTGATCAATCCATCTTCTTATAGGATTAACCCAATCCACTTGATTTGCAAGAACTGGACCTTGAGCTGGATATGGGTTTGTCAGAGAAACCCCAAAAATTCAAACTTTGAATTTCAACCTTCCTATAGGATAGGAATATGCGCCTTGATGAACTGATCAAACTGGTATATTCAGAATTTGAAAACTGCAAAGTTTCACTCCTCAATTTTGCCTTTGAAACTTCCGGATTCACTGGACGTGACCCTGAACTGGGGTTTGATGAAGCCCACTCTTTTTCCCATCAAAATGTTTGATCCAAAGCTCTAAGCTTCTATTTTTCTGAGGAGCTTCCAGCCGTGGTCACAGATTTCAAAAATTCCCATTTTTACAGAAGCCCTAATTTTCCACTTTTCTGATCAAAGTCCCGAACTAGGGTCTAATCAAGCCCGGCCTTCTGCCCAACCAAAAATTCTGATCTTGGTCTCTAAATTTCTATTTTGATGAGTAGCATCGAGCCGTGGTCTCCGATTACAAAAATTCCAACTTTCTCCAAAGCCCTAAATTCCGGAAGCCATGAATGAAGGTACCAAAAAATAATTCTGTTTTGACAGAAATATGTACTTGATTGTTTTTGGTGTAACTCCAAAATTTTTGATCCACCGGGTCTGAAAACGTTTCTTGAGATAGCCTGACCTGTTATCTTTCCATCCTGACAGGTCTGACCTCAATTGGATTCTCTGAGAGAGAGTTATGCCAAATGTCGCAACGTGACCTGTTTTGGGATAAAACAGGAGAGCGAACTTGTACGGCGTGCCACGTGTCACTGTTTTAACTTCGGCCTCTGAAAAAGTTTTCTGAGATACCTCGGCCTGTTACCGTTCCATCCTGACAGGTCTGACCTCAATTGGACTCTCTGAGAGAGAGTTATACCAAATGTCGCAACGTGACCTGTTTATGGGATAATACAGGAGAGCGAACTTGTACAGCGTGCCACGTGTCATTGGTTCACCTTCGGCCTCTGAAAACGTTTTCTGAGATAGTGCATACTGTGTACTACCTGTCAAGTTTTACGAAATTTAATTTGGAGCTTCCTAGCCCAAGATATGACCTTTTTCCCAAGGTCACCTGATTTTGACTCGGATCTGGAAGAGGCAGAAACCCTATATTGTACAGATCATAAATCACAAAGTACAACGAATTAGAGGTTGTCCTTTGGACACAAGATACCTGGAGATCTTAGCTTCGGCCTGTAACAATTTAAGATCTGAAAACTTCTCCAAAACGGATTTATAGAGAAAGTTCTACGATGACTGGTTTTTTCTATATCAAGCCCTAGCATCGTAAGTGCAACAAGTGTCATACATGCCATATCATGCCTTCTTTCAGGCTAGCTCTGATACCATGTTAAATTTTCAGAATTTACTTCAATATGATCTAGGATCTTAACTGAGAGAACAACATGTACAGCATATCTACAGCATATCAATCATGGAGATAATAATGCAAGCACACAAGAGACACAAAGATTTACTTGGGGAAAACCATAAAGGTGAAAAACCCCAATAACTTCCTCAGAGATAGATAGAGCAATGATACAACCAACCATAAGAGATAGACACAACCTAGCAGCAGATCCTCCTCCTCCATAAGTGCGCCACTCCTCCTTGAGTGCATGTGTGAGAAGTGGGTGAGTAAATAGAGTGCCTCCCGCACTCTATTTATACTTGACTTGACTTGCCTTTTTACCTAACTCATGTAGGCTCGAACTTAACCACATAACATAATGCTGAGTGGGCCGACCCCCAATAGGGTGGTCTAATAACCCTTTGACCCACATGGCCGACCCCCAATAGGGTGGTCTAATAACCCTTTGACCCATATGACTTATACAGGGCCGACCCCAAACAAGGTGGTCTAATAACCCATCAAGTATAAGTTACGACACTTACAATATAAATGACGACACTTCCTTATAGAGGAATAATACCATCTCTATAGGAATATAATATACATATATGTGAAATACATTCCGAAGTTACATATACATCAACAGTTGCAACCAATCCTGAACTGTTCCCTTGTGCTGAAATGATAGGATGGATCCCTCCTCATATTGATACTAAATTTTGGATTATTACAAGCGCTACAGGGAAAGGTTTTGCATCGTTTCATCCTGCACATATTGGAAAAGCATATACACTCCTAGATCCAAGAGCATTTTTGACAAAAGAATGGCTCGTGAACTTGAAACTGGGCCGTGCAGAATATGCAAAGAAGATGCTGTTACTGGGAAAGTAGCTGCGCCAGAGAGACAACGAAGAATATAAAACTAAATTTTTGAATACTCCTTTTAGGATTGCTGCTACTATCATATGTAGGCTCTATGGGAGGCCCAACTCAACTCATTACAAGCTCAGTTGGGTGCCTTTACTTTATCATATTACAATGCATGGTACTGTTTTTAATTCCGTAGATATTATTTTTGAGAACATAGTCCAATCAATCAAAGATGCTCAACAAGCCTCAAGGTAAAGAAGGGAGAATTCCATATTTCTTCTTATTTGGTAGATTGTATCATGAATCTGCACCCCTTTTCGGATCTCAGATGTAGATGGAATCTCAATGAGTCTCCTATTTATGTGGCATATCAAATTTTCTGGGCCCAATAGCATGCGAGCTACTCCAAACAGATTTGTGAGGAGTCCGTGGTTCCCTTATACAAATTGATGTATGAAAAAGAACCAGATTTCATGTCCGAGGAGGCACTTACAATAGTCACCCAATTAGGAGATTACTATCTCATCCCTGAAGGCACATACTTCTGCATCTATGGAGGATCAAAGGGTCCATCGTTGTTACCCAAGTATGTCATAGATTGCATCATTTTGAAATAAATTGTGAGGTAGACATTTTTAAGAGGCATCAGACATATCTTGCATAACAATAAGAAGGATTCCTGGCCTCCACTTCCATTGGTAGTCAGATCATTGTTACTGGACAATCTACCGAAAGTGGACTTAAGGCATGATCTCCCTAGTTCAATGCGAATCTAGAACAAATAAGATAGAATAGAAATCTACCTTCCTAGATCTAATTAGAGATTGAGAGATGTATAAATCTTACCTTTCAGATCTGTAGATATCTTTCTGCCTCGTCCCTCCAAGTTCCACGGTTGTCAGATCCGAAGCTGCAAGACCTGTTAGAACATGCAAGAGACAAACAAGTGGTAATAGTACATCTACACAATAATTGATCTAAGTAAATGGTTAAGGAAGTGAACTATAAATATCAATGAACAACAAGACATTTATGGAAAGAGTTTTGTATAACTGTATAAACGTGGAAATGCATAGAAGAGTGAGTATTACAACCAAGCCCTAACGTTGCAATCTTCCTCCAACAAGGAAAGCCAATGCCTCTAAGGAGAAATGGGTGCCTCCAATGGATGAATGATGATATCCTAAGCTTGTTTCACCAGCATATGGATGCTATAGCCTTCCTCCCTTTGGAATGGAGAGGGCTCTTGTATTTATAGGACCAAGTGGATAGAGTAGGTTGAGAATCACGGGGAGAGGGATAAGGGATCTTTCCTCAAGGCTAGGGAACCGAAGTCCAACTCACCTAGGAGTTAGGGATAGAGATCCACCTCATCCAACTTCTAGAATTCACTCGAAAGCTACCTTTATCTCATTAAACTGAATCTGACGCAGGCTGCATGAGGACAACCTGCGCCGACGCTTCTTGACCAAAGACAACATGCACCGGCCTAATTAAAAATGTGGACAAAGGACATCAACTTGCTCTAACTGACTGACTTGATTACGGGACTTCAGGGATTGAGGCACTGAGTTGATATATGTCTCATGATGGTGAGATTTTGGGTGTAACAAAATGCCCCCCAAAGCATGAAGCTGATAGAACTAGATAGGTGAAATGATTTGATAGAAGGATGGAAAGGACTTGTTGGAGGGAAGATGCTGCTGCACTACAACTAACTCTGAGAACATAGTCTTGTATGACTCTTAACATGGCTACCGACCAATACAATGCAGATCCATGGCAGTAAAGACCGACTGAACACAATCATGGCTACTAGACACAAGCGTAGATCCATGATGAGATGATAACACAACCACGACCAATACAAAGTGGATACGTGTGATATAACTCAAACAATATCCATCGCAACCTGGGTAAAACATGTCTCCCCAGGGTCTTCAAGCCGAACCCGCAATGATACGAATCTATCCATGTGATTAAAAATGTCTTGATGTCGAACATGGTAGAAACCACTTGATTACTGGTCATTGATGTATACCGTTAACAAGCGCGAGGGAAATCACCATTAATGTCAATGATCCCCAAGGTATCATAGTACACATCATCAAGCGTGAATGAATGAGTTGAAGTCGAACGCTTTGACGAAATATTTCAATCAAGAGTCAATGATGCAAACTCATGTCGAAAGCGAGGTAACCTTCCATTGAGGTATGCAGGCCCAAGGTACTCGATTGGTTTCTAGATTCAGTCCTTGGATGATGTGTTGAAGTCGAAAAGGATGAATCCGTCGAAGGAGGGCCATGATGAATCCCCCATCATCGACGCGAAACTCAATAAAATATGTTTGGATTAGATCGGATGGTATAGTAACATTTAAGATTGACTCATAGTAGACCGACATGATGGAAGGTGTACTGACTGCAGAATGATGAGCGGTGAATGTATCTTGAACATGGGCATGGCATGACTTGACAGTATTGACATGACGAGAATGACGCCAAATCCTAATGCAACTAATAGTGGAAGCATTCTTTGGATGACCCAAAGGAGTAACAAGACTCATGAAGTTAACAAGACTCGAGGACAAATGTTTTATCCAAGTACTGAATGCAAATGCAAATGAGTGCCATGTTCAAGAACGATTAAGTACTGCCACAGGTAACGGTGTAACACAAAAAACTTTCCTTTTTCCCCATCATGATTGATGAGTGCCTCATGTGTTTTTAAAGAGCTTGATGAGGGTAACTAGATGCTCGGTATAACTTATCTCATAGATGAGTCCAATCCCAAATGTTTTCTGAACACGGGAAAGGAGGGGTTCGTCCCATGACGAGCCCTTCAATGTTGAGTTTTAACAAGTCCACAGAAGGTAAACTTGATGTCATTTCATGTGTAGAGAGTCTGAAAGAAACTAAAGAAGACTCCAAAGGTCCTTTTTTGTAAGTTTAGACTCTTCGCCCGAAAAAGGGTAAAACAACGCGAGAGAGGACACTTCAAGTCATGATTGGCTGGAGTATTCTTTTTTCGTAAGTAGTGTGCCCTGGTTTGAAAAAGGGGTAAACTATCACCAGGGAGACGATCATTCAAATACTGCATCAAGTTCGCTTGGCGATCTTTTAGTATTTAGAGAGCTTGAAAAGAGCTTAAAGAAAGACTCCGGGGGGTTTCCTTTTTCGTAGGAGTTTAATGAGCCCAAAAAAGTGATAAACTATAACTCATTGACTTATTCTCATCGTTTATCGAGCATGAGAAAGAACAAAGAGTTAGCTCGATTGTAATTAATAAATTGTATTTAATGAGTGAAATAATGACAAAAAGACGCTCCATGAGTGTTCATACCTGAGGATATACACAAAAGATCATAACCGCGAAAAACTGGATCAAAGTGGCGTTAAACTTCACCTGCAAGCTTGAAACTAGGTCAAAATTGATGAACCAGATATAAACAAGCCCAACTATAGAAAAATAACCCATTCTAGAAAAAATTAAAGAGGGAATATGCTCTTTTTCAATACAAATAGGGGTAAATAGTAAAAAGAATTACTATTTGTTTTTTACCAAGTTAGAGAGGTGAAAAGTGCCATTTGGAGCCGTTTTTCTTCTGCTAATTTTGGGAGCTGTGATCCGTCATTTCAGGTGCCGTCAGCGATAGGTAACCCTAAACCTATCTCTTTACCTTTCTAGTGGTTTAGAATTTGTTTTTTCTTGCATTTAGGTAGGTTTTGAATATGTTAAGTTGGTAGGTTTGCGGTCATGGGTCGGCGCACGTTTCCCTTTCGAGATCTACGCCGGTGCAGAACCCGTAGGGAGTTCTATGCTGGCTGCGCACTGTCCACATGGACATTCTGCATCGGCGGAAACTGCCAATTTAAAATCAAAACCTAGCCAAAATAAAAACTTTTTAAAGGTTGGGAAAATTTCTAAAGGTGTTCAAATGTATTTCTTGACAGGTTTGGGGAGAGCACAATGGTCCTTGAGTGGCGGGAACGTGAGCATGAGCTCGGAGATATGCAAGTGGAAAATAATACACAATGTGTTGTAGCGTTGAGGAATTGTGGGATACTTAAGTACTTTCGAGTGCTGGGGATGAGATCCCAAGTATTATTGTTGACATACCTGGTCCAATGTTGGGACCCTATTCAGCAACACTTTCAGATAGGTGAGCACATGCTTACCATGGATGTCGAGGACATATAATTTTTGATAGGGTTATCCCAGCGAGGGAGCCCTGTTTCCTTGACCGGATCACGAGGTGGTGGTTGCTCAATCGAGGACATGATAGATCAATGGTGTAATCCGGGTACTATGATGGTTGGTGGGAAAATTCTCATCAAGGATGTCATGGAACGAGCTCTTTGAGCGATACTCTTTACCGTTGTGCGAGTTGCTGGCAGCCGATCTACCCACTTAGCGAGCAAATCGCAAATGATGTATGCCGAGGAGTGCATGACTCCTACCATGTTTAACTGGTATGAGGGGCTTCTCATCGGCCTCTGAGATCAGTTGACCAAATGCCAGTGCGGGGCGCTGAAGCAGTTTGGGTATGGTTTGGTATTGGTATCCTTTATGCTGGAGCGGGTGCCTCACTTGCGCCCGTAAGTGGACTTCTAGGATCAGGATGTACGTGATCCTCACATGAGGAGATGGACAGAGGTGATGGCTCTCCATGGTGGCGAGGGTACCATCATCAGTTTTGGTACAGGGTTCTTCTCGTGGCTGCAGGGACAGATCCTCATGGTGGAGGATTACCCATATGCTAGTACAGACTTTCGAGGAGACCCAGACTTGGTGCTCCCTGAGGGGGCGTAGTGGGGTGACATTGGTAAGAACAAATACTTGTGTTTTTTTATATATTTATGCATTTTATGATTTTTTTGTAGTAGTGCTGATGACGTTTATATGTTTCTTGCAGACGTGGGCCCAGAGCGACCACTTGGAGTCTCTCGCCTTGTGCGGAGAGGAGGAGCGCTAGAGATGGAGCCCGCGGTACGTGATGCTCTCGAGGAGCAAGAGGCGAATGACCTCATATATCCCAGAGCCTACTGTGCATGACCTACCCCTCTATTATCAGGAGTTGATGGTTGGGGTATCAGCTCGTTTCGACATGCTACTCCGGAAGGTGGCGAGGGCCGTAGCTTGTTACCATGCTCATCCTGGAGCTAAGTGGCCTAGGGCCGTGCGGCGTAGAGTTTAGGCACATGGCTTATATATGTATACAATGAAAGATTACTGGCTTCATATTTTTGTAGAGATGACTCTTACTGAAAGCTAGCATGCTTCAGACTTTTGTATTAACACTACCATTTTGTATCGATTGATATATATATATACAGACATTATCAGTGGTTTTATACATTTTGTGTTCTATGGATGATTAACGAGATCTTGTTTAGATGTTTTCTTATACAATGGATGATTTACATGTTATGTATGATTTTATATTTTTATGAATATGTTATGTGTGTGCAATGTACCAATCTACAATGAAGTTGGCCATCGAGTCATCAACTGTATTCATGTCTCGTGGAATGTGTAGGTATTGAATAGATTCAAAAGACCTTTCCAGAAGACAAACTCGTCGGAAGAGACAGAGTAAAGTGGGGTCTCAGATAGTGTAGACCCAGTTAAGATGAGAAACCACTAGTTGCGAATCCATATGGATAACAACATGGTTCATACCCAAGGAAAGAGTGTCGGTTAGGGTTCCAATCACCGCCTGATACTCTGCGGCGTTGTTGGTTGCGAATTCTAGGAAAATTCCTCCTGATATAATGAGCTTGCCGGTTGGGTAATAAAGTACTTAGGTTGCTGAAGCAAGGTTATGGGTATGCCGGCTGGCGCCGTCTGCGAATCCATATCAAGTTTCCATCTGCACATGCAGACAGAACATGGTATAAGAAATGAAACAAGACCTAGACACACTAAAACAAAAGCGTCACACCACACAAAACACACACGCCATGTACAGTATATACAAGATATCTACACGTGAAAGGCTTAGGCATAGTACCTATTCAGGTAGAGCCCATTGTGGGGCTCACCCAAAGATATCCCATCATAGTCCTCTACTTCGTAGGTTCCCTTCTCTAGAACACGTTTTACTATGTACGGTCCGTGCCACATGGAATTGAACTTACCTGCCCCCAGCTTATCATGCCTTTGGTCGTATTTGAGGACCAAATCACCCTTGTTATAGACGTGGGGTTTTACTGACCTGTCGTATTGTGCATTAATGCGCTTCTTGTGTGCCTCGTTGGCAAGAGCAACATCGCAGCGGGTCTCGTCAAGTTTTGCTAGGTAAAGGAATCGCTCTTCCTCGGTAGTGGTGTTCGGAAGAAGTTCGACTTCGAGTTTGAGTGATGTAATCTCGCACTTTATTGGTAGGGCTATCTCCAATCCGTAAACTAACTGGAATGGTGTAAATCCGGTGGAAGTCTTAACAGAGGTCAGGTATTCCCATAGTGCGGAAAAGAGCATGTTATGCCAGTCAGACTTGTGCGTACCCACCATGCGTTGAATCATGGTTTTCAAAACCTTGTTAATGGCCTCTAATTTTCCATTGGACTGTGGGTAGTAAGGGGTTGAGTTTTCATGATGAAAACCCAATCTGACGCTCAATTCATCAACCATGTAGTTCTGGAATTGAGATCCATGGTCGGTGACTATGGCTTGCGGGACACCGAACTGTGAGATAACATGATTAAACATGAAGAGTGCGACGGTTTTTATGTCGTCAGTGTACATATGCATAGAATCAACCCATTTTGTAAAGTAATCCAAGACTATTTGCATAGCAACTGACTCTGCTTAGGTCCCTCTTCTGCTCACCCCTATGTTGCTTAGCCCCTCCCGGGCCCTTCTTGGACTTCTTTCCCTTAGCTGATAAGGCAACATTTTGCTCATCATTTTCCTGCTCAATATTCCCTTGAGACCCTTCTCGGATCTCCTCCTGAGTAAAATCATCCCACAGTATTTCCCAAGAGGGAAAGTTCTCTCTTCCAACCACACACTTCACGAACACATCCCACTCCTTAGTGAATCCTTTCAGGGCTATCCACACTAGCTCGGGATCAGGAATCACCTCACAAAATGCACTCAATTCATCTTTTACATGTCTGAGTCTAATGAGGTAAGAGGCTACATTCTCACCTCTCTCCATCTTTGTTCCATGAAGCTTATCCTTTAAATCCATTTTATGATCTTCATTCTTATTCTCATACAAATTTTTCAAAGTATCTTACATCTCCTTGGCAATATGTTTCTCTGCCAAATGTGGGATGAGATGATCACGGACACCATCCATAAGCAGTCTCTGTGTTCTGGCCTCCTTCACCACATGTATGTCAAGGGCTATAGGATTAACTGTGGGAGGAATCACTGTGGTACTGACGAAGGTCCATAAATTTCTCTCCTTGAGAATATCTGTCATCCGAGATTTCCACTGCAAGTAGTTGGAAATCCCTTCCAACCGATCTTCATACCGGAAGCACGCCATCCTTCACTTCTTCTCTTTTCCAACAATGCACACTCTGCCCTGATGTATGAAAATTTATGACTGTCAATCTGCCCTTAATAGGGCTTTGATACCATGTAGAAATTTCACTTCCCTAACAGGCTTTCAAGTTAAACTCAGATTAATAATGTTTAATAACCCATCTCATTCAACCATAGACAGCTGAAAATGAAATTTCACTCATAAACGCATCTGAACTGGAAGCACAAGAGAAGTACTACCAAAATACTGAGAACATTTAGAACATAACAACCATGCACAGAAAATTCCAGACTCTGATATTTTAGCCAAAATGGCCTAGGAAAAACACTGAAGGGAAAACCTGTGAGAGAGATATTTTATTAATTTCTTCTTCACTAAAATGTACAGCAGAAATTTTAATAATATCAAGCACAACTTATCTCAACCAATAGACTAATAGGCTGCCTCAAATTCTGTGCAAGAATATGCCTCGAATTATGTGCATATATTTCTGGGAAATCATGCCCTTCTCAAGCAACACAGAGTTGTACGAACAACTCCTCGATTTTAGTGCCAAACTCAATCTTCTTTCTAGAAATTTTCATGCCACTGTATGGATTGTACGAAACTGTACGGACTATATGGAATTGTATGGAATTAATTTTCTATACCTTCCTCGAAATGCCTCTTCCTTGAAATGCGTGCCACTATTTTATTCTCGAAAATCATGCTCAGAACTACTATACTATGGTGTACCTTGTCTTGGGAATTGAGCTATTATCTCAAATAGATACCTTCTCTCTCTCAAAATCCAACTCTCTTGAAATATGTTCATTTCTCCAACTCTCTTGAGATGTGTGCAAATGAATGAGGGAATGCTTATTTAATTCAAAAAACTTTTCTCTCGGTTTGCCTCTCAAGGGTAACTAAAGAGTCATCTAATCCAAGGGCCCACATTGGTTTAGATCAATGGATGAGAATAAATGCTCATTATTCTCTCGACAAATTAAATTCATTCACCTACCACTTAAATAAACCAAAAGTCACTTTATAAAAACAAAGTGAATTAATTTCTCATCTCAAACAATTAATACAAGGGTAATGTCCCCTTTTCCTTCATTAATTACTTAGGCAAAAAATAACTAGGAGAACACTTCCTAGGTACAATTTCAACACTCAAGGAGTTTTTCCATTTGATCTATGGTCTTCTTCACACAAGAACTCTTGGGATGATTACCCTTCTTGCAGTATATACACTTGGATTTCTCAAATTTCTTTTGTTTGTCCTTCTTAGAGCTAGAGGCTCCTTCCGATGGACTAGACTTGGAATTCTACTTGGGTTCATATTGCCTCTTCTCCTTTCCCTTTTGCTTCCCCTTTCCATTCGCACTTTTTTCTTCTCCAGCCATAAGAGATTGATTTTTGGAGGCCTTCAAGGCACCCACTTGGATCAATTTGTCTTGTTCTTGGATGAGAGATTCATTGAAAAAATTAAAGGATGGAATCTTCCAACCAAGGATTAATATTCTCCTTGAATGGAAGGTAGAGACAAAGATGGAGAAATTAGGACCTAAGTTTCTTATAATGGATAGAACCAACTGCTCATCCTTCTTCTCAATGCCACATTGCTTGCATTGCATGACATTTGAATTTGGAAAATAATTGTCGGATGGTCTCGAAACTGCTCGGTTGAAGAGAAATCAACTCATTCTCCAGAATATGGCCCCTTATCCCATCTTGTTTGCTGAAGAGGGTCTACAAATTCAACCATACCTCTCTTGGAGTCTTCAATCCATCGATATGGAAGAGTAGATCTGTGTAAATATGAATACACATGAAACTGAATGCTTCATCCAATCTATTCAGATACTTGGACTTCTCAACAACTACTTGAGGTTCGACCTCATTTCCCATTGTTACCTTGTACAGTGACTTGTTGAACAATACCATCAGCATATCATCCCTCCAATCAAGGTAATTGAAGGGTGTCAGGATCTTGGGAGAGAGAGGATCATTCGAATTCTCCATTCGGAACTACTGGAATGAATACAAGGTGGTACTGCTACTACTGCTGCACTTTCAATAACCTGCAAAAAACTCTTAATTTTGGAGATAGACTACTATTGAGCACTGCTTTAGGATAATATGCACATTTTTTTGTATCCTTCATACTTGGCTAGAGCTCAAAGGATTTCTCGAATGAATTCAATACAATGGCACTAGGATTTTCCATGGAAATCTAGACGCTTTTGGTGCACTACTAAAAGCAATTGCTCAACCTACGCTCACTGAGATATGATACTGTGTGAAATTATAAATCACAATAGATCATGGAGCTAAGTATACCTCACAGAGAAAGAATGAGCAGAGAAATTGAGTTATAGTGAAAATTGCAGTAAAAAAGAGCAGACAATTAATCATGCATGAGAGCTCAGATAGGAACAAAATAATGTCACATGATCCAATAATTAGTATAGTCAACAATGATATTACAATGGAGAGAATTCGAATCACCCAGGAGAATTTGAGTCTCAGTTAGTCTAGCATAGGAATTGTCAACACTGGAGTGCTCCTAGAGACCCAAACTCAAGTCAACTGAATCTAAACTCAGTTATCTGAAGACACAATCAGTTAACTGACTAAGGCGGGCGCATTAGTGATTTTTTCATGCAATCACTCAGAAAATGGCGCATGAGGCCACAATCAATGGCAATTGGAGCATAAACCCCCCACAAGAGTCAGCTAACTTAGGTGGATTGAGCTGGAACACTGAGTAGGCTCCTAAAATATAAGGAACTGACTTAAGTGGTCATAAAATGATGCATGTAGGGTGCAGTAGGTGGTATATGGATCCTATATGAAATATACACACCACTAGGAGGAAAAAGACATCATCAACTACTAGGAAAAAAATAATGCTAGGTAGGACAATGATGGAGTATTAATCCTAACAATACTTACTATTGCTATGTACTATTTCTATACATACGCCCATTTTTTCTACATACATATTATAATTCTTCAATCATATATCATATTATTATTAATCATATACACAACATATTAGTCATACAACCTATACATCCTATATTGTATGCACTCGTATAATTATTATGTTATACCATAATATCCATACAATTATAGCGGTATAATTACTTAATCCAATGCAATGCTATCATATTAGGTATGCATTATAAAATATATATACTAGCATAGTACTTCTAATCACACTATACTTCCAAAAACTTCCAAATACTCCCAAATACTTTATAACACTTCCAAATACTCCCAAACACTCCCAAATACTTTACACTTACTTCATTACATATATTCACATATATACATATAGTATATACACAATATCATATACACGTAATACTAATAATTATTGCATATTTTAAAATACATATTATAGCATACACACACACACACACATATATATATATATACTTTTACCAGACATATATATACAACACATATTATATATATATATTATGCTATATTCAATATCATCTACCCTTCATCTATCTTACATCACATATTATGTTATACATATTGAAATTTATGTCATACAATATTATCATACATGTTGGCCTGATTTTATGAATCAGAGCCAATAAAGAGGTTTTATCCACACAATCAACTTAAAGCAGTATCCGGTGTGTTTGAATTAACAAGACCTCGCAGGTTATGGTCCTGCTACCAGCTAGTTTGTCTCTTAAGGAAACCTCAAAACTAGCAAAATCTAACCTATTCTAATGTTTATCCTATCTATGTATTTACAGATGCCCTAAGGCTGCTTTCGTAGAGAAAGACTTCAATTTTTGAGGAATTTTCTAAGTATAAAAGCTTAATTACAATATGCAGAATGAGTCAACAATGCTTAATAAAATAAACTTTTAAAACTAATTAATCTATCTACTCTATTTAACCCTATCTCAGCTGAGAGCAAATCTGAAACTAAAATTAATCATTAATCAATAACAGAAAATTGAAGTATGATATAAATAAAGGATATTTAAGTTATAACAACAATAATTCTGCTATATAGAAATGGAGATGAGATTTAACCTAAAACACACAGTCAAATTTCACTTCCAGAACTGATTAATAATTATTGTTCAAGACAGTCATTCAAATTTGAGATAATGCTTATTTAAAATTCACCGTTAACATACAAATGAAATTTTAAATAAACAAGAAGTTATATCATTCAAGCTAATGTTTATAGTGAACACACTAATGAACAAACCCACAATGACATATTCATTCAATAACTAATCTTGAGACGATGAAGTGAGAAAATTGTTTAAACATCAGTATGGCACAGCATACAAAGTTTGCATATAAACAGAAGATGACAAACCGAAATATATGTATATATAAAAACCCAAAAATGAATACCATTCACAGCATCATTCGTAGATATCCAGTATCATCCACAAAAAAGCTTCAGCTTCAAGTTTGAAGTAATACTAGCAATAGAATATATTTCAAGAAGTTTTCTTCTACACTCCATCCATCCCGAGTTCATCAAAAATCTTCATTCCTATACTAGTGAGAGTCGGTTTTTGCTATAAATGTTGCATGCAACATTATAGGAAATTACTTAACCATAAAAGCATCTAATTACACCAAATACGAAAAATAGAATCGACTAGCCTGAGTCGAGATATCTCAGAACATTCTTGGCCATTCAGAATACTCCAACTTGTAACAGATCAGCTATACTTTCATGCCAACGCATCCACCATGTCCTGCATTCCTGGAAGAAAGCGATGATAAAACCCCCCTGCATTAAATTCAATAAATACATTATATTAAAATCGATTTAACACAGTTAACCGAAATATTAAAACAAAATTATAAATGCATGCCTGTAAAATCTCCGATTTTACAGACATGCTAAATCAAAATAATCGTTACCTGTCAACAAGAAAAAGAACTATTAGGCTTCATTATGAAGAGCGACTACTCTTCTAGCTTCGGCCAATTTAGCCTTCAACCTGATAATTTTAACATTTTGTTTTTCAATTCGTTCCAATAGCAGCCGATTTGTTTTTAATATCGATTTCTTGGATTTCTTGAATTGATTCTTTTTCACGTTGGCCCTTTTCCACCTGTCAATCCATTCTAGCAATTCTTTTTTGAATGTTTTATTTTCTTCTTCCAACAAGACCGTATACTGTTTGCGCTTTCCTTTAGACTCTGCCCTTTTATCCTGATAGATATTTCCTAATACCTGTTGTAGGGTTTCGTCTTCGCTAGCTACATGAGGAGAACGAGGACTGTCACAATGCTGATTGTGCAATGATTCAAGTTCGACAGTGTCAACATTTATTTTTGGTTGGTTTCCCTCGACCTCACCTGATTGCACATCATTCCCCTGCACAGTAGTGGAATTCCCTACATCCATTGCATTAGGGACAGGCATCGGAATATCGTCCTCAATATCTACAACTGCAGGTTCGGCAGCAGTAGATTTGGAAGTCTGTGGATCAGACCTATACCCTGGAGTAGAATGAAGACTATGCATGCTTCTGGTGATTCTATGTGAAAACGATAAGTTTCCAACCCTCGACCCTTCCTTGTCACAACAAACCTGAGCTAAATGATTCAACTTACGCATAGAATTTTATCACATTCAACAGGTTTAACAATTTCGTCTTCGGCTGATCCCTCTTTTAATTTTACAGGGTTGCCATCATTCTTATCGGGTTCTGGTTCATTTAAAATTTCCCTAGAATCGCAAGGAACTGAAACCCTATCAGCATCCTCATTTACTTTATCATCTATGGACACGGTTACGGCCTCTGGTTCACTATCTTCTGAGCTATTAACCTCAGGATTTATGATTTTTCATTTTCTACGAGCTCGAGGAGATGGACTAGGCCAATACTGCATTGGGCCCAATTTACAATCGACTAGAAATTCATCCCAAGACAGACCTTTTGCGGATAATTGAAATTGCAGTAAAATTTTAATCAATCCATGGTGACACAGACTATTATCAGGGTTATTGAAATTCCTTACAGACTGTGACATTTTCTTAAGGCTTTGCCACAAATAGAAGGGAAAATTAAGTTTATAACCCTTTACTGCTAACAACAACCGTAAATGATACAAGTGCAAATGGGAAAAACGTCCACAACAGGTTACGTACCTTACCAAGATTTCATAGTAAGCTCTCCACTCGGGCTTTAGGAATTTTACAGGTACGCCTACCCTCAATTTCGTTTTATCTGGTAAAGGCGTAAACAAAGACAAACACTTCTTCTTATCAACCATAAGGCCTTTAAACCAGCGTTCTCCCACCTGAGGAAGTTTCGTGGCTTCAGCAATTTTGTCTTCATTGACCACAAATTCGAGACCCCCAATTCGCACCCTGTCATTTTTAAAACTCATTGCAAACATTTTGGTAATCTCCACATGATGCCCATCAAAGCTTTGAAAGAAATGCGTCCATCCCATTTTATCGAATTTCTGGGCAACCTCCTGATTGGCTTCGATAATTTCATACCCTGAGATTTCAAAACGATTCAGAGGAGACATGGTTTCTTCAGGATTTTCTGGGCTTAGTCATGGAATGAAAGGGAAAGTGAAAACAGAGGGAATAGGTATCCACACACACGACATGCTAGAAAATCTTCACATGCTTCAAATCTGATGACAAATCAAATCTCTGAACCTACCATTTTAGCGGGATAGTGATAAGTATTACAACTTTCATGCTACACCATGGCTTATGCCAACTTATCTGCGTTTGGCCATGCCCAGTAGTGATCACCACTTAACTTGGCGAACCGGCGATATGACGACTGATAGAACTATTATTACGATCATTGATTATTGACAGTGGCTCATAATTAATAGGTACGATGGCGTAGTTTGAAATGAATGTTAACAATTAACACTGTCAACATGGTTTTGCCAAATGCATACAATTGTCGACTCTGTCAAGGGGTGAAGGCCACGTTTCCATACCAGCTCACCGATCAAACGTTTATTGATTTAACCGTTGATTTAGCGCATGGCCAGTTCATCAAACGATCATCATTGTTCTATGATGTTACGTGGTGATATGAAGAATAATAGATTGCGTTTTAAGGTTGAGTAGGTATTAATCAAATGGCCAGCTTGGTGTTTATTTTATGTATATGTACAAACTATATATATATACAACACTAAGTCGAAACCTTTATACATGCTATTAACACACTATAGTATATATCATTATATAGGGTATTTATCATATGTGAAATGTTTCCTATACAAACCTCGTTTATTGATTAACTATGATATTGACAAAGTTTATGATAGGATATTCCTTATGATATCAAATTCCCAAATTCTCTTAGTCTTGAGACTAATAATACCCTAAACAATGTGTTTTATGATATTTTTTGACACAAAAACCCTTAAGTCACATAAACTCGTTTCAATATTTTAAATAATTTTAATGAGAATTTACGAAACTTATCAATCCTTCATTCAAAAAGCCAAGTTTGATAATCAAGTCCCTATCAGCTCTAGAATCATTAATTACTTTTCTTTGATTAAGAGCACCTTCAGAATCAAAGATTCTGAAGGAGCTCTGTATAATGTTTAATTGATTCATCCCATAAAGAGCTGATCTCTCTTCACTTTGTCAAGAAATGAAGAGGTTGTTGCTTGCTGCCAACAAATGGCGACGACCTGGGAGAACTAGTTATCTCTGCTTAAAACAAGATGATCAAAGTGAAATCTTAGAAACCTGTTAAAGATAATCAAAATCCTTTATTCATATCAAACCTTTATTTATTCAGATTCATAAGTATAACCCAGAAATTCTTCATCTCTTGAAACAAATATATGATTAGAGATAAGCTTACAAATATCCTTATCGAAACCAGTGCTTCTTAGTAAGGATGATCTTACCATCAGCATCGCATACCTTTCCTCTGAAAACTATCTAGAACCTGTTCCTTGGTTTAGTAATTTTATTGTTTCTTGCTTTCCTGTTTTTTTTTTTTTTTTAAATAATAATTCTGTCTGAAGACTACTATCTGGGTTTGGTATCCCAATGTGATAGTATCATTCACGAGAGTTGTCTGAAATAAGCAGGCCGACTCGTGATGGGATCTCCTGTCTTTTAATTTAAAATCAAAAGCCATCACCCTGGTGATCAGAAATGAAGTTATTCCAGGCAACACTGATGATCATGATTAGGTCGGCTCATTACTGAGACCTCCTATTCTTCAGGCAAAAGTTATGTTTTATTGGGATTTTCATTAATTTTGTTTTAACTAAAATGAGAGATCATTACCCAGCATGGTAACCAAATGGTAATGTCAGTCATAAATACCACCAGAAAATGAATCAGCTGGCTCGTGATGAGACCCCTTATCTCTTGGTTTTAAGACCAAAAGCCATTACTAGTTTCCTAATAATGTCATACCAGTGATATTTATGATTCTGATCAGACCGGCTCATTACTGAGACCTTCCGTCTCTCACTTTAGCTTTTATTAGCTGGAACAGATGCTAGACAGTCCTCAAATGACAAAAGTTTTCTAAACCGATGATAGAAATCTATAAAGATTTTTCAAAAGCATGAGCTTCGGAAAAGATATATAATAAGCTATCCCTTTTTTTAAAGAAAATAACCAGATGAAAGAAAAATCCGGGAAACACTTATAAATAGAACTAACGAAGATTTTTTACAAACTCAAGAAATTTTGATCAATCCGAACAACTTTAAAAGATTTCAGTTTAAATCAAAATTTTAAAGACTGATGAGAAAACTGATCTTACTTATTTATACTAATTACAGTTGTTAATTACATATTTCTGTTTTGAGGACTAGTTATATACATGAAATTTTAACAACCTGAAATATTTGATATTGACAGATATTTGACTCATATACAGTTTGCTAGTGTATATACAAAAATATCAACTATTTACAAACAGTGAATAAGTATATACATTTTAGACAACAATTATTAACAGAAATATTTCTTAAGAATCAGTCCATTCACAGGGAATGTCTCGGACTGTCCTTCAAGTGTTTGCAATCGAAAGGTACTTGGACCTATTTTTTCAGAAATAACAAAGGGACCTAACCAAAGTTTTTGAAACTTAGTATGATTACCCTTAACTTCATGAGCTTTATCCCATTTTAAGACCAAGTCTCCCACCTGGAATTCGCGATCAGAACTAAATGATTGGTCAAACCATGACTTAACAATCTGTTGATGTTTGTTAAAGTGCTGTTTTGACTGTTCTCTATCTTCTTCTAGTTTTAACAATGCATTAATTCTTTTCTCCATTGCTGGGCATTCTTCTTCTTGGACAGACCGAGCTAACTGTAATGAAGGTAAAAATAAATTTGGCGGAAGAATAGCTTCAGTTCCATACACTAGTAAAAATGGTAAATTACCTATTGCAACTTTTGGAGTTACTCTGTCTGCCCAGAGAGCATTAACCAATTCTGTATGCCAATTCCGATGGTGAACTGAAACAGTTCTTTTAAGAATTTTCAATAAATTTTTATTTGTTGAATCAGCTAGACCATTCCCATGAGGATGGTAATTAGCTGAATATCTGATTCTTATTCCTTTTTCTAAAGCAAATTGACTCAATTCAATTGATGAAAAATATGATGCATTATCAAAGACCAAAGAATCAGGAACACCAAATCTTGTTATGATAAAGAAATCCAAAAATAATATAACTTGATTAGTATTCACAACTTTCAATGGTGCAGCCTCAGCCCAACGAGTGAAATAATCAGTTGCAGTTATTATATACTTGTGTCGCATTGATGAGGGAGGGTTTATTGGACCTATTATATCGATACCCCACTGCTGAAAAGGTCTTTCAGCTGAAACAGGTTGTAAAGGGAAAGCATATTTTTTAACCTTTCCTGCGGCAAGTTGACACTCTTGACACCTTCTGACGAAAGTATAAGAATCTCGAAACAAGGTAGGCCAATAATAACCAGCCCTAAGAATTTTATGGGCTGTGGTTTCTCCACCGAAATGACCTCCCGCTGGTCCAGAATGCAATTCTTTCAGAATTGTTTCTGTTTCATCTTTATCTAAACACCGAAGGTATACCCCATCTGAATTTCTTCGAAAGAGGACATTATCTATTAATAAGTACGGGGCAGATTTCAATCTTAGTGCTCTTTTCTTCCTTGGATCTAAGTATTCAGGAGCAGTCCCTGTTTCCAGGAGTACTCGTATGTCTGTGTACCAGGAATCTTGAGGTGGTGGATAAAAATAAATTTCTCTTGTAAGTAAATCTTCATCAATGACAATTTCAGTTTTATCATCAGGCATATGAGCAGCTTCAGCAGCTAGTTTACACAACCCTTGTCCTTTAACTATCGTTGATGGTTTGATTTCTAGGTCATATTCTTGAAGAGCTGTCATCCACGGTGCCCTTTTTTCTCCTAAATCCTTTTGTACCAACAAATTTCTCACTGAAGAATAAGGTACGATGACTTTTGTTTTGGATTTTAACAAGTAAGGACGAAAATGTTTTACCGCTTTAAAAACAGCATAAGCTTGTTTATCCACTTCATGATAGTTTAGTTCAGCACCTTTAAAATTCGAACTCATGAACGAAATTGGAACCTCATTATTTTGTTGGTTTAATTGAGTTAACACTGCTGCATAGGAAATATCAGAAGCGAAGGTATATAATATAAAATCCTTGTTAAAATCTGGACTTAGAAGACTAGGAGCTTCTGAAATAGCTTCTAAAATTTTCTGGAAGGATTCTTTTTCAGTTTGTCCCCAATTAAACACAGCATCTTTTTTAATCATTTTCTGCAAAGGACGAACAGTCTCTGAAAAACTAGGGATGAATCTCCTGACAAAATTAATTTTCCCTAAGAATGACTGCATTCCTTTCTTGCTGGAAGGGAAAGTAATCTTTGAAATAGCTTGTGTTCTTTCCGGATCAATCATGATTCCATGCTTTGATACTACACATCCTAACAAGATGCCTTCTGAAACAGCAAATATTGTTTTCTTAGGATTTAAAGATATTCCAAATTTTCTACATCGTTCAAACACTTTTCTCAAATGGTTAAGATGATCAGGGCGATGTTTAGAGTAGACAGTAACGTCATCCAAATAGACAACGACTGAATGATTGATCAAGCCTCTAAAGGCAATATCCATTGCTCGTTGAAATGTTGCTCCCGCATTGATTAACCCAAAGGGCATCTTACGGTATGCATACGTTCCCCATGGAGTTCTAAAAGCTGTTTTTAATTGATCATCCGGGGAGACTAATATTTGGTTGTACCCTGAGAAACCATCGAGGAGAGACAGTATCTCAGCCCCAGATACTTTCTGAAGAATTTGTTCCATGGGTGGAACTGGGTAGTTATCTTTTTCAGAAGCTTTATTTAAATTTCTAAAATCGACACATAATCGAATATCCCCATTTTTCTTTCTAACTGGAACTAAATTTGCTACCCACTGAGTGTGTCTGACAGGGAAAATGATCCTGGCAGTTAGCAGTTTATTCAGTTCTTTTTTAATTGTTGGTTCTAATGATGGGTGATATTTTCTTAATTTATGCTGAAAAGGTTTTGATTCTTGTTTAATTGGAATTATATGTTGCATGACTTGAGTATTGAATGTTTTTAAGTCATCATATGTCCACGCAAATATATCTTTAAACTCTTTGAATAATTTTATGAAAGCTGTTCTTTCTACAGGATCACAATCTATTCCTAGGTTTATAGTTTGGGGATTAGATTCCGTTCCCAGATTGATAGTTTCATATTTCATGCAAGAGCTATTTGTTTTACAATTAGGAACTGACTTAAACTTATCCTGCAGATCAAAAAACTTTTCTAACCTCAATACTGAGTTGGGAACGGGTTTTACCTGTTCGAAAGCTTTCTCAACTGAACAAAAATCATTAATTACCAAAAAATCTCTTAAATTGTCGTCGTGAGTGATTTCATCTATCGCTGAATCTTTAAAGATTCCATCATTTGTCAGAAAATGCAATACCTGTGTATCATTATCAAACACACACCAATTAAAAATGTTATCAGGTATGGAAGGTCTAAAAATTAATTCAACAGAAAAGAATTCTGGTGAAAAATTTTCTGAAGGGATCAATTTGGAAGCTACATTTGCCAATAAGTCTGCTTCTTGATTTTGACTTCTAGGAACAGAATTTATGTTAAATGCATCAAAATATGTGATAAGATTCCATACCTCTTTCTGATAACTTTGCAAATGTTCAGATAAACAATGAATGGAATTACGCACCTGTCTAACGATGATCTCTGAATCGCCAAAGACCACAATCTCTTTGATGCCCAAATCGATTGCTTTTTTCAATCCTTGAATCAAAGCTTCATATTCAACCATATTATTTGTACAACTAAATTCTAGTCTACAGGCTATACAAGTCTTATTACCTTGAGGATCTATTAGCAGACAACCGGCTCCCGCTCCTTCTTTAGATTTTGCACCATCGAAATAAAGAGTCCAAATAGAACTATGTGCAATTACTTTACTTTCTATGATATTTACAATATTTACATTATTTTCATCACCAATGGTCTCCTTAAGGGAACAGTTAGGAGAAATAACTGTTACATTACAAATCTCAGATTGCTGGCTGTTTTCAGAAAGGAGAGAGTTTTCAGCTTTGAAATCTCCAAAACCTAACTCATACATGTAGTTTCCCATAATGGAATCAGAAAATAACACAGGTTCACTAGGATCATGTAGTTCTGTAACAGTATGTTTCATGTACCTTTCTCTTTGTATCTTTATCTGATTTGCTTTTCCATTTTTTGGTAGCCACAAGGTTGACCAATCAGTGGCAAAGAAACCATTTAGCTGTTGAGACCAATCTCTACTTAAGAATAGTCCATATGCATCAGGTATATCAGCAATTACGATGTCTATGATTTGATAAACTGAAGGATTACAAGCAATCCTAATTAAGACATCTTTCATCTCTCCGACTACCTTAACGTTTGTTCTATCTAATTGAGTTATTTGTGCATTGGATGGAACAAATTTGCCGTTTAATTTCTTGCACACAGATAAAGGCATAACATTAGAAGATGCTCCTGAATCTACCATGCAGTTGTGGACATTTCTATTAAAAACTTCAAAGGTAAGTAAAAATGGAGGTGTAGTTGACTTAGAGTTCTTACCTATCAAAGAAGCTTTATCAGCTGATGTTTTCCCTTTATCAGTTGCTGTTGGATCATTGCCTGAACTGTTTGCAGCAACATTTTGCTTTGTATTAGGAACGATCGTGCTTACTGCAGGATTAATGATAGGAGTATCAGGCATTGGATAGATTTGAAGGAGATCGTACATACTAATGTTTGCACGTGTCTTCTTCAAATATTCAATTATGTCATATTGTAAATCCAACTTCGGAGCGTTTTGAATGGTTTGGGTACCCTTATTTGACTGAGTTTGTTTGCCGAGTTGAGTTTGTTTGTTTGGTTGTGAGTTATTATTATCAGTGTTTGAAGTAGAGCTTGAAGCACCAGGAGTATTTGCAATTGCTTTACTACGTGTATTATATGCGTGTTGTCCTGGGGGTGGACTTCTGTTCTCATGTTTTTTCACAAAATTATCCCAGAAGTGCCCGTTGATTTGTTGAGGTTCTTCTGATTCATCTTCATTTTCAGATTCTTCATCTTCTTTATTCTGATTTATCTCTTGACTAGTTGTTTCAGATAAAGAGAGGACAGCTCGAATTGTGTTAAAGATCTCTTCATTAGCAGCTATATCTGGGGGTGCATTCCTATTGTTTGCGTTTGGGTTTTGTCTAAATTGATTTCTGAAGTAATCCCTAGAAGGGGAAGCTTCAGAACTAGTCTTTTTTAATCCAATAACTTCATTAGTTAACGTTCGAATAACATTCTGTAGCTGTTCCACATCGAAAGCTTTATCTTTATCTGAACTAGATCTCTCTACTTTCTTTCGAGGAAAAGAATCAGTTTTACCACTCCTTTCTGGTTCATAAGACATGAAATCTTTTTCTACTTTAATTGCCTCATCAAATGTTTCTATCAGTGTTGTTTTTCCAGCTCTCTTAACAAACATTCCGGAATTCCTAGGTAGGGCTGATGTATAATTTTCGATGATTATATCTTCCGGTGGTTGAGAAGCAATTGGAATTTTATTTTTTAATGTTAGAAACCTTTGATTAAAGTCTTTAATCCTTTCTTTGGGTTCCATTTTAATTCTAGATAATTCTAGGGATAAAAGAGCAGGTGTTTTATCTTCCCCGAATTTATCTAAAAAAACTTTATTAAATTCCTCCCAATTTGTAATAGATCCTTGTACTAATGAAAAGTACCAGGTAGAGGCTCTTCCCTCAAAAGTGAGAGGAAACAGTCGACAAACAACATCTTCATGCTGAACATTTAAAGTCTGAACAGCTAACATGAATTTATCAATATGTACCTCTGCAGGTTCTTTGTCATCTGGGTTAAACTTAGGAAGAATTTTATCTGAATGTTTTGGTAATGGGTGTTGTACCCCAGGAATTGCTACAGCAGCTGCCCTTAACCAAGGGAGCTGTGGATTAGGTGGAGGGGGTGGAGGATTACCTCCTCCTCCTGCATTTCCTGCCATTGGACTTCCTTGAGAACTAGAAGAACTCTCAGAATGAGAAGATCTTGGACTGTTGGGTGGTGACTCAGGAGGAGAAGGTGGCTGATCAGAACCACTTCCCGAAATTAACCTCCTTGTGGTATTGGTTTGTGTAATCTGTCTTTGATAACTTTCAGCTTGATGTTGAGGAGTATTATCAGTTATTTCCAAATCTTCTGTAACTATGGTCAATTGTGGGTTATGTCGCTGTTGTCTAGGAAGACCATAATCTATTGGAGTAATACCTAACTGATTAGCGTATGCTCTAGTAAGGATATGTCTGGATTCTTCTAGAGTTTGAGCACTTTGTGCAGGAGTAAATGGAGAAGTAATAGGATCACGTTCAAGGATATTCCTCACAGTTTCACTAAGAGGTGATCTACTAATTTCCGAAGATTGTTGGCTGGTTGGAAATGTTTCATTAGTTTCACCTGCCATTACTTAATTCATGCCCTCCTTCTAGCGCCATTTGTTGGCCTGATTTTATGAATCAGAGCCAATAAAGAGGTTTTATCCACACAATCAACTTAAACCAGTATCCGGTGTGTTTGAATTAACAAGACCTCGCAGGTTATGGTCCTGCTACCAGCTAGTTTGTCTCTTAAGGAAACCTCAAAACTAGCAAAATCTAACCTATTCTAATGTTTATCCTATCTATGTATTTACAGATGTCCTAAGGCTGCTTTCGTAGAGAAAGACTTCAATTTTTGAGGAATTTTCGAAGTATAAAAGCTTAATTACAATATGCAGAATGAGTCAACAATGCTTAATAAAATAAACTTTTAAAACTAATTAATCTATCTACTCTATTTAACCCTATCTCAGCTGAGAGCAAATCTGAAACTAAAATTAATCATTAATCAATAACAGAAAATTGAAGTATGATATAAATAAAGGATATTTAAGTTATAACAACAATAATTCTGCTATATAGAAATGGAGATGAGATTTAACCTAAAACACACAGTCAAATTTCACTTCCAGAACTGATTAATAATTATTGTTCAAGACAGTCATTCAAATTTGAGATAATGCTTATTTAAAATTCACCGTTAACATACAAATGAAATTTTAAATAAACAAGAAGTTATATCATTCAAGCTAATGTTTATAGTGAACACACTAATGAACAAACCCACAATGACATATTCATTCAATAACTAATCTTGAGACGATGAAGTGAGAAAATTGTTTAAACATCAGTATGGCACAACATACAAAGTTTGCATATAAACAGAAGATGACAAACCGAAATATATGTATATATAAAAACCCAAAAATGAATACCATTCACAGCATCATTCGTAGATATCCAGTATCATCCACAAAAAAGCTTCAGCTTCAAGTTTGAAGTAATACTAGCAATAGAATATATTTCAAGAAGTTTTCTTCTACACTCCATCCATCCCGAGTTCATCAAAAATCTTCATTCCTATACTAGTGAGAGTCGGTTTTTGCTATAAATGTTGCATGCAACATTATAGGAAATTACTTAACCATAAAAGCATCTAATTACACCAAATACTAAAAATAGAATCGACTAGCCTGAGTCGAGACATCTCAGAACATTCTTGGCCATTCAGAATACTCCAACTTGTAACAGATCAGCTATACTTTCATGCCAACGCATCCACCATGTCCTGCATTCCTGGAAGAAAGCGATGATAAAACCCCCCTGCATTAAATTCAATAAATACATTATATTAAAATCGATTTAACACAGTTAACCGAAATATTAAAACAAAATTATAAATGCATGCCTGTAAAATCTCCGATTTTACAGACATGCTAAATCAAAATAATCGTTACCTGTCAACAAGAAAAAGAACTATTAGGCTTCATTATGAAGAGCGACTACTCTTCTAGCTTCGGCCAATTTAGCCTTCAACCTGATAATTTTAACATTTTGTTTTTCAATTCGTTCCAATAGCAGCTGATTTGTTTTTAATATCGATTTCTTGGATTTCTTGAATTGATTCTTTTTCACGTTGGCCCTTTTCCACCTGTCAATCCATTCTAGCAATTCTTTTTTGAATGTTTTATTTTCTTCTTCCAACAAGACCGTATACTGTTTGCGCTTTCCTTTAGACTCCGCCCTTTTATCCTGATAGATATTTCCTAATACCTGTTGTAGGGTTTCGTCTTCGCTAACTACATGAGGAGAACGAGGACTGTCACAATGCTGATTGTGCAATGATTCAAGTTCGACAGTGTCAACATTTATTTTTGGTTGGTTTCCCTCGACTTCACCTGATTGCACATCATTCCCCTGCACAGTAGTGGAATTCCCTACATCCATTGCATTAGGGACAGGCATCGGAATATCGTCCTCAATATCTACAACTGCAGGTTCGGCAGCAATAGATTTGGAAGTCTGTGGATCAGACCTATACCCTGGAGTAGAATGAAGACTATGCATGCTTCTGGTGATTCTACGTGAAAACGATAAGTTTCCAACCCTCGACCCTTCCTTGTCAAAACAAACCTGAGCTAAATGATTCAACTTACGCATAGAATTTTATCACATTCAGCAGGTTTAACAATTTCGTCTTCGGCTGATCCCTCTTTTAATTTTACAGGGTTGCCATCATTCTTATCGGGTTCTGGTTCATTTAAAATTTCCCTAGAATCGCAAGGAACTGAAACCCTTTCAGCATCCTCATTTACTTTATCGTCTATGGACACGGTTACGGCCTCTGGTTCACTATCTTCTGAGCTATTAACCTCAGGATTTATGATTTTTCGTTTTCTACGAGCTCGAGGAGATGGACTAGGCCAATACTGCGTTGGGCCCAATTTACAATCGACTAGAAATTCATCCCAAGACAGACCTTTTGCGGATAATTGAAATTGCAGTAAAATTTTAATCAATCCATGGTGACACAGACTATTATCAGGGTTATTGAAATTCCTTACAGACTGTGACATTTTCTTAAGGCTTTGCCACAAATAGAAGGGAAAATTAAGTTTATAACCCTTTACTGCTAACAACAACCGTAAATGATACAAGTGCAAATGGGAAAAACGTCCACAACAGGTTTCGTACCTTACCAAGATTTCATAGTAAGCTCTCCACTCGGGCTTTAGGAATTTTACAGGTACGCCTACCCTCAATTTCGTTTTATCTGGTAAAGGCGTAAACAAAGACAAACACTTCTTCTTATCAACCATAAGGCCTTTAAACCAGCGTTCTCCCACCTGAGGAAGTTTCGTGGCTTCAGCAATTTTGTCTTCATTGACCACAAATTCGAAACCCCCAATTCGCACCCTGTCATTTTTAAAACTCATTGCAAACATTTTGGTAATCTCCACATGATGCCCATCAAAGCTTTGAAAGAAATGCGTCCATCCCATTTTCTCGAATTTCTGGGCAACCTCCTGATTGGCTTCGATAATTTCATACCCTGAGATTTCAAAACGATTCAGAGGAGACATGGTTTCTTCAGGATTTTCTGGGCTTAGTCGTGGAGTGAAAGGGAAAGTGAAAACAGAGGGAATAGGTATCCACACACACGACATGCTAGAAAATCTTCACATGCTTCAAATCTGATGACAAATCAAATCTCTGAACCTACCATTTTAGCGGGATAGTGATAAGTATTACAACTTTCATGCTACACCATGGCTTATGCCAACTTATCTGCGTTTGGCCATGCCCAGTAGTGATCACCACTTAACTTGGCGAACCGGCGATATGACGACTGATAGAACTATTATTACGATCATTGATTATTGACAGTGGCTCATAATTAATAGGTACGATGGCGTAGTTTGAAATGAATGTTAACAATTAACACTGTCAACATGGTTTTGCCAAATGCATACAATTGTCGACTCTGTCAAGGGGTGAAGGCCACGTTTCCATACCAGCTCACCGATCAAACGTTTATTGATTTAACCGTTGATTTAGCGCATGGCCAGTTCATCAAACGATCATCATTGTTCTATGATGTTACGTGGTGATATGAAGAATAATAGATTGCGTTTTAAGGTTGAGTAGGTATTAATCAAATGGCCAGCTTGGTGTTTATTTTATGTATATGTACAAACTATATATATATACAACACTAAGTCGAAACCTTTATACATGCTATTAACACACTATAGTATATATCATTATATAGGGTATTTATCATATGTGAAATGTTTCCTATACAAACCTCGTTTATTGATTAACTATGATATTGACAAAGTTTATGATAGGATATTCCTTATGATATCAAATTCCCAAATTCTCTTAGTCTTGAGACTAATAATACCCTAAACAATGTGTTTTATGATATTTTTTGACACAAAAAACCCTTAAGTCACATAAACTCGTTTCAATATTTTAAATAATTTTAATGAGAATTTACGAAACTTATCAATCCTTCATTCAAAAAGCCAAGTTTGATAATCAAGTCCCTATCAGCTCTAGAATCATTAATTACTTTTCTTTGATTAAGAGCACCTTCAGAATCAAAGATTCTGAAGGAGCTTTGTATAATTTTTAATTGATTCATCCCATAAAGAGCTGATCTCTCTTCACTTTGTCAAGAAATGAAGAGGTTGTTGCTTGCTGCCAACAATACACTACTACACTACCTTCTTACACACAAAATAAAATAAAATAAATAAAATTAAGAGAATATGAACCATTAAGACAAGTGGCCCATTTCCGCCAAAAATAGACAAGGAGTTACATGTCCACAAATAAAATAAAATAAAAAATAGAAGAGAATATGAACCATTAAAGACAAGTGACTCATTTCCTTCAAAAATAAACAAGGAGTTACATCTCCACAAATCAAATAAATAAAATAGAAGAGAATATGAACCATTAAAGACAAGTGGCTCATTTCCTTCAAAAATAGACAATGAGTTACATCTCCACAAATAAAATAAATAAAATGAAGAGAATATGAACCACTAAAAGCAAGTGGCTCATTTCCTTCAAGAATAGACAATGAGTTACATCTCCACAAATAAAATAAATAAAATGAAGAGAATATGAACCACTAAAGGCAAGTGGCTCATTTCCTCCAAAAATAGACTAGGAGTTACTCATCAATGTAACCACCCCATCCAAGTGGCATAAATAATCCTATAAAAGCATACCATCAATAGGAATCCAAAATCCATATAGAGTATACATTCCACTTAATAAATCATATTAATATTTAATAATATTAAAACTATATCATCTTAATTACTTATCATTAAATTAATATTGATAATGGTACATAGTACATCTATTATAATGACAATTATTTACTTATCAATTAATAATCATAATGTTGCAGTAAATAAATCATACCACATGAAGCATTTCAATATAACAATTCAATGAGCAGTAGAAGAGGAAATGCATAATGAACAAGCATTGACCAATCAAGTCACTGAACAACACAAGATGCAATGCACAAGCATCAATCAATCAAGTCATTGACCAGTAAAAGAGGCAATGCATAAACATCAACCAATCAAATCACTGAAGTAGTAAAAGAGGCAATGCACAGGCATCGACCAATCAAATAACTAAACAATAAATAAGGCAATGCAAGGTGACCATGCATAAACCAATCAATCTAGTTGATTATTAGATACACACCACATGGTACTTACCAATCAATCTATTGAACAATAGATATCCAATATTAAACAACTCTAAAGCATAGAACAAACTAATCTCTGAAGTGAGGCTTCTTATTCTTCCATTAACATAAGGGAGGTTACAATTCTTTCACAAAGAACATTTATAAATGCTCAATATACATAAACATAAAATTATGAGTTTGTAACAGGCCCAACAGCCACGGAGTTGGAACCATAGCTCTGATACCACCTGTAATGTCACTTGGGGATATAAAAGGGTATTAGGGACATATAATTATCTCTCTACGTATAATTAGAGTATTTGATCACAGCGAAATAATTTTATAAATATTTAATTTTTTTCTACAATTTAATTATGTCAAAATATCGATAATTCCAAATAAATTAAAATAAAATTCATAATTGATCAAGAAAATTGAACCAAGGTTGGAAAAGCTTATCCAACACTATCTAACATCATTATTCATCCATCCCAAGCCATAACATTGGTTACTTGCACCTAAAAAGGTCATTTTCACTTAATCATGATTAACTAGTAATTAGTGTAGCAATTGCAACACTTAGCACATAATTGACGACACTTAACATAACTTAATTTATTTATGACCTAATAATAATTTATCAATCCCAATGGATAATTAACACCTAATATCATGTGAATAAGGCCTAATTATCATTTTCCAATTAATTAAAAAAACAATTACGAAAATGACTCCACAAGAAGTCTAGTTAACTAGTATTTAACACAAACAACTAATCTTGCACGAATTCAACACACAACCATGCCAATGAACCAAAAAGTGAGCGTACATCCATTTACATATATTTAAGCATTCACATACAACCAAATAAACTTTCATTTGCAGGTCAGATCCTTTCACATAAACGATGATTCTTTCAAGCTAAACTAGTGCAACTAGTTGATAAACACTGCTAAGAATTTAACCCAATTAATTGTATTGAGTTCCAAAGAACATAGAGGTGAGGGTAAATATATGGAAAATAAATTTATACAGCAAAATTAAAGTACCAAAAACAGATCATATGGTTGTACATTTAAAAAATTACGAAAAACATAGATTCAATCTACAAACTGTTACCAATTTCCATCGATTTGAAGCTAGTTTCTGTTTCTAGTTTCCAAATGCAAAAAAATAAGAAAGTATTGAATACTATAGCTCATGTAAATAATATCATAGGTCCAATACATCCAAATGGATGTATATTTCCATTCATAAACAGTCCTCTTATTAATTCATCAAAATAGCTAAATCTACATCTCCAAATTGGTTAGAAATTGAGGAATCAAGTAAGATAAATACATAAACAATTTGCAGAGTCATTCAGAATCCATTAAAACTATAAATACCATGTATTATCAGTCTTATAATAGGTATAACTCATGTAAAAATTCCATCATACACTTCTCATGCAAAGTCATAAATCCATTTAAAACAATTCTTTCAAAGGAGCTAGTGAATGGAAACAAAACTAGGATTTTGATAAGCAAATATAGAACTATATAGGAACTCTTCCACACATTTATTCATATATTTCAAGTGTAATTATAATAACTAATATCATTTATCTTACTCAGGCATTTTCTCAAACATTTCACATGCCAAGTCTCGAAACTACATAAAACAACCCAACCGGTGAACTAGTTTTCAAATCAAAGCTAGCAACAATGTAGAGAGGTGTTTCCAATAATTCCTAAGCTATTGAAAAATAAAAGTACACATAATATAAATAATAGAGGCAAAATTATCAGATCTTTAGCATAGGTTCCAAATAAACATTTTTCTCAAGCACTTTCTCACAAAATACCAAAAATTAGTTAGCTATTTTTCGCAAAAACTAGTAGCATAATGTAACTAAAATATATGAGAGATTTATTCCATAATTAGCTCATATATTTTCTCATACATTTCATGTGAAACCATATAATAATCAAATCATATCCAATTAATTCAAATAAACATGAAATAAAGTACTTATCTTGCAAAATACGCAACCAAAATCGACCGTGCCACATTCCACCCAAACGTAGACACAATGAAAGCTAAAAATCACTTTGTAATGGTCACCCATGAGACAGAACCATGATACCAAAAGAAAGAGTTCACTCAACCAAAAAACCCATCTAACATTGGTCCAACCACAATCCAATGGCAAGTGGATTCCACATCACTTCCAATCCAAGATCTCCAGAGGAAATTCTAGGTAAAAACAGTGGCAATTCTAGAGTAACTCAACTTGGGCATAGGATCATCAAGGGCGCACCAACCAACAAAAACTCATGTCAAGAGAAACCAAAACCAATCACACTATTACCCTAGCAAAACAAGATCCAATAGCATGCATAACCAACAAGAGAGACTAGCCCACATCCACCCAAATCACATTTCCCAAGAGAAATTCGAATTGGGGGGGGGAAGGGAGACACAAGGGAGGCGTTACATTACCAAACTAGAAAAATGGGAGTTATACTTATCAATAGGGTGTATTAGATGGGAGAGGAAGATTCTTCATCAAGTTGGGAGTTACAAATTTTCATGAGGGGTGCACTAGGTGAGGGAAAAACTATAACTCCAAATAAAATTAATCTCAGAATAAAATAAAAACCAAGGGGTAGCATAACACGTAAGGGTGCATAAATAAAGAGGTTCCACCAAGTCTGCAAAAGGGGTGTATCACATCCACATAGGTCAAAACACAAGGTAACAATTTTCCCACAACCCCTTGCTCGTAACATCATGGTTCCTCGTACTCTTTTTCGTGGCATTGGTCAATTCGATTACTTTATTTATTAATAATGTTCATCATAATAAAAATAATAATAATGTGCAAACCATAGTCATGATGTATCTAAATGTTGGAAGCTTCATCCGAAGCTTAAGCTATAAAAGTTTCGAAAGAAAAATGAAGACTAGTATACTACCTCCACTCTCCAACATGATTTGGGATCAGAATTTGGAGACGAGACACAAATTACATCCATGGGATTACAAGGTAAAAATCCATTTGTTTTTGTTTCAAAAGTTGAACCTGTTCATGATGAAAAGAAAATAAGTGAGTTATTTCACATAAGAGTGATTTCTAATTTCATGTCCCCAATTAAATGGTTTTCAGATAAATAATCAAGTTGGCCTACCCATTTCCTAAGGGATATGTGGAAGAATTAAAATATTGACATTTAACCCCAAGGTCTATAGTTTCTCATGAAAATTCAATATCCTAAATTGATGGTGGAAAAATAGGCCAATAAATAATGGAATAAATGTTAAATGCTCCAAAATGAAGTGGCATTAGGTCCAAGTTGGACTTGGGGGCGCATAAATAGACATGTGGGGTCCACACGAGAGAATATTCCTCCTTTAAACATGGATCCATCCCCAAATTCGAGTTGGAAGAGAAGAGGTAACATCCATGAAGGAAGAGGAAGAGCCATAGGACTAAAAATAGGCAATGACAGATTCTATGACAACTATGACAAGCATTATGACACTTATGACAGATTCTATGACATCTACGACAATGTAAGAGCTAAAAATAGACCAAGAGGTTGCATGAGAGGAGTTAAACATCTCCAAAGCATCTAAAATATTCCCTAATTTGAATTCATGGAGGCGTTGGAGACAAAAGATGAGCTAAGTGTCATGTGGGGCCAATGAAGGGTCGTAACTACCACTAATTCGAATTTCATGAGTAATTAGGAGATAATTTGAGTTCTGAGGAGGTAAATGAGTCAACTAAAGTTATTAAAAGGACGCCAAGTCGAAATGGAGAAGATTTTGGTCATTTTTTATTTGCATCTTTCCAATTTGGGAGAGATTCAAGCTTTTCCTTGCATGGTGGATGTTCATCCTCCCTACCTTAGAACCAATTTCGAGGGTGCAAGATTCCCATCCAAGTTGGTTGATGGAGAGGCCATTCAAACCTCCCAAAACATATTCAAGGAGATTTTTTTATGCAAGCTCAACCCCCATCTGAGTTCTAGTTCATCTTCTCTCATTCCTCTCTATTCTCATTCTACTATTTTTCTCAAAATGTCATGTAAAAGTGCAAGGGCACACTTATTGTTGAATATAGTTAATCGAGAATTTCTATTTAGAACTTATGAACATGTTAGTTGCTGCATAAATCTGTAAGACATATCATGATATCCACAGGTCGAAACACTAAGCTCTTCATGTACTATTTCTCCAAGTAACATTGATATTCGAGCTAGTTTCCTCACTATATTCTCTCAATGTCATGTAAAAGTTCAAGGGCACACTTCTTGTTGCAGGATTGTTATTTTGACCTTATGAACATGTTATTTTCTACATAACTCTGTAATAGACATATCATGAGATCCACAACTCGAAATACCATGTACTTCATGTGATATTTCCAATCAAAACTGAGATTCAAGCCATTTTCCTCATAACATTTTCATGGTGATTTTGGGATGATGTTGTACCCGTTTTATATCAAATATTTATGAGATTTTCATCCATTTTATGATCTGAATATGAATTTAATTTTATGTTCCAAATAATGTTTGCAGACTCCTAAAGTTTTACTATAGTTTGTGACCAAATTCGAGGCTCCTTGTCTACCATTTTCACCCCAAATTTTATACTCTAGAAGTTGTTGTTCTTTGGGAGACCTAATTGACCCTAAAACCTAATCTAATGCTGAAAATATGTTGTAATTTATTTTCTATAACAGATCCAAGTCTCATATTAACAATTAGTGAAGGATGTACAGTGTTTGGAAGGGAAAATAGTGGCAGACCTTGGGGGGATTTCCACCAATCCAATTGATTAGTTTTGTCCTAAATCTTCTCTCCTTGTAAATTGCATACCATGGATGTGTATAGAATATGTTTGGTTGTATAATGACTATATTAAAGTTTCATATTCCCTCCAAATTCTCTCCTCCCACAATTCAAAACCATTTGGGGTCATTTAGGACAGTTTGAGGTTTCACTAGTCCATGGTTCAAAAATTGGCCAAATTGAGTAAACTTCCAAATTGGGGATATTGCAGTGGTATCAGAGCATGGTCCTTGAACCTGTACATTAATATAATCCATTGAAGAAGAAATTGTAGCCATGTCTTACTATTATGAAGACTCCTATGATTACAATGCTTATGAGTAGTATGAAGATGATTGTGAGCAATATGGAGAAGAATGTGAATGGTATGAGGAAGAGGTGCCATCATGCAGCACTTCTTACAATTTTATAAGGAATTAAGGTTATTTATATGACCCTATGTCCGATGAAGATGAATGTTTCATACCACCAAAGGCTAATCCTATGAATGAATTAGAAATATTGAGAGCAACATGTAAAACCTTGTGTTGGCGTAGGCAACTGATCTAAAGGTTTTCCAATATAGACCCAGGTTCTTGGCAGTTTTAGATTTAACCAACAAAACCCCTTTTCACCGGCTCTTTCGGAAACAAGCTGCGCGGGGGTTGAGGTCTCACCCGAGGCGAAGCTATGGGGGTGTTGCGGAATCAATTTTCCATCGCAATGTGATGAGTTGATCGGGAAAATACACTGTGGAGCGCGTTACAAGCTTGCGCTGCAGTCTGATTGCCACAAGACGACTGTCTTCTTCATGGGTTGACACTTCTACAAGTTACAATGCTGCGCACCCAACACCTCTAAGGACTGCGCGGGTCGGTTTAACTCGCTCAATGGAACAACACAACAGACTTATGCACTTCCTCTTCGAATGCAACTATATTAAGGGTTTCACTTAGCACTTATTCATTCAATTATTTCCATCGATTATTTAGCCTTATACTTGATATAATCAAACAAGATATTAGTAGTGCACATTTCCAGTGCTGCGCGGCACATAGGCCTTTTCCATGTAACTTTTTCGTACATATTCTTTACAATTTCTAGTGTCCAATTTCAACTGTACTTGACACTTAGAATTGTCCCCTCTGCTTGATCATACAGGGTTATGCGAAGTAGGACTATCGCGGTAAAGCTTTAGTCTGCTTCCATTTATCAAACTGGGTAAGGTGTCTCCAGCTAAAGTGGCTAACTGAACTGCGCCACCATTAGTAACATGCATTACAGTATCAAGGATTATGAGGTGTGGATTTCTCAGGATCGTCTTTGTACTGGCTGCACGACTGTAATTGTGCCATATGTCTTTGCGCAGCTATTCCTTTTCCTTCTTAGGAGCGTAGTTTTTTTTTTTCGCATAGCATAGGCCTTTTCCATGTAACTTTTTCGTACATATTCTTTACACTTTCTAGTGTCCAATTTCAACTGTACTTGACACTTAGAATTGTCCCCTCCGCTTGATCATATAGGGTGCTGCGAAGTAGGACTATAGCGGTAAATCTTTAGTCTGCTTCCATTTATCAAACTGGGCAACGTGTCTCCAGCTAAAGTGGCTAACTGAACTGCGCCACCATTAGTAACATGCATTATAGTATATGGGCCAAGCCAGTGCATATTAAATTTTCCAGGAACTTCATAAACTTGCTATCATACAGGAGGACTAGATCACCTACCTGGAAGCACTTGTTCTTGATATGGCGTTCATGCCATGATTTTCAGGTTCTTTTTGTACTTGTTGGTGGAAGCCTGCGACGAAGCGATCTTCCTCTAGACCAACCAAGTGTAGAAGCCTTTCTTCTAGCGCTGCGCGGTCTGCCATCCCTATAAACGCATCTATTCTCAAGCTGGGAATGATGTACTCCATTGGCATTATTGCTTCTTTCCCATAGGCCAACCTGAAAGGTGCATGGCCAGTCAGTTTCTTGCATGTAGTCCTATATGCCCATAATATAGATGAAATGTGGAGGTCCCAATCATCGCGATTGACGTTACATATCTTAGTTAGTGCATTCTCCAGTACTTTATTGAATGCTTCAATAGTTCCATTCGCCTGTGGATGATATGGCATGTTGCACTGGTGGTGAATGTAGAACTCTTCGGTCAAAGCTTCAATGGTTCTATTCAAAAAGTGAGTTCCCTGATCGCTCATTAAAATCTTCGGGCATCCGAACCTTGTCAGGATGTTCTCATAGATCAACTCTGCGGCTGTAGCTGCACTACAATATTTCATTGGCTTTGCTTCTACCCATCTGGTAAGGTAGTCAATGGAAATAATAATGTACCTCGCACCAGTTCTTTTCCCTGGTGGGTTAATAGGTCCCACAAAATCAATGGCCCATTTCTCAAATGCCAACAAAGTTAACTGTGGATTCAGTGGAATTTGTCCCTACGCGATGGCTTTCCCGTCCTCTAACATACATCATAGTTCTGGCAATGTTCCTTTGAGTCCTTATGGATAGTAGGCCACCATAGACCTGCGTGCAATATCTTCTGCGCAGTATCTCTTCCTGCATAGTGACCTCTTGCAACTCCTGAATGTGCATCAGCCAATATATATGGCTTCTCATGGTCCAATATGCATCTGCGCAGTACTTCGTCATGTCCCAGTTTGTATAGCTGACCTGCGATTATAGTGAAGTCTGCTGCGCGCACTACCAGCTGCTTCTTTTGCTGCGTAGTGAACTCCTTAGGTTCCATCCTTATAGTTAGAAAATCAATGATATCCTGATGATAGTCATCGGCAACCTGTATAGAAAACAAATGCGCATCAGGCAGATTGTCTTCCAGATTCGTAGGCTCTTCTCCTGATTCAATCCTTGATAGATGATCATGTCCTAAGTTTAACCTACCTGGCTTAACCACTATTTCAAAGTCATACTGTTGAAAGAGTAATAACCATCTGCTTATTCTCCCCCCTAACACTAGCTTATTGACCAGGTATTTCAAAGCAGAATGTTCGGTGAACATAGAGAAGTGCACGCCAAGCAAATAGTGCTAGAACTTCTGCAGCGCATATACCATTGCGAGTCCTTCTCTTTCAGTAGTGGTATAATTCTTCTCAGCCGATGATAGCTTTCTGCTTGAAAATGAAATGGGATGGTCAATACCTCCCTCTCCTGGTTGAGCAAGAACAATTCCCAATGCTATACATGAAGCATCAGCATGGACGTGAAATGGCTTCTCCCAATATGGAAACACTAGGATCGGCTCAGTGACCATTTTTTCTTTCAAGGTGTCAAATCCTTTCTCACAGTCCTTGTTCCAAACGAATGGCACATCTTTCTTTAACGGCTTCTCCATAGCTGCGGTTATCTACGCATATCCTTTTATGAATTTTTTGTAGTACCGGTGTGTCCTAATGTAGTGCGCAGCTGCTTGACTGAACTCGGTGTTGGCAAGTTGACAATGACTATGATCTTCGCAGGATCTACCATCAAGCCCTGTTTGCACACAATGTGTCCCAGCAAAATTCCGTAGGGAACACAGAAAATACATTTCTTCAAATTCAAAGAAATCTGATGCGGCCTGCATTTTTCCAACATCATCCTAAGGTTCGCGGGATGATTCTCCAGCAAACCAAAAATAGTCCAATCATCAAAATAAACTTGTAAAAACTTATGTATGAACTCTTTAAATGCTGCAATTACAACTCTTGAAAATATGGCTGGTGCGTTCTTCAGACCAAAGGGCATGACTGTGTACTGGAACGACCCCCATTCTGTAGCAAAAGTGGTCTTATGCCTATTTGCTGGATCGATTCTGATCTGATGGTATCCAGAAAACCCATTAGTAAAAACATATGCCTCATTCCCTCCAACACTATCAAGCACCTCATCGGTGAAAGGGGTAGGAAATGGGTCATGCATTGAAGCATCATTCATCTTTCTGAGATCAACACAGATCCTGATCTCTCCCTTTGTTTTCTTATCCTAGACAACCATCGGGCTTATCCATTCAGAATCTTCAACTGGTTCAATGATCCCTGCTGAAGCATCTTGTTGAGTTCTTCTGCTCTAACTCGTTCTTTGTAGCATGGGTTCAGTCTATATGGCCTTTGCTTTACAGCCTTCATGCCAGGCTTGAGAGGAATTTTCATCACTCCTAAGTCCCCCAAAATGCCTTCCATCTCTGTGAACTTGGTCGGGAATAATTCTTGATATTATTGTAATATACCCGCGACCTATTGAACTGTATCTTCATCCCAGTAATCTCCTATAGCTATGAACTTTGGCTCTTCGTTGGTGCTAATGTTCACTTTTCTTATTTTGATAGGTCCGCTCATATCTGGAATTTCCAGCAGAGGTCCTTCTACCTTGCGCGTTCCTTCTAATTCAGGGATCTGTATGTTGCATGGGTCCTCCTCATCACTTGCTTCCTCATCTTCAACTTCTTCGGCCATGTTGTAACACTCCATAGCATGCTCTACCTGTTCCATCCAATCTGGATGTAGGCGCGCAGGTATGCTACCTGCACCAAAGAATTCTTCTAATGTCATGTTTCCGTGCGTGCAGTCTGGTCTAAAGATATTTTCCTTAATATGCTGCAATGCATTATTGATACTTGGATGGTCATCTTCAAAGCTGAAATCCTTCTGAAATCTTGCAGTTAGGATAGACCAATCCACGGTGTCTTTGTGCAGTTCTATGTCCAGGTACCATTTCTTAGGAATAGGTTCTTCTAACGTGTGCACAAACAGATGCACCCATTCTGTTTGTGGCCTCTCCTCCCAAGCATGTACACAAACTTCAATATGATCCCTAGGATCTGGCTGGCCATGCCATTATATTTCTCAAAAGGTAGTGTGACCTTCACAACAAATCTGATCTGTATCTTAATTCTACACTGATCCCAAGTTGTCAATGTCTTCTTATGAGTGGCCCACCATCTAGAAGGTGTTTCGCGTAGTGCGACATCCAATGCTGATATGCAGTGCTCATCTGCAACTGCTGCAGTATATTCTTTGATAAACGAATAAACATTGGATGGACCATCATAGGTTGGAATTGGACTTACCTCCTTTCCAATCCAGCGGAGTGACTTCGTAATGGTCGTGCATCTCCTGGAAAATACTTCATGCAATCTGTTTTTCCAGTTTTCTAGTCCTGCGTCAGAGTCTGAGATGCAAGAACTATCACAGCGCTAGCTGAGAGTTCCATCGGTGGTTTGGTTAATATAGTTAGCAACATTTGTTGTCATTTTATAGAGATGGTCCAAGTCTTTAGCTCTGGATTCCTCCTTAATTGGTTCAACATATCGCTCCCCCTGCGAAGGGTCCAATGGTGCGATAACCCTTAAGTCGTTGCCTTCAAATATCATTTTCATTGTCTTAAAATTTATAATGGTGCAATTAATCATTTCCCAATCGATACCCAACAGCACTGGATAAGGATGACTGTCATCCACGATTTCAGTCACTTCGAAATCTGCATAGCTTCGCACCCCGTCAATGTCAACGATGGTGTTGGGTAACCTCCCCAAAGGTATAACTATTCCTTGATTGGTCATTCGTAACAGTATAGGTGACCATTGTAACTTTGTTTTTCTCATCTGCTGCCATGTCTGGTTAGTCAAGACATTTACTTCGGACCCGAGATCAAGAATGATGTCATCCATCTCATAGTCCCCAATCTGTGCAGTGAATCTCATTTCCCTTCCTGTTCTTTTGGGACTCCAAATGTTATGAACTGCGCCATGGGTAGTTTCCCTCGTACTGCGTGGTTCATACTAATTTAGTAGTTTTTCAAACTCCATGAGAGCATCTATGCTCTTCAATAGCTTCATACAGCTTCGTAGGAACTGCGTAACAGAGGTGCTTGTATCTGTTGCAGTGCTCGTGTGATCATATGCCGATGGCATATCCTCTATCTGTGGTATTTCACTGCATAGCGGGATTCTCGTCGACTCAGGTGCTGAATCTATAAGAATATCCCGTGCTTCTGTAAATACTCCTTTATTTTTTTGTAGGTCCAGACCGGGTGTTCTCCCAGCAGCTTTTCTAATCCATACTGGTTCACCAGGATTCTGCTTAGGATCGCGCGTTCCCAAAGTCGAAGCTTCTGCGACTCTATCTCTTCCTGTATCAATGCCACTGCGCATTACTACATTTATACTTGGGTATGTAGGTTTGATCTCGTCTACGATCAACTGTACGTTAGGATTCGGCGGTTCTGTCCTTCGTCATTTCTGCATTTCGACCTCTAGCATGGGGCAGTCTTTGATAACATGATCGAATGATTTATAGTAATTGCATGTAGTGCATGGGTTAGTACAATATCTAGATACGTGACCTGGTTGGCCATAGTTATAGAAAATTACCTGGTTGTGGCCTCTTCCTTGGGTCGGGCCGACATTTCTTCCTCTCCCGTGGTATCCACCACCACGGCCTCTATATCCACCCTGATCATAGTAGGTGTTCTCTTGTTTTGGTTGATTTTCCTCTTGGACGCGGTACATTCCAGCACCTTGCATTGCTTCAATATCTCGCTTTCTTTCATTCATCAGCTCATATGTGTGACAGTTGGATTCATCATGTCCAACTGACTTACAGAAATTGTAGTATACGATTTTAGGTGTTTTTACATATTTATGTATTAGATAACAGTCCTCGGGCCGGTGTCCTCTGGTTCTACAAATTTCACACCACGGTGCCTGGTTCTGATTCATCGGGTTCGGCGCATCATTGTTGAGATAATCTTGAAATAAGGGGCAATGTTCTCTGGTATGGCCTTCTCCCTTACATCTTGTGAGCCAAACTTCGTGTCTCTGTTCATATCTCTATTCTTTTCCATTCTTCATACCTTGCAATTCTAACATCAAGGTGGTTAACTGGTTCTGGATCTATGACATCCCAGAACTACTCTCTCCAATCGGTGAAGCCTCCAGCTTCATTGTGATCTCTAAGGCCTCTTCCTGCAATGCAACCTTCTGTTGCATTAGTGGTTGTCTGATGTGGGGAAACAACGCAATGATGAACCATTCCTGATGCTATTGCAGAGCTATAGCAAAGCTCACTTGGTCCAACAATGTCTTAAATTTTTGGTCAAATTCCCAGACCGTTTCAGTAGGTTTCTGCTTGATTTCCTTTAATTCTGTAATGCACTGTGATTCTGATTTCGGTTTCTTAAACTCTGCTACAAGTGTAGCCTTCATTTCTATTAGGGTTCTCGGCTGGGCCTGAGAATATTTCATAAACCAGTGCAATGCTCTGTCTTTGAAAGTAGTGATGAGTTGCGCTCTCTTCAAAGCATCATCCTGAACTTGATTTACACTCCATACGGCATCACATAGAAACCAATGTTGATCAGGGTCTTCTAGACCCGTTCCTTTGAATATCGGCAGTTTTATATCGTTATCTGTCATTCTCCTTCCTAGTTGTGGAGCACCATGAGTAGTGCTCTGATTCTGTGTGGGGTTCTGAGCAGAAAAAGCAAAGGTAGTACTCAGAATGGTGCTAGGGATACTACTCTGCGGAATATTCTAAGGCTAGGTATTCTGAACTGGACTAGTCTCAGTCGGGATGGTTTGAGCACCCCGCTCCTGCGTTGTTACCAGTATTGATGTTTTGTGGGGTGGGTTGTGCTACGTTCACAGCGGGTGGGTTCTGAGATAGGAAAGGCGAAGTATTTGCAACCGGCAGGTTTTGAGGTAGGGTGGATAGTGGCTAATGGTGGTGCGGTCTGATTGGTAAGATCACATGGGATTTCGGTATTTACGCAGAGTCCACATCCTCCGGGATTCTTTTCTTTATTAAACTTATATCTCTTTCCACTTCTCAGATTATGGGTTTCTTTGTCAGAGTCACTGTATATACTTTCTACCATGACAAATTCAAAAATATTACTGCATTCTTAAAACGCCTTTCTCGGCTAAAATCATTTTAATGTATAGACTAAGATTGTTCAGGTACTTACCTCTGAATCCTTCGAAAAAGTATGCTTCAGCTTGGCTGTAAGATTTCAGCGTGTCTATAGCAAATTCTGTTACAAATCCTTCAAGTATGCTATCAACCCAGAAGTCGACTGCTCGCGACAATGGGCTGTCTACTGCTTGGAGCTGCGCAATGAGCTCTGGAGTCCACTCTGTAGGTACTCCTCCTTGAAAACATATTTTCTTCTCTGCGAGTCGTAATATCCACTCATGCAACTCGTTTCCAAACGAAGCCCATAATATCTCGTGAATATATTTCCACAAATATATGTTCAACCACTCTACGTCAGATAGACGCAGGTGTCTGTTCTCTTGCTTTGCAAAAGCTCTTTCGTTCTTATCACACCAGTCCTAGATCTCTTTCTTTTTAGGATGCCAATTGTCTGAACCCAACGGGAGCTGGAATTCTTCTTCGTACATTACTGCTTCAACTCATCACGAATTCTTAGCACGGAAACAGAACCATTTGTTGGCATAGGTAACTGATCTAAAGGTTTTCCAATATAAACCCAGGTTCTTGGCGGTTTTAACTTTCATCAACAAAACCCCTTTTAACCGGCCCTTTCGGAAACAACCTGCGCACAGGTTGAGGTCTCACCCGAGGCGAAACTATGGCGGTGCTACAGAATCAAGTTTCCACAACAGTGTGATGAGTTGATCGAGAAATACACTGCGCAACATGTTGTAGGCTTGCGCCGCGGTCTGATTGCCACACAAATTACATCCATGGGATTACAAGGTAAAACTCCATTTGTTTTTGTTTCAAAAGTTGAACCTGTTCATGATGAAAAGAAAATAAGTGAGTTATTTCACATAAGAGTGATTTCTAATTTCATGTCCCCAATTAAATGGTTTTCAGATAAATAATCAAGTTGGCCTACCCAATTCCTAAGGGTTACGTAGAAAAATTAAAATATTGACATTTAACCCCAATGTCTATAGTTTCTCATAAAAATTCAATATCCTAAATTGATGGTGGAAAAATAGGCCAATAAATTATGGAATAAATGTTAAATTCTCCAAAATGAAGTGGCATTAGGTCCTAGTTGGACTTGGGGGTGCATAAGTGCACATGTGGGGTCCACATGAGAGAATATTACTCCTTTAAACATGGAGCCATACCCAAATTAGATTTGGAAGAAAATAGGTAACATTCATGAAGGAAGAGGAAGAGTCCTAGGGATAAAAATAGGCAATGACATATTCTATGACAACTATGACAAGCATTATGACACTTATGACAAATTGTATGACACCTATGACACTTATGACAGATTATATAACATCTATGACAATATAAGAGCTAAAAATAGACCAAGAGGGTGCATGAGAGGAGTCACACATCTCCAAATCATACAAAATATTCCCCAATTCGAATTCATGGAGGAGTTGCAGACAAAAGATGATCCAAGTGTCATGTGGGGCCAATGAAGGGTCATAACTCCCACTAATTCGAATTTCATGAGTAATTAGGAGATAATTTGAGTTTAAGGAGGTAAATGAGTCAACTAATTTTATTAAAAGGAGGCCAAGTTGAAATGGAGGATTTTATGGTCATTTTTTATTTGCATCTTTGCAATTTGGGAGAGCTTCAAGCTTGTCCTTGCACGGTGGATGTTCATCTTCCCTGCCTTAGAACCAATTTCGAGGGTGCAAGATTCCCATCCAAGTTGGTTGATGGAGAATCCATTCAGACCTTTAAATAGAGATTCAAGGAGATTTTTTGATGCAAGTTCAAACCCCATCTGATCTGATTTTGATTTCATCTTCTCTCATTCCTCTCTATTCTCATTCTACTATTTTCTCTCAATGTCATGTAAAAGTGCAAGGGTGCACTTCTTGTTGCATATAGTTAATGGAGGATTTTTATTTATACCTTATGAACATGTTAGTTTCTGAATAAATCCTTAATATACATATCATGAGAGACACATCTCTAAACACTAAGCCCTTCATGTACTATTTCTCCAAGTAACATTGATATTCGAGCTAGTTTCCTCACTGTATTCTCTCAATGTAATGTAAAAGTTCAAAGGCGCACTTCTTGTTTCATGTAGTTAATGGAGGATTTCTATTTATAACTTATGAACATGTTAGTTGCTGCATAACTCTGTAATATACATATCATGAGATCCAAAGCTCGAAATACCATGATCTTCATGTGATATTTCCAATCAAAACTGAGATTCGAGCCATTTTTCTCATAACATTTTCATAGTGATTTTGGGATGATGTTGTACCAGTTTTATATCATAGATTTCTGATATTTTTGTCCATTTTATGAGCTAAATATGAAGTTAATTTTATGTCCCAAATAATTTTTTCAGACCCCTAAAGTGTTACTATAGTTTGTGATCAAATTCGAGGCTCCTTGTCTACCATTTTCACCCCAAATTTTATACTCTAGAAGCTGTTGTTATTTGGGAGACCTAATCGACCCTAAAACATGATATAATTATGCAAATATGTTTTCATTGATGTCCTATAATAGATACAAGTCTCATATTAAGAATTAGTCAAGGTCGTACAGTTTTTGGAAGGGAAAATAGTGGCATACCTAGGGGGGATTTCGACCAATCCAATTGACTAGTTTTGTCCTGAATATTCTCTCCTTGTAAATTTCATACTATGGATGTGTATACCAGATGTTTGGGTGTGTAATGATTGTATTAAAGTGTCGTATTCCCTCCCAATTCCTTCCTTCCACAATTCGAAACCAGTAGGGGTCATTTGGGACAGTTAAGGGTTTCACTAGTCCAAGGTTCGAAAATTGGCCAAATTGAGTAAACTTCCAAATTGGGGATATTACATCTAAGCATACTAAAATTGATACCTTATTCTATAGTGGTTCACAATATTACTTGATTTCAGAAGAGATAGTTAAAAATATCGTTTTAGAAACAAATCCTCACACCAAACCATATCCACTTGGTTGGGTTTGTGAAAATGCACAATTTCAAGTTTCTAAACAGTGTCAACTCAGGTTTGAAATAACTTCTGTATTTATGGATGAATTGATTTGGATGTGGTCCCATTGGATATATGTGGTATTGTTTTAGGAAACCCTTATATTTATGACAGGAAACCAATCTTTTACAGAGAAGAGAACAAGTACCAGCTAATAAAGAATGGTATTCAGTACATTGTTCGAGCTCATCATGTAAAAACTAATCTATCTTTGGTTTCTGCAAGTCAAATGAAGATATTAGTAAATGCAAGTAAGAGTTTTGTTCTCATGATTGTTAAATATGTTGATGTAATTGTAACTTCGGAAGATATTCACTTGGATTTTATATTGTATTTATTATTGTATTTTATTTGTACCTCCATTGGAGATGTTTTTCCTCCGCTCAGGGATGCCATTATGATGCTTAGTCATACTAGGTAATTGAGGTAAAAGCCTCCCATGTAAGTCGGGGAAATATCCCCCAAAAGAGTCAAATTTAATTGTATTATTGATTCTCCTAGAGGATTCGGCCCAGTTAGGTTTATTGAGGTCGACCTAGTCAGTTAAAAGGTCACCCAAAAAGTAAAGTATAAATAGAGAGCTAAGCTCTCTCATTTGGACACACACTCACTCACTCAAGTTTGCATTAGTGAGAGAGATAATACAAGTTCACATAGGAGGAAAGAGAGAGAGTTGCAGAAGATGAAATTACTTGTGTCTATTGTTTTATTTTGTTCTTGTCATTCTTTCGTATAAGATCCTAGATAATATTGATTAAAATTTGAAAAACTAACATGGTATCAGAGCATGCCCAAAAGAAAACATTGTGCAACTGTTGCCTAGGGTTTCCATTTCCGGAAACTAGTCATCTTGGAATTTTCGCTATAAATCACTTTTGGAAAAGTTTCAGGATATGAAACTTGGAAAGGATGAATATGAAATATTCATGTACCTTTTGTGCGAGTTTCAGGCTTAGATTTGTTGTACTTTAGGAGATATGATCCATGCAAATTAGGGTTTCAGCCTCCTCCATAATTCAATTTTAAAAAGGTGACCTAGGGATAAATGATATATGTCGGGATACAAAGATCCAAATAGAATTTCATAAGATTTTACATAAATTGCATGGATTGTAGTTTCTTTGGTGTGAGTTTCAGAATTCGAAGATGAAATAGTGACACGTGGAATTCCATACAAGTTCTCTATACTAAAAAATTCCATAAAAATGTCATCATGGGAAACGTAACATAAGTTCCACTTGGTGAATCCAATTCTTCTCTAACCTGTGGGGTTGGATTCTTCTCTAACCTATGGGGTTGGATAGAGGACATATCAGAATATCACATGAATAAGTTTCAGACCTTGCGGAGTTGAAATTTCATAGATACATCAGAATTAAGACTCGAAAAATCTACACTAGAAATTGAAGAAACTAGGGCATCAATTTTTTGGGGCTTCTCTTCATCAGTTTGGAAAAAGGAGTACATTGGAAAAATCTCCTTGAGGAGGTGCATATTCCTGTCCAATCATAATTTCAAGATTCCAACTTTTAAAAATTAGGTTTTCTCTAACAAACCCTAGGCCAGCCAGCTCCAGAACCAGTTTGGGCATCTTAAAGTGGTAAGACATAAAAGCTTTGTTATTTCCATTTGAGGTACTCATTCAATATGTCTCACCACACAAAGCTTGAGGATAAGCTTGAAGGAGTTGATAACTTCTGAGCATGGAAGTATAGGAGCACTCTTGTCCTTGAAGAAAATGATTTGGGCAAGTATGTGAATGAAGAGGTTCCATCACCAAAGGGAGATGAGGCTAAGGACATCAATAAGAAGAACTTGGTTAAGGCCAAGAGAATCATTGCAGACTCCATTAAGGATCATCTCATCCCACATGTGTCATCCTTGAAGACACCTAAGGAGATGTTTGATTCTTTTACAAAGCTATTTGAAGGGAAGAACATAAATTGGAAGATGACCCTAAGGAACCAACTTAATAACATCAAGATCCAAAATGCAGAGACCATGCAATCCTATTTCACAAGGGTCTCACAAATCAAGGAGAAACTTGAAGCAGATGAAGAGAATGTAGAAGAAGGAGAGATTTTTATGACCACCTTGAATGGTCTCCCAAGATCATGGGACTCATTTATTCAAGGGATATGTGCCAAAAATAATTTGATCACATTCAGTAGACTTTGGAAAGAATGCACACAAGAAGAAGCTCGACTTGTGGCACGAGAACAGAAGATGGGAGAAAATGATGGTCAAGCTCTCAAAACACACGCTAAAAGGAATTACAACAAGAAGTAGAGCACACTATAAGAGACTCTAGTAGTTCCTGCAAGGAAGCAAAGATCAAGAGGGAGCACACTATCAGAGACTCCAGTAGCTCCTGCAAGGAAGCAAAGTTTAAGAGGGAGTCCACCCAACAACCAAATAAATATAAGTATTTGAATTGTCATTACTTAGATGATATTGTTCATTTTTATATTCCTAGATTTAGGAAGTGTGTTATGCATATTAGAGTGATTGCATTAATGAAAAATATACTACTAATATACATGTGATGGGTAAGTGTCCTATGGTATGTGATGGATGGGCTCATTGCAGATACGAAGAGGAATCTTGCCTCAGAGTTCGAGATGAAGGATTTGGGTATGATGCATTATTTATAGTCATAGAGGTGTGGCAGGGTAAGGATGGAATCTTCCTTGGACAAGGGAAGTATGCAGTGGATATTCTAAAGAGGTTCGGAATGATGGACTGTAAGGCTATGGCCACACCTATGGCATCAAACTTGAAGCTACTATGTGATGCTTCATCAGATCAATTGATGCCATATGTATCATCAGATGATTGGGTCATTGATGTACCTGAGGAACATGAGACCATACATATGCTTTGCTGTGAACACATTGAGCCAGTTCCTGATGGATCCGAGACATGTTCACCTGATAGCTATAAAACATATATTGAAATACCTGAAGGGTACAATTGATTATGGGCTCAAGTGTGAGGCGAATCAGAAGATTAACCTACAGGGTTATGTTGATTCGGATTGGGAAGGCAATGCCACAGATAGGAAGAGAAATTAAAGATGATGCTTCAGTATGGTATCCGATATGATCTCATAGTTTAGCAAGAAGCAGTTGTGCATGGCATTGAGTAAAACCAAAGCAGAGTATGTTGCAGCTTGTTCGGCTAGTTGTGAGGTAGTGTGGCTTAGGAAGCTACTGTTTGATTTGTTTGATCTCCAATTAGAGTCGACTTGTATATTCTGTGACAAACAGAGTTGTGTGAAGTTACATTATCCAAGAACCCGGTGTTCCGTGAAAATTCGAAGCATATTGAGATCAAGTACCACTGTATCAGGGATATGGTGCAAAGAAGAGCAGTGAAGCTCCAATATGTTGTGACGGACGAGCAGATAGCCGATGTGTTTACCAAGCCATTAGCCAGAGTGAAGTTTGAATACTTCAGAGAGAATCTTGGTGTTCTCCAGATCGAGGTTCCTCCTAAGAGGGAGAGATGGGTACGGAAGACACAGATGTACATGGGCCATTCTCGCATGGTGGTAGGTTTGTGCCTCCCATGTTGGTAGATGTAAGCATCGAGCCATTCTCGCATGGTGGTAAGTTTGTGCCTCCCATGTTGCTAGATGTAAGGAATGAGCCATTCTCGAATGGTGGTAGGAAATTCTTCCCATGTTGGTAGATGTAAGGGTTGGGTCTCGCATGGTGGTAGGTTTGTGACTCCCATGTTGGTAGACAAAGTCTCATATGTTGGTAGGTTTCACTAGTACAAAATGAGAGATAAGTGATCGAGCAACCAAAAAAATTGGTCACCACAACTTTTTCAAGGGATAAATGACCAAAATTGAGAAATTTTAAGTGAACTGACTAAAAATGACCAAGATAAATGACCAATTTGGTCAAGGGATAAGAACTAAACTAAAAATGACCAAGATAAATGACCAATTTGGTCACAAGATAAGAACTAAACTAAAAATGACCACATAACAATTGGTCATTTTTAGTTGTGTCATTCCAGCAATGGAAAATTAAAATTTTGATAATGAATTTGTACAATTTACTAAATTTTAACACTGCGGATGGATTCAGGGGGGTCTCCTGAATCCATCCGCAGTGTTAAAATTTAGTGAATTGTAACATTAATAGTACACAACTTGGATTACTTTTCAATACATGTCTGCTAGGGGATCACTTATTTGAGGCCATCCTGATGCCTATTGTGTTAGATGATAGGAGAATCATTGAGATGCTCATTTAGGGTTTTCTCTACTAATTAGTGCCTTGGGTGTGGTGAGTTGATAACTAGATAATACATCATGTCTTGCATATAGTTTATCAATTGATATATGAGTTCTTATACATGTGGTTGAGTCGAGTCTCAGTCGATATTTGTCATCTTTCCCTTTTGGAATTGTCATGTCCTAAAGTTAGTGTCACTCCATTCAGCTTGTTGTATTGGTTGTGTTCATATTTTGTTTGAACAAAACCATCGTCATTTGACCATCTCGACAGTATGTTAAAGTTTCGACAAGTCCATGTATTTTGTGTCATGTTAGCTAAAAATTGTCAATTTAATAACCTCCAATATTAATTTTCCTTGATATGCATTAAACATTCACCATGGTTCTCTTTGCACCTAAGTTCAAAAATCTTTAAAGTTCCCCGAGGTCCCTCCCTTACAAGAAATAGCCAATATCCTCCATTTGGAAGAAAAAATAATTCCTCCCTTTTTGTAAAAGTCCCTTTGTTCCCATCTCCTTGAATCATAATAATAATAATAATACCCCCATAAATATCGCAGCTAACCCCTTCTCCTTTCACATATAAAATAAATAAATTATCAAAAATTTTTTTTCCCTGTATCTTTTCACCCATATATAATATTAATATATTTTATAGTTACTATATATATTTATATAATTAACATATGTAATTAATATTGACAAATTAAGAAAAAGAAGAATATAAACAAAACAAATGTAACAGATAGACGGAAACTCAAAAAAAGTGAAAAGTGAATGAGCGGTGAATTAGAAAATAGATTGAGAGAGAAAATAAAAGAAAATAGGGCCTCCAATAGATCCTATCTCCACGAATTGCTCAGAGAAAGAAAATTTATCCATATGCTTGCAAGGATCTCCATGTGATCTCCACGACTTTGCGCACATGAAGCAAAGTTCTCCATATGCAGTTTGCAAGGATCCTTATGTGATAAGCTTCTTGATTTTGCTTCAGATTATCTATTGGCCATCAATTTTTTCAACAATATTTGGGGTGGGTTTGAAACCCTAGCTCAACTACTGCAGCACAATCATGATTTAGGTAACAATCATGCACGATAAGATCATTTGTAAGCTTCGTTTTATCTCGGAGATCCAAACTAGCCATGAATGGTAAATTGGGTGTACGATTGGCACTTGCCAATATGGATGGGTGGCTACTATAAGTACTAATCGTGGAAGCATGCCCTCATTCCCGCATGCGTGGCCTCGGCTTGCTCGTGTGTCGAGTGAAGCAATAAACAGGTAATTTCCCTATTAAGTTAAGAAGGGTACAACTTGATCGCCCATTAATAGGGCATCACTGAAGTTATTGCATTTACCCTTTATTCCCTACAAGAAATGGAGTCTTTACGGATTTCCTGGGGAAACAGTAACTGCGACAGATTTTTGCTGCAAGTTATCCTACCATAATTTAATTACAGAACTTTGCTATAGGTACTTCCCCATTAGGGTAATTCCTATATGTAAGCAAGAATTGCAATGATGAGGTAACAATTCCTAACGGCTTAGGGGTTGTGCTTTTCATCAATTGGGAGTTATGTATGCAACTAGACGTAGGCAGCCCAATCAACCATTAACAAAAATATGGAATGGTAGAGGTTCTTGTCCTGAGCGAGCACTCAGTGAATATTGTATTTTTCTGAAAGCAAAGGTAATCAACTCCAATTTAGATATTTTTTAATATCACAAATCTGTTTTCTTGGCATTTCTGGATGAATAATTTTGTTGAGACATTTTCCTTGCAGGTGCTGGCCAATAATATGATATTTCTTGGTGTTGTAGTCTTTCTACCTTTCCAACTAGGACAAATAGTTCTTTCCATTGCATCTCAACTTGTAGTCACCACATATGATGCATTACGTACAGGAGGGATATCTAGCACTACAGGTTCAGATTCGGGTCTCCCTGAAATCACTTTAAAGAATAGTCTCAAGTCAGTTGCAAATGTGTAAGCAACTACCCTGACCAAGGAGCTACTTCAAGGGAATATGAGCACTGGTATGCCTAACTCTGATGGAAGTTCTAATATTACTATAGCTGGAGGTTTTGTGGAAGTATTGACAGAAGCCTTGCTTGCTTCTTTGCAGGATTTTGATGCTGTAGTTCTCTTTCTATTGGTTACATGGTCATTTTGATTTTTGTTTTATGTTATCTTCTCTTAATAGCCTTGATGCATTACAACAAAGGTGAACCTCTGAAAATGGAAAGGATTTATGGTATAGCTTCTGTGGCAGAGGCCATTCCTTCCCTTGCAAGGTCAATACTGTCTGGAGTAAAATATTTTTTCACCATGGTGAAGGTTGCTTTTCTTTTACTAGTGGAGATTGGATTTTAAACTTTATTATGTGGTTGGTGGCTGGATGTTTGCACCATTAGCATGCTTGGAACAACATTGTCTCAGAGGGTGAGCTATGGCGAGTCTAATAGTACCCAGGCCTGGCATGTCCTCGAGGTTGAAGCCTGGGTTTTCCCATCTTTTGCGAGCAAATATATTGGTGGGATTTACTTATCCATTTTCCATATTGTTGATTTTATTTTTGCTACCTCCTATCATATTATTGATCCTGTAACTGCCAAACGCCGTGTTTACCCTTTTCAAATGGAGGATCCTTTTTTTATTTTTATTAAGATATCGCCTCCACACACAACCCCCTTGAGATCCATGTGTATTGTGCATATTCTGGCTGTGACCTTTTCACATTTGGCCTCCATTTATAACATAAAATGTGCATTTTATTTTATAATATAATATAATATAACATAATATAACATAATATTAATATAATATTATATATATAATATTTACACGATATGGTTTTAAAATATAAATATATTATATTAATATATAAATATAATAATATTAATCATTCTTAAAAATTCAAATACGTGGAGGGAAATAAAAATGGAAATACATGGAGGGAAACAAAAATGGGGATTTTTTTGGGGGGGAAATAGAAATTGGCAGAAGCTTAAAATAAAATAAAATTTGGGGGAAAATTGAAAAGGCTTTTCTATGCTCGACTGAGAAGATATGGAATGGACATAGCTGAAATTCACATGATTTACTCTGCAATGGATCTCTGTGTCTTGGTTCAGGTAAGCATATAGAATCAATTTTTTTATATAAGCATATAAATTCATTTTTTTAATGTAGGGTTTCTGTTTACTGGCCGAGGAAATCTCCTCCCTGTCATGACTGTGTCTAGGCACAAATTAGTAGGAAATTTGTGTTATTTTTTTCAATGAATTCATTAATAATGTGTCACTTGTCAACAAGCTATTGAGAAAGCAATGAAGGGAAAATTATTTGCTAAGAGCCGATAAGTTCTGTGATAAGCATATCATTCGAGGATTTCAGTAGGAATCTAAACGATGAAGGTTAGTACACATTCGTTTACCCTGCGTTTTTGTTTTGTTAATACATTGTATATATGTCTTACTGGTATTTTTACCTTTCCGCTGGAGGATTTCACCACATTTCGATCACAGAGTTCAACTCTGTATCAAATCGAAGTTATTGATCAATGATAACTTCTCGAAAATCATTTTGGGTTTATTAAAAAAATGTTAAATTGTATCTTACCTCTGCGCTGGAAGATTTTCACCACATTTCGATCACAAAGTTAAACTCTATATCAGATCGGAGTTATCGATCAATGATAACTTCTCTGAAAGCGTTTTGGGATTATTAGAATTTTGGGTTTTCATTGTAGTCAATCCTTAGCTTTGGATGTCCGAATATGAACTCTCAAATTTATCAACCATCAACTGTTTTGCTCGCTCTACTGTGTCTAATCACTGGTGTTCACATTTGACAATAAATTGAAAGAATTCTCTTTCTGTGGGAAAAATATCCTGTATTTGATAGGGGCATGCATTTTAGGGCACAATTGTGATCTGGATGCCGAGCAAGTAGCAGTAAAGAAAACAATAAAGTAAGCATGAAACTCCTATCAATGGCGGGGAATCAACCTCAATAGGATCCGAAACTGGAAAAAGGCTAAGCAATGGGAGATAAATAAAAAATGCAATCAACTGAATCAAGGTAAACGACTGACTAGATCTCGATTTGCTCCTTTAACCTTTACCTCTGCTGGCGGATCGGAATTTGGAAGGGATGTTGTTTTCTATGTTAATTGGAACCCACAAATTGCAGAAGCATAGTGATCTACAGGACTCCATTTCCTTCACTAAACATGATCCATTATTTGAACACAAAGATTGTTAGCATTGATGGTTTCATGTCATTCTATATTGTTATTCTAATTATGGAAAACAAAAATTACCCCTATAGGCCTACATTCCATTATACCCTGCAATCAAAATATTTGATGTAAAACTTCTTCGATCTGAATTTACCTTTGATCTGGTTTGATCCCTAGGAGGACAAATACAATATCATTCTGTTATTATGCTCTGAGCTTTTTTTGAATCACAGCTTCTTTGTATTGATCACAATCTTTGTCTCTGATTTCCAATCCCTTGAATCTTCCACGCTATAGGCAATGATTATAACATATTGTTGATCGCTATAGGTCCACATTCAATCCAATCTCACATTTATAATCTTACTACAGGAAATTTTGATTCCTCATTAAATTATCAGGTTTATAAATTTTGGCTTAAAGTAAATTGTAGATTCCATACCTTTGTGTTCTATCTCTTCCTTACAGGCACTTCAAGCTCATGGTCAAGCCACAATGCGACTGGTACTTCCCTTATAGATCCGTGATCTTCAGATTTCCCTTAACAACGATTTGATGCCTAGTAGGTAAACTAATTGACAGAGCATCAAGACCAGCTAATGAAAGTGACATTTCCACTGCCAAAAGCGCTAGTATGGAAGACAAAAATTCAAGGTATGAAATGAATCTTATAACTGCACCAGCTGAGGATGTAGTGGCTAAAGAGAAATTTAATATTTCCAGCTTTTCAAAGGAGAGTGAAAATGCAGAAAGATATGAACCCATTGATTCACAATGTATTAGAAATTAGTATTCTAAATGTTTTAGGTTTTTTTATCTTTTCGGTATAATTTTGGTCAAATGTGTATGTGTGGGACATCCTTTGATTTACTCTAAAAATTTAAACAAAGTGGCGTGGCATAGCAGTATACTCTCTTCTCTTTGCATTGTGATAAATAGTTTAACCTCTAATTCTTCATGAGTTGGGTGCCGCTGACAGAGAGATTATTGCTGCATAGTATTATTAGTTTAGTAGTGGGGTGATGTATTCTCAATACTCCAGAAACAAGCTCAAAATATTGTACAAGAAAGTATCATGCACCTTGAAATTGTCCCGAGCTATTTTATTGAACTGCATGCACATTAAATGTTTACTTTCTCTATCACAGGGGTGTTGCTGCTCGAGCTTTACATTTATCACAAGGAGTGGAGAAGGAAAGTGGAAGAGTCACCTATACAGTAGTGCTTGAAGGTCTGTGCAGATTCAATGTGCAAGAAATGAATACAAAGGGATCTTATAGCACTGCACGGGTTTCATGTCTCGATATGATGAAGGCAGGTAAAAATTTCATCTTGGTTCTATTTCCTTTCTTCATAATTTCTTGTCAATACAATAGAAATTCTTAGTTCATTTTCTATAATGGCATGCTCAACATAGCAATTTGACTATCCTTTAATTATATTGATTACTCTGAAGCATGGGAAGTGCAGTTAATGAATAGAATATTATGGAAGTTTGGCTTGGATCCTCCCTGTCCACCATCTCCACTGAATTAAATTAAATATTGTTCTCACATCTACGTCACGACAAAGCTGTCCATATTTTAATTTTGGAAAGCCTTTCGGAAGACAAATTCCAGTAAGCGAGTGAGGCGAGAATTTTTCATGAGTTTCTTTAAACAGCGAACAGGCCCGAGGGCTACGTATGTGGTTTAGGGCCGGACAATCTCGCTCGTTTGATTGATTGTACGGTGTAAGCTTCTGGAAGATCTGGAGAGTAGTGATGTTCTGGATGGGTTCACAACTTCAATGTATAAGATTTGAAGTGGTAGATGGATGTGATAACGTATGACCCAACTCAAATTAGGAATTAGTATTCTAAATGTTTTAGGTTTTTTTTATCTTTTTGGTATATTTTTGGTCAAATGTGTATGTGTGGGACATCCCGAATTGGAGATTTGGAAAATCACAAATATATAGAAGTAGTATGGATGCTAAAGTTAAATGTGGACCTAAAAGGGAGAGTGAAATCCCTGATGTTGCTAAAGGGCGTGCAATTGGAAAATCAGTTTGTGAGTTGAAAAAGCTCTCACCTTTTGAGCTAGTTGAAGAACTCAGTAAACAGTAAACATGATGGACAGATTGGTAAAAGGATGCTAGAAGATGAAATGATAGATCTGGTAAAACCTATTAATAAGGCTACATTTGCTCAAGATCGACAACCCCTACACTTAGATCATACATATGTGGAGCCTTTGTCAAGATAAGAGATGATAGAAACAACAGCGAAAGTTGCTACTACTGAAATAAAAAAGACAAGTCCATTTCGGGGGCCAGAAACTCAGGGAAGTGCTGGTTACAGAAAGACTCCTACCAGTAGCTTGCAAAAATCAGAATATAAATGGAAGGTACAAGATGCCACTACATGTGACAGTAAAGATGTTGTGCAAAAGAACTAGGGAATCAGGATTAGCTCGGTGCTTTGTTTCCAAAGCAATATGTTTCAGGTGTGATTGAGAGCAATTTTTGCATGAAAATTTTTAGCAGTCTTTTTGTCACTACAAGAGCAGAAGAATTTGTTTCCTTAGCGTATCCCCTCTATTACAAGACCCTGTATGTCTGTGTTTTTTCTGAAAGTTGAGTGACTCCATCATTTTCTGTGCAATTTTTTTGTGTTAGCTGGATTCCACAACTTACAAATAGCAGTAGTCTACTAGTAGTTTCCAAAAAAAGCATGGAGTGGTATCCATTAATGCCTTCTTAACCCTGTTTGAAGAACATAAGATAGATTCTTCATCATGTTAACAAACACATCTCCTACTCATTTACAGATAGTTTTTGTTGAAATGCAAAAATTAGTGCATCAAATATGAAGTTCCATTGCATTTCAAAGCCTTTATATGAAATATTCAATCTATAATAGTTTTTTTGCAATCTATCAGCACTATTTATCTGCGAAGTATTTTCAAATTTTGGTCATTCTTCAAGAGCCTATCTGGATCTCCTCTCCATAGTTTCACAAAACTCAAGATTGCAACTTACCTCAAGAAATTTCATTAGAGTTCTTGTTTGCAGCTTATGGCCCTCCTATAGTTCACGTGATCTTAAGTTCCAAATCATTTAGGAGTTCATTGCAGCTAGATATATTTTATTGTGCAATGCTTTTAGCAGCCTATGGATTTTTCCATAGACCCACGATTGCTACTACAGGTCCACAACATCCTTTCCAAGTCACATGTTTTCATGGATGACAGATTTACTGTCTAGTTCCTATTGGAGGTACGACTGCCATTACACCAAAACCCGCAGGTGATTGGTAAACTCACCACCACCAGATTTCAAGGATCCACGAGAGGCGATTAGTCCCTTGTCATGATACACCGAGGAGCGCTGACTACTTGCAAATTTGTACAACAATCTCCCCCTCAGCACGAGCCGAGTGTGTATCGAACTCGTGACCTCTTTCTCTGATACCAATTGTTGGAGGTATGGCTGCGATTACACCAAAACCTGCAGGTGATTGGTAAACTCACCACCGCCATATTTCAAGGATCCACGAGAGGCGATTAGTCCCTTGTCACGATACACCGGGGAGCGCTGACTACTTGCAAATTCGTGCAACAATTCCCCTTTAGACCATTAACAATATGTTCTTGAGGTAATTTTTTGAATTGTTTATACAGCTTGGAGGTTGGATTCCTTCACTGTTTAGATCTTATTTTTTGGAAAAATAATTGTATTATTGTAGATTTGAATTTTTTGGAATTAAGTACCAAGGCCATTATTTATTGTTTGTCTACATGTAGCTCAAGCTTGTCTCTATTTTGAGAAAACATAAGTGGAGAAGACATTATTTTTTCTCTATGCAAACTTATCCTTCATCTGAAAAGAGAATCCAAATTACCTTTTAAATAGAGTTTTGTATAGATCTGATTGAAACATTTACAAGATGGTTCTTGACCTGTGCATTCGAGTCATTTTCGAATCATCAGAAAATTAAATTTTGTAGAACTATTCATCTATAGAGTGTGGTTTGTGTGTTTGCTTTGGACTGACATGTTACTTCCATTGTTTGGAAATGCTAGTTCAACAAACTGCAAATGTCATTTATGCATGGTAAGAGTTCTATGAATTGAAATAATAAAGAAACATGCCTTGACCTGTGAATATCAAATAGGGGTTCTGGAATAACATTGTCTGTTACTATAGGTATTTGCTAATATGAAAGCATGTAACATTCAACAAACCCAAGCATTTTTCACAAATTCTGATTGGTTGAATTCAGTCTTAGTACTCAAAATTCTATTTTAGTTACAGGGTCTATAAATACATTATTTTAATCTTATAATCCGGAGGTTCAAGGCATGTTACTGGAGAACATAACTGTACCAATGATAAATTGTTCACACTAATCATGTTTTTGCATCACGGGAAGCAAGGTGTTAAAGTTAATGCAGCTTCAAAACCCATTCTCGGGGAGGATAAGCTTTAGAAAGCTCAAGTATTGGTCAGGTACTTAAATGCTAAAACAAAGGAGGAGCTTCATAGTATGAATGTCAGGACTGTCACAGTGATGCAATCCAATAGTCTTGTCACTAAATATATTTTATGCAGCTATTATTAAGGTCTAACGCATGATCCATTACAAATCTCTTAAGAGAGTGAGAGATAGACAGAACTACACCTCCTACCCCTTGCTCATGATCCGTAGCCCAAAATGCACCATTCCAGCAGGAATTCTTATGACATCTTAAATTTTAATTCAAATCCGGCAGACTTAACCTCTTGAAGTAACACCATATCCTGTTGGCTTAAAAACACCTCACAAGCTGCTTATTACTAGGGATTTTATTATTTCTTTTATATTAATTGTATGTAAGTTTTGTTGTCCAGGTATTTAGTTATATTATTAATCCTTTTTAACCTTGAATTCCAGGAGTAACCATGGCTTTGTCTTTGGATTATGAGGGTACTGCTAATCAGTCCCACAAAGAAGCTAATGAATGCAAAGATATATATAAGGCAAGCTTCTTATCTTCCTTCTCAAGGCAAAAAGCTTATTATTTTAACTTGAGTCAGAGTCATGGAAAAAATTCTCTTTTTTTAGATTATTATTTGGGTTATTGACATATTTAACTTTTTGCAAATGCTTTCAGAAAGATTTGAGGTGGAAAAAAAATTACTTGGAAATAAACTTACATCTAAGCCAATGTTATATCCAAGTATCTAGGGATCTGTAATGCTGACAAGTTCCTGCAAATGTTCTTCAAATCATTTGGATAATTGCTTTCCACCTGATATTTTTTGTTCCTCTTTAGCTCTTGATTTATGGGTTCAGATTCTCCTGTTATCAAACCATAAGAGTTTGTGTTTGGACTTGGTATTGCTTAATCACTCTCAGAAAGACTTTTTCCATATACCAAGGATCAGCATCAGGTGAGCTTTCTGTAACTTAACAAGGCTACAAAGAACTCTGTAATTCTTGTTTCTTGCTGATAAAAATAATTGTACAGAAAAAGGCATTACTTGATATTTTTAAACTGTACAAATATTTGGGACCATCGAAGAAGAAATGACATTTTTGGATTTTTTGCCTATTGTTACTAATATTTTGTATTTCAGTTAGTTTAATTTGTTAGTGACTTCTGCTAGGTGAGGAAATTGCCATTTCGTGGGTTTATATTCTTAATTGCTGAATCGACCAACCTCATTTTTTTTCTATTTTATCTTGTCTGGTGAAACTTCTAACTTGTCATTTAATAACATCAGGTTACTTTGAACATGGCTGAGGCTTTGCGTAGGTTGATTGCCTTTGGTCTGCAGTCAACATCGAGATCACCTCTAGAATTTATACCACATTAGACACTTTTGTGGTTGTCAGATGCTCATCCTATGGACCATATTGGTAAGTATGATCATTCTTTGTTAACTATCTATCTATGTATCAATCAATCTATATAATTATTTAGGCAAGTATTATGTGTGTGGAATAGATATCTTTGCAACTAGTCTGCTTGGTAATGATATCTACATCTCAATTTTTTGTTACATCCATAATTTTATGCAATACCTCATTTGAACTTATCTTTATCTCCTTCTTATCTTGGTGCATAGGTACTACAAATTTTAGCAGTTTAGTTCATGATTTGTGCTATAGATGGAATTCAGCTTTATGGGTGTTGCCACATAAGCTTGAAATGGAGAGGATCAAATTATTTGATTGGAAAGTGTGCTTTCTTGATTAAAAAAAATATGTTTTTTTAATCTGAAAGATCTGAAACCATTCTATGGCTTATCCTTTATGCAAAACAATATGACAGGCAACCATAATGAAGAGATTCAAGGCCCTGTCTTCCTTTTCCAAGCTACACTGACAACATTTTTGTCTAGCTTTTTGTAAGATTCATATTTTATTCTCTGAACTTACATGTTTGGAGTGATTTTATTTGGATGATTGCCAAGAATGTATTAAGTGCTTTATCACAATCCAAGTTATATAGTCTCTCTTTCTTCCATCATTTCGATTCATTTTTTTCATTGGATATAAACATAACCTCTCCACACACACAAGTATATGGAATACAAAATTGCTATAATTCATCATAAATTTTGTTTCAAAGTCTCGTGGCTTGAAGAGAGAGATATCAGGTAGTTACTATTGATATCTTGCAAGAAACCACCCAAGTTAAGATTACAAATATTGTAAACTATTTGTTCTATACAGGGAAGAATTTGATTTTTTTATTTCAGATACGTCTTTTACTTATTCAATTTTCCATAGACCATGATATAAATTGTGATTGCTAGAAGCAAGTCTATTGACTCTATTCTTATTATTATTGTGAGTATGATGGTGACCTGATGGAATCATGTAATTGTGGTACAACTGAATGAGGGTCATCGGGGTGGAGTTAAGTCTGTATATATGGTCCCTTCTAGATAATTTGATTGAGTGGTCACTATTTTTCATCTTCTGTAGTGCGCTTTCTGTTTAAGCCGCACCATCCCACATATTACAAGAGAGTGGTTAAAATGCAATATACATAAGATTTGTTTATTCAAATCACCTCACCATTTTTGGCATATGTTGCTATATTTTTATTGTCCGTTGTGGTCTCTGCCATCTTGAAAGAAGATCCCAACATATTCCCTACTGTTCTAAGTATGGTATTGAATATCTTATCTGAGGGAAAGGAAAATTGATTTATAGCGGAGTTAAATATTATTATGGTTGTGGGACCAATATCTTAAATATAACCCAATTTCAGGCATGAAGTGTAGGTCATTGTTGAAAATTCCTCTAGTGAAATAACTATACAAAACCTCTCACAGGGAAATGGAGATCTCGCCTTTTATCTGCAGCCTTCAATTACTTTAGCTCAGGTTTCACACATTTTATTATTATTATTTTATTTTAGGAAAATTCCAAATAATTTTCCATTAAGTGCTAGGCTACTTATTATCTGCACATAGTGTTTGGCATGCTTTAATTGCATCATGAGCTCAAGAAAGTGTGTAAATCGCATAACAGAGCCTACATTCAAACAAGACACCCCTTCCCCAGAGTTTCTTGTTTTACTGCAAACACTGGAAGAAGGATTTCTCCCCCCCTCACCTCTAACTCCTCTCTTTGAGAGTCCCTGAAGGGAATTGAGGATGCCCCATAGGCATGCTCCTTTTGGCTTCACAACATTGCTGATATTGCTGCTTAAGCTTGCACTATAGTACCTCCTTGGGCACTACTACATATCTGCACTATAAACTCTTATAGTGGTGGAAATTGTAGAGACAAAAACTCACCTCCCTTTTCTGTTTCTCTAATTCTCCAAAATGCCAAATATTTGTTCTACATTGATACCTGCATACATGTTTTATCAGTCATTTTTTTGGATGCACCCAATGAAAATTCTCAAAATATTTGCCTATTGAAGGGTCTTACATTTGTTTAGTAGGGATTTTTTAGCCTGTTGTAAATGTTGATGGCTCTGGGAAAGTCAGTATATGGATATAAGAATTGACAAACAATGAATTTTTTATTCTTTGCTACCAAACACAGTATGAAAGGTGTGATAGATATTGGGAAAGTAATGTGGTGTTTTTATTATAATTATAATTTTATTATCTTTTAAACTAACATGAGGTATTTTTCATGGTACATGATACAGGTGCAAGAAGCTGTCCACGACACACAAACAAATGCTCATCTTTCAAGCTCCTATGTTCTATTTAAGGGTGCTAGCTAAATGGTAGAGCACCTGCCTTATAGGCAGGAGGTTGGTGGTTCGATTCCACCGTGCCCTATTTATATTCTAAAACCACTAAAAAGAGATAAATGACTAAAAAATGACCAAAATTTGCATATAAACGACCACCATTACAACATGAGAGATAAGTGACAAAAAAAATGACCAAAAAATGCATATAAATGACCACTTTTGAGTTGGCGATCGCTGGTAGCAAATTAGCAGTCATTTATCACATGACCATTAATTACCAAATTAATGACCAAATATATGACCACAAGATAAGCTATAAATGACCAAGCTAAATATGACCACATTTTTGGTCGCGTGATATATGGCCACTAATTTGCTACCAGTGGTCACCAACTCAAAAGTGGTTATTTATATATGGATTTTGGTCACTTATCTCTCATTTTGTACTAGTGTTTGTGCCTCCCATGTTGGTAGACAAGGTCTCGTATGGTGGTAGGTTTGTGCCTACCATACTGGAGATGTCCACTGGTCTTAAGACATTGTGTGTGCACCTAGGCAGGATCTCTCATGGTGGCAGGAAAGTCCTTTCATGCTGGTAGACATGGGCTGACCGTTGTGGGACATGTGATGTGCATCTGGGCTATGCTCCGTGAGATGATGAGATGATCTAGATAGGACGAGGCGATAGTAGGAGACACAAATGATTGTTGTGGACATGTAATGACTGGTCCTGGGCTGTACCTACTTGATGTCTTTCTCCCAGAAGATGATGAAGACCTACAGGAGAGCTAGGCCTACATCCAGCATGAAAAATGGTTGGCTCTGTAGAACTTCCTATGACGAGTAGATTTGAGAGATGTCACCAATCAATTATTGACATGATGAGGATTGCAGCAGCAGTGACGATGATGCTCCAGCATTGATGATGATCCAACGATGATGATGTTATACAGAATTGTGTCTAATGGGGTTGATGACTATGGCAAGAGAATACCTTCCTAGTTAAGAGGGAGTGTTGATGTAATTGTATATTCAGAAGATATTCACTTGTATTTTATATTGTATTTTATTTGTACCTCTGTTGGAGATGTTTTTCCTCCACTCAGGGATGTCATTATGATGCTTAGTCATACTAGGTCATTGAGGTAAAATCATCCCATGTAAGTTGGGGAAATAGTCCCCCAAAATAGTCAAATGTAATTGTATTATTGAGTCTCCTAGAGGAGTTGGCCAGTTAGGTTTATTAAGGCCGACCTAATTAGTTAAAAGGTCACCCCAAAAGTAAAGTATAAAGAGAGAGCTAATCTCTCTCATTTGGACACACGCTCGCTCACTCAAGTTCGCATTAGTGAGAGAGAGAGAGAAGACAAGTTCGCATAGGAGGAAAGAAAGAGAGATGTAGAAGACCATCTTTGTTTGGGGATTTTACTTTTGTGATATTGTATTGGTGACGATTCTATCTCTGAGGAAGTTGCATGGTTTTCTCCTTTATGGTTTCCCCGAGGAAATTCTTTGTGTCTATTGTGTTATCATGTGCTTGTCATTCTTGTAGATAAGATCCTAGATAATATTGATTAAAAGTTGAAAAACTAACAAAAGCTAAAGATGTTGATAAGATTGATGCTTTTAAAGGTTGTGATCCTAAACTTACATAGGAATTGGTTAAGGTTGTTGGTAATTTTGATGTAGTATTCCAGGAACCTTAAGGATTACCTCCTAAAAGTGGAATACAACATGAGATCCATTTGTAGAAAGACCCTCCTCTCTCGAATATTGGTATGTATCGGCCTTCAGTGATTGAAAATGTAGAAATCAAGAAGCATGTTCAAGAGTTGCTCGAGAGAGGGGATATTCGACCAAGTTCCTCTCCATGTGGTTCATCAATTGTTCTGGTACCAATGAAACATGGCACATGGAAGATGTGCATGAACTACAAAGCTTTGAATAGAATCACCATAAAGAATCGATATCCTCTTCCTCATATTGATGACCTTTTGGATCATTTAAAGAATGCAATTTATTTCACTAAGTTAGACTTAAGAAGTGGTTATCATCATATCAGAATCCATAAAATGATATTTGGAAAATTGCTTTCAAAACTAAATAGGGTTTGTATGAATGGTTGGTTATGCCTTTTCGGTTTTGTAATGCTCCCAATACTTTCATGTGGTTTATGAATGATGTATTTAGGCCATTCATTGATGACTTTGTAATAGTCTACTTAGATGACATCCTCATATTCAGTCAAAAGTGGGAGGATCATGTCAAGCATGTTAAGCAAGTCCTAGATATATTAGCAAAGGAGAAATTGTCAATTAGGGGAGTTTTGAGGTCTAAAATGGGCCTCCTAAGGGAAATAATCAAATAAGAGTTCTAAATTGTTTAGGGGAAAAAGAAAAACTACTTTTTCTCATTGTATTTTTGACATATCTCCTTAACGGTTTACCCAAATTTCAAGTTTGGGCACTCGTTGGATGCGGATTTTAATTATGCATCTAGCCCACACACACACTGCATACTTCTGAGGCACCCACGACATGAAAAAATGAAAATGAAAATACGTTTTTTAATTGAAATATTCATTTTTTTCATAACGTGGGCCCTCAGAAGTATGCAGTGTGTGTGTGGGTTGGATGCATAATTAAAATCCGCGTCCAACGAGTGCCCAAACTTGAAATTTGGGTAAGCCGTCAAGGAGATATGTCAAAAATACGATGAGAAAAAAGTAGTTTTTTTATTTTTCCCTCCAATTTGTTTTACAAATTTTACCCTTATGGTTGACATCATCATCCTGGATCCTATTGGTTCTTATAAAGTGAACTTTTATGGTACATTTTTTGTTTTGAGGCCCATTTTTTACCCCAAAACTCCCCTAATGATTTGAAGACGTCCAAATGTTGGTTTGGAAAGACATATGTGGTTTACTTAGGCCACATTGTAGGGGGTGCTGAACTGAGGATTGATCCCTCTAAAGTTGAGGTCATTCAAAATTGGACCAAACCTACTAATGTAACATAATTTAGAAGTTTCCCGATAGCAGCCCAAGACTGGAGGAAGTTTATTGCTAACTTCTTATTTATTGCTCCTCCTTTACATGCTTTGACAAGTGTGAAACAGTTCTTTTAGTGGGGAGGAGAAGAGCAGAAGGCCTTCAACAATTTGAAAGAAAATATCTGCACAACTCCAGCACTTGCATTTCCAGTTTTACATCAGCTTTTCAAGATTGAAACTAATCTTAGTGGTTATGCCATGGGGGCAATCTTAGTGCAACCTAAGAAACTGATCTGCTATCATTTTGAAATATTTCCTAAAGCATTAGCTAACTATCCCACATATGATCAAGAGTTGTATGCATTAGTACAAAGTGTGAAGAAGTGGAAACATTATCTAATGGGTAAATAAACAATCATACATATTGATAATCAACCATTACATTATCTTCAATCACAAACTAAGCTACAACAATCAAGGAACTTCAGATGGATGGGATTCTTATCGGAATTTAACTTAATCTTTAAATATAAAGAGGGAATTCAGAATAAAGTAGCAAAAATGTTATCAATACCTTCAATCATTGCATGTTATCTTACAAAATAGTCCATTGGCCCATGAAAGTTACATTGAACAATATTCTCGAGATGAAGACTTCAAAAATGTGTATGAATCTTTAATGCAGGGCACACAAACTAAAGAATTGGATTATCTTATTCGCGATAAGTTATTATATCATCTTGGAAAACTTTGCATTCCATAGAGTGAAAGAGTTCATGTAATTAGAGAAGCTCATACATTTCTTATATCTGGTCAATTTGGTGTAGGCAAGACAGTAGCTTAGCTTCTTAGGTATTGGTATTGGCCTCGAATGAATGAAACTGTATCCAAATATGTAAAGGGATGTGTTATGTGTGCTACAAGTAAGCCAAGTAATAGAAAATTGAGCTTGTACACTCCATTCCCTGTACCTTCTCGTCCATGGGAAAGTGTGTCTATGGATTTTATGGGAGGGTTTCCTATGTATAGGAAAGGTCATGATTACTTGTATGTGGTTGTGGATAGGTTCAGTAAAATGTGCATCTTAATGCCTTCTAAGAAGCAGGTCACAAAAGAGTTGATTGCTCAGTTGTTCTTCCAATATGGTTGGGTTCATTTTGGGTTACCCAATTCTATTGTATTTTATAGAGACTCTAGTTTCCTTGGGAAGGTTTGGTCATATTTGTGGGAACTTATGGACACTAAGTTGAAAAAGAGCACTTCCTTTCATCCATAGACCGATGGTCAAACTAAAGTAATCAACCGCACAGTGGTAAATCTACTCCGAGGATATTGTTGTAAGCATCCTAGTCTTTGGGATGAACAATTGCATTATGTACAACATACCTACAACCGTGCCATTCACTCTTCTACATTGAGGTCTCTATTTGAGACATGTTTTGGATAATTGCCAAAATCTCATTTAGACTTTGTTTATGAGAAAGATTTTGTGGAAGATAGACAAGTTGATGCAGAAAATGCCTTGAATTTCATCCAGCAAATCCAGTTGGTACACCATGCAGTACATGAACAATTGGAGAAGAGCCAAGCCAAGTACAAGACAATACATGAAAAACATCGAGTGGATCATCATTTCCAAGTGGGCGATCAAGTTTGGCTTCATATCAGTAAGGACCGACTTAAAAGTGAAGGTAAAAATCTTAAACCATTCAGGTATGGACCCTTCACAATTTTGGACAAAGTTGGTAACAATGCTTTTCGGTTAGATTTTCCTCCATACATGCAGATTTATTCCATTGTGAATGTGGAAAAATTGAAATTTTATGAGCCTCCAATGATCATGGATCGAGAGGAGATTGTTCATGTTCCTTCTGTAGATGATTTGGCACATAAATATCTTCATGAGTTGCAGGAAGACATCATTCTTTACATAATAATATGGACTTCACAAAGAGGAGATGTGAAATATCTTCGTGCGGGTCTGAAAGGAATTCATCCAAGCAAAGCACAATGGATAAACACCAGAAAGGTGAGGGAGCTATACCCTCACCTGTTTACTGAATGATTCCAAGATTTCAGTGGTCCAAAATCTTCAGGTGGGGAGGTTTGATCCATGAGGATCTACTAAGATGAACAAAAATCAAAGTCTTCAAATGCTGAAAAGAATCGCACCGTTGTGTAGGGCTTGTCAAGATATTTCCGGTGACACTTGTTTCATAAAAAATGGAATTTGGATGTAGAAGATATCACGTTTTGAAATTTTGGCAAGACATCAAAAATGCAAAAATAGGATTTTGCATGGCACCACTAAAAGGGTGACACATGGATTGTATGGAACTGACATCGCGCATTCACAAAGTGCCACATGGCAGGTGATGTGACAGGTGACTTGGCAGCTAAGTGGCATTACATTGACTTGGAGTTGTTGCAGGCTGACAAGTGGTAGCTTCATTATATAAGTGGTGGCCAAGTGGACCAATCGGACGCTGCCACATGGTAGTCCGATTGGCCACAATGTGGTTACCATTCACTAAATGATATGGCGGGGAATGTGGATCGAACCCCTGACCTCTCGCCAATGCCAACACCTTACCATAATGCACCTACCATCATGCCCGCTGGTGGTTCTTAACCACGTAGGGCACATTTATTATTTAAAGTGAGACGGTGATATATTTTGAAAAAGAGGAAGTGCCAAGGGAAAATCCCTCAGCCCCATAGCATGTATATGTAACCACCAATATAACCAACAATGTGTGCCAAAACAAGGTCCACAAAATTGATACAACTATATGTTATATATATGCCATATCATATATACTTGCCACCAAAAATGGAGGCCCATTAGTTTGACCCCAGGACCTCCGTCCAACTACTCCAATGCCTTACCATAATGCAGCTACCATCATGCCCACTGGTGTTTCTTAACCACATAGGGAAAATTTATTATTTAAAGTGAGATGGTGGTATATTTTGAAAAAGGGGCGAGACCAAGGGCTAAGCCCTCGACCCCATAGCATGTATATGTAACCACCAACATAACCAACAATATGTGCCAAACCAAGGTCCACGGAAGTGATACAACTATATGTTATATATATGCCATATCATATATACTTGCCACCAAAAGTGGAGGACCGTGAGTTTGACCCTAGGACCTCCGCCAACTACTCCAACATGTTACCATTGGGATAGCGCTCGACCGTTGTATTGGGGATTGAAAAATAACCTTTTCAATTTGAGTCAGGATTCTAACCCGAAAAGGGGCGCACCCGCGTGGCCCCCAAAACAACCACGACCATGTTATTTAAACCATGGTTTAGGAGCGACCAAGGTACAATAGAGTGGTGGGAATGGTTTTCGATGTAGCACAATTCTCGAGGCGGGAATTTGTACGATGACCGTACAATGATCGTACAATGCATAGATAGAGGTTCTCGAAGTGCATTCTAGGGGAGGTCATAGGAAAACCATAGAGTGTTTATACTCATTTTTCACAATTTTTCAAGACGGTCACAGTGGTGCAGTTTGTTTTTGCAGCAACAATCCTAAATTTCATAGTGTCCTCAACATTTGAATAAATTAATAAAATCAGTCTTAGTGGAAGGGCCCTAAAAACATAGTCCTTTATGGATGAACTCCGTTATTAGATGTTGTTTCAGATTTTGGTTTTCATCTTTGTTAATTTGTATTCTTTATGCTTATGTGCTCTTTACAATTTCCATTTTAAATCCAAGTTATAAAGTCTTCTTTCAAAATTCAACTGTTGAAGCATTCACATAAATCTTGGCTTATTAAAGATCCTGCAAAATTAGATCATGTTTGGTATCAAAGCCTACTTAACCATAGATTTTTTAGTGTGTGAATGATTACTAGGGGAAAGCTTAAAGTAGGTGAATGAAAGCTTAGGCCTTTTGATACAAAAATTGAATGTACAATCTGAAGGAAGAAAATGGTAGAGGATGATGCTCGTTAAGAACACGATAAGGATTTCCATAAATCCTTCTACAGAATGTCATATACGGTTGAGAAGTTGTTTGTAGATTATCAAGAGAGATTGAAGAAGAGGGAAACAAAGAAGACAAAAGTTGAGGATAAATCTTCAGCGAATCAATGAAATGGGGGAGACCCTTCTGAACCTCCATCTTCACCTTCAAGTTCAGATTCAAGTTCTAGTTCTGCTTCTTCTTCTTTTTCTCATCATTCTAAAGGTCATCCGAAATATGTTGCTAATATGCCATTGTTAAATCTTGATATAAAATTTGATTTACCCATGTTTAACGGAGAACATAATGCTAAAAAATTGGATAATTGGATAAGACAAAATGAAGTATATTTCAGGATTTGGAAACTTGCAGGTGATGAAGCAAAAATCTAATTGGTCACCCTATGGCTTGGTGGCACTTATCTCATATAGTGGGAGAGAAAAACTCAAGAGGACCTTCTTACTAAAGGTAAATTTATTTCCTCATAGTATGAATTTACTGTAGCGTTGAAAAAACAATTTTATCCATTAGGTTATATATAGCAGGCTATAATGGTATGACAAAATTTCAGACAAGGTAAGGGTAAGAATGTGCAAGAATACACACAAGAGTTTAGAAAGAGGGCTTTAGTGTTCGGTATACCTCTTTACTCAAGAGAGACTTATTAAATACATTGGAGGATTACATAGTTACTTAGGTCATACAATTCTTATGTTCAATCCGACTAACTTGGATGAAGTGTGTGTTCAAGCCACCCGCATCAAATATAAGGGGAAGAACACTTTTGATAACTTTTCCAAGAATCCTTTCAAATCGGGTGGAAACACGTTCAAAGGTAAAGGGAAAGGAAAGCACACAACTACCGTGAAGAAAGGAGGAGATAAGCCCACATGCACACATTGTCAGAAAAACGGGTCATGATGTATCTAAATGTTGGAAGCTTCATCTAGAGTTTAAGCTAGAAATGTTTCGAAACAAAAAGGAAGACCAAAAGACTACAGCCACTCTCCAGCAGTATTTGGGATAAAAAATTGGAGATGAGACAAAAATTACATCCATGGTATTACAAGGTAAAAATCCATCTGTTTTTGTTTCAAAAGTTGAACCTGTTCATGATGAAAAGAAAATGAGTGAGTTATTTCACATAAGAGTGATTTCCAAGCATACTAAAATTGATACTTTATTTGATAGCGTATCACAAGCTAACTTGATTTTAGAAGAGATAGTTAAAAAGCTCGGTTTGGAAACAAATCCTCACCCCAAACCATATCCACTTGGTTGGGTTTGTGAAAATGCACAACTTCAAGTTTCTAAACAGTATCAACTTAGGTTTGCAATAACTTTTGGATTTATGGATGAAATTGATTTGGATGTGGTCCCATTGGATATATGTGGTATTGTTTTAGGAAACCATTATCTTTATGACAAGAAATCAATCTTTTACAGAGAAAAGAACAAGTACCAGCTAACCAAGAATGGTATTCGATACATTATTCGAGCTCGTCATATGAAAACTAATCTATCTTTGGTTTCTCAAAGTCAAATGAAGAGATTAGTAAATGCAAGTAAGAGTTTTGTTCTCATGATCATTAAAGCTAAAGATGTTGATAAGATTGATGCTTTTAAAGGTTGTGATCCTAAACTTACAGATGAATTGGTTAAGGTTGTTGGTAAGTTTGATGTAGTATTCCAGGAACCTTAAGGATTACCTCCTAAAAGTGAAATACAACATGAGATCCATTTGTAGCAAGATTCTCCTCTTCTAAATAATGGTATGTATCGGTCTTCAGTGATCGAAAATGTAGAAATCAAGAAGCAGGTTCAAGAGTTTCTCAAGAGAGGGGATATTCAACCAAGTTCCTCTCCATGTGGTTCATCGATTGTTCTGGTACCAAAGAAAGATGGCACATGGAAAATGTGCGTGGACTACAGAGATTTGAATAGAATAACCGTAAATAATCAATATCCTCTTCCTCGTATTGATGACCTTTTGGATCATTTAAAGAATACAATTCATTTCACTAAGTTAGACTTAAGAAGTGGTTACACAGTGGTTATCATCATATCAGAATCCATGAAAATGATATTTGGAAAATTGATTTCAAAACTAAATAGGGTATATGAATGGTTGGTTATGCCTTTTGGGTTTTGTAATGCTCCCGCTACTTTCATGCGGGTTATGAATGATGTATTTAGGTCATTCATTGATGACTTTGTAATAGTCTACTTAGATGACATCCTCATATTTAGTCGAACGTGGGAGGATCATGTCAAGCATGTTAAGCAAGTCCTAGATGTCTTAGTAAAGGAGAAATTGTATTTGAAGATGTACAAATGTGAGTTTGGAAAGACATCTTGGTTTACTTAGGCCACATTGTAATGGGTGGTGAAATGAGGATTGATACCTCTAAAGTTGAGGTCATTCAAAATTGGCCCAAGCCTACTAATGTAACATAAGTTAGAAGCTTCTCGAGGGCATCCCAATACCGGAGGAAGTTTATTGCTAACTTCTTATTTATTGCTCCTCCTTTACATTCTTTGACAAGTGTGAAATATGTCTTTCAATGGGGAGGCAAAGATTAGAAGGCCTTCAAAATTTTGAAAGAAAATATCTGCATAGCTCCAGTACTTGCATTGCCATATCTACAGTAGCCTTTCGAGATTGAAACTGATGCTAGTGGTTATGCCATGGGGCCAGTCTTAATGCAACATAAGAAACCAATCTGCTATCATTTTAAAATATTTCCTAAAGCAGTAGCTAACTATCCCACATATGATAAAGAGTTGTATGCATTAGTACAAAGTGTGAATAAGTGGAAACATTTTCTAATGGGTAAAGAAACAATCATTCATATTGATCATCAACCATTACAATGTCTTCAATCACAAACTAAGCTACAACAATCAAGGCACTTCAGATGGATACGATTCTTAGAACAAATTAATTTACTCATTAAATATAAAAAGGGAATTCGGAATAAAGTAGCAGAAAGGTTATCAAGACCTCCAATCAATGCATCTATTATCTTACAAAATAGTCCATTGGCTCATGAAAGTTACATTGAACAATATGCTCATGATGAAGACTTCAAAGATGTGTATGAATATTTAATTCATGGCACACAAACTGGAGAATTGGATTATCATATTCATGATAAGTTATTATATCATCTTGGAAAAAATTGTATTCCACGGAGTGAAAGAGTTCATGTAATTAGAGAAGCTCATACTTTTCTTATATCTGGTCACTTTGGTGTAGGAAAGACATTAGCTCAGCTTCAGAGTGACTGTTATTGGCCTTGAATGAATGAAACTGTATCCAAATATGTAAATGGATGTGTTATGTGTGCTACAAGTAAGCCAAGTAACAAAAAATTGGGCTTGTATAGTCCACTCCCTGTACCTTGTCGTCCATGGGAAAGTGTGTCTATGGATTTTGTGAGAGGGTTGCCTATGTCTAGGAAAGGTCATGATTACTTATATGTGGTTATGGATAGGTTCAGTAAAATGTGCATCTTAATGCCTTGTAAGAAGCAAGTCACAACAGATTTGATTGCCTAATTGTTCTTCCAGTATGTTTGGGTTCATTTTGGATTACCCACTTCCATTGTATCTGATCGAGACTATCGCTTCCTTGGGAAGTTTTGGTCATATTTGTGGGAACTTATGGACACTAAGTTGAAGAAGAGCACTTCCTTTCATCCACAAACCAACAGTTAAACTGAAGTAATCAACCGCACAGTGGTACATCTACTCCGAGGATATTATTGTATGCATCCTAAGCTTTGGGATTATCAGTTGCATTATGTACAACATACCTACAACCGTGCCATTCGCTCTTCTACCATGCCATGAACAAAAGCACGTCGTTTTGTAGGGATTGTTGACATCTTTTTGGCGACACTCGTTTCATAAAAAACGGAGTCCATTTGCAGAAGATATCGCGTTCTGAAATTTTGGCAAGACAACAAAAGGGAAAAAATGGGGTGCCACGTGGCACCACTGAAAGGTTGACATGTGGCATGTACGACACTGATGTGGCGCATTCATAGAGTGCCACGTGGAAGGTGACTTGGAAGCTGAGTGGCATTGCAGTGACATTGACTTGTTGCAGGCTGACAAGTGGTAGCTTCATTGTACAAGTGGTGGCCAAGTGGAACAATTAGATGTTGCCACGTGGTAGTCCGATTGCCCACAATGTGGTTAATCTTCACCAAAAGATATGGTGAGGCAAGGGAATCGCCTAACCTTCCACAACTACCAACGCCTTAACATAAATGCACCTACCATCATTCCCACCGATGGTTCTTAACCACATAGTGCACATTTATTATTTAAAGTGAGACAGTGGTATATTTTGAAAAAGGGGCAAGACCGAGGGCTAATCCCTCAGCCCCATAGCATGTATATGTAACCACTAATGTAACTAATGGCGTGCACCAAACGAAGGTCCACATAAGTGATACAACTATATGTTCTATATATGCCATATCATATATACTTGCCACCAAAAACGAAGGCCATCGGGTTTGACCCCGGGACCTTCGTCCAGCAACTCCAAAAGTAACCATTGGGCTAGTACCTGTCCATTATATTGGGGATTGTAAGATATCCTTTTGCATTTGAGTTAGGATTCTAACCCCAAAAGGGTCATGCCTGCGTGACCCCCAAAACAACCACGCCCACAATATTTAAACCATGGTCTAGGTAGGGCCAATGAACAATACAGTGGTGGGCACAGTTTTCGATGTAGCACAGTTCCTAAGGCAGTAATCCATATGATGATTGTACAGCATAGGTATAGATGTTCTCAAAGTGCATGCCAGGGGAGGTCCTAGGCAAACTATAGAGTGTTTATACTCATTTTCACGATTTTTCGAGATGGTCGCAGTTGTGCAGTCTGTTTTAGCAGCAGACAGTCTGAATTTCAGAGTGTCCTCAATATTGATGTAACTTGCGGCATTTAAAGAATTAATAAAATCGGTCTCACTGGAAGGGACCCGGACACGTAGTCATTTTTGGATGAACTCTGTTATCAACAGTTGTTTTAGATTTTGGTTTGCATCTTTATTAATTTGCATTATTTATGCTTATATGCTCTTTAAAATTGTCATTTTAAAACCTTTATAAAATCTTATTTTAAAATTGAACTATTGATGCACTCACATAATTCTTGGTTGGTTGATTAAAAATCCTACAAAATCAAATCACCAAGTCGAGAAGAACTCTTATGCCATATCTGAATAGGCATTAATTGCCAAAGAAGTATACAAAGACAAAGAGAGCACACGATTGAATGCTAGGGTTGAAAATATGCCAAGGCCTTGAGCGAGAGGAGTAGGTGGTGGTAGTAATGGTGGTCGCAAAGGAGGGTTGTGAAATTCGTATGATGTTGCCTAAGAATGTGAGACATATGCTTTTAGGGGGATAATAGGGACTTTCATGGTGCATATTCGTGTGATATTGGTCACATTTTTCATGATCAAATATGCTTTGATCTATAATTATTACTCCCATTACTAACCATTTTATCGTCATTGCTATAATAATCATTTTTCAAAACCAAACATGCCCTAATCTATTGTTGTTAATCATTTTATCAATGCTACTAGTCTTGAAGACTGAAGATATTAGGACACTGGACTTTCTCCTCTCTTACCTCAACGAACCTGGAAAAATATTTTTTAAAACATTGAAATGATAAGTTCTATGTAGACAGACTTGTAAATGGAAAAATATTTTTTAAAACATTGAAATGATAAGTTCTCTGTACACAGACTTGTAAATGTGGTTGTAAGACACCTCCTTGACCGGCCCAAGTGAAAACCGTTGCTGAATTAATTAATTGGTGAGAATCAATGTGGTCTAAATAAATAATTTGCGTGTGAGAACAAATGTGGTTTAATTTTAATTTATAGAATTCCTCCACAGACCACCATAGTTGTATCAAGCACGCACACGAACCCATGGATGATCCACACGGACAAATTTATGACAAGGAAAAGTCTTGTGGATGAGGTTCTGTATAATCGAGAAATGGCTACTTTGTAGACATTCAACATATGGGTGAGGATCCCCAAAGATCCACAAAAGGGACACTACACAAATAGTGGGTGCCCGATAGAATTTCGACATGCAGTGGTATGCATACCAGCCAGTGGGGATCTGCAGACCCGCGAGAACTTTTGTAGATTACTATCTGTAATGATGAGAAACCAGCCAAACCCCACAGTAAGCCTAAAGGAATATTAGTGGCAGAGCGGATATAATGGCCTTTGATAGTTTCTTGTATTTCAAGGCTCCTTGGGAGATCATTTTAAATTTTGAAAATAAACGATTCTCTTGTGAAATTGAATTATGGTGATTGTCTATACTCTAATTTCTATTAACACAAACGTGGAAAGCTTTAACCTGTATGTATCAATGACAGTTTTCTGCATTCGTTGGAATGTAACCTTGTAAGCTATCTATTATGTGTCCAAGATAGGAAGATGGTGTGTGTATCCACTGCAAATTTGTTCCACTGTGGCGTGTTTGAATTGATTAAACTCGATACCATAGGTGGATGAGTATATGTAGTATAGATATTAATGAGTAGGTATATTAGTGTTTTGCATATCTGCAACCTGTGAACCGTATTTACAATAACATCAAATTTGGTATGGGAGTTTTGAAAACTTTGATCCACTTTTTATCATAGTTTCTCATATTGACAATAGATCAAGAAGCCTATGGTTACAATCAAGATATTTATATACATTCTTTTTTTTTTTAAATGATACATATATTGGGCCCAACATCTTTCAAATATTTCTGTAAACATAATAATCCTGCGAAGATGCCCATTTTTGCTTTGAATTATCTGTCAATACACCTTTCAGATTTTCATAATTTTCCTAACATTTCACATTTTTTCCCCAAATATTATAGATTTAAATGTTTAGACTACTAAAAATATTATTTAGCCTTATATTTGAAAAATGAAACATGTAAGTAGATTTATCATATTAAAACTCATAATCGGTAACTCTTTTCCGAAAACATCTTTACTCACAATTTCAGCTCACAATGTCATGAATAATCTTCTGTTTCATAAAAGCCGAAATGCTATAAGATTGTGCTTTGTAACAATTTTTATATTAATAAAATAATAATATAGAATTAATGGACAATTTTGTTCAACCAAAACTCTCCCCTACGTCAGTCCTTTTAACCAAACCAAATAATCGATTTTCAGAAGTGAACACAGGTAAAATTAATCACAAGGACGCCATTAATAATTACTGTGACAAACCCAAGTCGACATTCAGACATTCAACAATCGCGTAACTACATCCAGCTCAGCCGGGACTCAAGATATAAAAAAGACTTTAATCGCCAAACCGTAATCAAACGGTCAATTTCTCTCAGAAATAATTTCTGAGAGAGAAGTGAACACAGGTAAAATTAATCACAAGGACGCCATTAATAATTTCTGTGACAATACAGGTTGAGTACACACAAAAAAATTACTTACAAGATATATAAAAGCAAATTCAACGCCGGAAATGCTAGCTGGCACCTCGTTCCAGCATCTCACGGTATTCAACGATAGATTTCTGCTTCTGCAACTTCATGTCCTCGTGGAACTTGGCAATGAAAACCTCTGCCTCGGTATCTACTTTTTCCGTATCCGAGAAACCGGAAAACCTTTTGTCCTTTTCACCGTTGAACTGTGCCTGGGAAGTACTCCAGCATACAGTCTTCTTTCTTTTGGTATCGGTAGACGGAGATGCTTCCATTGTCGCTGCCGCCGATAGGAATGCTTTCATATTAAATTCCTTCATCTCAGAGCTCCTCGATTTCTCGTTTTCATTTCCATCTGCTGAAGAACTACCACTTCCGCTAGCAATTACATCCCTTTTGCCTTTCATCTTGTCAGCCTTGGCATCAGCTTCCTCGGAGGAACTGAATATCTGAGACCTTGAAGCGTACAGATCTGTAACATACACAAACTGGTCGTTTACGGGTTCGATGTCTACGCTACCAAAAATACAGGACATGGTTTTGATGTTCCAATTTCGCAGCTTCTTCCTGAAAGGGCCATCTTCTTCATCGTCGTCTGAGTAATTGTAGTGACCAAACCGGCCATTCTGTCTCTTGGAAGATGGGACAGAGTGGATGTGTCCATTTCTGTATGTCCTCTTTTTCTTGTTCAGGACATTCATCGAGGCCAACTTCCGTTTCATACCTTTCCCCTTGCCGGTCACGGAAGTTCGAAGAGATTTCCATAATTTCTTCACGGCGACTCCAGATCCCACCATTAGATATGACGAGCGAAGCTTGAAAATAACGAATATGGGAAAGACTACAAGTAGCTAGAGAAATATACCAGGAGATTGTACCCGGAGAATTAAATAAGCCTGGGTCGAACTTTGAATGCTTTAGGACTGGAGTTCAGTTTGTGTGATACGTAAAGCTGAGAATGCGAATTAAGAAGATAGCGTAAAAATCAAGGAAACATGGGGTATGAAGTAAACAACTGGGTGAAGTTACTGAGTTTCCAACAATTTCTTCCATTGTCAACGAAATACTGAAGCAAAATCTCAGTTTCACATCGAAGTACACTTTCGGTGCCGAAAAGTGGGGAGATTGTTAAACTAACGGTTCTCTGAGAAAGTGAGAAGATGCCGCGGAGAAAAAAGTTAAAGCTAAAAAAACGCTAATTTTGCTATATTAAACTTCGCGTCAAGGTTAAGCTACATGTAAAACACCATCACATTAATATTCTCTAATCTGTCTGAATGCTTTGGAATTTTTACTTGTCCCCTCTGCTTTCCGTTTAGGCCCACTGATAATAAGATCGACGGTGTAGTGACGCATTCAAACAAAGCAACACCACCTCCTCGTTATTCCAATTCCTATTGTAAGATAACTTTGGGCGTGCTTTAGCCCTACAACTACGCAAACAAATAGCTTAATTACAGCAAAAGTACTCCTCTTTATTTCAAATTACAACAAAAATAGCTTAATTACAGCAAAAGCACTCCTCTTTATTTCAAATTACAAGAAAAGTGGCCCTCTTTTTATTTTCAAAGAATCAGCTAAAGAGTGATCCCTCTTGAGTCTTCTTCACCTACCATTCTCTATATTCAACTATGTAATGTATATTCTAATGATATGTCTACGTCAAACGTCAAACCTCGATATATGCCGATATCATATTAGATATCATATCGTACCTAAATATGGCCGCTGGAATGCACTTCTAACAACGGATAGTCAGATTCGTCAACTTTTGATCATCCATCCTGAATTTAAAATGTATAATGTGTTCCACTTCCTTCCACTATCCCACTAATAATCGTTTTTATCGTTTTTATAAAAGCAACCCTTCTCGTCCTTCCATATACCACTGATAATATGATATTAAAGATTACCGTTTAAATAAACTCCTTAGATGCGGTATACAATATGAAATTAATGAAGTATAAGTAATTCATAAAATTAAACAAAAAAATGTTCTTTTTCAAACTTCTAATTTGAAAGATTTTGGCTTATTTATCGATCTATAATTTTTAATTAAAAATTAAATTAAATTAAAAAAAACATTTTTAATGTTTAAATTTTAAGAATTAAAATTAAAATTAAGAAGATTGGCAAGTCCAACTTATATTGATACAATCTTAAAACTCGTGTACTTATTATTGGGTGTATATAAAAATTGGTCACTTGGAATAATCTAGTGGTGATGTATAATGGAGAGGATTTCCTTTTCATGTAATTTTTTAGGTCTTGGGTTATTAAGAAAATCAATATCTTTTTAATTAAATTATGTATTTTCAAGTAACTTTAAATCTTGGTTTTATATATAAAACTATATTGACGCAAGGTAGGTGGGTTAGACCTTTTTCGCTTATCAAAATTACACAGTTTACACATACATGTTCACAAAACACAAGATGTGAATTGGAAATGCCAAGATGTTGGCTTCTATTACTAGTATTATTTACAAAATTACATGCAAACTAATAATCAAGTCGGCCTCAGCTTGTTACTATTACTACACAAACGTAAACACGCGACTCTGCTCTGTTCGTTGCTCTACTCTGTTGTTTTTCTTCCCTTTGCGCTCTGTTTGTGCGATCCCCCTCCTCTGAGCCTTCGCACCGGTTTTCTACCGTTACACCAAAATCTCATCATCATGAGTTGTGTGTCCTCTATGTGCCTTGTTCCCTAAAGTGCCTAGGCCGAAAGACCAAAAGGAGACCTGTTGTTTATCCCTTTTCCTTGTGTTGTCACCTCGATGCGTCCTGCTCTCTGACAAGGTGCGTCAAAGTTAAAGTGACACGCTCTGTAAGTTAGCAGAGTGCGTCGCTGACGTTGGATGCTCTTGTACAAGATGTGTCAACCTCCCATTGGCGCGAGTTTTCCTTGTGCAAGGTGCGTCACTGGTGGTTAAAGTGGATAAAGGGAAGCTCCAAATGACTTCTCGAAGCTTGGGTGTCGTGGAGGCTTATCCCTAGATACCTGGAAAGGTGGCAGTCAATCCCCTTACCTAGTGGGATGATCCCTTAAGCTTCTCCCCTAAATCCTCAACCTCTCTTATCCCTTTTGGCCTATATATATGAACCCCCTCTCCATTGTTAAGGGAGAAAGGATAAAGTACCCATATGCTGGTGGAATTTGGCTAGGAGACCATCTTCATCCATAGGAGGCTAGAAGGCTTTGATCTTTTGAGGCAAGATCATTTGAGTTGGAGTCATAATGTCAAGGCATTGGTTGTAATTCTCTACTTTGTATTTGTTGCAAATTACATTTAATATAAATATCTTTCCAGTTATCGGACAATCTACCAAAGACAGATCTAAGGCATGATCTCCCTAGCTCAAAGTGAGTCTAGAACAAATAAGACAGGTTACTAATGCATTTCCTAGATCTACTTAAGGATCGAGTATTAGATGTCTTACCTTTCACTTCGCAATCCTTTCTCCTGAAAGCTACTCCGCGTCTCACGGTCGTCATATCCAAGCTGCAAGACCTGTCAAAACAAGAAACAAGAGAAACAAGTAAAAGGCATCTATACAATAAGAGATCTAAGTAAATAGTTAGGCAGGTAAACTACTCAATATCATTACGTACATGAAAAATATTGGTGGAAAGCATTTGTATTACTGTAAAAAGAGGGGAGTACATAATAGAGATATAGAACTACAACCAAGGCTTAACACTGCAGCCCTTCTCCGACAAAGCCGATTGCCATATCCTTCCAAGGAAGTATGAGTTCTCCAATGGGTGAATGGAGATGTTTCGAAGGTAATTTCACCAGCATGTAGATACCATAGACTTCCTCCCTTTGGGATGGGAGTGAGCTTCATTCATATAGGACTAAGTGGATAGGGTATGGATAGGATAGGATGAGAGATGGTAGGAGAGGCTTAAGGGATCTCTCCAAAGTATTAGGAACCGAGTGCCAGCACCTCCAAGAGGTCAGGGATAGGGTCCCAAGTCAGCAAGCTTCGAGAAGGACCTCGAATAAGCTATTTTTGCCATCTAACTGACTTCGTCGCACCATGTAATGGGGCAAGGTGCGACGTCGCATGCTACTAATGTGCAGCCTGCGAGGACCCTTCAAAACCTAGCACACTTGGGTACAAATCCTCCCTGGTTGATTACTTAGTCAAGATATTTTCAGGGGTGTATACACTGAATCTTATGATGAGTAGATTTTGGGTGTAACAGAATGCCCACCAAAGCATGAAGCTGTTGAAGATAGACAGGTGAAGTGCTTTGATAGAAGTAATGGTAATAGACTTGTCGGACAAAGGACACTATTGCAGTACAACTGACTTTGAACTGACAATCTCATATAAAGTGCAACATGGCTGCCGACCAATACAGTGCAGATCCATGGTAGTAATGACTGACTAAACACAATCATGGCTAATAGACACAAGTGTAGATCCATGATGAGATGATAACACAACCACGACTAATACAAATGTGGATCCGTGTGATATAACTCAATACAAACTCCATCGCAACTTGGGTAAAACATGACTCCCCAGGGTCTTCAAGCTGAATCCACAATGATACGAATCCATGTGATTACAAATGTCTTGATGTCGAACATGGTAGAAACCACTTGATTACCGGCCATTGATGTGAACCGTTAACAAGTGCGAGGGAGATCACCATTGATGTCAATGATTCCCAAGGTATCACAGTACATATCATCAAGCATGAATAAATGAGTTGAATTCGAACGCAAGACGAAATATTTCAATCAAGAGTCAATGATGTAAACTCATGATGAAAGCGAGGTAACCTGCCATTGAGGCATGCACGACCAAGGTACTTGATTGGTTTCTAGATTCAATCCTTGGATGATGTGTTGAAGTCGACAAGGATGGCCATGATGAATCCCCCATCAATCGACACGAAACACGATAAAAATGTATAGGGTAGATCGGATGGTACAGTAACATGCAAGACTAACTCAGAGTAGACCGACGTAATGGCGGGTGTACTGACTACAGATGATAAATGATAGACATATTCTTGAACATGGGCATGGCATGACTTGGCAGTATTGGCATGACGAGTGCGACACAAATTCTCAAAGCGACTGATGATGGAAGCTTTTCTTTGAATGATTCAAGGGAGTAACGAGACTCAGGAAATAAGTGGAACTCGAGGACAAGCGGATGATCTAAGTGCTGTATGCAAATGCAGATGAGTGCCATGTTCAAGAATGACTACATACTGCCACTAACAAGGTATGTAACATAAACGCTTTCCTTTTTCCCCATCATGAATGATGAGTGCCTCATGTGTTTTTTACGAGCTTGATGAGGGTAACCAGATGCTTGGTATAGCTCATCTCATAGATGAGTCCAATCCCAAATATTTTACGAACCTGGGATAGGAGGGGTTCGTCCCTTGACGGGCCCTTCAATGTGAGAATTTTAATGAGTCCATAGAAGGTAAACTCGGTCGTCATTTCATGTTCAGAGAGTCTGAAAAGAACTAAAGAAGACTCCAATGGTCCTTTTTTGTAAAGTTAGCCCCATCACCCGAAAAAGGGTAAAACAACGCGGGAGAGGACTCTTCCAGTCATGATTGGCTGGAGTATACCTTTTTCGTAATTTCTACCTCCTGGTCCGAAAAAGGGGTAAACTATCACCAGGAAGATGACCATTCAAATACTTTAATAAGTGTGAACGTGACAAGTTCGCTTGGCAATCTTTTCATTTTTCGAGAGCTTGAAAAGAGCTTAACGGTAGACTCCGGGGGGTGTCCTTTTCCGTGGGAGTTTAACGAGCCCAGAAAAGTGATAAATCATAACTCGGTACTTGTTCTCATAGTTTCATGAGTACGAGAACAAACAAAGAGTAAACTCATCATCACGCAATAATTACAAACTAACCATTGCAAAAATAACGACAAAACATTCAAGGGAGTGTTCATACCTGTGATGACCGTTGTGATACGAGAAACAACACAAAAGACTACTTACAACTCCTCCACACTAAAAAATGTGTCAAATAGCCCCAAATATGACAAAAATGGTCAAAAACTATGATAAATGGCCTAAGAGCATCAAAATATTTGAAAATGAATATTCTATTCTATTTATAAATAGAAAAATGGGCCAAAAATAGTTTTCATTGTTTCATTTGCCAATTTGGGAGGAGAAGTACCAATTTGGAGCCAAAATTTCCTTTGCCGATTCCAGGAGCTACGATCCGCCATTTCACCCACCGTTAGGAGCAGGTAAGCCTAAAATTCATCCAGCAACTTTCCAGTGGATTAGATTTTGTTTTTAGGTTCAATTTTTGGGTTTTTTGATGAATTCATGGAGGGCTATTGCACTCTCAGCTCGTCGTAGTTGGCCCTTTCGGGAACTACGATGAGATCGACTCAGTGCAAGTCCCGAATGAGTGAAGTGCGACGACATTGCACTGTATGCAAAAGTACAGTGCGACGACGGAGATGCATTTCCCAAACATCAAAATAGACTCAAAAAAAGAACTTGCTGTGGTTGAAGTAGGATCTAACAGTGTTTAAATGTCCCTTTTGGCAGGTTGCTAGCAAGCCAACATGGTTTTAGAGTGGTGGGAAAGAGAACACGAAGTAGAAGATGTACAAGCTACCAATGATCCACAATGCGTGGATGCCTTGAGGAACTGCGGTTTGCTCAAGTTCTTTGAGATTCAGGGGATGAGATCCCAAATCCCATTGATATCACACATACTACAGAGTTGGGATGCGGCCCAACAACATTTCGTGATTGGTGAGCACATCCTCACAATAGATGTTGAGGACATCTATTTTCTCACAAGTTTGTCCTGGAGAGGGGACCCTGTATCTCTTATTGGAACACGGGCCAGTGACCGCACAGTCGATGACATGGTGTCACAGCATTGTACCTCTCTTGCTCGATCTTCCAGTGGTAAGATTCCTATTAGGGATGTGGTGAGCCACCCACTGCACACCATACTGTTTACTATTACTAGAGTGGCGGGAATCCAAGCCCCACACATGGCTACTCGGGCTCAGATTCTTTATGCATAGGACTGTATGTCCCCCAGGGTTTTCAACTGGTGCGAGGGTCTCCTCGCAAACCTCCGAGCTCAGCTAACCAAGTGTCGGTGGGGAGAGCTCAAGCAGTTTGGTTATGGATCGATCGTGGTATCGTTCCTCTTGGAGCGGATTCCTCTCTTGCATCCACAGCTAGTACTAGATGATAGGGAGCCTAGAGATCCCCACATGCTCAGATGGGCTGAGGTGATGACCCGTCATGGTGGAGGACCTATCATCAACTTTGGTCCTGAGTTCTTCAGCTGGTTGGAGGGCCAGTTACTCATGGTTGAGGACTTCCCGTACGACGGTACAGATTTCAGAGAGGATCCTGACTTAGTGCTGCCTGAGGGTGCAGCATGGGGTGACATAGGTGAGAACAAAAACCCTTGTACTTTTAGTTTTGCATATTTATCATTTTTTTGATGCAGTACTGACAAGTATGTAACATGTACATGTAGACGTGGGGCTCGTATGGTCGGTAGGAATTTTCCTTCTGGCGAGGAGAGATAGAGGTGGGGAAGTAGTTGTGCCCCCAGGTGCTCATGCTGCCATCGAGGAGATGGAGGAGGTATACAGGAACTTGTCCCAGTTGATAGTAGAGGTTCCTGAGCCATCGATAGATGACCTGCCGAGACCTATGTAGAGTTTTGGGGTTGGAGCATCCGTATGCTTTAATGGCCTACTCCACAAGGTAGCAAGGACCGTGGATTGCTTCCTTACTCAGCGACAGCGGGTTTTCCGTGCTAGGGGTGGTGTTCGGGTCAGGCGTCAGGCCTGATGACACTATTATACTTGTACTGAGAGCTTAGAGGCCTCAGATTTTGTATTACTGAAAGATACGAGGCTTCAGATTTTGTAGAGACTCACTGAAAGCCATCGTGCTTCAGATTTTGTACCAGCACTACTTTTGAATGATATATATATACAGACATTCTCGACAATTTATACATTATGTGTTTTAAAATGATGAGTGATGTGATCTCGTTTACATGTTTGCTTTTATACATTGCATTATTTACATGTTGTGAATGATTTTACATATTATGAATATTATGTGTGTGTGATGTACCAATCCAAAATGAAGTTGGCCATCGAGTCAACAACTGTGTTTAAATCTCGTGGAATGTGTAGGTACTGAACGTATTCAAATGACCTTTCTTGGATATGTACTCATCTGAAGAGATGGATTAAGGTGGGATCACAGATGGCATAAACCCAGTTAAGATGGGAAACCACTAATTGAGAATCCATGTGGATGACAATGTGGTTCATACCCAAGGAAATGGCATTAGCTAGGGTTCCAATTACTGCCTGATATTCTGCGGCGTTGTTGGTCGCAAACCCTAGGCAACTTCCTCATGAGCTAATGATCTCACCTATTGGGGAATATAGTACCCAGGCTACTGAATCAAGGTTACAGGTATGCCGGCTGGTGCCGTCCACGAATCCATAGCACGTTGCCATTTGCACACGCAGACAAAACATGGTATAAGGAGCGGAAACAAGATCTAAAGACACTCAAAAATAAAAGTGTCACAACACACAAAAACACAAAAAACACGCCATGTACAGTATATACAAGATATTCTAAGCATGACGAGTTTAGGCATAGTATCTCTTCAGGTAAAGCCCATTGCGGGGTTCACCCAAAAAGATTCTGTCATAGTCTTCAAGATAGTAAGCTCCCTTTTCCAAAACACGTTTGACAATGTAAGGTCCATGCCACATGCATTCAAACTTTCCTGCTCCTAGTTTGTCGTGCTTCTGGTCATAAGTGAGGACTAGGTCACCCTCGTTAAAGATACGAGGTTCAACTGACTTGTCGTATTGGGATTTGATGTGTTTCTTGTGCACTTCATTAGCAAGAGCAGCATCTCGGCAGGACTCATCAAGTTTTGCTAAGTGCAAGAGACGTTCTTCTTCGGCAGTAGTATTAGGAAGAAGTTTGACAGCGAGTTGTAGAGACGGAATTTCGCACTCTATAGGTAGGACAGCCTCCAATCCATAGACTAGTTGGAAAGGAGTGTAACCTGTGGTGGTTTTAATGGAGGTTCTATAGGCCCATAACGCTGAAAAGAGCATGTTATTCCAATTGGATTTCTGCGTACCTACCATCCTTTGGACCATGGTTTTCAAGACTTTGTTAATGGCCTTGACTTTTCCATTGGACTGCGGGTAGTAGGGTGTTGAATTTTCATGGCGAAAACCCAACCTATCGCTCAGTTCATTAACCATATGGTTCTGAAAATGGGAAACATGATCGGTACCAATTGCCTGAGGAACTCTGAACCGCGCTATTACATGATTGAACATGAAGAGTGCAGCGGTTTTGCTGTTGTTTTGGTATGTAGGCATAGCCTTGGCCCACTTTGTAAAGTAATCCACAGCTACAATGATGTAACTATGCCCCCCAACCGAGGTAGGATTACAATGCATAAAGTCAATGCCCCATTTTGCGAAGGGGCCTACGGCAATAACTGGGTGTAATGGGGCGGGATGGGTGCGCTTCTTCGTATGGAAGTGTTGGCAAGGAGGACATTTTTTTACAGCCTCAATACAATCTTTGAAGATGGTATGCCAATAATATCCTGCGCGCAAAATATTCTGCGCTATAGCCATCCCAGAGAGGTGACCGCCACATGCCCCAGCGTGACAGTCATTCAGAACGCGTTTGGCTTCATCGTGAGTGAGACAACGTCAAAGAATTGAATCAATGCCATGGCGATACAAAGTATCATTGATGATTAAATAATACTTCGCATGGTGACGTATCTTACGATGGTCATCGCGAGACAGTTGAAGGTTGAAGTGTTGGGTTTGAAGATATAATGAGATATCTCCATACCATGGATCAGTTGTATTGATGAGAAACAATGATTCATCTGGAAAAGAGTCATTGTGCTTACTTTATGCATCAGGACGGGGAAGGTCACAGATCACCTTGGCAAACACCAAAGACTTTTTTGACTTGACTTTATCGAAGAGAAGATGAAATTTTTGCAATATCACAATCCAACGTGAATACTTGCCCCCAAGCACCTGTCGCGTCAGGACATGGTACATGGGGTTCAAGTCTGCGATGATGGTGGTGGTGCGGAGCAAGATATAGTGCCGGAACTTTTGGACGGCGATGACCGCCGTGAATGCGAGTTTTTAGACATGTGAATATCTAGTTTCAGTGTCGGTGAGACCCTTACTTGCATAGTATATTACATGTTCTTGGGTGTTTTGATCCTCTTGTACCAAAACCATGGCGATAGTGGTAGCAGAAGTGGCAAGATATAAGATATAATCTCGATAATAATTGGGCGATTGGAGCACGGGGGCATGCTTGATGGCATGTTTGATACTATCGAAGGACTTTTGAGCTTGGTTGTCCCAAATGAATGGGATGTCCTTCTTGAGCAGTCTCATATACCCCAGAGTCTTCTTCGCGAAATTGCAAACAAAACGTCTTAAATAAGTCGCCTTCCCTTGGAGACTTTGAAGTTTCGTCACATCAGTTGGGGGTGGCAGGTTGATGATGGCCTCCACCTTTAAGGGATCAATGTGGATCCCATCCTTCGAAACGATAAATCCTAAGAGGCATCTGGACTCAACGCAAAATAGACACTTATGAGGATTCAGACGGATATTGTACCGTCTTCATCTGAGGAAAATGGCCTTTAGATGATCAATGTGGAACTCGCGCTGCTTTGAGTGAGCAAGGAGATCATCTAGGTAAGGTTCCACAAAGTCCTTAATGTCATGGAAGGCATACGACATAGCCCGCTGAAACGTGGGGCCAACATTTTTAAGGCCAAACGGGAGTTTGCGGTATGCAAACGTTCCCCACGGGAAGATGAAAGCCATCTTGTGTTGGTCAGTGGGGTTGATCTCAATCTGGTTGTAACCAAAAAAGCCATCCATAAATGAGAAGATGACGTTTCTGGCACAATTATCGATAATCTGGTCGATGAAGGGGGTCGGGTAGTTGTCTTTTGGACAAGCCCGGTTAAGTTCCCGATAATCGACACAAACGCGAATGGTACCCTGCTTTTTGTTCATGGGGACGAAGTTTGAGACCCAATCCATCAACGGGGCAGGATAAATAAAACTAGCCTTTAAGAGCTTTTCAATCTCTGCCTTGATTGCTGCCGTCTTTCGGGGGTGTACCAGTCGCAATTTTTGGCGTACAGGTTTGACATCGGGATAGGTTTTTATTTCATGAGAAACAATCGTGGGGTCTATCCCAGGAATCTCCTCATAGGACCAAGCAAATACGTCTCGAAATTGCTTGAATAAGGCTGTGCCAACAACTATTTCTTCAGGGGAACACTTCTGGCCTATGCGAATGTGTTCCACTATACCGGGTTTCACCAAGATGTCTACCGGGGTGGTTGGCTCAATGTTGGCCAAGTTTCCCTCCGTGTCCGTAAGACATGTAAGGATGGGGGAATGAGGGAACATGTAGATGTCTGGTGAGAAGAGGGTGTGGATGTTGTCCTCTATGTACTCCAAAGGAGGAAGAAAACATGACCTATGGTGGAGATCATCCCACGGATCGTTGTCAACATTCATAACTTCCATGATGGACTCATCTGAATGAAAAGTCCGAAGTAAGAGATCACGTAGAGATGACGTCCGTTGTAGAGAATAGGATGGAGAGGCCGCGGTTAAATGGTCCTTCGGTGCTGATTGGATAGCCTCGTAAATACGTTCAGCGAGTGAAGGAGGCATTATATCTCCAAGTAGGTGTGTTGTGGCTTCATCCGGTACAAGCCAAGTATCGATAGAGTGAGATAAAATATCTGTGGAGATCATGTTCATCGTAGTGACATGATTAGGGGGGTCCATTGCCGGAAAAAGGCCCATGAGAGATGAATATTTCAAAAGGCCAACCCCTATACTCTCATACTGTTTTGACATTTGTCCAATGGAAGGAACATGGTCTCTAGGATGAGTAGTCGCATCTAGTGTGTAAAAATCTAATTGGTCAATAGTAACAATTTGTCCTTGGTGGGGGAATTGTACTATGCGGAAGACTGAAGAGGCTACCGCCTGCATGGTGTAAAACCAATTGTGACCAAACAAGAGATTATAATCTATTGGGGTTGAGACCACTTCCACGCTAACGGTTACGGTCTTTCTGCCCAATTCAACTGCAAGAGCTTGTAAGAGCCCATGAGGTTGAAAGCCACGCCCGTCGAATGCTTTCAACGTGTTGGGAGAACGATTCAATTCGGGGGAGACAATGGCTCTCCAATAGGCGATCGACGTGATAGAAGTGGAGGCGCCTTCGTCTAAAAGGGTACGATGGAAAATCTTCCCAGCAATGTTCGCAGAAACTTGGAATGCGAGCTGGTGGGAAAGCCTCGGCTTGAAGTGGTCAAGTTGGAACATGATGGTATTCGAGGAATCGGGGTTGACTACACTGATGCCTGCAAGGAGAGTTTTGCGTTGATTAGGACAATTCTGCAAAACTTCCAGGGTAGACATGGCGCAAGGAGCTTGTGCCAAGTCTTCTACGATATTGTAATTTTGTGCCGCCCAAGCATTGGGATTGAAAACAGCTTTTCGAATTGTACTCTTGGGCAGTCGCAATATCGAGTCTAAGGATGGCTTCTCAATGGTGAGAGAAGTTGATGGTACAGTGACATCAGTTAAGGAGTTGGAATATTTTTCAGTATTACTTCCAGTGGATTCCTTCGAAGGGACTGGTTCGTAAGATCATGAGCGAGTGTTCAAATTGATCATCTCGTTACGCACCATGAGAGCATGCACGGCATTGGATGGTTCCCCCTGGGCTAGGGGGGTTTGAGAAATCATCTGCTGGTTCTGAGTAGGAAATAGATCATTGAGGACTGTAGGAGTTGGTTTACCCCTAAGAAACTTTTGTACTTCGTCTCTATGGGGACATTCTTTGGAGAAGTGGTCATCTCCACATAGTAAACAAGGATACTTTAGCTTCCGTTTCTGCTTGGTATCATCAAGAGTGCTCTTTTGTTCCTGTTGGGCGGAAGAATTTTTGGGTTTCCCCTTATTCTTCTTTTTGCCACCAGACTTCTGAGATGAAGCTGATTGGATAGAATTCACCTCTTCAGTTAGAGTAGGAGTAGTGGATTTGGTGGTGTTGTGGCTAGCCTGAGTTGGTAATGGGGAAGAACCGTGGAAATTGGATGATCCAACAGTGCTAGAAGCAGGCTGGGTGTTAAAGGATCCAATGATTCCATCAGTTTGGAGTCCCTTATGTGGTTTTGCAGGGTCATTAACGTCACGGGGTGCGTCAGGAAGAATATCAAACAAAGTGACGGATTGAGTGGACCACCTCCTCCGCCTGGAGGGGGTGGTGGACCACCCCCATTGCCAGAAGGATGGGGGCCCCCACCACCTCTGCCACCGGAAGGATGAGGGTCTCCACCACCACCACCACCACCATAGTAATTAGGTCCTCCACTGCCTCCGCCCCAGATTTGTTATTGGACAATCTACCAAAGACGGATCTAAGGCGTGATCTCCCTAGCTCAAAGTGAGTCTAGAACAAATAAGATAGGCTACTAATGCATTTCCTAGATCTACTTAAGGATCAAGTATTAGATGTCTTACCTTTCACTTCGCAATCCTTTCTCCTGAATGCTACTCCACGTCTCACAGTCGTTAGATCCAAGCTGCAAGACCTGTCAAGACAAGAAACAAGAGAAACAAGTAAAAGGCATCTATACAATAAGAGATCTAAGTAAACAGTTAAGTAGGTAAACTACTCAATATCATTACGTACATGAACAATATTGGTGGAAAGAATTTGTATTACTATAAAAAGAGGGGAGTACATAATAGAGATATAGAACTACAACCAAGGCTTAACGTTGCAACCCTTCTCCAACAAAGCCGATTGCCATATCCTTCCAAGGAAGTATGAGTTCTCCAATGAGTGAATGGAGATGTTCCAAAGGTAATTTCACCAGCATGTAGATACCATAGACTTCCTCCCTTTGGGATGGGAGTGAGCTTCATTCATATAGGACTAAGTGGATAGGGTATGGATAGGATAGGTTGAGAGATGGTAGGAGAGGCTTAAGGGATCTCTCCAAATTATTAGGGACCGAGTGCCAGATCCTCCAAGAGGTCAGGGATAGGGTCCCAAGTCAGCAAGCTTCGAGAAGGACCTCGAAGAAGCTATTTTTTCCATCTAACTGACTTCGTTGCACCCTGTAATGGGGCAAGGTGCGACGTCGCATGTTGCTAATGTGCAGCCTGCGATGACCCTCCAAAACCTAGCACAATTGGGTACAAATCCTCCCTGGTTGATTACTTAGTCAAGATATCTTTAGGGGTGTATACACTGAATCTTATGATGAGTAGATTTTGGGTGTAACATTTCCATAAACTTGTTATGTCTTATAATGATGTTTAGGATTAACTTCTTTGACTATTGATCTAGAGTTAGATTCATAATCATATGCTTTCGTATTGTTCGTTTGTTTCCACTTGCTCCTTCTTGTTTTGCAGCCGGAGATCAAGGAATTGGAAGTAGATCAAACGATAGGAAAGGAATTGCGTTTGTGAGGTAACTCGCTTTCCAATCTGCCTTGCAGTTTTATCTAAGTAGGAAGGATAGTTATGCTATGTACTTGTTTTGTTCTAGAACTAAATCATTTAGACTAGAGAGATCAGTTTTTGTTCGCATTAATAGATTGTCTATAAACAAAAATAGCGACCATACTGGGGATTTCTAGATCATAGTTTTGACTTGTTTTCAATTCATGATTTTTCTTCATTTAGCCTCTAATTGCCTCTCCCTCCACCATATCTGATCATCAGATGGTTTCTGGGACATCCAGACTCTGTTTGGGATCTTAGTTAATCCTTTTTGTCTTTTTATTGTTTGAGAGTTTTTCCTTTTTATCATTTGGATCCTGCTCGAAGCACCTTGGAAGTTCATAGCCCGCTTCACTATAATTCTAACGCTCTTTGCCCTTGGTCAACCTGCGTCGCTGACGCTATCTATCTGTGCACATACTCTGTTACTGATGTTTTTTCTCTATTTGCAGAGCACGTTGTTGGGGATCTCAATGCTCTGGTACACCTATGTAGGGCGCATCGCCCTTCATTGTTTGTTACCCAGTATGAAAAACTCCCAAAACTGACTTTTGGCTTGATTTTTGAGTTTTGTGTTTTGCCTCTTATAGTCATAGAACCCACAGGCACATCATACTTCAACCTTGGCTTGCTTTCTGAAGTTTAAGCATTGATTAGAATCCTATCTATTCAAGCAAGCGTATCACTCATAGTGGGAAATTTCAATCCCCCGTGAGCACACTCAGTCTTGTGACTCCTTATCAGACCATCTAATATGTTCGATCTGACTTCCAAGCCTTCCAAAATTTGATTGGTGTAATTTTTGCTCAATTTGTGTGTTTTTGTGTGTTTTCGAGATTTTGGGTGATTGTATTTTTTCAAAAGTTTCCAATCAATCAGAGTTTGCAGTAGTATATACTTCCCGATTTTCTGAATATAGATTTGGAAAGTGGCATAATTCCCATATCTATGGGGTGTATTGGCTAGAAAATCAAAGTTGTTCATTATCTTCATTTCAAGTTTTATTTCTTGGAATTGTTGTAGAGAATTTTTATGCTTTGAAATGAGTAATAGAATATCTTTGAAAAGTTTAGAATATTATTATTGACTTGAATTTTCTTGGTTCTGAAAAGTTATTCATCATTTCCTTGAGAATTCTAAGTGCATTTAAAATTTTGCAAAGCATTTCAAAGATAGTGAAAATTCTCGCATTTTTTATTCTCTTCCCACTTTTTGATCATTATTCCAAAAATAGGACTTATTGCATTCAAAAAAGGAAATTCTTCTTTTCATTTTTCGTAGATTCGCTTAAAGTTGAAAAGAGAAAAAGAAAAAACATTTGGATTTGGTGTGTTATTCATTTTTGTCGGATTGTTGAAAAGAGTGTTTTTATTTTTATTTTTGTTGGATGATTTTGAAAGTATAGGGGTACTTTGTTTCATTTCATTATCAGAAACAAAAATGATTTCTCCTTATTATAGCTAGTTTTCATCGAAGAGAAAAAGGAAAAGACTTGCATGTTCATATATGACAAATTACATTTGTTTAAATTCCAAGTCTTTCACTTCATGGATTCACCTAACCGTTCAACTTAAAATCAAGCAGTAGCCTAGGTTAAAATTTACATAGCAACTTGTGTGTTAGTTTAGAGGCGTGTTTTGATGTCTTTAAGCGTGGCAGCTGTTGTTATTTGCCTGCACTGCATCCCGAGTTCTTGTAGTTCTTCCACGTACCAATCGGTATATCGAATAGACTTTCATGTACCTTTGGGTATATAGAAAGGAACTTCACGTACTCAATAGTATATCGGAAGGCTCATGTCGCACGATTGTGCATTAGAAAACACCACTATGGATTGGTGCTCCCATGTACCTTGCGTATATCAGGAGACCCCATTAGGATTCTTGAAACCCATTGAGTTAACCATTGGTCATCTTGGCGTAGCAATACACCGAGAACCTCACTCGTGGAGCTACTACGCACGTGCTACTAGGTAGTTGGGTTATACGGTCAGGGGTACGGTTCTAATACTCCCTGGTTAGTGCTATGAAATATTGGGCCGAGTATAACTGTTGGACCCTGTGGTATATCGCGATTTGCGACGCCTTGATAATCCCGTGAGGTTCCATACTTTTGAATCCCATATATCACACAATTTGCTTGTGGCTTTATCTTGAGTAGGACTTGAAGTGAGTGTTTTTCTTTTTAACGAAACTTTTAGGAGAATTTTTACTTCAGCCATCCTGGTTGAACGACCTTTAAGAAGATCCCGTAGAATACTGAATTTTCACTTGAATGTCCCCTTGATCAGGAGAATAACTCAAGGGAAACCATGGACCAACCAACAACATCTCAGTCGCATGATGAAGGAACTTATAACTTAGAATCATGAGTGAACTACCCTCCTCTCGTAAACCCACTTATCACAGATCCCATGGGACCTGTGGTGGTTAAAACCTCCTCAACATGATACATCCTTTCACCATTTGATGGAAGGTCACCCTGGAGCCACTAATTGGATTTCCAGTTAACCCCAGGATGACACAATATCAGTTGCCTTTGGTCCTACAACATCATTTTGGGACACCTCTTTAGGCCACCATGTTTTTTATTTTCAATCACTTCTGATGGTGGAAACTCCACCTCGTCGATGGATTCCCAACGACGAATTTCTCGCACCACTCTATGAGACTATGAGTCATTTGCGCATTTTCGGTGAACAACTTAGACATCAAAGTCTCCCTCATAGATTAGGTCCAGAAGTACCCATTTTTTAACATTCCCCTATACATTCTTTATCTTTTTCTTCACTAGGAATATCTACACCCAACATGACCACTTATGAACCAGGTCAACCTTCGTTCCCTATGAGTACACCTTAAAGTTAGGAGACTAGTTCTACACCTTATTTGACCCCAACAATTGGAGGCAAACCTTCATCTCCTATTAAATTCATAATTGGAGCATCATTACCACCTCCACCTCAAACTTCGAGTGGAATTTTTCCTCTAGTTAGTAGTCAACAATTGAGCTTGGGTCAACTGACGATTAGTGGTCAACATACGTTTACTGGGCCAATCCCAATAAGTGGACAATCTTCAACTGGGGGGAAACTATAACATTCCTATAGGTAAAAACTACTCAAGGAACCTTTTTCCTGGACTGCCCTATCCTGGAAACATGAACACCCCATGGGGGCACCATAATGCTCCACCGATTGGACCTCTAGCCGGCGGAACACCCCCACCACCTCCAGCACCTGTTCCACCTCCTCCTCCACCACCTCCACTCGGAGGACCCCCGTATTCTGGCGGTGAACCACCTTATTCTAGAGGAGGCCCACCTTCAGGTCCACCTCCACCCGGAGGACCCCCGTATCCTGGAGGTGGACCTCCTTATTCAGGCGGAGGACCCCTTTTGGGTCCACCTCCTAACCTGGGAGGCCCACCTCCTAACCTAGGTGACCCACCTCCATACGGCCAAAACTGTATGGTAGGACCTTACGATCAATCCATCCATGGTCCTACTGGTACACAGACGCCTTATCAATATTACCAGTATCCACAACCGAACTGAAAACTACCATATCTGGCTGCATTAGATCTGCCATGTATGACTCGTTTGACTGACGATCCCATACCTCATGCTATTAATAGGCCAACTATTCCTATGAAGTTACCATCAGACATCCCGAAGTTTGACAACAAACCTGGTGAGGATCCTAAGAACCATGTAATGACTTATCATTTATGGTGTTCCTCTAATTCCTTAATGGCTGATTCAATCCGTTTGAGGTTATTTCAACGGACTCTCACCGATACCGCCACAAAGTGGTACATTGAGTTACCAGCACACTCTTTTCCATGTTTTCAGTCTTTAGCTATGTCCTTTTTAACTCAATTTCAGCTACTGACCCATTATGAAACCAACACTAATATTTTGACTTCTCTTCGTCAAACTACTTCCACCCACATTTCTGATCATATTCACGAGTGGAGGAGGAGAAGACGTCTTATTAAAGATCCTATTCCGGACCAACTACTTGCAGATTGGTTCACGAAGTGACTACTACCTATCATATCTAAATACGTGGCTATTTTTAATGTATTTGTAACTTTAGATGACATTCACTTGTATATTTTATATTGTATTCATATGTTATTGTACTTCCGACGAAGAGTTTTTATTCCTCCGATCGGGAAAGTTATTATTGTATTTGAAAGGGTTTTTAGACTCTGCTAGAGGGGTCGGCCCTGAGTTAAGTTGTAGGGGGTTATTAGACTCTCCTAGGAGAAGTCGACCCAGTTAGGGTAAAATTCAAGTGGAGGTAAAGTATAAATAGAGAGGGTGATCCTCTCTATTTACACATTCACTCACTCACTCAATTCACATTAGTGAGAGAGAGGAGGAGTTCGCACAAGTGAAGAAGAGAGAAGCTGCTGGAGACCATTTCTATCTTTTCAGGTTTTGTATTGTTGCTCATTCTATCTCTGAGGAAGTTGCGGGGTTTTCTCCTTTATGGTTTCCCCAATGAAACTCTTTGTGTCTCTTGTCTCTTGTGTTTGATTTTCTATGCATGTTATTCTCCCAGATAAGATCCTAGATCGTATTGAATTAAATAGTGAAAATCTAACATGGTATTAGAGCTAACCTGAGAAGAAGACACTATGCAGCTACGGAAGCTAGGGATTCTTAATTTTTGGGTTTCTCTCCATAGATCATGAGCAAAAATGAGGCTAGGATAACTCACCTAAGCCTAGGTGCATCTTTCTGTCGAAGCAAAATTGGATTATGAGCATTTTCATTTTTTGGCCTGTCACTATTGCGGGAAATTAGGGCTTTTCACAGAAGAGGAATTTTGGAGTGCTTTCAGCACAATATTGTTCTCCTCCTCAAAATCGAAATTTTGAGACTAAGATAGAAGTTTTTGGTTGGGTAGAACCCCAGGATAAGTCAAACCCTAATTTGACTTTGGACCAGAAAAACTAGAAAACCAGAAAGGACCAGAAACTACAGGTCTGAAATTTGCAAGTCACTTTTGAGGGGTCAATTTTTGGAATCTTTAAAAACCAAGTGCACCAACATACTCACCTCATCCAGGAGAATATTCCTGTGAAAGCCGAATTCAATTCTGAGAATTTTCAATTTTCGGCTAGTCACCACTGCCGGAGGAAAACTAGGGCATTAAATATTTTGGGTTTATATTCACTGATTTATGGAAGTGAGTACATTGTACAACTCTCCTTGAGGAGGCACATCTATCTATCTAACCAGAAGTTCAAAATTCCAACTTTGGAAAATTAGGGTTTCTCTGACAAACTCTAGGCCAGCCAGCTCCAGATCCAGTTTTAGCAAATCAAGTGGTAAGACCTAAAGCTTTTCTATTTCCAATTGAGTTTCTCATTAAAGAAGTCTCACCACACCAAGCTTGAGGATAAGCTTGAAGGGGCTGATAAATTCCGAGCATGGAAGCATAAGATTGGGCTTGTCCTAGAAGAGAATGAATTGGACACCTATGTGAATGAAGAGGTTCCAGTTCCAGAGGGAGATGAGGCTAAATCCTTACACAAGAATAACCTGGTTAAGTCTAAGAGAATCATTGCAGATTCTATCAAGGACCATCTCATACCACATGTGTCATCTCTGAAGACACCTAAAGAGATGTTTGATGCCTTGACCACCTTATTTGAAGGGAAGAATATAAATAGGAAGATGACATTGAGGAACCAATTGAAGAATGTCAAAATACAAGATGCAGAGACCATGCAGTCCTTCTTTACAAGGGTCTCTCAGATAAAAGAACAACTTGAAGCTGTGGGAGAAGATATAGAGAATGGAGAAATAGTGATGAACACCTTGAATGGTCTTCCTAGGTCATGGGATTCCTTTATTCAAGGAATCTTTGCAAGAAGAAAGTTGATCACCTTCAGCAGGTTGTGGGAGGAGTGCTCACAGGAAGAAGCTCAAATTGTAGCTCGAGAAGAAAAGATGGGTAATGGAGACCAAGCTCTCACAGCACACACCAGGAATAACAACAACAAGAGGGAGCATCCTCATCACAAGAAGGGTAAACACCATCACCAAAATCAAAGGGAGAACTTTGGAGGATCCAGGAGAGATCTTTCTCACATTCGATGTTATACTTGTGATGAGAAGGGACACTATTCCAAAGATTGTCCCAAGAACAAAAGTAGCTCCCACAAGAAGAACAACAACAAGAAAATACATCATGCTCACACTGCAGAGGATGATGAACCTCCAAGGAAGAGAGCCAAAGAAGAAAGTGAAGATTCTTCAAGTGATGAAGAATATGTATTGTAATGAAGGTAACCCGCTACAAGTGTTTATTCAGAAGGTTCCACCTCATAATGTGAATCTAAAGATGACTTTCAGTATTACATGAAAGGAGTAGAAGAAGCTACTACAGAGTTGGACTCCGAAAAACAAATAAAGATCAATAATCTATGGAAGAACCTCTCATCCATTTTCAGCGTTAGTTAAGGTGCACACTATTAGAGACTCCAGTAGTTCTTGCAAGGAAGCAAATATTGAGAGGGAGTCCACCCAACAACCAAACAAAGATAAGTATTTGAATTGTCATTTCTTGTATATATGATTACTTAAATGATGTTTTTCAGTCATGTACATACTTATGTTCCTAGATTTAGGATGTATATTATGCATGTTAGAAAAGTTGCATTAATGAACAAGATACTACTAATATGCAAGTAATGGGTAAGTGTCCTATTGTACTGTACAACACTCCATTGCTACTTATCTAGATTGAAACCTCTTTGTTGACATGTTGGAGTAGTGCACACTCTTAACAATGTTCTGGTAGAGATGCAAGGCATCTAGAAAGTTATGAAATATGCATAAATGTTGTATTGAAGCATTGGCTAAGATAATTGCATGATTGTATGACCTATATATTTATGTGTAACAATTTTTTCTGAAAACTATGAGATGTTTCTAATCATGCAATTGAACTTGACTTGTAGGAAAGATCGTATACCATCACCTACAAGAGAGACTTGTTTCAAAGAACAAGCGACGAAGAATAAACATACATCAGAAAACTACCTATTGAAGATATTGAAGAACCTAAAGTTCCCAGGATCAGAAATACAATAATGGAAGCAGCAATTCCAGAAGAATATGAAGAACGCAAGATAGAAGACCCATAGGAACATGTAGATCCACCACGTGAGAAGAACTCTCACAGTGCTCTCACAAGAGGAAATCAACATGGGTACGAGAGGTTCCCAAGAGATCCCAAAGAGGTTCGGGATGATAGACTATAAGGCCATGGCCACACCTATGGCATCGAACCTGAAGCTATTAAGTGATGCTTCATCAAATTTGGTTGATGCCACGATGTATTGTCAGATGATTGGATCTTTGATGTACCTGACGAATACGAGACCAGATATTTTATTTGCTGTGAACACATTGAGCCAATTCCTGATGGATCTGAGGCATGCTCACTTGATTGCTGCAAAGCATATTCTGAGGTACCTGAAGGGTACGGTTGATTATGGGCTCAAGTATGATGCGAATCAAAAGATTAACCTGGAGGGTTATGTTGATTCGGATTGGGCAGGAAGTGCCATTGATAGGAAGAGAACTTCAGGGTGTTGCTTCAGTTTGGGATCACGTGTGATCTCTTGGTTTAGCAGGAAGCAGTCCTATGTGGCACTAAGTACAGCCGGAGTAGATTATGTCGCAGCTTGATCGGCTATTTGTGAGGCAGTATGGTTGAGGAAGCTACTGTCTGATTTGTTTGATCTCCAGTTGGGCATGACTTGTATATATTGCGACAACTAGATTTGTGTGAAGTTGTCTGAGAACCCAATGTTTCATGACAAGTTGAAGCACATTGAGATCAAGTACCACTATATCAGGGATATGGTGTAGAGAGGAGCAGTGAAGCTCCAGTATGTTGCGACAGACAAGCAAATAGCTGATGTGTTGACCAAGCCACTAGCCAGAGTGAAGTTTGAATACTTCAGAGAGAATCTTGGTGTACTTCAGATCGAGGTTCCTTCCAAGGGGAAGTGATGATTCCAGAAGAGGCATATGCACATGTATTTTCCGACATGGTGGTAGGTTAGTCCTACCATGGTCATTGATGTAATTGCCGAGCTTTTCCAACATGGTGGTAGGTTGGTCCTCCCATGGTCGTTGATGTAATTGCTGAGATTTTCCGACATGGTGGTAGGTTGGTCCTCGCATGGTCGTTGATGTAATTGGTGAGCCTTTCCCGAATGGTGGTAGGAGATTCCTCCCATGTCGGTTGATGTAAGTGTTGTGTCTCACATGATGGTAGGAAAGTCCTTGCATGTTGGTATATGGGGTCTCGTATGGTGGTAGGAAAGTCCTCCCATACTGGAGACATTGTGATGTGCATCTGGGATGTACTCCGTGTGACGATGAGATGATCTAAAGATGATGAGGTGGCAGTAGGGTATACAGGTTTTGCAGAGGCATATAATCAGTCCTGGGATGCTCCTTCAGGTTTTGGAGAGGCATATAATCAGTCCTGGGAGATCCTACAGGTTTTGCAGTGGTATATAATAAATCCTGAGATGTACCTACTTGATGGCTTGCTCACAGAGATGATGAAGACCTACATGGAGGCTAGGCCTACATCCATCATGAAAAAGGGTTGGCTCTGTAGAACTTCCTATGAAAAGTGGATTGGAGACTGATGGTCGAGATAGCAACAACAGTGATGATGATGATCCATCCTTGATGATGATCCAGCTTTGATGATGATCCAGTGACGAAGACTTGTGCTGATGAACTGTGTCAAGTGAATACCTTCCTAGCTAAGAGGGAGTGTTAATGTATTTTTAACTTTGGATAATATTCACTTGTATATTTTATATTGTATTCATATGTTATTGTACATCCGATGGAGAGGTTTTATTCCTCCGATCGGGAAAGTTATTATTGTATTTGAAAGGGTTATTAGACTCCCCTAGAGGGGTTGGACCTGAGTTAAGTCGTAGGGGGTTATTAGACTCTCCTAGGAGAAGTTAGCCCAGTTAGGGTAAAATTCAAGTGGAGGTAAATTATAAATAGAGAGGGTGCTCCTCTCTATTTACACATTCACTCACTCACTCAATTCACATTAGTGAGAGAGAGGAGGAGTTCACACAAGTGAAGAAGAGAGAAGCTATTGGAGACCATTCTATCTTTTGGGGTTTTGTATTGTTGCTCATTCTATCTCTAAGGAAGTTGTGGGGTTTTATCCTTTATGGTTTCCCCGATGAAACTATTTGTGTCTCTTGTCTCTTGTGTTTGATTTGATGTGCATGTTATTCTCTCAGATAAGATCCTAGATCATATTGAATTAAATAGTGAAAATCTAACAGCTATGGGTGGGGCCATTACATAAGAAAAATCCATATCCTATGCTCAGTACCTAGACCTTGTCTATGCTCAATTTGGAACATTATACGATATTGTTCCTAATTCCCCTCGCCCTACACATGATCCAACAAAACCACCTACGGGATCTCATGCCGATGGAATTATTGGTTCTGTTCACGCACAACCTGCTACAAAATTAGGTGGATCACAAAACCACCATAGTTCAACTCCACCCTCATCACATGATGGAAATAGCAACAACCAATCGCCCAACCCTGCTTCCACTGGAGAAGTGAATTCAGTTCAATTTGCTTCACGTAAAAAATCCAGTGGAAAAAATAAGAACAAAGGTAAATCTAAAAAGTATTCTAACCAGTAGGAGCCAAAAAATAATCCCGAAGACACCAAACAAAAGCAGAAGTTTAAATATCCTTGTTTACTATGTGGTGACAATCACTTCACCAAAGAATTCCCACATCGGGAAGAAGTGCAAAAGTTTCTCAAGGGAAACCCCACACCCGCAGTTCTAACAGATCCCTTACCCAAGCAACAACAACAAATGGTTTCCCAACACCGACCTCCTCCTCAAGGAGAACCATCCACAACCGCGCATGTTCTCATGATGCGTAGCAAAACCGTCAACTTGTCCACTCGATCGCATACATGTGACTCTATTCTTGACAAGGAATCTAACATAGGTAATACTGAAAAATCCTCTGCATCTACATCTAGTATTCCTTTTCCTCAAGGTCCTCTCGTCATAGAGAAATCTTTACCAGATTCATTATTGTGTCCGCCCAAGAGCATGATTAGAAAAGTTTTTTTCAATCCGAAATCTCGAGATGCTTAAAATGACAATAATGTAGAGGATTCAGCACAAGCCCCTTGCGCTATGTCGATGCTAGAAGTCTTACAAAACTGTCTGAATTAGCGTAAGAGCCTCTTATATTCTATTGGTGCGGTAGATCCTGATTCCTCCAACACCATCATGTTCAAACTAGAGTATTTCAAGCCGAGGCTTTCCCATCAACTTGTGTTCAAAATTGTTACCAATGTCACTGGGAAAAGCATCCATCGCACTGTCTTGGATGAAGGATCCTCTACTTAGGTTATGTCATTATCATGTTGGATATCCATTGGCTCTCCCGAGTTGAACCGTTCCCCCACCACATTGAAAGCATTTGACGGACATGGATTCCAACCACATGGGATGTCACAATCTTTGGCTATAGAGATGGGGGGAAAGAACATTTCCATTAACTAGGAAGTAGTCATTGCCCCGTTGGATTATAACTTATTACTTGGTTGAAACTAGATTTATGCCATGAGCACGGTTGCCTCATCTGTCTTTCGAATCATGCAATTTCCCCACCAAGGGAGAATTGTCACTATTGACCAATTAGATTTATGTAGACCTGACACCACTACTCATCCTGCGGATAATGTCCCTCTTTTAGGACACTCTTCGCAGATATATGAGAGTGTGGGGGTAGGAATCCTCAAATATTCATGCCTCAAGGGAGTCTTTCTAACACCAGATTTCCCTTCCCATGTTGCCACCGTGAACATGATTTCCTCTATGATCCCATCATCGTCCAACTCCACTGACCAATGGGTTGTGCCTGAACTTGATAATTTGGATTTGATTGGAGTCTCATGCACTCGTGTTACAACCTCCGAATTACACCAAGGATTACATCATTTATCTTATTTCTTCTACTGACACTATTGCTATGGTCTTATTTCAGGAAGATAGTCACTCCCAGGAGCATGTGATATATTACCTTAGTAAGGGTGTCATTGACTCTGAAACCCAATATTCGCATGTAGAAAAGTTAGCTCTCGCAGTAGTCATTGCTATTCAGAATTTCCATCATTACATCCTACTCCGCACTACTACTATTATTTCCGACTCCAACCCAATGTACCACATTCTTACGTGTTAGGTACTAGGGGGAAAATATTCGCACTAGATTGTGATTCTTTAGGAATTCAACCTCCAGTTTGAGAAGGCCAAATCAAATACGTCTTTGGTTTTTGTGGAACTTATTTGCGATCTTCCCCGTACTGATTAGGAAACTAATCCCATGGACTCTCTCCTTGATGACTCCTTGTTTCTCATCAGTACTTATGACCCATGGTATGGATACATCACATTGTATCTCCAAACCCAACGCTTCGGTCCCCAATTATCTCGTGATGAACGTCATCGTGTCCATCATCATGCAAAATATTACCTCATCATCGATGATACATTATATCGTCATGGTATTGATTCCATTATCCAATGCTGCTTAACTCATGAGGAGGCTGAGCATGTTCTGAATGATTGTCACTCGGGGGCATGTGGCAGTCATCTTTCTGGGATGGTTATAGCCCAAAAAATCCTACGCATTGGATACTATTGGCCTTCCATCTTTAAAGATTGTATTTAAGCCGTCAAGAAGTGTCCTCCTTGTCATCTTTTTCATCATAAAAAGTGCTCACATCCAACCCCACTACATCCAGTTATTGACGTCGGTCCCTTTTCCAAATGGGGCATCGACTTCATGCATTGTAAGCCTACCTTGGCCAGGGGGCATAGTTACGTTATTGTCGCAGTTGACTAATTTACCAAGTGGGTCGAGGCTATGCCTACATACAAAGAATATGGCGAAACTTTTGCACTCTTTATGTTTAAACACATCATTGCGAGATTCATATTTCCTCAAGCCATCGTCACTGATCATGGATCACATTTCCAAAACAAGATGGTGGATGAACTAAGCGTCGGATTGGGTTTTCGACATGAAAACTCCACCCCCTACTACCCTTAATCAAATGAACAAGTAGAGGCCATCAACAAGGTCTTGAAAACCTTGATTCAATGCATGGTAGGTACACATAAATCCAATTGGCACACCATGCATTTTTCATCCCTATGGGCATATAGGACTTCCGTTAAAACTACCACTGGTTTCACTCCCTTTCAATTGGTCTACGGACTAGAGGCAATATTACCTATTAAGTGCGAGATTCCGTCACTAAAACTCACTGTTGAACTTTTACCAAACACCAATGCCGAGGAAGAACGATTTCTATACTTGGAAAAACTCGATGAAAACCGCTGTGATGCAGCTCTGGCTAATGAAGCACATAAGAAACGCATCAAGGCCCAATACGATAAATTCGTAAAACCTCGTATCTTTAACGAGGGTGATTTGTTCCTTACATATGACCAAAACCATGACAAGCTGGGGGAAAGCAAATTTGAGTCCATGTGGCATGGTCCATATGTAGTGAAACGTGTTTTGGAAAATGGAGCTTATGAATTAGAAGATTACGACGAGATATCTTTGGGGGAGCCTTGTAATGGGTTCTACCTAAAGCGGTACTATGCCTAAATCATTTACGCATTGGTACTTTGTATATATTGTACATGACGTGTGTTTTGTGTGGTGTGACGCTTTATTTTTAGTGTTGGTATCTTATCGTTACGCTTATACCATGTTCCTCCTGGATGTGCAGATGGAAATTTTTTTTGGATTTGTGGACGGCACCATTCAACATATAGTAACCTCGCTTCGGCAGCATGGGTACTCTATTCCCCTACTAGAGAGCTCATTGGTTCAGGAGGAATTTTCCTAAGTTACGCAACCAATGTTGCCGTTGAATATCACGTGGTGATTGGATTGTTGACCGACGCTCTTTCCCTGGATATGGACCACATTTTTATCTACCTTGATTCACAATTAGTGGTTTCCCATCTTAATCATGTCTATGTTATCTGCGACCCCATATTAATCTGTTTATTTCGACGAGTACGTCTCTTGGAGAGGTCCTTTGAGTCCATTCAATACCTAAACATTCCAAGAAACATGAGCATAGTTGTTGATTCCCTAGCTAATTTCATATTGGATTGGTACATTGCACATTCATAAAAATTTTATCCAAAAAGATGTGTAAAAATGAAATAACATGTAAAATACTCATAGTGTATAGGCCAACATCCATAAGATCCCAAATCATCATAGGAGACACAGTGTATAAAACCACAAAATAGTGTTTTGTATATATATATCATCATCTCTGGCAGGATACAAAAACGTGGTACTGATACAAAATATGAAACCCATAAGCTTTCAATAGGTCCTGGATACAAAAATACTAAGCCTATGGCTTTCAATACATATATCATACAAAGAGATATCCCTGAGGATGCTCATGATAATAGATAATATCCTGAGCTACTCGACAGAGTAGCCGACCAAAACACCTTGAAACTCCAGTTGTATGGAGATGGTAACCATGAGGCAATTCATCGATGGATATGTTAGGAATATACATCATCAATCTATGGAGATTCTCCTCCAGCTCGTTCATCTCCTCTGCTGCATCCTCCTGAGCAACTGCTATATCTCGTACCACCCCTCTTCTCTCAATCAAAGAAGAAAATATCGGTCGATACAGGCCAATATCTGCACCAAACATTTGTGAAACATCGGTACTACACAAAAACATATAAAAATTACAAAATTCATTAAAAAAACAAATATTTTTTTTCTTACCCATATCTCCCCATTGCTCCCCCTTTGGAAGAGCTAGATTTGGATCTCCTTTGAATTCGGTACCAACATAGGCATATTCCTCAACCATGAGGAGTTGTCACTGGATCCACCTAAAGAAGGTTGGACCGTAAGTGATGATCTTTCCTCCACCTCCATGGCTGGCCATCACCTCTGACCATCAGAACATGTGAGTATATTGTGGATCGAGATCATCTAGCTCTACTTGAGTTCGTAGTAGTGGAACTCCCTCAAGGAAGAATGAGACCATGATGGATCCGTAGTCGAACTGTTTCAGCTCACCCTGTCTGCATTTGGTGAGTTGATCGTTTATATTTGCGAGAAGTCTCTCGCACCAGTTGAACACCGTCGATACCATACACTCGATGGCATACAACATATGGGCCTTAGTGGCCTGATGAGGAGCTCTTCTCCCCGCCACCCTCTCTATGGTGACTAGCACAATCCGTAGGGGTCTATCTTGTACATTCTTGATGGGAATCTTCTAAGCAAGCATCTGCATCCTTGGAGAAAAGAACTGTGCTACTAGGCTCTCTATAGATTGATCACTACCCATGTCATGTCCCAAAATTTTGCATTGGGTCACAATGGCCTAAGCCCCTTGACCATACTCATGAGAGTTTGTCAAATTGATGCTAAGGGTCAAATAAATGACAAGAATGAAGTCCAAGTTAGTAATAATGTGAAATTAGATCAAAATGGACAAGGTGGTTCACATTAAGAGAAATTCCCAATTCAAAGTTGTAATATACCCATCCAAATGAACTGCCATGGAGGAAAATTACTAGTTCCCTAGGTTGAGGGTGGAAGCTTTGGGATTTGAAATAAGGGGGATAATAAATGATGTTTGAACATTAGAATTTCATACATATTTAATAAAGGATCTAAATAAATAAATACAAGGGAAAATCAAAGTGGAAATTGATCATGAAGACACATGGAGGATGTGGGACCCACACAAGCTAGATTTTCGATGCCACATGGCATCCTCCTCTTGTCATTTTGAATCCATAAGAAGCCCAAGGTTCTTGGGATGAGTTGGAAGGTCAATGTACTTGGCATGAATCAATTAAGGTCGAATTGGAGTGGAAGAGGAAGAGGCATTTTGGAGCTAGTGAAACACTTGGACCAGATTCCCTAGCTCTATGACAACAATGCTGGAGATTCTATGACACCTATGACACAAATCAGAACTGAAGGCTGAAATCTGACATATATGACATGTCATGGCTAAAACTAGCCTCCAAGAGGGTGCTCAAGTGAGTTAGGGCAGCCAAAGAGACACCAATTTGAATTTGGAGAAGGAGAGGGATAGAATTGGAAGGACAAGTGTCATACTTGGGAATATCTTCTCAAATTGAGTTGGCATGAAGCTCTTGGGAGGAATTAGACCCATGGAGGAACTTAGAAGTTTATAAAATACAATAACAAAGAAGTATGGTAGCTTTTGATCGTTTTAGAATTTTCATTTTGCATTTGGAGAGGAGAGCTAGTGGAGTGCTACTCTACTTGCCTTAGCACCAATTTCGAGGTTGAAAGATTCCCATGCTAGTTGGTAATTGGAAAGGCCATTAATACATTTAATTTTGACATTTAATAGATTCTTTTTTATAGGTTGAAGCTATAGGGCAGATCATGGTCACATCTCTTTCAGCTTGCTTCTACAACCATTCTTCCATTTCTTGGCATATTCGTGCTCCTTGAGGAGAGACGCACTTGTTGAGGTGATGAACTATTTGGGGTAGCTCTTGAGGCCCAATATATTTTTAATATGATATATATACTCTTTTTTTACTTCTCATGAGACTCTAAGGTCGAAATACCAAGTGAAGTTATGTAAAATTACCAAACAATGCATAAATGATGCCATTTCCCCTAGATCTTGTTGTTGGAGTTTGAAGAGACATTATTTCGAGTTGTATGAGTTTCTATTTGTGATTTTGTTGATGTATTAAGTGTTATTAAATTTTTGAAGAAGTTTCATTAACAAAGCATAATCCCTTGGCACCTAAAATTCGAATTTCATAATTCATGGTGAAAATAACTAGCTTTCCCCCCTCTGTGAAATATTGCATATAAACATATGATTTTAAGGAGTTTCAAAAGGCCATAAGAAATAATTAATGATACATTGGGGAGATAATTAAAGACAATTATCAATACCATGCCTCTGTTCAAAAATTTGGAAGGGTTTAACAGCATTTGGGAAGCCATCTTTGTCCACTACCCTTGGGGGATTTGAAGCTCGAAATTACTAGTAATCTTCCCTACATTGTCCAAATTGTAAATGAATGTTGCAGAAGTGTTTTAAGGGGGTTTTTAAGTATCCATAAGCCTCTATTATATGTATTAATACCTATAAAATAACTTCAGACCCATTATACAAGCATTTGGATTCATTTGGAGACCAAGAGACCAATACTAGTCAAAGAGAAATTGCTAGTCAAACTCCCTACTTTGGATAGAACTTAAAGGAGTTCTAAAGAAGCCTATGGAAGAATCTAAAGCATCCCTAAACCTCATAATTATGTCCTAATATCATCCATACATCTTCTGTAACAATTTGGGAGCATTTGGAGACCAAGAGACCAATACTAGTCAAAGGTCGAACTAGTGGAAAAAATTGAAAATTTCACCATTTTAATAAAAAAAGGGACGTTACAGTGGTATCAGAGCATGATATTGGCACCTAATGTGGTCTAATATTCCCGAGGAAAATAATTCAGGGACCACCATTAGATTTTGAAACCAAAAGTGCTTTTGTTGAAGAGGAAAAAGTAGGAAAATAAGAGCATTTTTTGAGGAAACTATGGCTAGGGATGAAAAGGGAACCTCATATGATATTGAGAAGTATAGGAAACTCATGAAACCCCTCTTTGAAGACATGGACAATCAGATAATGAAAGGATTCGAATTGCTGGCTAGCCAACTTGGGATCAAAGGGGTAATAGGAGGCAGCAGTAGTTCCTCTTTCGAGGAAAAGAAGCCAATTGGTGAGCATATTTTCTCAAGGACAGGACCCCATAATAGAGTAAATGAATTTCAGAGAAAACCAAGGCCTACTACACCTAAATTTATTGATTCCAAATCAAATATTATACTCCAATTGATGTGCAAGAACTTCTAATCGAATGGAAAAATTTGAGTGAAGATTGCAGAAACATCCTACCATTTGATCAATACCTCATTGTCTCAAACAAACTCAAGATGAAGGAAGGTAATAAGAATCCATTTCAAAATAGAGATTCCAAAAATATTGATCTTAAGGAAACCGAGGGTAAAGATGATGTTAGGAACCTATGTCAACCCTTCTATTTACTTTGTTAGTATATTGTTGTTGGACGCATATGCTTTGTAAGTCGTCCCGTAGTACTTGTTGATCCATAGTTTGTATTATTGTTGTTGGATGCATATGCTTTGTAAGTCATCCCGTAGTAATTGTTGATCCATATTTTGTATTCTCCCATGGTTTGTATTGACACATGGTATTAACCCATGGTATTGGCGCCTAGACTTAGTATATAAGTTTTTGTTGAGACCAATGAAGGTACTGCGAAGTTATTTGTATTGAGCTTGCTCAAAGGAGGTTGCCCCCTCAAAGTGGCCTGTGATCAATATAAAAGTGATTCTGAGTTCTGTTATTTCTACTATTTCATGTGTTTTCATTAATTAATTATTGCAGGTTCTTCACATCTGGTATCAGAGCACTTTCTTGGGCTCGTTGGGTGGAAGTTCTTCCAAAATTTTTTTTCGCATCTGTTGCAAGTTCGGATCTGGGAATAATCCCTATTCGCTTAACTGTGGGAAGTACTTGGTCATAATCCCACAGGAACCCCAAAGTAGCTAGCCCATTGAGAGGACCTGCCAGCGAAAATGGCAACGACCCCTACCTGATTGACTAGTTCCCACTCATGAGGTAAACCAAGAGATGTCGTTTGTGGCAAAGCAGTTATCAGTTTTACTTGAGTTGTGGAGTGAGTGGTACTGCCCCAATACGAAAGCCGTCAGACAGCATTGATGGCCGAGTGAAACCCCTGAACTATTAGGAAGCCGAACATACCTGGGGTCTATATCTATTTTCAGCTGAACTATTTCTGATCACTTCCGCACCGTTTCAAATCCATTCCAAGCTGTTCCACATCCATCCATTTCGGATCTATTCTGAAAAATCCATTTCAGATCCAGGCATTTTAGATCCAATTGTTCCGATTCCTTCCGCGCCGTTGCAGATCCATTTCTGAAAAGAAAAAAATCCCATTTTTTCGCCATATCTCCCTTGTTTTAACTCCATTTCCCTTGAAACTTTCTGGACACCCCTACAATCCCATTATGCATATTTCATTCCTGATGACCCTATCCCAAATTCTACTTCCCATAGCTAGAAATCTCACATTTGTCTATTTTTAGGGTTTTCCATAACTTCTTCAATTTTCACCCACTCGCGTCCAAATTTTCCCACTGTGTTCATTCCCTATTTCTGCTTCTTTGTCCCTCTTTGACAAATTTTCTCTTTCTTTCACCCCGCTTCTAAAATCCCCATTTTTTGCTTCCCTATCCATCAGAAAGTGTCCAGAACCTAGTCAAACCCCAATTATCCATCCGAGTTTTTCCCAAATCCAAATTTCCCTTTACTAAATAGGCTTTTGTTTGTGTTTTTCTATCCATTCCCCCCAAAAAAACTCCTGGTTATGGTTGTCACCCATGCAGGAGCAAAAACCATGGAGGAAGCACTTGCAGCCATCCAAACCAAACTCCAAGATCTGGATGAAAAATTTCTCAGCCTCCATCTTCAACATTTAGCCATGAAAAATAACCGACAGCAAGAATCAAAATCTACAGCCAATGGGTTCTCTTCTTCCAGCAATTTCCGTGGTCCGAAGCTTGAATTTCCTCGCTTCAATGGTATTGATCCGACTAGATGGATATATCGTGCAGAACAATATTTCAGTCTGCATAATACTTTTGATGTCCAAAAATTTCCACTTGAATCCTTTCATTTGGAACAGGAAGCCCTTCAATGGTACCGTTGGTGCATCAAGGCTCATGACGAGCCAAAATTGACATATTTTTTCCAACTCCTTTTGCAACGATTTGGTCCTAGTGCTTTTGATGACTTCACTGGAGCACTCACTAAACTTTGTCAAATTGGCACTATGAGAGAGTATTAGATAGAATTTGAGAAACTAGCCAATCACACAGAAGAATTGTCTAATGAATTCTACAGGAGTTGTTTTATCAGTGGTCTTAAGGATCAAATCCAGTCAGAGGTTAAAATGTTCTGTCCCAACACAATTATGGAAGTCTTAGGGTTGGCTAAGTTGGAAGAAGACAAGATTGCATCCCAACTGTAAAATTAGTCACAGCAGATCTAATGAACAAGTAAATCAATCACAATAGATGAACATAGAAAATATGGTGTAAAACTGTGCAAAACATGCAACAGTGCTCAATATCCCAGTAAGGCTGAATGATTACAATAGAATACAGTAACAATGACTGAGCAATTCGAATTGCCTAAGGAGGTCATTTGAATCATTGAATGGAGTAGCTTGACTCCAACTAGGAGTCCTCATCATTAATCAGTGGTGGTCATCAATACACAAGAACCAGTCATCCAGGTGTCAATCTGAGTCTAACTGAGTGTAACATGTGTAACTGAAGTGTGTAGCACTGATATAGGGAAGTGGGCTCAGTGGAGGGTGCATGGGAGGCTATCTGAAGTCAGAACAAGTCATCTAGTCAATCTGGAGGTCCAATGGAGTGAAACAGTCAGTCGAGAGTGAAACTAGCCTCAAATCAGGGAGAATCGGAGCTAACTGAGTGTAACTGAAGTGGAACTGCAGTGGTAGGTGAAGAAGTGCGCCCTTCTCTGGCAGTAGGTGAGAAGTGGGCGCCTTCCTGACTAGGAGGGCTAATGAAATGATGTAAGAAGCTCCCGGGTGCTAGAATAAGGTGGCTAAGGTGCTGGAGGCATCGACCTGGTGACTGGGATGCATGCAAAGTGCATGCAAACCCTAGAATTTGCATGCAAACCCTAATTGCATGCAAGATCCTGAAAAAGATGATGTGGATATCCGAACACCCCACCTCAAGCTAGACTATGATGTGCAAAAAATAATGTGGGGCCCTGGTAACTAAGACCAAAGGTCACCCCAATACAATAATCCAAAAAATGCTGAAAATAAACTAAGTGAGGAAAGAGGGAAAACCCAGTGGGAAGAAAGCCACCCCTCAAGCTAAAGCATAATAATGGATCAATCTATCTCCACCATGATGGAACTCACTCCCAACAGTGAACGGAGGTAAGAGAACTTCTTCTCAGTGAAGCTCTTGGTGAAGATGTTTGCAATTTGCTCATCAATAGGGCAATATTGCAGAATGATGGTGCGATCATGCACCAACTGTCGAATGTAATGCATATGAATCTCAATGTGTTTGGTCCTCTTCCGCTGAATTGGATTTGTGGAGATCTTGATAGCACTTTGATTGTCACAAAATAGGACAGTCAAAGTAGTGCCACCAAAACCAAACTCGGAAAGAATACCCTGCAACCAAACTGCCTGAATGCAGGCATTGACTGCCCCTCGATACTCTGCCTCTGCTGAAAAAAGTGCAATGGCTGCTTGCTTTTTGCTGGACCAGCAAATAGCACCATGACCAATCATGAAAACATAACCGGAATTGGAATTCCGATCAATGCTATCACCTGCCCAATCTGAATCAGTAAAACCAATGAAATCAAGCTCAAAATCTGCAGCATAATGTATGCCAAAATGTTTCGTACCTTGCACATACTGCAAGATCCGCTTGGCTGCCCGCCAATGAAGCTCATGGGGCTGCTGCATATACTTTGACATGGCACTCATGGCATATGAAATATCAGGCCTTGAGTGTGTCAAATAAATTAGTGAACCAATCAACTGTCGATACATACTGCAATCTGCAAGCGGTGTAGAATCTCCCTCCTCAAGACTGATTCTGAGAGGAATGGGAATGGGGATGCATTACATTCAGCCATATTAAACTTCAATAACAGGTCGGAAGCATATTTTTGTTGAGATATAGTCATCCCATCAAAATTTTGAGTTATCTCCAAGCCCAAAAAGTGACTCAGCAAGCCCAAATCGCTCATGTCAAAAGCTAGATTTAAGGCAGTTTTTAGCTTGTTTATTGAAGTAAGAGTGCTACCAGTAATGAGAAGATTATCAACATAAAATACAATAACCAACAAATTACCTTTAACTCACTGAAGATACACATTTAGATCATATTTTCATCTTTGGAAATTCTGATAAAGAAGGAAGGAGTCCATCTTTGCGTACCAAGCTCTTGGGGCCTGTTTTAACCCATACAAAGATTTCTTCAATCTGCAAACTAATGATGGATCTGATGTGTAGCCCTCTGGTTGCTGCATATATACCTCTTCAGCAAGGTATCCATGTAGAAATGCACTCTTCACATCCATGTGGTGCACTTCCCAGTGCTTGGATGCGGAAATAGCCAAAACAAAGCGGATGGAATCCATATTTGCAACCGGTGCAAAGGTTTCAGTGTAGTCCACTCCTTGGACTTGGGAGAAACCTTTTGCCACCAACCTTGCTTTGTATTTTCTGATAGAGCCATCAGAAGCAACTTTCATGCGGTATACCCATTTACACTTCACTAATTTTCTTCCAGGTGGAAGAGAAACTAGCTCCCATGTATTGTTCTTTTGAACAGAACTGTACTCTTCATCCATGGCACTTTGCCATCTCGGATTTCGGTGGGAAGAATAGTATGATGTGGGATCTGAACCAGCCATCAAATAAAAAATCTTAGGAAGTAATGGATCAGCAATAGAAAGAGCCATACCCTCTCTTTGAAAGTCTGCTCTTGTTCGTCTCGGATCAGCAGGATTTCCAAGGTTCGAACCAGCAGATTGAAGAGTGTTTTGGGCCCACTTTGGTAACTGAGGAGGATCATAATGGTTGGATTCCGAACCTGATATGTCATGATCATAATGTGCTGCTAAAATATCATAAATATAAGAACTCATACCTTCATTATCGCTGCACGGATCTTCTTCTGGTGAAGGCGGTGAATCGACAGTCTCTTCCTCGACTAGTTGCAATTCTTGAAGCGGTTCTTCAAATTGCACACTGCGCTCTATGAATATATTTTTAGATCTGATATCCATGAGTTTATTTGATTTTGATTCTTCCCCATATCCTATCAGTATGCACTCAATACTTTGTGGATCCAAATCTCGTCTCTTCTTGGAAGGATTTCTAGCCCATGCAGTAGAGCCAAAAACTCTCAAATTTGACACATCCGGTTTGTGACCAAAGAATGCTTCGAAAGGAGTCATACCTTTCACAGATGAATGTGGAACACGGTTCTGTATGTATGCAGCAACATTGATTGCTTCAGCCCAAATATTTGCAGCCAAACATTTTGATTCAATCATGCATGTAGCCATCTCTTTCAGTGACCGATTTTTCCTTTCCGCTACACTGTTCTGCTGGGGTGTGTAGGGAACTGTATGTTGGATCTGAATTCTGCTTTGGGCACAAAATTGCAGAAACTAGGCCTTGATATATTCTCCACCATTATCATATCTAAGAGCTTTGATCTTGCTCTCAATGGCGGTCTCAACAGAAGCCTTAAAATCCTTGAATTTTCCAAGCACTTCTGACTTGTTTTTGAGAAAGAATACCCATGTAAAGCGAAAAAAATCATCAATAAATGTCAAAACATACCTTGAACCATTTAATGACGTATGGGGCATCGGACCACTAATATCAAAATGTATCAACCCCAAAACTGTAGAAGCTCTGCTAGCTTTGCCGTGGTCGAATCTGTGCTCGGGGTGCTTCCCAATAATGCAACCAGTGCATATTTCCTTCGAGGAACAGAGTTGTGGAAGACCATCTACCATGGAATTGTTTGATAGCAGTAGAAAATACTTATAATTAAGATGTCCAAATATTTCATGCCAAAGCCTACTAACCTCATTACCATGTGTGCGAAGAGCAGTGGGCTTTGCAAGCGGAATAAAGTGTGAAAACTCATAGCATTTTGCAGTGTGGTTTGCCTTTCCGACTGCAACAAGTCTTCCACTTTTGATATCAGAAATTTCAACTGTATTAGGGCTGAATGTAACTTGCTTCGGTTCACCAGTGTGTGTCATTTGATACACAGAAAGAATATTTGAAGCCATGGAAGGCACATAGAGAACATTCTGAAAGCTTCCATGATCTACATGAATCGTACCTTTTCCCTTTGAAGAAATTTTTGAGTCATCTCCCAAATGGATGGGGATGGAGCTGTTTGGATCGAATGAAGAAAAAGAATCAATATTTGCAGCCATATGAGTCGATGCACCTGAATCTATCAAGAGAGTAGTGGGCTTCGAAACAGTTTCCATGAGTGCTTGTCCTCTTTCATGATCATCATTCCTATCCTTCTTCCTTGCACTGTCAGGAAGAGTTATGTTGTTCTCTTCCAAAAGGAGGGCCATTTGATCTATAGTCTTCTTCATACATGAACTTTTGGGATGAAAGCCACGGTTTCAATAAGTACATTTATATTTTTGGTTACCTTCTTTTCCCTTTTGCTTGAACTTTGAACTGGATGGTGCATCCGTCTGTTTGCCTTTCTCTCTTTGCTTGTGAGGTTTGAATTTGGGCTTCTCCTTCTTTTGCTTTCCTTTACCATTCGAGATCTTGGGTCCTTGAACATATAGGGCTGAATCTTTGGAGCTTATGGACCCCATTTGAATCAACTTATCATGATATTTTGTGACGGACTCAATGAAGGCATTCAAGGTAGGCATCTTCCAATTCGGGGTAGTTAGCCAACTGGAATTGAAAGTAGAGACAAATACCGAATAATATTTACCAAGTTTGTTGAGAATGGAGAGGATCAATTGTTTATCCTCTTTGATAAATCCACTGTTCTTCAACTACATGTTCAAGTTCTTGAATTTTGTGAAGAATTCATTAATGGTCTTGAAATTCTCAGGACTAAGGGCAATCAATTCATTCTCTAATTGAAAAGCCCTAAGCTCGTCCTGCTTGCCAAATAGTATTTCAAGTTGCTCCCATATAGCTTTTGGAGTCTTCAATCCGCTGAGATGGAAGTGAAGATATTTGGAGATGGAGAGACAAAGAAGACCATAAGCTTCATCAAGCTTGTTGTAGTGTTTGGTTCTATTTGACAAGGTGTTTGGCTCCAATTCAAGACCAAGAGTGACTCGGTAGTAACCTTTTGAATGTAATATGATCTCCATATCATATTTCCAATCAAAATAATTGAATGGGGTGAGGATAGGATTTGAAGAAGAGTATTCCATTGCTAGGAGTGAGTGCACACTGATGTAGAGAAGCTTGCAAGGGCAGAGTAGTGAATGCAAATGATGGAGACAATAACCTGCAAATCACAATAAACCAAGAACGATGAGGTCAAACAATCCACCCTTTTAGAGTTGCATCACACCTGGGATTGGAGATCAAACAAAGTTGAATGGGTGCAATTTATCAGATCCAGGATTTTTGTGGAAACTCAAGCTTCTGGAGTGGTATTGGATGTATTTTCAAGCTTTGCATACACAGGAGCAAATGCCCTTGACTGAGCAAATGCCCTTGATGTATTTTCAAGCTTTGCATACAGTAACAATGACTGAGCAATTCGAATTGCCTAAGGAGGTCATTTGAATCACTGAATGGAGTAGCTTGACTCCAACTAGGAGTCCTCATCATCAATCAGTGGTGGTCATCAATGCACAAGATCCAGTCATCTAGGTGTCAATCTGAGTCTAACTGAGTGTAACATGTGTAAATGAAGTGTGTAGAACTGATATAGGGAAGTGGGCTCAGTGGAGGGCGCATGAGAGGCTAACTGAATTCAGAACAAGTCATCTAGTCAATCTGGAGGTCCAACAGAGTGAAACAGTCAGTCGGGAGTGAAACTAGCGTCAAATCAGGGAGAATCGGAGCTAACTGAGTGTAACTGAAGTGGAACTGCAGTGGTAGGTGAAGAAGTGCACCCTTCTCTGGTAGTAGGTGAGAAGTGGGTGCCTTCCTGACTAGGAGGGCTAATGAACTGATGTAAAAATCTCCTGGGTGCTAGAATAAGGTGGCTAAGGTGTTGGAGGCATCAACCTGGTGACTGGGATGCATGCAAACCCTAGAATTTGCATGCAAACCCTAATTGAATGCAGGATCCTGAAAAAGATGATGTGGATATCCGAACACCAATAGCACTCCAAACCCACTTTTGTTCCCTTCCAAAATATGGGTTCTCAACGACCTCCCATTCCGCCAGCTCCTCAACCAACTTCTATCAAGCATTTGTATGAAACAGAGATGCAGGCACATAGAGAAAAAGGGATTTGTTATAATTGTGATGAGAAATTCACTTGGGGACATAGATGTGTTCAACAAAAGCTCTATCTCTTGGATATGGATTCTCTGCCTGCCTCTAAAATTGGTGAAGAAGATCTAGATACAATGGATGATCAAGTTGACATTCAAGAGTCGCTTATTGACCCCCCATCTCAGGATGAACAACCAGAGATATCTCTCCATGCTTTATCCGGCATCACCACCCCCAATACAATGCGGGTCAGGGGTTACTTCAAGAAGCTTCCTCTTACAATACTCATTGATTCTAGTAGCACTCATAACTTCATTGACCCTCGGATCGCTAAACAGGCTGATTGTTTTGTCTATCCTTGCTCCAACTTTGAAGTCATGGTTGCCGATGGGGGCACCTTACCTTGCAAGGGGAAGTGTCACAATGTGCGTATCTCTTTGGAAGATTATAACCTGCTCTTTGACATGTTTTCCTTGTCCCTAGGTGGATGTGATGTGGTTTTGGGCGTTCAATGGTTACGCACGCTTGGCCCCATCTTATGGGATTTTGCTGAACTTTGGATGCAGTTTTCAATCAATGGGAAACAACACAAATTTAAGGGATTACAATAAGGGTCTCTCCGCATCATTAGTTCACATCTCCTGGAAAATATCCTTAAGAAGAATTCACATGGTGTCATTGCTCAACTCCATTCCATTTAGCTACACCCATCAACGGTCTCCCCTACTTCCTTGGATAGATATGCAGGTGTCTTTGCTGAACCAGTGGGCTTGTCGCCTTCAAGAGACATTTCCAGTAAGAATTTAGCCGCATCAACATCTCAATAGGACATGATGGCTATTTTGCATGCAGTACAGACATGGCAGCCATCCTTACTAGGAAATTATTTCTGCATCAAGACTGATCTCCAGATTCTGGAACATTTTCTGGAACAACGGGTCTCCTCACCAACACACTGGAAATGGGTTATCCAACTCATGGGTTATGACTATGTGATCACTTACAAGAAGGGTAACAATAATATGGTGGTAGATGCTCCTTCTCACCAATTTGATGACCTAGTTTCTCTTACAGCTATTTCTATGCTTGTTCCAAATTGGTTGCAATCTGTTCAACAGGGCTATCTCTTCTATGAAATCCATACGCACTTTGGATTCCTCAAAACCTATGACTAGGAACAATGTAACTTCTTTTGGCAGGGACTGAAAATGAAAATTCACCAGATGGTGGTTGAGTGTGATACTTGCCAGGTCAATAAGGGTGAAACGACACTCCTTTCGGGACTGCTCGAACCCTTGCCCATCCCTACACAGATATCGACAACTATTTCTATGGATTTCCTAGAAGCGCTCCAGTGGTACAATACCACATCTAAAAGGACACCATATGAAGCAGTTTATGGATAGGCACCGCTAGTTCTTCTTCTATACACGCTCAGGAGCTCCCCAGTTCAGGAAATTAACTTAGTTCTTCGAAACCGCGATCAGATTCTTCTCATTTTGCAAGACAATCTTCACATGGCAAGAATTCGACTGAAACAACATGACGAGCAACACCGTTCTAAGTGCACTTTTCATGCAGCTGATATGGTCCTTCTTCGTCTACAACCTTCCAAGCAATCCTCCCTAAAACTCAAAAGGCGTCAGTGGGCCGGAATGCAACCCAAGGATGCTACAGGGGAACCACTCCTTCAGATTCTACATCAATTTCCACATCTAAAGCTTTGAGGACAAATCTTTTTCTAAGGGAGAGGGGATGTTAGGAACCCATGTCAATCCTTCTATTTACTTTGTTAGTATATTGTTGTTGGATGCATATGCTTTGTAATTCGTCCCGTAGTATTTGTTGATCCATAGTTTGTATTATTGTTGTTGGACACATATGCTTTGTAAGTCGTCCTGTAGTAATTGTTGATCCATATTTTGTATTCGCCCATGCTTTGTATCGATACATGGTATTAACCCATGGTATTGGCGCCTAGACTTAGTATATAAGTTTTTGTTGAGACCAATGAAGGTACCGTGAAGTTATTTGTATTGAGCTTGCTCAAAGGAGGTTGCCCCCTCGAAGTGGCCTGCGATCAATATAAAAGTGATTCTGAGTTCTGTTATTCTTACTATTTCGTGTGTTTTCATTAATTAATTATTGCAGGTTCTTCACAGATGAATCGGCTTTCTTGAAGGAGCAAAAAGAGGAGACCCATGAACCACCTAGTTCTGAAATAGGAGAAGTATAAGAAGCAATAAATGAAGAGGATCGAAAGTCACTCCCAAGTGACTCTGAAAAAGATGAAGACACATTACATGAGCATGAAGAAGGTTCTATTGAAAGTATTGAAGATCATTTCGAGACACATTCTACCTTGGAAAGGAAACAAAGAGCAATGTGCAACATCAAAGGTAATTTCATATCTTTGCCTTTTGATAGAAATAATTTGGTTGAGTTTAATGAATTGTTACATGATGCATACTTGAAGAATGATGAGGATATTCATAAAATAAAAATTCAAAATGAGCAACTTCTTGAAAGGTTGCAATATACTTTTTCTTCCTCCTATGTTTCAAATTTTCAGATGGTGGATTGCATGGAGGATTCTCACGACATGGTAGATCATGAGAAACATGGAAATTTGCATTTGCTTGATGTGTTTGAAGAGGATATTGATGAGATCCAAGCACTTGATGTGGTGGGAGAGGAATTTGAGTTTCCTCTTGGAAATGGTGACACAATTTTTGAACGAGTGTATGATCCCACTACTTTGGAACTAATCGATGAGAAACATTTGCACTTTTGAGGGAGGTGCATGGTCCCACCCTTATGAAGAATTCACATGAGGACACTTCTGCACTTTCTGATCATTTGGGTGAGTTGGTTCATTCTCCTACATCCTAAACTTCGATATTTTGTAGCATTCATCCTAATGAAGTATGGGTGAAAGGTTTATTTTTGATGGTGCCACATGAGGAGTGTGAAACTCCTACCTCTCCTTTTGATGATGACATGACTAGAGCACCTCATTATTTACATTTGCAGCAACATAGTTTTTTACCTTATGATGATACATATCTTCATGGATGCACTTATGATGTTCACTTGGGTCACTTGAAGACTCTTGATTTTCCTTGCTCCTTGCTTAGTTCAATTAATGTTCGAGGAACTTCATTAACTATTTGGGTAAAGAGACATATGATTGGAGAAAATTTTTATTGGAAGCAACAACCTTTACTATTTCTTGATGATATACATGTTCATGGATGCACAAATTCTACTTATGTGAGCCCCTTGAAGGCTTATTGTTTTCCTTGCTCGGTACTTGGTTCAGATTTTAGTGGAGGTTCTTCATTCACTTCTTGGATGAAAGAACACATGGCTGATTATTTTGATGCATCTTACATCCTTTTGGAGCAGCATTATATGACATGGGATCCTCACCTATGTCATTGGATCAGATTTGATTGGTCACTTGAAGCTTGTATGCACTTGGAAAATGGTGGTCTACTCACTTGGAGGTATAAGCACTTTCATGATTCTTTGTTGAGGCACCTCCTTGATGTACATTTTTGTTATCCTGTTATGTACTTTGATGATATATCTTTTGTACTCACAAAGTTTGGAAGTATGCATACAAGAAAATGGGATCTAGGAACTCTCTTTCCTGATGGTATGGGTTGGAGAGCACTCTTAATTATTGGAGTGCAATACAAGCAATGGGACACTGGGATAATTTTTAGTCCCATTGATTTAAAAGTAGTATGGGAAATGGATTCCCCACTTAATAAAGTGATTTTAATTAGAGTAGTGCAGCAGCAAGCATGGTGGTTCCTCTCTAAAATCTTCATGGAATCTCGAAGACTCAAAGTTGGGAAATTCAGTGGCAACTTCAAAGAATTATGCAGTGGTATCAGAAAGGGTTTCCAAAATATGAAAGAGGTAAAGATTAATTGTGCCAACTTGGTTTTGATGGATTTAATTAAAATTTTGGTGTTTAGTGGTGATGTTACAGGGGATATCAAAATGAAAAATAAAATACACATCTCCTTGCTTTTGGAAACACACAATTGTAGTGCATGGGTGGATCTACTCAAGGTTTTAGAAGAGAGGTTTTGGGAAGAAATTTTTTGGAAAGGAAGTAGGTTCTTCCACATACATGTGTTGAAATTTCTCGAGGAAAAGCAATATTGGGAAGGGAGGATTTGTCATGTCCCAAAATTTTGCATTGGGTCACAATGGCCTAAGCCCCTTGGCCATATTCATGAGAGTTTGTCAAATTGATGCTAAGGGTCAAATAAATGCCAAGAATGAAGTCCAAGTTAGTAATAATGTGAAATTAGATCCAAATGGACAAGGTGGGTCACATTAAGAGAAATTCCCAATTCAAAGTTGTAATATACCCATCCAAATGAACTGCCTGCATGGAGGAAAATTACTAGTTCCCTCGGCTGGGGGTGGAAGCTTTGGGATTTGAAATAAAGGGGATAATAAATGATGTTTGAACATTAGAATTGCATAAATATTTAATAAAGGATATAAATAAATAAATACAAGGGAAAATAAAAATGGCAATTGATCATGAAGACACATGGAGGATGTGGGACCCACACAAGCTAGATTTTCTATGCCACATGGCATCCTCCTCTTGTCATTTCGAATCCATAAGAAGCCCAAGGTTCTTGGTATGAGTTGGAAGGTCAATATAATTGGAATGAATCAATTAAGGTCAAATTTGAGTGGAAGAGTAACTCCCATGGAAGAGGAAGAGGCATTTTGGAGCTAGTGAGACACTTGGACTAGATTCCCTAGCTCTATGACAACAATGATGAAGATTCTATGACACCTATGACACAAATCATACCTGAAGGCTGAAATATGACATATATGACATGTTAGGGCTAAAAATAGCCTCCAAGAAAGCGCTCAAGTGAGTTAGGGAAGCCAAAGAGACACCAATTCGAATTTGGAGAAGGAGAGGGCTACAATTGGAAGGACAAGTGTCATACTTGGGATTATCTTCCCAACTTGAGTTGGCATGAAGATCTTGGGAGGAATTCGATCCATGGAGGACCTTAGAATTTTATAAAATACAATAAAAAATAAGGATTGTAGCTTTTGATCATTTTAGAATTTGCATTTTGCATTTGGAGAGGAGAGCTAGTGGAGTGCTACTCTACTTGCCTTAGCATCAATTTTGAGGGTGAAAGATTCCAATCCTAGTTGGTAATTGGAAAGGACATTCAAAAATTTCATTTGGATATTTAATGGATTTTTTTGTTACAGGTTTAAGCTACAGGGAAGCTCATGGTCACATCTCTTTCAACTTGCTTCTACAGCCATTCTTCCATTTCTTGGCGTATTCTTGCTCCTTGAGGAGAGGCGCACTTGTTGAGCTGATGAACTCTTTGGGGTAGCTCTTGAGGCCCCATATATTTTTAATATGATATATATACTCTGTTTTTACTTCTCATGAGACTCTCAGGTCGAAATACCAAGTGAAGTTATGTAAAATTACCAAACAATGCATAAATGATGCCATTTCCTCTAGATCTTGTTGTTGGAGTTTGAAGAGACATTATTTTGAGTTGTATGAGTTTATATCTATGATTTTTTTGATGTATGAAGTGTCATTAAATTTATTAAGAAGTTTCATTAATAGAGCACAAGCCCTTGGCACCAAAAATTCGAATTTCATAAGTCATGGTGAAAATAGCTAGCTTTTCCCCCTATGTGAAATCTTGCATATAAACATATGATTTTAAGGAGTTGTAGAAGGCCATAAGAAGTTAAGAACTAATTAAGGATACATTGGGGAGATAATTAAATCCAATTATCAGTACCATACCTCTATTTAGAAATTTGGAAGGGCTTAACAGCATTTGGGAAGCCATCTTTGTCCACTACCCTTGGGGGTTTTGAAGCTCGAAATTACTAGTAATCTTCCCTACATTGTCCATATTGTAAATGAATGTTGCAGAAGTTTTTTAAGGGTTTTTAAGTATCCATAAGCCTATTTTATATGTATTAATACCTATCAAATACCTTCAGACCCATTATACAAGCATTTGGATTCATTTGGAGACCAAGAGACCAATACTAGTCAAAGAGAAATTGTTAGTCAAACTCCCTACTTTAGACAGTACTTCAAGGAGAGTTGTAGAATCCTCTTGAAGAATATAAAGCATCCCTGAACCTCATAATTATGTCCTAATATCATCCATACACCTTCTGTAACAATTTGGGAGCATTTGGAGTCATTTGGAGACCAATACTAGTCAAAGGTCGAACTAGTGGAAAAAGTTGAAAATTTCACCATTTTAATTAAAATAAAAAAAGTGACATTACAACCCAGTCACCCAGATAGTGAGACTGGGGATCCTCGTCTGGATAACCCTGTCATAAAGTAGATATCTTCCACATCCAAGGTGAGGATGTGGGCGCCAAATCAGAAATGTTGTTAATTAGGATCCCATAATCTGATCAGGTAGTCTAGCAATTGTACTTGGGACCTCATGCCCTGTACATGGAATAATTTTAATAAACCACATATTTGTAAGGCATTCATCGAATGTGGATCATTTTCCACTTGAGCATATTCAAGTTCATGCTCTCGTTCCTTCCACTAGACCATTATGTGTGATGAAACACATGTAAACACCAAATAAAAATCCATTAGAACCTTTTCTTGGCTTTGGGTTGGGTCTTTTTGGCCCCAATATTTATTTTTTCATTTGGGTCTACGCCGACGCACCCCGATTTTGCGGATAGTGCGCTGGTGGCTGTTTATAGACAATCTGTTAATGCGGATAAAAACTAATCTATCTAATCTAAATGATTTAGATCTAGAACAAAACAAGTACATAACATAACTATCCTCTATTTAGATTAAATTTCAAGGTAGATTGGAAAGCAAGTTACCGCTTAAACGCAATTCCTTTCTTCTCGTTTGATCTACTTCCATTCCCTCAATCTTAGGCTACAAAACAAGAAGGAGAAAGTGGAAACAAACGAACAATATGAAAGCATATGATTATGAATCTAACTAGATCAACATGTTCGGGTACACAGGGTACTACCAAAGGACCGAACACCAAGAGCAACCACTTCACACAAACAGATCACAGATCAACACACCGATGTTTTGACGTGGTTTAAACCCTCTTGAGGGAAACACTCCACGGCCCCGGTCAAATAGCTTCTACAGGACAATTTATTATGCAAAGAAAGAAAGTTACAAATGAGCTTCTCATAATCGATCAACTAAACAATGACCCTCCATGCTCTTTAAATAGAGATCATGGACCAATCAGGTGTTAAGCCACGGATCAAGGTTAGGTTTGATCTAAGAGAAGTTGAGCCGTCGGATCACTCTATGTCGGAAACATATTGTGACCATCGGATTAAGTATTTACAAATACATACTAAAGAAACACAATATCCCTAACGGATATATTACACAAGTTGATCTTAACTAACTCCTAAGTGTCTAAATATCCTAACATCCCCCCTTAAGAACAACTTGGGATATGATCGAAGGATTTACAAAAGTGACACTATTAGGAGAAGGAAGGAGGCATTAGAGCCTATCCCCCCTTAATGACAAGTTCCTGAACTCCTAACATAGATCAAAGTTTAGAAAACTTCGCTTCTGTAAGAGACTTGGTGAAGATGTCTGCAACTTGATCATCTGTAGGGCAAAAGAGCACTTCAAGAACACGATCATGAACAAGATTTCTGATGAAGTGCATATGTAGCTCAATGTGTTTGCTGCGTTGATGTAGAACTGGATCTTTGGCAAGCTTGATGGCACTTTGATTGTCGCACCAAAGTGGAGTAGGCTGCTGCTGCTCGAATCCAAACTCTAAAAGGATCTGTCGAAGCCGTAAAGCTTCTTGACTGGCATTAACTGCTGCTCGATATTCTTCCTCTGCTGAAGAAAGAGCAAGAGCTTGTTGTTTCTTACAAGCCCAAGTAATAGGTCCATATCCCAGACTGAAAACATAACCTGCAGTAGACTTCCGATCATCAGGATCACCGGACCAATCTGAATCAGTGAAACCAACCAACAAAGGTTTTCCCCCTGTACTGTAATGAATCCCAAACTGAACTGTACCTCGAATATATCGAAGTATTCTTTTAGCTGCTTTCCAGTGACTTTCATGAGGTGTCTGCATATAACGGGCAACACGACCAACGGCAAAGAAAAGGTCAGGACGGGAATGAGTCAAGTATAAGAGACTACCAACAAGCTGACGATACAAGGTGGCATCGACTTCAGGTGAAGTACAAGTGGCAGAAAGTTTGACTCCAGACTGAAAGGGAGAGGGGGCTGGTGTACAATCTTCCATGTGAAAGCGACGAAGAAGGTCACAAGCATACTTAGACTGAGAAAGAAAGATTTCTTCTTTGGTTTGCAGAACTTGGAGACCAAGAAAATAATGCAAATGTCCTAAGTCTGACATTTCAAAAGTTTGTTTAAGACTGGATTTCACATGGGTTATAAGCTTAGGGTCACTACCAGTAAGAATAAGGTCATCAACATATAGAACAAGTATGATGAGATGGTTTCCTACTTTCTTGGTATAGACATTGGGGTCAGAATGGCATCTAGAAAAACCAGTGTCAAGGAGAAAGTTATCCATTTTGGCATACCAAGCTCTAGGAGCTTGCTTAAGGCCATATAAGGATTTCTTAAGGCGACAGACAAGGCTAGAGTTATTCTGAACATAGCCAGGAGGTTGTTCCATGTAAATTTCCTCCTGTAAATCACCATGTAAGAAGGCAGACTTGACATCCATTTGATGGACTTCCCAGTTGTGTAAGGATGCAAGGGAAAGAACAAGGCGGATGGAGTTCATTTTGGCGACGGGAGAAAAGGTTTCATTGTAGTCAATCCCTTCAACTTGAGAAAAACCTTTGGCAACTAACCTTGCCTTAAGTCTTTCAACACTTCCATCTGATGCATACTTAGTTCTGTAGACCCATTTACATCTGACAAGTTTTCTTCCTTTTGGAAGAGGTACAAGATCCCAAGTATCGTTCGCCATTAAGGAACGATATTCTTTATCCATGGCTGCATCCCAATCTGGATTCCCTGAAGCTTCTGCAAAATTTTCTGGATCATGATTCTCGGAAACTTGAGCCAAAAGAGAAGAGGCTCGCTGAAACTGAGAACGTGTTCGACGTTGATCTCTAGGATCACCGGCAAGATCACCAGCTTCTTCACATGTTGAACGGACCCATCGAGGAAGCACTTGTGATGGTGCAACTGGAGGAACATGAGAAGGAGGAGGTGGATTTTCATCCTCACTGTCATCATCAGAAACTGGAGTTGGAAACCTGTCAAGGAAGTTGGAAGAAGAAGAAGAAGGCACAAACGCCGAATCAGGCTCGCAGGCCAAAGATGGCACAATCACCGAGTTAGGCTCGCAGGCCAAGATATTTTCATCAAATTTAACATCTCTTCTAATGATTATAGCATGAGAATGTGGTTGAAGAAGTCTATAACCTTTTACATCTTCAGAATATCCAACAAATATGCACTTTTCACTTTTAGGCTGCAATGCTTTCCGTTTTTCATCCGGAATGTGAGCCCATGCTTCACTACCAAACACACGAAAGTGACTTACATCAGGTTTAATTTTACTCCATGCTTCTTCCGGTATTATACCTTGTAATGCTTTTGTGGGGGTGCGATTAACTATGTAATTTGCACAATTTATGGCTTCAGCCCAAAATTGAAGACTTAGTCCCTTAGATTGGATCATACAATTAGCCATTTATTTTAAAGTGCGGTTCTTCCACTCAGCTACACCATTTTGTTGTGGTGTATATGGAACAGTGTGCTGTTGTTGGATACCTTGTTCAGTGCAGAAAGTAGTGAACTGTTTGTTAACATATTCTCCTCCATTGTCAGATCTTAACTTAATAATTTGATGACCAGATTGTTTTTCAACAAGGGCCTTGAAGGCCAAGAACATGCTAAATACTTCGCTCTTAAGTTTTAGGAAATAAACCCAAGTGCGTCTGGTGTAATCATCAATGAAAGTTAAGAAATATTTGAAACCAGAAAAAGAAGCAGATGGAAGAGGACCACACAAGTCACTATGCACAAGCTCCAAGGGAAACGAGGCGTGCCAAGAGGCACGTTTGTCAAAACTGTCCCGATGATGTTTTCCAAGTACACAACCGGAACAAACACCATCTCGGCAAGATACCATCGGAAGACCTGTCACCATATTTTCTTTACATAGTTGTTGCAATGAGCAATAATTTAAGTGACCAAATCGCTCATGCCAAAGTTTGCTCAAGTTATCACTATGAGCAACAAAAACTGAAGGGAAAGGTGATGACCTAAAGTTGTTAAACTTGTACAACCTGGTAATATCATCAACAATTCCGGTAGCTAGGACCTGTTGAGGATCTTTAAAATCCTTGATTACAACTTGGTGAGGTGTAAAGGTCACAGTTTTACCTTCACCAGAATGAGTGATCTGATAGACTGATAACAAATTGCAGGAAATTCTTGGAACACATAGTACATCACTAAAATGACCATTATCTACTGGAACTGTTCCAGCTCCTACAACACTTAGAGATCTATCATCACCAACAAATATTTGTTTGGTGTTACATTCATGCATAGTAGAAAAGATGGCTTGATCCTTAGCCATATGATAAGATGCTCTAGAATCAATGAGCCATTCATTTGAAGTAGAAGAAGAAGATGCATTATAAGAATAACCAGAAGCACAAAGTGCATGTCCATGAGAGGTAGATTCTGAAGACGAATCTAGGCTGATGTGGTGCTTCTTCATTGCTGCTTCCAAGGCTGCCATCTTCTTGAAACACTTAGATTCATCATGATTATCTTTCCCGCAATAGTTGCAATGACGCTCAGTCTTCTTGCCTTTTGGCTTGGATCCTTTGTCATTTTTTAAAGAAGGAGCTGACTAAGAGGGTTTTGAACCCTTGTTTGACTTATTATTGCAAAAATTTTGTTTCTTGGGAGGCTTAGACTTTTCTTTCTGTTGGGACAATAAGGCTTTCCCAGATGTATCTGCATTGTTGATTATTCCAAGATGAATGAGTTTATCTTGTTCTCTAATCAGGGAATCACAAAAGGATTCAAGACCAGGCTCTTGATAGCTAGCTGCATTCAAGGACGCTTTCATGGAGTAAAATGTAGATACAAAAACAGAATATGCAGGTCCAAGTTTGGAAAGAATATGATAAATGCACTGTTTGTCTTCCCTCTCAATCTTACATTCTGCACATAAGAGTTTAAGAGTTTTGTACTTAGATAAATAATCTTGAATGCATGAAAAGTCACTTGGATTTAAAGAAATCAACTCATTTTCAAGTTGATGACCTCGAATTTCATTGTGTTTACCAAACACAGTTTCCAACTTGTCCCAAGCAGTATTAGGTTCATCAATTCCAGATATGTGGAATCGCAAATCAGTAGAGATTGACATCCCAATCAATCCACGAGCTTCATCACATCTATTTGCCCATTTTATTTTCTTATCATCATCAGTGGGTTCTTTTTCTTTCCCTGTGGTAATTCTGAAAAGTCCCCTACTTCGTAGAACATCCTCCATACGAGATTTCCATGAGAAATAGTTGGAACTGTTAAGTAGAATATCACAATGGGTGGCCATATTTGTAAATTAATGGCTGTAAAAGAAGAAACCAATAGTCTGGATGTGAAGAGCTCAAAAAAATAGGCGGTTTCAAAAAAAACGGCACTGAAAACTGACTCTGTATGATGAAGTTATGCTTGAACAAAGAAACTGTTGAAGATGTCCCCAATAGTGACGTGGCAGCTAGAGAATGTCCAACAAAAAAAAGGAACCCCCCTCTTCCCAAGATGAACCTTTTGACAATCACTTTACAAAAAAGTTGCTTTAAGTGAATCACTTTTGTAAAATAAGTGATTTCACTTTTACAATGATATTACTTTTTAAATAGTGCAACAATAAATAAAAAACTTAAGTGACTCACTTGTATTTTTATTTTTTATTATTTAAGTGAGATGCACTTTTACAATAAAGTAACTTGAAAATAGAAATTGCATGCACTTTTCCTTTTAAAAGTAACTTCCTAAGACTTGAACTCAAGACCTATTAAGGAATAAAACAACTTTGAACCAAGTGAGCTAGATTAAAAGGTATGTAAAATATGGGAATGACGAAGGGGGCTTTTTTTTTTTTTTACTCTTCTTGCTTGGTTTGCGTGCTTGCCCTTTTTCCTGTAAAACAAACCACAAAACGAAACAAAAAAAACTTTTCCACACTTGTGGAGTTAGATCTTGTTAGCTTTCCCGGAAAGTCTACGTTTCCTCTCTGTTTCTGATTTGCCGAGATCGCGCAAAGGTGCACGGCAAAGAGCATACGCAGCCGAGAAAAAACCCTTTCCCTTTCTGTTTCTGATTTGCCGAGATCGCTCAAGGTGCACGGAAAAGAGCATACGCAGACAGGAAAGCAACAATCCGAACCCAAAAAAAAATCTAACAGTAAAAAAAATGAAATATGAGATTTTTCTTATTAAAAAACGAAATAAACAAAATGCATCACTGTAACATTATACCTTCAGATCTGATGAAATACGCGTTTTTGGAGCAACTGGGAACCGTTTTCGATCAAACGAAAACTATTTCCCAATGGAAACGACGCTCCGGACGCAAAATAGAACGAGTGAAATGCTTTGAAATATGAAGGATTGAAGTAAGGATCACCAGTTGAAATAGACTTCTACAATACAGATAACTCTGAGATATATGTATCACATGACTCATAACATGGCTGCCAACCAATACAATGCAAATCCATGGTAGTAGAGACCGACTGAACACAATAATGGCTACTAGACACAAGCGTAGATCCATTATAATATTATAACACAACCACGACCAATACAAAGTGGATCCGTGTGATATGACTGAAAAATATTCATCGCAGCTTGGGTGAGATACGTGAATTAATCTAAGGTCTTCAAGCCGAACCCACAATGATACAAATCTAACCATGTGATTACAATGTTTTGAATTCGAACATGGTAGAAACCACTTGATTACCGATCATTAATGTATATCGTTAACAAGCACGAGGAAAATAACCATTGATTACAATGATTCCCAAGGTATCATAGTACATACCATTGAATGTGAATCAATGAGTTGAGTTCAAACACTCGATTGAATCTTTCAATCAAGAGCCAATGATGTGGACTCATGTTGAAAGCGAGGTAACCTTCCATTGAGGCATGTAGGCCCAAGGTAGTTGATTGGTTTCTGGGTTTAATCCTTGGATAATGTGTTGAAGTTGACAAGGCAAAACCTGTCAAAGGAGGGCCATGATGTCTCCCCCATCATCGGCATGAAACACGATCAAAGATGTTTTGGATCAAATGATACTGTAAAGTAATGTTTGAGACTAACTCAGGGGTGACCGACATGATAGAAGGTAAAAATACTGCAGAAATCAAGTCGATGAACATACTCCTCTTGAACATGGAATGGCATGACTTGGCAGTATTGACATGACAAGATCAACACCTAGACCTAATACAACTAATGATGGAAGAATTATTTGGATGACTCAAAGGAGTAAAGGAATCAGGGAATTGGTGAGACTCAAGGACAAGCTGATGATCCAAGCGGTTTGAATGAATATGCAAATGAGTTCCATGTTCAAGAGTGACTAAATACTACCATTATTACAAATAATGTTAACTTTTCCCATTATTCCACATCATGATTGATGAGTACCTCTTTGTTTATTAATGAGCTTGAGGAGGCTAAAATATGCTCGATATAGCTCATCCTTCAGATGAGTTCGATATCATATGTTTTACGAACCTGAGATAGGAGGGGTTCGTCCCAAAAAATGGTCCTTCAATGTCAAATTTTAATGAGTCCAGAGAAGGAAAAATTGGCATCATTTCATGTTTAGAGAGTTTGAAAAGAACTAAAGGAGACTCCAAATAGTTATCTTTCGTAAAAGTTAGTCTCCTCATTCAAAAAAGGATAAAACAATATGAGAGAGAACTATTCCAGTTATGATTAACCAGAGTGCTCATTTTTCGTAAATAGTCCTTCTAGTCCAAAAAGGGGGTAAACTATCACCAGAAAGACGATCATTCAAATACTTTTACAAGTGTGAAAGAATCAAGTCCGCTTGGAAATATTTTCCTATTTAGGGAGTCTGAAAAGAGATTAAAGAGAACTCCATGTACAACTTTGTCATGGTTGGTAATCAAGTACGACAAAGGAAAAAGTAAACTCGGCACAGTTCATTTTCCTTAAATAGTCTAGCGAGGTTGGATAAAGTTATAAACCTATACTCGTTAGACACACATTTTTACTCAATTTTTAACGATCACAACAATGATATAAAAATCACTTGGAATATTTTTCATGTTTGAACAAGAGCACGAAAAAGTAAAAAGTAAGCTCAAACCACTTTTAATATTTCAACCAGAGCACAAAAAAAGTGAAAAGTAAGCTCAATACCATCTTACTGATTTTAACGAGCTCGAAGATAGTTTGGAAGAATGTTCATGGTATCTGCTTCATTTTTTAATGAGATTGCGACCGAAAATTAACTATGCTCTGTTGGGCCCTGGAAATGCCCCTTTTTGACCACACCTATTTCATCATTTTTCCCAGTTACACCCTACTTTCATAAACCATATACATGCCTTTTTTCGAGATTAATCAGCAATACTGACAAGGTATAAATCATTATTGCTTCATTTAATTAAATGCCTAAGATTGTTATGGTTATGAATTCTATCCTTCGATTTATGTTAACTTGTGTTGATTTCATTAAGTTAAGATCAAGTACAAGTGTATCAGCCGCAATGCCTTGGGAAAGAATCGTGTTTGGTGCCAGCTGTTACTGACCCTTCATATCCAAAGGGACATCGCATCTCTCCACGTGAAGCTGTAACAGGTCGCTGAAGCAGAGCATAGCTACAACAGACAGGATGCCTCCCAATTTGTTAAACCATTAGTCCATTGACTTCCAGAGTAACAACATCCTTCATGATTAACCACCTCATTCATTATGGCTGTAATAGTTTAGCTGTAACTCTGCAGCACAAAGATCATAGATCTTCATTGCTGCATGAAATTAGTGGATCACGAACTATATTTTGCATGTATAAATATGGGAAGGCTTTCAAAGTCTAGGGATGGTGAATTATCATTTTGTATGGGCTGTAACAGAGACTGATACTGTGGATTACCATCTTTTAATGAAGAGTAGATTTATTTCCATTTCCGTGTCTTAATTTGTGGTAGTTCACGGCGTCTCTGTTAGAAGGCCAGGCCCCGCCTTGTCACATAGATTGCCGAGTTAAGTAGGTAGTTAATTAATTCATTTCCTGTTGTGTGTTGTGGAATTGCATTAGGAATATTTCTGATAGCTGCAACAGAGATTTATAATTGCATTCTTTATTGGTAGTTTATTCTTTGCAATACGAATAGCTGCAACTGTGTGATGTGATAGTTGACTGTGTAGGTTAGCTTTGATTATGCATGTGTGTTCAATAGCTGTTACAGCCAAGCTCATCTTCCATTCCTTTCAGTCATTTATGCTTCCTAGGATTTCCAATGGTTATCAATTTATAGTTCAGGCTTATTTCTTAATTCTGGTTGTTGTTGTATCTTTATTGAATTCATAGATCAGGCAGATTATGATTGAGTTACAATAGTTGTTGGATGAATCATTTTGGTAAAGATTGAATACTGTAGTTTGATAATTATAGGATTTAACTCTTGCAAATGTAATCTAGTTCAGTGCTATTCTTAGATCAGTAACTGCTAGGTTGATTTCTGTAGGAAGGTAGTTGCACTTTCAATTTCTAGATGTATGAGTTAGATTAGTTTTCTTTATGGAATGAGTTTGGATGAGAAGATAGGTAGGATTATTATCTCCATTCACTTAATAAACTACTGGAAATGTTTATGCAAAGACGTGCTTATTGCCATTGAAATAAAAGACTTCCCTGGGTTTGACAATTTATATTGAGCATCCTATGTGTTAGTTGCAATGAATTGACATATAGGGTGACCAACATTTTGGCGCCATTTCCTAGGATGGTAATTGATAGACATAGTTAGTAGTTGGTTTTATTTGATTTCATTTTAGTTTAATCATTTACAGCATGCACGAATACAAGAAAAACAAATCGAGAACCCCCTTTGAATACTAACATTGCAGGTGGAAGAGGTCGAGGTTGTAACACAGGTTTGGGAAGACAAACATTTATTGACGATATAATTGATAAATCTAACTCTTCTACCAGACCACCGTGGACGTCTATAGGAAGAGGAAATTTTGTTCCTCCTAATCTTGCGAATTCAACATCAATTGTGGAGAATACAATGGGACCATCTACTCCCATTGCAGAAAAGAAACCTCCTGAAGACAAGGGAAGCGTCGTGGGTGCACCGGATAGAGAGGATATTTATCATATCAACGGAACCAAAGTTAGTACAGAAGTGTGTTTGGAGACTCATCGAGAAGTAGAGGAAGAGAGAAGGCAAGAAGAAGAGAGGAGGAGAGAAGAAGAAGCAAAAACAGAGGAAGAATGCATAAAGGAAGCCATTAAATTTTGGACTAAAGATATGGCTAATAGAGAATAGGAAGCAGAGAATGAACATAGGGAGAACCAGGAAAAATAAGTGGAAGATAATCAGCTTGGTAACACTGTGGCCACATTAGAATTCCCTATACTCTAGACACCTAGAGCAACTCCTATGAAAAACATCTCACCATTAGTTCTCCTGAATTTCCATGGTAAATATTCTGAAGGTCTTGATGAATTTCTTTTTGAGTTGGATATCCTTTGTCGTAGCTATGACTATACCTCCAGTGCTCAAAAGCCGAAACTATTCCTAGCCACCTTGAAAGGAAATGCTCTGCGCTGGTTCATGAGTCTAGGTCGTGATACCATTACTACTTGGGACCAAATGAAACACACCTTTCTTTCTAAATATCAAGAATATTGTAGAACCAGGGATATAAAGGAAGAATTGTTTAAAATGATTCAGAAGGAAGAAGAGAGCTTGGAATACTTTGTGGAAAGATTGTTGTACAATTTACAAAGGTCTGGACACACTGAGATTGGAAAAGATGTACTTAAAATTATTTTTCTACGAGGAATTAGGGAAGATTCCCTTGATATGTTGAAAGTGTTGGGGAAAGGGGACATCTCAAAGGAACCCTTAGAGAAGATCGTTGAATTATGTCTAACGTACTCAAGGGGATCCTCTAGAACTAACAAACGAGACAAATATCGAGACTAGGATGTCTTCACTAGGACACAGAAGTCAGCTAATGGAGGGGCCACTCGAGTAGAAACATGAAACTTACTAGAGAAATTTAAAATTGATATGATGAGATCCATTTCCTTAGAGTGATTTTTTGAGAGCAAAACAGAGGCAAGTATAGTAGAAGATCTTACACTCGGTGTATTCTATCCCAAATGTAGGAAAAAGAACCCACTGAAGGAATGCCCATTGGACAAGGCATAAATATGTAGAATATGTGAGTTGGAGCATGAAACCAAGGAATGCCCCTCACTACCTAAGGTCAAAGCAGTTCTGCAGGCATCCACTTCAAATGTGGAACAAGCTTACTTCATTACACAGAATAAACCGTGGCAACCTCGCAATCAAGGTATGAATCAGGACCCATCATTTTTTTTTGAATAATATGAATGGGATGAATAACATGAATAATATCAATACACAATTCCCTTCACATTATTTTGGTAACTAGTGGCATCCATCTCAGAACCCAGTGCAAAATCCTAATTCCTGGACAACATGGTCGCAACAGTTAAATAATCAAGCTCCTTGGAATTCCAACTACAAAAATTATTACCAAGAAAATAAATTTCCCCATCACCAGACTCAGTATCAACAGTACCCTCCTCAACAGTATTCTCACCAACAATATCAACATCCATAGCTGCAATTCCAAAACAATGCCGCACCTATGAATGCACCACTTCGACCACAACTACCTCCACAACCTAACCCAAACCTGAATAATAAAGTAGTTCATCAATTTGAAATTGCCAACATGCCTGCGTATTCCATCTCCCAAGTTCCCTGCAACGATATACAATTACGATCAGGGAGGGTAGTGGAACCCATCATCATTGTGGATGTTCCATCCCCAGTGACTGAAACTGGAGTGAATCAGTACTATGAGAATATGGTTCATTCAGCAATACCCATCATTGAGGATGCTGACATTCCTACCAAAACAGTGGTTGAAACTCAGGAAGTAACACACGATGAAGCACAGCCTACACAATTGATGAGAGAACCACTATACCCTGAATGATTGGCCCTACAGAAAATAGTGGAACAACCTCGATTCAATCTCTTAGGGGAATTTAAAATTTTGTATGTCAAAATTCCACTGTTACAAGCCCTCCATGACGTGCCCATTTACACTAAGATTGTTAGAGATTTATGTGTCAAGAAACCAGGAAGAAAGCCTAGGGATCCTCCCACTGTCCATGTATTGGGAAAACTTTCCGAATTAATAATGGGGAAGACTCCTGTGGCAAAATACGATGATCCTAGAAATCCTACTATGACAGTTCACATAGGAAACACACAAATCCCCAATGTCCTGGTAGACTTAGGCGTGACTATTAACGTTATGACCATAGAAACTGTGAAGAAACTTGGAATCACTAACCTCCGGCCAACCCCTACCATTTTAGAACTTGCTGACAGATCACCAATCAAGCCTAAGGGGATCCTAAACGACCTAGTAATCTCTGTTGACTCATGGGAATACCCCGCAGACTTCTTGGTGTTATAGCTGAAGTATCAATTGGGGGGACACCCACTGATCCTAGGAAGACCTTGGTTAGCCACAGCAGATGCCTGTATCAGCTGTTGGTCAGGATCTATGACCATCTTAGACGGGACCTAGATCAAAAGCCTAACCTTATACCCTCCAGCTTGACCAAGCACAGAAGCTGAAACTCCACTTTGGTAGATTTGGAGGATGAGGAAGGCGTTCAGCCTTTATTAACAATTGGGAGAGCCTTAACCTTTAAAGATGAAATAGAAGACGATACAATTAACAGTTTCATCAGTGAGCCCACGTCCATCAATAAGCATGTTTACTAGATTCTCGATAGTACATTTGATGAGAAAGAACAAGAAAATCTTACGAAAGAAACTCTAGTCAGTGATGCCAGTATAATTCTAGTTCTCAAGAATTCAAAAAGTGTCCCAGTGGAAATTGAGCCAGGGAAAACATTGAACACCAATCCAAACCTTACGCCCAGTGAGCTGGAACAGCTAATCACTCTGCTGAAACACCGTAGAGGATCTTTCGCTTGGGAGTATATAGACATGAAAGGAATTCCTTCTAATCTGTGCACCCATCACATTTATATTAAGAGCGACTCCAAGCCTATGTGTAAACCACAAAGAAGGATAAACCCGAACCTAAGGGACATAGTGAAAGAGGAGATCCAAAAAAATTTGGAAGCAGGATTTATATACCCGATTTCAGACAGTGAGTGGGTTTCTCCACTCATGATTGTGCCAAAGAAGAATGGGAAATGGAGGGTCTGCGTGGATTACAAAGAATTGAACAAGGCAACGCAGAAGGACCGCTTTCCCTTACCTTTTATCGATCACGTCCTTGATACCTTTTCTAGGAAGAAGTATTTTTACTTTCTAGATGGCTTTAGTGGCTATAACCAAATCCATATTGCTCCAGAAGACCAAGGCAAAACCACTTTCACTTGTCCCTGGGGGACTTTTGCATACCGGGTACTTCCTTTTGGGTTGTGCAATGCACTAGCCACATTTCAAAGAGTAGTGATTGGAATATTTTCAGAGATGGTAAACGATTGCATGGATATTTTTATGGATGACTTCACTTCATATGGTAATAGTTATGTAGAAGCACTGAAAAATTTAGAAAAGGTCTTGAAATGCTGTGAACAAAGCTATCTCTCTTTAAGCATTGAAAAGTGCCATATGATGATGAGCGAGGGCATAGTTCTGGGGCACTTCATCTCTTCTGATGGTATCCAGGTAGACCCATCCATAATTACGGTAATTGAAAATATACCAACTCCTGGAACACAGAAAGATGTACATAGCTTCTTGGGGCATGTTGGCTATTACAGAAGATTCATAGAAATTTTTTCCAAACTAGCTTCTCCTTTGTTCACCTTGTTGATGAAGGATGCACAGTTTGTTTGGAATGATGCATGCCAAACAATGTTTACCTAACTTAAGAAAAGGCTATCTACAACACCTATCTTACGAGGGCCCAACTGGGCTCTGCCTTTTCATATTTCTTCAGATGCTTCAAACACTGCCATTGGATCAGTTTCAAGACAGCAGGAAGGTAATGCCCCTTATGCAATTTATTACATTAGCAAGAACTTATCTCTTGCTGAACTCAACTATACTGTCACTGAGAAAGAATTCCTTGCCATAGTTTATGCCATCAAAAAATTTAGACACTATATTACTGGATACTCCACTTTTGTGCACACTAATCATTCTGCCATAAAATATTTAATGAATAAACCAATCACGAATGCTAGAGTTACTAGATGGTTGTTACTATTACAAGAATTTGATATCACAATTATTGATAGACTAGGGAAGGAAAACGTTGTTGTAGATTTCTTATCTCGACTTACTAACAGTGATGACAATATACCAGTCGAAGATTCCTTCCCTGATGAACATTTGTTTGCAGTATCAGCTCATTCCACATGGTATGTAGATATTGCTAACTTTTTGGCTCCGGGTAAGCTTCCAGCACATTTGTCGAAGAGAGAAAAAATAAAAATCATACCACAGAGTGCTAGGTATTGATGGATTGATGGACATCTTTTCTACACAGGGATTGATTTAGAAATCAGAAGATGTGTTAGAGAAGATGAAATTTTCATCATCCTTAAAGCTTTCCATGATGAGCCCTGTGGGGGACATTTTGCTGACAAAAGGACAGGTCATAAGGTCTTGAGAATGGGTTATTTCTGGCCCACATTGTTCAGGGACGCAAAGAAGTATGTTTAGGCATGTGATAGCCGCTAGAGGATGGTCCAACCCAACAGATTAGATGAAATGCCTTTGCAGCCACAACTCGTGGTTGAACCATTTGACAAATAGGCTCTGGATTTCGTAGGGCCTATCAACCCTCCATCAAAATAGAAAGTTCACTTCTTGGTTTGCACAGATTACATTACCAAATGGGTGGAAGCTGTAGCCTTGGTTTAATCTAATGATCAGGCTGTGATTGATTTCCTGTATGAAGAAATTTTTACTCGGTTTGGAGTACCCAAGGAAATCATTACAGATGGTGGACCGCAGTTTGTGTCTCACAAACTGGAAGCGTTGTTATAGAAATTTCATATTCAACACAGGATAACCTCGCCATATCATCCACAGGACAATGGCCAAGTGGAGAGTTTAAACAAGGTTATCGAGGCTATTTTGACAAAGACAGTGAAAAGCCATCGTAAAGATTGGGCTGAGAGACTTCTAGAGGCACTATGGGCCTATCGCACTACATGGCGTAACACCACTGGATTTTCCCCATATGAATTGGTGTATGGTAAGAATGTTGATTTCCCAATTGAATTTGAAATCAGAACTTTGAAAATAGTTGTAGAAGCAAACCTAGATTTATCAGAAGCACAGAGGAACCGATTGAATCAACGTAACGAATTGGATGAAAATCTTGACACAAAAAGGGAACTTTTCTCATGGAGCAGGTTTCATTTTTACGCAAGCTTGGAACCAAAGGTAAACTATGCTTGGGAACGGTTTCATTTTTACACAAGCTCGAAACCAAAGGTAAACTATGCTTGAGAGGACCTGTTTCATTTTTACACAAGCTTGAAACAGAAAATAATTATGCTTGGAGGTAGTTTCATTTTTACACAAGCTTGCAACCGAAAGTAAACTATGCTTGGGATTGGTTTGTACCCAACATGATGTCTAGATGTTGGTAGTTTTCCCCCCATCATAAGAATCTAAGGGGGTAAATCCATCATGATGTCCAGAGGCTGGAGATAATCCCCCCATCCCTAAGGGGAAGAAACCACTAAAATATGTGGAACATTCAAGGAAGTTTGATGACTGGAATTCATGTGATGATTTAGTGTCACAAAGGAAAGTTGATCAATGGTCATGATCCTCCCTTCATAAGGAAAATACATCACTCGAAAGAGTGTGGACACTGCAAATTTCATAACATAGACATAATCACGTCCAAGGTGCATATTAAAATCTAAGGGACCTTGGACTACCATAACATCAATATAGACAATTTTCCCTCCTCAGGTGATAGGTAACTACAGAAGGATCCCTAAAGGTCCAGTAGGCCTTCTATTAAAATACAATATCTATTCAGTGACTGACACAAGCTGAGGAGAACCTATAGCTTTCCAAGCAATTGAGGATAAAATACTAACAGAAGCTCCCTCATCCACTATAGTGCGAAAGATTTCCTTATCAGAAAATACTACAGATATCTGAAAAGGAACACTTGAAGGGAGACAAGATTCTGTTAGACTATTCCAATCAAAGGAAATGACCTCATTACTTGGAGGAGGTCCTGTGGAAATGGACAGGATTTCCCCTTTCCTAGAACAATCTGAAATGACTAGTAAAACATCAACGGTTTCCAATTCACTCTCAACTAGAAGAATAGAATGAGATGGAGATTGTGTCATGGTGACTACTTCACTCTAGGCATTCTCCAATGAAAGAGTGGGATCGAGTGGAGGTGATATCGAATTGACCACTTCAATTTCACTCTTTGAAGAAAGAGTGGGATGAACTACTTGTTCTTCACTCTTTGAAAAAAAAGTGGGATCAACCGAGGATGGAGCTGGATTGACCACTTCATCAACCAATGGGGGGTCAAGGGACAACTTACGATATCCAGTTGGAAGGTGTTTGTGAGATACAGTAATGTCTTCCAACAAATGATAAGCTTCATGCATATGTGGACACAGGTAAGTAAGGTGTATACCCTTGCATAACAAACCATGATTGTTTACTTTACCTTACCGACCCTTAACCATAAAGTCACTAGCTGATGGGATATCATCATTATGATGTCTAGAGTATGATGATATAGGTGGTTTGGAGGCTTTAGAACACTCTTCTAACACTTTGGAAATACCGGGGCAATCCTTGAGAAGGTGATAACCCTTGCAAATCTTGCAAGGGAACTTGGGTATACGAGGTGTTCGAATAGAATGAGTGCCATCGGAGACAAATGGTTGATGCTTGGTATCTTTCTTATCCTTCTTATTCTTTATAGTCCTTTTCTTCTTCTTCTTATCCTCCTGATTACTAACACTACTGCTTTGACCAGGAGAGGAATAAGAAACGGAAGAAGATGCATCCAATGAAGAAGGGGAAGGATTAGTTTGGGATTAACACTCTCGTGGTGGAGAGTTAACATTTGAAACATTGTGTACAACCGGAATCACCGAATTGAATAAACATATCAGTAATCCAATGTTTAATCCAGGAAGATTTAAAGTGGCAATAAAGGGAGGACGAATATCTCCAATTGGAGGAAAGACAAAAGGTACCCCTTGAAAAGGGGCCTCTTGATTGGTAGTCCCAAAAGAAGTTGCCATATCTAAACTATAAGAAAAAAGAGTCACATAGGCTAAAAAGAAAGCTAAAAAAACTTTACCATGACCGATGCCACAGCAAACAAGTAATAGCAAAGAGGCCAAAAATCCAACAAGCAACACTAAAAACAAAAAGACCCTCTACAAGGTATAAGAGCAAGCAATCCTCCTATCTAATATCTGAAGACCTCAACAGATCAAATCCTCTGCAAGGTGATGAAATCCAATTCAGACAATACGGAATGAGAGACCAATATAGATGAAGGGATATCCTTCTACCGAAAGAAATCATGGGTAAAATATACCTAGAAGGATGGTCACTAGGATACCTTGTTCATGACACGTTTGGAAAGGTTTACTGGAGGTTCTGCCTTTTTTCCCTTGTACAACCAGTATGGAGGCCGAAAAATACAAGGAATGCAATGTATTGATGTCCTTAGGCGCTAAGTGGACTACAGTATTCCACAAAGTTAGTCCGGAACCAGTCCCCGTTGCTTACCCCCGTGGAACGGGAGGCCCTCCCAACAAATTGGTGTATAGCCATGTCAAAAAATACGAGAGGATTTTAGCACCCTAAGAGAAAACAACTATGTCTCAAATGTAAGATGACAAGGGGGAATTAATGGGATTCCTATCCCTGATTCACTACCTAACTACATTGTTCTTTTATGTCCTCAAATGAGGTTAATGTGTGTTTAGTTAGGGTGTTAATTTTAAAGGCTCGTTGTTTTACTCAAGGGGAGCGGAAGTGCAACTTGGTGGTGTTTAGACTTGACTCAAACCATGAAAATTTGGATGAATTATGCAAGTCTTTTTCCTTCAATGAACTTCTAGCTAACTAGGGAAGAGTTATTTTCATTCCCAAATGTACAACCCTATGCAAATGAAATTTTAGCTTTTTAAGTGAATGGTAATCAATCATGTAAAACCATATCCAAACTATCCTAAAGTGACAAAAATAGATCTTTCTATCAATAACCAATGCAAAAATTCTAATTCGTTTCCTATCTTTTTACACTTAAAAAAGACACATCTAAGCTATGGGAAAGAAAGATTTCGTAAATGTTTCCAATCAAATGCAATGCAAAGAAAAACATTCAATATATTTTTGTAACTCAAATGCACAAAAACATGAAACAATCTTTTCTTCTTCTCATGAATGTAAGACCAACAATGTCAAATGATCAAACTAAAGCAAGAAGAAAATTTATGTTTTCCAATTTCGTGAATCTAGCAAAAGAGGGACAAAATCAAGCTTCTCTTTGAACTAAAGTGGAGACAAGGAATCAATATTTTCCAACAGTCACTGGATAACTCAGCATGCAAGGAAACGAGATGCACAACCCAAGAAAAAGAGGCTAAAAAAGACATGGATATCCCACACTTTTCAAGTCTTTAAAACAAGCCAATCACACCAAACCAAAAATTATCTTAAAACCTTAATATGGGTCAAAGATACTGTAGGATACATGATTCATGCCCCCCCAACGATTCAAAAATAGAATCCATTTCGCCTAATATTGCAAGCAAAACACTAGTTTTGACTCAAAGGGCCAAACATGGATCCAAATCTCAAAAAGACCCAAAAATAGAGGAAACTGACAGATCTAGACTGAGACTGACACAATTAGAAAAGGATAAATCTCAACAAACCAAGCCAAAAATCAAATTGGGAGATTTTCAACTTATGCACCAAGTGGTGAAGGGTGATGCATCCTATAAGGATACACTAGAGCATTGGGAACCCCAACGATGTGGTCTGCTCACTTTGGAAGCAAGTCAATGACGCATGCTACAAACTGTTAGAAAGAGTCAGCGATGCATGCTGCTCTAAGGAAAAGGGCATCCGAATTACAATGACATGGGATATGAACTGCCCAGGTGCGTTGGGCGGGATCCAAGCAAGAAAAATGCAAAACTCTTAAAGAATAAAAATATAAATGGCTCAATTAAATCCGAAACAGAGTTTGGATGTCCCAGAAACTCTCTGATGATCATATCCGGTGGAGGGAGAGTCAATTACAGGCTAAATCAAGAAACATCATGAATTGAAAACAAACCAAAACTATGATCTATAGATCCCCAGTATGGTCACCATTTTTTTTTATAGACAATCTGTTAATGTGGAAAAAAATAGATCTCTCTAGTCTAAATGATTTAGATCTAGAACAAAACGAGTACATAACATAACTATCCTTCCTAGTTAGATTAAATTGCAAGGTAGATTGGAAAGCAAGTTACCTCTTAAATGGAATTCCTTTCTTCTCATTTGATCTACTTCCAGTCCCTCCATCTCAGGCTGCAAAACAAGAAGGAGCAAGTGGAAACAAACAAACAATATGAAAGCATATGATTATTAATCTAACTAGATCAACAGTCAAAGAAGCCAATCCTAAACATCATTATAAAACATGTAACTAGGGTTTTCACCCTAGCTTGTGCTAAAGAGCACCTACTAAGGATTAAGGAATCCTTAGTAGCAGTTCAGTAAATGAGTAAAAACTAAATGTAAAATAACAGAAAGATTAAATGCTAGGCTAAAATATGTGCATGGAAATATTAAAATCTAAATCTAGCATATAACAGTAAACAATAAAAAACATTCATAAGAACTCAGTAAATAAAGATTTACGTTTTTTTATTGATGGCAAACAAGGGTTTGCATGAATTTTACCTCGAATGTTGAGGTTGTTGGAGCCTTTGCAGCTGTACGGGAGTGTTGCACCAGTGCTCCAATGTTTCCTTCTCTTCTCCAAATGCTTCAATGGTGGCCAAGAATTAACCTAGAGTAGAGAACTCAAGCTCGAATGGTGGGCTAGGGTTTGGTGGTAATTTTGGCAGCATAAGGTTAGAGTGGATGATGGATTTCAAATGGGGTGCCTCCATCACCTTTTTATAGATATTTCGGGTGGTGGAGTATTGACCCATGGTTTTAGGCACCCAGTGGTTTAGGTAAATGGTTTTAAGGTTTTTTCCCTCTTTTTTCCTTTTTTGAAATTATTTTGACTTTTTTCCCTTTCTATTTGATTTTTGGGAATTTCGGATCCCTTTTAAGGGTTTTTTGACATTTTTGAAGGAATTTTATTTATTTGAGGAGGGAAATGTTGTTTTTTTCTTTTTTGGTAACCTTTTGAGGGTTTTTTAAGGTTTTGGAGGCCAAAATGGTAGAAAAAGTGGACAAATGAGTTATCTAACTAAGGAGATGAGCTAGTGGACAACTTTTGGGTGTTAATAGATTGCCCCCTGATGTGTGAGGATAGGAGCTCATTGTATGGCCGATAGAAATCATAGGTTCTGTCATTTTCCAAAGGGTATGAGCATTGTGATGGAGAATATTGGAAACTTGTTGGAGACTAAAACATGTAATCCATACAAACTGCAAAGAATAAAAACTGATAATACATGACCTCAGCAATGAATGAGGAATAATATCAATATATGGACGAGGAAGGCATACCCATGCTCGTATCAAGATATACAAATAATAATGAGGTCCAATGTGGGGCATGAGCAATACATGGAGAACTGATGTGTACATCATAATGGTCCAGAGAGGACACAAATTTGGGACATACTCACGGTTTGACCATGACGGATCTGAAGAACTGGTACATGGAAAGAATGGTAGTCATACTGAATGTGGTACCATAACAACTGATGCTATGTTGGATTTGAAGGTGTCCAACAAATTGATGGACTCAACGACTGAGAGTCAGAATCTCACAGGTACACTGAGCTTCATCTAAACTAGGTACTCGAGGAAGCATATAGCTGGGGTGCTTTTGAATACTGTGGCCAAGCGAAACCCAAATATCCTCAGGGAGATCAAACTAGGGGGTTCCAAAGAAACTCACCAATGTTATAGAGTCAAGAGACATCCGGGGTCTTCGAACAATAACTTGAAGGGACCAATACCTTGCAAGAATCTCAACGGTGTGATCATGGTTTTGGATTTGAGCACGTGAGAAACAACCATTCGGAGAGGCATTAAGGACTCCTCTCAAAATGGTCCGTAGGCACTCACCACTGATGGTGATGAATCCAAAGCATAGGGACCTCTGGGTCTATCCTCTGAAATAAATGGGTTGGTGTCGATAGAGGGAGACCTACAACTACCAAGGAGATCATGTTTCCTTGATAGGAGCACGAGGTGTACAACCAAAAGGTCATAGTACTGAATGGGATACTGACGGACTGTGGGGGAGGGATACGAGGGTCACATAGTGGGGGGACTCAAACTTAGTTTGTTCAGAGTACGATGGCAAGGTTGACCTGGAAGCATATGAAACTGACTGTGGGGAAGGGGATCATAGTGTAGGGGACCAGGGATTGTGACTGTAATGGGGGAGACTCAAGGGGGGATTGATGAGTGATATCAGGAGACTCAAAGGGTGACACATCACAGAATAATCTGAACAAAGGATACCAAACTGGGTAGGCTTCCATAATAGTGGGACTAGATATGATCCATTGTGGCACCAAGAGGTACCGTTTGGGCCTTCTTCATGGTTTAAGGATCTTAAAGAATGGATAGAAGTGTGCTCAAAATGGTACTATCATGTGGATTTGTATGAGCCCAAGACAGTGCATGCTCATGTGTGCTTTCAATTTTAAGGAGTTTGAAAGCGATAAGAAGACTCTGAAGTCGTGGAGAGGTACCGTCGTGTGGATTTGTACGAGCCCAGGATGGTAAATGCTTGTGGTTGCTTTCAATTTTAGAGAGTCGGAAAGCAAGTAAGAAGACTCCAAGAGATTCTTTTTCGTATGTTAGTCTCCAAGGCCCAAAAAAACATAAAAGTATGCAATGTAGAACTCTTCTAGCCGGTGTGACTAGAGTATTCCTTTTTCGTAATTAGTCTACAAGGTCCGGAAAAGGGTTAAACTTATACTAGGTAGACGCTCTTTCAGATACTTTTAGCGAGCATGAAAGGAAGCAAGATTGCTCAGTGATATTTTCTTATTTTAGGAGTCAGAAAAGAGCTTAACAGAAACTCCCTAAGTGCCTTTTTCGTAAAGGAATTGATCAGCCCGAAAAAAGGATAAAATTATACCGAATAAAAAAAATGGCCAAGCAAGGAGGAAGTGTTCAATCAAGGGACAAGTATGTGAACCAAGAGTAGAGTTGAGGGGGGAACAATGATGGGGCCTCCTTGTGAGTTGATGAATGGTGGAAAAATAATGCAATAACTGTAGTGTGGATGGACTAGAGGGCTCATGGGTAGGACGCGATGCAAAAAATGGAAAAAAACGACGAGGACCGATGTGGAAGGCAAATCAAGGCGGCGAGGGGCATGGAAAAAATGCCTGAAAAAATATTTAGTGAGAGCGATAAGTGATCTCAAGCATCATCATGATTGTGGAAATCTGAATCTGGTGGTGCAAACGGTGCGAAAAATAGAGGTCATATGGCTCTGGAATGGTCAAAACAAGATTTTGGGCAAAATGGATATAAATAGCAAAGGGACCCTCATGACACATGTCATTTTCACTGTGCAAATTGGGAGAAGTGTGGAGGGGACCTATTGTGGCCACAACAGATCCCATGCTTATCTGAAGCACAGGAACCCCATTTTGAATAAAACACAAAGGTATTTTGGTGAGTATGCTCTGTAAATATGAGAATTTGGGTTTCCACTTGTTTAGATCTCTCACCCATACTTTTGTCCTGCGTGTTTTCCTCTTTCCGGATGATCTCTAACTGTCTGGTTTGTCAAAATCCTCAAATTTTGAGTATTTTACCCTTTTGTTTCAATCAACCCTAAACCCGATAGCCAGGAGACTCGAAACCCGCAACCCGACGATTTCGGGTTGCGGGGTCTTTGTTTGCAGTTTTGGAATTTACGTTCCCGAAACCCGCAACTCGACAGCTGCGGGTTGCGGGATTTGTTTGTTCTGATTTTTGAGTTTAGGAAACCCGAAACCTGTAACTCGACGGTTGCGGGTTGCGGGATTTCACTTTTCAAGTTTTTGGTTTTCATCAACCCGAAACCCGCAACCCGACAATTGCGGGCTTCGGGTTTTTCCTTTGTAAATAATTTCGGGAAATTTTCATCCCGAAACCCAAAACCTGAAAACTTGCAATTGCGGTTTTTGGCTTTCGGGATCTGCCTTTTATTTATTTTTGTTGCGTGTTCCCAAAACCCGCAACCTGCAACTATCGGGTGTGGGCTTTCGGGAAGTTTTTTTCGGTTCACGAGTGTGTCGTTCTCGAAACCCGCAACTCGCAAGTGTCAAGTTGTGGCTTTTGGGAACACGTTTTTCATTTTTCGACTGTGGTCAATCTTGAAACCCGAAACCCGCAATTGCGGCTTTCGACTTTTGGGAACTCTTTTTCACCTTTGCCGTTTGCGCAAATCCGCTACCCGCAACCCGCAATTGTCGGGTTGCGGCTTTCAGGATCCCTTAATAATTTTTGTAAATAAGACTTTCGCGCAACCCCGTGTTCTGCTTCGATTAATCTCAGCCGTTCGTTTATTCTGATGGCATAATTATCTTTTAATATGGTGAATTCAATAAATGGGGCTTTTCTGTTTTATTTTGTCATTTTACTGCTTGAAAATCATCCCGTCGCACTGAGGATTTTACTATCGAATCCTTACCAGGGGACATTTTAACTGATTTTCAGTTACCTCTGGCTGGATTACTACCTTTGCTACACTCGGTGTTCGACAGTCTCGTTTTGTTTTGACACCTCTTCGTTATTTGTTTCTACTCCTTGAGGTTTTGCGCCATTCTGCATGTTTCGGTCTGTAAGATTCTTCCAGTTATTTTTGTTAAATATGGTCACCTGAATCCAGTTTGATAGGTATGCAAGAGTTGCTGGTCTGCGTACTCAAGATTCTATTTCAGTCACTTCGCAGTCAGTTCTCAAGCCATAATTTTCATTTTGGTCACGAATGTGAAGCCATGATTGCTGATGAGAGAATACTTGAATTAATGAGCTTTTGGAACTAGTTAAAGACATGTGATTTTGATTGATTTTGTACTTTCACACAGGTTTTATCCAACTAATGCATGTCCTTGCTCATTTTCATCACAGTTTGGATAATTTCTAATGAATTGATCACATAATTTGAATTATTACCATTTGTTCTGTTTAATGTCTGTTATCTTATCGGTTGACATTAAATTGGCAACAAATATGAAACCTTTAGTTCGTCCTTTGCGTTCTTTAAGGGGAAACTTTTTGTGTGATATTCTTGTAAGCTTCCTTTTGAACGTATCTGATAAAAGTAGTATGCAGATAGGTCATGAATCTCCCAATGCTCGTTTCAAAGATGAAGAACTCAATCCCTTACTATATCAAGAACCTATGTCACCACCTTTTGATGCAGGTGTTCCTGATTTAAGTAGCGATAGTGGTGAAGAAGATTCTGATGCTCTGTCTATCTGCATGCAACTCCCTGATAAGAAAGAGAAGAAAGTTTTCAAGGAACTGGCTAATCGTGACGACGATGTTATACGAGATTATATAATCAATCAAGAACCTGATGTCCTGCCGATTTCTTCTGATATAGATCCTTTAATGGATTTTTCTGTTTTTGAGAATATACTCTCTGATCCAGAAGTTCCCGCAGCAAATTCTCTACAAGCCGAATCGTCTGTTGCTAATAATGAGCAGGTTGAGGCAGATTTCTTGTTGTGCTATGAGGATGTTTTTGATTAACAAATGTATCTTTAGTAACCTATTTTGAAAGGTGGAAGAAATCATGTAGGCCAAGGAATGGCAAGATTTCTTGGATCTGTAGTTTTGATCCGATTTTGTAATCTCTGTTTTCCAGGGATCTCCATCTTTTTGGACTCTGTTGTAATTATTTTAAGAAGGATACCTCTTGTAGTTAAGGGTGGGGAATTTTGGAGTTGTAAATTAGTAGAAGACTGGACTGGGGATACTCTGTTAAGTAGAGCTTTTTGTAATTTCTGTACAAGACCTCTTCATACAGTAAAGTTATCTTTTAATCTATCTTCTGTTATTCCTAAAGTTTCTTTTAGAATTTCTGATTTATGCTTCAAATTGTCATCTGTTATGTATCTGATCTTTTGCTGAACATCTGTTAAATGCACAAATCTAATGTATTGATTTCTCTATATGACCGGTTTATGTTTCAAGGTGCTTTATTGAGTTTTTTCAATGCAAGTACTTTCATGTGTTATTTCTGCAAATGATTCGGTGCATATGAACTTATATAATCATTGTTAATTTTTCAATTAGCAGAGTGATTACAGGCTGGATCTTGAATGAGTCCGAATACTTGAAATATTGTCATTTGATTTTCATTAACTGATAATAATTTAAGTTAACAAGTAACACAACTAAAGACATTTCTGTTTAAGCTGTTCAATTACTTGTTTAATCATATCTCAAGACCAATCTGCACATAAACAAGCTTTCATTTTAGAATAGGACTGACGTAGACTAGTTTCCCTTTCTAAAATAGGTTAGGTTAGCTTTGTATTACCATATCCACACCTTGGTTTTCCTTAACTGGAAAACTGATCTTATAGGTCAACTCATTTACTCTTAGAGTGCCAGTGGAGGCCTAATATCCGTGGGGGATCACCACACCAAACAGGTTGGGGATAGAACTTCCCTTGCGCAGGGTGTTTCGAAGCCTTTCAACTTGGGTTTTCTTCCTCTGTTGAGTGTCTTGGAACATTCCAGCACCTTTTGCATCTAACCTGCACAACTGAGGCATCAACAAATGGCGCTAGAAGGAGGGCCAATAGTGCAACATGCCTAAACAAGCCACTAAGAAACCTCCTCCAGCAAATACTTCAACGGTTCAAACTCGAAGTGAATCAAGGGATTCAACATCTGAACAACCAATAGAGTGACAACCAACGGTTGTCCCTGCTACACCTGCTCAAAAAATTGTTGTACCTATTGTATCTGCAGTACAACAGGAAAACATAGAGAATATCTTTATTTTATCACCTACTAGAGGGACCCTCTCACTAGAGCGGATATTGAAAACATCAGCCGATAGGGTTGCTAGGACAGAACAAAAACTTGCTGATGAAAGAGGACGTGGTCTTGCAGCGATCAATTTACAAAATTTTCTGCAGACCAATAATCAAGAACCTCAGCAAAACACAGTTTCACAGATCAATGATCCAATTATCCAACAGAAAACTGATCAAAATACTGAACATCGGCAAACTGTTAATCCACAACTTGAAAATCAAGAACTAGTTGGTCAATCAGGTTCCCCTGAATATAACCTTAGTCATTTGTTTAAGGAAACACAAGATCAGCCAAAACTTGTAGTTGGTGGACCACCACCATCTCCTCCTTCATCCTCATCCTCTTCCTCAGACAGTGAACATTCTTCAAGCTCTTCGTCACAAGAAGAAGAAGAAGAACCACCGATTGCTGCAGAAGGCCAAAACAGACCATGGCTCGACCAAGATGCAATATGTGTACTTGGAGACCAACATAGGCTACCCAAAAACCTTGAGAAGTGGTTACCCAAGTTTAACCCAGATGACAAATCACCTTCCCTAGATCATGTTAAAACCTTCATGCAGGCTATTAGGCTTAGAAGTGTCATTTACGAGGATGTAGTCTGCAAACTCTTTCCTTATACATTTGAATGAAAGGCAGCTACATGGTATTTTTCCTTGCCACCAAGGTCTATTGTTTCTTGGGATGAGTTTGAGAAATTATTCATCCAAAAGTTTGGAGATGAAAAAACACCATAGGATCTTGTTTTGGAATTATCCTCCATGAAAATCAAAGGGAAAGAAAGGGTTAAAGATTTCAACCAAAGGTTCTCATACTTAAAGAATAGAATTCCTGTCAACCTTCTTCCTGCTGAAGAATTGTTGATAGCCAACTATGAAAAGGGCCTACCTGCTTCAATTTCAATGTGGGTGAAACGAGCACAAAAGGGAACTTTGCTGGAAGTGTTTGCTGAAGCAATACAAGTTGAGAAAGAAATTTTTTGTCTTAAGGACAATCCAGAAATCTCAGAAGAACAGCCTTCAACTTCCAGGAAAAGGAATGATAGTGTTCCTAAACCCACTGCACAAAGCAAGGATCCATTTGACATAACTGACATGAAAAATCTCATCCAGAAAATTTCAAACGAGATGGTAGATTTGAAAAGAACTAAAAATGAAAATCAAAACCAGAATAGAGGTTTTGTGAGGCCACCTTTTAGGAGACCTTATCAACCTCCACTAAATCCACCACCTCCTAATCCAACATAAGTCCTCACGAATGAAGAAATTAATTCTATTTTAATATCCTTGGCAGTAGAATCTCAAAACACCCCTGAAGTTCCCAATGATCAAATTATTCTAGACCCACAACCACCTGAGGAAGAAGAACATGAGCATGAGGATCCACAAATCAACACTGTAAGTTACTTTTCAGAGCTTCCTATGTGTGAAGAATAAGAAGAAACTGAGACCGTGTTTAATGTATAGCATCCTTATAACACAAGGTCTAAACCTCAACCCCCTCAGGAACCTTCATCCTCCACACTAGTTCCTAATAAAGGCAAGATTGTCCCCCACAAGGATACAGTCATCCCTGAGATGGAGTACAATTTAGTTGAAGATCTTAAAAGAGTGAAGGCAAACATCTCTTTGTTTGAATTATTGAAAATCCCTTCCATGAGGGATAGTTTACTCAAAAGCATGGTGTTCAAACAGCCAAGAGAATTGCGGAATAATAACCTTGACTCTTTCACTAAACCAGATGATCAAAAGTCTGGTAGCAGAAGGACACCTCCTTTTCTGCTTACCTTTGATATTTTCAACCGAAACGTACATAACTGCATGATAGATTCTGGTGCCTCATCAAATGTGATGCCTCTTTCTGTCCGCAGAAAGTTGAATGCCACATGGGAACCTTTCCCTACTCAGATAGTACAACTTGACAGATCAAAAGTTAGAGTAGTAGGAAGGCTCAGAAATGTTCTAATTACTTTATTAGCTGATCCCCGAATCCATCAAACAATTGACATAGTCATTGCTGATATTCCAGAAGCATATGGTATGTGGCTTAGTAGAGATTAGTCAGAAAAGCTAAAAGGTTATTTTGCTACTGATTGGTCCCATTTGTGGTTACCCTACAATGGTCAGCCAAATAAGATCAAGATAAGCAGGGATCCTTTTATGAAACAGACAGTCACAGACTTGAATGATTCAAGTGAGGCTGTGGGTTATTTCAACATGCACATTGAAAACTTGACCTTTGATACTTTTTTCGGGTTATCAGCTGATGTTTCACCACAGGAGAATGCTCAGAACGAATCTCAGGTAACTCATCTCACTTCTGTACCATTCTCATGGGAAATTGTACATAATGTTTTTAATGTAAATACAAATTTTAGATTAGATCCCATTGCTTGGACATTGTTTTTAACGGCTTTAAATCTAAAGATGGAGCTGGTGCAGGATGTGTTCTCATAGATCCAAAAGGAACAAAAACTATGATTGCATGCAGATTAGAGTTTGATTGTACTAACAATGTGGCTAAGTATGAGGCCCTGATACAGGGACTGAAAAAGGCTATTGACTTGAAAGTACAGATCATTTATTGTTTTGGAGATTCAGAAATCATTGTGAAACATGTGAGGAATAAGATACACTGCTTGTCTCCCCGCCTGTTGAATTATCAGAAATTGGTAAGAGATCTTACCATCTCCTGTTAGGATATTCCTATACTCCATCCTAGTCCTACTAGCTTTCCAGTCATTTTCATTTTCAGTCATGCATGCAAAATTAGGGTTTGCATGCATTCTAGGTCATCAGTCCCAGCACCTAGTCCTCAGCAAACTAGCCCCCGGAGCTTCTTTCAGATCATTTCTAGGCCTCCCAGTGACTAATGCGCCCTCCTTTGCTTCACTGCAGGACAAGGGCACCTTCTTCACCTACCAGTCCAGTTATATTCATTTATATTGAGTTATCTTCAGTTACTCCCTCGATTTAAGGCTTAACTGACTCTTTACTGAGTTTATCACTCTGTTGGACCTCCATTGAGACTAGATTGACCATTCTGACTCCAGTTAACTCCTATGGCACCCTCCACTGAGCCTCCTTCACTATATTAGTGCTTCCATGTGCCAGTTACACCAACCACATTCAGTTAGACTCAGTTTGACTCCCGGTTGATCATTACTTGTGCATTGATGACTTCACTGATGAGAAGGTGGACTCCTAGTTAGGCATTGATGATTCTCCACTAATTATGGATCTGTGCATGAAGGCCAATTCGAATTCCTCCTAGTGAATTCGAATCCTCATACTCAGCATTGTATATTTACCAGTTCATTATTCTGTTAATAGTAACATGTGTAATTATTCTGCCTCAATTAGAGTTTCTTTGGATCTAAGTTCTATTGCTTGTCTCTTCTTCTATTATTACTAAATTCTTTCATTGTGAGGTTTACATCATCTCTTTGGATCTTATGTGGGCAATTTCACAGCTCATTTATTGCATTCAATATTAATTCAGTTCCTAGGTCTCAGAATTTCAATGCTGACTTGTTGGCAAATACAGCTTCCAGATTGATTCCACCAGAAGGCCTATCTCCTCAAACATTCTCAATAGAACTGATGTATAGGCCTTCCATACTAGATAATGTAACGCCCCCTTCCATCATCAAATGCAAGGAAGGAAACGTTAACAACACACAGGCTTAAGGCAGGCTTAGTCCCAATAATTTAACTCATAACGCATGCAATTTAAAACTTATGGGTGCAGACATAAACTCAATAACTACACAGCGGAATTAAACTTCACATATACACATAGTTTCCTCACGCATTCAACAGATAAACAACAGTCATTAATTATCCTATTGCATAAACATGACGCATTTCGTTCCATTAATCATGTATGCATTGCAAAACACATACTGTATATAAATTAAATCACAGATTACTCATCTTGAATTGTAACGGTCCAAACGACTGGCTATGGAAGAGCAACGTTCCTCCCAACCATAGACCTCTGTCCAGCTTGTGTTCTTTTAGCTGAGAGGTCACCCCCGAGCTGGGCTGTGTATCCACTAAGGAGGACTAGCTGGGTTCACTCACAGCCATGGTTCTGGTCAAGCATCCAAGAAGATAGAGGAGGGTAATGCTAAGCCAGTGAGCTCAACCACAGAGCTACAGGCATCTCAAGTGAGCTCAACAGTTAGGCACCCACATTACCTACCACATCCAACACAAGGAAGATCCCCTTCTCTGTTACACAGTCCCTCAGGCAACTCTTCCCTCCAGTGCTCTTCAGGATGGGCATAGAAAGGTCCAGCTGCTGATCCTTGAGATCCTAGCCTTCACTGGGTTTACCAAGCACACCCAACCTCTGCTTAGTCAATCCTCTCTTGATTCCTCACCATTCTGCTCACCAAATACTCAAATCCGTCACTCGTTTTCTAAGCTGCAAAAACTGGGTTTTTCCATTGATTTCGGGGTAGCTAATGCTCCCAAATTCGCCCCAAGGTTCATGCTAATGGATCCCCCCTTGGATTTCCCTGTCCCATACCAAATCTGGACGTTTTTGGTCTTTCAAAAACTGGGTTCTCTCAAGGTCGCGATTTCTGGTTTTTCCTCACTGCTGGCACTCGTTTTTGGATGGGAATGATGCTAGATAGTTTCACAATGGACTGGGGTGAGAATGAAGCAACCTCCCATGAGGTTGAGTGACTTCTTGCCCAAGCAATCAGAGCCCATGCCCACCCATACGAATTTCAGGGCTTCCCATGCTCCATTGAAGCCATGGGCTGAAAACTCAACCACCTTCTTACAGCAGGCTTTAATGTCACCTTGGAAAGTCAATGGGTTCTCATAATGACAAATGGCAGCCTAGGGTTTAATCCCATAGCCCCCTCACCACTCCCTAGTGGATACACATGGCCCCTTCTCATTCGTTGCCTCCATAGCCAGTTTTTGGTATTTTATTTCAATGTTAAATATTTACATCAAATTTACAATATCCCATGGCTTAATAGCACGTGGGTAACAAAATATCAAGCGTGTCTAATTTAAATAAAATCCGAGCATAAACTAGCGGGGCCTTGGCCTTGAGCTCCACGCTAGGGAAAACATACAACGTGTGTATACAATATTTACATTAGAGCCAATATTTCCTAAGGGTTCAAAATTGGGGTATTACATTCCCCTCCCCCTTAGAACAACACCGTCCTCGGTGTTCTCAAAACTGAACGAAAATGGAAATGCCTCCCTCATGGCATCCTCCAGCTCCCATGTAGCCTCGTCGGGACTAAGGTGCTCCCATTGGACCTTTACCTGCCCGATGGCTCTGTTCCGGAGCAATGTGACCTTCTTGTCGAGGATGCACATAGGTTCTACTTGGAACTCTCCCTCGGGTTCCACCTGTATCACATTCCAATCAATCATATGATTAGGATCATGTACATACTTCTTAAGCAAAGATACATGGAAAACATTATGAGCTCTTATGCTAGCAGGCAATGCAATTCTATATGCAACTGGCCCTATCCTATCAAGGACTTCAAATGGACCACAATATCTTGGTGACAACTTGGCACAACTTCCCAACTTGAGGGAACTCTTCCTTGGTTTCACTCTCAAATAAACATGATCCCCAATCTGAAACTCCTTATGTACTCTTTTCAAATCTGCATAACTCTTTTGCCTGTCCTGAGCTGCCTTTAAATTCTGCCTGATCTTGACAATTTCCTGTTCCATTTCCTTGATCATTTCTGGTCCAAGCACCACCCTGTTCACTGGGCCATCCCAATTCACTGGCGTCCTGCATCCCCTGCCATACAATGCTTCAAATGGACTCATTCCCAAGGATGCATGGTGTCCATTATTGTATGCAAATTCAACCAAGTGTAAATAATCTTCCCACTTGGATGGTTTGTCCATCACATACATTCTCAGCATATCTTCAAGAACCTGGTTCACCCTCTCGGTTTGGCCGTCCGTTTGAGGATGGTAAGCTGTACTGAAATTCAATTTAGTTCCCAATTCCTGAAATAATCCCTTCCAGAAATTGGAGGTGAACTTTGTATCACGATCAGAAATTATTGCCTTAGGCAATCCATGTAATCTGAATATCTCTCTCATGAAGATGTTCCCAATGTCACTAGCCTTGTGAGTGGACTTCACTGGAATAAAGTGAGCTACCTTTGATATCTTATCCACCACAACCATGATTGAATCATGCTTCTTTACTGTCATGGGCAGACCTGTTATAAAATCCATGGAGATCACTTCCCACTTCCATTCTGGAATGGGTAAGGGCTGCAATAACCCTGCTGGATGTTGGTGTTCTGCCTTGACTTGTTGGCACTTCTGACACCTAGCAATGTACTCAGCTATGTCCTTCTTCATGCCATTCCAAAAGTATTGCTTTCTTGCCGCTGTTATAGTCTTCTGATATCCTGGGTGTCCAGAGTACGACATTTGGTGTATTTCATCCATCACTAGTTTCTTTAAATCTGCATTATTTGGAATGTACAACCTATCTTTGTAGATGAGGATACTGTCTTCACCCAACTGATATTCTGCACACTTTTCATCCACATTACAGTGCTGCAACTTCTCTTTCATTTGAAGGCAAGTTTCATCACCGTTTTGGGCTTCACGAACTCTTGTCTTCAAATCTGATTTGCACATACTTACTGCTGAAACATGAAATTTTCTGCTAAGAGCATCTGCAACCTTATTCTCCTTCCCTTTTACATGTTTAATTTCAAAATCAAATTCACAAAGAAATTCCATCCATCTAGCTTGCCTAGCATTCAAGTTTGGCTGCTCAAATAAATACTTCAGGCTCATGTGGTCTGTTCTAAGCTCGAATCTTCTTCCCATCAAGTAATGTCTCCACATTTTAAGAGCATGCACTATGGCTGCTAATTCTAAATCATGTGTGGCATAATTCTTTTCATGCTCTTTTAATTTCCTGGATTCATAGCAAATCACAATTCCTTCTTGCATGAGAACCCCACCTAGTCCTTCAATGCAAGCATCTGTGCAGACTACAAAATCTTTCCCTGGATCTGCTATCTTCAAAACAGGAGCGCTGGTAAGTAACTCCTTTAATTTCTGAAAACTTTTCTCACATTTTTCAGACCATACAAATTTGATGTTCTTCCTTTGCAATGAAGTGATCGGATGCGCTATCCTGGAGAATCCTTCAATAAACCTTCTGTAGTAACCAGCAAGGCCCATAAAAGATCTAACATCTGAAACATTTCTTGGAGTTGGCCAATCCATGATGGAATTAATCTTCTCTGGATCCACTGCAATTCCTTCTTCTGAAATGACGTGACCCAAATATTGGATCCTCTTTTGATAGAATTCACACTTGCTTAACTTGGCATACAGCTGATGTTCTCTAAGAACTTGCAACACCATTCTTAGATGCTCCTCGTGTTCTTCTTCATTTCTTGAATAGACAAGAATGTCATCTAAAAACACAATCACGAACTTGTCCAAATATTTGTTGAATACACTATTCATGAGACACATGAATGTGGCAGGTGCGTTGGTAAGGCCGAATGGAACCACAGTGAACTCATAATGACCATATCTAGTTCTGAAAGCCGTCTTGTGAATGTCTTCTTCTTTAATCCTCACTTGATGGTAGCCAGACCTCAAGTCAATCTTTGAAAATAACTTGGCTTCCTTCATTTGATCAAACAAGTCATCAATTCTTGGTAATGGATACTTGTTCTTAACTGTCACTTTATTGAGCTGCCTGTAATCAATACACAGCCTTAAAGTCCCATCTTTCTTCTTGACAAATAACACCGGTGCTCCCCAAGGAGACACACTAGGCCTGATATACCCTTTATCTATTAATTCTTGCAGCTGTATCTTCAATTCCACCAACTCCGGTGTACTCATTCTATAAGGAGCTTTGGAATTCGGCGCTGCCCCTGGAACAAGATCGATGGTAAAATCAATATCTCTCATCGGTGGCAACCCTGGTACCTCATCCGGAAACACATCTTGGAACTCTTGCAATATCCTGAAGTCTTCTAGTCTTGGCCCTTTGTCCTCTAATGAATCTGGCATATGGACTGCATATAATTGACAACCCTTCTTATAAAACTTTTTCAACTGCAGTGCTGAAATCTGTCTTATTGAAACTTGCTTGGGAATCCCTTTTACCAATGTTGGCCTTCCCTTTTCATCAATGCACTCAAGTGCTTTCTCATAACAGTCCAATTTGGCTCTATGTTTTTCTAACCAATCCATGCCAATTAATGCATCATAGGATCCTAATGGTAGCACATTCAATTCAGCATATGTGTGGAGTCCATTCAATTCTATGGGACACTCCATCACTACCTCACTTACTTTTCTCTTGGTTCCCGTGGCTAGTTGCACTAGCCAAGACTTATTATGCTTTATTTTTCTAAGAGAACAACCTTCAACCACTTTTGGAGAAACATAACTATGAGTAGATCCTGGATCAATCAAAACAGAAATAGATTGCGTAGCAATCTTACCTTCGACTTCCACCACTGATGACTGATGGTCTGCTTGGTGATTATCCAACGCTGCATAAATCCGAGGTGCTGCCCTTGACATGTCCTCTACCGTAGCTACTCCCTTCAGGTTGTTCAACTTTCGAGCATTGTTTTTCCGATGTGGACAATCCTTCAACATGTGGTTTTCTCCACATCCCCAACACTGAAGTGGTCCCTTTGATGCTTTGTCTATTGCCACTGCTGGTTTGAATCCACTCCTTGCTTGTTGCCCCTGTGGAAAGGTCCTAGGCTGACCTCTGAATGGTGGCTTGAAGCCATCCTTCTTCTGGTCAAACTTCCCTCTTGGCTTTCCTTTCCATGTTGGGTTAGCCTCTGTTTTTCCCCTATCTTGCTCATAGCAGTGCATTGCCATCCTAATGGCTTCATCCAAACTTGGTGGATTAACAAACTCAATACGATCTCTGAAACTCTGAGGTAGACCCCCAAGAAAGCATTGTATTTTTACTCTCTCATCTTTGATATAGTCAACATACCTCAGTAATTCCAAGAATTTGTGGACATGCTCTTCCATAGATTTTTGTCCCAACCTGAGTTCATTAAACTCTTTTCTCTTACCGTCGTAATACCTAGCAGAAAGGTATTTCTCCTTGAAGTACCTCTTAAATCTTTCCCAACTGATCCTTCTTTCATTGATCCCTTTCACTTGCAAGAGATTGTCCCACCAAATGGAAGCTCTGCCATTTAAGTTGTAAATGGCAATTCTGGCTTTTTTATTTCCTGAGTAGTCTTGAATTCTGAACTATTTCTTCATTCCCAGAAGCCATGCTTCTGCCTCTTGACCTGTCTTTCCTTCCCCATCAAATGTGGGAGGTCTTGCCTTCCTGAATTCTCCCTGTGGGATGCCCTTGAACTTCTTTCTTCCGTCCAACCTCTTAGGTGCATGTCCGGGACTTCTCCTAGAACATTTGGAGTCACCCGACCTGCTGGAAGAAGATCTTGATGAAGATGTTTTATGTTTTCTGCTCACCGAACTCTTCCTTGGGCTTGGAGTCCTCCTCCTCGAACGGCCTCTAGAATGACTCCCTGCATCTCTTCCTTCTTCACCCATATTGCTTGGGTTGGACCCAAGGTTTATCTTATGCTGCATATCAGTGAGGCTTTGCAAAATAGCAGCATTGAGTTGGTGTTGTTCTTCTTGAGCCTTCATCAATCTTTCATTGAAGCTCACCATGGTTTCAACCAAATTTTGAGGAGTCACCTGCTCCCTTCTCCCATTGGATTCAGTCTCCGCATTCCCTTCATGCACATTTTCTCCTAGAACGTCTTCTTCGTGTTCATAAGGATCTTGAGCATCATTAATGGTCACCATCTTACCTCTGCTACAATTATAAACTTTATGAGCTGCAAACACTGTGCATTATTATGATATTTGTTAGACCTCATAAAAATGCATCTAGGAATATACAACAATCAATATTTAACATAATAGAACTCATGGAATAATTCACATAGCTGTTACTTATTCAATTCTTTTGCCCATTCATGCAATTCTGAAAATTGCCCATATTGTCATTAATTTGACAAAACAGTCACCGGCACTTTTCTGCCCTGATTATCTATAATGTCTGATAGCCCAATTCAAATTCCGGTCATACTCCATTATTCCTTTCTAGACAAGCTTTCCAATGCCTGTCCCCGTGCTCCATTCCGACATCGGGTGTGGAAACAACGTTGTCTCAAAAATGACAACTTTTACCAATAATTCTGCACATTTACCCAATTGTATTTTGGTCCCGAAGGCCAACTTCAGCCACCTGTGGAAGAAAATCTATGAGGAATCACAAAAACTTATCTATCGGGAAAAGTTATTCCATATAACAAGGAACACTCAGCAATTCACTGATTTCAATTCTGATGTACCGTTCATCTTTTATGAATTTCTGGGTTTTACTACTTCTTACTTTTCACATTTTTCCAAAATTCCAAATTCTGGGCCAAAAATGGCTATCTCCCAAACGGTGCATTTCTGGGAAATCTTCGTTTAACGGAAATTGTCCGTCTTAATGAGAATATGAAATGTCTAGTTCAGTAAAATTTCTGACTCCCACATCTAGGGTCACTTTTACTACCCCCAAGCTTTTCAAAATCCCGAAAAAGTGGCCCGGAACAGTGCTTTTTGGCCTTCTTGCTCACCCCAACTCCACATCCTTTGGAGTTTGGTTCCAAGATTCGGAACTTAACATTGTGCCTGCTTCATGGCCGCGCCTGATCAATTTCAGCTCAATCCGACCTTCTGTCAAGCCTCGGGACTCTGTCCTTCGAAAGTCACTATTCCCCTTTTTCTGTCAAATTGGAGTGTAATGGGCTCGGGGTCTTCACTGGTTCTTCATGCCCCCCGTCAATGGCCTCCGAGCCCCACAGGAATCATCCCATTCTGAGCCCCGGTGCTCCCCCTATCCAAAAATTGAGTTTTTGGCACTTTACTCTTTTTTTTTTTTTTTTTTTTTTTTTTGTCCGCTGAGCGCCGCCGTTGCGGGCCAGTTCACTGAACACTCCCGAAATTGGCGGGGCGCTTCGCTGTGGCCTTCCGCAGTTGCGGGGAGCTTGGCCGAAGCCTTCCGCAACTGTGGGGCGCTTGGCCGAAGCCTTTCGCAACTGCGGAACGCTTGGCCGAAGCCTTCCGCAATTGCGGAACGCTTGGCCGAAGCCTTCCGCACTGCGGGGTGATTCTCGGCTCGCCTCCGTTGCGGGGCGGTTCGCCGGACGCTTCCGAAATTTCGGGAAGGTTTGTGGAAGCCTTCCGCAACTGCGGAACGCTTCGCCGAAGTCTTCCGCAGTTGCGGAACGATTCGGCGAAGTCTTCCGCAATTGCGGAACGATTCGGCGAAGCCTTCCGCAGTTGCGGAACGATTCGCCGAAGTCTTCCGCAACTTTGGAACGCTTCGCCGAAGTCTTCCGCAGTTGCGGAACGATTCGGCGAAGTCTTCCGCAGTTGCGGAACGATTCGGCGAAGTCTTCCGCAATTGCGGAACGATTCGGCGAAGCCTTCCGCAGTTGCGGAACGATTCGCCGAAGTCTTCCGCAACTTCGGAACGCTTCGCCGAAGTCTTCCGCAGTTGCGGAACGATTCGGCGAAGTCTTCCGCAATTGCGGAACGATTCGGCGAAGCCTTCCGCAGTTGCAGAACGATTCGCCGAAGTCTTCCGCAACTTCGGAATGACTCGCCGAACTCTTCTGCTTTGCGGAACGATTCGCAGAATCCTTCCACAATTTCGGAAGAGAATTCCTTCCGAAATTTCGGAAGAGAAATCCTTCCGAAATTTCCTTTCGACGCCGACACTTAGAAATTTTTTTCACTTTTTCACTTTAAAAAAAAAAAAAAAAAAAAAATAAAATAAAATTTTCCCCGCTGTTTCGGAGCGGTTCGCTGAATCCTTCCGCAATTGCGGGAAGGTTCGCCGAACTCTTCCGCAATTGCGGGAAGGTTCGCCGAACCTTTCCGCAGGTTTCGGGATGACTTCCCGAAACAGTCTTAAAACCAAAATTTTCAAAAATAGTCTTAAAACAACATTTTTCCAAAACAGACTTAAAAACTCTATCAGATTTGGCCCATAGAGGCCCAATGCTGCAACGCAGCTCTGATACCAAACTGTAACGCCCCCTTCCATCATCAAATGCAAGGAAGGAAACGTTAACAACACACAGGCTTAAGGCAGGCTTAGTCCCAATAATTTAACTCATAACGCATGCAATTTAAAACTTATGGGTGCAGACATAAACTCAATAACTACACAGCGGAATTAAACTTCACATATACACATAGTTTCCTCACGCATTCAACAGATAAACAACAGTCATTAATTATCCTATTGCATAAACATGACGCATTTCGTTCCATTAATCATGTATGCATTGCAAAACACATACTGTATATAAATTAAATCACAGATTACTCATCTTGAATTGTAACGGTCCAAACGACTGGCTATGGAAGAGCAACGTTCCTCCCAACCATAGACCTCTGTCCAGCTTGTGTTCTTTTAGCTGAGAGGTCACCCCCGAGCTGGGCTGTGTATCCACTAAGGAGGACTAGCTGGGTTCACTCACAGCCATGGTTCTGGTCAAGCATCCAAGAAGATAGAGGAGGGTAATGCTAAGCCAGTGAGCTCAACCACAGAGCTACAGGCATCTCAAGTGAGCTCAACAGTTAGGCACCCACATTACCTACCACATCCAACACAAGGAAGATCCCCTTCTCTGTTACACAGTCCCTCAGGCAACTCTTCCCTCCAGTGCTCTTCAGGATGGGCATAGAAAGGTCCAGCTGCTGATCCTTGAGATCCTAGCCTTCACTGGGTTTACCAAGCACACCCAACCTCTGCTTAGTCAATCCTCTCTTGATTCCTCACCATTCTGCTCACCAAATACTCAAATCCGTCACTCGTTTTCTGAGCTGCAAAAACTGGGTTTTTCCATTGATTTCGGGGTAGCTAATGCTCCCAAATTCGCCCCAAGGTTCATGCTAATGGATCCCCCTTTGGATTTCCCTGTCCCATACCAAATCTGGACGTTTTTGGTCTTTCAAAAACTGGGTTCTCTCAAGGTCGCGATTTCTGGTTTTTCCTCACTGCTGGCACTCGTTTTTGGATGGGAATGATGCTAGATAGTTTCACAATGGACTGGGGTGAGAATGAAGCAACCTCCCATGAGGTTGAGTGACTTCTTGCCCAAGCAATCAGAGCCCATGCCCACCCATACGAATTTCAGGGCTGCCCATGCTCCATTGAAGCCATGGGCTGAAAACTCAACCACCTTCTTACAGCAGGCTTTAATGTCACCTTGGAAAGTCAATGGGTTCTCATAATGACAAATGGCAGCCTAGGGTTTAATCCCATAGCCCCCTCACCACTCCCTAGTGGATACACATGGCCCCTTCTCATTCGTTGCCTCCATAGCCAGTTTTTGGTATTTTATTTCAATGTTAAATATTTACATCAAATTTACAATATCCCATGGCTTAATAGCACGTGGGTAACAAAATATCAAGCGTGTCTAATTTAAATAAAATCCGAGCATAAACTAGCGGGGCCTTGGCCTTGAGCTCCACGCTAGGGAAAACATACAACGTGTGTATACAATATTTACATTAGAGCCAATATTTCCTAAGGGTTCAAAATTGGGGTATTACAGATAACGTGAAAAACTGGAAGGTATTTGATGATGATCAATAGATACTTGATTTTCTAACAAACCGGGACACATTCCAGGGTATGGCTATAGATGAGGCTGAACATGAAAAGTCTCTCTCTGATTCCTCGAATGTCATCCCAAAGTCTGTGATCAATTTGGAGAAGTTTTATGATTTGCAAGACAAGTTCAGACACAAAACCAATTGTAAAACACAGATATCTTCACTTAATTATGAGCAAGTCAATTTAGGGACCGAGCAAGAACCCTGTTTCATCAATTTAGGAATTGATTGCACCCCAGAAGAAAGGCGAGCTATCATCAAACTGTGCAAAGAATATAAATATGTCTTCGCCTGGACCTATGACGAATTGAAAACGTTTGACACTAGCGTTATCTACCATAATATACCTATGAAGCCGGAAGTTAAACCGTATCAACAGAAACTGCATAAAATGCATCCTAGTTTAGAGCCTTCTGTGAAAAAAGAACTGGAAAAGCTACTCACAGCCTGAATTATTTTTTCGGTGAGGCATACACAGTGGATATCCAACTTGGTGCATCTACACAAGAAAAGTGGTGAAATCCGATTGTGTGTCGATTTCAGGAATTTGAACCGGGCCTCATAAAAGGATAACTACCCTGTTCCACGCATGGAACAGATTCTCCAAAAAGTAGCAGGGTAAGAAAGGTTTTCTCTCCTAGATGGTTTTTCAAGGTACAACCAGGTTATGGTTGCTCCAGATGACCAATTAAAGACAGCTTTCAGAACCCCTTGGGGCACCTTCGCCTACAGGCGAATGCCTTTCGGTTTGATTAATGCAGGAGCCACTTTTCAGAGAGCTATGGATATAGCTTTCTGAGGTTTAACACATAATTCTGTCGTGGTTTATTTAGATGATATTACCATATTTTCAAAAAAATGACATGAACACTTATTTTCTCTTAAGCAATTTTTCGAACGTTGCAGGAAATTTGGCATTTCCTTGAACCCCAAGAAATCAATTTTTGTAGTCACAGAAGGAAAGCTGTTGGGCTTCATCGTTTCAAAAGAAGGTATGATCATCGACCTGAAATGCACAAATGCGATTTCAAAAATTGGCTTACCAGGTTCGCGTAAAGCAACGGAGACCTTCTTGGGTAAGATCAACTTTGTACGCAGGTTTTTACCTAATTTTGCTCAAATAGTTAAACCTCTACAACATTTAGTTAAGAAAGATGTACAGTTCACCTGGTCACAAGAACAAAAAGATGCATTTGTGGAAATTCGTAAGGCTATTGCTGAAGCTCCTGCTCTCAGGTCCCCGGATTTTGATAAATATTTTATTCTCTACACTTTTGCTACTGATTTCTCCTATGCAACTGTTTTGACGCAGAAATAGGACAGCGATATAGAGATCCCAATCTCTTTCATGAGTTCAACCTTCAAGGTTGCAGAGCTCATCTATTCACAAATTGACAAACAAGCCTACGCAGTTTACAAGTCTGTCAAACATTGCAGGCCTTATTTGTTAAAATCTCGAACAAAGGTCATTGTCCATTATTCTGCTATTAGAAACGTGCTGATCCAGAAGGAGTTGGGCGAAAAAAGAGCCCACTGGATGACCGCTCTGCAAGAGTATGATTTGGAAATAAGGCCAACCAAAATTGTCAAAGGACATGGCCTTTTCCTTCTTACTGCTCAATCTAACGATCCCCAGCAGCAGCAAATTGAATGGGAACAGGAAGAAGATATTCCTACAGGTTCTGTTGATGCTATTGATACCCCGACATCAGAATGGTATGATCATATCAATTTTTTCCTGAGTAATGGGTTTGCTCCTGAAACCTTGGACTTTAAGAAATGAAGAGCCTTGAGATTAAAGGCTGCACCTTATCAGTTTATTAATGAAGTTCTGTTTAGGAAAAACTATGATGGGGTTTTTCTTAGGTGTTTAGAAAAACATGAAATTGATGACATCTTATTCCAATTTCATGCAGGACCAGCTGGAGGTCATTTTTCAGGCAAGACAACAGTTCATAAGATTATCAGAGCTGGGCATTACTGGCCTACGTTGTTTAAAGGTGCTTATGCCTATGTAAGGAGGTGTGAACCATGCCAAAAATGCACAGGAAAGTTCAACAAACCTACTTTCCCTTTGCAACCAGTCACTATTTAGTTTCCATTCCAGCAATGGGGGTTGGATTTTGTCAAGCCCATAAATCCTACCTCATCCCTTCAACACAATTACATTCTCACATCAACTGACTACTTCACCAGAAGGGTGGAGGCAGTCCCACTTAAGAAATGTAATGCCAGCCAAGTCATTTCTTACCTAGACAGTCATATACTCTCACGATTTGGTACTCCAGAATTCCTAGTTTTTTATAATGCATCCTATTTTTCCTCGATTGACATAACTAAATATGCTTTTGAAAAGGGGATGAAACTCAAATTTTATGCCAATTACTATCCACAGGGTAATGGGTTGGCTGAGTCTTTGAACAAAAATTTGATCAACATTCTGAAGAAGACCATGGCCTCTCACCATAGAGATTGGCATACACAGCTCAATAATTCTCTTTGGGCAGATCGGATTACTCCAAAGGTAGCAATTGGAAATTCTCCTTACTATCTAGTGTATGGCAAAGAAGCCGTTCTTCCTACTAATCTTACCATCCCTTCACTACAGTTAGCCCAGTCTGTCCAAGAAGATGATTCTTCTCCCTTCCAGCAGAGAATTGATACCCTACTTAAACTGGAGGAAGATAGAGAAGTGGCTAGAAGCAAGTTATATCATCATCAGCAAATGGTGAAAAGATGGTTTGATGAAAAATCTTCATCTAATAGGGAATTTTCTGTTGGAGACTTGGTTTTAAGATGGGACAAACAACACAAAGATAAGAACTAGTATACCAAGTTTCAACACCTCTGGCTGGGACCTTTCATTGTTACAGAAAAGATGGGTCCTGGTACTGTTCGATTACAGACACTGGAAGGAGTTGTGGACACTTATCCAGTGAATGTTTCACTCCTCAAAAAGTATTTTGTTTGATCAGGATGATGTACTTGTACATAGGTTTGTTTTGCTATTTCTTTTCTTGATTGGTTTGTCTGCTTTGTTTTCATTTGTTTGTTTTAAAATCCACACATTTGGCGATACTCATTGTTCAGTTTCTCTCTTGGTGATGATTTAAGCTTAGGCTTTATAACTGCCTGCCAACCATAATTTTATCCTGTATCGGAAGTTGTTCAACAAAGAGCATACAACTAATCATTGCAGAACCCTGAATTGATATTTCTCCACAATGGTCATTATCTTACACATCTCTTATTTGTTTAATTGAGGCCTGGGGAATAGCAGAGTCTCCATTGTCTCATGTTTCATGGTTCAAGCTACATATCATAATAACCTGCCTAGCTTGTTCTGCTATGGACCCTTTTACGATCACCTTGGTAATAAATTTCTTAATAAATGTAAATTACAAGGTGGGAGGTCTTGCTATCAAGCCAACCCATTAGGTTCATAGGTGCTAAGTAGAATGACATCTTCACATCAAGCCACCACACTTGGAAGATGACTTTCAGTTCTATTGGGAGTTGGAAGATCCTATCACAGGTCGGTCCATTCATGGTCAGCAAAGCATCGATGAGTAACACTACCAATATATGGTCACCAAGCCATGGTAGTGCCTTGTGATTTTCAACCTAATAGAATTTGGTTTGCTCCTTTTTGAAGATGCTCGTGCATATAGGGACAGGGGGGTCTTATTACAAGCCATCCCTGCCATGATCATGGGTTTAATTTGAACTGAAGCTATCACAATATGGTTACCAAGCCATGGTAGTTGCTTTCAGTATTGCAATTGGAAGACAGGGAGTCTCGTTATCAAGCTGGCTTGATCAGTTTCTGAATTATGCTTGTGAATGGCACTGCTTATATCTGATCACCAAGTTAGGGCAGTGGTCTTATATACACAGTCTCTTCTTTTAATTTAAAAAAAAGAAAGAAAAAAAAAGAGAATCTCATGAAATGTTGCATGTAAATAAAATCTCAATAAATCAAGGTGATGTGTAATGAGGATATCCAGGAGCATTTTCAAGTATGTGCCTAGGTTCAACACAAGCTGCTTCTCCATGATTACATAAAGGTGAAGGATCTCAGTTGTTTCTTCAACCCCCTTATCAGATTTGCGTTATTCTTAACATGATAATATATGGGGATTTATTAATTTCATGTTCCATGCTCATTAACTATCTCTCTTGTGATCAATTTTTGAAAAAATTCAGGTTGAAAAAGTGATGTGGCTAACATGTTCCATTTAGCTGAATTTCATTGCAGAGATAACTGGCTCTTCCCAGCCAGTCGCCATTTTTTGTGGCCACAACAGATCCCATGCTTAGCTGGAGCACGGGAACCCCATTTTGAATAAAACACAAAGGTATTTTGGCGAGTATGCTCTATAAATATGAGAATTTGGGTTTTCACTTGTTTAGATCTCTCACCGATACTTTTGTCCTTCGTGTTTTCCTCTTTCCAGATGATCTCTAACATTTTGGTTTGTCAAAATCCTCAAATTTTGAGTATTTTACCCTTTTGTTTCAATCAACCCGAAACCTGCAACCCGACGATTTCGGGTTGCGGGGTCTTTGTTTTGCAGTTTTGGAATTTACGTTCCCGAAACCCGCAACCCGACAACTGCGAGTTGCGGGATTTGTGTGTTCTGATTTTTGAGTTTAGGAAACCCGAAACTTGCAACCCACAACCCGACGGTTGCAGGTTATGGGATTCACTTTTCAAGTTTTTGGTTTTCATCAACCCGAAACCCGCAACCCGACAGTTGTGGGCTTTGGGTTTTTCCTTTGTAAATAATTTCAGAAAATTTTCATCCCGAAACTTGAAACCCGAGAACCCGCAATTGCGGCTTTCGGCTTTCGGGCTCTGCCTTTTATTTATTTTTGTTGCGTGTTCCCGAAACCCGCAACCCGCAACTGTTGGGTGTTGGCTTTCAGGAACTTGTTTTCGGTTCATGAGTGTGTCGTTCCTGAAACTCGTAACCCGCAAGTGTTGGGTTGCAGCTTTTGGGAACACGTTTTTCATTTTTCGATTGTGGTCAATCTCGAAACCTGAAACCCGCAATTGCGGCTTTTAGCTTTCGGGAAATCTTTTCCACCTTTGCCATTTGTGCAACTCTACTACCCGCAACCCGTAATTGTCGGGTTGCAGCTTTCGGGATCCCTTAATAATTTTTGTAAATAAGACTTTCGCATGACCTCGCATCCTGCTTCGGTTAATCTCAACTGTTCGTTTATTCTGATCGCACGGTTATATTTTAATCCGGTGAATTCAATAAATGGGGCTTTTCCATTTTATTTTGTCATTTTACTACTCGAAAATCATCCCGTCGCACAGAGGATTTTACTATCGAATCCTTACCAGGGGACGTTTTAACTGATTTTCAATTACCTCTGGCTGGATTACTGCCTTTGCTACACTCGATGTTCGACAGTCTCGTTTTGTTTTGACACCTCTTCGTTATTTGTTTCTACTCCTTGAGGTTTTGCACCATTATGCCTGTTTCGGTCTGTAATATTCTTCCATTTATTTTTGTTAAATCTGGTCACCTGAATCTGGTTTGATAGGTATGCAAGAGTTGCTGGTCTGCATACTCAAGATTCTGTTTCAGTCACTTCGCAGTCGGTTCTCAAGCCATAATTTTCATTTTGGTCACGAATGTGAAGCCATGATTGTTGATGAGAGAATACTCGAATTAATGAGCTTTTGGAACCAGTTAAAGAGGTGCGAGTTTGATTGATTTTGTACTTTCACACAGGTTTTATCCAACTAATGCATGTCCTTGCTTGTTTTCATCATGGTTTGGATAATTGTAATGAATTGATCACATAATTTGAATTATTACCATTTGTCCTGTTCAATGTCTGTTATCTTATCGGTTGGCCTTAAATTGGCAACAAATATGAAACCTTTAGTTCATCCATTGCGTTCTTTAAGGGGAAATTTTTTTTGTGATAATCTTGTAAGCTTCCTTCTGAACATATCTAATAAAAGCAGTATGCAAACAGGTCATGAATCTCCCAATGCCCATTTCAAAGATGAAGAACTCTATCCCTTACTATATCAAGAACCTATGTCACCACCTTTTGATGCAGGTGTTCCTGATTTAAGTAGCGATAGTGGTGAAGAAGATTCTGACGCTCTGTCTATTGCATGCAACTCCCTGATAAGAAAGAGAAGAAAGTTTTCAAGGAGCTAGTTGATCATGACGACGATGTTATACGAGATTATATAATCAATCAACAACCTGATGTCCCGCCGATTTCTTCTGAAATAGATCCTTTAATGTATTTTTCTATTTTTGAGAATATACTCTCTGATCCAGAAGTTCCCGTGGCAAATTCTCTACAAGCCGAATCGTCTGTTGCTGATAATGAGCAGGTTGAGGCGGATTTCTTGTTGTGCTATGAGAATGTTTTTGATTAAAGAATGTATCTTTAGTAACCTATTTTAAAAGGTGGAAGAAATCATGTAGGCCAAGGAATGGCAAGATTTCTTGGATCTGTAGTTTTGATCCAATTTTGTAATCTCTGTTTTCCAGGGATCTCCATCTTTTTGGACTCTGTTGTAATTATTTTAAGAAGGATACCTCTTGTAGTTAAGGGTGGGGAATTTTGGAGTTGTAAATCAGTAGAAGACTGGACTGGGGATACTCTGTTAAGTAGAGCTTTTTGTAATTTCTGTACAAGACCTCTTCATACAGTAAAGTTATCTTTTAATCTATCTTCTGTTATTCCTAAAGTTTCTTTGAGAATTTCTGATTTATGCTTCAAATTGTCATCTGTTATGTATCTGATCTTTTGCTGAACATATGTTAAATGCACAAATCTATTCTATTGATTTCTCTATATGACTGGTTTATGTTTCAAGGTGCTTTATTGAGTTTTTTCAATGCAAGTACTTTCATGTTTTATTTCTGCAAATGATTCGGTGCATATGAACTTATATAATCATTGTTAATTTTTCAATTAGCAGAGTGATTATAGTCTCGATCTTGAATGAGTCCGAATACTTGAAAGATTGTCATTTGATTTTCATTTTCATTAACTGATAATAATTTAAGTTAACAAGTAACACAACTAAAGACATTTCTGTTTAAGCTGTTCAATTACTTGTTTAATCATATCTCAAGACCAATCTACACATAAACAAGCTTTCATTTTAGAATAGGACTGACTTAGACTGGTTTCCCTTTCTAAAATAGGTTAGGTTAGCTTTGTAGTACCATATCGACACCTTGTTTTTCCTTAACTGGAAAACTGATCTTATAGGTCAACTCATTTACTCTTAGAGTGCCAGCGGAGGCCTAATATCCATGGGGGATCACCACACCAAACAGGTTGGGGATAGAACTGCCCTTGCGCAGGGTCTTTCGAATCCTTTCAACTTGGGTTTTCTTCCTCCATTGAGTGTCTTGGAACATTCCAGCACCTATTGCATCTACCGGGCCAAAAGAAAAAATTCATATTTCTTGCAATCCGACCAGTGGAATCGAGTTCTGCGACTTGCAAGTAAGTCTTACAATGGTTTATGATGTTTTTGATGCATTTTGGTGGGGGTTTGGTCCTCTGGGGAGGCGTGCCAATATTAGCTTGGGAACCACTGTGCTAAAGCGTGGGTTTCGAGGGAAATCTTGTGCTTCAAAGAGCGGTTTTGGGCTGGATGGCCGCGCTTGCCGAGCGCGGATGTGGGCCTTACAGCCGCGTTCTGAAGCACGCCCTTTCTGGAGAAAAGAGAGCTTCAGGACGTGGCTGTGGGCCCCACAGGTGTGCTCCAGGGGCATGCTTTTCGAGGAGAAAAGCATGCTCCAAAAAGAATCTATGAGGAAAAAAGGTGTGCTGTGAAGCACGCCATTTTTCCTTAGTGCAAGTGCGTCGATCTAGAGGAGATCAAGCTAGGGTTGATATGATCCTGATGGGTTTTGTTGGTTTGACTGGCAGGATGCCGACAGTTGCATGGAGAGAGTGAGAGATGGGGAGCATGCTACTAGATGCAATCCAAGAGGATGAGGATGTGCAGGAAGGTTTGGCTCGTTATAGACTACTAAAGTTCGCACAGGTGCCTCTGATGCGCTCAGCCAGATTGTTGTTGAACAAGTTGGTCAGGTTTTGTCATGCAGACACCGAGGCCTTCATGATACAGGGTCAGCAGCTAGAGATCACACTCATAGATTTGTACTTTTTGACTAGGCTGCCTCGACTGGGCATCATTTCAGATAGCCTCCTGAGGATGCCGAGGGATGTATCTATGGAGGATTTGCTAGCGAGACATTGTTATGCGACAACTCATGTGTATACAATGCTCTATTGATCTGTAACATAAAGAGTGTGGATATTCGAGTGATTGCGTCACTGGTGGTGTGCATACTGGGGTCTCACACCCCTCACTGGGTCTCAAGGGGACAGATGGTGCTAGTGTAGTTGGTCCTGGAGGGTACTTATTATGGCTGGGGCCAGATGTAATTGGCGGTGGTTCAGCATGAGCTGAGCAAGGTGAGTCAAATAGGAGAGGAGTTCTATTTTCCCTCGTTCCTCTTCTCATTTTTCTTTGAGCGAGTGCTGACACTGCGGCCACATACAACGGTGCGCGATGGAGGGTGCATGGATTCACGGATGCAGCGTTGGGGCGATATGATGACTCGCGAGGGTGGAGGGATGGTAGGGCGGTTCTTCACTGAGGATTTTTTCACTCAGTAGACGCAACTACTGGTGGTGATTGATGTCTACTTGTACTACAGGATGGATTATCGAGGGGACATAGAGCTGTCGTGGCTTTCTAGTCAGGCGTGGTGACAAGATGGTATGTATTTGTTTTGCTTAAAGTTGTTACACCAAAATGTCATCACCCTTGTGCAAGTGTCATCACCATGACCGTTGCAAGTGCTGTCATTATGACCAAGTGTCGTCATCATGACCGTTGTGATAATGTCATCATATTGACCATTATGTAAACTCTTTGATCTGACCCCTAAACTCATTCTGGGATAAAACACATCCAACTGAGAGATTTCCCTGCCTAGTTGACCTCTTTGAGTAGGCTATCGCACTTTGTCTTCCTACAGGGTGAGACAGACCCCCTCTGTCGCAGTTCTTGGTCAGCTAGGGTTAGACACTGTCATACTTTATCTTCCTAATGAGTGCGACATACATCCTCTATCACTCTGTGTCCTCTACCAAGGTGCGACGAGGTTGGTTAAAGGCTATTTTGGGGAGTCTCGAGTTCTTTCTAGAAGTTTGTTGAGGTGGAGACCTATCCCTAGACTCTAGGTGAGGTGGCATTTCGGTTCCTAACCTAATGGGAGGATCCCTTAACCATCTCCCCCTAATCCTCAACCTACCCTATCTCTTTATCCCTATATAAGTGAAGCTCCTCTCCACTCCAAAGGGGGGGAAGGTCTATAATATTTGTTTGTGCTAGAAATTGTCCCTAGACTACAAAGGGGCAAGCTAACACAATCTCAACAATACAAGCATGAAATAGGGTTTTGTTTTTGTAGTTTGTTGGTTTCAAGGTTTCAATTTCAAGAAAATAAAAGGAAATCAAACTAAAACAAGTTACTAAATCATGTAATTCATTAAAGAACTGAGATCATAAATTTAAACAAGGTAAATATAAACCATCACATTCATAACCATACAAATAGGTTTTCATCTACAACACATAAGCATTCACTGGATTAAGACATTAAAACATAAAATGAAATCATATGTTGAATGATCAAACTGATCAGAAACAAAAACTCAATCAACAAGATAAAATGGCTTATAACATATATATATTAATCTCAGTCTTCAGGACTTACATGAGAGTCTTGCAAGCTTCAATATCATCACTGTATATAGCTTCTTGAAACCAAAAAATTGAACCTTCATACCTTCTCCTTTACTCCCTTTATCCATTTACAAAAAGAGTAGTTTGTAACTACTTTTAGGTTTTAGTCTCAAAACGCAGTTGCATAAAATAGTTAGGACAACTTCGAGTCTTTAACTAAGTCTTTAACTAAAAACTTAACTATTAACCATTACATATTTGATACAAAATGAGAATGCATTAGAATAAACTAGGCACTAAGTGGCCTTTCTGGTAGCCCCTACTAACATAGCAATTCCTTCCAGTGCATGAGTCCTTTTGTTATGTCGAGGCTTCTCAGCATCCAAATCTTTGATTTTTCCTGACAAAAACTTGTTCTTCTCATTCAAACTCTGCACCTGCTTGGTTAAGTCATCAGCTTGAGCCTCTGCTTCTTTTTTCCTCTACAGATATTTTCTGGCAACAACAATCAGTTCTTGATAACGAGCATTAACTTCTCCTAAGTCTTCCCTTAAATGCTTATTAGTCTTTGTAAGCCTGTCATTTGACTCATTAAGGAATAATATTTCCGCTTGATGTTGTTCCTAAACTTTTCTAAGACTTTCAACCTCTGAGCATATGTTTACCTCTCCTGGCAAAGTAGGGTTTTGAGATGTAAAAGGTGGAATATCCATTTTTCTAAAGATTAAATCTTCTTCATATTTATGTTTTGCTATTCTCTCTGCAATTGCAGACTCATCTTGTTCCATCTTGAGAATGATTTGTTCCTCTTCGAATTCATTTAATTCTACATATGCTTCTTCTATCTTTGTACAATCCTATTGTAAGCTCATCTGGTTCTACTGAGAATTTGACTCATCTTTCTCGTCTTCATCTTCATCACTTGAAAAACTTTGTATTACAGTTATTTCTTCTGTCTTCTAATTAGAACTTGAAGCTTTTTCCACATTATTTCTCATAGCTGATTTTGTTCTAAAATTCCAACTTGATTCTCTTAACTACATGAGGAGGTTTGCATCTACTTCTAAATCCATAACCTGCAAAATTTCATTCTTTGTGTCTTCTACAGAAGTCTATGAAACTAGGTTCTCAACTATACTCTGTTTTGGTGTGATTGGGCTTTGAACTTGTTCAACAGTAAGAATAATTTTCTTCTCTATTTCTTGAACTTCTTGACAGTGTTCTTGTTTTTATTAGACTACACTAACCTGTTCCTCCTTTTCGGGACTTTTAGATTTTTCCTGTAACAGAGGCTTTTCAGAAATTTCTTGTATCAGAACTCCCTTCTTATCCATTTTACCTTTCTTTTTAAACCTATTCTTATTTGCATGCTCATCCAGTTCAACCACAAATCCAGACCAGAATATAAAATGGTCCTAGGTCTTCTTTTCCTTCTGTAATACTGTTTGAATGATCAACTTTATAAGTCCATGATGAAATATGTATCGCCTTGTATGCTCAGGATGCGCTTTCACCTTATTTGACATTTTTTGGATGCTCTTGTACAAGAAGTAGGGCAAATTTATTTTACAGCGCAATTTAAGATGCATCGAAAACCTAACATGGTATTTAAAAACCATTGAGAACCTGCCCTCACATGTAATATAAGATTGTATAATGCCAAGCACCTACCTCCATTCTGGATGAAAATTTGTTATATGAACTCCATTGCTCTAATTGAGGGTTTCATTTGAAGGAACAAGAGTTCCTTACTAAGTAAAGAACCAGTACAAGTAACATAAGAAAGCCATAAATGACTAAGTAGTAATGTAAAAATGAATGTATGATAGATGATTACAATGCAAGAGAGGGCCCGTATAAATACAATCCTAAAGGCACCTTTGATGACTGTTCACAAGGGTTATGTCCCTTGGATAATTATTGTTAATATTATTAATTTATATATTTTAGGTTTGTTACATTGCCTTCCCCTTAAGAATTCTTTGTCCTCAAAGCATAATTTGGAAAAGACTTCTCTTTAACTCTTATTCTCATTCGTAATGTCTTCTCAAGATCTTTGGTGCTTGTAACTACAACACTTGAAGAAACAAGACGATATAACTTCCGAATTCCTGAACTTATGTGTTGCATCTTTTGGAAAGTGATCCACCCAAAATCTATCTTCATTGGATCTATTTGATAATTGACTATTCGGATAGAATTTCTCAGTTTAGGCTTCCATGCAGGTTGTCGATTTTGTCTGTGTTCTTTCTCAATGTTGTAGTCGGGTTGTCTGTGAATAGAGTATTGTTTATTTTTCTGTTAACGTTGTTGTTGGTCATAACGACTCATATGATTTGGGTAACGACAATGCATCTTAATATTTTGTGATTTTTCTTCGGAACCATCTTCTTCTGATGTTAGTGATTTGTCACTATACGCATTCTTCTGAATTTGAGTGTTGATTGACTTTGTATTGGCTCCTTCTTTTGGTGTTTGATTTTGAGCATCTGATGACTTCTCTATTGGACGAGGCATCATTTTGTTGATTAATGATTCTTTGCGATCTAACTTTTCGTGTAAAGATTTCTTATCATGCTTTAGCTTTCGAACTTGTATAAGTAAGTCTTGATTATGTCTTTTTAAGCATAAGAGTTCTCCCTTAGACTTGTCAACTTCATTTTGATTGTCTTGAATTTTGTGTTCTCTTTCTTTTAAGATTTTTATTTGCTCTAGCAATTCTTGATTAACCCTTTTTAAGGAAGCGATTTCTTCGTCCTTGCCTGATAATTCTTTTTGAAGATCTCGATTCTCCTCTTCTAACTTTTGATTGCATTGTGCTTTATCCTTTGACTTCTTGACTTGCAGAAGTAATTTCTGATTATGATCTCTTAGACGAGAGATCTCTTCATCTTTTTGTAGTAAATGTTTGTCAGCTTTATTCTTGAAATATTCATTTTCCCTTAACAATCTCTGATTGCGATAATTCTGATTTTTTAATTCTATGATTTGCGTGAACAACTCCTTATTCTTCTCTTCTAGATACAAATTTTGTTTCTTTGCTATTTCACATAATATAGATTCACATTGTTTAGATTCCATTTTGTTTTTGACCAAATTCCACTTGGTAACTCTTTTTATTTCACAATGTGATCTTTTAATAAAATTAGTTATTAAATACTCCTTTATTGGGTTACTTATTGCTTGTCTTTTTATATATATATATATATATATATATATTCTCACTTGACTTTTACTTTTCCTTGGAGTATTATTCTTTAATACTTTTCTTTGTGATATATTAGTGATGTACACACTATATATTTATATTTCCCTTTTGTAAAATTGAATATACTTTTAAATATCCTTTATATATATCACTTATCACTTTTAGCTTTCCGTAGTCACCCTTTCTACAAGGAGGGTGGTAATACCTAGTTTGACTCTTATTAAATACTCCTTATTGGTTGACTCTTCATGTAAACCACTTCAAAACGAATTATATTTAGGAATTAAATATAGTGAAAGGATGCAACTAATTCCATAAACCCTAGAAACGATTCCTTTCTTTTCATCGGTAAGATGCTCCTTAATTATAATTCGTTCTTTTCTTCTTCTTCTTTTTTCACTACTTGATGGTGGAACAGTCTCCAATACATTTCACGAGATGTGTCATATGGCGATCACGGTTAAACGGTTGATTATTGGTGACTGTATTTTTTTATTTTTTTAACAGCACCGTAATATAGGTGCCACGATGACAACCTCAAGGAGTGGCGGTTTCAATAATTGTTGGCCCAATTCTTGTAAGTAGTAGCTCTTCTAATGGCGACTCGGCTACTAATCTAGATCGCTTTGATGGTCTTCACGGAATTTTCGTTGGTCAACGCTTACGGATACCTGAATGGTGGATTATCGTTATGAGTGGGATTACTGAATGGTGGATTGGTTGGACATGAAGTGTGAAGAATGGCGGGATGGTGAAGTGTTGACGTGGTGCCTAGGGCAGAATGGATGCCGTGTGGAGTGGGGCGCAGCCGTGGTGGAGATAGGAGGGAGAAGGGACGCAAAATGGAGGTGTGCGCAGGGATGATGGAAGGAAGATAGGAAGCATAGGGGGAGTTGAATGGCGGATAGTGGAATGATGGCTGGAGTACGGCGGGCGATGGTGGCGGAGAGCAAGCGGCCGTTGAGGAGGCACAGTGGTTGTGACAGAAGGTGCGGGAGCGATGGAATGGCGGATGCGGATGTAGATGGATGCAAGAGATGGAGTGCGGTGGCGGAGAGGTGGACGAATCGCGCAGAAAGCGGGCAGGAGAGGTTGTGCGGCAGCTACAATTTTTTTCTTTTATTTTTTTACAGCTTCATAATTGAAAAAAAAAAAAAAAAAATTCCCAAGGGTCTTCCTTTTTTTTTAAAACTTCTCGGCGAAAAGACGAAACTGGTCAAAAACCTGGTTCAGAGAAACTTTGAATTAATTTGGCTAAAAGCCAAATCAGCTGACAAGGCTCGGATAAGGGTTGTGGCCAAAGGCCGAATCAGAACGTAGCTTTGATACCATTGAAGGAACAAGAGTTCCTTACTAAGTAAATAACCAGTACAAGTAACATAAGAAAGCCATAACTGACTAAGAAGTAATGTAAAAATGAATGTATGATAGATGATTACAATGCAAGAGAGGGCCTGTATAAATACAATCCTAAAGGCACCTTTGATGACTGTTCACAAGGGTTATGTTCCTTGGATAATTATTGTTAATATTATTAATTTATATATTTTAGGTTTGTTACATCATTACCTGGTAGCAAGAAAGGATTTGGGTCAAACTTGAAAGGAACTTTTTTGAAGCACAATTCCCCGTCCATGGCGATGCCAGTAGCTTCAGAAACTAAGGCTTCCATGAGCTGAAATCTTAAGGTTTTGAACTTAATAACATCATCAGTCAGATTATTTGCAAATTAAATCAAAACCTCTTCATTAAACCTAGTTACTTTCTCAAAGAAATTGAACCATCCAGTTGTTTTAAACAAGTCTGCACATTTTAGAAATTGCGTAGCCCACTTCGTATCCATCAGTTCTACCCTGTTAATTTCGCCACTTCTTCCCATCTTACAACTGCAAGTTTGTTAATTAAGCTTCTGATAAAAGCAGAGATGAAAAATGTTCAAAGATGTGGAACTAACCAGGTTCAGCTACAGATGTCTTCAGCTTTTCATTTCACGATCCCCAAATTTGACTCGTGGCACTTCAAACCCTGATTTCTTACAAATGATGAAACATAATAGAGCTTGTAACTATTATCATTCTTCAACATGTCTTTTAGCATCTTAATTCATCATAACTCAGCATCTCAAGTCATCATAACTCATAACGAGTCACCATTTAGCACAAATAACCACAATCTTTCATCATATCGGATTCCTGTTGTGCGTTAGGGGTCTGTTTTGAACTTTGCGCTGCAAGAATATTTTAACATAGCCAATTTATCGGATTCCTGTTGTGCGTTAGGGGTCTATTTTGAACTTTGTGTTGCAAGAATCTTTTAACATAGCCAATTTAACAAATACACTTTGGGTAAAGGTTAGATCTTGGTTAAAAGCTTTATAATAAATCTAAATAGATATAATTGAAAACTTTGAGATAAATATCATGCCACATAAGCCATTTAAAGGTTTTTGAACAAAAAAATTAAAAACAATAAAAAATAAATAAAAATTGAAAACAAAATAATCAAAATCATGAATAAATAAAAATAAAAATGAAGTTCAAACAATCCTAAAAGAAACAAATAAAAAATAAAAATGAGAACAATTTCAACCTTAACATCTGGCTCCTGTTGCGGGATGAAGACCTCCCTGTGAGGTTTCAAGAACTTGTAGACCAGTGCCTTTCTTCCACCTGAAACTGTTGTTTTATTCTACAAACTTTCATTGGGTATGGAGTCTTATTTCACACCGGTATGTACAATGAGTGTGAGATTATTTACCTTCAAGAACTATAAAAATGTTTGAGGAAATGTCCATTAACTGGGGTAGACAATTCCTCACCTTCCAAAGTTTGTAGTATGAAAGTGTTATTTTCTAAAATTTTTGAAATCATGAAGGGACCTAACCAAATATTGTTAAACTTACCATGCTGACCCTTTTGGTATCTCCTTGCATCCCATCTTAGCACCATATCACCAAGAGAAAAAATATTTTCTTTTACCTTTTTATCAAACCCTACTTTAATCTTGCTTCTGTATGCATCAACTCTTTCTGCTATAGCCTCATGTTCTTGTTGCAATTCAATCCATGAGAAAATTCTGCTTTGAAGATCATTAGGTTCTCCCTGACTATCTTGAAAAAAATTCATTACTGGAATGCCTAGCTGAGTAGGAAAAACTGCATTAGTACCATACACCAATTGGAAAGGGGACATACCTATTGCTTTCTTAGTGGTTATTCTATCTGCCCACAATGCATACTTAAGCATTGAATCCCATGACCTCTTATTTTGATTTAACAACTTTATAATATTCTGAATAATGTTTTTATTTGAGGACTCTGCTAATCCATTACCCTGAGGGTAATAGGGTGTGGAATGTCTCAAATCAATCCCATTATGCTCACAAAAACTTACCATGGCTTTTGACTTGAAAGATGGTGCATTATGAGTCAACAACCTCTGTGGACAACCAAATCTACTCAAGATATTTTCCTGTATAAAATTCATGACAACTCCTTCAGTTGTTTTACGAGTTGGAAATGCCTCCACCCATTTAGTGAAAAAATTAGTAGCTATAAGTATCCACCTGTGTTGTCCACTAGCTGCAGGATTTATTTCTCCTATAAAATCTAATCCCCATTGTTGAAAAGGGGCATCTACTGCAATAGGCTTTAATGGCAAAGAAATGAGCTTTTGCCTCCCAGCAAACTTTTGACATTGGACACATGCTCGTACCTGTTGATACACATATGAAAATAAAGAGGGCCAATAATACCCAGACCTGAGAATTTTGTATGCAATAGACTTCCAATATTTGTGACCGCCACAAGCACCCTCATGCATTTTTGAAATAACGTCTTTCACTTGTGATTTTTCTAAACATCTGAGTAAAATTCCACCTGGATCCTTCCAGAACAACTGTTGATTTACCAAGCAATATTTTGTGGCCTTTAACTTCAATGATCTAGATGCCTTCTTATCAAAATGATCTGGACATTTCAAATGCAATAAAAAATAAACAATATCAACATACCATTCTGATTCTGCATATTTATCTGTAATCTGCTCTTCATTTTCCTTCACCTGCAATTCTTCCTGAGTTGGATGATTTGCCACCAAATGGATATCCAAAGCCTCACAATTTGAATCAGCTAACAGTTTAGATAAACCCTGTCCCTTCACTAACTTTGTAGGCTTAATTTCAACCTCGTATTCCATAATTTTTGCAATCCACCTACCTCTTTTACCTTCACTATCTGGCTGAGTTAAGATTTCTTTAATGGCAACATTAGGTACATAGGCAATTATCTTTGAATGCAAAACATAGATTCTGAAAAAAATTAAAGCCTTAACAAGTGCATATGCTTGTTTCTCAAGTGTACTGTACTTTAATTCTGAGTCTCTGAGAGTCTTACTGAAAAATCTATAGGATTCTCTAAACCTTCTGCATTCTTCTGAAGTAGAACAACAACGATAGTGTCTTGGGATACAAAGGAAAAAGTGAGAAAATCTTTCAAAAAATCTAGACTTACCAAGATTGGGGCTTCTATCAGAGCTTGTTTAATCTTCTCAAATGAAGCTTTAGCTTCCGCTGTCCATTTCACCTCCTGATCCTTCCTCAACATAGATGTGATGTGTTTGATTGTCTCAGCAAAATTCGGGATGAACCATCTCAGAAAATTGATTCTTCCAATAAATGATTGAATATATTTTTTACTTCTTGGGATAGTAATCTTCAAAATTTCTTTGACACTCTCAGGGTCTATTCTAATACCATCAGCTGAAACAAGATGTCCCAAAAGTTTTCCCTCATGTACAACAAAGTGTGACTTTTTGGGGTTTAATGATAGACCAAAGTTCCTACACTTCAGAATTGTTTGTTCAAGATGCTTCAAGTGCTCATCATTAGACTGAGAGAATACATTAATATCATCCAAGTATATTACAACAAATTTTTCATTTTCTAGTCCTACAAAGGCTATATCCATAGCTGTTTTAAATGTTGCACCCCCATTCATCAAACCGAATGGCATCTTATCATACATGAATGTGCCCCATGGGGTAGTGAAGGCTATTTTCTCCCTATCATCCTTGTGTACAGCTATTTGATTGTACCCTAAGAATCCATCAACCATGGAGATTCTCTGAGCTCCCACTACTTTTTGCAAAATTTGCTCAATTTTTGGCAATGGATAATTGTCCTTCAATGAAGCTCTATTAAGATTCTGAAAGTCTACACATAACCTAATCTCCCTGTTCTTCTTTCGAACTGGAACCAAATTTGCAACCCATGATGAATATCTGAGTGGAACAATTATCTTTGCATCTAGTAACTTCTTGACTTCCTTCTGCTTCACAATTATCTTTGCATCTAGTAAGGGCTTCACATTTGGTTTTAAAGGCACCTTATGCTAAATAATACTAGTGTCATAAGTTCTTAAATCTTCATAGCTCCAAGCAAAAATATGAACAAACCTCTTCAATAATGCAAGGTATTTGTTTCTTTGCTCAACTGAAAGAGACTTAGAAATTTTCACTATTCTTGGTTGCTCCTCTGTACCAATGTTATAGCTCATGACATTCTCTTATGAAGATTGCATTATAGGTTTCAGCAGAGTGTTATCTTTGGAAAGAATTCTCTCAAGAGGGACGAGACCCTTAGGAATAAAATTTCCCTTCAATTCAATAATTCTGTGATCAACAATTGTACTTTCTGTGTATGCAGCAGTGTCATCTATCTCCTCACCTTGATCCTGGTCAATTAGAGAATTGGAAAACTCTCCAGCCAATTCCAAGAATTTTTTAATCTCCACATCATCCTAAAAAACTCTCCACTGCTTTATATTGTCTGGCACTAAGGGTCTATACTTAACTTCAATTGGATATTTCAGCTGAGTATGCTTTGGAACCTTGAAATGTGTAGCTGCCAAGCTAATGAATCAGCTGTCTGATTTTGATCTCTGGGAATAAAAGAAATATTGAATGCTATGAAAAAGTTGTCAATCATATCCCAAACCTCATTTCTATAAACCTTCAACAAATCCTGCTTTACTTGATATTTTCCCTTCACTTGTTGGACAACTAATTCGGAGTCGCCATAAACAAAAAGTTGTTGAATTCCCAAATCCTTCGCAGCCCTTAAACCAAGTATCAATGCCTCATATCCTGTTGTGTTGTTGGTAGTAACAAATTCCAATTTATACATCAAACTAATTACCTCTCCACCAGGAGAAATCAAAACAATGCCATCTCCTACTCCTTCTTTACATGAAGAGCCATCAAAATACATCTGCCACAATTCATCTTTTTGTTCGATAGTAAGTTTGACTGATTCTTCTTTTTCTACCTGCAGTACCCCAGCTGTACTTTCATCACTAAAATGAAGCATACAAGAACCCAATTCTTCATCTACTGAATAAAGGGGACGATTAGTTGGATTCTTATCATCTATGACTATGAAAGCATATTGTAATTCCCTGTACAATCTTTGATTCTCTCCACCAAAAACTGGAATTGTTGCATAAGCCAAGTCCATTTGTAATGTACCACCTACTTTCTTTTCCCAAGACCTTGAGAGAAGCATGCCAAACTTAGGAGATATGTCAGCAACTACCACATCCATAATAACACTCTTCATTGGTAATTGAGAAAGTTAACCACAAGGTCCTTAATCACTCCTACACATTTCACAACTCTAGAATGAAATGCAAATAAATCATGGTATGGCTTAGTGATACTCAAACCAAGGGCCTCCATAACTGGTTTAGGCATCAAGTTATGTGAAGCTCCAGAATCTAGAAGGCAATTGTGAATCATCTGGTCATGAATAGTCAAGGTTATATAAAAAGGTGGAGGAAAAGTTGAAACACCTTCAGGCTTTTCAGATGAAGAAGACCCAAGGATTATTGTTGGATGTTCTTCCTATAAATTTACTGTATCTGAAGGAGAAGAATTAACTGGAACATTCAACAACTTGCATGCTGAATCTCTAAAACAAGGAGTCTTCATTAACTCAGTCAAAGGCACCAGAACCTTGATTTTGCACAATTCATTCTCAAAGTTAAAAAATTGTGTATTTTTGCTGGTTTCCTCAATTTCTGCTACTTTAGTCTGATCACTATGGTCTTGTTTCTTTCCCTGTGTTTGATTAGGAAGTTGTCTAACAGGTGGAACTATTTTCTTTTTTGGAATTTGAACAACTTGTTTAGGGCCTGACCTCAAATTATAAGACTTTTTTGGATCAGTCTAACATATACTAGCTGAAACCTGAAGATGATGATCATTTCCTTCCTGATAATCATCATAATACTCAGAATTCTGATAACTGCATTCAGTTGTAAAACCTTCAGATGATAACTCCCCAAAATAGTTTAAATTCTGATTTGAATCATCCTCATATTGCACATCTTCCACCTGTTCAACTTCTTCTATAAAATTATTTTGGAAAGGGGGAGGAACTCTTTGGTCTTCATTTTCTCTTCTCTCCCTCCGAATATCATTGTTTCTCCTTTCCCAATGAATGAATCTTGGTACAAATTGTCTTCTGAACTGGTTAGGATTTTGATTAGGATTTCTTTCTCCATCTTGAAAAGGTTTATTCAAGTTCTTCTCCAACTCCAGTCTACTCAATTTTGCAGTCAAGGTTTTAATTATCTTATTCATTCCATCTATTTGAATTTCTTCCTTCTTTGATGTAGAGGCTATAGGCATTACTACATTCTTACCCTTTCTCTCATGAACCTGATGGTTTGACTGCTCTTTAAGTCTATTAGAAGCCAAAATGTTGGATTCAACCTCTAGGGAAAATTCTTGCATATTCAGTAATGTTATAGGTCTCCTCTCTCTCAGGTGCAAAGAAAAATCATGTTCAAATGCATTTGCATATGTCAACTTAGCCAAGGTTTCCGAGCGCTTAATTTCCACTGGAATTCTGCCATACATTTTGTTAAAGCGTTTTGAAAAGTCAATTATTGTTTCATCATTTTTTCTCTTTAAAGCTACAAATTCAGTAATATAATATGTGTGATCCTTTGTATCTCCCCATTGTCTCATGAAAACATCGTGTAATTATTCTATAAGGGTTATTGAGTTTTTTGGTAGCTCCCTGAACCATTTTCTAACTTCACCATCCAAACTCTGCACAAACATTCACATCCAGACATCCTTTGCTTCTATATTTTGGTTATCAGCATAATTGAGGAATGCATTCCAGTGTTCCTCTGCGGTTGTTTCTCCCCGCCCATTAAACCTAGGTAAATATTTTTTATAATCACCTGCTGGAAGAGCATTTAAAGGCTGTGGAAGCACTAAAGGAGCATACCTAGCAGCTATCATTCTATCCATCATATCCAATTGCTGACCTAGCATTTTTGAAGTAGACCGACTGGTTGTGGACAAAGGTTTATTGATTTTAAATGAACTGAGCTAAATGGTAGGAATATTAGCTTTAGACTGTAACAAGGGAAATAACTCAGTTTTGATATTTTTAGATGATAATGGACTGGTAAAAACCTGAATTTCTAATTCTTCTAGCTTTGGTTCAGAATACAGAAATGAAGACAAAGACCGTGGTTGACCAAGAGAAAGTAAAGATGGGGAAGATTGGGCTCTTACAAAAGAAGTATTATGTAACTCTTGTTTAGCTTTCTTCAAAATATTTTATGGATCTAACACCCCTGGGTGTAAAGGTGAAGTAGGATTCCCTCTAGTCCCAGACTTCCTGGAAGCCACTATGAAACACTATTTTGGTGAAACTGTATTCTAAAATAGAAACGTCTGGTCCTGTTCACCTCAAAACCAGAACAATAAAGATATCCCAGGGAATATGAAATTTCACTTCTGTCCCCGGCAACGGTGCCAAATATGTTTGTGCCAGAAATTGTCCCTAGACTACAGAGGGGCAAGCTTACACAATCTCAACAATACAAGCATGAAATAGGGTTTTGTTTTTGTAGTTTGTTGGTTTGAAGGTTTCAATTTCAAGAAAATAAAAGGAAATCAAACTAAAACAAGTTACTAAATCATGTAATTCATTAAAGAACTGAGATCATAAATTTAAACAAGGTAAATATAAACCATCACATTCATAACCATACAAATAGGTTTTCATCTACAACACATAAGCATTCACTGGATTAATACATTAAAACAGAAAATGAAATCATATGTTGAATGATCAAACTGATCAGAAACAAAAACTCAATCAACAAGATAAAATGGCTTATAACATATATATATTAATCTCAGTCTTCAGGACTTACATGAGAGTCGTGCAAGCTTCAATATCATCAATGTATATAGCTTCTTGAAACAAAAAAATCGAACCTTCATACCTTCTCCTTTACTCCCTTTATCCATTTACAAAAAGAGTAGTTTGTAACTACTTTTAGGTTTTAGTCTCAAAAAGCAGTTGCATAAAATAGTTAGGATAACTTCGAGTCTTTAACTAAGTCTTTAACTAAAAACTTAACTATTAACCATTACATATTTGATACAAAATGAGAATGCATTAAAATAAACTAGGCACTAAGTAGCCTTTCTGGTAGCCTCTACTAACATAGCAATTCCTTCCAGCACATGAGTCCTTTTGTTATGTTGAGGCCGCTCAGCTTCGAAATCTTTGATTTTTCCTGAAAGAAACTTGTTCTTATTATTCAAACTATGCACCTGCCTGGTTAAGTCATCAGCTTGAGCCTCTGTTTTCCTCTTTAGCACTTTTCTGGAAACAATAATCAGTTCTTGATAACGAGCTTTAACTTCTCCTAAGTCCTCCCTTAAACGCTTATTGGTCTTTGTAAGCCTGTCATTTGACTCATTAAGGAATAATATTTTTGCTTGATGTTGTTCCTAAACTTTTCTAATACTTTCAACCTCTGAGCATATGTTTACCTCTCCTCACAAAGTAGGGTCTTGATATGTAAAAGGTGGAATATCTAGTTTTCTGAAGATTAAATCTTCTTTATATTTATGTTTTGCTATTCTCTCTGTAATTGCAGACTCATCTTGTTCCATCTTGAGAATGATTTGTTCCTCTTCGAATTCATTTACTTCTACATATGCTTCTTCTATCTTTGTACAATCCTGCTGTAAGCTCATCTGGTTCTGCTGAGAATTTGACTCATCTTTCTCTTCTTCATCTTCATCACTTGAAGAACTTTGTATTACAGTTATTTATTCTATCTTCTTATTAGAACTTGAAGCTTTGTCCACATTATTTCTCATGGCTGATCTTGTTCTGAACTTCCAACTTGATTCTCTTAACTGCATGAGGAGGTTTGCATATGCTTCTAAATCCATAACCTGCAAACTTTCATTCTTTGTGTCTTCTCCAAAAGTTTGTGAAACTAGGTTCTCAACTATACTTTGTTTTGGTGTGATTGGACTTTGAACTTGTTCAACAATAAGACTAATTGTCTTCTCTATTTCTTGAACTTCTTGATAGTGTTCTTGTTTTTCTTCGACTACCTTAACCTATTCCTCCTTTTCGGGACTTTTAGATTTTTCTTGTAACAGAGGCTTTTCAGAAATTTCTTGTATCAGAACTCCCTTCTTATCCTTTTTACCTTTCTTTTTAGACCTATTCTTATTTGCACGCTCATCCTGTTCAGCCACAAATCCAGACCATAATATAAAATGTTCCTAGGTCTTCTTTTCCTTCTGTAATACTATTTGAATGATCAGATTTATAAGTCCATGATGAAATGTGGATCACCTTGTATGCTCAGGATGTGCTTTCACCTTATTTGACATTTTTTGGATGCTCTTGTACAAGAGGTAGGTAAAATTTATTTTATAGTGCAATTTGAGATGCATCAAAAACCTAACATGGTATTTAAAAACCATTGAGAACCTGCCCTCACATGTAATATAAGCTTGTATAATGTCGAGCAACTCCCTCCATTCTGGTTGAAAATTTGTTATATGAACTCCATTGCTCCAATTGAGGGTTTCATTACCTGGTAGCAAGAAAGGATTTGGGTCAAACTTGAAAGGAACTTTTTTGAACCACAATTCCCTGTCCACAGTGATGCCAGTAGCTTCAGAAACTAAGGCTTCCGTGAGCTGAAATCTTAAGGTTTTGAACTTAATAACATCATCAGTCAGATTCTTTGCAAAGTAAATCGAAACCTCTTCATTAAACCCAGTTACTTTCTCGAAGAAATTGAACCATCCAGTTGTTTTAAACAAGTCTGCACATTTTAGAAATTGCACAACCCACTTCGTATCCATCAGTTTTGCCCTGTTAATTTCGCCACTTCTTGTCATCTTACAACTACAAGTTTGTTAATTAAGATTTTAAGAAAAGCAAAGATGACAAATGTTCAAAGATGTGGAACTAACCAGGTTCAGCTATAGATGTCTTCAGCTTTGCATTTCACAATCCCCAAATTTGACTCGTGGCTCTTCAAACCCTGATTTCTTACAAATGATGAACGTAATAGAACTTGTAACTATTATCATTCTTCAACATGTCTTTTTGCATCTTAATTCATCATAACTCAGCATCTCAAGTCATGATAACTCATAACGAGTCACCATTTAGCATAAATAACCACGATCTTTCATCATATCGGATTCTTGTAGTGCGTTAGGGGTTTGTTTTGAACTTTGCACTGCAAGAATCTTTTAACATAGCCAATTTAACAAATACACATTGGGTAAAGGTTAGATCTTGGTTAAAAGCTTTATAACAAAGCTAAACAGATATAATTGAAAACTTTGAGATAAATATCATGCCACATAAGCCATTTAAAGTTTTTTGAACTAAAAAATTAAAAGCAATAAAAAATAAATAAAAATTGAAAACAAAATAATCAAAATCATGAATAAATAAAAAGAAAAATGAAGTTCAAACAATCCTAAAAGAAACAAATAAAAAATAAAAATGAGAACAATTTCAGCCTTAACAGTATCCTTATGCTGGTAGAATCCACATCAGTGATCCCTTATCATCTTGGGAAACTTGTACCATCTTGGAGCTTTGGCTTGGACACGTTGGATGGAGGATGCGACATTAAGGCTTTGGTTGTGTTCTTCTCCTTTCTATGTATTCCCACTTTTAATATAGTAATACAAACTATTTCCACAAATGTTATCGTGTTGATTATTAATTGTAGTTTACTTCCTTAACCGTTTACTTAGATCAGTTATTGTTTAGATATATTGTATTGCTTATATTGTTTCCATATTGTCTTGACAGGTCTTGCAGCTGGAGATCTGACGACTGCGGGACTTGGAGAAACAACAAGGAGAGGGATCCATGATCTGAAAGGTATAATATCTAAGTACTCGATCTGAAACTAGATCTAGGAAATGTGTCCTGTATTCTGTCATATTTGTTCTAGATTCACTTGAGCTAGGGAGATCATGCCTTGAGTCCAATCTTGGTAGATTGTCCAATAACAAATTTGGAGACTTCGCTGGGGAAGAACATTGTTTTTAGTTTTCAATTTGAATTCCATTTTCATTTGATTTATTTTCTAATCCATCTTATTTGCCTCCTAATCCTTTTCACCATCAGATCTTCACTTTGAAGAGTCCATTGTCTTCCTATGAGTCTGTACTGACAATCTTTAGACCTTTTTCATTTCTCATTTCTTAGAGATTTGTTGATCCTAGAGTTTGGATCTCGCCCGTCACACCTAGGAAGTGGAACCAGAGCGTCGGTCTGTCATTATTTTTGCACTCTGCTTCTCTATTATCGTAGTTTACCCACTAGTTTCCTGCGCCATCGTCGCCATCCCTGCACTGGTGACCTGCGATGGTTGCTCTGTGTCTGAACACAGACTGCGCTGATCTGTTAAAATTGATACAAGGGCATCCTCCCTCCATTTTTTGAATTAAGTTTTGATTTGGTGTGCAGACCTTCTCTGTGTTGTACTTTCCAGCCACATACCTCCTAGACACAACATACTATCATTTTCCTCCATTTATTTGGGTCTTTTGAGATTTGGTTTCATGTTTGGCCCTTTGAGTCAAAACTAGTGTTTTGCTTGTATTTTTAAGCGAAACGGATTCTATTTTTGAAAAAAAAATTCCCCCTCATGGCCGGTGGGGGCCATGAATCGTGCATCCTATAGTCATTTTGACCCATCTCAAGGTTTTGAGATCATTTTTGGTTTGGTGTGATTGGCTTGTTTTAAAAACTCGAAAAGTGTGGGATATCCATGTCTTTTTAAGCCTCTTTTCCTTGGGTTGTGCATCATTTTTCCCTTACATGATGAGCTATCTAATGATTGTTGAGAAATATTGATTTCTTGTCTCCACTTTAGTTCAAAGAAAAGCTTATTTTTTTCTCTCTTTTTCTATTCATGAAATTGGAAAACTTAAGTATTTCTTCTTGCTTTAATTTGATCATTTGATATTCTTGGTCTCACACTCATAAGAAGAAGAAAGGTTCGTTTCAGATTTGTATGCATTTGAGTTAGATAATATTGTTGAGTGCTTTTCTTTGTCTTACATTTAATTGGAAACATTGGTGGAATCTTTCTTTCCGTAGCTTAGATGTGTCTTTTTCAAGTGTAAAAAGATAGGAAATGGATTAGAATTATTGCATTTGGTGTTCATAAAAGATCTCTTTTATTGCTTCGGGTTAGTTTTGGGTCCATCTTTTACTTCTTTCTATCATTTTGTAAAGAAATAAAATTGCATTTGGATTGGGTTGTGCTTTTGGGAAGAAAATATATATCTCTCTCCTTCTTAAGTAGGGCTTCATAGAAAAGAAAGAGTGCATTTTCATGTAGCTAGGGTGCATTATGTTTACATTTATGTAATCACCTCATGCATTCACCTAACCGTACAAGATAAAATCAAGCGCTAGTTTAAGTTAAAACTTTTAGCAAATTGTGTGTTAGGTTAGAGACATGTTTCGATGTCTTTAAGTGTGGCAGCTGTCGTTATTTTCTTGCACTACATCCTGAGGGTATTGTAGTCTTCCACGTACCAATCGGTATATCGAATCTCTTTCATGTACCAAACAGGTATATCGAATCTCTTTCACGTACCCACCAAGTACTTCGCGTATATCAAAAGGTGTTTCACGTACTTTGCGTATATAGAAAGGTGTTTCATGTACTCGATAGTATATAAGAAGGTCTTGTGCCGTACGGTTGTGCATTAGACAACACCACTAAAGATTTGAGCTCCCACATACCTTGCGTATATCGGGAGACACCATTAGGATTCCTGAAACCAATTGAGTTAACCATTTGGCCATCTTGGTAAAGAAATACACCGAGAACAGCACTCGGGGAAATTACTACACACGCATTGTCTAGGTAGTTGGGTATTCAGGCAAGGGTATGGTCCCAATCCTCCTTGTCACGTTTTATTGTTGGACCCTGCGGTATATAGCAAATTGCGAAGCCTTGACAATCCCATGAGGTTACAGAATTTTGAATCCACTCTTGTTCACAAGTTTTCCTATTGCTTTTAGTTTGAGTATCATTTCTTGTGCGTGATAATTAGAAGGAATTAGAGAGTTTAGATATGGAAACCTCTTATGGGACTACCAATCAAGAGATCCCTTCTCAAGGAGTACCTTTTTCTTTTCCCCTAGTTGGAGATATTGGTCCTCCCTTTATTGCCACTTTAAATCTTCCTAGATTAACCATAGGATTACCAGTATGGTTATTCAATCCGGTGATTCCGGTTGTACACAATGTTTCAATTGTTAACTCTCCACCACGAGAGAGTCAATCCCAAACTGATCCTTCCTCTTCTTTGTCGTATGCATCTTCTTCCATTTTTTCTTCCTCGTCTGACCAAAGTACTCATGTTAGTAATCGGGAGGATAAGAAGAAGAAGAAAAGGAAGATAAAGAAGAAGAAGGATAAGAAAGAGACCAAGCATCAACCAGTTTCCTCTAATAAAACTCATTCTATGAAAACACCTCATAAACCCAAGTTCCATTGCAAGCTTTGCAAGGGTGATCACCTTTTCAAGAATTGTCCCAGTCTTTCCAAAGTGTCAGAAGAGTGGTCTAAAGCCTCCAAACCACCTGTATCATCATCCTCTGAACATCATACTGATGATACCCCATCAATTAGTGACTCTATAGTTAAGGGTCGGAAAGGTAAAGTAAAAAATCCTTGTTGGTTATGCAAGGGTATGCACCTTACTTACCTTTATTCACTCATGGATGAAGCTTCACAATTGTTGGAATACATTACTGTGTCTCAGAACCACCTTCCAACTGGATGTCGTAAGTTGTCCCTTGACCCCCAATTGGTTGATGAAGCGGTCGATCTAGCTCCATCCTCGGTCGATCCCATTCTTTCTTCAAAGAGTGAAGAACAAGTTGTTCGTCCCACTCTCCCTTCTGAGAGTAAACATGAAGTGGTCAAGTTATCCTTGCCTCCATTCGATCCTGCTCTTTCATTGGAGAAAGTCTAGACTGAAGTAGTCACCATGACACGATCTTCATCTTATTCTTATCTTCCAAATGAAAGTGAATTGGGAACCGCTCATGTTTTCCTAGTCGGTTCAGAGGAGATCCTCTCCGTTCCCACAGGACCCCCTCCAAGTATTGAGGTCATTTCCTTCGATTGTAATGGGCTGACACACGGGGGGTTCACTCAGTGAACTTGTTACATAGCACGATCGTTCACGGGATATTAAAGAATATCCCTAATTTCACTAAATATTGGATAATGCCTCCTAAAACTATATTGTTGAACCCCCCTCCCAATATACCTTTCCAATTAAGAAAACCCCTAGTTTCACCAGATATTGTAGGTATCCATTTTTATCAACCCATTTTTAATACCCCCTTTATATCATATTATCAAGTTGTAACAAACAAGATCCCTAACACATCTCAGTATATGCAAACATGATGCTAAGTAAAATAATAGTATAATGCTAATAATGATCTCACCGGGAATGTAGGGGTGACTGAGTCAATTTTTCGCATTGGATAGTGGAAGAACCAATGAAATATTAATGGGGAAGGAAAAATGCTTAAAAGGAAACCCAGTGAAGAGATGAATGTAACAAAGAATGTTAAATACTAATAGTACAATAGTTATGCAATGCTTAGAAAACATGAGGATTGTAGATTTTTCACACCATAACCTACCAATCTACCAATTTTAGCCATAGAGAGATCATGTTTTCTACTTAATCTCTTTTAGCCAATTTTGGGTCTTACTTACCTAGTTAATCTCTTTTGTGCCCTTCTGAGCGAGGGGGTACCAAGGTAGGGAATGGACCACTATATGCCCCTCTATCTATATCTGTGCCTAGACTCCCTGTTAGCTATGGGGCTAGGTAAACCTGGGAAGTAAGGTAGGCTAGGCATCATATCAAATAGGTGCTTGGCTGGGAGGGCAGTATAAAACTTTAACTAGTGAAATTACCACTTCCTTGGCGGCCACCCTCACTTTTGTATTACCCTGTTTGGGTGGAAATATATAATTATAAGCAAACAAAAGAATAGTGTTCCTGGCCCTTAGCCCACAATCATAGCCTCATTAACAGTCTGGGGTTGCTGGCTTGGCACCGCCATGGTTCTGAAGCAGTTACAAAGGGGAAAGGCATTACGAAAAGGATACAGCCGAGTACCACGAGGTTGCAGCTAGGTTTTCAAGTAACTAAGGATTATTGTGTCAAAGGTGGTCGTCAATCTCTGCAACAATATATAACACATTAATTTAGTAGGGAGGTTTTCAAGTATCTAAGAATTATTAACCCATTTAACTAAAGAAGGTAATAGGTACCAGGTAGGTGAGGCATGGAGAAGAATAGGTGATTACAACTAAGCATAAGCTCGGCCCTGTACACAGGCTTGCAGTATCAATTATGATCTCTAAATTGAGAACTACATATCCCACTTAAAGAACACATGGTTGAAATCATGAAGAATCAATAAGCTGTAATTTTTTTTGTCCTAAAATCTAAAATCTAAAATCTAAATTTATGATATGACAGCTCCTAAATATCCTCCATCCATTTCACAAATGAATTTGAGATCCACGGATGACATTTTATGGCTGTTGCAACTGTCATTATAGTTGCTAATTTGGTTTTCGTTCCATTGGATAACTAGGGGAATCTCTATTTTAAACACACTGTTGGGCGAATTAATTAAATTAATGAGTTGTAAACTCCTTCCAGTTGCTTACCTGATCCTTTTTATGAATGCTAGGGTGGATTATTGCACTGCTGGACGTTTTTATAATTGTTGGATGGATTATTTCCTTGTTAGGGCAAGTTTATAAAGCCTGGACATTTTTAATGATGCCTGGGGCGTTTTTTATCCATCTTTGGGCGAATTTCTCAGCTGGGCATTTTTATAATTGCTGGATGGGCGTTTTCATAATTGTTGGATGGATTATTTCACTGTTAGGTCAAGTTCATAAAGCCTGGACGTTTTTAATGATGCCTGGGGCGTTTTTTATCCATCTTTGGGCGAATTCTTCAGCTGGGTGTTTTTATAATTGCTGGATGGGCGTTTTCATAATTGCTGGATGGATTATTTCACTGTTAGGGCAAGTTTATAAAGCCTGGACGTTTTTAATGATGCCGGGGGCATTTTTTATCAATCTCTAGGTGAATTTCTTAGCTGGGGGATTTAAAAAAACTCAGAAAACGTTTTTATAACTGCTGGGGAAATTAAGCATGGTCGGCCAGAGTTGAAGTGGCTTGGGTGAATTTGTCTTCTTTAATACAATGAAAATTAAATATTTTACAAATCAATCCCTCTCTATATCACAATTAAAAAATACTTCTTTAAATCAATCTCTCTTGAGAATTTCTGTGACAAATGAGAGGCCTATATCTTTTCCACTTCAGTTGTTCTCATACTTCCTGGCAAACGCTGGAAAACAATTACTTTCAACTTGAAACGTGGTGCTCTGCTTCTAAGGCGATTTTAACTTTTCCTTCCAATTTTGGGTATTTCCAAGGATATGTCTAGGCAACAGCGTTGGCAAATGTGGTACTAACAGCTTGTAAGTTTTTCAGATGGCCAATTTCCCAGTGGTGTGTTGAACTATTACTTTCACATCCACTTTTTTACTTACTGTCAAAAGTGAACATATCCATATAATTGCAGCAGCTTGTGTGATTGCTAATGAAGTTAAACCTAAATTAGAATTGCATCATTTTTCATTTTTTCTGACGCCAATTTCACAGCTGATAATCAGCTGACTTATCACCTGTCCAGAATCCTTGGCAATATGAAGATTGTAAACTTTGATATTATTGAAAATGTATTTTTCTGAAATTTAGTATTTTCTCATTCTTTTTAATTTTCAATTCAACTCCTGAGATGCATACAAAATTACAAACTCTTAAACCTAGCCAAAAGGAAGTAGACAATAATGTAGCAAACTTCCCTGAAAATAAAACCCACAAGAAGATGCATCTTTGATTATAACTATCACAAGGGTCTGATTACAAAGCTGAGAAAAGGAGCTTCAAATTAAAAAAAAAAAATTGCAAATGCTCCAAGACTGAGGGCGAGGTATCTATTCCACCTAAAACCCATGATAAATTGAAAGCAAGAAAGCACGCATATCAATTTAAGAGAGCTACTATAATTATAATTATGGAGAGCTATCACAGAGAGCATTCCACAATATTTGAAAGCAAGGGTCTGGGTTCTGTACGCTATCACAGAGAGCATTCCACGAGCATTCCTACTATATATATGCACTGGCTGTAATTTAAGAAAACATTAAATCAAAGTCTCCTAATTTTGTTTCAAAATCACTACGGGATATTTGACTGTTGATTTTCATTGTATAATTCATTGTTATAAAATCTTTCTGAATTTTCGTTGTGATGTTATTATTGATTGGAGTTGAGTTATTTTTTTCAATCGAAGAGAAATCTTCTTCGATCATTATCCATTTTATTTGGAGGTTGCTCCTTTCCAAAAATTAGGTTTGAAGATTATGGCACTTTTTTAAGGCACGCCTCTAACCTAAGCCACACCTCTAGCCTAAGTCTAGCTGCTTTATATTATCATATTGAAATCCCTATTTTATTGAGGTAAAGACATCCAGGCCCCATGGAATTACTCATTCAGAAGTTAAATCCCTAATAATTGAAGTTACTAAATGGATAAACAACAATTCATGGCTCAAATGCATCCATTTAAACAAAAGCTGGTTCCTAAAATAAATATAAGAAAAGCGGTAGAGCATCAAGATGAAGTTGTCGATTGCAGAATATAAAACCTCTAACTAGCTACTAACCTAGCTTGACCAAAGGAATTGTTTCCATTTGCACACTTGGAAAAAAATAACTACCCTGCTTAAACTAGTATACCAAGTAAACCGGAGACACCACGATTGAGCCCCCTTCTTCGATGATTTGGATTTACTTTCTATATGTTTAGAGGTGAGGAGTAATACCACCTCCTGAACTTGCACCAAATTGACTATGAATTTCAGATTCATGAAAGAAGAGGACCCAACCGTCACTCAAGGTAAAATGAACCGCGCAACAAAATTAGGGCACGATCTAAGATTTAGAGTGATGTGAGGACTAAAAGCATTTTTCGTTAGGGGTATGGCAGGGACAAAGATGAAGAAATTTTTTAACAAGAATGAGGGCATTAAGTTTTACATTATAATCAATAATTACCGTGTAAAGAGAAGCCCACAAACCTCTAATATGTGTGGCACCTTCCTTGATGCGGCAACTTGCAGCTTCCTTCATATCTCCGTCAAAGCGACCTTCAAGGGTTTTAGCAGCTCCGATGATCTTCTAGAATCTAAACGTGCAGTCCGCAAGCTGAAAGCATCAAGAATGATTTCTTCAGACCGATAATATGTCTTTGAGCTAATTAAGGAAACCCATAAATGAAAACATGCTTACCCAATAAAACGGGGGCGCCGCAGACTGTAATACAAGTTGAAAAGGTGCTAGAAGATTTCAATCCTGAGATATAAGATGTATCAAGTAAATACCCTAACCGGAAGACGCAATTTATGACACACACATTCTCTTCGACCACATATGTAGATGAAGCGCCGCCTAGTGTCCGCAACAAATAGCTCCAGAAAAAATGAGTGAATGAAAGCTTCACTGGAATTATGGGAAACCAGAAAAACGAGTGAATGAAAGCTTCACTGGAATTAGGGGAAACCACCCCTCCTTTAGAAGAAGAAACCCTAGAAGCTCCTTGTGCAGCCGAAACCTGGCAGACCAATATGACTTATCGAGCAGAAGCTTATTGTGCGGCCGATAAGTAACCTAAGAAAAATATCTCTTGTGTAATAAGAGCTAAGATTAGTTTAGGGTCGAGTCCAAAATGAATGGTCAGAACCTCTGAGCCGAGTGAACCTCTCAGGAAATGGGTTGGTTCACGAGCCGCGCCCAAAATCACTTTCAAGCTGAGAGGAGGGAAGAGATGTTTGGCACGCACGGGAAGCGGAAATATAGATGCAGGGAAAACACATTTTTTACTTTTTTAATTTAATATAATTAAAAATAAAATAAATATTTGAGACGATAAAAAAATTATAAATATTTGAGACGGAATGAGAATTTCGTCTTAAATAATTGTCTTAAAAACCCCCCTTATGTAGTAGTGCCATGATTTGGAGGTATGAATCCATCCCACGATTTGGAGGTTATTCTTCAACTCACCCAAATAAAATAATCCCCAATATTTATATTACTTTGTCAAATTAAAAACCCCCCCTTGACCCCTTAATACGAGGCAATATATTTTAGAAATTTTTAGGAGTATTCAAAACCCCAATATGAATGGACGTGATATGATATTGCCTCACTAGTGAACCCCCCGTGGGCTGACAATGTAACACCCCGTTTTGACATTCTACTTGAACTACTATTATATGTTGTATTTGTTTGACTGTGAGACCTCGTCAGTTGACGACACTGTGGACATGGTTCTATTATTTTGCCGATATATATATATATGTGTGTGTATGATGATAGTGTTAAGATCGATAGTCATGTTTAGATATGTATCATGTGTTGATTACGTCAAATATATGGAAATTTATTAAATGATGGGTACGTGGATACCGTTACAGTTATATATTGAAATCAATGAATGTTATGCCAGGTGCATGGCGAATGAATGAGTTTATTGTCGTTATGTTATGATGAAATATATGTGTGTACATATCGAGGATTTATGCGCGATATTCTATATTGTATGTCGAGGACTGACTTACAGGTTGAAACGGCTAAGTGATAGCTGGATCCTACGAGGTGGGAGGGCCTCGGGGACACGGACTTCGAAAGATAAAATGGTATGCGAGTGATGCATTATTTACTTTCGTATGGTTATTATGCTGTTTATTACGATGTATGTTATGACATGGGTGGGGTAGGGTTTCAGGAAACTCAACCGCCCAGATCGGTTATACGATGACAGACCGAGTACAAGTGCAACGCTGTTGTTATGTCGAGTAGACATAATCCCTTGTTCCATTAGGGGGGTGGAGGCTTTACCCACCGTTTATCCCCGAAACCCAGAGTCATGGGAGGGCTGTGCTACGGCGCGCTCCCCAAGGTGTGTGATGATGACTGGTGGTTTCCTGCTGGGGAAGCTGGTCGATGTAGTCGACACTTCCGCTTACGGGTTCTAGCTGGAACCGGTCATGACTTGACATTCCAGGGTAGTCCAGCAGAGGACAGGATAGGATGTGGAAGTTAGTAATGATGTAGGTAGATAGGTGTAGTGTGAAGTAAGGGTGAAAACAAGATCTAACTGTAGGTATGTAAAACCCTTGTTTGAGTATGTGTCGTGACTCAGAAATGTATGAATTGTCGTAACTAATAAGACTTCAGTTAGTTAAAGGATTGTACCTTGCAAACTATGTTAAAACATGTGTCAGTGAATAATAAAGTTTCGTGATTATGATCGGTGTGCGTGAATTATTATTGTTAGTGTACTTACGCGAGGTATGTAAGCAGTAGCTACGCTTACATAACTCGCCTACATATTTATAAATTGTGTAAAATATTGTTGAATAATGATGTTAATTATTGTCGTTTCATAATTAACTATTGTTGATCAATGTTAATAATGTCGATTAAAGTTAGTAATGATGATTAAGGCTAACAATGTAGATTAATGTTAATTACTGTCAATTAAGGTTATTAATGTTGATTAATGTTAATTATTGTACATTAAGGATTAATTATTGCTGAGTAATAAACAAGTTACGGTTAAATTATGTAGTAAAATAATGCAACCTAGTTAGTAATGATTAATCGAATGCTAATGAGATGTTTAGTAAAAACTAAGGGTTAAAATGGTTAAATGATTATTGTAATGTAAAATTTAGTAGTATTAATTTGATAATTAAATATTAATTGCAAGGTTAGATAATTAATTAAGAAGTATGGATAAGAATTAAGTTATAAACCATTAGTTTTATAAGGATCATGCTTAAGATTTATTAGAAAACGGGATTATTATTGGTAATTAATAAATTGAATTAGTGAATTTATAATTAAAGAGAATTTACATTTAAAAATATTAGAAACCATTAATTAAATGATTAGGTAATTATAATTAATGGTTTGATAATTACTGTTAATTAAATTAAATGGGGAAGCATGCAAGTTAAACTATATAATATTATGTAACATTTATTATTTATTAATTAAATGGTCAAAAATGGAAAGAAGAGTTAGGATATGTTTAAATTATTATGTTAAGTAAAATAATTAAATTTAATTGAATTGAAGTTACGGTTGAGAAGTGACCCCAACCGACACTTTTAATATTAATTTAATATTTAAAAGTCCAAGTCCAAGTTGAGGGCTGAATGGGTTGGAGGAAATTTAATTTAGGGATAAGGGTAGTAATGGGAAGAGTCGGCAAATTTGGTATAAGATGGTGAAAGGGGGAAGGAGAAGGGGATCCTCTTTTACCTTAGTTTTTTTTGGGAGGAAGTTTTGGGAGAGCAAAGATAGAAATTGGAGAGCAGAGCTGAAAGGAGCTGAAAGGGGGTTTTGCTGGAGGTTTTTCTAAAGGGATATAACGGGTTGGCTTGTACTCGGTTTGGGCTCGGGGGTCCAAAGGGGTACCTTTGGAGCTGGGTGGTCGGCGAGACCTCGCCAGTTGGCAGGGTGGCAAAGCTGGTTCGGTTGGTTGAGTTTCAGAACTGTGGGGAAGGCTTGTGACTGCAGGGAAAAGCAAGGAGAAGCAGCAACGAGGACAGCAACAAAAAGAAAGGATCTGCAGCTATCTACAGGTATTTTTCAGCAGGTATGTTTTATTATTCTACCTTGTCAAATTCAGTTGTAAAAAGGTGGTTATATGCTGTAATTATAATATGCTACCCACATAAACAGAATTGGTAAATTTCGTGCTTATATGTTTGCTGCTGAGAATGGAAACCTGTAATTGATGTTAGAACAATAGCTGGAAAACACTTATATATATATTGAAACCGTAAATACTGTTTTTACAGCCAATAGGAAAAGCAGAAATCAGAAAACATAAATTTAAAACGAAACGTAAACAGTAGGAGACAGATTTTATTTGAGAGTTGGAAACAGACAAAGGACCCTGGTTGGGGTCTTACATATGGTATCAGAGCCATGGTTCCAAAACTGGAACCAGAGGGCTCATTATAGAAGCTGTAAAAGCTTGTTGCAGAAGCTTAAAACCTGCATGAAACATGAAATAAAAACAGAAATACAAAACAGTGTAAAAACAAAGAAAACCTTAAGAAATTACTGCAAGTATAGTTATATACTGTGGCAGAAGCTATAACCTGCACAACAAAAGGAAGGGAGTTAGAAAGTAGCGGTAAATATCATAAAGATTTGATGTACGCCATATCTCATTTATCTAATCGTTGCAATTTATGAAAATACATATATATAAAGAAATCTAAGTAAGTCATTTTTTTTTTTTATATGTACGATTAAAATAGGCATATATCTATTTTTTTTATTGTATATAAACGCATATAAACAAAAAAAAAAACCAAGGATTATTAGAGGGAAAAGAAAAAAGAGGATTATTATATTGAACTACAAAAAAAATATATATATATATATATTGAAATTCGATTTAAATTTAAAATTAAAACAAAATATATATATATATATGGAAATTTAATTTAATTTAAATTTAAATTTAAAACAAAAATATATATAGATATATATATATATTGAAATTTAATTTAATTTAAATTTAATTTAATTTAAATTTAAATTTAAACAAAAAAAATATATATATATATATAAATGTCTAAAATATAACTATATAAACATAAACAAAAAATAAAATATACATATATAAAAATAAAATAAAATAAAATATATAAAAAAAAAAAAAAAAAAAAAAAATTTGACGGAGGGGCGGCCATGGCAGCCCAGGGCGCAGCCCACATGGGCGCGGCCCACAGGGGCTCGGCCCACAGGGCTCGGCCCAGGGCGCAGCCCACATGGGCGCGGCCCACAGGGCTCGGCCCGAGGGCGCGCAGCCCGCAGGGCGCGCAGCCCACGCAGGGCGCGCAGCCCGCAGGGCGCGCAGCCCGCAGGGCGCGCAGCCCACGCAGGGCGCGCAGCCCAGAAGGGCGCGGCCCAAGGGCGCTGCCCACAGGGCGCGGCCCAAGGGCGCGGCCCACGGGCGCAGCCCAGGGCGCGGCCCAGAAGGGCACAGCCCACGGGGGCGCAGCCCGGGCGCAGCCACACAGGCGCGGCCCACGGGCGCGCGGCCAGGGCACGGCCCGGCCGGCAGCGAGCTGCGGCCTGGGCGGCCCGGCCTGCAGCCCATAGGGCGCGCGGCCAGGGCACGGCCCGGCCAACAGCGGCCCAGCAAAACCTGCAAACAAAAACGAAAGAGAAAAACAACAACACAGCTATATAAAAAATTGCAAGCTATACCTCCAGCCGTTGCAGAGCTTGCTCACCATGACCGAGAGCTGAGCCAGTTGGTGGTGGTGGTGGAGTTGCAGAGCTCACTGGCGGCTGCTCCCGAAAAATCCATGGAAGAAATGAGGAGAAGGGAGCGGGTATGCCCTTTTTAGGGTTGATTGAATATTTTATTGATTTAAATTACATGTCGGCCGCGTGGCCACATGCAACCCAGCGTAGAGGCAATCTAGGGTTTGACTAAGTAAGCCATAGGTAAGGGTTTTAAATTATTTCATTTTTAATTTAATTCAATTATAATTTGTTTCGTTTTTAGTTATTTCAATTATAAATTATTCATTTATAATTTATTTCTTTTATTTATTCATATATAATAAAAGTTTAAATTAATTTGAGTTTAAGTTGTTAATTATTGAATTAAGTTAAGTTTGATAATAATTAATTAATTTATTATATATATATATATATAATAAATTAATTAATTAATTATTAATGAATTTAGAAATTATTTATTAATTATTAATTTTATTAACTATTGATTATTATACGTAATTTAATTGATTATAACATTTATTAAGTCAAATTAGTAAATTATGGGCTTGTTAATAGTATTAATTAATAATTATTATAATTAAACATTATATAGTTAATGTTAGCTTTTCACCTCCTTGGAAATGCTCATTACCGAAACTTCGACGTATAGTCGAAAAGGCAAAACGGACACGAAATCTCGAAAACGAGACACCATAGAGATCAACATGACGAGCTGATCACTAAGACCCTGATTTTGCCCCATGACTAAAATGTTTGATAAACACGACTCTAGACTTGAAACGTAGGTTATGTTATTATTAAATTATTAAATTATTAATCAATTAAACTGACCGAGGCAATAAACCTTAAACTGAATATCTTGAAGAATTGATGGCGACCTGATGAGGATTGTGTAGAATCCAATACCTAAACCTACGTAGAACTACTGCTGTAAATTTAGTACCGGGTGGCCTCAAGATGGCCTGATCGAAACGTACTGAACTATAGCTCTTAAAGTAAAACACTCGTAAAATTAGTCATGACGCACTTTTGAATTAATTGTTGAGATTGATAGTAAATTAGTCATGATATCATTGTGTGCTAATTATCCTATTATTCCATGAGCAGGAATAATCATGGTAAGAACTCGAGCGGGTCGGGGGCGAGGTCAGGCTACGGCATTACCTGAGCCGAATGTGCCCGCACCATCGCCAGAGACCATTCTTATACTGCGCTCGTTGGAAGCCATAAACGAAACACTCAGGGGACTAGCACAGAGAGGAAGTACTACCTCGGAGGTAGAGGTGGAGGCCCCTCCACTAAGGGAGGAAGTTCCTGTGGTAGAAGCGAATACGGTACCAAGAACTCCGCATCAGGATATCAAGAGGGAGCTTCAGAAGATAAGGCTTCCAGAATTTTCAGGGGGTCGATCAGGAATACGAGCGGAGTCGTGGTTGGAAGAGATGACCAGGTGCTTGACCTTGCAGGAGTACACCTCCACGTCCAAGTCCAAACTGGCCATATTTCAGCTAAAGGGGGCCGCTTTGAACTGGTGGGGAAACCAAGAAAGGCAGCTACACCTTACACCAGACACGGTTCCATGGGAACTGTTTGTGGAAAAATTCAAGGGGAAGTACCTACCCGCATCCTACCAGGAAGAACAGGCAGGGGCTCTTCATGCCTTAGTACAAAGGCATCTATCAGTGGAGGAGTATGAAGAGAGGTTCATGGAGTTAGTGAAGTATGTCCCTTACTTGGACAATGACGAACGCCAGGTTGAGCGCTTCGTGTATGGGCTCAATGCCAAGATCAGGGCTCAGGTACGGATGTGGAAACCGACTTCGGTCGCCGAAGCAGTAGATTGTGCTCGTTACACTGAGGAGATGTTGGGTGCAAAGCCCATCAGGTCATTCAACTCTCAGCAGTCAGGTTTTGTGGGGAAGGCCCCTCGAAGCTATCCTCGGGGAGGATATGCGAGGCCACCTCCCTACGGGAACAGGAGCACCCCAAGAGTCGCAGCGGTTGACAGATCAGTGGCAACTAGGGCGGTGCCCCAGTCGGCCACAGGGACTCACCAAGGTGCGAGGAATTTCAGAGGAACAGCCGGTAGAGGAAGGGGTCCTAGGGGGAGGAACCCCTCTCAGAGGTCTGAGCAGGTTATCTCGCCCGCTCCATTACAGGTGGCTTGTTGGGGATGTGGAGGTCCACATTACCAGCGTGACTGTCCCGAATTACGATCCGGTACAGTGCAGCGAGAAGGAAAAGCTCCAATGGGGAGTGGGGGTAGTAGGCATCAGATCTCGGCTGCAGTAAACAACCATCAGGCAGAGCACCAATCCACTGTGGTGGAATCATCAGGTACGGTCAATAATGTCAAGCTTAGAATATTGTTTGATCCTGGTGCTACTGATAGTTTCATTTCTCCATATGCATTAGACAAATGTGGGTTGGCAGCCTACGAGCATGATGATTTCAGCTTAGTCAAAATGGCTTCAGGGGTAAAGCAAGCAGTAGGACCTAGTGTCGATAAGTGTGTAGTGGATCTCGGGGTGTGTGTTACACAAGTCAAAGTGTACGTCACCACCCTCGGAACTTATGATCTCATCATAGGTATGAATTGGCTTGAGGAACATCGAGCTTTCTTGGACTGTTATGGGAAGAAAGTTCTTTGCGTTAATGACAATGGAGAGGCCATCAAGATCCAGGGTATCAAACGGAAGGTGTCCCTACGTTTCATATCAACGATGAACGTAAAGCGATGTATGCGACAAGGATGCCAGTTGTACATTGTTGAAGCGGTAAACAGTGAGAAGGGACCCTCCTTTGATGACTATCCAGTGTTAGCTGAGTTCAGTGATGTATTCCCAAAGGAATTACCTGGGCTACCTCCTAAGAGGGAACTTGATTTTACCATTGAGGTAAAACCCGGTTCAGAGCCAACATCAAAGACACCTTACAGGATGACGGCCCCAGAACTTTGTGAGTTGCAAATGCAGTTGAAGGAACTGCTAGATCTAGGGTTCATCAGACCAAGTATTTCACCGTGGGGTGCACCAGTAATCTTTGTGAAGAAGAAGGATGGTTCCTTGCGTCTTTGCATAGATTACCGAGATTTGAATAGAGCCACCGTGAAGAATAGGTACCCGATCCCTCGAATTGATGATCTCTTTGATCAAATGAAAGGGGCGACAGTCTTCTCAAAGATCGACTTACGATCAGGTTACCACCAGCTACGGATTAAGGAAGGTGATATACCTAAGACTGCTTTTCGAACAAGGTTTGGGCACTATGAGTTTGTGGTGGTACCCTTCGGTTTGACCAATGCCCCAGCCGTATTCATGAGTCTCATGAATAGCGTGTTCCGAAAATACTTAGATCAGTTTGTGCAAGTCTTCTTGGACGACATCCTCATCTACTCCAAGAATGAACAGGAGCACGAGGAACACTTGCGAATAGTGTTGTCATGCTTAAGGGAGCATCAGTTGTATGGTAAGTTGTCCAAATGTTCGTTCTATCAGAAGGAGATCCATTACCTAGGGCATATAATTTCCGGTGAGGGAATTTCTGTTGACCCTGAAAAGGTGAAGGCCATAATGGATTGGCCGGTACCAAAGAATGCGCATGAAGTAAGGAGCTTCATGGGGTTAGCCGGGTATTATAGAAGGTTTGTTGAGGGTTTCTCAAAAATCGCAAAACCCATAACTACCCTACAGCGAAAGGGCACTAGGTACGAATGGACAGATGAATGTGATGCCGCATTCGCCGAGCTGAAAAGACTATTGACGAGTGCACCAATTCTACGGGTTCTGGATATGGAGAAGGAATTCACAGTTTGCACCGATGCTTCAAGGCAAGGTTTGGGTGCAGTGTTGATGCAGGAAGGTGGGGTAATAGCTTATGCGTCGAGAAAGCTAAAAACACATGAGGAGAATTACCCTACTCATGACCTAGAGTTAGCTGCAGTGATGTTAGCTTTGAAGCTTTGGAGACATTACCTTGTTGGACGAAGCTTTGAACTCAAGTCTGATCACCAAAGCTTAAGGTATATCTTCACTCAGAGAGACCTAAATGCTAGGCAAAGGCGATGGAGTGAATTCATGAGCGAGTATGATTTTGGGATTTCCTACATCAAGGGGAAGGAGAATGTGGTAGCAGATGCCTTAAGCAGAAAACCAAGACTTTTCTCTCTTATACCTTTGAAGGTGGATTTGAGGGAAAGAATTTTAGGGCAGCTACTCGGGGATAGTTGGTACCTAAAGGTCACAGCAGCACTCCAGAATGGGAAACCGGTGGGACCAAAGTTTGAAGGCTATGAGTTGGAAGCTGATGGGTTGTTACGGTATCAAGGGAGGATGTATATTCCTGAGGAGGGAGATATTAGAGAAACTATCCTTAGGGAAGCCCACAGAGCGGTGTATTGTGCACACCCGGGTGTAAAGAAGATGTATGCAGACATGAAGCGACTCTTCTTTTGGGCAGGGATGAAAAGCGACGTGGTCAAATTCGTCGCTAGGTGCCTTGAGTGTCAGCAGGTAAAAGCTGATCATCACCACCCGGCAGGTCTGTTGCAGCCACATGACATTCCTATGTCGAAGTGGGAGGTTATCTCCATGGACTTCGTGGTGGGATTGCCTCTTACCTCTCATAGGCATGATGCCATTATGGTCATCGTTGACAAACTGACCAAAACTGCTCACTTCATTCCAGTTAAGGAGACCTATGATGTCACGGATGTAACACGTGTATTCATAAATGAAGTTGTTCGTCTCCATGGGTTTCCCAAGAAGATTATATCGGATAGAGATTCCAGATTTACATCCAGGTTTTGGACGAGTTTGCAGTCAGCGTTGGGTACTCAGTTGAACCTAAGCACTGCTTACCATCCAGATACAGATGGACAAACAGAAAGAGTGAATCAGGTAATGGAGGACATGCTTAGAATGTATGTCATGGATCAACAAACTCATTGGGAAAAGCACTTACCTTTGGTAGAGTTTGCTTACAACAACAGTTACCATAGTTCAATTGGGATGCCTCCATATGAAGCTTTATATGGAAGGCCATGCAGGACCCCATTGAGTTGGGAAAGGTTAGAGGATCGAGTAATTATAGGACCTGAGTTGATTCAGGAGATGGAAGAACAGGTTGTTCAGATTAGGCAGCGGTTAAAGGAAGCACAGGATAGACAGAAGAGTTATGCCGATGCGCATAGGGTTGACCGAAGTTATAAGGTTGGTGATGCAGTGTTCGTCCGCATCAGGCCTAGCAAAAGTACCATCAGGTTTGGGAAAGGGACAAAGTTGTCGCCACGATTTATAGGACCCTTTGAAATTTTAGAGAAGGTTGGACCCGTCGCGTATCGTCTTGCGCTGCCACCCCATTTGCACAAAACTCATAATGTTTTTCATGTATCTGTTTTACGACATTATGTAGCTGATGAGTCACATAAAATAAATTGGAAGGAACTACAGGTTTCGGACGAGGGAACCATCAGGTTCGAACCATTACTTATATTGGACCGCAGGGTTAAACAGTTGAGGCACCGTTTGGTGGACCAAGTTAAGGTCCAGTGGGACCGATATAGCCCAGGTTCTGCTACTTGGGAGGACGCAGAGACTATGCGTCGTGATTATCCCACGTTATTTTGATCATAACTTCGGGACGAAGTTTCCTGAAGGGTGGGTGTATGTAACACCCCGTTTTGACATTCTACTTGAACTACTATTATATGTTGTATTTGTTTGACTGTGAGACCTCGTCAGTTGACGACACTGTGGACATGGTTCTATTATTTTGCCGATATATATATATATGTGTGTGTATGATGATAGTGTTAAGATCGATAGTCATGTTTAGATATGTATCATGTGTTGATTACGTCAAATATATGGAAATTTATTAAATGATGGGTACGTGGATACCGTTACAGTTATATATTGAAATCAATGAATGTTATGCCAGGTGCATGGCGAATGAATGAGTTTATTGTCGTTATGTTATGATGAAATATATGTGTGTACATATCGAGGATTTATGCGCGATATTCTATATTGTATGTCGAGGACTGACTTACAGGTTGAAACGGCTAAGTGATAGCTGGATCCTACGAGGTGGGAGGGCCTCGGGGACACGGACTTCGAAAGATAAAATGGTATGCGAGTGATGCATTATTTACTTTCGTATGGTTATTATGCTGTTTATTACGATGTATGTTATGACATGGGTGGGGTAGGGTTTCAGGAAACTCAACCGCCCAGATCGGTTATACGATGACAGACCGAGTACAAGTGCAACGCTGTTGTTATGTCGAGTAGACATAATCCCTTGTTCCATTAGGGGGGTGGAGGCTTTACCCACCGTTTATCCCCGAAACCCAGAGTCATGGGAGGGCTGTGCTACGGCGCGCTCCCCAAGGTGTGTGATGATGACTGGTGGTTGCCTGCTGGGGAAGCTGGTCGATGTAGTCGACACTTCCGCTTACGGGTTCTAGCTGGAACCGGTCATGACTTGACATTCCAGGGTAGTCCAGCAGAGGACAGGATAGGATGTGGAAGTTAGTAATGATGTAGGTAGATAGGTGTAGTGTGAAGTAAGGGTGAAAACAAGATCTAACTGTAGGTATGTAAAACCCTTGTTTGAGTATGTGTCGTGACTCAGAAATGTATGAATTGTCGTAACTAATAAGACTTCAGTTAGTTAAAGGATTGTACCTTGCAAACTATGTTAAAACATGTGTCAGTGAATAATAAAGTTTCGTGATTATGATCGGTGTGCGTGAATTATTATTGTTAGTGTACTTACGCGAGGTATGTAAGCAGTAGCTACGCTTACATAACTCGCCTACATATTTATAAATTGTGTAAAATATTGTTGAATAATGATGTTAATTATTGTCGTTTCATAATTAACTATTGTTGATCAATGTTAATAATGTCGATTAAAGTTAGTAATGATGATTAAGGCTAACAATGTAGATTAATGTTAATTACTGTCAATTAAGGTTATTAATGTTGATTAATGTTAATTATTGTACATTAAGGATTAATTATTGCTGAGTAATAAACAAGTTACGGTTAAATTATGTAGTAAAATAATGCAACCTAGTTAGTAATGATTAATCGAATGCTAATGAGATGTTTAGTAAAAACTAAGGGTTAAAATGGTTAAATGATTATTGTAATGTAAAATTTAGTAGTATTAATTTGATAATTAAATATTAATTGCAAGGTTAGATAATTAATTAAGAAGTATGGATAAGAATTAAGTTATAAACCATTAGTTTTATAAGGATCATGCTTAAGATTTATTAGAAAACGGGATTATTATTGGTAATTAATAAATTGAATTAGTGAATTTATAATTAAAGAGAATTTACATTTAAAAATATTAGAAACCATTAATTAAATGATTAGGTAATTATAATTAATGGTTTGATAATTACTGTTAATTAAATTAAATGGGGAAGCATGCAAGTTAAACTATATAATATTATGTAACATTTATTATTTATTAATTAAATGGTCAAAAATGGAAAGAAGAGTTAGGATATGTTTAAATTATTATGTTAAGTAAAATAATTAAATTTAATTGAATTGAAGTTACGGTTGAGAAGTGACCCCAACCGACACTTTTAATATTAATTTAATATTTAAAAGTCCAAGTCCAAGTTGAGGGCTGAATGGGTTGGAGGAAATTTAATTTAGGGATAAGGGTAGTAATGGGAAGAGTCGGCAAATTTGGTATAAGATGGTGAAAGGGGGAAGGAGAAGGGGATCCTCTTTTACCTTAGTTTTTTTTGGGAGGAAGTTTTGGGAGAGCAAAGATAGAAATTGGAGAGCAGAGCTGAAAGGAGCTGAAAGGGGGTTTTGCTGGAGGTTTTTCTAAAGGGATATAACGGGTTGGCTTGTACTCGGTTTGGGCTCGGGGGTCCAAAGGGGTACCTTTGGAGCTGGGTGGTCGGCGAGACCTCGCCAGTTGGCAGGGTGGCAAAGCTGGTTCGGTTGGTTGAGTTTCAGAACTGTGGGGAAGGCTTGTGACTGCAGGGAAAAGCAAGGAGAAGCAGCAACGAGGACAGCAACAAAAAGAAAGGATCTGCAGCTATCTACAGGTATTTTTCAGCAGGTATGTTTTATTATTCTACCTTGTCAAATTCAGTTGTAAAAAGGTGGTTATATGCTGTAATTATAATATGCTACCCACATAAACAGAATTGGTAAATTTCGTGCTTATATGTTTGCTGCTGAGAATGGAAACCTGTAATTGATGTTAGAACAATAGCTGGAAAACACTTATATATATATTGAAACCGTAAATACTGTTTTTACAGCCAATAGGAAAAGCAGAAATCAGAAAACATAAATTTAAAACGAAACGTAAACAGTAGGAGACAGATTTTATTTGAGAGTTGGAAACAGACAAAGGACCCTGGTTGGGGTCTTACAGACAAAGCCTCGTATTCCCTCGAGTGTTCCCTTCCAAGTATATGTAGGAGTTTCTGATAAGGAAATATTTCGTACGATAGTTGATGAGGGAGCCTCTGTTAGTATTTTATCCTCTGTGAATGATATGATGATGCATGTTTATGGTTTACTTCCTACATGTTGTGATTTATGTGCCAGTCTAGAATATTGTTAGCCATTTGGTCTGCTATATTGTTTTGACTTCTTGGGACATGAGTGAATGAAATGGATTTAAACTGTCGGATCATTTGTTTAGTGCGGAGGAACTTTCTAAAAGGAAAGGATCTCGTACCTGGTAAAAGTTGTTGAGTTGGGAGACAAGAAGCCTGGATTCAAGAAACACACGAAGGTGACTTATACCCATCTAGAGGGCAGGAGTCAAGAGACTGGTCACAACATCGTACTTAGCCTGGTTATTGGTAGCAGTGCCTATACACACTCTGTCGAGGTGGATTAACTCATTTGAGGGGGAATATAATACCCAAGCTACAGAGGCGAGGTTTGGAGACCAACGACTTGCAGCGTTGGAAAAATCAACATAGTACGGTGTAACAGGATCCATCTGTGGTCATGCAGGGATGCAAAGTGTAAGGTTTTAGATGTAAAAACTGAAAAACAAAAAGAAATGAAACTGTACAACATGGACTAGTGGGTCCAAAAAGTGCCAAGGGTAAAAGCGTTTGAGATACAACCCATTACGGGGGTTGCACAAGGGTTTTCCTTTAGAATTGGTGAGGATATATGCCCCATGTCCTAGGCAGGTATGAACGATGTATGAACCTTGCCACATGGATTCAAACTTTCATTTCCCAGTCTTGTCATGTGCTTGGTCATAAACAAGGACTAAATCTCCTTCTCGAAAATTACATGGTTCGATATGTTTATCATGGCCATCTTTGGAGCGGTTCTTTGCGGCTTCAATGGTTTAGAGGGATGTGCGGCGATCTTCATTGACTTGCTCCAAAAGGATTAAGCGTTTCTCAAGCAGTGAGGTGTTTGGGAGGAGTTCAACAACAATATGTAATGCGGGGATCTGACATTCGATGGGAAGCACAACTCGACACTATGGACTAAATGAAAAGGGTTAAAATCGGTGGCGGTCTTAGTGGATGTACAGTAAGCCCAAAGTGCAGGAAATAGCATATGATTCCAATTGGACTTGTGGTGGTCCACAGTGCATTGAAGGATGGTCTTCAAAATTGTATTAATAGCCTCTACTTGGCCATTCCCTTGAGGGTAATAGGTGGAGGCGTATTGGTGTTCAAATTTGAGAAAATTTGACAACTCCTTCCAGACGGAGTCCTCAAAATGTTTTCCATGGTCGAAGACGAGTTTATTTGGGACCCCGAACCGAGTGATGACATGGTTAAAAAGAAATAGGTTGCAGTGTTAGCTTTGCAGTTAAAAGTAGGCATGGCCTCGACCCATTTGGTGAAATAGTCCACAGCCACAATGATGTATTTATGGCCGTTCACCGAGGGGGGGTTACACTCCATAAAATCAATGGCCCATTTACAGAAAGGACCAACAGTGATAACTGGATGGAGGGGGATGGGAGGGGTCCTCGCCTTGGGGGCAAAGAGATAGCAATTTTGGCAATGTTTGACTGTTGTGATTACTAGTACAAAATGAGAGATAAGTGATCAGGTGACCAAAAAATTTGGTCACCACAGTTTTTTCAAGGGATAAATGACCAAAATTGAGAAATTTTAAGTGAGCTAACTAAAAATGACCAAGATAAATGACCAATTTGGTCACGGGATAATAATGAAACTAGAAATGACCAATCAGGTCATGGGATAAGAACTAAGCTAAAAATGAACACATAACAGTTGGTCATTTTTAGTTGTGTCACTCCAACAATGGAAAATTACAATTTTGACAATGAATTTGTACAATTTATTAAATTCTAACAATGCAGATGGATTCAGAGACCCCCTAGGGGGTCTCTGAATCCATCTGCAGTGTTAGAATTTAGTAAATTGTAGACCTCATGTGTCACAGCTCAACATTAATGCATAAATCATATTTGAACTGCTTACATTAACGACCTTATACGAATATTTGCACCGCTTACATTAATAACTACATTTAAAATTAAATTAAATGCAAAACTAATTAATGAAAGAGGCCATTAGGATCACCTTTATACATGGAAGAAGATCACCATGGAAATATGGTGATCCGCTGTTTTAGGTCATATCATAGTAAAGAAAGGAAAGGAGAATAGCGCTTTAATATTTTTACAGTCCACAACGATACCCTTCTTTGAAATGATATGGCCTAACTACTGTATTTGTTCCTTATAAAAATCACATTTGCTGAACCTGGCATATAGCTGTTGTTCACGTAAAGTTTGCAGAACTATTCTTAAATGTTCATCATGTTCCTCTTTGTTTTTGGAATATATGAGTATATCAATGATAAATACCGATAAACTTATTTATATACTTACTCAAAATGTTGTTCATCATACACATGAAAGTCGTGGGTGCATTAGATAGGTACCCATCTGATAATTGTCCTAGAATTGTATAAGAAATGGTCTATTTATATCAACAATTGTCCTTTGTTAGTTTTCCTTTTTGGGTAATTTACTGCATTGGTTTCTCTTACATATGTATTTATATATTTTTCATGTCAAGGTCTGTCAATCCAAGAGGAGATTTGGGCTTGGTAAAGGTATATTGCTTACTTAGTCATTGACCAACAACATTTTTCCTTCTACCGATTGAGTCATAGGTGATAACTCGATATTGACCAAGGTTCCTTTTCTTGACAATGAATATAAGGTGAATTTCTTAATCCCTACTTGGCTTTTCCTTGTCTATTGTTTAAAGGTTTCCACTTGGAATTCAATCCTCATATTTCATTATTATTTTGGACCCCATTTATGTAGAATCCTAATACTCCTTTCCATCTTTTCTTAACAGGTGGACCAAGTGTCAAATTTCCAGCAACCCCTTGGGAGTGTAATTCCCAAGGCAAAGAGTTTCGTCACTCTATAAGTCATGAGGATACTCCCTAGGGGATACTTGAACGTATATGACCAATGATATATATTTTTAAGGGTTGCAAAGTCTTAATGCAAGGAATTTGGAGCTTATGCTAGGTTATTAGATGAAGTGTTGGACTCCAACTACCGAGCACTTACCGCAGTACCAAAAGATGGAGGTTTTCAATGGCCAATTGCCACGTTATGTCCTTACTATCAGTGCAATTAAGTCGATTCAAGTGTCATATTGGGTTACTTTCGATCTTTCTAGGGTTTCCTAGTCATTTTATTCAGTTGTTCAGCCTAGGAGAGGGTCTACCCTCCTTGGCTCTGTCGACCATTGTTTATGTGACTATACACTGTAATTCTGAAGGAAATTTATGATATTATACCTGATAGGTTCCTGCTCAGTGTTAGTTCACTTGGCTTACCACACTTTCCCTACACCTTGCCCGTGTATTGGAGATTCGACTTCGGTTTTCAGGTAACAGGGTTATGAATTTCGTCTGGATTTTTAAAATGTTTAATTAATACTTAGTGTTGATTGCTTCCATTACTTATAAAGAAAATGTATCCTTGTGTTGTTTCAGGTCTATGATCTCAGCAAGGAATTTGGATGAGGGTTGTTCCATAGCCAACCAATGATCTTACGGGAAAGCAGTATACTTGTGCCCGGTGACAAATCCCTTCTTGGAGTTGGTCAAATTATTGTATTGGTGTATGGAACAAAAAGGGGTTATCCCGAAGCGTTGTCTTATAGTTCTTCAAAAAACTGGAGTGAGTGCTTCTGTCAATTCTTAGTTTCATGAGGGTTTATTTCCCTGGTTTATTTTGTAATTCGCCGACTGTTGTATGAGTTTATGTGAGGTTGTGTGGCTAGGAATTCTGCAAGTGTATTAGTTCTTGACTGCTCTTCTTACAGATTAATAACACTTAGGGCTTGATAAACTCCTATAGTCGTTTTGGTTCTCATTCGAGTTACCCTTTGCTAAATCTGTTAGATAGTTCTTAGGGAAATGATATTGAGTTTGGTTTTGAATCTTGTAAGCTGTCTTTTCTTTACGAATTCTATCCTTTTGTAAAAAGGAAACTTCATGGTTATTGGTTAGGGTTCAAAAGATTACTTCATAGTATTTATCATTCTATATCGACTCCGCCCTTTGGTTTCTCTGCTACATTTTGTTTTTGTAATTTCAACGTGTTTATTAAAGTAACTTGTGTTTACTAATGAGGTGAGGAATAGTAACCGATGAGTGTCTGAAAGTTAAAGACTTGTATCATATTGATGTTCTCTGTTTTTCATTTGGGATAAAAGGAGGTTTCAGTGAAAGAGAACTGAATATTAAACCATTTTCTATATGCATTTCATCCTATAAAGTAATGTAAGCATACTTCGTGTTTATCATTTCGATACTAAATGAAGTATAGTTCTATTCTTACATTGGTTAGGTAGACTATTGATATTACCTGTGCACCATTAAACGTATGTGTCTGTTATTACTTCTGAATCTCCCATGTGATATCTGCATGATTACGCTACTTAAATAATCTTTTTTGTTGCGTTTTATAATGGTTCTCTTCCAGTAACTAATTCGGGTGGACAATTACATGATTACGCTTATTTTTTAATTATACTCGATCCAAGGGCATAATGTATTAAAGTCAATGAAATGTTTCTTTGGTAATTTTAACCGTAAGTTATGTTTGGTATCCAACTAGGGATTAAGAATCTGAAATTCAAGGAACCAAAAGGTTCCTTGTTCCCTATTTGGTCGTAGGGGAGTTTTCTCCTAAAACATCTTATGTTATAACCTGTTTTGAGGTTAAGATTATATCCTGGTAATTTTATAATTTTATTTCCTTTTTATTTGGTTAATACTATACTACATTAAAATGAGGAATAATTCGATTAATATTGCTATTTAAATTACCTGTACATTCTAAATACTCAAGGATTTCAAAACATCTTAGGAGCACTACTATGATATTTTTATTTTGTTCTTATAAACTTCTGTGATATTAGCAAACCTCTCTGGGTAACTTATGTAGGTAACAAGTTAATTAATCATACCATTCTGCATAAAAGGGTAACAATGTTTATTCTCTTAAAAAGTTTCTAGTAATCTTTGAATAATGTTTCGAATAGTAGATGAATGATATTTAATATACTCCTAAAATTACTTTTGAAAGTCATCCCATATATAGGACTTCGTCAATCACATTGTGAGCAGTTGTTACACATAGCTAATAGGAAAAGGTAGACTTAGCTTCATGGCTGCTTGGGTTGTGGCTACGGATCATGGCTTCAACGGTAACAAGGTTGTTTGGGTTACGACTAAAACTGCTTGAAATGTTAGAGAAGAGGATGAGCTTCATGGATTCAAGACTAACTGAGCAAAGAGTTTAATTTAGAGTCATTCTAAAATAGGTGATCATAGATTAATTTATTAGGACAGCTCCGAAAAGAGTTTGTCATACCAGACATGCTCAAACAGGTATTCATAGTGTAATTTATTAGGGCAACTCCGAAAGTTTATTATGATAACTCTGAAAACATAGAATCCTTGTGTAGCGCTTGTACTGCTCTAAACCCTGTGGACACAACTAGCCAATAAGGCTTAGAGTCATAATGTTGTTAGGTCTTGTTGGCAAGCAACACCCTCCGGAGCAATTGAGCACTAAAATCCAATTGGTCATGATATAAGTTTCGAAGACCAGGAACCATAACTGCATGTCACCACTTTGATCGACACTCATCCATTATATTTTAGGAGTGCCTTCAGAATCTTTGATTCTGAAGGTACTCCCAATAAAGTTGATAGGTCAATTGGCATAGGGGAATTCACATCAGCCTTCACTTTAATTAAACCACTTGACTTGGTTTTGTCTTTATAGTTGATCATTTGTGAATTACACGATCCTGAAATTAGCAGCTCCTAATCTTTACCATATTGGGCATCTTTACAAATCCAAAGTCAAACAAACTCATTTCAATGATGATCTTAAACTATTGACTTGATAGACTAATACATCACATTTTAAGTTGTCTCTTCCATCTATGTGTTTGGTCTAATGAGTTACCTTTCATCAAATTAATCTCCTGGTGACAATCATGGATATTAATGCTGGTCTCATACCAATATTATAAGCTCATTTTATTTATCTACTTATCCTTATTTGTAGACTTTTGTATTTATAATGGGATGAGATCCATAGAATGATAAAATATTTTTTTTATGATGCCTAAGGTAATGTCAAATGATTCGATCATAGCTGATCAACATGATTCTTAAAAGATAATCGAAATCTTAACCACATTCATTAATTATTTGTTTATTTATTTATCACTATGATTATCTTGATTTTGATTGAATCAACATTATCGTGCATTATTGAGTTATGACATTAATGATATCAAGTGGTAGAGGATCATGCGATGATAACCATTAACTTATGTTTTAAACGTTTGAACTTTGGTTATATCTAATGCATTAGATTTTATGGGAAGGTGTCGGCTAATATGGGAAATATCATATGATCGAAGGTTTTCTTTGTTGCGTAACCATACCATTTTTCCATCTGTTGTTTCACATGGGGCAAATGTCGCGTCTAACCCTCACCCTACTGTCATTCCTCTGAGTGGTATTATTGCACCTTGAGCCTTCTGTGTTTTTTGATAACCCTTACCAGTTCTAAGGCATTATGATTCCACCTTCCATGACTGCGTATGAGTGTCTACAGTACCTTGACGAGATGAAGTCGGTTGGGATTTTCACTAACCTACGCGGGCCAAGGATGAGCTTGTTTCGTTGTTCTGCCAGGGTTGTGAGGATCCCAGAGCTTTGTATGATCGTTACCATGGCCCCTGTGCCTAGGTTTGAGCTTATAGGAGACGAATACTTAGATGCCGCTCCTGAATGTCGTGAAATGGTGAGAAGGGTAGGATGGTTAGGGTTCCTGCAGAGGTTCTCTGGCTTTAATCTAATGGTCTCCAGGGCATTTGCGATTTTGTTTGATGGTGTGAAAGCACATGTTGCGATATCGTGTTGGAATTATAATAGGAATTTGTGTCTCGAGCTATTGGCTTGCCCATGGAGGGAGAACGCTGGTACAAGGGTAAGCATTTAAAAAACAATGAATGGAAGGAGTTCTTGATTCCAACTAACCGACAAACTGAATACAAGTCCGGTTTCTCATCTCAACTGCTAAGGAAGAAATGGTGTGCCTTGCTCGAGCTGATTATCAGGTATGTTACCTGCAAGGGACGTCTATCTCAAACCCAGTTTTATCATATCAGGCTATTGATGATTTTTAGAGGGCATTCTGTGAATATGCCTTATTATTTTTTGAGTAGTTTGGAGAAGATGGCCGTCACTTATCAGGAAAATATAGGGGATAAAGAACGCAGCCTGTTTCACCACGGGCTTATCAAAATTCTTGTTTCTTATCGGCTAGGGGAGTTTGGTGATTCATGGGAATCTTTCCTTACCCGCAATAATTTCGGGGAAAACGACGAATGGACCCGTCGGAGGTCCAAAACCAGGTCTAAACGGGTTGAGCCGTTGTTAGAAGAACAAGGGTCTCAAAATGATTTTGAAGATGAAGTGCTTGAACCTAGCCAAACCCCAAGTATCGGTCATTCTAACCCTAAGGCTAAGTTAAACTCTGAAGTACCCTGTGATAGTCCTCTGCCCCAAATGAGTCAACCTGCGACTATTCCACCTCCCCCATGTGATCCTCAGCTTCAGCCACAGATCAATCCCTATCACAAACCAATAGAACAAGAAGTTAGCAAAATGCTTAGTGATCAAGCCATTCGCCAGACTACTCGCATCATGGCTGCTGCACTTTTTGCAAAAAGGGAACTAGTTGTAGAAGACGCCCCGGTGGTTGAATTGAGTGATTCTTCTGAGTCACGACCACATCCAGCTCCCATCGGACCCACGATCCTCAACCTTAAGTATGTGTCGGCCTCTCAACATGAATGTATAAGTGTTAAAAAATCCAATCCAATGCCTAGCGCAGAACAAGAAGTGAACCAAGAACTGCGAACAAGGCCAAACATGGAAAAGGTGCATCCACCTGTTGAAATACCCGTGGCTCAAGTTATTTCATCTTTAGAAACAGAGTTGGAGGAAGCACAATTGGTTAATACGTTTTCCATGGAAGAGATCATGGGTTTAAAAGCTGACTTGTCCTCTTTGGTTGATAAGTGTATTTCTTTGAAGGAGAAGAAAACCCAGTACAAGGCTTATGGTAGGAATCTTCTGATGAAAAATAAACGATTAATCAAGCAAAACAAGATTGCAAAAACAAGGGCTGTGAGGTTCAAAGCTAAATTGAATGAAGCAAGGAGGGTGGTCCCAGTTCAAGTATCAGTTCAGTCATCTCCAAAATCACAATGTTGTTTAAAATGAGGTTCATTTTTGATTTTATGATTTTGTTTGAATGGTCAGGTGATATGAAATCAGATCTATACATGTCAACAAATATAACCAATTTGTTATTCCAATACAGAGTTTTTCTTTTTATGAGGACGTCTATAGAATTAAAAATTCTGTAGACATCCTATTCATTATTATATCTGCATTAATCAATTATTGGTATTTGTTTACAATTCCTAACTGATTTGTTTTATACAAAATCTAGGTGTTATGCAATCTTGGAAATGAAGGTCAATCACGTGGCTTCAATTTTGGAGTTTATTTTGTTGAAGTGTACCTGTTCAAAACCCTATACACATGCAGTTGGTTCCTTTCATTGGCATCATATCCCATTTTTGGCCCCGGCAGTTGATGGCGATTAATGCAAATTATCTCATTCCCAGGATAATGATACTGGAGTGATCTAGTAAGTTCTGAAGATTATCTTATGTGTTATTCCAATCCAGGTGTCACCAGCTGGCATACATTCTAGTTATATCAGAAGCAACATTAAGTGATATGTTATTATTGTAGGGATCCACGTGGTTTTCCAAGAAAATAGCACTGATAGGAAGTTAGATGCTCGTTTCTTTTTCTATATAAACAATCCCAAAACTTTGATGAAGGGTTGGATTTCTAAGACATTGGGGATATTTTATTATACAACAGTACTTTTTTTTTATTCTGTTTACACAGATTGTCTCATGAAATTCTTCTAATGACTGTCAAATGTGTCAGGATACCGAAACCTTAGCTAAGTTTTGGATAATCAATACTGTGTGATTCATCTCTCTTTTTGTTATCTTGTTTGATTTTCATATATAAATGTCTTTATATTGTATGTGAAATGTTTTCATGAGAAATTCGAATGCTTATGTTGTCTGAATCATTAATTGATTTGCTTACGCATTGATGTTGATGAACTTTTTCTATGATGCCGATAGTGGTTGATCAAATTTTGTAATTATCTAGTTTGCAGAGTGCTCTTGTTCTAATTGCAAGTTAGTTTAATTATATCTTTCATGTTTTCTAAATAACATAATTCTGTTAGTGAATCTTGGCTTTTGGTTTGAAGTTCTCATATATAGATTATTTTATAATAGTTGTGTTCTATCTGTTATAAAATAATTTAAATTCACCTTTATTGTTTAGGATGTTTATCACCAAATGGTAACTAGTGAATATTGTTCTTACTTCAGATTTTCAGTCAAATAACAAGCCTTTGCTCTTGGCCGAGATAGGAATGTTGGCTTTAGATAGGTTAGCATAAGTTAGTTTATCATAGAATAATATTAGCAATCACTAATTTTGGTTTCTAGATAGTCTTTAGGATTAGAACATAAGTAGTTCTTGGATTTTTGATAGTTGTTAACAGTTAGTTTCTTTTTCGAGATTTCCTCACCTTAGGAGACTCTCTATCTTTGAGAGCACAAAACATAGGTAGCAGGGCCTTAAATCTTGTGAGAAACAGTTATTCCAAACACATACAAAACTGTACTAAGTTGAGTGTGTGGACTGTTTTTCCCTAGTTGGCCTAAGACAGTTCTTCTGGCCAACAAATGGCGCTAGAAGGAGGGCGTGGACTAAAAGCTTAATGGATGAACGATCACATACTACTCCCACAACTAGTCAAACAACTTCCCTTCTCAGTAATCCTGAACCGGTATCCAGTCCTACCCCTACATCACAAACAGACTCTACAACTACACCTCTTGTGAATATTGTTAGGACTGCCATACTACGTAGTACCAATTTACCACCAATTACTCCGGAAGACATACAAGAAGCCCTGGAAGAATCAAGACGTATCTTGAATAGAGGCTATTCTCGCCAGGCAAGCATTCCCCCGACCGATTTCGATATACCTAGAATACCCTATAATCAAAACCAAACAGGTGATGCAAGTGGCGAAGAACCTGTTCATTCCCTAGTGAGATCACCTGATTACCATCTTAGCGGTTTTCTTAGAGGAGAAATAAACACGAATACTTCAAGACAACTACCAATTTCTGGTGGTTTCAACGAACCCCCTTCACCCCCTGATTCACCACTTGACAGTCCAACTGATCATAACAACCAATCTTCGTCAGATTCTGAATCTGATCAAGAAATGGGGGACCGTGATGGAGGAGATCATAACAACAACAGACCCTAGTTACGACGAGGTGTTATTGCCATACCTGGAGTCCAACATAACTTACCAAAACACCCTGATAAACTTTTGCCGAAATTTCATCCTGTTAACAAAGAGCCTGCAGAAAACCATATTGATAAGTTCATTCTCCCTGTGCAAACCATGAATGTTCAGCATGAGGATGTCGTATGCCGTTTGTTTCCTTTAACTTTCGAAGGAAAAGCTGCAAGTTGGTACTTCTCCTTGACCCAAGGATCCCTAACAAGCTGGGCTGCTTTCAGTCAAGCTTTCATAAACAAATTTGGAGAAGATAAGACACCCACAGTCTTAGCACTTGAACTGGCTAGAATTAGCATGGAAAACAAAGAACGCGTGAAATATTTTAACCAATGATTCCTCACCTTGTTGAACAGGATACCAACAACTGCTCAACCACCAGAAGATATTATAATTTAGAATTTTGCCTCTGCATTACCGAAATCTCTTGGCATGTTTGTCAAGCAAGTTTGCAAAAACACCTTGGTTGATACTTTCGAGGAAGCAATCAAGGTTGAAAAGAATTCCATGACTTTTGAACCAGAAAATAGCGGTAAATTCGACAACCCAATGCGCAAAAGCAATGAAGTCACACCGAGAACTAGTACAGATAAGAAAGATACCTCTACTTTCGATATGGAGAAATTACAACAAGCAGTTAGGTCCTTGACGAATGAAGTGGTGCTTTTAAAAATAAATAATGGAGAAGGAACCTCGAATAGGGGAAATTTTAAGGCTCCATATCGACCTTATACACCACCCAATGCGTGACAAAATCCTCCCCCTGAGGTTTCGACAAATGAGGAAATCTTCAACACGATTAGGGTTGTTTATGCTTTACCTGAAATCTCATTTGACCACGAGTTAGAAGAACATCAGGAGCATGAACAACCTGAAACCGAAGAGGAAGTTTCTGAAGATCCCCTCCCATTCAACTATCGTTTTTGGGATAGCTTGGTAAGTCAAGAGGAGTGTCATGACAACTCTGTTTTCGTCAATCAACATACTCATAATACTAGGAGTAAAGGTCTTGTCAACTCTCAACCATTACCCACTCCTAGGAACGGTCCACAACTCACACCTCAACATCCTGCAATTCAAGACAAAGATCTCCAGTATGATATCATAGATGATCTTAAAAAGCAAAGAGAAAACATAAGCATGTTTGACTTGTTGAAAATTTATCCTATGCCTGGAGGGTCAATGTTTACAAATCTACCATCTACTTCTAACAGCAATAACGGAAGAAATCAGCCTCCCTCATCTGCAACTAATAATTCTGATCCTACCACCAGTAAAATGGTGGCAAGTTTCAATAATGAAAATAAGACAGCTGCTGATAGGGATACGTTGATAGGAAAGAACTCTAAATCTACAACTCCCCCTTTCCTACTGACATTCGAGATTTTCAACCGGAATGTTCATAATTGCATGGTTGATTCCGGGGCATCATCAAACGTTATGCCATATTCGGTATGCAAGAAGTTAAATGCTGTGATTGTCCCTTGTGAAACTCAGATCAACCAGCTTTACCGCTCTAAGGTGAAAATTATGGGAGAGCTAAAAGGAGTAATGATTAGAATGGCGAAGAATCCGCAAATCTGTCAAGTTATCGACATTGTAGTGGCAGACATACCAGATGTATATGGGCTGTTTCTAAGCCGTGATTGGTCTCAAACTTTAAAAGGTTATTTTTCGACCGACTGGTCACATCTGTGGCTACCTAAGAACGGGCTGCCAAATCAGATCAGAGCACACAGTGACCGAGATCGATTCACCTAACGAACCAGTTATGTTTAGTGATTCGATTCTTGGAAACTTTGGTTTTGATTCTAATTTAGGCACTTTTCAGGCACATAAATTAGCACTTGTTGATTCTGTAATTAAATCAGAAATTTTACATTGTGATTTCCATGAAGCTCCTTCTAGATTGTTAAATACTATAAATAATGCAAATAATGTAGATAATCTTGCTGATAAGCCTTGGCATTTATACTTTGACGGTGCAGGGGCAGGTTGTATGCTCCTAGACCCTTTAGGAAATAAACATTTATTGTCTTGCAGACTGGAATTCTTGTGCACAAACAATTCAGCTGAATATGAGGCTCTCATTCAGGGATTAAAGAAAGCGTCAAATTTAAATGTAAAGGTATTGGTTGCTTTCGGGGATTCTAAAATTATTGTTCATCAAGTTCGCAATTCTATACATTGTTTATCTAACCATCTGCGAAGCTATCAAAAGGAGGTATGGAACTTAATTTCAGCATTTTATGCCTTTAATATTAACTCTATTCCTCGCTTTCAGAATACAGAAGCTGATCTTTTGGCGAATGTGGTCTCATGGATTTTCCCATCGGAAAACTTCTCTCCCAATATCTTTTCTGTTGAATTATTATTTAGACCATCAATCCCTGATAATATCACTAATTGGCATGTTTTTAATGATGATTCTCAGATTATTGACTTTTTGACGGGAGAGGATGCTTTTAAAGAAATGGCGATTGACGAGATTACACATGACGAGGATCTGCACAATTTCTCAATAATCCATCCGCCTCATTCTATTGATGAATCATTTAAGCTGGTAAACTCGATCCCTACTTCAGTTCTTAGACTTGAAAATTTTTATGATCTACATGATAAATTCAAGGGAGTTCCTAACTACAAAACGAACAGTTCTAGCATGTGTTATGAAACCATAAACTTAGGCACATAATCAAATCCCCAAAACATAAATTTAGGATCAGATTGTACTCCAGTTGAGAAAGCATCTTTGATCAAACTGTTTAAAGAGTTTAAGAATGTATTTGCATGGACATATGATGACCTGAAAACTTTTGACACACAGATAATACAACATATAATTCCCATGAAACCAGAAGCCAAGCCATTTCAGTAGAAACTTAGGAAAATGCACCCTACTTTAGAACCGGTAGTAAAGAAAGAGCTGAACAAACTGCTTGATGCTAGAATTATATTTCCAGTACGTCATACTCAGTGGGTAGCAAACCTAGTTCCTGTCAGAAAGAAAAATGAAGACATTAGGCTGTGCGTAGATTTTCGAAACTTAAACCGATCATCGGAAAAGGACAACTATCCGGTTCCACCAATGGAACAGATCTTACAGAAAGTCTCTGGTGCTCAGATGCTATCTTTATTAGATGGTTTTTCTGGGTATAACCAGGTCCTAGTCTCTCCTGGGGATCAACTGAAAACTACTTTTAGGACCCCTTGGGGAACCTATGCCTACAGGAAGATGCCCTTCAGATTAATAAATGCTGGGGCCACATTCCAACGGGCAATGGATGTTGCTTTTAGAGGTTTGATCAATCACTCTATGGTGGTTTACTTGGATGACGTTACAATATACTCTAAGAACAGATCTGATCATATCTTCCACCTGCGTAAAGTCCTTGAATGATGTAGGAGGTTTGGCATTTCTCTAAACCCAAAAAAGACTATCTTTGCAGTCACTGAAGGAATTTTGTTGGGATTTGTGGTATCAAAAGAAGGAATTATGATTGACCCAGAAAGGACTGAAGCCATCTCTAAAATTCATTTTCCTACTACTAAGAGAGCTATGCAGTCCTTCATGGGAAAAATAAATTTTGTAAGAAGGTTTGTCCCTAGTTTTTCAGAGATAGTTCATCCACTGCAGAACATGATAAAGAGAGACAGTAACTTTATATGGGGAGAGAAAGAGAAAGAGTCATTCCTCAAGATAAGAGAAGCAATTACTGAGGCCCCTGCACTTTTGAGCCCCGATTTTAAGAAAGATTTCATTATGCACACCTTTGCCTCTGACATATCCTACGCTGCTATCCTTACTCAGAAGAACCAGGAAGACCATGAAGTGCCAATTTCATTCATGAGTTCGAATTTGAAGGGAGCTGAATTAAATTATCACAAGGTAGACAAACAAGCTTTCACTGTGTTTAAGGTGGTCAAACACTTCAGACCTTATCTCCTAAAGTCAAAAACTAAAGTCATTGTTCCTTTCTCCGCAGTAAGGAACCTGTTAGTACAGAAGGATTTAGGAGAGAAACGGGCACATTGGATGGCTGCTTTACAGGAGTACGACCTAGAGATTAAACCCTCTCAGGTTGTACAAGGATTGGGATTATGTAAATTAGCAGCTGAATCAACTCATTTACCTGCAAGTCAAGATGACTTATCCTTAGATGCTTCATTGCTGCAAAAGGAAATTTATTTTATCCCAGATCCTGCTAATTGTTGGTATGATGACATTCGCATTTATCTGGAAACAGGAAGTGCTCCAGACCACTTGGAACCAAAGAAAAAGTGAGCTGTCAGGTTGAAATCAGCACAGTATCAGTTAGTCAATAACATACTTTTCAGGAAGAATGCAGATGGTGTTTTGCTCCGTTGTTTAGAAAAGGAAGAGTCTGAATTAGTCTTGAGACAATTACATGATGGCCCTGCTGGTGGTCACTTCGGAGGCGACACTACTGCTCACAAAATCTTGAGAGCAGGTTATTTTTGGCCAACTTTATTTAAAGATGCTCATTCTTTTGTAAGAAAGTGCCAGGATTGTCAGCGGGCATCTAGTAGAATCAAAAGGCCATCTTTCCCTTTACAACCAGTGATTATGGACAGACCTTTTCAACAGTGGGGGCTTGACATAGTGGGCCCAGTCAATCCTCCATCTTCTCTCCAACATAAATACATCATAACTACTACTGATTATTTCACCCGTTGGTCTGAAGCTACTCCTCTGTGGGTAGTCAATACAAGTCAGGTAATCGATTTTGTTGAGACTCATATAATTACTAGATTTGGATTGCATGAGTCTTTAGTTTTTGACAGTGCATCATATTTTTCTTCTAGAGAATTGACTAAGTTTGCAGTAGAAAAGGGAATCAGAATTAGGTTTTAAGCTAATTATCATCCCCAAGGCAATGGCCTTGCCGAATCAACAAATAAGAACTTGCTAAAAATTCTTAAAAGGTCAATAGCTGAAAGCCACAGGAATTGGCACACTGTTCTATATTAGGCATTGTGGGTTGACAAAGTGACCCCAAAGTCTTCTGTCGGTAATTCCCCATTCTTTCTGGTATATGGTACTAAGGCTATCCTCCCTCCTAATCTGTTCTTGCCTTCCTTACAACTTGCGCAATCTGTACAAGACACAGAATGTTCTGCAATTGAAAAAAGAATAAATATGCTGTTGAAATTAGAAGAGGAGAGGGAAAATGCAAAATGACATTTCTTGAAGCATCATAAAATTGTTAAATCCTAGTTTGATCGCGGGTCATCCTCAAACAGAGATTTTCAGATAGGTGATCTTGTTTTAAAATGGAATAAAGCACACAAGGACAAAAAATACCATATGAAATTTCAGAGACTTTGGCTAGGCCCATATATCATAGCAGAAAAGTTAGGCCCTAGCACCTTTTGGTTGCAAACTCTGCAAGGACAACCTGATACCTTTTCGGTGAATGGACAGGTCCTTAAGAAATACTTCCAGTAGTTTTGCACTGTTCGATCCATTCTCATTGTACATTTTTGTTGTAAATATTTTGTACATAGTTAGCTTTGTTTAGTTTTTTTTTTAGGGTTAGCTAATCTGATGGTCTCACATTTTCTGATCACTTTTCATATCAGTCATCAATTATACTTACTTATCAATATCCGGTGATTGATTACATTGACAATGTTTCATTATCAAGGCCATCTTGATTTTAGTTATTCATTTGATGTTTGTCTATTCATAAAGAGGTCGACCAACTTCTTAGTTAATTTTTTTATGACTTCATCATCTTTTATTATTTCTTAATTGCTGTACATAAAGCAAATCTGCATGTCTTCAATTGAATATAGTTATTCTTGTTTTTTTTTATCAGATTCGAGTGATTTAAATGATTGTTGATTCAACAAATTTTGCCTTGCTAATAAATCAAGTGACTCAGTGCTTTGGCAGATTTCATTGTGCATAATTATATTAATCCAGCTGAGTCATGTTAGGATATTTAGACACTTAGGAGTTAGTTAAGATCAACTTGTGTAATATATCCGTTAGGGATAGTGTGTTTCTTTAGTATGCATTAGTATGCATTTGTAAATACTTAATCCAACGGTCACGATATGTTCCCAACATAGAGTGATCCGACGGCTCGACTTCTCTTAGATCAAACCTAACCTTGATCCGTGGCTTAACACCCGATTGGTCCATGATCTCTATTTAAAGAGCATGGAGGGTCATTGTTTAGTTGATCGATTATGAGAAGCTCATTTGTAACTTTCTTTCTTTGCATAATAAATTGTCTCGTAGAAGCTATTTGGCCGGGGCCGTGGAGTGTTTCCCTCAAGAGGGTTTAAACCACGTCAAAATATCGGTGTGTTGATCTGTGATCTGTTTGTGTGAAGTGGTTTCTCTTGGTGTTCGGTCCTTTGGTAGTACCCTGTGTACCCGAACATGGTATCAGAGCTTTGATGAAGTGCCGCTTCCGGTTATGATCTAGATCTTGAACTGTTGTTGCTGAAACTCGAAAGGGTTTCTAGTTCTGGTATTTTTGTGCATTTTTGGGTTGTGGGAGGTGTTCCATTGCGTCCAGAGCGTCGTTTCCATTGGGAAATAGTTTTCGTTTGATCAAAAACGGTTCCCGGTTGCTCCAGAAACGCATATTTCATCAGATCTGAAGGTATAATGTTACAATGACGCATTTTTTTATTTTCTGTTTTTAAAAAGAAAAAAAATCTCATATTTCATCATTTTTTACTGTTAGATTTTTTTTGATTTCAGATTGTTGCTTTCCCGTCTGCGTATGCTCTTTTCCGTGCACCTTGAGTGATCTCGACAAATCAGAAACAGAAAAGGAAAGGGTTTTTCTTGGCTGTGCATGCTCTTTGCCGTGCACCTTGCGCGATCTTGACAAATCAGAAACAGAGAGAAAACATAGAATTTCCATGCAAGCTAACAAGATCTAACTCCACAAGTGTGGAAAAGTTTTTTTTGTTTCGATTTGTGGTTTGTTTTGCAGGAAAAAGGGCAAGCACGCAAACCGAGCAAGAAGAGTAAAAAAAAAAAAAAAAAGCAAGCCCCCTTCCTCATTCCCATATTTTATATACCTTTTAATCTAGCTCACTTGGTTCAAAGTTGCTTTATTCCTTAATAGGTCTTGAGTTCAAGTCTTAGGAAGTTACTTTTAAAAGAAAAAGTGCATGCAATTTCTACTTTTAAGTTATTTTATTGTAAAAGTGCATCTCACTTAAATAATAAAAAATAAAAATACAAGTGAGTCACTTAAGTTTTTTTTATTGTTGCACTATTTAAAAGTAATATCATTGTAAAAGTGAAATCACTTATTTTACAAAAGTGGTTCACTTAAAGCAACTTTCTTATAAAGTGATTGTCAAAAGGTTCATCTTGGGAAGAGGGGGGTTCTTTTTTTTGTTGGACATTCTCTAGCTGCCACGTCGCTATTGGAGACATCTTCAACAATTTCTTTGTTCAAGCATAACTTCATCATACAGAGTAAGTTTTTAGTGCCGTTTTTTTAAATCGCCTATTTTTTTGAGCTCTTCACATCCAAACTATTGGTTTCTGCTTTTACAGCCATTAATTTACAAATATGGCCGCCCCTTGTGATATTCTACTTAACAGTTCCAACTATTTTTCATGGAAATCTCGTATGGAGGATGTTCTATGAAGTATGGGACTTTTCATAATTACCTCAGGGAAAGAAAAAGAACCCACTGATGATGATAAGAAAATAAAATGGGCAAATAGATGTGATGAAGCTCGTGGATTGATTGGGATGTCAATCTCTACTGATTTGCGATTCCAAATATCTGGAATTGATGAACCTAATGCTGCTTGGGACAAGTTGGAATCTGGGTTTGGTAAACACTATGAAATTCGAGGTCACCAACTCAAAAATGAGTTGATTTCTTTAAATCCAAGTGACTTTTCATACATTCAAGATTATTTATCTAAGTACAAAACTCTTAAACTCTTATGTACAGAATGTAAGATTGAGAGGGAAGACAAACAATGCATTTATCATATTCTTTCCAAACTTGGACCTGCATATTCTGTTTTTGTATCTACATTTTACTCCATGAAAGCATCCTTGAATGCAGCTAGCTATCAAGAGCCTAGTCTTGAATCATTTTGTGATTCCTTGATTAGAGAACAAGATAAACTCATTCATCTTGGAATAATCAACAATGCAGATACATCTGGGAAAGCCTTATTGTCCCAACAGAAAGAAAAGTCCAAGCCTCCCAAGAAACAAAATTTTCGCAATAATAAGTCAAACAAGGGTACAAAACCCTCTCAGTCAGCTCCTTCTTTAAAAAATGACAAAGGATCCAAGCCAAAAGGCAAGAAGACTGAGCGTCATTGCAACTATTGCAGGAAAGATAATCATGATGAATCTAAATGTTTCAAGAAGATGGCAGCCTTGGAAGCAGCAATGAAGAAGCACCACATCAGCCTAGATTCACCTTCAGAATCTGCCTCTCATGGACATGCACTTTGTGCTTCTGGTTATTCTTATAATGCATCTTCTTCTTCTACTTCAAATGAATGGCTCATTGATTCTGGAGCATCTTATCATATGGCTAAGGATCAAGCCATCTTTTCTACTATGCATGAATGTAACACCAAAAAAATATTTGTTGGTGATGATAGATCTCTAAGTGTTGTAGGAGCTGGAACAGTTCCAGTAGATAATGGTCATTTTAGTGATGTACTATGTGTTCCAAGAATTTCCTGCAATTTGTTATCAGTCTATCAGATCACTCATTCTGGTGAAGGTAAAATTGTGACCTTTACACCTCACCAAGTTTTAATCAAGGATTTTAAAGATCCTCAACAGGTCCTAGCTACCGGAATTGTTGATGATATTACTAGGTTGTACAAGTTTAACAACTTTGGGTCATCACCTTTCCCTTCAGTTTTTGTTGCTCATAGTGATAACTTGAGCAAACTTTGGCATGAGTGATTTGGTCACTTAAATTATCGCTCATTGCAACAACTATGTAAAGAAAATATGGTGACAGGTCTTCCAATGGTATCTTGCAGGGATGGTGTTTTCTCCGGTTGTGTACTCAGAAAACATCATCGGGACAATTTTGACAAACGTGCCTCTTGGCACGCCTCGGTTCCCTTGGAGCTTGTGCATAGTGACTTGTGTGGTCCTCTTCCATCTGCTTCCTTTTCTGGTTTCAAATATTTCTGAACTTTCATTGATGGTTACACCAGACGCACTTGGGTTTATTTCCTAAAACTTAAGAGTGAAGTATTTAACATGTTCTTGGCCTACAAGGCCCTTGTTGAAAAACAATCTGGTCAACAAATTATTAAGTTAAGATCCGACAATGGAGGAGGATATGTTAACAAACATTTCACTAATTTCTGCACTGAACAAGGCATCCAACAACAGCACACTGTTCCATATACATGACAACAAAATGGTGTAGCTAAGAGGAAGAACCGCACTTTAAAAGAAATGGTTAATTGTATGATCCAATCTAAGGGACTAAGTCTTCAATTTTGGGCTGAAGCCATTAATTGTGCAAATTACATAGTTAATCGCACCCCCACTAAAGCATTACAAGGTATAACACTGGAAGAAGCATGGAGTAAAACTAAACCTGATGTAAGTCACTTCCGTGTGTTTGGTAGTGAAGCATGGGCTCAAATTCCGGATGAAAAACGGAAAGCATTGCAGCCTAAAAGTGAAAAGCGCATATTTGTTGGATATTCTGAAGATGTAAAAGGTTATAGACTTGTTCAATCACATTCTCATGATATAATCATTAGAAGAGATGTTAAATTTGATGAAAATCTCTTGGCCTGCGAACCTAACTCAGCGATTGTGCCATCTTTGGCCTGCGAGCCTGATTCGGCGTTTGTGCCTTCTTCTTCTTCTTCCAACTTCCTTGACAGGTTTCCAACTCCAGTTTTTGATAATGATAGTGAGGATGAAAATCCACCTCCGCCTGCTCATGTTACTCCAGTTGCGCCAGCACAAGTGCTTCCTCGATGGGTCTGTTCAACATGTGAAGCAACTAGTGATCTTGTCGATGATCCTAGAGATCAACATCGAACACGTTCTCAGTTTCATCGAGCCTCTTCTCTTTTGGCTCAAGTTTCCGAGAATCATGATCTAGAAACGTTTGTAGAAGCTTCCGGGAATCCAGATTGGGATGCAGCCATGGATGAAGAATATCATTCCTTAATGGCGAACGATATTTGGGATCTTGTACCTCTTCCAAAAGGAAGAAAACTTGTCACATGTAAATGGGTCTACAGAACTAAGTATGCATCAGATGGAAGTGTTGAAAGACTTAAGGCAAGGTTAGTTGCCAAAGGTTTTTCCCAAGTTGAAGGGATTGACTACAATGAAACCTTCGCTCCTGTCGCAAAAATGAACTCCATCCGCCTTGTTCTTTCCCTTGCAGCCTTACATAACTGGGAAGTCCATCAAATGGATGCCAAGTCTTCCTTCTTACATGGTGATTTACAGGATGAAATTTAAATGGAACAACCTCCTAGATATGTTCAGAATAACTCTAGCCTTGTCTGCCGCCTTAAGAAATCCTTATATGGCCTTAAGCAAGCTCCTAGAGCTTGGTATGCCAAAATGGATAACTTTCTCCTTGACACTGGTTTTTCTAGATGCCATTCTGACCCCAATGTCTATACCAAGAAAGTAGGAAACCATCTCATCATACTTGTTCTATATGTTGATTACCTTATTCTTACTGGTAGTGACCCTAAGCTTATAACCATGTGAAATCCAGTCTTAAACAAAATTTTGAAATGTCAGACTTAGGACATTTGCATTATTTTCTTGGTCTCCAAGTCCTGCAAACCAAAGAAAGAATCTTTCTTTCTCAATCTAAGTATGCTTGTGACCTTCTTCGTCACTTTCACATGGAAGATTGTACACCAGCCCCTTCTCCCTTATAATCTGGAGTCAAACTTTCTGCCACTTGTACTTCACCTGAAGTCGATGCCACCTTGTATCGTCAGCTTGTTGGTAGTCATATACTTGACTCATTCCCATCCTGACCTTTCCTTTGTCGTTGGTCGTGTTTCCCGTTATATGCAGACACCTCATGAAAGTCACTGGAAAGTAGCTAAAAGAATACTTCGATATATTTGAGGTACAGTTCAGTTTGGGATTCATTACAGTTAAGGGGGGAAACCTTTGTTGGTTGGTTTCACTGATTCAAATTGGGCCAGCGATCCTGATGATCGAAAGTCTACTGCAGGTTATGTTTTCAGTCTGGGATCTGGACCTATTACTTGGGCTTGTAAGAAACAACAAGCTCTTTCTCTTTCTTCAGCAGAGGCAGAATATCGAGCAGCAGTTAATGCCAATCAGGAAGCTTTATGGCTTCGACAGATCCTTTCAGAGTTTGGATTCGAGTAGCAGCAGCCTACTCCACTTTGGTGCGACAATCAAAGTGCCATTAAGCTTGCCAAAGATCCAGTTCTACATCAACGCAGCAAACACATTGAGCTACGTATGCACTTCATCAGAAATCTTGTTCATGATCGTGTTCTTGAAGTGATCTTTTGCCCTACAGATGATCAAGTTGCAGACATCTTCACCAAGTCTCTTACAGAAGCGAAGTTTTCTAAACTTCGATCTATGTTAGGAGTTCAGGAACTTGTCATTAAGGGGGGATAGGCTCTAATGCCTCCTTCCTTCTCCTAATAGTGTCACTTTTGTAAATCCTTCAATCCTATCCCAAGTTGCTCTTAAGGGGGGATGTTAGGATATTTAGACACTTAGGAGTTAGTTAAGATCAACTTGTGTAATATATCCATTAGGGATAGTGTGTTTTTTTAGTATGCATTAGTATGCATTTGTAAATACTTAATCCGACGATCACGATATGTTCCCGAAATAGAGTGATCCGACGACTCAACTTCTCTTAGATCAAACCTAACCTTGATCTGTGGCTTAACACCCGATTGGTCCATGATCTCTATTTAAAGAGCATGGAGGGTCATTTTTTAGTTGATTGATTATGAGAAGCTCATTTGTAACTTTCTTTCTTTGCATAATAAATTGTCTCGTAGAAGCTATTTGGCCGGGGCTGTGGAGTGTTTCCCTCAAGAGTGTTTAAACCACGTCAAAACATCGGTGTGTTGATCTCTGATCTGTTTGTGTGAAGTGGTTGCTCTTGGTGTTTGGTCCTTTGGTAGTACCCTGTGTACCCAAACAAGTCATAGAATCATCCTAACCTGATTTGTTGCTTTTGTACATAATCAACCTCCTTCTTGTTGTATATATTTCTTCAGCAGATATACCATGCACTTTTTCTCGTATCTGGCCTGAGCATATGAACGGCTTGGAATATTTTCCACTTGTTAAAACTGTGTTGACTGGGATGAATGAAATACATATTGGATCGTAATTATCGATTTTGCTTCAAAGTATTTGATGCCTATAAGGTAAGTTAATTCTCACAACTGGTTTTGGTATGTGAACCTGTTGTCTTTTGTAGCAATCCTTAACTGTTATCTTTGAATGCCTACCCAAAAGACAAACGACTCAGGAAACTTATTTACTGGTTCCAGTAGTGTCTATTATGCCTGTAGATCAGTCGACCAATGTTTAGTCACTTTCAAGCTATCTCAAGAGGCCAGTGGTTTTCTAACTCAAGGTTTTTTTTTGTAAATACTTTGTAAATAACCCATAATAATAAAATTTTATTTCAAGAACAGGAGGTCTTTTTATAAAGCCGACCTGTCATGATCATCAGCACTACCGAAGATGACAGCACCATTATCTAGTCACCAAGCCGAGGTGATGATTCTTGTTTGAAAAAAATGAGAATCAGGGGGTCTCATCACGAGCCAACATGTCTATCTTTAGTAGTTCTCGTGAATGATGCTGTTAATTTCTGGTCACCAAGCTTGAATAGTAGTCTTGGACTAAAAAAAAAATGTTTTAATTTGTTTTTTTTTTAATTTTGAATATGAGAAAAGTTAATTAGAGGAGAGAAGGTCTCGTCCTGAGTCGGTCTGGTTATGATCATAAGTTATATTGGATTGATGATTGTCCACATCTGGTCATCAAGCTAGGACAACGATCCTTGGTTTAAAAGCTAGGGGGCAGGAAGTCTCATTACGAGCTGGCCTGATCAGTTTCTGGTAGGACTGGTGAATAACGCTACCATCATTTAGTCACCAAGCTAAGGTAGTACCTCTGATTAGCAATTTTCATATTTATTTCATCTGTATATAGATTCAAAAAAAAAAAAAAGGAGAATGAATGAAAATGAATAAATATCACTTGCTTCCTTTGTTTGCAAGAGAAGAGAATTATCTGGCATTCTTGAGTAGCTATATCTTTCATTGACATTGGTTAAACTGTCTCAAGCCTCAAAGATTTCCTCTGAAGCTAACTCATTATTTACCCTGATTGTCAAAAGTTGAAGTAGGTAAGGAATGCTTAGATAACAGCCAAAGGCTCATTGTTGCTGAATAAGTGAGGCCAACATGTTGGAACTAGTCTGGGTTTGAATCATCTAAACAAGAGTTTGGTGCTTCGAAACATTGTTTATGATTATCCGAGGTATTGAAATTTTTTCCCTTTGCACAGAGATAACTGGCTTGTTCCTAGCATGTCTCCATTTGTTGGCAAGAAACACCCTCCAGAGCAATTGAGCACTAAAATCCAATTGGTCATGATATAAGTTTCGAAGACTAGGAACCATAACTGCATGTCACCACTTTGATCGACACTCATCCATTATATTTTAGGAGTGCCTTTAGAATCTTTGATTTTGAAGGTACTCCCAATAAAGTTGATAGGTCGATTGGCATAGGGGAATTCACATCAGCCTTCACTTTAATTAAACTGCTTGACTTGGTTTTGTCTTTCTGGTTGATCATTTGTGAATTACACGATCCTGAAATTAGCAGCTCCTGATCTTTACCATATTGGGGATCTTTACAAATCCAAAGTCAAACAAACTCATTTCATTGATGATCTTAAACAATTGACTTAATAGACTAATACATCACATTTTAATTTGTCTCTTACATCTATGTGTTTGGTCTAATGAGTTACCTTTCATCAAATTAATCTCCTGGTGACAATCATGGATATTAATGCTGGTCTCATACCAATATTATAAGCTCATTTTATTTATCTACTTATCCTTATTTGTAGACTTTTGTATTTATAATGGGATAAGATCCATAAAATGATAAAATGTTTTTTTTTATGATGCCTAAGGTAATGTCAAATGATTCGATCATAGGTGATCAACATGATTCTTAAAAGATAATCGAAATCTTAACCACATTCATTAATTATTTGTTTATTTATTTAGCACTATGATTATCTTGATTTTGATTGAATCGACATTATCGTGCATTATTGAGTTATGAAATTAATGATATCAAGTGTTAGAGGATCATGCGATGATAACCATTAACTTATGTTTTAAACGTTTGAACTTTGGTTATATCTAACGCATTAGATTTTATGGGAAGGTGTCGGCTAATATGGGAAATATCATATGATCGAAGGTTTTCTTTGCTGCGTAACCATACCATTTTTCCATCTGTTGTTTCACATGGGGCAAATGTCGCATCTAACCATCACCCTACTGTCATTCCTCTGAGCGGTATTATTGCACCTTGAGCGTTTTGCGTTTTTCGATAACCCTTACCAGTTATAAGGCATTATGATTCCACCTTCCATGACTACGTATGAGTGTCTACAGTACCTTGACGAGATGAAGTCGGTTGGGATTTTCATTAACCTGCACGGGCCAAGGATGAGCTCGTTTCGTTTTTCTGCCAGGGTTGTGAGGATCCCAGAGCTTTGTATGATCGTTACCATGGCCCCTGTGCCTAGGTTTGAGCTTATAGGCGACGAATACTTAGATGCCGCTCCTGAATGTCGTGAAATGGTGACAAGGGTAGGATGGTTAGGGTTCCTGCAGAGGTTCTCTGGCTTTAATCTAATGGTCTCCAGGGCATTCGCGATTTCATTTGATGGTGTGAAAGCACATGTTGGCGATATCAGGTTGGAATTATCGGAGGAATTTGTGTCTCGAGCTATTGGCTTGACCATGGAGGGAGAATGCTGGTACAAGGGTAAGCATTTAAAAAATGATGAATGGAAGGAGTTCTTGACTCCAGCTAACCGACAAACTGAATACAAGTCCGGTTTCCCGTCTCGTCTGCTAAGGAAGAAATGGCATGCCATGCTCGGGATGATTATCAGGTATGTCACCTATGAGTGACGTCTATCTCAAAACCAGTTTTATCATATCAGGCTATTGATGATTTTTAGAGGGCATTCTATGAATATGCCTTATTATTTTTTGAGTAGTCTGGAGAAGATGGCCATCACTTATCAGGAAAATATAGGGGATAAAGAACCCATCCTGTTTCACCACGGGCTTATCAAAATTCTTGTTTCTTACCAGCTGGGGGTGTTGGGTGATTCATAGGAATCTTTCCTTACCCGCAATAATTTCGGGGAAAACGACGAATGGCCCCGTCGAAGGTCCAAACCAGGTCTAAATGGGTTGAGCCATTGTTAGAAGAACAGGTGTCTCAAAATGATTTTGAAGATGAAGTGCTTGAACCCAGCTAAACCCCAAGTATCGGTCATTCTAACCCCAAGGCTGAGTTAAGCCCTGAAGTACCCTGTGATAGTCCTCTGCCCCAAACGAGTCAACCTGCGACTATTCCACCTCCCCCATGTGATCCTTATCTTTAGCCACAGATTAATCCCTGTCACAAACCAGCAGAACAAGAAGTTAGCAAAATGCTTAGTGATCAAGCCATTCGCCGGATTACTCGCAGCATGGCTACTGCACTTTTTGCAAAAAGGGAACTAGTTGTAGAAGACACCCCGATGGTTGAATTGAGTGATTCTTCTGAGTCACGACCACATCCAGCTCCCATCGGACCCACGATCCTTGACCTTAAGTATGTTTCGGCCTCTCAGCGTGAAGGTATAAGTGTTCAAAAATCCAATCCAATGCCTAGCGCAGAACAAGAAGTGAACCAAGAACTACGAACAAGGCCAAACATGGAACAGGTGCATCCACCTGTTGAAATACCCATGGCTCAAGTTATTTCATCTTTAGAAACAAAGCTGAAGGAAGCACAAGTGGTTAATACATTTTCCATGGAAGAGATCGCGGGTTTAAAAGATGACTTGTCCTCTTTGGTTGATAAGTGGAATTCTTTGAAGGAGAAGAAAACCCAGTACAAGGCTTATGGTAGGAATCTTTTGATGAAAAATGAACGATTAATCAAGCAAAACAAGATTGCAAAAACAAGGGCTGTGAGGTTCAAAGCTAAATTGATTGAAGCAAGGAGGGTGGTCCCAGTTCAAGTATCAGTTCAATCATCTCCAAAATCATAATGTTGTTTAAAATGAGGTTCATTTTTGATTTTATGATTTTGTTTGAATGGTCAGGTGATATGAAATCGGATCTATACAGGTCAGCAAATATAACCAATTTGTTATTCCAATACAGAATTTTTCTTTTTATGAGGACGTCTACAGAATTAAAAATTCTGTAGACATCCTATTCATTATTATATCTGTATTAATCAATTATTGGTATTTGTTTACAATTCCTAACTAATTTGTTTTATAAAAAATCCAGGTGTTATGCAATCTTGGAAATGAAGGTCAATCACGTGGCTTCAATTTTGGAAGTTCATTTTGTTGAAGTGTACCTGTTCAAAACCCTATACACACGCAGTTGATTCCTTTCATTGGCATCATATCCCATTTTTGGCGCCGGCAGTTGATGGCGATTAATGCAAATTATCTCATGCCCAGGAATAACGATACTGGAGTGATCTAGTAAGTTTTGAAGATTATCTTATGTGTTATTACAATCCAGGTGTCACCAGCTGGCATACATTCCAGTTATATCAGAAGCAGCATTAAGTGATATGTTATTATTGTAGGGATCCACGTGGTTCCAAGAAAATAGAACTGATAGGAAGTTAGACGCTCGTTTCTTTTTCTATATAAACAATCCCAAAACTTTGATGAAGGTTCCGATTTCTAAGACATTGGGGAGATTTTATTATACAGCAGTACTTTTTATTATTATTATGTTTACATAGATTGTCTCATGAACTTCTTCTGATGACTGTCAAATGTGCCAGGATACCGAAACCTTAGCTAAGTTTTGGATAATCAATACTGTGTGATTCATCTCTCTTTTTGTTATCTTGTTTGCTTTTCATATATAAATGTCTTTATATTGTATGTGAAATGTTTTCATGAGAAATTCGAATGCTTATGTTGTCTGAATCATTAAATGATTTGCTTACTCATTGCTGTTGATGAACCTTTTCTATGATGCCAATAGTGGTTGATCAAATTTTGTAATTATCTAGTTTGCAGAGTGATCTTGTTCTAATTGCAAGTTAGTTTAATTATATCTTTCATGTTTTCTGAATAACATAATTCTGTTAGTGAATCTTGGCTTTTGGTTTGAAGTTCTCATATATAGATTATTTTATAATAGTTGTGTTCTATCTGTTATAAAATAATTTAAATTCACCTTTATTGTTTAGGATGTTTATCACTAAATGGTAACTAGTGAATATTGTTCTTACTTCAGATTTTCAGTCAAATAACAAGCCTTTTCTCTTGGCCGAGATAGGAATGTTGGCTTTAGATAGGTTAGCATAAGTTAGTTTATCATAGAATAATATTAGCAATCACTAGTTTTGGTTTCTAGATAGTCTTTAGGATTAGAACATAAGTAGTTCTAGGATTTTTGATAGTTGTTAACAGTTAGTTTCTTTTTCGAGATTTCCTCACCTTAGGAGACTCTCTATCTTTGAGAGCAAAAAACACAGGCAGCAGGGCCTTAAATCCTGTGAGAAACAGTTATTCCAAACACATACAAAATTGTACTAAGTTGAGTGTGTGGATTGTTTTTCCCTAGTTGGCCTAAGACAGTTCTTCTGGACAACAGGTCCTTTCTAAATAAGGTGGTCATAGTGTAATTTATTAGGACAACTCCGAAAAGAGAATGCCATACCAGCCAGGCTAAAACAGTTGGTTATAAATAAGGTGTTCATAGTGTAATTTATTAGGGAAGCTTCGAAAAGAGTATGCCATACCAATTAAGCTCTTTTTAGCTACTTTTTTAATCACCATATTTTATTTTAAATTAATAAAAATGTTCTGGATCTTTCCTCATACTTCCCTCTACGGAGATACTTCGGAGGTGAGAACATAAGAAATGCAACATAGCTTTCAACCAAAGCAACTTATAGCCCTACTCTAGCCAGGCCTTATAAAATCGTTTAAAGCTAATCCACCAGGCTCCCCTACTGTCTCTAATCCCAATGGATCTAATTCGCTCTAATCCCTTAGGCCACTCCGCTTGGCTAATATCGATTGATCCAATACGAAGGGATACCCCACTAATACAATCCACTAGGGCTAATACACTAGGATCCAGTAGCAACCTTTTCCGTATAATTTTCCTTTGCTATCCTTGACCGAGTTGATTTATCAGTTTTAAAGCCTACAAAATCCCTTGCAATTGCAACTTACCTTTGCTCGGTACCTGAGTTAGAACCAGTTAATGATAAAGCAACATAGGTTGCAGAGTAAAATATGGCAACATTACCCGCAATAGATTATTTTTTCCTGAGTCGCCAGTGGCATAATATTTAGGTGTAGATTCAACGGAAAAGTAAATAGTAAATGATCCGTTTAAAGTAGGCAATTCATCAGTTGTAATTGAAGCTACAGTTTCATTTATTATCTACCCAACAGTTGTTTTTCCATCAATTATAGTTATAAAGTAAGTAAATTATCAAATTGTGATTACATAAGTAGGCAAAGCAAGCTAGAGCAAAGGCAACATAAGAAATGTAGGAGTAGATTGCCTAGTTCCAGTTTACCAGGTTGAAGCATCACTAGAAGCACAAACAGTTTGTTGAGTAACAGCTTCAGTTGATCCACTTGAACCAGCAGATTAAACAACTTATTTTAGAGTACCTACAACCACCCTTGTTTCTGGAACTCCATATGTATCTGCGTCCGCCTATCCTATCTTTTTTCTAGGTGTTATTACCCCTACTTCTGTATATAGTACCATTACTGGATTATTTATTGGTGGATAAAGAACTGAAACTCGAGCTGCTTCCTACACTAGGTAGTAAACCGGCTTGGATGCTGTTAATGATGATAGTGATTCCCTTGCTATGGTTATGTCCTCGCCGTTAGGATTGATTCTCTACTTGACTATTATAGCTACATGAGGTTTGGTTCGTATAATGCCTGAGATGTGGCCTGCTTTAGAATTGGTACGGGGATTCTCGAGGCTTGGATTTCTTGATATACCATGAGAAAATGGATGCATGACATACAACTGTGGTGTGACTAGGGGATTGGATCAGAAGGGATGTGTTCCCAACTATGCTCCCGTAGGATGACCGGGACTTAAACCTAGGCAATTGGGCTTACCTATTCCTTTATCTATTGACCTACCATGTGTGAAAGTATGCCCGGCCATAAAGGCATAGACTTAAGAAGCATGGGTTTAACCAATGGATATTAAGGCAAAGGACAAAGGGGCTACGTACAGGGGGAAGCTTAAGCACCAAAGGAGTAGTTGAGTGGGTAAGTGTCTAAGGGCGGGTATAATAAATCTATTATAATGAGTCAATTTAATGGGTCTAATTGAAAAAATATTTGGAGGCTAGCCGCCAAGGTTGTAAGGTATATTAGACAGGACTCTGGCTCTTTCAATGGCTCCACTGCGTCTGTAACTTGTTCTGTACCTTTTGCTTCCACTTGGCCAACTGGATCAACTTCTGAAATTGAATATAAATGTAATAAGGGAATTTAAAATTTATGACCAATAAACATAAGCCATTGTTTACCACCAACATCACCACTTTCATGTCGCCTAGCAATCGTTAAATAATATCCTCCAACCTCCCTTTCAGATAAAGCAGATTTATTTCTGGTTCCAAAGCTAGTTTTTGGGCCAGACATTTATTCGGTTTACCAAGTTGATGGACTTAAACCCATTGATCTACCAAGAACAAAGCAAGAAGAAATAATAGAGGCAAACACAGTATCTCCTTAGTCATAGTTTTATCTTTCCCTTGCTCGGAGACAAGGCCAATCGCTAAGCTAACATTTATTCTAGTTCCAGGGCGTGTAGCACCTTTTCCTTGAGAGCATGTTTTAAAGTTATCACTTATTCCATTGGATCCATCCCAAAATGTAGTCCCCACAATTGCATTTAGTTATATCGAGATCCTATGATTTAAAAGTCCCCATTAACTTATTAAGTAAAATACAATCTCGGACCTAGTTTACTGAGTTAAAGGGGTAGAGGTTAGAGCAGGAGCAGATTTAGTATCTTTGAGTTCAATAGCCATATCCTGCTGCTTCTATTTGCGTGGATCATACTACTAGTATGTTCTTCCAACTTATTTCACATGCTACATGTTACATATGAGAATGTACTTTTTTACAACCTTGTGGAGCACATGGAGAATTAAGGCATCCTAACCAACATCTCCAATTCCAGTTTCAAAAAAAGATCCAAATCTAGTACTAGATGCTAGTGATTCATAACCTATTAAAGAAAAGACAATCCCAGAGCGAGAAGCAGTTTACCTTTGACACTAAATGAGTAAGGTGGTTTTCCCACTTTAGGACCCAGAGCTAGCTTATTCCGTTGATGAACCATAACCTGTTCGCTTAGTAGTTTGATTATATCTCATGCAATACCCAATGGGAAATAGAGATAGAAACCAACCAATTGAAGTATATTAGCTGGTAGCTGGGGCCAGTTGTCTCTATATTTATTCTATCTATGTTCTAGGCCTAGATTTAACAGGTGAGGATGTAGAAGCTAGGGACTCTACTATTGGATTTGTTGGAGAATATTAAACTTTTGGGTTTTGGGTATATAATTGGTTACTATGCCAAGTGGGGCCCATAAAAAGTGCATCCACGGTTGAAAGAAGAGATAATTTGCTCCAATCATGTGTATAGATCTAGTCCAAACTCCAAAGTGCATCTACAGCTAGTCAATTCAATTGGCTTTTCCATTTGTACTCACATATACTTATGTATTTTACTATATATATATATGGAAATTTTAAAACAAGCTTTTTCCTACATGAATTCTGGGTCAATGATTGGTTTAAATGCATATGCTGCTATTGGCTCTATAACTCAAAGGGATGCTTACTATTATACTCATACTAGGAATTAAAATGGGATTACGAGCTATGCCTCTAAGGTGTTGCTGGTTATGGGTAAATGGTTTCAATTGCTTAATTAATAGGTGGTTTAAATTCATTGGCATTGATTTAACATCTATTTTGCAACGTCATTCTTTTCGATTTTACAAGATCATTTTTGTAAATTAAGAGAAGAGAGGTATAAACCATACTCAAAGTTGATTGTATACATTGTTAGAGTTCCAAAAAAATGGAGTTACATCCTTTCCGTCATTTTATTTCCGTAGGATAGTTACCAAGGAATTTATTCAGCTGGTTGCAAATTCTATCAATGGAAACCACGCTCTCTGTTACTCCCATGAATAAAATTGGAGTATTATCTGCAAGAACAGATAATATTAGGGTTCCTTGTTGGTTATCAAGCAACCAATGACTTCAAAAGGATGAAAAACAACCCTAAGCAATGATGCATTCAAGATACAGGAGTACAGTATAACACTTATCTTTTGAAGGATGGGCGTATTCTGCCAAGAATCACATTTCCAAACCACCATTGTAATTCTGATGTGCATGATGTATGCTTTAGGCCTCATGCATTGCTACTTGCAAACACTCTTTGCTGATTTCACCATAGCTACATTTGAGACTTTCTAGGACATCAAAATATTGAACAGATTTCTTAAACCATAGCTCATTCGTGAGCCATTTCCCTTTACAAACCTTACTTCAAAAGGTAAAAAATACTCACTATTTTTGGTGGTAACAGTTACTAAAACACTAATTTCATATATTAATTCTAAGCCTTGTGAGAGAAATACATTTTGCCCCTTTAGAATCATGCTAGAAAGACCTCCATATAAATTTATAATACTCACCTTCCATGAATGATCATCAAACTGAGAGTGTCAAACCAAGCTTCAAGAATTGATTAATATTCTTCCAACACATATAATCCAGCAACCAAGGCATCATTATTATGGAAATAGCTAATACAAAAACCCCTTCTAGATTCACATTATAGCTGGATGGATAGAGGAAGGAAGTCATTTAGTCTAGAAATTTCTCGCCTTTAAATGCCACCACAATTTTCCCACATGATGCCTCTGAACAAAATCTGCTGCTACGTGATGCAAAAGGAATGGAGCACTTTGTAGGTCTGAATTATTGGAGCATAACCAGTTGTTTCATAAGGGATGCCCAGAATTGTGGCATACCATTGTACATGATGTAAGGGTTACTGTTGTGAGGATTGTTCAAGACTTCCCAGAATTGGTGAGGACTATAGGACCCCTCTCACGCTACAGTCCTGTTGTCTGCCTTTTTCTTTTACTAGTCAAATGGTTGTAAGTGACTTATATTTCAATATCATGAACCCCGCACCTCTACAAAGTGCCCATAATGGCCTTAATAGTTCCCAAAAATGAATTAGGGAACCCTTATCGAAAATGAGGGTAACAGAGGGGATGTTCACAAAAATTTATTGAGAATCATTAAACCCCTTTACTAGTAGTTTAAGGGGCTAAAAATTAAGAAACCTACACCTAGACAACTATCTAAACTTCAAAAGCAATCACAAGATAATCCATACAAGAAATGATAAATATTATCAAGGCTTGGTCTAATTAACAATATGTTGGCTAATCATGGTATGCAATCCTTGTAGGAAAAACACCTATGCACATAGATACCACAAACTCTAGAGAAATAAATGCAAATCATAAATATAAACTCATGTGATGATGGATGTCTATTGTTACACAACGTAAATCCACCCAAAACCCAACACGCTCTTTGTTCATCAGAATGTTTTCTTTTGTTTGAAATGCTTTAGGTTATTGTAATAGGTGCCAAGGAAGTGGGATTCATGTTGGGCCTAGCCCAAGTAAGGAATTTTTGTGCAAGACAGTTTCGGAGCTGCAAAGTGACAGCGCAGCTTAGATAAAGGGAGTTTTGGCAAGACAATTTTGGGGAGCTGCGAAGTTGCAGCGCAACGTAGTATCAACAGGATAAGAACCGCGCGGCTAAGTGCCAGCTCCACGAAGTGGTAGCACCTATTTTGGGTAAAGAATGTAAGGAAAGTTCAAGCTGTGAAAGCGACCTATTTGGGTAAATGACTCCTTGATTCCCGGGAATGGGTATGGAGCAGCGTGAAGGCGGATGAAAGTGACCTGTCAAGAGAGTGGCAAAAAATAGTTAGAAGCTAAGCCACGAAGCCGACAGCGATAGGAAGGCCAGAGGGGTGGAAAGAGACATGCCACGATGCAGTATAACCATTTTGTGAATACTGCGGATGTCAGAAGGGTGTTCAAGCTACAAGTGGTCCAACAAAATGGCCAGAAGGGTGTGGAGCAGATGTCGACTGCGACAGGCCGAGTCGGCGGGTAACCGCAGCATTTTGTAACCTAAGGGTTTTTGGCCTATGCATTGTAACAAATGTGACCTATGGGCACGATCTCTATATAAAGGGAAATTTTGTAAGGGAAAGGGTTAATATCTAGTCGTGAACAGTTGATTATTGTTGAAGAGAAGATTGTAAAGGCTTTGTAGCTGTGTGCGCAGTGACCTACTAAGAGAGAAGAGAGTCTGAAGCTGAGTGTGCAGAATGCAACTGTTGTACCCTTCCCATAAATAATATAACAACAGTTCCTGTGGATGTATATCCCATGCTGGGGGTGAACCATGTTAAATTCTGTGTTATGTGATTGATTATGTGTTTATATCTGTGTATTTGCTTATGTGAATGCTTAAGATCTTGTTTGTGAATGCATGTGTTCTTGATTTTATATGTGATCGCCATAAGGATAGAAGATGGAGATAATATGTTAAGTAACAACATGTGTGAATGAATGTCGAGTGCACGAGTATTTCTAAGTCATATGAATGCATAAGATAATCAGATAAACACTTAGCCATCGAAGTATGTATAGTGCGATTCCCTGAGCGCAGCACCGGAAGTGCGCAGTTACAGTGTTGTTGTTATAGTGCAATCCATTATGTTGTTGAATGCTTAAATTACACTAGGTAAAGTCTATCAAGATTTGGTTAAGTACCGAAGAGGAAGCGCAGTCTCTGTTGCGCTGTCCCATTGTCGAAGAATCGGTCCAAGCCGCACAGCCTGCAGGTGCGCTATGGTATAAGTACTATCACTGCGAAGTAGGAGAACTTCGCGTTGTCTGCCATTCTCTTGAGCGTGCATCACCCGGTTGTGGAAACCTGATTCCACAACCTCCTCACAACTTCTCCTTGGGTGAGACCTCAGTATGTTCGTAGACTATTGCTGAAAGGGCCGGTGAAAAGGGGTGTTGTTGGTTCCCTGAACTACACAGAACCTGGGTCTACCTCATTGAATCTAAAGATCATATATATAGCCAACAAGTCACAATTGGATACAATGGTGAGAGGTAGCTTGAAATTCATACACACATGAGAAAAAAACAATCCAATAGTTTGTTGGTTAGATATAGCTTTGGTACAGGTACTAGTGATTACCATTTTTAAAAACAATAGACGACTGCTACAATACAATCATGTTTTTAAAGTGTCCCGGGATTAGTAAATGGGTATACATATCTTATTTGTGATGGTTTTGCTTGCTAGTACTACAACTAGGGCATTAAAAGACTCAATATGGCATTGCATAGGAGGCAATAAGAATGTTTCTACAAATTCTTGAGGGTTTTAGTTTTGCAGAAATGATCACCATATGAAGAGGCATGAGATATTGATATGAAAAAACGGTGGCTGGGAGTTGTTTGAGGTACATAAAGGAGGTTTAGACAATAAAACCAACCATTGTAAACATAATAATCTAAAAAATGGCAAAATCTAAACCAAAATTCAATAATGCTTCCTAAGTGTCATGGGAATCCCAGTTAGAAAGTCCATACATATGGGTTCCCAACAGGGTATTTTTTAAGGATTATAAAAGTATACTTAAGTGTAGTATTCTAGGCGATTATTTTGGATTCGAAAAAACATATATATAGATTGGTAGGCGAATATTAAATATGAAACATACATTTAACTACTGAAACTTGTAAATTTTGGCGAATATTATGATAAAAATTAACATATTTTATGTAAATATAGGCGATATTAGAGACTAAAAATGACCAAATAGTGAATTTATTTTTTGAAAAAAAGGCCAAAAAATAGCCAATTGGCTAAATTTCGCCCCTAAAAATTTCCCTGGTTCCCAAGGCTGGGAGGCAACTAGAAATGGTTGATAAAGGCCTTTTTTGCAATTATTTTGTTTGTTGCTACTATATAAAGAATATTGATGAATGAAAGAATTCTCCTAAGTTGAGACTATCTAGCGAGAAGCACCTACATAGAGCAGCACTCAAAATTACAACCTGCAATATTTCAAACTTCTAAACCTAAACTGGCACGACAGACAGGCACTATGCCTCACTGTCCGTGCTCACCTTTGAGGTGTACAGCTTCGCCATGTGATTTCAACTGGGAATGCACCACCATCATGGAAATTGTGTTGGCAGAATAAAATCATGCAGGTGGCTGACTTACCAAAAGATAATGGAACCCTCCCCCTTACCAAGGATGATATACTTAAATAAACTAAATGCTTAAATGGAATTCTAGAATAATACATAGTGACTAATGTGGAAAGTCAACTTTGGTCAACATTTTTCTTGAATGAAAATATCATGTAAGAAAGAAAACCTTCAATGCAACGTACCCAAGTCCCTGATAAATACAAACTTTCATATGCTCCAATTCTAAGCATGAGGAACACAGTCTAGGAATGAGTGATGAAAAACAGTTCGAGAGCAATACAATATAGCTAAACAGAAGCATCATGTATAGTGAAAAAACTAGCGGGTAATCATGATCCAACAAGAACTCTCACCCAAGAGAAATAAATCTAGTCCCCTTTGGGGATTGCTCTAAAAAACCTACCCGCTTGATTGGCCCATAGACCTCAAATTCTCTCTTGATTTTATGCTTTGTTGTCTCATAGCTCTGCATAAATGCACAAATTTGGGCGAGTTGAATTGTAGAAAAGCAAAATATAGCATTTCTTATAGCAGGAATGGGATTTATTATTTTAACCATATTAGGTGTTTAAGTGCTTTTATATTTTTAATTAAAAAAAAAAATTGGGGGGATCAATGGGTCATAGAAGCATTGGAAGTTTCAGGATCCGTTTGAAAATTTCAGGAGTTGTTTGATTTTTCACAGGATCTGTTTCATGGGACCAGGATACATTTCCTTCCATAGAGGATCCGTTTCCATGACGGATCCTCGGAGGATCCAATCCAGATATGTATCGAATCCACGGATCTGTGGATCCTACACACTAGGGTGGTGGATCCGGTAACATAGATTTATAGCCATTAGTATCTAATTAATAGATTCACCAGGACACACATAGCACAACACAAATCCAACAGCGAAAATAACTTAACATGCATCATTGGTTCTCTGCAAATATGAACAAGCCTCACCCCCTAAAACTGGCAATATGGAGGAAAAGTGTTGGGGAATATGGGGAATAGTCTCCTAAGACGAGCCCAAAAACTAAAGAACACTTAGTGGATAATACCAATAGAGCAGGATGCAGATCCATAGCATTAAACTGCACAAGGGTAACCAGGTCAGAAATAGACAGCAAGTATAGGATTCTTAAAACAAAACAATATAAATGAACACAAACAATGAAGATATTCACAACATCTAAAAATGTATCCACCATATTTAATTCAATTATGAGAAACTGCATTTCATGGTGACCAAAATATAACTTCCATCATTATGAGAATAACACCCTAAAAAATATGTTTTGAGGATTATACAGATTTGCCAAGGTTCCTACACTTGCAAGAGAAGTATGGTTCCTTGAGATTTCCAATTATGATGTCGTGAGAATGTGCATCATGCAATGGCAATGAGCACTTGTATCATGTTAAATACTAGGGAATATAGACAGGAGAACAACAACTCACAAACACTGTTACCAGAAATGCCTACCAGAAGGGAATGAAACACTTTCAACATTTCATGAATGTCTCAGAATTTAGGATACATATCCAGTCAAAGAAACCCACTGTGAGATTTTCAATTACTAGGAACTAGATTCATAAGACAATTTCACCATGGAATATTTTAGACAATGAGAGAAGAAGAATAGAGAGAATAAATTATGGAAAACACTCTATATCTTATTCATTGATATGATAACAATATATAATACATCCTCCATGGAGAAAATTGAATTGCTTTGAAGCAATATGGAAAGAGCAAAAAGAAAGGCTTAGAAAAGACAAAAAAACCCCTAGGTGGCAAAAGCAGTTTCCAAAATTGTGCTAGAGGCTCACGAATTTGGCAATGGTATGGAAGCTCATGAGTGAGGTAAATGGAATGTAATGATGGATTTAGAAGGTTAGATATGATGTGGAGGTCGAATTGTTCAAGTGGCAAAAGATTCCAAGTAAACTAGCTTTATCTTTTCCACTAGAAAGCAGAAAAAACAGGACAAAGCTAACTAAAACTGGATAGTGTCTTTCTAATTCAAGAATGGAATAAAATCAGACAGAATTCAAGGAAATATTATCCAGAATCTATCCAAATTTGTTTTTGTGAATGAGGATAGCATGTGGTCAACTAAAAGACAAAACTGGCCTATTCTACCTAGTCAAAACTTAGAAAATTAATCATAAATGATTAATTAATTTTATCCTAAGTCTAGAATGACATAATGGGTTTTTTAAATGTTCCAACATCCCCCCTTAAGCCTGACTTTATGTGATGGGAATTGGAAAAATATCAGAAATATAGGGCCCAAGCAACAAGGCTTATGGTCATCCCAATACAAAAATAACTAGTCCATGTAAACCGAGGAAACAGGGAAAACCTCATGGGAACAAAAATGGACATGCTTGATGTCTTCATATTTTCATGTTGCTCATTTGAATGAGCTGAATGAGCTAAATGGGCTGCTTCCCGGTAACTGACTTGATGAAGAGATTGTGGATGTCATGATCATGCATCAGTGCATCGATGTTGTGTAGGCAAAAACCATGTGTTGAATCTCTATGAAGTTCATCTTCTGATGATGGAGGAGCATCAAATGATTTTTTCTTGCTAATGTAACATACATAATCAAATCTGAAAACATAATCAATGATGGAAAGAAGATCTATGCATACTCCTTCCCGAGGAGAAACAATGAACTCAACAGGATCAATTTCTTTTGTAGCTGCAATGTGGTGTACTAGTTCTTGTACTTTCTTATCAAATTGATTTAGAACCTTTCTGATATTTAAAATGAGATCATGTAGCTCTGAAATATCATAATGTAAGTCATATGGAGCAGAAACCAGTAAAGATGTGGAGTCTCCATGATCGAACATAATTTTAGTAGAAAATATTTGAGAAACTAGATCACCCAGACAGTTGAGCGAGCCTGGAGAGTGTGAGGACTTGAATTTTGAACCATGAGTGATGGGATCATGTCCAGATGTGTGGAATATCATTTCAAATAATTCCAAAACAATGGCTGTCCAACCAATGAAAGATATGCAAGACAAAAGTGCAACAGAGGCAAGTGACACAGTGTAGGAAAACATAGAATTGTGTAGTTTCTTAATTGGAGAACTTGGAGTTTGTAGGGTCTTTTGTGCATCCAAAGGTTGGGAATATGATGTGGGATATGTAATGACCTACATATCAGACTGTAAATCATCTTCTAAATCAGAATCTAAAAGATTTGAATGATGGTGGAAAGACCTTTCAGAAGACAAAGTCAGAAGCTAGTAAAAAATGACTAGTTTTGAGAGTAGACTTGGATGAATTGACTGAAGATTGTTCCAAGGAAGAGGTGGAGGTTTCTGATTCTGATATATCAGAATGTGAATCAATATTAGAGACATCAGAATTATATTTCACTCTAGCACTCAAAGCATAAACATTATTACCTGTGGGAGAGGATTGGAGACAGATTTCTTGTTCTACAACAACCTTGCCTTGTTCTTTCTTTGCAAAGTCAGGAACATCTATGTTATGCTCTTCAAGCATCTTGGCCATGATGTCTAATTTATTCTTGAAGCAAGATTTCTTATAATGAGTGCCTTTGCAGCAATAAGAACACTTGGGCTTCTCCTTCTTCATATTCTTGGATGGAATCTCCATCAGAATCCTCTTCATCTGACAATATCTTTTGTTTGGATTTGTCATTCTTGAAACTCTTTGCTTCATGAGCAACAAGTGAAAAGTCTTTGGAGGGTGATTGATCCCTCATTTGGACTAGCTTGTCCTTTTCTTGAGTGAGCGAATCAATGAATGCATCCAAGGTTGGCATCTTCCACTTGGGAACTGCAAGTCTTGTAAAATGAAAAGTAGACACAAATATTGAGTATTCAGAGCTCAGTTTTGACAGAATGGTAAGGATTTATTGCTCATCCTTCTTCTCTATATCACATTGCTTGAGTTGAAGCACTAGGTTCTTGAATTTTGATATGAACTCCTCCATAGAATCGAAATTACTTGGACTAAGAGAGATCAGCTCAATCTCCAACAAATGACCTCTGAGCTCGTCCTGTTTTCCAAAGAGAGACTCTAGCTTTGTCCACACTTCATTTGGAGTTGATAGAGAATTGATATGGAATATAAGATCTAGAGATATAGATAGAAAAATTAACCCATAAGCTTCATCAAGCCTATTGAACCATTTGGATTTTAATGCAACAGCTCCTGGCTCAGTTTCAAGCCCCATAGTGACTCTATACAATCCTTTGCTCCGAAGCTGGATGATCATATGCGCCTTCCAGTCAAAGAAATTGAAGGGAGTGAGAGTCACAACTTTGGCTTGATTTTTATCCATACTAATGCGCTCCCGGTAATGGTAATACCTACAAAAAACACTCTTGGAAATTGTTTTGAATCAAGCTACCTCTGATACCATGTGAGATTTTCAATTACTAGGAACTAGATTCATAAGACAATTTCACCATGGAATATTTTAGACAATGAGAGAAGAAGAATAGAGAGAATAAATTATGGAAAACACTCTGTATTTTATTCATTGATATGATAACAATATATAATACATCCTCCATGGAGAAAATCGAATTTCTTTGAAGCAATATGGAAAGAGCAAAAAGAAAGGCTTAGAAAAGACAAAAAACCCCCTAGGTGGCAAAAGCAGTTTCCAAAATTGTGCTAGAGGCTCACGAATTTGGAAAGTATGGTATGGCAGCTCATGAGTGAGGTAAATGGAATGTAATGATGGCTTTAGAAGGTTAGATATGACGTGGAGGTCGAATTGGTCAATTGAACACATATTTTATTAAAATTGGAAACATTTTATTCCAATTACAACACCAAACTTGAGTTTTTTAGTTATTTTGGAATTCTAGATCCACTATTTAATTTCAAATTTAATGGAATTCCAAGTAAACTAGCTTTATCTTTTCCACTAGAAAGCAGAAAAAACAGGACAAAGCTAACTAAAACTGGATAGTGTCTTTCTAATTTAGGAATGGAATAAAATCAGACAGAATCCAAGGAAATCTTATCCAAAATCTATCCAAATTCATTTTTGTGAATGAGGACAGCATGTGGTCCACTAAAAGACAAAACTAGCCTATTCTACGTAGTCAAAACTCAAGAAATTAATCATAAATGATTAATTAATTTTATCCTAAGTCTAGAATGACATAGTGGGTTTTTTAAATGTTCCAACACCCACATCTAATCCCAAAAGATGATCCTAATATTCTTTGGGAGATTAGTATTAGAAGTTGTGTTGATCCATGATATATCTAACCTTTTATGAAATTTTGACATGTCCTCTCCATATCCATTTCAATGCAACTTAGCACAAGAATTTATTTGGAATCATATTGAAGGCTTGGAAATGCTCATTCATGCAGATGCATGCAAATAAATATTACTTTCTCGGAACTTATATTTACTCTTCAAATCCATCTCCATTACTATTATAGTTGATTTTTTGCACTTTATTTTTCCATAGCCACTATGTTATCATTCCAAGTATACCTACATTAATACTGCATTCAAATTGAATGCCATGTAGTGAGGTAATCATCAAACTTCTTGTGATATGCTAAACTCAAGAACACTACAGGTATCGAAATTTTTAAAAAGCCTTAAAAAGTGTTGTGGATGGACAAAAAAATGTTTGTAGATAGATATCTTATCAAATCTCTACAATAGTTTTAGTAACTAAGATCTGAAATAAAAGATTTACACATTAATCAGATTCATCATTCAGAGTCAGACACAAAAATGTAATTTGACACCAAAAACCTTAGATTATTCTATGGTTTACTGTCTAGAAAACTCTGTTATTAATTATTTTCCAGATATCTATTGTTTCTATTGCATCCTCATTCTTTATTTCAAGGCGTCATTTCAAATTAGCTACAAAAAATGCACCTTAAAATACAACGTCGGTTCATTTCTTCTACTTATTAATCTTCACCTTCTAGATTAAAATCCAATTTCAGTCACCATTGTCTACCCTACATAATTTCCCTGAACAACGCTATATGGTATGATGAGAAGTGAGGTGGGCCCTAACAACCATTCAGAGTCATTAATCTATTTTCACACACTGGTACAGCAACTACCTAACATAAATCCTTTTTCTAAGTGGTAGAAAAGAATTCAATAATATAAATAAAACTCATATGAACAAAGATCAGATTAAGATACAACAAATTTCCTTACTGCCTGATTTAATGGGTGTTGTCAAAATCCCCTAAAATAATGATTGAATAAAGTAGGATATGGGAAAAGGAATCAACTGCTGTTGAAATTGTATTTAGATTTACTTCATGTTGGTAGCTATTTATCCACAAAGTTGCAAGAAATAAAATGACATCACAGAAAAAATTTCAACCTGTAGCAATTAATATCATATCAATGTTCTCAGGTGTGGGTGACCTTGCAGCTACATAGTGCTCATCAAGAGCTTTCTAATGGTACCGGATTTTTCCAAATTTGACTTAGGATGAAGAAGTTATGGGATGGAGACATTGTGCGGTGGGGCTTCCGACTTTCCGAACTCACACGTGGATTGCAGAATTTGGTGTTAGAAAAATAGGATCGCAGAGCAATAACAATAAACAGAAATGCAAATATAATCACACACATTACAAGAGAGACACAGATATATCATGGCTCACCCCAACTTGGGCTACGTCCACACTGAAGTTGCCAGTCCTTACTATTATTCCGTCTAGCAAAGTGAAGGGATACAACCTACAACACAACCGCTGCACTTCCTCTTCACTATCTCACAATCTCTCTTCACCAATCTCAGAGATCTTTACAATTCATAAAACCTAATACATCTTACCCTAGCCGTATTACAATGTCTTTCTTTTATAGGGGAAATACAATGGGAAAATACCATGGGATACCCAAAAGCCATGGGCCCGCAAAACAACTGGCGAAAACAGCCCCGAACCCCTAAAAATGCAGAATGGGTGTACAGTCCTCCGGGGTGCATGGCTAAGACAATATCATCTATGAGACTGGAAGATTTGGCTCCACAACCAACAATATCCCACTTGGAGACTGATCACAGCAACTCCACCGCTGCTGCACTTGCTGGACTTTGGACTTGGCAACTTTCTCCTCTTCACCTTCATGCTAGAAGGCCAACTGAAACCGAGCAGGAACTCAGTTTCTTTTTGGTCACTACCTTTGTGAACATGTCTGCAGGATTCTGGCTAGTATGTATCTTTTCCAGCTTCAACAGTTCATCTTCCAGAACAGAGCGTATGAAATGGTACTTGAGATGTATATGTTTAGTCCTGGAATGGAATGTTGAGTTCTTTGCAAGATGAATGGCACTCTGGCTGTCACTATACAACCTACTATCATTATGCTTCTTACCCACTTCCTCCATAAACCTCTGCAACCAAATCATCTCTTTACTAGCCTCTGTAACAGCAACATACTCTGCTTCCGTTGTTGAAAGTGCAACAACCTTCTGCAGTTTCGAAATCCAACTTACTACTGTTCCACCTACAGTGAACACATACCCTATGGTGCTCCTCCTGCTATCCTTATCATCTACCATATCTGCATCAAAATATCCCTGTAGAACAGTGTCTGAACCTCCAAAATGTAGTGAACATATCCGTTCACTAAGTTAACCGTATCCGGTTAAGGGTTAATAGTCGAATCCGACTCTCATATTGAATAATAAATAGGAATAATATATTAGATGATAGGATAAAAGATGATATGTTACAATGATGGCCCTGCCTTAAATATGGCTCAGGCATTTGATGTTGAGGAGATGCCTCATTTCATAACCTAACTTTAGTTAACCTAATTATTAATTATTTAATTATTATCTTATTTTATGTTCGTAGCATTGCCACTCTCTTAGAAAGGCTTTGTCCTCAAAGCCTTATAATGTTTCTGCATCATTTTATGTGGTGTCGTAGATGACGAAACATGTCGATACGAATTGCTAAGAGTCGAACATAACTTCTGATATGTCGACGGATCAATCCATCCCAAATTGATTTGTTGTGGATTGATGGGATTCCCTACTGATGTTCGTCAGGATATTTGATCACATTAGTACCATTATCTTTCGACATTTCCCACTTTTTCAAATATTGGTTTTTATGGTTGGAGTGTTGATAAGTAACTTTCACGATGTCATTTTCGTTTACAAATGTCGCTTTTAGAGCATTGATCTGAGTTGGAAGTTGTATTTTCGTCTCTTGAGGATTTAAGTTTTTGTTCTGTATCTTTTCCAACTTGTTTTCTAACTGCCTATTATCATTTTGAAACTTCTTAATCAATTCGACTTGCGATTTTCTGTCATCTTTAGATGTCTTAAGTTGTTCCTTAAGATCTTCATTATGACTTCTGATACAAATATTTTCTTCCTGCTTGTCTAGAAGTTTCCCTTCAATGTCGTCCATAGATTGTTCTATCTTTCGGCTATTTTTCAACTTCTTAATTTTTGTGACTAGTATCTTGTTATGATTTCTTAATCTAAAAATTTCTTCAGCATTGTTAGATAATGCTTTATTACTCTTTGCGATCTTTGACTTATGTGTCTTTTTAGAGTCGTCATTTTGTTGTTGAAGAACTTTTATCTGTTGTCGACACTGGCCGACCTCTGATTCTTGACTTTCTAATTTATGTCGTAACTGCATTAGTTCTTCATCTTTGTTTCTAGCGATTTTGTTCAAGCGTATTATTTCTGCTTCATAATTATTTATTTCCTTCTTTATATCTTGATTTCCTAACCTCTGATTGAATTTATTTTTGGCTTTTAATTCATCAATTTGCGCATACAATTTTTCTATACGCCTTTCCTGGTCAGAGATTTTTATTTCATTGTACCTTTCTTGTAATTCCATTCTTATTTCTGAACTGTTATTTATGTCGCGCAATTCTTCATTGTCTTTTCGATAACGTTTTAACGTGGCTTCTAATTTTTCTCGCAAATCGGCTTCCATGGTTTCTGACTTCTTCTACGGTGGGACGATCTTCTTTGATTGCTTTGATGAGTCTTTCTTAAACTTGGTCGTCTTTCTTTGACTTGACTTATCCAATGATGGATAGTCTTTGCTAGATCTTCACTTGTTGTCTTTTTTCTTCGTTTTGTCTTCTTTGTCTTTTTCTCGATTTTGTCTTCTTCAATACTTCTTATCTCTTTCTTTTTTTTTTTTTTTTTTTAAGTAATTATTATTTTAATAAAAGAATAATATTATTTCTCTTTTTTTTTTTACTTCGACTTACTCTGACTCTATTTTTTTTTTTTGCTCCTCTTCTCTTTTTTGCAAAAATAAGTAATAATTTTTATTATTATTATTATTATATTATAACAATCTAATAATATTATTATTATAATCTTTTTTGTAATTGTAGAGAATAAAATTTTGGAGTATTGGCTTGAATATTATAATAATACTACTTTTAATATTTTTTTTTTGAAAAGTATATGGAATTAGGGTTTTAAGCTCTAATAGTGGAGGGAAATTGGAACGTGAAAATGGAGGGAGATGGCCAATGGTGGCACGGGTTGATGGAGTGGAGTGAAGGGGCTGGTAAGTATGTGTGAGCGGGAGTGGAGAGAAAGAGAGCAAGAGGCCGAGTGGGTAGAGTGTGCAGGCTTACGTGGAGGTGGAGGGCTTGTGTGGAGGTGGAGGTGAGTGCAGGTGGAAGATGTGAGGGAAGATGCAGGTGGCGTGGAGAAGATGTGGATGGCGTGAGGCGGGGGAGACTGCAGGGAGTAGAACGTAGATGGTGAAGCGTGAGAAGGGGAAGACGCAGAGTGATGGGCGTAGCTGGATGGAGCACACACGGTGCAGGGATGTGTGGAGAGAGAAGCAAGAGTAGGGCGAGGGGGAGGACGAGGATCAAATGGAAGGGCAAAATGGAGTTGGTGGAGAGCATGAGCGCGAGGTCGAGCATGGGCAGGAGTGTGGGTGATAGGTGATGTTAAGGGTTGCGCAGTGTTAGGATATTTAGACACTTAGGAGTTAGTTAAGATCAACTTGTGTAATAGATCCATTAGGGATAGTGTGTTTCTTTAGTATGCATTATTATGCATTTGTAAATACTTAATCCGACGATCACGATATGTTCCCGACATAGAGTGATTTGACGGCTCAACTTCTCTTAGATCAAACCTAACCTTGATCCGTGGCTTAACACTCGATTGGTCCATGATCTCTATTTAAAGAGCATAGAGGGTCATTGTTTAGTTGATCGAATATGAGAAGCTCATTTGTAACTTTCTTTCTTTGCATAATAAATTGTCCCGTAGAAGCTATTTGGCCGGGGCCGTGGAGTGTTTCCCTCAAGAGGGTTTAAACCATGTCAAAACATCGATGTGTTGATCTGTGATCTGTTTGTGTGAAGTGGTTTCTCTTGGTGTTCGGTCCTTTGGTAGTACCTTGTGTACCCGAACATGGTATCAGAGCTTTTATGAAGTGTCACTTCCGGTTATGATCTAGATCTTGAACTATTGTTGCTGAAACTCGAAAGGGTTTCTAGTTATGGTATTTCTGCGTATTTTTGGGCTGTGGGAGGTGTTCCATTGCATCCGGAGCATTGTTTCCATTGGGAAATAGTTTTCGTTTTATCGAAAACGGTTCCCGGTTGCTCTAGAAACGCGTATTTCATCAGATCTGAAGGTATAATGTTACAGTAACACATTTTTTTATTTTCTTTTTTCAAAAGAAAAAAATCTCATATTTCATCATTTTTTATTGTTAGATTTTTTTTTGGGTTCGGATTGTTGCTTTCCCATCTGCGTATGCTCTTTTCCGTGCACCTTTAGCGATCTTGGCAAATCAGAAACAGAAAGGGAAAAGGTTTTTCTCGGCTGCGTATGCTCTTTGCCGTGCACCTTGTGCGATCTCGGCAAATCAGAAACAGAGAGAAAATGTAGAATTTCCGGGCAAGCTAACAAGATCTAACTCCACAAGTGTGGAAAAGTTTTTTTTGTTTCGATTTGTGGTTTGTTTTGCAGGAAAAAGAGAAAGCACGCAAACTGAGCAAGAAGAGTAAAAAAAAAAAAAAAAAACCCTTCCTCATTTCCATATTTTACATACCTTTTAATCTAGCTCACTTGGTTCAAAGTTGCTTTATTCCTTAATAGGTCTTGAGTTCAAGTCTTAGGAAGTTACTTTTAAAAGAAAAAGTGCATGCAATTTCTACTTTCAAATTATTTTATTGTAAAAGTGCATCTCACTTAAATAATAAAAAATAAAAATACAAGTGAGTCACTTAAGTTTTTTTTATTGTTGCACTATTTAAAAGCAATATCATTGTAAAAGTGAAATCACTTATTTTATAAAAGTGGTTCACTTAAAGAAACTTTCTTGTAAAGTGATTGTCAAAAGGTTCATCTTGGGAAGAGGGGGGTTCTTTTTTTTGTTGGACATTCTCTAGCTGCCACGTCACTATTGGGGACATCTTCAACAGTTTCTTTGTTCAAGCATAACTTCATCATATAGAGTCAGTTTTCAGTGCCGTTTTTTTTAAACCGCCTATTTTTTCGAGCTCTTCACATCTAGACTATTGGTTTCTATTTTTATAGGCATTAATTTATAAATATGGCCGTCCCTTGTGATATTCTACTTAACAGTTCCAACTATTTCACATGGAAATCTCGTATGGAGGATGTTCTACGAAGTAGGGGACTTTTCAAAATTACCTTAGGAAAAGAAAAATAACCCACTGATGATGATAAGAAAATAAAATGGGCAAATAGATGTGATGAAGCTCGTGGATTGATTGGGATGTCAATCTCTACTGATTTGCGATTCCACATATCTAGAATTGATGAACCTAATGCTGCTTGGGACAAGTTGGAATCTGTGTTTGGTAAACACAATGAAATTTGAGGTCACCAACTCGAAAATGAGTTGATTTCTTTAAATCCAAGTGACTTTTCATGCATTCAAGATTATTTATCTAAGTAAAAAACTCTTAAACTCTTATGTGCAAAATGTAAGATTGAGAGAGAAGACAAACAATTCATTTATCATATTCTTTACAAACTTGGACCTGCATATTCTGTTTTTGTATCTACATTTTACTCCATGAAAGCATCCTTGAATGCAACTAGCTATCAAGAGCCTAGTCTTGAATCCTTTTGTGATTCCTTGATTAGAGAACAAGATAAACTCATTCATCTTGGAATAATCAACAATGCATATACATCTGGGAAAGCCTTATTGTCCCAACAGAAAGAAAAGTCCAAGCCTCCCAAGAAACAAAATTTTCACAATAATAAGTCAAACAAGGGTCCAAAACCCTCTCAGTCGGCTCCTTCTTTAAAAAGTGACAAATGATCCAAGCCAAAAGGCAAGAAGATTGAGCATCATTGCAACTATTGCGAGAAAGATAATCATGATGAATCTAAGTGTTTCAACAAGATGGCAGCCTTGGAAGCAATAATGAAGAAGCACCACATCAGCCTAGATTCGTCTTCAGAATCTACCTCTCATGGACATGCACTTTGTGCTTCTAGTTATTCTTATAATGCATCTTCTTCTTCTACTTCAAATGAATGGCTCATTGATTCTGGAGCATCTTATCATATGGCTAAGGATCAAGCCATCTTTTCTACTATGCATGAATGTAACACCAAACAAATATTTGTTGGTGATGATAGATCTCTAAGTGTTGTAGGAGCCGGAACAGTTCTAGTAGATAATGGTCATTTTAGTAATGTACTATGTGTTCCAAGAATTTCCTGCAATTTGTTATCAGTCTATCAGATCACTTATTCTAGTGAAGGTAGAACTGTGACCTTTACACCTCACCAAGTTGTAATCAAGGATTTTAAAGATCCTCAACAGGTCCTAGCTACCGGAATTATTGATGATATTACGAGGTTGTACAAGTTTAACAACTTTGGTTCATCACCTTTCCCTTCAGTTTTTGTTGCTCATAGTGATAACTTGAGCAAACTTTGGCATGAGCAATTTGGTCACTTAAATTGTCGCTCATTGCAACAACTATGTAAAGAAAATATGGTGACAGGTCTTCCAATGGTATCTTGCAGGGATGGTGTTTACTCCAGTTGTGTACTCGAAAAACATCATGGGGACAGTTTTGACAAACGTGCCTCTTGGCACGCCTCGGTTCCCTTGGAGCTTGTGCATAGTGACTTGTGTGGTCCTCTTCCATCTGCTTCATTTTCTGGTTTCAAATATTTCTTAACTTTCATTGATGATTACACTAGACGCACTTGGGTTTATTTCCTAAAACTTAAGAGCGAAGTATTTAACATGTTCTTGGCCTACAAGGCCCTTGTGGAAAAACAATCTTGTCATCAAATTATTAAGTTAAGATCTGACAACGGAGGAGAATATGTTAACAATAAGTTCACTACTTTCTGCACTGAACAAGGCATCCAACAACAACACATTGTTCCATATACACCACAACAAAATGGTGTAGCTGAGCGGAAGAACTGCACTTTAAAAGAAATGGCTAATTGTATGATCCAATCTAAGGGATTAAGTCTTCAATTTTGGGCTGAAGCCATTAATTGTGCAAATTACATATTTAATCACACCCCCACTAAAGCATTACAAGGTATAACACCGGAAGAAGCATGGAGTAAAACTAAACTTGATGTAAGTCACTTCCGTGTGTTTGGTAGTGAAGCATGGGCTCACATTCCAGATGAAAAATGGAAAGCATTGCAGCCTAAAAGTGAAAAGTGCATATTTGTTGGATATTTTGAAGATGTAAAAGGTTATAGACTTGTTCAACCACATTCTCATGATATAATCATTAGACGAGATGTTAAATTTGATGAAAATCTCTTGACCTGCGAGCCTAACTCGGCGATTGTGCCATCTTTGGCCTGCGAGCCTGATTCGGTGTTTGTGCCTTCTTCTTCTTCTTCCAACTTCCTTGACAGGTTTCCAACTCCAGTTTCTTATGAAGACAGTGAGGATGAAAATCCACCTCCGCCTGCTCATGTTCCTCCAGTTGCACCAGCATAAGTGCTTCCTTGATGGGTCCGTTCAACATGTGAAGCAGCTGGTGATCTTGCCGGTGATCCTAGAGATCAATGTCGAACACATTCTCAGTTTCAGCGAGCCTCTTCTCTTTTGGTTCAAGTTTCTGAGAATCATGATCCAAAAACTTTTGCAGAAGCTTCAGGGAATCCAGATTGGGATGCAGCCATGGATGAAGAATATCATTCCTTAATGGCGAACGATACTTGGGATCTTGTACCTCTTCCAAAAGGAAGAAAACTTGTCAGATGTAAATGGGTCTACAGAACTAAGGATGCATCAGATGGAAGTGTTGAAAGACTTAAGGCAAGGTTAGTTACCAAAGGTTTTTCCCAAGTTGAAGGGATTGACTACAATGAAACCTTTTCTCCCGTCGCAAAAATGAACTCCATCCGCCTTGTTCTTTCCCTTGCAGCCTTACACAATTGGGAAGTCCATCAAATGGATGTCAAGTATGTCTTCTTACATGGTGATTTACAGGAGGAAATTTACATGGAACAACCTCCTGGCTATGTTCGAAATAACTCTATCCTTGTCTACCGCCTTAAGAAATCCTTATATGGCCTTAAGCAAGCTCCTAGAGCTTGGTATGCCAAAATGGATAACTTTCTCCTTGACACTGGTTTTTCTATATGTTGATGACCTTATTCTTACTAGTAGTGACCCTAAGCTTATAACCCATGTAAAATCCAGTCTTAAACAAAATTTTGAAATGTCAGACTTAGGACGTTTGCATTATTTTCTTGGTCTCCAAGTCCTGCAAACCAAAGAAGGAATCTTTCTTTCTTAGTCTAAGTATACTTGTGACCTTCTTCGTTGCTTTCACATGGAAGATTGTACACCAACCCCTTCTCCCTTCCAGTCTGGAGTCAAACTTTCTACCACTTGTACTTCACCTGAAGTCGATGCCACCTTGTATCGTCAGCTTGTTGGTAGTCCCTTATACTTGACTCATTCCCGTCCTGACCTTTCCTTTGTCGTTGGTCGTGTTGCCCATTATATGCAGACACCTCATGAAAGTCACTGGAAAGCAACTAAAAGAATACTTCGATATATTCGAGGTACAGTTCAGTTTGGGATTCATTACAGTACAGGGGGGAAAACTTTGTTGGTTGGTTTCACTAATTCAGATTGGGCCGACGATCCTAATGATCGAAATTCTACTGCAGGTTATGTTTTCAGTCTAGGATCTGGACCTATTACTTGGGCTTGTAAGAAACAACAAGCTCTTGCTCTTTCTTCAGCAGAGGCAGAATATCGAGCAGCAGTTAATGCCAGTTAGGAAGATTTATGGCTTCGATAGATCCTTTCAGAGTTTGGATTCGAGCAGCAGCAGCCTACTCCACTTTGGTGCGACAATCAAAGTGCCATCAAGCTTTCCAAAGATCTAGTTCTACATCAACGCAGCAAACACATTGAGCTACATATGCACTTCATCAGAAATCTTGTTCATGATTGTGTTCTTGAAGTGCTCTTTTGCCTTGCAGATGATCAAGTTGCAGACATCTTCACCAAGTCTCTTACAGAAGCGAAGTTTTCTAAACTTCGATCTATGTTAGGAGTTCAGGAACTTGTCATTAAGGGGGGATAGGCTCTAATGCCTCCTTCCTTCTCCTTATAGTGTCACTTTTGTAAATCCTTCAATCCTATCCCAAGTTGTTCTTAAGGGGGTATGTTCGGATATTTAGACACTTAGGAGTTAGTTAAGATCAACTTGTGTAATAGATCCGTTATGGATAGTGTGTTTCTTTAGTATGCATTAGTATGTATTTGTAAATACTTAATCTGACGGTCACGATATGTTCCCGACATAGAGTGATCCAATGGTTCAACTTCTCTTAGATCAAACCTAACCTTGATCCGTGGCTTAACACCCGATTGGTCCATGATCTCTATTTAAAGAGCATGGAGGGTCATTGTTTAGTTGATCAATTATGAGAAGCTCATTTGTAACTTTCTTTCTTTGCATAATAAATTGTCCCATGGAAGCTATTTGGCCAGGGTCGTGGAGTGTTTCCCTCAAGAGGGTTTAAACCATGTCAAAACATCGGTGTGTTGATCTATGATCTGTTTGTGTGAAGTGGTTGCTGTTGGTGTTCAGTTCTTTGGTAGTACCCTGTGTACCTAAACACGCAGTGGAGGGGAGATGCGGTAGTTGTTGCAGGTCAGAGTGGAGGCCGCGGAAGGGCGTTGTTGAGGAGGGTATGTAGGTGGTAAGGGGTCTGAGAGGTAGATGGCTGGGGGATGGGTCTGCGGCTACGCGAGTATGGTGTGGGTAAGAGAACGTAGATAAGAGCACGTGGGTGTGGAGGGTGGATGGTGGACACAGGATGCAGGATAGGAGTCGAAAATGGATGGAGGAGGATGGAGGTGAATGGTGGGGATTAACCGAGCAGGGCGGTGTCTAAAGTGGGAAGGAGAAGCTGGAGGGAGGTCAAAAACCCGATTCAGAGAAACTCTGACAATTATGGTTAAAAGTCGGATTTGGAGAAGCACCAAGATGGATGGCTAAAAGCCAGAATCAACAAGGCCCGAGAACGACTGGCTTTGATACCAAATGTAGTGAACGTATCCATTCACTAAGTTAACCATGTCTGATTAAGGGTTAATAGTCGAATCCGACTCTCATATTGAATAATAAATAGGAATAATATATTAGATGATAGGATAAAAGATGATATGTTACAATGATGGCCCTACCTTAAATATGGCTCGGGCATTTGATGTTGAGGAGACGCCTCATTTCATAACCTAACTTTAGTTAACCTAATTATTAATTATTTAATTATTATCTTATTTTATGTTCGTAGCACAAAACATAATGCCTGAGTGGTAGTACCTCCCAAATAACTGAGAATCCACTGTATCGCCTTCTAGTGTTCTTTACCTGGATTGTTCATATATTTGCTCACAACTCCCACTGCTTGTGCAATATCTAGTCTTGTGCACACCATGGCATACATCAAGCTGCCAACTGCTAATTGATAGGGAATCTTGGACATGTAATCCATCTCTTCCTGTGTCTTGGGACACATTTCCTTACTTAGAATGAAATGGATGGCCAAAGGTGTAGTAACTGGTTTTGCATTCTGCATTCTGAACCTCTCCAACACCTTTTGTATGTACTCACTTTGAGACAATGTCAATTTGTGATTTTTCCTGTCTCTCGTTATTCTCATACCAAGGATTTGCTTTGCAGCATCCAAATCCTTCATCGCAAATTAATTAGCTAACTTCCTTTTGAGTACATTTATATCATGCATGTTAGACCCTGCAACAAGCATGTCATCCACATACAATAACAAGATAATATATTTTTCATTGTCTAGCTTCTTGAAATAAACACAGTGGTCAGAATGACATCTACTATAACCTTATTCTGTCATAAACCTGTGAAATTTTAAATACCACTGCCTTGGAGCTTGTTTCAAGCCATACAAACTCTTTTTCAACTTGCATACCAAATCCTCCTTCCCTTTGACCTCATATCCTTGTGGCTGCTGCATATATATCTCTTCCTCCAAATCCCCATGGAGAAAGGTTGTTTTTATATCTAACTGTTCAAGATGCAAATCTTCTACTGCCACTAGACTTAAAATAGTCCTAATTGAAGTCATCTTAACAACAAGAGAAAATATTTCATCAAAATCTATACCTTTCTTCTGTGCAAACCCCTTTACAACAAGTCTGGCCTTGTACCGCTTCTTACCTCCTTCTTCTTCCTTCAACCTATAAATCCATTTGTTTTGCAATGCTCTTTTACCAGCAGGAAACTAAACCAAATCCCAAGTCTGGTTTCCTACCAATGAGTCCATCTCCTCATTCATGCCTTGCTCCCACTTCTTTCTATTTTCCACCTGCATTGCTTCTTCATAACATTCTGGTTCACCAGCATCAATCATCAACAAATAATAAATTGAAGGAGAGTATCGTTCAGGGAGTCTACTTAACCTGGTAAATCTTCTTACAGTTGCAGGAGTTTCAGGTACTTGCTGCTGTTCTTGATTTTCTGGCACCTTTGGAACTTCATTTTCTGTAATTTCATCAAGTATTGTGTACTTTGCGTTTTCCTTTTCCTGTTTCTTTCCATGCAATTGATCTTTATACATGAACTTTTCATTGAATATGACATCTCTACTTCTAATGATTTTGTGATTTTCATAATGCCATAAACAATAACCAAAATCATCAACCCCATACCCAATAAAGGTACATTTATTGGATTTAACTTCAAGCTTTGTTCTATTTTCTTTATCAATATGGACAAATGATTCACAACCAAATGTTCTCAGAAATGAATAGTTTACCTTTTTATCTGTCCATGCCTCCTCTGGAATACCACCATCCAAAGCACTTGAAGGTCCTATGTTTATTAAATAAACAACAGTATTTATAGCATCCATCCAAAACTATAAGGGCAATCCTGCATGCAATCTCATACACCTTGCACGCTCCATGATCATTCTGTTCATCCTTTCTGACACACTATTTTCTTGTGGTGTTCCTAGGACTGTCTTCTCTCTATGAATCCCATGGTATGAAAAGTAACTATCAAACTCCTTGCCGCAGTACTCACCTCCATTATTAGATCTGAGACACTTCAACCTTTTCCCTGTCTCATTCTCAACCAAAGCTTTCCACTTCTTAAAAGTAGCAAACACATCAGATTTCTGTCTAATGCAATAAACCCAAGTTTTCCTAGTTGCATCATCAATAAATGTAACATAATAATGAGAGGCACCAAGAGATTGTTGTTAGGAACCCATGTCTTTACTTTGTTAGTATATTATTGTTGGACGCATATGCTTTGTAAGTCGTCCCGGAGTATTTGTTGATCTATAGTTTGTGTTATTGTTGTTGGCACATATGCTTTGTAAGTCGCCCATAGTATTGTTGATCCATAGTTTGTAGTGTCCCATGGTTTTGACCCATAGTATTGGCGCCTAGAATTAGTATATAAGTGTGTGTTGAGGCCTATGAAGGCACTGTGAAGTTATTTGTATTGAGCTTGCTCCCTCGAAGTGGCCTGCGATCAATATAAAAGTGATTCTGAGTTCTGTCATTTTTTCTATTTCGCATATTCTTATTAATTAATTGTTGCAGGTGCTTCACATTTGGTATCAGAGCACTTTCTTGGGCTTGCTGGGTGAAATTTCTGCCAAATTTTTTTTCGCATCTATTGTAGGTTTAGATTTGGGAATAATCCCTATCTACTTAACTGTGGGAAGTACTTGGGCATAAGCCCTAAAACTCATTGTGAGGAGTACCACAGGAACCCTGAAGTAGCTAGCCCATTGAGAGGACCTTCCAGCGAAAAGGGCAACGACCCCTACCTGATTGATTAGTTCCCACTCATGAGGTAAACCAAGAGCTGTCGTTTGTGGCAAAGCGGTTATCAGTTTTACCTGAGCTGTGGAATGAGGGGTACTTCCCCAATACGCAAGCCGTCAGACAACATTGGTGGTCAAGTGAAACCCCTGAACTGTTAGGAAGCCGCACATACATGGGGTCCATATCTTTTTTTAGCTGAATTGTTGTCGATCACTGCTGCACCATTTCAGATCCAGCCGTTCAAATCCATTCTGAAAGCCGTTCTAGATCCAACCAAATCCCAATTAACCTAGTCAAACCCCAATTACCCTTCAGATTTTTTCCCTAATCCAGATTTTCATTTACTGAAGCAGTTTCTGTTTTTGTTTTTCTACCCAATAAACCCCCCCCCAAAAAAAAAAACTCCTGGTTATGGTTGTCACTCGCGCAGGAGCAAAAACCATGGAAGAAGCACTTACAGCCCTCCAAGCCAAACTCCAGGATCTGGATGAAAAATTTCTTGGCCTCCATCTTGAACATTCTGCTATGAACAACAAACAGCAGTCCGAGTCTTCATTAGACAATGGGTTCTCTTCTTCCAGCAATTTTCGTGGTCCAAAGCTTCATTTTCCTCGCTTCAATGGTACTGATCCAACTGGATGGATCTATCGTGCAGAACAGTATTTTATTTTGCATAATACTTTTGATGTTAAAAAATTTCTACTTGCATCCTTTCATTTGGAACAGGAAGCTCTTCAATGGTACCGTTGGTACATCAATGCTCATGAAGAGCCAAAATGGCCAGATCCTTTTGCAACGATTTGGTGCTAGTGCTTTTGATGACTTCACAGGAGCCCTCACTAAACTTTGCCAAATTGGCACTGTGAGAGAGTATCAAACCAAATTTGAGAAACTAGCCAACCACACTGAAGGATTGTCTGATGATTTTTATCGGAGTTATTTTATCAGTGGTCTAAAGGATGACATCCGCTCTGAGGTCAAAATGTTCTGTCCCAACACAATGATCGAAGCCCTAGGGTTGGCTAGGTTGGCAAAAGACAAGATTGCAGCCCAACAGCACTCCAAGCCCACTTTTGTTCCCTTCCGAAATATGGGTTCTCAACAGCCACCCATACCGCAGGCTCCTTGACCAACTCCTATCAAGCGCTTGTCTGAAATAGAGATGCAAGCATGCAGAGAAAAGGGGATTTCCTATAATTGTGATGAGAAATTCACTCGGGGACATAGATGTGTTCAATAAAAGCTCTATCTCTTGGATGTGGATTCTTCACCTGCCTCTGAAATTGGTGACGAAGATCCAGATACAATGGATGCTCAGGTCGACATTCAGGAACCGCCTATTGACCCTCCATCTTAGGATGACTAGCCAGAGATATATCTCCATGCTTTAGCTAGAATCACCACCCCCAAACAATGCGGGTCAGGGGTTGCTTCAAGAAGCTTCCTCTTACAATACTCATTGATTATGGTAGCACTCATAATTTCATTGACCCTTGGATTGCCAAACAAGCTGATTGTTTTATCCATCCTTGCTCCAACTTTGAAGTCATGGTTGCCAATGGGGGCACCTTACCTTGCAAAGGGAAGTGTCTAAATGTGTGTATCTCTATGGGAGATTATACCTTGCACTCTGACATGTTTGCCTTGACCTTAGGCGGATGTGATGTGGTTTTGGGTGCTCAATGGCTATGCACACTTGGCCCTGTCTTATGGGATTTTGCTGAACTTTGGATGCAGTGTTCCCTCAATGGACAAAAACAAACATTGATAGGATTACAACCAGGGTCTCTCAGCATCATCAGTTCTCATCGCATGGAAAAAATCCCCAAGAAGAATTCACATGATGTCATCGCTCAGAACCACTCCATTCAGATGCAACCATCAGCGGTCTCCACTACTCCTTTGGATCTACAACAAATTCTGGATTGATATACAGGTGTCTTTGCTGAACCAATGGGATTTCCACCTTCAAGGCCAGAAGACCATCATATTCAGTTCCTTCCTGGCAGCGTTCCTCCCAACATCAGGCCCTATCGCTACCCATTTCACCAAAAACGGAGATTGAAATGCTCGTTTGGGACTTATTGAAGCAAGGTATTATTTGCCCAAGCACTAGTTCCTTTTCTTCTCCAGTTCTTCTTGTCCGCAAAAAAATGGGCCATGGCACCTTTGTATTGACTTTCGAGCACTTAATCACCTCACCATTAAGGATAAGTTTCCAATTCATGTTGTTGAAGAGCTTCTTGATGAGCTTCATGGGGCTCAATTTTTCTCCAAGTTGGATCTTCATTCTGGGTATCATCAAATTCGGATGATATCCCTAAAACAACTGTCCGCACACATGATGGCCATTATGAGTTTTTGGTCATGCCCTTTGGCCTCACTAATGCTCCTTCCACATTCTAGGCCTTAATGAATAAAATATTTCGGCCCAACTTGCGGAAATTCATTTTGGTATTCTTTGATGATATCCTCATCTACAGTAAAACATGGGCTAAACATCTCCAACATCTGGATCTTGTCATGTAACTTTTCTTTGACCATCATCTCCATGCCAAGCAGTCTAAATGTGTTTTTGGACAGAAGGAAGTTGAGTATCTCGGGAACATTATCTCAGCACAAGGGGTTCGCGTGGATCCTTCCAAAATCAATGGCATGAACAATTGGCCGCATCCTCAGACACTCAAGAGCCTTTGTGGTTTTTTGGGGTTGACTGGCTACTACTGCAAGTTTGTCAAGGATTATGGAAATATTGCAGCTCCATTAACTGCTCTATTGAAAAAGGATGGACACATGTTGCTCAGTGTGCATTTGACAAACTGAAACAAGCTATGTGTACTACACCTGTTCTAGCTATGCCCAATTTTTCCAAGCCCTTCACTATTGAGAGTGATGCTTGTGGCAATGGACTTGGTGTTGTTCTCCTTCAAGATGAACACCCCATTGCGTTCACCAGCAAATCCCTTTCAGGTAATAATTTAGCTGCCTCTACATATGAGAAGGAAATGATGGCTATTTTGCATGCAACCATACCTATTAAGGAATCATTTCTGCATCAAAACTGATCACCAAAGTCTGAAATATTTCTTGGAACAACGTGTCTCCTCCCCAGCACGACAAAAATGGGTTAGCAAACCCATGGGTTATGACTATGAGATCACTTACAAGAAGGGTAAAGACAATATTGTGGCAGATGCTCTTTCTCGCACATTTGATGCCCAAGGTTCTCTTTCAGCTATTTCTATGCCTGTTCCAAATTGGTTGCAATCTGTTCAATGTTAAAATTTTGAGCATTAATTCACAATAATCTAGGATCTTTACTGAGAGAATAACATCTACAGTATATCAATGCATGACAATCACAATATGACAAGCATCACAAGAATCAAAAGCATAAAGACAAGAGACATAGAGTTTCTGTGCGAAAAACCCTAAGGTGAAAAACCCCACAACTTCCTCAGAGATAGAGAGAGCAATGGCTCAACCAAAGTACAACCAAATAACACTAAGATAGTCTCCTAGCAGATGATCCTCCTCTTCCTCACTAGTGCGCCACTTATGAAAGTGAGAGTGAGTTACTTTTTCGAGTGAGTAAAATAGAGATCTCCTATCTCTATTTATACTCACTTTTTTTCCCAGTGACCTTATGGGGCCGACTTGTTTATCTAGATACATCCACATTATATTATATATAATTCAGGGCTGACCCCACATGGTGGTCTAATAACCCATCAGCAAGTACACACACTTGCGACACTTGTCAATCCACATGACGACACTTCCTTATAGAGGAATACCACATCTCTTATAAGGGTACAATAAATATATATAAAATACACAGATGAAATACATTCCGAAGTTACATATACATCAACACTCCCTCTTAACTAGGAAGGTATTTCTCGACACATATATGCTAGACAAGTCTTCTTCTCTGGATCATCATCATCGATGCATCGTCATTATCATCGTCACTGCTGCTGCTATCTCAACCAATCTCTGACTCTACTCGTCATAGGAAGTTCTACAGATCCAGTCCTTTTTCATACTGGATGTAGGCCCACCACCTACAGGTCTTCATCATCACTGGCCATACTGTGGAATCCTCAGGACTTATTATGTGCGTCAAAAAACTTCGAAAGAGCATCCCAGGCTGTTACGAGCACACAGCTCTACCTATAGGATCTTCCAGGACAACGAATTACATGTGACCTCAGCACAAAACCTCGCAAGAGCATCCCAGGCTGTTACGAGCACACAGCTCTACCTATAGGATCTCCCAGGGCAATGAATTACATGTGGTCATGGCAAAACCTCGCAAGAGCATCCCAGGACTGATTACGGGCACACAGCCCATCCTATCGGATCTCCCAGGGAACCAAATTATATGCCATAGGACAAAACCTCGAAAGAGCATCTGCCAGATATCCGAGGGCACTGAATTACATGCCATAGGCAAAACCTTGAAAGACTATCTGTAGATCTCCCAGGGCACCGAATTATATGTCCTTCCAGAGCAAAACCTTGAAAGAGCATTTGCCAGATATCCCAGGGCACCGAATTACATGCCATAGGCAAAACCTCGAAAGACTATCTGCAAATCTCCTAGGGCACCGGATTACATGCTCATCTGCACAACCTGATCCACGACCATAGAGTATCAACCTAATACTCATCATACATCATCCTGATGTACCCATGATCATCCTGATCATCATCACTGCAACATCTTGCTGCATGTCATCTGGAGCAACATCCTGAAGCTCGTCATCTATGATCATCCTGATCATCATCACTGCAACATCCTGCTGCATGTCATCTGGAGCAACATCCTGAAGCTCGTCATCCATGATCATCCTGATCATACAATGCATCTACCTGATGCATACCAAGTATCTACTTGATACATATCATCATACATGATCCTCCTGATCATACAATGTATCCACCTGATACAAATACAAATACATGATACATATCACCATACATGATCCACCTGATCATACAATGTATCCACCTGATACATATACAGATACATGGTCCAAGCATCCAACATGATGCATATAGAAAAATACATACACATGATCCAACTGATGATATCTAGCATCCAACATGATGCGTATATACATACATAAAAATGAACCAACTGATCATATCTAGCATCCAACATGATGCATACATACATACATAAAAATGATCCAACTGATCATATCCAAGCAGAAACCAGAACATCATCCTGATGCTCATTATCTAGCGCTTACATCCACATCCATGTGAAGGATCCTCCTTCCAACATGCTTGGAATGGCTTCAGCAAATGTGTCCATCACTTCTTCCTCGAAGTGTCCTCGATCTGAAGAACACCAATCCTCTCTCTGAAGTACTCGAACTTCACCCTGGCTAGTGGCTTCATCAGTACATCTGCAATCTGCTCGTCCGTCGCAACATACAGGAGCTTCACAGCTCCTCTCTACACCATATCCCTGATATAGTGATATTTGATCTCTATGTGTTTCGACCTGTCATGAAACACTGGATTCTTGGATAGCTTCACACAACTCTGGTTATCATAGAAGATACCAGTAGCATCCAACAGGAGATCAAATAACTCAGACAGTAGCTTCCGCAGCCATACTGCCTCACAACTCGTTGAACAGGATGCAACATACTCAGCCTCAGCTGTACTCAGTGCTACACAGGACTGCTTCCTGCTGAACCAAGAGATCACACCTGATCCCATACTGAAGCAGCATCCAGATGTTTTCTTCCTATCTGCAGCATTGCCAACCCAATCTGAATCAACATAACCCTGCAGGTTAAACTTTTGATTTGCTTCATACTTGAGCCCATAATCCACTGTACCCTTCAGGTACCTCAGAACATGCTTTACAGCAACCAGGTGAACACTCCTCGGATCCATCAGGAACTGGCTTAATGTGTTCACAGCAAAGCAAATATCTGGTCTCGTGTTCATCAGGTACATCAAGGACCCAATCATCTGATGATACATAGAGACATCAACTGGCTCAGATGAAGCATCACATAGAAGCTTCAGATTCGATGCCGTAGGTGTGGCCATGGCCTTGCAATCCATTATCCCAAATCTCTTCAGGATATCTACTGTGTACTTCCCTTGACCAAAGAAGATCCCACCTGTACTCTGCCACACCTCCATGCCTAGGAAATAGTGCATCATTCCCAAGTCTTTCATATTGAATTCAGCAGCAAGCTTCCTCTTAGTATCTGCAATCAGTCTATCATCTCCTGTTACAAATAAGTCATCCACATACAAGAGTAGAATCACAGGATTCCCTTCCTCAACCTTGTAGTAAAGGTTGGAATCCGCTTTACTTTTGGTAAAGCCCAAACTAGATAGGAAACTGTCCATCCTACCATACCAAGTTTTGGGAGCTTGTTTCAAGCCATACAAGGCTTTCTTCAATCTGCACACATATGACTCCCTGTCATGTATTTCAAAACCGAGTGGCTGCTCCACATATACTTCCTCTTCAACTACACCATTCAAGAAAGCAGTCTTGACATCCATCTGGTGTATTTTCCATTTCATAGCTGCAGCCAGGGCAAGTACTGTTCTGATGGAAGTATACCTGGCTACAGGTGCAAAAGTTTCTTCATAATCTATTCCCTCTTTCTGAGAGAAGCCACGAGCTACGAATCTTGCCTTGTATTTCTCTACACTGCTATCTACAGCATGCTTGATTTTGAAGATCCATTTAGAAGTCACAACAGACTTCTCTTTAGGTCTTGGGACAACATCCCAAACATCATTCTTCATTATTGATTGGTATTCCTCAACCATGGCATCCTTCCATTCTTTCTTTTCCGCTGCTTCTTCATAACTGGAAGGCTCTTTGTTCATAATGTTACAGAGTAAAGCAACATAGCTGGTATGTGATCTGGTTCTCTTCTTTGCTCTGTATTCTTCTTCTGGAATGACAAATCTTTCTGCATCTTGAATGAGCTCTCTAGCCCATGCAGGTTTCCTCTTGTGAGAGTTATCCTCACGGAGTGGATCTACAGGTTCTTGCAGATCTTCAAACTCACAAACAACTTCTGGAACTGCTTCAGTCATGGTAGTGTCTTGAAATCTAGTTTCCTTAGGTTCTTCATAAACTTCAATAGGTGCCTTCCTTGATTTGATGAATGCTGAGTTTTCATCAAATGTTACATCCCTGCTGACATCAATCTTCTTGAATCCTGGAAAGTATATTCTGTAAGCCTTCGAACTTTCACTGTAACCCACAAAGATACCCTTCTTTCCTGAAGGATCTAGTTTAGTCCTCTTTTCCTTTGGGACATGAGTGTATACTGGACAACCAAATATTCTGAGATGGCTGACTTCAGGTTTCTTACCAGAAAAGACCTCTTCTGGTGTCTTGTTGTCCAATATCTTGTGGGGTGTTCTGTTCTGCACATACACAGCTGTTCTAGCTGCTTCTTCCCATAGATGCATAGGTAGATCCTGGTCATGTAGCATTGCCCTTGCTGCTTCCATGATAGTTCTGTTCTTCCTTTCTACAACTCCATTCTGTTGAGGATTATAAGGAGCAGTCAACTCCCTCTTAATCCATGAATCACTGTAAAGCTTCTTGAAGTCACCTGAGGTGAATTCTCCACCATTGTCGGATCTGAATGTTTTGATCTTCTTGTCAGTCTGATTCTCCATCAAGGTTTTGAATTCCTTGAATTTATCAAACACCTCATCTTTGCTCTTCAAGAAGTATACCCAAGTCTTCTTGGAGAAGTCATCAATAAATGAGACATAGTAAACATACCCACTCAGGGAACTGGATGACATAGGACCACATACATCTGAGTGGATGATTTCCAGGATGTCTTTTGCCTTGCTTTCACTGCTTGGGAAAGCCTTCTTAATATTTTTACCTTTTGCACATCCTTTGCAAACACCTTCATGTTTGGCCTTAATTTCAGGAAGACCCTCTACTGCCTTGCTTGCAATTGGAAGTGCTCTATAGTGCATATGAGCAAGTCTTCTATGCCAAAGTTCACTTGGCTCCATGGATTCATGCACCATGGCATGTTCAGGTTGTCCCTTCAATTTATACAAACCTCCCTCTTGCTCTCCAATCACTACTGCATCATCTATGTTCTTTCCCTTTTGCCACATTAGGACTTGTCCATCCACAAATGCAACCCTCATACCTTTTGAATCCAATGCAAAGATGGAGAGTAAGTTCTTCTTGAGCCCAGGTACATAAAGGACTTCTTTCATCTTCAAGGATTTTCCAGAATCTAGGTTGTAGGAGGCTTCACCACTTCCTTTGATTGGGTATTGATAATCATCCCCAAGTTTCACCTTATGGGGTGATTCATGTTCAGATAGGTTCACAAAAGATTCCTTAAACCCAGCCAAGTGTTTGGAAGCCCCACTGTCACTCAACCAATCATTACAACCATGAGAGATAGTACTTGTAAGAGCAGAGATTAGAACATACTCTTCTTCACTTGATGAGTCATTATCACTATCACTTTCTTCCCTAGCCTTCTTCTTTGGGGGTTCATCATCTTCGGCAGCATGAGCATGAAACCTTCTTTTGTTTCCCTTCTTCTTCTTATTGTTGTTATTATCCCTTTTGTTCTTGGGACAATCTGAAGCAAAGTGACCCTTCTCATTGCATGTGAAGCATCTTAGGTCCTTCTTACTCTTTTGATAGGATCTATTATGGCGAGGGTGCTCCTTCTTGGTTTTGCTTCTTTTGGTGTGAGCTGCAAGAGCTTGATCTTCACCTCCCATCTTTTCCTCACGAGCTATAAGTTTAGCTTCTTCTTGAGAGCATTCTTCCCGCAATCTGTTGAAGGAGATCAACTTCTTCCTTGCACAAATTCCTTGAATGAAGGAATCCCATGACCTGGGTAGGCCATTTAGAGTGGTCATCACCACTTCACCATTCTCCACCATTTCATCTACTGCTTCTAGTTGTTCCTTGATCTGGGAGACCCTTGAAAAATAATATTGAATGGTTTCTCCATTCTAAAACTTTACTCCTTTCAATTGGTTCTGCAGGGTCATCTTCCGATTTATGTTTTTTCCTTCAAATAGCTTGGTCAAAGATTCAAACATCTCCTTGGGTGTCTTAACAGAAGACACATGGGGTATGAGATGGTATTTGATGGAATCAGCAATGATTCTCTTTGCCTTGACCAAGTTCTTCTTATGCAATACCTTGGCCTCTTCATCCTCTGGGATAGGGATGTCTTCTTTCACATATGAGTCCAACTCATTCTCTTCGAAGATTAACCCAATCCTATACTTCCAAGCTCGGAAGTTATCAGCCCCTTCAAGCTTATCCTCAAGCTTGGTGTGGAGAGACATCTTAAAGAGTACTTCAAATGGAAATAGAAAATATTTAGATCTTACCACTTGAGATGCTGAAAACTGGATCTGGTCCCGGATTAGGGTTTGTCAGAGAAACCCTAAAAATTCAAAGTGTGAATTTCAAATTTTTGAAAGGATAGAAAGATACGCTTTGATGAGTTGATCATCTTGGTGCATTCAGAATTTGAGATCAGCAAAGTCTTTCCCTTCAGAATTGCCTTTTTGTCCTCCTAGGTTCACTAGAGAGAGCCATGAATTAGGGTTTGAGTTTCCCGGAGATCTACCCAGCCAAAAATCTCGATCCAAAGCTCTAACCTTCGATTTTTGCAAGGAGCTTCCAGCTGTGTCTTCAGATTCCAGAAATTCCTATTTTTGTGGAAACCCTAATTTTTAGGGCCAAATCTGAAAATGCTCGGAACCGAGTTCTGATTGGACAGATAGATGTGCCTTGATGAGTAGAGTCAATCTACTATACTGATTTTCAAAAATATGTGGAGAGAAACCCAATAAACAAGGAACTCAAGCTTCCATCACTGCAAAATGTCTTCTTCTCAGGTTAGCTCTGATACCATGTTAAAATTTTGAGCATTAATTCACAATACTCTAGGATCTTTGCTGAGAGAATAAGATCTACAGTATATCAATGCATGACAATCACAATATGACAAGCATCACAAGAATCAAAAGCATAAAGACAAGAGACATAGAGTTTCCGTGGGGAAAACCATAAGGTGAAAAACCCCACAACTTCCTCAGAGATAGAGAGAGCAATGGCTCAACCAAAGTACAACCAAATAACACTGAGATAGTCTCCTAGCAGATGATCCTCCTCTTCCTCACTAGTGCACCACTTCTGAAAGTGAGAGTGAGTTACTTTTTCGAGTGAGTAAAATAAAGATCTCCCTTCTCTATTTATACTCACCTTTTTGCCCAGTGACCTTATGGGCCCGACTTGTCTATCTAAATACATCCACATTATATTATATATAATTCAGGGCCGACCCCACATGGTGGTCTAATAACCCATTAGAAAGTACACACACTTGCGACACTTGTCAATCCACATGACGACACTTCCTTATAGAGGAATAACACATCTCTTATAAGGGTACAATAAATATATATAAAATACATAGATGAAATACATTCCAAAGTTACATATACATCAACATTCAATAGGGTTATGTCAATGACTCTTCCTTATCTCAAATAATCCAACGATGGACCAAAAACCCTTCTGCTGTACCACATTACTCTTGGGATGGTTCTTCTTTGAGATACAAGGGTCGTCTGGTGATTCCCTAGAGCACAGATCTTCAATAGGCTGTCTTCTATGAACTCCATGCTTCTCCATCGGCAACGCACTCTAGGTTCCTCAAAACATATGAACGGGCACGACGTAACTTCTTTTGGCAGTGCATGAAAAGGACAATTCAACAGATGGTGGCTGAATGTGATACCTGCCAGCGCAATAAGGGTGAAACGACACTCCTTCCAGGTGTTAGGAACCAATGTCTTTACCTTGTTAGTATGTTGTTGTTGGATGCATATGAATTGTAAGTCATCCCGTAGTATTTGTTGATCAATATTTTGTGTTATTGTTGTTGGCGCATATGCTTTGTAAGTCGCCCGTAGTATTGTTGATACATAGTTTGTAACGGCCCATGGTTTCGACCCATAGTATTGGCGCCTAGAATTAGTATATAAGTGTGTGTTGAGACCTATGAAGGCACCGTGAATTTATTTGTATTGAGCTTGCTCGTAGGAGGTTTCCCCCTCGAAGTGGCTTGTGATCAATATAAAAGTGATTCTGAGTTCTTTCATTTCCGCTATTTCGCATATTTGTATTAATTAATTGTTGCAGGTGCCTCACATCTGGTATCAGAGCACTTTCTTGGGCTCACTGGGTGAAATTTCTGCCAAATTTTTTTTCGCATATGTTGCAGGTTCAGATTTGGGAATAATCCCTATCCGCTTAACTGTGGGAAGTACTTGGGCATAAGCCCTAAAACTCATTGTGAGGAGTACCACAGGAACCCTGAAGTAGCTGGCCCATTAAGAGGACCTGCCGGTGAAAAGGGCAACGACTCCTACCTGATTGACTAGTTCCCACCTGTGAGGTAAACCAAGAGCTGTCGTTTGTGGCAAAGCGGGTATCAGTTTTACCTGAGCCGGGGAGTGAGGGGTACTACCCCAATACGCAAGCCGTCAGACCGCATTGGTGGCCGAGTGAAACCCTTGAACTATTAGGAAGTCGCACATACCTGGGGTCCATATCTACTTTCAACTGAACTATTGTCGAACACTACTGCGCCGTTTCAGATCCATTTTGCAAGCCATTTCAGATCTAGCCATTTTCGGTCCATTCGGCACTGTTCCAGAGCCCTTCCGAGCCATAGCCGCTCCAGTCTGGAAAAAAAAATAAAAAATCCTAGTTATGGTTGTCACCCGTGCAGGAGCAAAAACCATGGAGGAAGCACTTGCAGCCATCCAAGCCAAACTCCAAGATCTGGATGAAAAATTTCTCGGCCTCCATCTTGAACATTCAGCTATGAACAACAAACGACAGTCCGAGTCTTCATCAGAGAATGGGTTCTCCTCTTCCAGCAATTTCCGTGGTCCGAAGCTTGATTTTCCTCGCTTCAATGGTACTGATCGAACTGGATGGATCTATCATGCAGAATAGTATTTCAGTCTGCATAATACTTTTGATGTCAACAAAGTTCCGCTGGCATCCTTTCACTTGGAACAGGAAGCTCTTCAATGGTACCGTTGGTACATCAAGGCTCATCTAGAGCCCAAATGGATAGACTTTTGCCAGCTCCTTTTGCAACGATTTGGTCCTAGTGCTTTTGATGACTTCAGAGGAGCCCTCACTAAACTTCGCCAAATTGGCACGGTGAGAGAGTATCAAACCGAATTTGAGAATCTAGCCAACCACACCGAAGGATTGTCTGATGACTTTTACCGGAGTTGTTTTATCAATGGTCTAAAGGATGCCATCCGCTCTGAGGTCAAAATTTTCTGTCCCAACACAATGATGGAAGCCTTAGGGTTAGCTAAGTTGGCAGAAGACAAGATTGCAGCCCAACAATGCTCCAAGCCCACTTTTGTTCCCTTCCGAAATATGGGTTCTCAGCGACCACCTATACGGCAGGCTCCTCGACCGACTCCTATCAAGCGTTTGTCTAAAACAGAGATGCAAGCACGCAGAGAAAAGGGGCTTTGCTAATATTTGTGATGAGAAATTCACTCGGGGACATAGATGTGTTCAGTAAAAGCTCTATCTCTTGGATGTGGAGTCTTCGCCTGCCTCTAAAATTGTTGACGACGACCCAGAAACACTGGATGCTCCGGTCGACATTCAGGAACCGCCTATTGACCCTCTGTCTCAGGATGACCAGCCAGAGATATCTCTCCATGCTTTAGCTGGAATCACCACCCCCCAAACAATGCGGGTTAGGAGTTACTTCAAGAAGCTTCCTCTTACAATACTCATTGATTCTGGTAGCACTCATAATTTCATTGACCCTCGGATCGCCAAACAAGCTGATTGTTTTATCCATCCTTGCTCCAACTTTGAAGTCATGGTTTCCAATGGGGGCACCTTACCTTGCAAAGGGAAGTGTCGAAATGTTCATATCTCTATGGGAGATTATACCTTGCGCTCTGACATGTTTGCCTTGCGCTTAGGCGGATGTGATGTGGTTTTGGGCGCTCAATGGCTATGCACACTTGGCCCTATCTTATGGGATTTTGTTGAACTTTGGATACAGTTTTCCCTCAATGGACAAAAACACACATCGCATGGTGTCATCGCTCAGATCCATTCCATCCAGATGCAACCATCAGCGGTCTCTACTACTCCTTTGGATCTACAACAAATTCTGGATCGATATACAGGTGTCTTTGTTGAACCAGTGGGATTGCCACCTTCTAGGCCAGAAGACCATCATATTCAGCTCCTTCCTGGCAGCGTTCCTCCCAACATCTGGCCCTATCGCTACCCATTTCACCAAAAATGGAGACTGAAATGCTCGTTCGGGACTTATTGAAGCAAGGTATTATTCGCCCAAGCACTAGTTCCTTTTCGTCTCCAGTTATTCTTGTCCACAAAAAAGATGGGTCATAGTGCCTCTGCATTGACTTCCGAGCACTTAATCACCTCACCATCAAGGATAAGTTTCCAATTCCTGTTGTTGATGAGCTTCATGGGGCTCACTTTTTCTCCAAGTTGGATCTTCGTTCTGGGTATCATCAAATTCGGGTTCATGAGGATGATATTCCTAAAACAACTTTCCGCACACATGATGGCCATTATGATTTTTTGGTCATGCCCTTTGGCCTCACTAATGCTCCTTCCACATTCCAGGCCTTAATGAATAAAATATTTCGACCCTACTTGTGGAAATTCATTCTGGTATTCTTTGATGATATCCTCATCTACAGTAAAACATGGGATGAACATCTCCAGCATCTGGATCTTGTCATGCAACTTTTCTCTGACCATCATCTCCATTCCAAGCAGTCTAAATGTGTTTTTGGACAGAAGGAAGTTGAGTATCTCAGGAACATTATCTCAGCACAAGGGGTTCGCGTGGATCCTTCCAAAATCGATGCCATGAACAATTGGCCGCATCCTCAGACACTCAAGAGCCTTCGTGGTTTTTTGGGGTTGACTGGATACTACCACAAGTTTGTCAAGGATTATGGGAAGATTGGAGCTCCATTAACTGCTCTATTGAAAAAGGATGCTTTTACATGGACACCTGCTGCTCAGTGTGCATTTGACAAACTAAAACAAGCTATGTGTACTACACCTATGCTAGCTATGCCCGATTTTTCCAAGCCCTTCACTATTGAGAGTGATGCTTGCCGCAATGGACTTGGTGCTGTTCTCCTTGAAGATGAACACCCCATTGTGTTCACCAGCAAAGCCCTTTCAGGTAAGAATTTAGCTGCCTCTACCTACGAGAAGGAAATGATGGCTATTTTGCATGCAGTACAGAAGTGGTGCCCATACCTATTAGGGAATCATTTCTGCATCAAGACTGATCACCAGAGTCTGAAATATTTCTTGGACCAGCGTGTCTCCTCCCCGGCACAACAGAAATGGGTTAGCAAACTCATGGGTTATGACTATGAGATCACTTACAAGAAGGGTAAAGATAATATTGTGGCAGATGCTCTTTCTCGCACATTTGATGCCCAAGGTTCTCTTTCAGCTATTTCTATGCCCGTTCCAAATTGGTTGCAATCTGTTCAACAGGGTTATGTCAATGACTCTTCCTTATCTCAAATCATCCAATGCTTGACCAACAACCCTTCTGCTGTACCAGATTACTCTTGGGATGGTGCTTCTCTGCGATACAAGGGTGGTCTGGTGCTTCCCCAGAGCACAGATCTTCAACAGGTTGTCTTCTATGAACTCCATGCTTCTCCATCGGCAGGGCACTTTGGGTTCCTCAAAATGTATGAACGAGCACGGTGTAACTTGTTTTGGCAGGGCATGAAAAGGACAATTCAACAGATGGTGGCCGAATGTGATACCTGCCAGCGCAATAAGGGTGAAACAACACTCCTTCCAGGATTGCTTGAACCCTTTCCCATACCTACATGGATTTGGACAGATATTTCTATGGATTTCATTAACGGGCTCCCTAAATTTGGCGGGAATACAGTGATTCTCGTTGTGGTTGATCGCCTCTCCAAATATAGTCATTTTTGTGCTTTCAACCATCCCTATACATCCTCCTCCGTCGCTCAAATTTTTCTGGACCAGATCTTTCGTCTTCATGGCATCCCTTCTTCCATTGTCTCAGATCGTGATGCGACTTTCACCAGTCATTTTTGGACAGAACTATTTCGCCACACTGGCACCAAACTGAAGATGAGTTCAGGGTATCACCCACAAACAAATGGTCAGACTGAAATTGTCAATAAATTCTTGGAAACTTATCTTCGTTGCTTCACCTCGGAACAACAACATCAGTGGGAAAAGTGGCTCCCTCTCATTGAATGGTGGTACAATACCTCTTACCACACTGCCTCTAAAATGATCCCATATGAAGCAGTCTATGGTCAGGAACCTCCAACTCTTCTTCCATACACCCCCACCAGTTCACCAGTTCAGGAAGTTGACACGGTCCTTCGAAACCGCGATCAGATTCTTCGCATTTTGCGGGACAATCTTCACATGGCAAGAAATCGCATGAAACAAGAAGCTGATCAGCACCGTTTGGAGTGCACTTTTCAAGTCGTCTATATGGTTTTTCTTCCTCTCCAGCCGTACAAACAATCCTCCTTGAAACTCAAAGGGCGTCATAAGCTCGCTCCAAAGTTCTATGGGCCATATCGGATTCTTCAGAAGATTGGGTCCGTTGCTTATAAATTGGAACTTCCTCCTTCTTCCTGCATTCATCCAGTTTTTCATGTCTCTTGTCTGAAGAAAGTTCTTGGCACCAACATTAGCAGACAAACGATTTTACTCAAACTGGATAATGAAGGATCCATCCTTTTGGAGCCAGAGGCCATCCTCAATTGGCGCACGCGTCAGCTTCGCTCTCGCTCTATCACAGAGGTCTTAATTCAGTGGCACGGCATGCAACCAGAAGATGCTACATGGGAACCACTCCTTCAGATTCAACAACAATTTTCACATCTAAAGCTTTAAGGACAAAGCTTTTTTTAAGAGGGAGGGGATGTTAGCAACCCATGTCTTTACCTTGTTAGTATGTTGTTGTTGGATGCATATGCTTTGTAAGTCGTCCCGTAGTATTTGTTGATCAATAGTTTGTGTGTTGTTGGTGCATATGCTTTGTAAGTCACCCGTAGTATTGTTGATACATAGTTTGTAACGGCCCATGGTTTCAACCCATAGTATTGGCGCCTAGAATTAGTATATAAGTGTGTGTTGAGACCTATGAAGGCACCGTTAAGTTATTTGTATTGAGCTTGCTCATAGGAGGTTGCCCCCTCAAAGTGGCCTGTGATCAATATAAAAGTGATTCTGAGTTCTGTCATTTCTGCTATTTCGCATATTTGTATTAATTAATTGTTGCAGGTGCCTCACACCAGGATTGCTCAAACCCTTTCCCATACCTACACGGATTTGGACAGATATTTCTATGGATTTCATTGAAGGGCTCCCTAAATATGGTGGGAAGACAATGATTCTCATTGTGGTTGATCGCCTCTCCAAATATAGTCATTTTTTTGCTCTCATCCATCCCTATACATCCTCCTCAGTCTCTCAAATTTTCATGGACTAGATCTTTCGTCTTCATGGCATCCCTTCTTCCATTGTCTCGGATCGTGATGCGACTTTCACCAGTCATTTTTGGACAGAACTATTTTTCCACACTGGCACCAAGCTGAAGATGAGTTCAGGGTATCACCCACAAACAGATGGTCAAACTGGAATTATTAATAAATGCTTAGAAACTTATCTTCATTGCTTCACCTATGAACAACAACATCAGTGGGAAAAGTGGCTCCCTCTCGCTGAATGGTGGTACAATACCTCTTACCACACTGCCTCTAAAATGACCCCGTATGAAGCAGTCTATGGCCAGGAACCTCCAGTTCTTCTTCCATACACCCCCAATAGTTCACCGGTTCAGGAAGTTGACACGGTCCTTTGAAACCACGATCATATTCTTCACATCTTACGGGACAATCTTCACATGGCAAGAAATCGCATGAAGCAACAAGCTGATCAGCACCGTTCTGAGCGCACTTTTCAAGCAGGCGATATGGTTTTTCTGGGTCTCGAGCCGTACAAGCAATCCTCCCTGAAACTCAAAGGGCATCATAAGCTTGCTCCAAATTTTTATGGGCCATATCGGATTCTTCAGAAGATTGGGTACGTTACTTATAAATTGGAACTTCCTCCTTCTTCCCGCATTCATCCAGTATTTCATGTCTCTTGTCTGAAGAAAGTTCTTGGCACTAGCATCAGTGGACAAACTATTTTACCCGAACTGGATAATGAAGGATCCATCCTTTTGGAACCGGAGGCCATCCTCAATTAGTGCACTCGTCAGCTTCGCTCTCGCTCTATCATAGAGGTCTTAATTCAGTGGCACGACATGCAACCAGAGGATGCTACATGGGAACCACTCCTTCAGATTCAACAACAATTTCCACATCTAAAGCTTTGAGGACAAAGATTTTTTTAAGGGGAGGGGACGTTAGGAACCCATGTCTTTACTTTGTTAGTATATTGTTTTTGGACGCATATGCTTTGTAAGTCATCCCATAGTATTTGTTGATCAATAGTTTGTGTTATTGTTGTTGGTGCATATGCTTTGTAAGTCGCCTGTAGTATTGTTGATCCATAGTTTGTAGTGGCCCATGGTTTTGACCCATAGTATTGGTGCCTAGACTTAGTATATAAGTGTGTGTTGAGGCCTATGAAGGCATCGTGAAGTTATTTGTATTGAGCTTGTTCAAAGGAGGTTGCCCCCTCGAAGTGGCCTGCGATCAATATAAAACTGATTCTGAGTTCTGTCATTTCTGTTATTTCGCATATTCTTATTAATTAATTGTTGCAGGTGCTTCACAATTGTACTTGAGCTGGTCCCCATACATCTGTATGCAATAGCTCTAACTTTTTATTCTTCTTATGTTTCCCAACCCTGAGAAATCTGACTCTCTTCTGTTTTCCATAAACACAGTTTTCACATAATTCCAAACTTACCTGCTTCAAATCTGGCAGCAACTTCCTTGAGTGGAGAATCTGCATCTCCTTCTCACTCCTGTGGCCAAGCCTATGATGCCACAATGCTGTATCTATTCCTGTGAAAGCTAAAGAGATAGAATGGTCATTATTATGAGGACATAAATACAACGTACCTATCCTGTCTCCTTTTGCTATCACCATTGATCCTTTAGTGATCTTCCACCACTTTTCTCCAAATGTAGATAGATAGCCACCATCTCCCAACTACCCTATTGAGATCAGATATTTTTTCATAGCAAGAATATGCCTAACATCTTTCAACATCCAGTCAGTTCCATTCTTAACTTTTATCCATACCTTACCCATTCCAACAATTTTACATGGCTCATCATCACCCAATAAAACATGTCCAAAATCGCCAGGAACATACTCATGAAAGTATTTCCTATGGGGTGTAGCATATCATGAATCTCCAGAATCTACTACTCAATAATCACTAGTATTATCTAATGCAAGAATCAAAGCATCTTGTAACACATCACCTGCTACATTTGCTTCCTAGGTAGTTTCCTTCTGTGCATCTCCTTTCTTCTTTAGAGATCTACAGTCTTTCTTCATATGTCCTTTATTTCCATAGTTCCAGCACTCTATCTTTTCCAGTCTGGACTTGGATCTACCCATTTTAGACTTCCCAAGATTAACTTGGCTCTTTCCTCTCTCCTTTTTTCTTCCCCTGGTCTCCATGGTCAACACATTACTTGATGTCTCATCTGTGCTTTTTCTTCGCATTTTCTCGCTAAGAATAACACCAATAACATCATCAAATTTCAAGGTGTTTGAACCAGAGACAGAATTACTAACAGCCATGACCAAGCTATTCCAGCTTTCTGGTAATGAACACAAGATTAGAAGAGCCCTAACCTCATCATCAAAGTTCACACTTACAGAACTTAGCTGATTTGTAACCGTATTAAACTCATTTAAATGATTAGTAACAGCTCCACCTTCAGACATCTTCATATTAAATAAACGCTTCATTAGAAATACCTTGTTTGAGGCTGAGGGTTTTTCATACAGCTTACCCAGTGCGCTCATCAAACCCTCCATTGTCGTTTCTTTTGAGATATTGAAAGCCACCGATGAAGCCAGGTTCAGCCGTATTGTTCCCAGAGCCTTTCTGTCAAGAACCTCCCATTCTTCGTCCTTCATGGCTGCTAGCTGCTTTGCTCTTCCTCCCAACGGTAGGAATAGATCCTTCTGGTACAGATAGTCCTCCATTTGCATCTTCCATAACTGGAAGTTTTGGCTGTTAAACTTCTTGACCTTGAACTTTCCTTCTTCCACCATTGCTCCCACTCGAACTAGAAACCCTAGATTCCTGCGGGTTTATCTACCAAATAGACCTTTGTCTTTGATACCAATTGTTAGAAAAATAGGATCGGAGAGCAATAACAATTAACAGAAATGAAAATATAATCACACACACATTACAAGAGAGACACAAATATATCATGGTTCACCCCAACTTGGGCTACGTCCACACTAAATTTGCCAGTCCTTATTATTATTTCGTCCAACAAAGTGAAGGGATACAACCTACAGCACAACCGCTGCACTTCCTCTTCACTGTCTCACAATCTCTCTTCACCAATCTCAGAGATCTTTATAATGCATAAAACCTAATACATTTGACCCTACCTGTATTACAATGTATTTCTTTTATAGGGGAAATACAATGGGAAAATACCACGGGATACCCAAAAACCATGGGCCCGCAAAACAGCTGGCGAAAACAGCCCCAAAATTTTTTTCTCGGGGGCATTGCCCCGAACCCCTAAAAATGCAGAATGGGTGTACAGTCCTCCGGGGTGCATGGCTAAGACAATATAATCTATGAGACTGGAAGATCTAGCTCCACAACCAACATTTGGAAGGGAATATTCTATGGGGTTGCGAAATGGGAGTTCCGACTTCCGAGTTCCGCATGCGAACTGCAGATTATGTAAGTCGGAAAGGTAAAATTTCCGGAGTTGTAAATTTGGAGTCGCGAATTTCGAGTTCCGCAAGGAGGATTGTGGATTGCGAAAGTCAGAGAGGTAATTTCCCATATTGGATATTTGTCATTCCAGTTTCCGAATCCCGCATTGTAGATTACAGATTGTGGAAGTTGGGAAGGTGTTCTTCGACACCACGCAATTGTCGTTCTTATTTATGAATCCCGCATTGCGGATTGCAGAAGTCAGGAAGGTGTTCTTCGATGTCATGTTTTGGCATTCTAACTTTCCAAATCCCGCATTTCGTATTAAGGATTGTGGAATTCGGGAAGGTGTTCTTCGACACTGTGGAATATTGGTGTTCTGATTTCTGATTTTCGCACTATGGATTGCAGATTATGGACCAAGACATTGCGGATGTGTAAAAATATTAGAGTTGCGGATCAGTTTTGGATGAAACAAATATAGCAGGTTTATCAAGGTTGTTCCCCCATCACTCTAAATAGAACTAAGGGGATAAAGGACGTGACATGAATGGAAGATTGTAGGATCATTTTTCAAACCAAAAGGCATGACAAGGAATTTGAAATGACCATAATGGCACTTGAAAGTAGTCTTCTGCACACCTTCCTCCTTCATTCGAATGTGATGGTAACTAGATCTAAGATCAATCTTTGAAAATAATTTTTCTCCAAATAGTTCATCCATGAGCTCATATATCCAAGGAATGGGATATCTATTCTTTATGGTCTTCTTGTTTCTCTGAAATCAATGCACATTCTCAAGGTTCCATATTTTTTCTTCACCAAGACAACTGATGAAGCATAGGGACTTGAAATTGGCCTTATGAGTCCCAAATCCAAAATTTCTTTAATATCCTTATCAATCTCATCCACAAAATTTTTTGGGTGTCTGTATGGTTTCATTTGGATAGGTTGAGTGCCTTTCTCCAACACAATGGCATGTTCAAATCCCTTGTCAAGTGGTCTTCTAGGGGGTAGGTCTCCAAAAACCTTTTTCATACTTGTGCAATAGTTTCCTTATCTCCTTCGGATGTTCTGGAACCTTTATGTTTGGCTTGGGGGAAGTGATTAGACACTCTGCAGATCATTCAATGTCTCCATGTCTCAAAATGGACCTCATACTATCGGAGGACACCACTCGGTTAGGATAGGTGTGCATTCCCCTCAGCAATACTAGCTTTCCTTTTGAACCTTTAAACCTAATTTTAGGTGCTCTATAGCTCATTGAATTCTCTCCTATAGAGCACAACCATTGGACTCCCAAAAGCACATTAGTATTAGTAACATTCACCACATAGAAACTTTCAATAACAGTGTAATTCCCTATGGTAAGTTGTAGTTTTGAAATCCATGTGTTACAGTCCATAGAATTGTTTCCTGTGATGATGACCAAAACCCATCAAATTCCTCAGTGGGAAACTTTCTCCTCTCCACCAAGGCCAAATCAATAAATTTGCGAGGAACCTCCAGCAATTAATTAATGAAAATTCACGATATATCATAAATAATAGAATACATAATAGATTTATTGATCATAGGCCACTTCAAGGGGGGAAACTCCTTTGAGAAAGCTCAATACAAATAACTAGTGGATTCCTTCATTGGCATCAACACGTACTTATATACTAATTCTATGCGTCCAATACTATGGGTCAATACCTTGGAACATATAATACTACGGGACGACTTACAAAGCATATGCGTCTAATACTATGGATCAATATCATGGAACATATAATACTATGGGAAAATACAAACTATGGATCAATACCATGGAACATATAATACTACGGGACGACTTACAAAGTATATGCATCCAACAACAATATACTAAGAAAGTAAAGAGAAGGGTTGACACGGGTTCCTAACATACCCTCTCCCTTAGAAAAAGCTTTGTACTCAAAGCTTTAGATGTGGAAATTGTTGCTGAATCTGAAGGGGTGGTTCCCATGTAGCATCCTCTGGTTGCATTCCGTGCCATTGAATAAATACCTCTGTGATAGATCGAGAGCGAAGATGACGATTGCGCCTATTGAGGATAGCCTCCGAATGCAAAAGGATGGATCCTTAATTATTCAGTTCTAGTAAAATATTTTTTCCTCTGATGTTGGTGCCAAGAACTTTCTTTAGACAAGAAACATGAAATACTGGATGAATGAGAGAAGAAGGAGGAAGTTCTAATTTTTAAGAAACGGACCCAATATTCGAAAGAAACTTATATGGCCCATAGAACTTTGGAGCGAGCTTATGATGCCCTTTGAGTTTCAGGGAGGATTGCTTGTAAGGCTATAGATGAAAAAAAACCATATCACCTGCTTGAAAAGTGCACTCAGAACGGTGCTGATCGGCTTGTTGTTTCATTCGATTTCTTGCCATGTGAAGGTTGTCCCACAAAATGCGAAGAATTTGATTGCAGTTTCAAAGAGCTGTGTCAACTGCCTGAACTGGTGAACTGCTGAAGGTGTATGGAAGAAGAAATGGCGGTTCCTGGACATAAACTGCTTCATATGGATTCATTTTAGATGTAGTGTGGTAGGAGCGATTGTACCACCATTCAATGAGAGGGAGACACTTTTCCCATTGATGTTGTTGTTCGGAGGTGAAGCAACGAAGATAAGTTTCCAAACATGTATTGATAATTTCAGTCTGACCATCTGTTTGTGGGAGATACCTGGAACTCATCTTCATTTTGGTGCCAGTGTGGAGAAATAGTTCTATCCAAAAATGACTGTTGAAAGTTGCATCGTGATCCGAGGCAATGGAAGAAGGGATTTCATGAAGATGGAAGATCTGGTCCATGAAAATTTTTGTGACTGAGGAGGCAGTATAGAGATGGCCGAGCCCACAAAAATGACTATATGTGGAGAGGATATCAACCACAACCAAAATCATTGTCTTCCCTCCATATTTAGGGATCCCTTCAATGAAATCCATAAAATATCTGTCCAAAGGAGTGTTCAAGCAATCCCGAAAGGAGTGTCGTTTCACCCTTGTTGCGCTGGAAGGGATCACATTCAGCCACCATCTATTGAATTGTCTTTTTCATTTCCTGCCAAAATAAGTTACGATGTGCCCACTCATATGTTTTGAGGAACCCAGAGTGCTCGACCGATGGAGAAGCAGGGAGTTCATAGAAGACATCCTGTTGAATATCTATTCTTTGGGGAAGCACCAGATGACCCTTGTATCTCAAGGAAGCACCATCCCAATAGTAATGCAGTACAGTAGAAGGGTTGTTGGTCAACCATTGGATGATTTGAGATAATGAGGATTCATTGACATAGCCCTATTGAACAGACTGCAACCAATTTGGAGCAAGCATAGAAATAGCTGAAATAGAAACTCATTCATCAAATGTGCGAGAAAGAGAATCTGCCACAAGATTGTCCTTACCCTTCTTGTAAGTGATATCATAGTCATAACCGATGAGTTTGCTAACCCATTTATGTTGTGCTGGGGAGGAGACCCATTGTTCCAGGAAATATTTCAGACTATGGTGATCGGACTTGATGGAGAAATGATTCCCTAATAGGTATGGCCGCCACTTCTATACTACATGCAAAATAGCCATCATTTCCTTCTCATAGGTAGAGGTGGCTAAATTCTTACCGGAAAGGGATCTTGAAGGTGGAAATCCCACTGGTTCAACAAAGACACCTGCATATCTATCCAAAATTTAATGTAGATCCAAAGGAATAGTGGAGACCGCTGATGGGTTCATCTGAATGGATTGGAGCTGATTGATGACACCATGTGAATTCTTCTTAAGGATATTTTCCAGGAAATGTGAACTGATGATACTGAGATACCCTGGTTGTAAGCCCGTTAATGTGTGCTTTTTCCCATTGAATGAAAACTGCATCCAAAGTTCAGCAAAATCCCATAAGATGGGGCCAAGTGTACTTAACCATTGAGTGCCCAAAACCACATCACATCTGACTAAGGCCAAGGAAAACATGTCAAAGCACAGGTTATAATCTCCCATAGAAATATGCACATTGAGACACTTCCCCTTGCAAGGTAAGGTTCCCCCATTGGCAATCATGACTTCAAAGTTGGAGCAAGGATGGACAAAACAATTAGCCTGTTTAGCGATCCGAGGGTAAATGAAGTTATGAGTGCTACCAGAATCAATGAGTATTGTAAGAGGGAGCCTCTTGAAGTAACCCCTGACCCGCATTGTTTGTAGGGTGGTGACTCTGGCTAAAGCATGGAGAAATATCTCTGGTGGTCATCCTGTTACAGCGTATTTTTCCACCTTGTGATCATTTATACTATTTGTTCTCTGCTATTCATTTGATTGAATCAGAACCACTTTTTCCCTATTTTTGTTCTTGTATGTGAGCTGCTTTATTGCAACTCGCGCATGCACGAGCTGTCCCACTATAGCCCGCATACATCGAGTTAAATAGTAAATTACAGTAAAAAACTCTATTTTTACTCCAAAAAGTGGTCATAGGGTGACCTTTGGCCCTCCATGTATCCCGAAACGACTCGATTCGACCTTTCATCTACCTTTGGAGGGTTATATATTGAGCTCTTATGGTGTATGGAAGGAGGAGAAAGAGAGAGCATCGAAACTCTATTGGATTTTTGCCATAGCTTGAGTCTACATCCATTGATCCTAGTTGTTGTGAACCCTTTATGTTCACCTGCCAAACTCTTCCATATCTTGTGAAGGACTCTATCCTTTACTCGTGAGTTTTCCATTGCATGGGGGATTGAAGTGGTGGAGACACAAGTGGAGGGACCTATTTCTCAGTTCAGATGAGTTTCCGCCAAGAGGTTGTATCATGTACTTCTTGTTTACATTAATAGAAATACTCATTTTCTCGTCCAATTGATCTTGTGAATGGTTGTTTATTAACATTGGGTAACATTTTCTTATTATATCATGGACCATGCTATTGTTTATGCTAACATATTTCATATATTCTATGCACTTGCTTGTGTTTATTGTTGAGACTAAGCTGCAGGTTCAAGTGTAGAGATTTGAAAGCTCAATGGGGATCTACATCAAACATCTGGTTGAAGGTTTGTTAGGAACCCATGTCTTCACTTTGTTAGTATATTGTTTTTGGATGCATATGCTTTGTTAGTCATCCCGTAGTATTTGTTGATCCATAGTTTGTGTTATTGTTGTTGGCGCATATGCTTTGTAAGTCGCCCATAGTTTTGTTGATCCATAGTTTGTACTGGCCCATGGTTTTGACTCATAGTATTGGAACCTAGACTTAGCCCATGGTTTGTACTGACACATAGTATTGACCCATGATATTGGCGCCTAGACTTAGTATATAAGTGTGTGTTGAGGCCTATGAAGGCACAATGAAGTTAATTGTATTGAGCTTGCTCAAAGGAGGTTGCCCCCTCTAAGTGGCCCATGATCAATATAAAAGTGATTCTCAGTTATACTATTTATGATATCTCGTGTATTTGCATTAATTAATTATTGCAGGTTCTTCACATCTGGTATCAGAGCACTTTCTTGGGCTCGTTGGGTGAAATTTCTAGCAAATTTTTTTTCGCATCTGTTGCAGGTTCGGATTTGGGGATAATCCCTATCCGCTTAACTGTGGGAAGTACTTGGGCATAACCCCTAAAACTCATTGTGAGGAGTACCATAGAAACCCCGAAGTAGCTAGCCCATTGAGAGGACCTGCCAGCGAAAAGGGCAACAACCCCTACCTGATTGACTAGTTCCCACCCGTGAGGTAAAACCAAGAGCTGTCATTTGTGGAAAAGCGGTTATTAGTTTTACCTGAGCTGTGGAGTGAGAGGTACTGCCCCAATACGCAAGCCGTCAAACCGCATTGGTGGCCGATTGAAACCCCTGAATTGTTAGGAAGCCGCACATACCTGGGGTCCATATCTATTTTCAGCTGAATTGTTGTCGATCACTATTGCGCCGTTTCAGATCCAGTCGTTCAAATCCATTCTGAAAGCCATTCCAGATCCAGCCGTTCAAATCCATTCTGAAAGCCATTCCAGATCCAGCCGTTTTCAATCCATTCAGCGCCGTTTCAGATCCCTCTGTTTCCGCTCACTTCCAGGCCATTGCAGATCTATCTGTTTCAGATCCCTTCCGAGCCGTAGCCGCTCTATACTTAAAAATAAAAAATAAAAAAAATCTCCATATCTCCTTTGTTTTCACTCTGTTTCCCTTGAAACTTCCAGGGAACCCCTGTAATCCCATTCTGCATATTTCATTCCTGAGGACCCTATACCCAATTCCACTTCCCAAAGCCCAAAATCCCACATTTGTCTATTTTTAGGGTTTGCCATAACTTCCTCAGATTTCACCCAATCACCTTCAAATTTTACCACAGAGTTCATTTCCAAATGCTGCTTCTTTGTCCCCCTCTGCCAAATTTTCCCATTCTTTCACCCCACTTCTGAAATCCTCATTTTTTGCTTCCCTGTCTATTCGATAGTGTCCCAAATCTAGTCAAACCCCAATTACCCATCAGATTTTTTCCCCAATCCAAATTTCCCTTTACTAAATCATCTTCTGTTTGTTTTTTTCTACCCATTGTTGGCCCGGTTTTGCAACCAGGCTTAGTGCTATGGGCACCTACTAACTAGTAGCAGCAGTTTCAAATAGAAATAAACAAGAAACTAATCTAAACAAAACTAATCATGGATCTATGCAAGAATCTAAGCAAATAATGTAAACATTTAAAAAACAAGAACAAGAAAATATTAAAGAATGAATTTGTATTGAAAAATGGGGGGCAAGCAAGTGCTTGCGATAATACCTTCAATGGTGAAGGTTGATGTTGAGCAACTCCCAAGATGAGTAGCTCCAAACTCCAAGAGGTCTCCTTCTCCAAGGTTGCTTACAATGGCCAAAATGCTCAAGGAAGATTTCGGCAGCATGAGGATAAGATAATGGATGGATGTGAAATGAGGAGCCCCTACCACCTTTTTATAGGTTTTGGTGGTGGGGAATACCATTTGTGGTTTTGTGGAAACCAAATGGTATTGACCAACATGGTTTAGGTACTTTTCCCTCCTTTTTCCTTTTTTGAATAAAATTAATATTTTAATTCCCTTTTTAATATTTTTGGGAATTTGGACCATTTTTTAGGGTTTTTTATGCTTTTCAGGAAAAATAATCTTTTTTAATGGAAAAAGGGGTGTACTAAGGTCTTTTGGTGACCTTTTGTTGGTTTCAGAGGCTCAGATGGTGGAAAAGTGGACAAATGGGTCATGTGAATAAGGGAATGAGCTAGTGAGCACTTTTTAGGTGTTAACAGATTGCCCCCTGATGTGTGAGGGCAGGAGCTCATCGTATGGCCGATAGACATCATAGTTCTTTTGTCTTTTTTCAGGGGTTTGGAAAGGGGAAGAGACCGATTGGAGACTGGAGCCACGGCCCTTGGAAGCTGCAAGAAACAAAAAATATTACATGGCCTCAATATGAATGAGGTATAATCTCTGATAATGGACGAGGTGGGCATTCCCATGCTCGTATCAAAACATATACATAACAATTAGTCCCAAGAAGGGGGATCTAATACAGAAAGAATCTACTGGTACACCATAATGGTCCAGGGGGGACATTATTTTGGGATGTACTCCTGATCATAACGGATCTCAATAACTGATACACTGGAATAACTGAGGAACTGCTGAAACTGAAGGTGTCCAACATCTGTAGGGACTCAAAGACTATGAGTCATCTATGAGAAATAATATAACTGTATACTCAAGGGAGTATGAAACTGGGGCACATCTGAATACTGTCGCCATGTGCAACCCGGATATCTATAGAAAAAGTGTAACTGGTTTTATCCATAGGAAGACTCTCAAATGTGGAGGAGTCAGGAGGTATCCGGGGTCTTCGACTAATAAGTGAAACGGATGAATACCCTGTGCGAGTCTCAACGATGCGATCAAGGTGTTGAAGTCGAGCATGTGAGAAACAATCATTTGGAGAGGCACTGAAGATTCCTCTCGAAATGATTCGTAGGCACTCATCATAAATGGTGATGAGTCCAAGACATAGGGACCTCTAGGTCTATCCTCTGGAATCAATGTGGTTGTCGTCGACAGAGGGAGACCAGCAACTAACAAGGCAATGATGTTTCCTTGATAGGAGCACGAGGTGTAAAACTGAAGTGTTGTAGTACTGATGGTAGGACTGACATACTTATGGGAATGGGAAATAACTGGGTCAAAAAATGGGTAGACTCAAACTTCCTTTGTTCAGAGCATGATGACATGGTTGACCTGGCAGTGTAGGGAACCGACTTGTAGGTGTGGGGATCATTGCTTTGACTAAATGGTATATATTGACTCTGGGGGGAGGACGAGCTGATAGGTGCCGTCGAGGGATTATCAAGGTGACATACTGCAGAATACTCTGAACAAAGGAGACCAAAATGGGGAAGCTGCCTAATGAGTAGATGTGATCTGTCGTGGCGCCAAGAGGCACCATTGATTCCTTCTTCGTAGTTTTAATGAGCTCCAAGAAGGGATAAAAGTGTGCTCTGAAATGGTACGGTCCTATGGATTTTTTGAGCCCAGGACGGCTCATGCTCATGGTTGCTTTCATGTTTAGAGAGTCTGAAAACGGTAAGTGGACTCTATTGGTGTTTCTTTTTCGTAAGTTTAGTCTCCAAGGCCCGAAAAAGCATAAAATGATGCGGATGGAGAACTCTTCTAGCCAATGTGACTAGAGTATACCTTTTTCGTAATTAGTCTACAAGGTCCGGAAAAGGGGTAAACTTATACCAGGTAGACGCCCTTTCAGATACGTTTAACGAGCATGAAAGGAAACAAGGTTGCTCGGCAATCTTTTCATTGTTTGTAGGAGTCAGAAAAGAGCTTAACAGAAACTCCCTTAGTGCCTTTTTCGTAAAAGGGGTTGCTCGGCCTGAAAAAGGGATAAAATTATACAAAACAAAAAGGGATTGATGAGGGCGAGAAAAGGTCTCAAGCATCGTCATCAGTGCGGAAAACTGGATCCGGTGACATAAGGATTGTCGAAAACGGAGAACGGCCGATGTGGCACGCAAACCGAGGTTATGTGGGGGGCATGAAAAATGCCCTGAAAATTGGGACGTGACAGCAAGAAATGTTCTCAAGCATCATCATGAGCGCAGAAAACTGAATCCGGCGATATAAGGCACGTCGAAAACGGAGAACGGCCGATGTGGCATGCAAACTGAGGTGACGAGGGAGGCATGGGAAAAATGCCCCAAAAAAATCTAAAGGTGAGAGTGAGATATGATCTCAAGCATCATCACGAGCACGGAAAACTGAATCCGGTGATATAAAGCATGTCGAAAACGGAGAACGATCGATGTGGCACGCAAACCGAGGCGACGTGGGGGTATGAAAAAATGCCCTGAAAATCGAGACGTGACAGCGAGAAATGATCTCAAGCATCATCACGAGCGCGAAAAACTGAATCTGGTGATATATGGCACGTCCAAAATGGAGAACGGCCGATGTGGCACGCAAACCGAGGCCACGAGAGAGGCCAAAAAATGGTCAAAAAATAGACCCCGTGAAAACGGGAAAAGGAAGGAACCTGCATGAAGTTCTCGCTGTGCTGATTCCAACGGTACCAACGGTTTGAGAAATGGACTTCGTATGATCCCGCAATGGTCGGTTGAAAATTGGTGGAATTTCTATAAATAGGGCGTGGGGCCCAAATGACTTGTCATTGTTACGTGCGAGTTTGATAGATCTATCAGAGCTATTTCTTGATTTCCGGGAGATTTCACCGTTGGTTTTCGATTCTGCGAGTTTCAGGTAACTCTATTTGCCTTAGCCTTTTCAATTATGTCTTTTTTGTTTGGCGGCGGGCCCCCGAAGGCCGCGGAATTCCATGTTTACCCTCCAACGTGGAATATCGCGGGTTTCGGGTTTGTTCCCGCGATGAACCGCGCGGGTTTCAGGCTGACAGTCGCGATGTTCATTGCGACTGTGAAGTTGGAACCCGTGATGTTCATCACGAGTTCATGGCAGATAGTCGCGATGTTCATCGCGACTGTCTGGCCAAAATCCGTGATGTTCATCGCGGGTTTTTACATGGAGGCCGCGATGTTCATCACGGCTTTTGGTGGAAATGCCGCGATGGGCATCACGACTTTTTGTGGAAAAGCCGCGATGGGATTTTTTCAAATTTTTTTATGCTGGGGCTAAAAATTTCTTCTGTTTTCTGGCAGGATGTTGAGGAGACCATTGTCCTCGTGGCGGGAGCGAGAGATCGATGATGATCTTATGGAGAGGATTCATACTGATCCGGGGGTGCGACAGACTCTGGCTATGAGCGGAATTTTGAAGTTCGCTCAAATCCCACCTATTCGTTCAGTGAGACGGCTCCTGAACAAGCTGGTGCGTTGGTGGGTACCGGCGGAGGGTGCATTTATCATTGGGGGTGAGAGGTTGGAGATCACTCTCACGGATGTCTATTTTCTGACCGGGTTGCCTTGTTTGGGGGAGGTGGGCGATCTCCTGCCAAGGATCCCGCCGGGTGTAGATATGGAGTATTTATTACAGACCTTCTGTGTTGATGATGCTGTTTTGCAGAACAGCTCTATTAGTCTGCGATCCCTACGTGAGTGGGATATGCGGGCTGTTGGGGCATGTGTTCTGCGGATATTGGGTGCTGCTGCGCCACATCGTATGTCTGGGGGACAGACGATGATGGTGGACTCTGTTCTTAGGGGGACTTATTATGCCTGGGGGCAGATGTTTCTCGCTAGTGTCCGGAGAGATCTGGACAAGGCCATTCGAGAGGGAGGTGAGTTCTGTTATGCCTCCTTTCTATGCTGTTTTTTCTTCGAGCGGGTGCCGACCTTGCAGCCACGGGTACCCATTCGTGCTAGTCTGGTGAGTGAGCCTCGCATGATACGGTGGGGGCAGATGATGCCTCGTGGCGGCGGTGGTGTCCGTGGTTTCTTTACTGAGGATTTTTATGAGCAGTGGGAGCAGATGCCCCTGGTGATTGAGGACTACCCCTACGTCGGCATGGACTATCGAGGTGACCCAGAGATGCCTCGTGCCCCAGGACAGGCCTGGAGTTTAGACGGTATGTTTTGTGTTTTATTTTATACTATATCATGTGTTGTTTGATTTATTGTCTATGGTTATAGTTGGATAGTATATGATGGCTTATTTGCTTTGTGCAGATGTGGGTCCAGTGCCACCGCCCGACTATGTGGCTCGTCAGGGGCGGGCGATGGTGGTCGCCCATCCACCTGCAGCGGTACCACCTCCACGTGGTGGAGGATTTGCGGCTCGTGGGCGAGGGGTTGGCCCTCGAGATGACGCTATAGAGGGTGTCAGGCCTGGATCCTAGCTGGACTTCCCGAGGATGGTTGGAGAGACCTGGATCGGGACATTTTGGAGGGTTGCTTCGGTGCGCCGCCTGAGTGGCGGTTGCTCTTGTTGAGGACAGCGGTGTTTGTGGAAGAGCATAGGGGTGGTGCTCGGGATGTCCCGGCAGAGCCGGCTCAGATGAGGATCCGTCTACAGGATGACCCAGCGGGGCCAGCGGAGGAGGCGCCAGAGGAGCGCAGAGTTCGGGCTCGCCATGACCCAGCGGGGCCAGCGGAGGAGGAGCCGGAGGGGCCTAGGGATCCTGATGAGTAGATGATATTGTATCTGCCCCCAAATGCTGATGAGCATATGGGGAAGCATTTTTTGTACGATTGATGTATTTTTTGTATGTCGGGTGCTGAGGGCACATATGACATATTGACTATCATGGTTTATATATATATATGTGTATATATATTTGGATATATGGTCATGTATGCATGTGGATGCACATTTGTCTTTTGTATATGCCCGTGGAGGCACATGTTATGCACGTGGATGCACATTTGTCTTTTGCATATGCCCGTGGAGGCACATGTTATGCACGTGGATGCAGTATTTTGTTATTTGTTTATGCCCGTGGAGGCACATGTTATGCACGTGGATGCATTATTTTGTTTTGGTATATGCCCGTGGAGGCACATGTTATGCACGTAGATGCACATTTTGGTTATGACATGATGTGATTGGTGTGCCAGTCGAGGACATTGTTGGCCATATGGTCTGCTACACTGTTGAGGTGTCTTGGGACATGTGTGAATGAAATGGATTCAAATTGTCTAACCATTTGTTTAGTGCACAGGAATTTTCTGAAAAGATAGGGATTGCATACCTGGTAATCATTGTTGAGCTGGGAAACCAGGAGCTGTGAGTCCAAGAAAATGTTGAGGTGACGGATGCTCATTTGGAGAGCTGCGGCCAGGAGACCGGTCACAGCATTGTATTCAGCTTGGTTATTGGTGGCGGCACCTAAACATACTCCGTCAATGTGAATTAACTCATGTGAAGGGGAGTATATTACCCAGGCTGCGGAGGTGAGATTGGGAGACCAATGGCTTGCACCATCAGCGAAACCGACATGGCAGAGTGGAAGAGGATCCATCTGTGGTCATGCAGAGAAAAACAAATATTTAGCTTTTTTGAATTTTTTGTGAACAAAGAAAGTATGCCTATACTAAAATGGACGGTGGTGTCCATCAGATTTTCTATGGGTAAAATCGTTTAAGGTACAACCCGTTGCGTGGGTTGCGTAGGGGATTGCCTTCTGAATCGGTCAAAATGTATGCCCCCTGCCCGAGGCAGGTGTGTATGATGTAGGGGCCTTGCCACATAGACACGAACTTTCCCTTTCCGGTTTTATCATGAGATTGATCGTAAGCGAGGACAAGGTCTCCCTCAGAAAAGGTTCTTGGGTGGACGTGTTTGTCGTAACTTAGTTTTGATCGTTGTTTAGCTGCTTCCATGTTTTGAATGGCTGTGCGCCGATCTTCATCGGCCTGCTCTAGGAGTAGTAAATGTTGCTCGATCGGGGAAGTGTCCGGTAGGAGTTCAACGGCGATATGTAAGGCTGGGATATGGCACTCAATAGGGAGGACGGATTCGACACCGTGAACTAAATGGAAAGGGGTAAAACCGGTGGTGGTTTTGGTTGACGTGCGGTAGGCCCATAGTGCTCGGAAAAGCATGTGGTGCCAATTGGATTTGTGCTTGTCTACAGTACGTTGGAGAATGGTCTTCAAAATTTTATTGATCGCTTCGACTTGGCCGTTTCCTTGGGGATAGTAGGCGAAAGAGAAATGGTGTTCAAATTTCAACATGGTTGATAACTCTTTCCATACGGCATCCTCGAAGTGAGAGCCGTGGTCAGAGACTAGTTGCTTCGGCACTCCGAAACGAGTCATAACATGGTTGAAGAAAAATCGTGCTGCAGTGTCGGATTTGCAATTATAAGTCGGCATGGCTTCCGCCCACTTGGTGAAATAATCTACGGCCACAATGATGTGCTTATGACCGCCGACTGACATGGGGTTGCAATCGAGGAAGTCAATGGCCCATTTTCAGAATGGTCCGACAGTGATGACTGGATGAAGGGGGGCAGGGGGGGTTCTTGCTTTGGGGGCAAAAAGTTGGCAGTTCTGGCAGTGCTTGACTGCGGTGGTGCAATCAGTAAATAATGATGGCCAAAAGTAACCTGCCCCGAATGATCTTCTGGGCGGTGGCCATGCCGGAGAAATGGCCTCCGTAGGCGCTGCTATGACAATCATTGAGGACTTGTTCTGCCTCACCATGGGATAGGCAGCGGCGTAGGATGGTATCGACGCCGCGTCGGTAAAGTACATCCCCTAACAAGAGGTATCGGGGGGCATGGTGTTGTATGCGATGGCGTCCGTCACGATCGATGTGTGGTCGAAATTTTTGCGTACGAAGGTAAGTCAAAATGTCTCTGTACCAAGGGTCGTCAGACGAAATGATGAAGATTTGTTCGTCAATCAAGTTTGTTTGGATAACGGGTGATGACAAAGAGGATGGGAGGTCAGTGATGAGGTGAGCAAGCACAAGGGCTTTAGTGCTTTTGGGAGTTCTGAAAGTGAGGTCATATTCCTGGAGGATAATGACCCATTTAGCAACACGACCTTGTAGGAGCCGTCGGGTTAGGAGATAGACCATAGGGTTGGAGTCGGCCACAACCGTGGTATGACTGAGTAGAATGTAGTGTCACAATTTTTGTACGGAAAAGACTACAGCTAGGGCTAATCTTTCCTCGTATGGGTAACGCAGAGGTGGGCCAGACAAGGTCTAGCTGACGTAATAAATCGCATGCTCCTGGTGAGAGGCATCTTCTTGGACCAAAACTCCGGACACAGCATATTCAGATGCCGAGACATAAAGGGTGAAGTCTTGAGAGAAATCCGGTGGGGATATCAAGGGGGCTTGTGTGAGAGCTTTCTTGAGGGCTTCGAATGCCGCGTCTGCTTGCTCATCCCAAACAAAGGGTATGTGGGTACGAAGTAAGCGTAAAAATCCATGGACTTTGGTGGCGTAATCAGGAACGAAGCGCCTAAGGAAATTGGACTGCCCTTGTAGACTCTGGAGCTGCCGAAGCGTGCGAGGAGGGGGGAGTTCTAAGATGGCTTTGACTTTCAAGGGATCAACAGTAATTCCGTCTTGGGAAACAATGAAACCCAATAGCCGGCCTACCGGAACGCAAAACACACACTTGTGCGGGTTCAAGCGGATTTTATATTTGCGACAACGCAGGAAAACTTGCTGGAGGTCGTTAATGTGGTCTGATCGTTTTCGGGAACGGGCTGTAAGGTCGTCAAGATAAACTCGCAGGATATGGACCAAGTCATGAAAGCAATAGGTCATGGCTCGCTGGAAAGTGTCACCAGCATTTTTAAGGCCAAATGGCATGACGCGATAGGCAAAGGTGCCCCATGGGGTGGTGAAGGCAGTCTTGTACTGATCCTCCTTGCGGATGTGAATCTGGTTGTATCCGGAAAACCCGTCCATGAAGGATAGGACTTCATGGCCCGCACACTCATCAATGAGTTGGTCAATGAATGGCGTGGGGAAATTGTCTTTTGGACAAGCGTGGTTTAAATCACGGAAGTCAGTGCATACTCTAAGGGTGCCTTGCTTTTTGTTGACGGGAACGGGGTTCGACACCTAGGTGGTGTATGGAATAGGGTAAATGAATCCTACTTTGCGAAGTCTCTCGACCTCAGCTTTAACAGCGGGGAGCTTGGAAGGGTGAATGGTCGCTGTTTCTGACGAACAGGGGGTACCTCAGGCCATGTATCAATGTGGTGCTCTATAATGGCGGGGTCAAGACCAGGAATTTCGGTATAGGACCAGGCGAAAACATCCCGGAATTATTGAAAAAGCTTTTTATACGCCTAAGTTTCTGCTTGAGTGCAAGATGCACCGAGCGAGATGAGCTCAGGTTTCCCTGGTGTTGTGGAAATATCGATTTTTATAATGGGGGAAATGTTGGACATGTTCCCTTCTTCAAAGACATCCGGTGTTGGGATGGGGTCTTTTAACCAATCGACCTTGGTGGGTATGAAATCTTTCGATTCGATCGATAGCTGGTTGGATGCGGTGGATGTAGATGTTTCTGGGAGGAAATATGAGCGATGATGCATATCATCCCAAGGGTAGTCGGGTGCAGTGAGCGTCTCCAAAATTTGCTCATCAGTATTGAAGTAGTCAGACCATAAATCAAGGGGTTCTGGTTTTAAAGTTGTTGAAATCATATAGATTGTATTGACTTCTTCTGACGAGGATGATGGCGGGGGGTAGATCTCCTCGATGAGGGGAGGAGATATCTCTAAATCGACGTTGTTCAACTCGTACAATGCTGCTCTATAGTCGGGGAGATCAGGACAATGGTGAGAGTAGTGGCCGTAAACACTGCATATGGCACAAGGATGGTTGGTGCGCAGTGATCTGTCGCGAGGCTGAGGAGGTGGCTCTAGTCTAACTACTGGGATGCTGGTGTCGTCGTCCAACATATTCATATGTTCCTGGAGTGCCGGTAACTGTGGGCATTGATGAGTGGGATGGCCTATCTCATCGCACAATGAGAATTTAGGAGGAGCTCAAAATACGGGAGGGGGTTTAATTGCCTTAGGAGGTGGTATAGCAGTGTATGGTTGTGGACCTCTGCCCCCAGTTGGCTTGACAAGAGGAGGAGGATTCGTTGACGATGAAGGGATATTGAGACCAGGAGGAGGTTTCGTTGACGACGAAGGGATTGTGACACCAGGAGGAGGTTGAGTAGTGGTAACAATAGGTTGTACCGGTTGGAGGATGACATTTGGTGTTGGTGGTGGAATGGGAGGTGAAATATACCACACGGGTAATCCCAATGTTAACCCGGGTAGACTAAGGGTAGCCATAACCGGGGCGCTTACTACACCCGAAGGAGGAAATAGAAAGGGGATGGTGTGGATGGGTGTAACACCGATGTGACTAGGGACCAATGGTGGTTGACTACCGGGTGTTTGTGTATTCTGTGAAAGAGTACAGAGGTTTGCGACATGGGTCTCCGGTGACGGTGGTGGAATGGCCTGGAATGTAGAGGTCATTGGTGTATCTGAGTAAAGTACGGGTCCCACAGAAGACACAAAGGAGGTAGTTGCACTAGAAGCGGGTTGTTCAATCATGGGAAGAACATTTTCGGGTGCTGCAGGGGCATTGGGATCATAGTAGGTGAGTTGGTCAATTTTGACCACGCGTCCCTCATGGGGGAACATCATGGTGCGAAAAACGGATGAGGCGACCGCTTTCATAGCGTACATGTAACTGCGACCAAGTAAAAGGTTATAATCGAGCTGGGCATTAATGACCTCTATGTTGATGAGCACAGTTTTCCCACCTAATTGGACGGGGACCTTGGGTAGTAAACCTTGAGGTTGAGCTGACCAGCCGTCGTAGGCCCGCAATGCAGTGGTGGATTGCTGGAGAGTAGGGGATCCCAACTTCTGCCAAACAAATGTGGACATGACGCATGTGGAGGCACCCTTGTCGATGATACATCGATGGATGACAAGATTCCGAATAGAAACAGAAACTTGGACTGCTATGGTGGAAGGCAGACGTGGTTCGGACTGGTCCAAATCAAAGGTCATCAATTTCGAATCATTTGGGTCAATCGCCCCAATGGCGGAAAGTAAAGTCTTGCGCTGCGTAGGATAGTTTTTCAAGACTTCTAACGCAGACATGGCTGCGGGAGATTGAGCTAGGTCATCTACGATGTTGTAATTTGACGCAGCCCGTGCATTGGGGTTGTTGTTGATACGGCGGAGTGGGAAACGAGGTGCTTTAGAGGCGCCATCGAGTGGAAGCGGTGGTATACATAACGTCTGATCAGTGGGATGAGCGTTAGTATCCTTATCAGCGGGGGGGGCTTCGGAGGTAGGGCCATACTGGTTCCGACGTGTCTGAATGTTGACATCGGCAGTGGACATCATCAATAAGTGGTGAGTGCCTGAATCAAACATGGGTTGATCAGGAGCGGCGTAAGTGATTTGTTGTGGTGGCACGTTGCCCTGTGGGGGAGCTAACGGCTGAGTGTTCACCACTCCTTGTGTTGGAAAAGGGTTTTGTAGCACCAAAGGTTGTTGTTGAGGTGGTGGAGGGTTGGGTGGCGGCTGAGGAGCCGCCTGCCCTTGACGATGGGTGTCATCTGTCCATAGTTGTCGGGCTCGCTCCAAATGTGGGCAAGCGTGGGTATAGTGGCCATAGACCCCGCAAATAGAACAAGGATGGTTTGTTCGTAAATTAGCATTTTTGGCTTGCTTAGGTGGCCGATCAGGATTCTGATGAGCAGGCGCCGCGTTATTATTTTGCGGAGGATGGGGAGGGTGTGGAGCTTGGTTATGGTTTTGGTTGTTTGCACGGTTACGTCCTCTTCCATGGTTTGGTTGCCCACCCTGGTTGCGTTGGTTATTTTGGTATTGGGGCTGATGTTGTTGTGCGTACACATGCCCTTGAGCATTGGGGGGATTGTGGGGAGCCGTAGGTGCGGGAGCAGGTTGCAGTGGGTAATATGCAGGTGGAGCTGGAGGTGGTCCAGTTGCCTGTTGGGGTTGTTGGTACCCCTGAGCTATTGGATGTGTTGGATTAGCTGGTGCAGCTTGCTGTGGGTACTGCATTTGTTGTGGCGAGAACTGAATGGGGTTCTGTGTAGCAGGTTGGTTATAGTATGTAGGAGGTACATATGCTGATGGCGCTTGTCCATAGCAATGTTGTGGACAAGAGGGTCCATGAATATGATGTGTCTGGTTTGTTGGAGTGTAAGAAGTTGTTGCTCCGGAACTGGATGTATCCCTAGAGAGGTCTGGGGCAGGCATGGTACTCACCATGCTGAAAGGTTTAGCTTGGGGTGTGATTTGGCCAATAATGCAATCGGCGGCATGAGATGCCCCCGGCGCGTCACTGCATGAAGAGTCGCATCGTGGGGCATCTGGTATGATTGTGTATAGATAACCCAACTGGGCGTAAATGAGATCAAGTTGTTGGGCTTTGAGGATGGCCTCTTCTTCAGACTGGGGTCTTTCAGATGCCACATCCTTCTCAATGAGAGGGAGGAGGGATTTTAGAAACCAATCTAAGAAGATACGGTCGTCTAACTTGATTTTGCAGAGGCTTCGGCGTCGACGCCACTCATGAATGTGGTCAGTGATATGGGTGGTCGTGTTCTGTCTGCAAGACAGTAGGATCTCGACTCCCGCATCATAGCGGACAGGTAACTGGAAAAAATGCAGGAAGGTCGAGGCAAGGGAGGTAAAGGTGGCATGCGTCCCATGGGGCTGCTCGATATACCACTTGGCTTCAGAGCCAGTGAAGGTGCGCTGTAAAAGCCGGAGGCGGACAGAGTCGTCCACTATGGAGTTGGAGGAACACCATAGATGGAAGGACATGATATGGTTCTGGGGGTCTTCACCCGTCTTACCCTCAAACTTAGGGATGTTAGAGGGGAGTTTGGTGGGCATGTGAGGCCACGCAGGATCGTGTCTGATGGGGTCATTAGTGATCCTAGCTAAATTTGGCAGGTTCAGACTTGCCATGTACAGTAAACTAGCAGATGTAGTGACTGGAACTTGGACATGCCTAGTCATTGTGGTATGATGTAGGGGTCCAGTAGTGCCTAAAGGTATGCTAGGTATGGAGGGCATGTGCCCTCCGATAGGTGTGGTCTGGTATGGGCCCGCGCCTCCAAGTGCAACATGGGTTACACTTGGGTTAGGAATAGCAGTGGCGATTCCTGGGATAGGGTTTGTGGAAACCAGAGGGGGTGTGACCCCTATGTTGGGCATACCCATAACAGGTCGTGGCCCTGTGTTGGGAATTCCTATAACAGGAGGTGGCCCTATGTTGGGCATTCCTAAATGTGGAGTGTTGCCCATGTTGGGCATACCCAGGGGGGTGGTCGTTGCCATGGATGGCACCGCAACAGAAGGGTCTGTGGATGTCTCACCTATGGTGCTGGTAAATAGTGGGTCAAATGGTGTTCTAGCCATAATGGTGGGTGGTGGTAATATAACGTAGTTTTCGGATTCTGCCTTAGAATCAGATGTGAAGTGAGGTGTGTTAGAATCGGATGACCGTCTGGTTGACCGACGATGTGTCGAATCAAGGGATAAGGCTCTGCGTCGGTGACGTGGAGAGCCAAGTGGACTAAATTCTGGGAGTTCGCCCTCGAGACGACGAGAGCGTCTAAAATTCTCAATGGTGAGAATTAAGTTTTTGTGTAAAAAATCTGTTTAAGTATCAGGTGGTGATATATATAAAAAATCTCAAAAACCCTAATGCAACCAAGGGTGCAAGAAGGGGAGTGAAAAAGAAGGCTCTCAGGCCAAAAAATCAACCTCAAAAAAGGCACTTATTCTAGCAGCTGTGCTACAATAAGTGGAGGAATGCAACAAATGGTCAGAGTACCAACATGCAAACGGCTTCTAGAAAAAATAGGTGTAACTAGACCAAAGGTGGGTTGAATCATGCAAACACCTAACTAAAAGTATTGTGACTCAAACAAACGATATCCTCTGCAAGGTGATGAAATCCAAGTCAGACAATATGAGTGTTGAGACAACGGCTAGATATCCCCCTACCGGGAGGGACACCGGGTAATCAATCCTAAAGAAAGGCTACTAGGATACTCCGTTCATGACGCATCGAGAAAAGGTAAATCTACCGTTTGGTCCTTTGATCACAATATCGCAATACAGGGATATCCCGAGAACTGTGAATGGTAGCCCTTCGGTTACTGAATGGATTTCGGTATTCCACTCAGGCTTCCGGAACCATCCTCGCGACTTCAACCCTCCTAGGGGAGAGGCCTTCCCACAAACCGGTTGTGACCGCGCCAATAAATACTAAGAGGTTTTAGCTCCCTAAAGGACAACAACTATGTCACAGATGTAATAACTGAGGGGTGTTATTGGAACACCTATCCCCCCAATACTACCTAGCTACAAAGTTCTTTTAGTGTTCCCCAAGTGGGGTTAAAAGTGTGTTGAAATTAGGGTAAGTTTTAAGGCTCAGTTCAATTAAGTGATCGAGTGGGTGCACATGTGGTATTGTAAACTGAACTTGAAAGAAGTAAATGCTTTACTGAAAATTTTCAAAAAATAAAGGATCTTTCGAAAATAAAAAAGCAAATTTATGACTTTTTTCAATAAATGGAAATTAAATGCTTTTCACAATCAACTCAAAAAACAAAGGATCTTTTGAATCATGAAAGCAAATAATAGACTTCTTTAAAGAAATAAATGGATTTCTTTTTCAAGGAAATTTCTAAGGGCAAGATTTTAAAGAAGTAAACAGGAAATTTTTTTTAATCTAGATAAACTGCAAAATAGGTCTTTCTTTCACTTTCTTGAAATTTTTTATAAAGACTTCTAAATGTGCATTTAAATAGTAAAAATGTTTTCTATGGATGTAAAATATGCAGACTTTAATACTATAAAAATGTGCTATGTACCCAGAAAATATAGTAAAAATTAATTTTTTAAATCGGAATGGCCGAATGAAAAAATTAGCAGCACGGGTTCTGACAGAAAAACCGCGATGGACCGCGCGGGTTTCTGTCGCATAGTCACGGTGGACCGCGCGGGATTCCAGTAAACAGTCGCGATGTGCAGCGCGGAAAAAATACGCGAAGCCGCGATGTGTAGCGCGCAAATAGGCCGCGAAGCCGCGGGGAACCGCGCGGAAAAGTGGCACGCAGTCACGATGTGCAGCGCGGTAAATGACAGCGAAGCCGCGATGTGCAGCGCGGAAACAGGCCGCGAAGCCGCGGTGAATCGCGCGGAAAAAAGACCAAAAGCCGTGATGGACCGCGCGACTGTCAGGCTAAAAACCGCGAGGCGAAAGCCGTGCACGGAAGCCAAAAAATGAACCCGAAAATTGAAAATTTCGGGCTGTTAATGGGGCCAAAACTTAGAGCAGCAATGGATCTGCTGTCTAAGATGGCATATCTATGGATCTAAAGGTTAAAAACTAATAAAAAACTAAGATTAAAAGCAAAACTAGAGATCTATTGTTCAAACCCAGCGGAGTTTCCAAAAACTGTTGGCCCGGTTTTGCAACCAGGCTTAGTGCTATGGGCACCTGCTAACTAGTAGCAGCAGTTTCAAATAGAAATAAACAAGAAACTAATCTAAACAAAACTAATCATGGATCTATGCAAGAATCTAAGCAAATAATGTAAACATTTAAAAAACAAGAAGAAAATATTAAAGAATGAATTTGTATTGAAAAATGGGGGGCAAGCAAGTGCTTGCGATAATACCTTCAATGGTGAAGGTTAATGTTGAGCAACTCCCAAGATTAGTAGCTCCAAACTCCAAGAGGTCTCCTTCTCCAAGGTTGCTTACAATGGCCAAAATGCTCAAGGAAGATTTCGGCAACATGAGGATGAGATAATGGATGGATGTGAAATGAGGAGCCCCTGCCACCTTTTTATAGGTTTTGGTGGTGGGGAATACCATTTGTGGTTTTGTGGAAACCAAATGGTATTGACCAACATGGTTTAGGTACTTTTCCCTCCTTTTTCCTTTTTTGAATAAAATTAATATTTTAATTCCCTTTTTAATATTTTTGGGAATTTGGACCCTTTTTTAGGGTTTTTTATGCTTTTCAGGAAAAATAATCTTTTTTAATGGAAAAAGGGGTGTACTAAGGTCTTTTGGTGACCTTTTGTTGGTTTCAGAGGCTCAGATGGTGGAAAAGTGGACAAATGGGTCATGTGAATAAGGGAATGAGCTAGTGAGCACTTTTTAGGTGTTAACACCCATTCCAAAAAAAAAGAAAAACCCTGGTTATGGTTGTCACCCATACAGGAGCACACACCATGGAGGAAGCACTTGCAGCCATCCAAACCAAACTCAAATATCTGGATGAAAAATTTCTCGCCTCCATCTTCAGCATTCAGCCATGAACAATAACTGACAGCCAGAATCTTTTGCAGCCACCGGGTTCTCTTCTTCCAGCAATTTTCGTGGGCAAAAGCTTGATTTTCCTTGCTTCAATGGTACTAATCCGACTGGATGGATATACCGAGTAGAACAATATTTCAGTCTGCATAATACTTTTGATGTCCAGAAAGTTCCACTTGCATCCTTTCATTTGGAACAAGAAGCCCTTCAATGGTACCGTTAGTACATCAAAGCTCATCCCGAGCCAAACTGGACAGATTTTTACCAACTCCTTTTGCCACGATTTGGTCCTAGTGCTTTTGATGACTTCACAGGAGCACTCACTAAACTTCACCAAATGGGCACAGTGAGAGAGTATCAGACAGAATTTGAGAAACTGGCCAATCACACAGAAGGATTGTCTAATGAATTCTACAGGAGTTGTTTTATCAGTGGTCTCAATGATGAAATCCGATCAAAGGTCAAAATTTTCTATCCCAACACAATGATGGAAGTCCTAGGGTTGTCTAAGTTGGTAGAGGACAATATTGCAGCTCAACAACGCTCCAAACCCACCTTTGTTCCCTTCAGAAATATGGGTTCCCGACGACCTCCCATCACGCTTGCTCCTCAACCAACTCCTATCAAGCATTTGTCTGAAACAGAGAAGCAGGCACGCCGAGAAAAAGGGCTTTGTTATAATTGTGATGAGAAATTCACTCGGGGACATAGATGTGTTCAACAAAAGATCTATCTCTTGGATGTGGATTCTCTGCCTGCCTCAGAACTTGGTGAAGAAGCTACAGATACAGTAGATGATTAGGTCGACATTCAACACCCGCCTGTTGACACCCCATCTCAGAACAACCCACCCGAGATCTCTCTCCATGTTGTAACCAGCGTCACCACCCCACAAACAATGCGGGTCAAGGGATACTTCAAGAAGCTCCCTCTTACCATACTCATTGATTCTGGTAGCACTCATAACTTCATTGACCCTCGGATTTCCAAACAGGATGATTGTTTTGTCCATCCTTGCTCCAACTTTGAAGTCATGGTTGCCAATGGGGGCACCTTACCTTGCAAGGGGAAGTGTCACAATGTGTGTATCTCTATGGAAGATTATAACCTACGCTCTAACATGTTTTCCTTGTCCTTAGGCGGATGTGATGTGGTTTTGGGCGTTCAATGGTTACTCACACTTGGCCCCATCTTATGGGATTTTGCTGAACTTTGGATGCAATTTTCAGCCAATGGGACACAACACAAAATTATGGGCTTACAACCAGGGTCTCTCTACATCATCAGTTCACATCGGTTGGACAATATCCTTAAGAAGAATTCACATGGTGTCATTGCTCATCTCCATTCCCTTTAGATGCACCCACTAATGGTCTCCACTACTTCCTTGGATAGATATGCAGGTGTCTTTGTTGCACTAGTGGGCTTGCCGCCTTCACGAGACCTTTCCGATAAGCATTTAGCCACATCTACATCTCAGCAGGACATGATGGCTATTTTGCATATAGTACAGAAGTGGAAGCCATCCCTATTGGGGAATTATTTCTACATCAAGACTACTCTCCAAAGTCTGGAAACTTTCCTGGAACAACGGGTCTCCTCCCCAGCACACCTAAAATGGGTTATCCAACTCATGGGTTATGACTATGCGACCACTTACCAGAATGGTAAGGACAATATGGTGGAAGATGCTCCTCCTCGCACATTTGATGACCCAGTTTCTCTTACAGCTATTTCTTTGCTTGTTCCAAATTGGTTGTAATCTGTTCAACGGGGATATCTCTTCTATGAACTCCATGCTTCTTCATCAGTAGGGCACTCTGGGTTCCTCAAAACGTATGACCAGGAACAATGTAACTTCTTTTGGCAGGGACTCAAAAGGACAATTCAATAGATGGTGGTTGACTGTGATACTTTCCAGGTCAACAAGGATGAAATGACCCTCCTTTTGGGACTGGTCGAACCCTTGCCCATCCCTCCACAGATTTGGACAACTATTTCTATGGATTTCCTAGAAGCGCTCCAGTGGTATAGTACCACATCTCAAAGGACACCATATGAAGCAATCTCTGGACAGGCACCACCAATTCTTCTTCCATACACCTTCAGCAGCTCCCCAGTTCAGGAAATTGACTCAATTATTCGAAACCGTGATCAGCTTCTTCTCATTCTGCAGGACAATTTTCACATGGAAAGAATTCGCCTGAAACAACAAGCCAATCAGCACCGTTCTGAGCGCACTTTTCACATCACTAATATGGTTCTTCTTCGTCTACAGCCTTCCATGCAATCCTCCCTAAAACTCCAAAGGCGCTAGTGGCTCGGATTGCAACCCGAGGATGCTACAGGGGACCCACTCATTCAGATTCTGCATCAATTTTCACATCTAAAGCTTTGAGGACAAAGCTTTTTCTAAGGAAGAGGGGATGTTAGGAACCCATGTCTTTACTTTGTTAGTATATTGTTGTTAGACGCATATGCTTTGTAAGTCGTCCCATAGTATTTGTTGATCCATAGTTTGTGTTATTGTTGTTGGCGCATATGCTTTGTAAGTCACCCATAGTTTTGTTGATCCATAGTTTGTACTGTCCCATGGTTTTGACTCATAGTATTGGCGCCTAGACTTAGCCCATGGTTTGTATTGACACATAGTATTGACCCATGGTATTGGCGCCTAGACTTAGTATATAAGTGTGTGTTGAGGCCTATGAAGGCACCGTGAAGTTAATTGTATTGAGGTTGCTCAAAGGAGGTTGCCCCCTCGAAGTGGCCCGTGATCAATATAAAAGTGATTATGAGTTCTACTATTTCTGATATCTCATGTATTTGCATTAATTAATTATTGCAAGTTCTTCACAAGGTTGGTCATTTACTCCACATCTTAGCATTTACATTTATATAGCATTGCATTGGGAATTGAGTTGATTTTTGGTAGTCATTTGTCTATTGTGGTCTACCCCAAGCCATAGGAAGTTTTTCTCCATAATAGAAATGGTGACTCCGCTGGGGAGGAACCTCCATTTTGGGGATTTTGGGCATTTTTCCTTACTTTGAGTCTTTGTTTTTTCAAGTTTCTATGTCATTGATTAGCTGTTAGAAAAAAAAATAGAAAATCTTGATTTTTCTTGGTTGTTTGATTCATTTTTGGTCCACCTACCTTTCCCTATACGCGGGTCATATTTGCTTAGCCCGTGTGGATGCACTACTATCAGTACAGTAGCCTGCGTATACATGCTACTGTTCTATGAAAAGTTGCGTACAACTCCGGGATTGTCCTGTTTATGATATTTGGTTGTTACTGGGTAAATTCTAGGTATTCCTGAGTCTTAGTAGGCCTGTATTTTGACGGTTTCATGCCTCTTTATTGACTAGAAGCTCCTCTTTCTTTATTTTTTGAGCTTTTCGGTTTTCAACCATTTTTTTTTTTTATAGCTCATTAGCTTGGATGAGTCTTTGTTTTGGGGATTTGCTAGTTTTCTTGCTTTGCATGCTCTGCATTTTTATGAAGAGTTATGATTCTGCTTGCATTTTTCATTCATCTATACTGAAAAATACAAAAAAAAACATTGTTTTGCATTTTCATTTCATTTATTATGAAAATACAAAAAAATTGCTTTATGTTACTGCATTTTGCATTAGAGTGCTTGTGCTTTCATTAGAACTTGCTTGAGCATGAAGTTATAAAGAGATTGCATTTTTTATTTCTAAAAATGAAACGTTGGTTTTATTGTCATTTAGTGGCATATTTTTCCCATTGATAGAAGAGTCTAGTGTTTATTGGATGTGCATTTATTGATTCTATTCATGTCATCAGTTGCATGACCATATCCTTTGAGTAGTCACAGCCATTAAAATTAACGCTTAATCTAAAATTGATTAGAAACGATTTTCTCTTTTATAGGGTGCACCAACTAGTATAGGTTTAGAGTCTTGGAATAGATCACTGTGAGTTAACAATCCAAGACTATTGAACCAAACATTATGTGTCTGAACAGGGAGTGGTGAAACCCATGGTATACATCAGTGTTTTCAGGAAGCTCTACTCAAACCAAAGTTAAGCATGAGGTCACGGGAGGTTGGTTACGGGGATAGCCCTCCAATATTGGCTGAACGTGGGATATATTTCCAGGATTTGTTCATATCTGGGGACTGTTGGGGGACTTGAACCTCTTGAGTTTCGAGCTTAGTTACCCTACCCATACGACGGATTCCACCTATGACTGTCCTCCTAAGCATTGGTTATATGTGGTGGCCATAGTTTCTTTACCTAAGTATCAGATAGGGTACTTGAAGCGGTTATTCTGTGAGTGTCCTGAGTCAAATAGGGGTCGAACAACACAATTTTGGTTGTATAGGGATTTGACCCTATGCGCGCAGTGAAGTCTGGGGTCCCTTATAACTGATTGTGTTACCTTTGGTTATATACTGGCTATAGTGTCGGAACGACCCTTGAGCCAGTCCTGTTTTTGTGCATTTGGCTGCATTTTATTTTAGGCGTATGCTCTGTGACGATCTAGTAGGCCATTAGGAGACGTTTATTTGTTGACTTTTTGAAGTCATTGTGGATCGAGATCCGCCTCTCCATCGATCTGGTAGGTTGGCTGGTTTACCATCTAGCGATCCATCGTAGTCTTTTATTAGGAAGCGTTAGAAGACTACCACTGGTCTTTCATTTACATCTCACGAGATTCAAAGAGCTCCTATCATGAGTTTCACATCTGGCATGATGGGAGTCCTCGTGACTCCGTCCTGTGGCACTGCAGGAAACTCCCCTCCGTCCACTCCTAGAAATGGATGGGGAGGAGGTTCACCACAGAACACTCCTCCTGGGTCTGGAACATCCCATCCCATTAGCACAAACCCTTTCAATGAAACATGGTCAACAGGCTATTTATATGGTTCATTCTTGGGGATTACAGATTATCGTTCTACATTCGTCCCTATGACCTCACACCCTTTTTCATTGGGTATGCCCAGTTATATATCGACTGTTACTTCCACCATATCTAATAGTCATGCTAGCTCTAGCATTGGGATTGGGGGCACTACACCACCTTTTAATGCATATCAGTTTGGGAGTGCTCACATCCCTACATCTACTCCATATGTTGGAGAAGGGCCACCTCCTACGATAGCCCCTAGTGTTAGTGTGAACCCATTTTCGAGTGGAGGTTCCATGATAGGTATCAAATTTACGACTTACATTCCATATTTTAACCCGCATACCTCTATGCCTGTACCCTCAAATGCTTTTATGATTCTGAATCCTCCCATCTCTCTAGTTCTTCAATTCCAGTGGGTGGGAACATACCGTTTTCATACGACCCTCACTCGTCTAGTTTCCCTTCCTCGAGTGGTTATATTGGACCCCATTTTTATGGAGGTCATTCTTAGGACTATTCAACTGGTCCTAATTATTATCCCAATCCTTTGCATGGAATCCCTTCTATGCACATACCTAGGTATGATAACATGGGTCAGTTTGGAGGAGGTTATTATCCTTATGGTCACGGATTCTATCAGAGCTCGTCAGCAAGTCAGGTGTTGGCTACTATGAACACAATCTCACCTTCGCAGAGTTAGTCTCTTTTGAAAGCTTATAATCAAGCTTCACAGCCTCAGCTCCCATTTATTGTTAGATTGAATCTACCTGATCTTTCAAAGCTCACGAATGATCCGATGTGTCACGATCCTACATGGTCTCCATTCCTGACCAAGATCCCTTCAGACGTTCTGAAGTTTGAGGGGAAGAAGGGTGAGGATCCAGGTGATCACGTCACCACATTTCATTTATGGTGCTCCTCAAATTCCTTGAACCATGACCCTATTCATTTGAGGCTACTTCAACGCACCCTCACAGGGGCAGCTGCGAAATGGTATGTCGAGTTTCCTGGGGGCACATATAGACTTTTTAATGATTTAGTTTTGGTTTTCCTAGATCACTTCCAAGTGCTAGTTCGTTACGATACTGGTACCGAGATTTTATTCACCTTCCATCAGGACAAAGCCACACACATCTCTGACCATATTTAGGAGTGGCTCGGTGGAAGAGGCTAGTGAAAGACAACATTCCTCCATATTTTCTGTTGGAATGATTCCTTAAGTCTTTACTCCCTTACATTTCGAAGGACGTTTCATTATCTAGTATTATGACAGAGGAACAAGCTATTTTCAAATCCCAACAACCTTTGTTGGGGAATGAGCCCCCTCCACCTGAGACCCCACTGCATATCGAGAAGCCTAATTCTATGTCGTGGATACCGAAAGGTGTTCTTAAGCATTCGACGCACAATCCCAATGCCTGAGATGCCCAAAACTATTCAATTGTGGAAGATCTGGGCTAGACTCCATGTGCGATGTTGGCTCTTGAGGTTCTTCAGGCTTGTCCTTCTCAAAGGACCACCATTTTATGTGACTTGGGAGTCCAGGATCAATGTAGTCATAATATGATCAAGTTCGACACTATTGATGCTCATCCCTGATTGCCCTAACATGTGGCTTTCCAAGTCCACGTCAGGTGCCTACAAAATATCGTTAAACATACCGTGGTTGACGAAGGCGCTTCCACATCAGTAATGTCGTTAGCTTGTTGGAAGGCTCTAGGTTCCCCTCCATTGTCGAAATATATGGCCATGCTTACTACTGTAATGTCCCCATTTTGACCCCCTTTGTATTAAATCGTAAATGATGTAAATATTGTAATTTGATCATGGTGAGGAGCTCAAGGCCAAGGCCCCACCATTGATTTAGCATTTTATGTATCGGAAATTAGAAATAGATGCCTATGGTTCTTGTGCGAGATGGGCACAATGTAAATAAGACATCATGTAAATACGAATTTTAATGGAAAAACCCACAACTAGCTATGCAATGCAACAAAAGAGATGGGGCATGATTTCTACAAGGAATAGGGAGGGAAATTATTCAAACCCTTGAGCCAATGGTGTTAATCCATGTGTCAATGAGAAAACCCATAAACCACCAACTACCCATTTTGGGTTATGGACCCAATCATTTAATTCTTCCAAGAATTGGTTGAGGTAGTTAATGCCTTGGGAATGAAGAGGTATGGCAGCCAATTTCGTGCATGGGCAAGCTATCAACTTGGGAAATCGTGTTTTGTCTCCTTGGGCAAGAAAACACCCATGAAATGGTGCCCAAAGCCATTCTGAATAGTCAGTCTTTCATCTCTCACGCAGTTGGAGCTAGCTGGGTCTTTCCCTACACGTTTTTCATCCATTCTCTGCATTTTTCCATGCCTGGGAGTTCATTTTTGCATATACAGTAGCTGGGAGAGAAGGGCCACGATTTGGGGACTGTATGGAGGTCATTTTGTCCCAGAATTGCCATGGGAATTTTTCCTAAAAACGTTTTCTGCTTCCTGGGGGGTTTTCCCCAAACCTCCATTACTCATTTTTAGCCTTCCCACGTTTTTATGAAGCTTAGGGAATCATTTTCATGCTTGTCACTGTACAAACGATTTTCCTCATGCCCAGCCATTGTGGTTTTGCTGTTATGTGCATCCCTGTTTTGGTTTGAATCTATGAGCAAGAAACTTGGACTGGTAGTGGACAGAATTGGCTTGATAAATCTAGTGGAGGGAGTAACCTCTCAAGAATATCAAGAGGGCTTTGGCTACTTTTCTATGCACACCCTGAGAGCAGTAGAAAGGAAGGTATGTCTTGAGGGACTATGTGGCAGTGAAGAGAATATTTCCTTGTGTTGGGTGTGTAGGCATTGTGAGTGCCAAGCTGAATAGATCTAGGAGGGGTACCCTTAGCTCTGTGGTTGAGCTCACTAGCTTAGCAATTCTTCCTTTCCATTTCCTAGCAGCCTGATAAACCCAATTGTAGACTGGCTTGGCTCATCTTGGTGTATGCTTGGCTATGTGTGAGTCTGTCGTTCCCTGGTTCCTTGTAGAGATCATGCCCAGCTCGGGGGTGGTAGTTGTGTCAAGAGGTTGATAAGCACAACTGGCCTATGGTTGGGTGGAACGTTGCAGATGCATAGCTGGTTGTTTGGGACTACCTTGTCAAGATAAGTATTCTCCTATTTTAATCTTGCAATTGTTATTTGATGAATATTTGAATGAATGATGGATGTGTAATTGAAATCAATTCCGCTATGTATTCTTATAATTGTACACTTCCATATGTCTTTTATGTGAATGCTTAGATAGAAGTTTATGGGGCTAATTGCCCGGTTTTAGCACCACGTCCTCTCCATCATGCTGGTATGATGGGAGGGGATGTGACAACTGCATTTGATCATCGCTCGTTCAGGCTGCATGGTATTATCCCTTCCCTTGAGGTCCACTTGGGTGGGAAGACTATTCTAATTGAAGTCGAGGTGGTTGATGCACCCATCGACTACAACCTTTTACTTGGTAGGAATTGTATCTATGCTATGAGAGAGATCGTGTCCTCTGTTTTTAGAGTTATCTGATTTCCTCGTGAAGGCACAATTGTGATGGTCAATCAGCTAGATTTCACTAGTTCCAATACCATTGCATCACCAGGAACTGAAGTTCCTCAAATCGAAAATTCTCTACCGGCAACTGGGAATATTGGTGTAGAATTATATTCCTCTTTGATGGGATCTTTCGACTTTGTTGCACCAATCTCCTTTATAGGAACCGTTTCTGATAGTGCACCTTCCTCATTACATAATGTATCATTCCAAACATCATATTTTAATGATTCATGGAATTTACCTTCCATGAGTTCTTCGTCTGGAAACATTTCGCACATTGGGATGGCCATGCCCTTGTCTACAGCCGAGCTTGCTTACCGTGAGATTCAACAAGCCACTGCAGAGCTGGATCTCTCCTCTTCACAAACAGAAGAAGAAGATCCCCTTATGTTACACGTGTGGGCAGTCAACTCATCTTGCTCGCATGATTTCCTTGATGGTACTTTTCCTTGAGATGAAGCTATTATCGAGGCCATGTATGGTAGTGATAAGCCTTGGGAAGATCTTCATCATCGATCTTATTTTATTCCCAACCTTGACCTTATTGAGCAGGAGGAGCTTCGGTCGACTCTTGCAAAGAAGGTTGGTCACCTTTTGGATTCGCATGGTATTTATGCGGAGGGGAATATGGCTAACATTACCCCAACCATTCCAATCAACATCTCTCGCACTGCGGGAAAGATTGAAAATGTTTACATTGGTGTTGATTGTTCCCCCAAGAAGATCTGCATTTACACCAATATTTTCAAAGAATTTAGGGATGTTTTCACCTAGTCTTATGAGGAGATGCCAAGTATAGACCCTAGTATTGTCGAGCATGAAATTAAGACTTATCCAAATGCTAAGCCTATTAGACAACATCTTCATGCTGTGAATCCTAGGAAGGCAGTCGCTATTAAGACAAAAGTAGAGAAACTACTCAAAGCTGGTTTCAGCTACCTGGTTCCCCTTACTGAATGGGTATCCAATCCCGTTCATATGGATAAGAAGTAGAGAACCATCCGTATGTGTACCGATTTTAGAGATCTGAACCGAGCATGTCCTAAGGATAACTTTCCCACTCCATTCATAGATCAAATCTTGTCGTAAGAGAGTTGAACACCCCAGTCACCTCTGCCTTATTTTTGAAATATTTCGGTGCTATGAGATTCGTTTGAATCCCAAAAAGTGCATCTTTGTCGTGAAAACTGGTCGCCTTCTAGGGTTTGTAGTTTCCAAAGAGGGTATTCGAGTCGATCCGTTAAAGGTTGAGGCAATACTTTGATTGCCTCCCCCGCGTAATTTGATTCAAATTCAAAGCCTCCAAGGGAGAGCCTATTTCTTATGCCTCTTTATCGTGAATTATGCCAATCATACTAAGGGTTTCACATGATTATTGAAGAAGGACACCCCTTTTATCTGGGATGAGTGAGCCCAGCAGTCTTTCGACGCATTGAAGAAAGCCTTGGTATTGTCCCCTTTGCTTAGTCCACCCGACTTTGCAAGATATTTTTTGCTATATGTGTCCACGTCTCAAGAGATGATTGGTATGGTCTTAGCTCAGGTGGATGATGTGCTTCAAGAGCATGCTATCTACTATCTTAGTTGAAACCTCATAGATCCTGAACTGAGATATTCTCACATTGAGAAATTGGCCCTTGCGACTGTCTATGCAGTCCAACGATTACGACATCATATTTTGCTTAGGAAAACCACAATCATAGCACATGTCAATCCATTTCAGTTCGTGCTCTCACGATGCCTAATTGGGGGAAATACAATAAATGGATTGTCATTCTTCAGGAGTTTGATCTTGATTTTGCTTTGACGAAGTCGCTAAAATCCTTGGTTTTCGCAGATCTTATGTTGGATTTTCCAAGACTTGATGAGGACGTAGTCCATGAAGACTCGTTTGTGGATGAACATTTGTTTCTTATCTCATCAACGGACCCTTGGTATGGGGATATCATTATATATCTCTAAAATTTGAATTTCCCTTCGCATTATTCGCGAGATGAGTGACGGCATGTGAGACATCACGCCAAAGACTATGTCATCATTAGTGAAACTTTGTATCGTCGAGGAAAAGACTCTATCCTGCATCATTGCTTAACTCATGAAGAAGTGGAGCTAGTGCTTACTGATTTCCATAGCAGAGCGTGTGGTGGTCACTTATATGGGCTTGCGAAAGCCCAACGTATCTTGCGATCACGCTATTTTTGGCCTACGATCTTCAAAGATTGTGTAAATGCTGTGAAGAGATGTCACCCTTTCCAAGTGTTTGCTTGGAACATGCACTTGCATCCTGCTCCTTTACATTCGGTCGTCACTGTTGGTCCCTTCACCAAGTGGGGGGTAAATTTCATGGATTGCAACCTTGCTTCGGCTGGGGGGCATCACCATATCATCGTGGTCGTTGATTATTTTACCAAATGGGATGAGTCGATGCCAACCGTTAAAGCCGATGGTGCTACAACATCCCACTTCGTATTCAATCAAATTATAGCTCGATTCGATATCCAGGAGATTGTCACTGACCATGGCAGTCACTTTCAAAACATGATGATGGTGGAATTGTCACTCAAGCTTGGGTTTAAACAAGATCATTCGTCTTCATATTATCCCCAAGTGAATGGTCAGGTTGAGGCAGTAAATAAGTCCTTAAATACCATTCTCCAACGAACCATTCGACAAAGCAAGAGCTGGCATATTATGTTATATCCTGCTTTGTCGGCATATCGAACCGCAGTAAATACTTCCACTGGTTTCTCACCATTTTAGTTAGTCCATGGTGTGGAGTCTATATTATTGATTGAATGTGAAATACCTTCCTTGAAACTAGCTATAGAGCTCCTACCTGACACTTCAGAAGTATAGCAACGTCTAGTCTACCTCGAGCAACGTCGGGATGCCACCGTAGCAATTGATGCTAACAAACATCATGTTAAGGTTCAGTATGATAGGTCTGTCCGTCCCCAGAAATATTTTGAAGGTGACTTGGTCCTCCTATATGATCAAGCTAAGGAACCCCTAGGGGTAGGAAAGTTCAACCCAATGTGGCACGGTCCTTACGTAATGAGGCGTGTACTCGAAAAAGGAGCCTATGAGTTAGAGGACTACGAGGGGAATGCCTTGAAGGAGCCTAGAAATGGGATCTACCTCAAGCGGTATTATGCTTGATCTTTTAGCTTGAGCTGATACTTTTGTATACTATTGTATAGGTTTTTCTGCACATAGTTTAGCTTTCTTTTGATTTTTTGGGTCTTCTTATTAGCTTCTGTTTGGTTGACAGATGTCAGCAAAATCTCTAGTGTTCTTTGGATTCACGGATGGGGTTAGCCGTCATACATAGAGACTAGATTTTGGTGTGTGGGTTATTTACTCGCCCGACCATCAAATTGTGTCTTCGGGAGGTGCTTGTCTCGATCCTACATCCAACAATGTGGTTGAGTACAGTGCTGTTGTCGAGCAACTTCGTGATGCCATTTCACATGGTATCCAGTCTTTAGAAGTCCGACTGGATTCGCAACTGGTTGGGTCTCAGTTGAACGACCAATACCATGTGAAGGATCCTACATTACTAAGGAGGTTCTTAAGGGTAAGACTCTAGGAGCGTCAATTTGTTTTTATTACATACATTCATGTTCCGAGACGTTTTAATCATGTAACTGACGCATATGCTAATTATGTCCTAGATTGGCATTTGTGACATCAATAAAAGAAGCACATAAAAAAACATTCATTCATACATTTGTACATACACACTAGTAGAACCGGATAATCATAGTTTTTTTCATTAATAATATGTCCAAAAGTGGTGTCATAATACAAAAATGGAGCCCGTAGCTCTCAAAAATATACAATCCGATACAAAAATAGTGAGACCCCATGGCATCTAAGCCCTGCAGGGAGGCCTTTCCTCCTCGGAGAGATGACTCTGAATGTAATAGTGTATGACATTGGCTATATGTCACAGTAGCCACACCTAGGTACCCGATACCCGTACAACATGTTGTTGCATCGCCTCTGGGAGATGCTCTACCTCTATGACCGGTACTCTGGAATTCATGCAGGTCAAATTGACCCGTACCATCTCCAAAGTGCGCTCTACCGCTGCACTTACTACCTTGCCTCCTCTGCCTCTGCAGTGGTGTCGTGGGAAACCCTGAGGTCTTTGTAGACCCATATATGGGAGCAAACAGTCTTCCATTAATATATGATACCACACAAAAAATATTTTTGCATTCACTTATAATAGAAAATCCAAAAAAATTAAATACACAGAACTTTAAAAAGAGTAGTCATACCTATGTCCCCGAACGCGGCCCCTGGTGGGAGCGGCATGTCTCTTTCTTCGCGGTAGTCTATCCCCTCATATGGGTAGTCATCGATGGTGACGATCTTTTTTTCTCACCAGTGAAAGAACTCCTCTGAATATGGGGAAGCATGTCGGCTACTGTAATGTCCCCATTCAAATAAGTGCATAGTAAGACAATCCCATCAATCCTACTAGTTTCCTAGGTTGGATGGGCACATGTGGGATGGTAATAAGGAAACTAATAAATGATATTTAGACATTAGAAGGGTTCAAGAATTTAATAAATATGATGAATAAATAAATTCAAGAGAAATTCTAGGTGGCAAGTGGTTTTGGAGACATATGGAGGTGGTGGGACCCACACTAGCTTGATTTTTCAATGACACATGGCAGCTCTCTTGCTAATTCGAATTCATGGGAAGGCGAACACTCTTGGGTGAGTTGGTAAGTCATAACACATGGCATTGAGCATATTAGGTCAAAATGGGAAGGAATAGTAACCTCCATGGGAGAGGCAGAGTCAAATTGGAGACTAGTGGACACATGGGCTAGATTCCCTAGTTTTATGACAACAATAATGAAGCATCTATGACATTTTATGACAAAATTCAGACCTGAATTCTTACACCTGACCATTATGACATTTCAGCCCCAAAAATAGGCTCAAGAAGGCGCTCATGGAGTTGGAGGAATCTAAAGAGACTCAAATTCAAATTTGGGAGAAGATGGAAGGTTGGAACTAGGAGACAAGTGGCAAATGAGGAATATTTTCTAAATGGGAAATTATTGAATCTATTGAGAGGATTTCGACCCCTTGAAGGCTAATGTTCATTATAAAATGTATAAATCAAGTATGAGAATGGCTTTTGATGATTTGAGAAAAATTGCATTTGTGAAGAGAGAGCTAGTGGATGACTAGTTTCTTGCCTTAGCCAATTTCGAGGGTGAAAGATTCCCATCCAAGTTGGTGTTTGGAGAGGCCACTCAGGTCTTTCATGGTGCTTTAATGGAGTTTGTATTTGCAGGTAGAAGCTATAGGAAGTTTCATGGTTTGGTTTAGTGCAGCACTTTCTCTCCACCGTTTCCAGTTTTGAAGGCATATTCGTGCTCCTTGAGGGAGGGCGTTTTTGGTGAGCTATTGTACTCTTTTGGGGAGCTTATAATGCCCCATTTATTTTTTAATATGAATTAAATACTCTGTTCTTCATCTCCAAAAAGTTTCAGGTCGAAATTCCAAGTAGAAATGTATAAATCTCATTTTTAATGGAAGAACAATGCCATTTCCCCACTACCTTGTTGTGAGCCAATGTATTGATGATGATTTCGAATGTATGGATGATTCTCTGATATATTTGTGATAAATATATTTCCATGGATGTCTTCTACAAGTTTCATGTACTGTACTTGAGAATTTGAAGCATTTTTACTTAGTTTAGTTGTATTGGGAGGTGAAATAGTGCCATTTCCCCAAGGGTCGAATTGGGCGTTTTTGCTGTTGAATGTGAGAGAGTTAGAACAGTATTAAAAATCAATTAATGGTGCATATGAGACCTTAATAACATACTTAACACATTATATACCTCTGTTCATAAATTTGTGGGAGTTTGGAGGCATTTGGAAGGCCATTTGCAGTGTTACCCGAGGGGGATTTGATGCACAAATTACTAGTCAAAATTACATATATTGATCAGAATACAAATCAAGTTTGCAGCAGTATTTGGAGGGCCATAAAACATCCCTGAACCTTATATTCAAGTCTAAATACCATTCATACACTCCTACAGAATATTTGGGAGCATTTGGGTTGATTTGGAGGTCAAAACAGTAAAACTAGTCAAAGGTCGAAATTGGGAAAAAAAGTGGAAAATTTGGCATTTTAATAAAATTTGAAAAAGGGATATTACAAGTGGTATCAGAGCATGTTCTTGGCACCTGATGGTATTAACAAGAAGCCAAACAAGTAAAACACCACCCTTTGAATCAGTAGTTGAATAAGTTTTGGTTGAAGAAGAGATAGTAGCAGAAAAAGAGTTCTTTTCTAAAACAATGGGTAGAGAGGAGGAGGGAAAATTAAAACATAAGGAGGAATTTATTGAAGACTTAAAGCCATGTTTTGAAGGACTTACCATGGTTATGCTAGATATGAATAAACAAATGATGAAAGGTTTCGAATTGTTGGGTAGCCAACTTTCAGGGAAAGGGATGATAGGAGATAATAGTGGTTCACACTCAGGGGAAAAGATGAAAGGGAATGAGCATATTTTCTCAAGTACAGGACCTCATAATAGACCTGATGAATTTCAAAGCACACAAAGGCATACTGCACCTAAATTTCTCACACCCAAAGAAGAACCCAATCTTGAATTGGATTACAAGAAACTAGTAAATGATTGGAATGATTGGAATGAAGAGTGTAAAAGAGGTGTACCACTCAGTGACTACATTGATGCTATGCAAAAGATTAAAATGAAGGGAGACAATAGGAGTCCATTCCAAAACAAAGAATTGAATAGTGCTATTGGAAAAATGTCACTTCCTACTTTTGATGGTTCTTCTCAAAATTCTGCTAACACTTGGGTGCAAAAATTGGATGTATATTTTCAGCTGAATCCTATGTTGGAAGAGGATGCATTAAAAATGGCCATTTTGCATTTGGAAGGAGATGCCAATGAATGGTGGTTTCATGGGCTGAAAACCTTGGGTCATAATCAGGTTAAAACATATGGAGAATTTGTTGACAGGGTACTAGAAATATTTGAACAAAAAGATCCAGAATTGCCTTTCAAAGAACTAGCTCAATTGAAGCAAACTGGGTCCCCTACCGAATATATGTTGGACTTTCAAAAATTATCAGTCAAGGTGGCTGATGTATCTATGGAAAGATTAGTATTGCTGTTCACTGAAGGTTTGGCTGAACCCTTAAGAGGTTTGTTTAAATCCCACAAGCCAACTACATTAAAAGATGCAATGAGCTTGACTAGGGATCTCCAAAATGTGCTTCCTAGAACGAGATTTCCTCCTAAGCCTAGCTATAAATTTGAAAAGAAACCTTGGCAAAGGGATGGATATGATAAGAAACCTTGGCAAAGAGATTCATTTGAGAGGAATAAAAAAGAGGGACTAAACAGGGATGAACTTAGAAAAAAGAAACTATGCTTCACATGCTTCCAACCATGGACACCGGGGCACAAATGTACCAAAGGAAAGGCTCAATACATAGAAGTATTTTCTGATAATGAGGGGTATGATGGGGGCATGGATGAAGATGGACATATTTCAGATCAAGAAGAGGCATATGAGACAGCAGTAGAAGAGGAAATACAAGAAGAAAATCAGCCTTCATCGGACAAAGCAAGAATGGCAGTGCTTTCAGCAGTACCTCGCTATCATACTATCCGATGCAAAGGTGTGGTACAAGGACAAAGAACTTCAGTTTTGGTAGATGGAGGAGCCACTCATAACTTCATTGATGCAGAGATGGTAGAGAAAAGAAAGATACCTATTGAACCATTTGATGGCTTCACAGTTGTCATTCCCGGTCACAACACAATGCAATGCAAAACATGGGTTCCAAAGCTGCAAGTCACCGTAGGTAACTATACTTTTGTTGATAGTTTTTATGTGGTTGATGTTGCTGATACTAATGTGGTTTTGGGATTGCAATGGTTGTATTCAATAGGAGAGCATAAAATAAATTATCAAATTCCCGAAATGAAATTCCAAGATTCAAAAGGAGTACAAAGAGTTGTGAGAGGGCAACACACTTATCCAAATCAAGTAGTGACTTGCAATAGCATGAGAACTATATTGAGGCATGGGGATATAGAATGGGCTGCTGAATGTCATATTACATCTCCCAAGCCAACTATAAATATTGTCAAACACCCAAAGGAGATAGAGAGACTTTTGCAAAAATATGAAAAGGTTTTTAGAGACCTTCCACATGGTAGGCCACCAGATAGGGGGGTTGAGCACAGTATTGTTTTGGAGGAGGGTACTTCACCCATTCAAATACCACCTTATAGACATCCTAAAAGGTTTAGAGATGAGATTGAAAAATCTATCCAAGAACTCCTAGAGTTGGGGCTCATTAGACCAAGCTCTAGCCCTTATGCTTCTTCAGTAGTGCTAGTGAAGAAAAAAGATGGAACATTGAGAATGTGCATAGATTTCAGAGCCTTGAACAAAAAGACTATCAAGAATAGGTATCCTATTCCTAGGATTGATGAGCTCATGGATGAGCTACATGGGGCCAAATACTTCTCAAAAATTGACCTTAGATCAGGGTATCACCAAATTCGAATGAAAGATGAAGATGTGCAAAAGACCGCTTTTTGATGTCATTTTGGCCACTTTGAATTTCTTGTCATGCCTTTTGGGTTAACTAATGCTCCAGCCACCTTTCAACCATGTATGAATAGGATATTTTGCAAGCAACTAAGAAGGTTTGTTTTGGTTTTCTTTGATGATATTCTCATTTACAGTAAAACATGGGAAGAGCATTTGCAACAGTTAGAGATTGTGTTGAAAATCTTGCAAGAAAAGTCCTTATTTGCTAAATTATCAAAATGTGAGTTTGGGATGAAAGAACTATTGTATCTTGGGCACATTATTGGGAAAGAAGGAGTGAAGGTACACATGGAAAAAATCAGGGCTATCTTGGAATGTCCATCACCAAAAAATATTACCGAATTGAGAGGCTTTATTGGCATATGCACCTACTACAGAAAATTTGTGAAAGGGTTCTCCAAGTTGACTTCTCCACTCACTGATTTGACTAAGAAGGATGCTTTCAAGTGGGATGAAGAGGCTGAAAAAGCATTCCAAAAAATGAAAGAGGTAATGAGTAGTTGTCCCATACTTGCACTTCCTGATTTTACTAAACCTTTTGTTGTGGAATGTGATGCTTCAGGTGGAGGAATAGGGGCTGTCCTAAAGCAAGGCCAACACCCCATAGCCTTTGAGAGCAGAAAGTTGCAGCCTCATGAAAAACTTTACTCCGTCTATGATAAAGAAATGCTGGCCATTATGCATGCATTGGCCAAATTCAGACAATACTTGGTGGGCAGCAAGTTTGTGGTGAAAACTGACCATAATAGTCTAAGACACTTTCTCACCCAAAAGGATCTAAATGAAAGGCAACAAAAGTGGGTAAGCAAGATTCAAGCTTATGATTTTGATATTGAATATGTCAAAGGAAAGAATAATATAGTAGCAGATGCTTTGTCAAGAAGGCCTTCCTTTTCTCTCATGGATATTGCCAAGGATTGGAAAAACATGCTACTAGTTGAATATGCCAAAGACAAATTTGCTTGTGATGTGTTGGATGGAATCAAAGGGGATGATAATTATAGGATTTTGAATGGGCTGATATATTATAAGGGAAGAATTTATTTAGTTCATAACTCCAAGCTCAAGTACCGAATTTTGCAAGAAGCACATGATTCCCCACTAGCGGGCCATCCGGGGATCTTCAAAACTTATAGACAGTTGAGGCAAAGATTTTTTTGGAAGGGGCTGAAGGAAGATGTTCAGAAGTATGTGAATGAATGTAAAGCATGTCAACAAAACAAATCAGAACTTACATGTCCAGCCAGCCTATTACAACCATTGCCCATTCCGGAGCAAAAATGGGACAGTATTTCCATGGATTTCATCACCGGATTGCCTAAATCCTTAGGTAAGGATTGCATCTATGTGGTAGTTGATAGGTTGACAAAATTTGCTCATTTCTTTGCTGTTACATCATCTTTTAGTGCTGCACAAGTGGCTGATATTTTTTTCAAATAAATCTTCAGATTGCATGGGCTCCCCAAGAGCATTGTCAGTGATAGAGATAGTAGATTCATGGGTGCTTTTTGGCAAGAACTTTTCAGATTGGTAGGCACTCAATTGACTCCAAGTACCAGCTATCATCCACAAACTGATGGACAAACAGAGAGGGTAAACCAATGGTTGGAAGGATACCTAAGAAACTATGTGGGAGGGCAGTAAAAAGCATGGGCAAAATGGCTACACTTGGGTGAATTTTGCTACAACACCACTTATCATATGTCAATAGGAATGTCTCCTTTCAAAGCATTATATGGTTATGATGCACTTACATTTGCTGACATTATATTTGGTGATAGTAGAGCCCCAAAGGCTAAAGATTGGTGGAAGAGAGCCAAGAAATTTTAAAGCTCTTGAAAGACAATTTGCAGGTTGCTCAAAATCAATAAAAACAATATGCTGATAGACATAGAGAAGAGAGAACCTTTCAAGTCAATGATTTAGTATATTTAAGGTTGCAGCCCTATAAACAAACATCTCTCAAAAAGAATGGAGTAGAAAAATTAAAACCAAGGTACTATGGGCCATACAAGGTAGTGCGGAAGGTTGGAGAAGTAGCATATGAACTAGAACTTCCGGAAGGGAGTAAAATCCACAATGTATTTCATGTTTCTTGTCTTAAGAAAGCTCTTGGTCAGAAAATCATCACTTCAGAAATAATTCCTCCTTTGGATGATGAAGGTCAGCTCACACTTGTTCCGGAAAAGATTTTGAAGACACGGGAAAGAAGGTTGAGGAGTAGAATCATCAAAGAATATTTAGTGCAATGGAAGGACTTACCAAATGAAGATGCCACATGGGAAGAGGAGAAGATTTTGCAGCATCCAAATTTGAAATTGTTTGAGGACAAGCAATCTTGGGTGGGGAGGACTGTAATGTCCCCATTCAAATAAGTGCATAGTAAGACAATCCCATCAATCCTACTAGTTTCCTAGGTTGGATGGGCACATGTGGGATGGTAATAAGGAAACTAATAAATGATATTTAGACATTAGAAGGGTTCAAGAGTTTAATAAATATGATGAATAAATAAATTCAAGAGAAATTCTAGGTGGCAAGTGGTTTTGGAGACATATGGAGGTGGTGGGACCCACACTAGCTTGATTTTTCAATGACACATGGCAGCTCTCTCTTGCCAATTCGAATTCATGGGAAGGTGAACACTCTTGGGTGATTTGGTAAGTCATAACACATGGCATTGAGCATAATAGGTCGAAATGGGAAGGAATAGTAACCTCCATGGGAGAGGAAGAGTCAAATTGGAGACTAGTGGACACATGGGCTAGATTCCCTAGTTTTATGACAACAATAATGAAGCATCTATGACATTTTATGACAAAGTTCAGACCTGACTTCTTACACCTGACCATTATGACATGTCAGCCCCAAAAATAGGCTCAAGAAGGCGCTCATGGAGTTGGAGGAATCTAAAGAGACTCAAATTCGTATTTGGGAGAAGATGGAAGGTTGGAACTAGGAGACAAGTGGCAAATGAGGAATATTTTCTAAATGGAAAATTATTGAATCTATTGAGAGGATTTCGACCCCTTGAAGGCTAATGTTCGTTATAAAATGTAGAAATCAAGTATGAGAATGGATTTTGATGATTTGAGAAAAATTGCATTTGTGAAGAGAGAGCTAGTGGATGACTAGTTTCTTGCCTTAGCCAATTTCGAGGGTGAAAGATTCCCATCCAAGTTGGTGTTTGGAGAGGCCACTCAGGTCTTTCATGGTGCTTTAATGGAGTTTGTATTTGCAGGTAGCAGCTATAGGAAGTTTCATGGTTTGGTTTAGTGCAACACTTTCTCTCCACCGTTTCCAGTTTTGAAGGCATATTCGTGCTCCTTGAGGGAGGGCGTTTTTGGTGAGCTATTGTACTCTTTGGGGGAGCTTCTAATGCCCCATTTATTTTTTAATATGAAGTAAATACTCTGTTCTTCATCTCCAAAAAATTTCAGGTCGAAATTCCAAGTAGAAATGTATAAATCTCATTTTTAATGGAAGAACAATGCCATTTCCCCACTACCTTGTTGTGAGCCAATGTATTGATGATGATTTCGAATGTATGGATGATTCTCTGATATATTTGTGATAAATATATTTCCATGGATGTCTTATACAAGTTTCATGTACTGTACTTGAGCATTTGAAGCATTTTTACTCAGTTTAGTTGTATTGGGAGGTGAAATAGTGCCATTTCCCCAAGGGTCGAATTGGGGGTTTTTGCTGTTGAATGTGAGAGAGTTAGAACAGTATTAAAAATCAACTAATGGTGCATATGAGACCTTAATAACATACTTAACACATTATATACCTATGTTCATAAATTTGTGGGAGTTTGGAGGCATTTGGAAGGCCATTTGCAGTGTTACCCGAGGGGGATTTGATGCACAAATTACTAGTCAAAATTACATATATTGATCAGAATACAAATCAAGTTTGCAGCAGTATTTGGAGGGCCATAAAACATCCTTGAACCTTATATTCAAGTCTAAATACCATTCATACACTCCTACAGAAGATTTGGGAGCATTTGGGTTGATTTGGAGGTCAAAACAGTAAAACTAGTCAAAGGTCGAAATTGGGAAAAAAAAGTGGAAAATTGGGCATTTTAATAAAATTTGAAAAACGGATATTACAGCTACCCCCCTATCGTGTCAGTACTTCTGCCCACCACGTCTGGGAAGGATCTCAGAGACCATGCATAGGGACTTCAACCCTTCGACTCAAGCCTGATACTCTCTCAAATAAAAAGCTTCATAAGATATTGCCAAACCTGAATTTATTTTCTCGTCCCATCTTGCACTCCGTTAGATGGCTCTTCATAGTAACCATCAATGTTGTGCACTAGTCATACAACGTTGGGCTCGTGCACTCAGCCGCATAGAATATCATAGGCCTCCAAGCCTGATGAAGTGCAGTCGATCATGTAATCCTCCCGAGGGTGAGGACTATGATCTTCATGCTTAGGCTCGCTATAGCCTCTACGGGGACCTGTCTGCCCACCTTCTGGGTGCCAGCGATATAGTACCTGTCAATATAATCATTGATAGTGATTCCTCCCCCCACGCTGAGAGACCTAAGACTCATTGTCTCCCCTCGGCGGGACAACCCAGTGATGAAGTATATATCTTCCACCTCCAATGGAAGTGGTTTCCCATCTAGATCAAACTGTTGTGCTTCTGCGTCCCACTAGTTCACCAACTAAGCGAGCAATCAGTTTTGGGCCCTTAAACCCCCGATGCTTCAGAATTTGTATAGGCCACATGCTTGCAACTCTTGTTGGGCGGGTATATCTTGGCGTACATGTTCATCAACAACATCATGCTCTCTCTATCTGCATTTGTTACAGCGTAATTTTCCACCTTGTGATAATCAACACTCTTTGGCCTGCAGGATCCATTTCACTAACTCAAATCCACTTTATATCCTTCAGACACTATTTTTCCCTATTTTTTGCCTTGTACACTAGCTACATCATTACAGTGGGCATACCCACGAGTTGCATCACTATAGCCCACGGGTAGCATGTAAAATGGTAAAAATCACTAGTTTATTACTTTTTACTCCCAAAAAGCGGTCATAGGGTGACCTTTGGCCCTCCATTTCCCCCAAAACGTCTCGATGTGTCCTTTCACTTACCTTTGGGAGGACTATATATTGATAACATATGGTGTATGGACGGGAAGAGAAAGAAGAGCAAGAGAACTCTAGTGGATTTTTTCCCTATCTTGAGTCTACATCTTGAGTCTACACTCATTGATCCTTGTAGTTGTGAACCCTTTATGTTCACCTTCCAAACTCCTATCATAGTTTGAGTTTGCCATTCCATGGAGGATTGAAGTGGTGGAGGCACAAGTGGATTGACCCAGATCTTGGTTCAGATTGGTTGCTGGCAATAGGTCGTATCACATTGTACTTGTTGTTTATTAATAGAAATACTCATATTCTCATCCATTAATGTTGTGAATGTTGTTTATACTACATTGGGTTGCATTTACTTATAATATCATGGACCATTGCTATTGATGATGTTAATGTCATTTATATATTACATGCGCTTGTTGTATATTGGTTGTCAAGACTAATTTGCAGATTCAAGTGCATGGATTGAAAGCTCCAACAGGGATCTACATCAAACGTTTAAATCAAGGTTGGTTGCATTCTTCATTATCTTAGCATTGTCATTTATATAGCATAGTACTGAGAATTGAGTTAATTTCTGGTAGTCAGTTGTCTGTTGTGGTCTACCCCAAGCCATAGTGAGTTTTCTCCAACACAGAAATGGCGACTCCATTGGGGAAAACATCCATTTTTGGAGACTTTTTGAGCATTAGTCCTTATTTAGAGTTGATGTTTGTCGAAGCTCTGTGTCACTGATTGGCCGTTGAGATACACTATAGAAAATTGGTTTTTTTTTAGACATTGGACTCTTTGTTCACCCATTTTCCTTTCCTTACCCGCGGGTGAGCTTAGCTCTGCCCACGTACACTCGCCTCTATTTACACTACTGCTCGCGGGTACCCGCAGGTATTCCTTCGACAATAGCGTACAACTCCGGCTTTGGTTGATTTATGACTTTTGGTTGTTGCTGGGTTGGCTTTGGATGATCCTGAGTATTTGTTGGCCTGATTCTTGAATGTTCCATGCCTTGTTCGTGACCAGAACTCTTCTCTTCTCTTGGTTGAGCCTTATTGGTTTTTTACCTATCTTTGGATTTAGCCTTGTTGGTTTTTCCTTTTGAGCTCACTCCGTTGGCTGAGTCTTACTGTTTGGGATCTGTTGGGTTGTCTTAGTGATCTCTTGGCATATATGTGACTAGATAGTAGGATTTTTCTTGCATTTTTCATTTCCTTATATTGAAAAATACAAGAAATACATTTAGTTATGCATTTTCCTTTTGCTTATAAGAGAAAATACAAAAAAAAAATTGCTTTTATCTACTCCATCTTGCATTGAGTGCTTGTTTCTTTCATTTAGGTTATGCTTGTGCATTGAAAATATAAAAGAGTTGCATTTTATTTCAAAACCGTTGGATTGATTTTGCATGCTAGTGGCATTGTTTTTATTGGATAGATGAGTCTAGGATTTGACGATTTTGCATATTATTGAGTCATATACATAACTAGTTTCACGACCATATCCTTTGAGTAACCACAACCATTAAAATTAACGCTTAGTATTAAAATTGATTAGACCGATTTTATTTATAGGGTACACCAACTAGCATAGGTTTAGAGTCTTGGAATAGATCATTGTGAGTTAACAATCCAAGACTACTAGAAGAAACATTAGGTGTCTGACTAGGGAGTGGAGGAATCCATGGTATACATCGGTGTTCTCAGGAAGCTCTACTCAAACCAGAGTTAAGCACGAGGTCATGGGAGGTTGGTTGAGGAGATATACCTCCAATACTGGCTGAACGTGGGAGATATTTCCAGGGTTTGTTTGTATCTGGGGGTACCGGAGGTTCATCCTCTTGTGCTTCGGGCTTAGCTACCCTGCCCATACAACAGATCCCACCTACGATTGTCCCCCTGAGCATTTGTTATATTGCGGTGACCATTGTTTCCTTACCTACGTATCGCATAGGGTACTCGCAGTGGTTATGTTGTTTGTGTCCTAAGTCAGATAGGGGTTGGACAGCACAGTTGTCGTTGTATAGGAACTTGACCCTGTGCATGCAGTGAAGTCTGGGGGCTGTTATAACTGATTCTGTTACCTCCAGCTATAGTTTGGGATTCTAAAGCCTCTCCTAGGCGAGACATACCGGCTCTAGTGTCGGGAGCTCATTTAGCCACTCTGTTTGTCTGCTCTTGGCTATAGTTTCTCTAAGTGTGTGCTTTTTATTTATTGTTTTTTATCGATAGTCGGCCTTTAGGGGACGTTTTGATTTTATAGTCTCTCCAGAGATATTGTGGCGCGAAGTCCTGCTCCCCGTCGATCTCATTGGTTAGCTGGTTTACCAGCTGCCGAGCTTTCGTGCCGTGTCAAGAAGGGACGCCGCCGAGCTCCCTCCAAATCTTTGGATTCTTACGAGACATACGTTATCGACGCCATGAATGCACATTCTGACATGGGATAAATACTGACCAATCCATCGAGTAGATTTGAGCACACTTCAGACACCCCTACTCCTCGTGAAGTGTGGGGGGGTGATCCACCTGAGACCCAACCTAGCTTGTTTGGTCCGGATCCACCCGAGGATGACCCGTTCGATCTTTCATATCCACATAATTATCTTTACGAGATACCAGAATTACATGATGACACAGGCCCTACGGTCAACCCTGTCGCGTTCTCATATGGTATGCCGAATTACACCACAGTTGATCCTTCCACTACTTTTGGTAGTCATGCTGGCACCATTCATGGTGTTAGCAACACTGCACCCACTGGGGGCAATACCCTCGCGGGGGGCACCACGTTGTCCACTCACACACATAGTATGGGGACTGGTCATATTCCTCCTAACAATGCTAATGTTGGAAGAGGGCCACCTCCTATAGCTACCCAACCTAATAGGAACATTGTTTGCAACACGACTCGCCATCCACCACCTAATACACATGCTACTATCCGTCAACCTAGGACCAATTTTGCGAATGTTATTGCTCCTACTAACCACGGGGGTGGACATATACTACATACTTTTGCGTTCACTGCCGCTACTAGTAATACTAATGTAGGAAGTGGGAATATATCTTATCCTCATGGTCATAATGCAACCATTCCTACTACTAGTAACACTAATGTTCGGGTTTGGAATACATCTCATGCTTATGGTCACCACACGACTGCTCACGCTAATCCTAATGCTGGGGGTGGGAACATACCTCACCATTATGGTCATTACAACATAGTTCCCACTACGAATAACGTGTATATGCCCCATACTTATGGTGGCAACCCTTACTACAACACAGTCGGTGCTGGACACTAGTACAACCCACCTCAATATGGTGCCCAAAACACTTATATACCTGCTTACTCTCATACGGGTCAGGTCAGAGGAGGTTATCAACCTTATGGCCATGGTCAAGCTTATGGTCCGTCAAGTCCTCATTTTCATCATTTTAATGCTCATGGTCAAGCTTTTGGTCCACCTTATAATTCGGTTCCGTTCAACCAACCTTTTATGGGGGCTTATAATCAAGCTTACCAACCGCAACTCCCGTTCCTTACACGTTTGAATCTTTCGAAGCTCACGAATGATCCGATGTGTCACGACCCTAATTGGCCTCTGGTCCCTACCAAGCTCCCTTCGGACATTCCTAAGTTTGAGGGGAAGTGTGGTGAGGATCTGGGTGATCATGTCACAATGTTTCACCTTTGGTGCTCCCCCAACTCGTTGAATCACGATTCCATTAGATTACGAGTATTTCAACGCACCCTCACGGGGGCAACAGCGAAGTGGTATGTTGAGTTTCCTCGGAGCACTTATAGGGGATTCAATGAGATCGCTTTGGTTTTATTGGGTCATTTCCAGTTGCCGGTTCGCTATGATACTGGTACTGAACTTTTGTCTACCTTTCGTCAGAATAAGGCCACACATATTTCTGACCACATTCAAGAGTGGCGTCGGCGGAAGAGATTAGTGAAAGCCAACATTCCTCCAGAGTTTCTGTTGGAATGGTTCCTCAAGTCTCTACTCCCATATATTGCTAAGGATGTTTTGATGTCTGGCATTGTCACTGAGGAGAAAGTCATCTTGAAAGTCCAGCAGTTAGATTTACTATACTCTCAGTCAAGCATTTTGTATGACATTATTCCTGACGCACCGTGAACACGCCATGAGTCCAAGTCAGTTCCTGGACCGCATGCCGATGGAATTGTGGGATCCACAAGCACTCGTCCTGTAGATTTGGTGGCTAATCAAATACAAAAAATTTCGCTAAACCAGTCTACTCCTGGACAGGTTCACACCTTGTCCACTTACACCCCATAGTCCGATGTACACAGTGTACAATCGATGAACCCATCAGGTAACCAGCAACCTGGTGGTAAGAAAAAGGGGAGAAACAACTGTAAGGGTTGAAACACTGGAAACAACAATAGAAATCGCAATACCCCTCGTAAGGAGAATGCCAACCCTCCTTAGGAAGGAGGAAATGCTGGTGATGACCGTAAACCTAGGTGTAAGGTGAATTTTCCTTGTAAGCTTTTGGGGGAAGATCATCTTACTCACTTATGTCCTCAAATCTAAGAAGCATCAAAGCATTTGGCACAGAGCCTAGCTGTGTTGAAGGATCCCCTTCCTCATCACCAAAACATGGCTTCGCATGTTCTCGCCACTGGTTATGGACCTAATAAGACTACAATGTATTCTTCCAATACTAGTGGTTATGGATGCCTGAATATGGTTCAATCAGAGGTTAGTGTTGCTACTCGTCAACGCGATTATGGTGCACCACAACCTAATATGAGGAGTGAGCCTCCCCCTCCTCCTGATAGTTCCTTGCATATCGAGAAGCCCTCTATTATGCCATGGATACCGAAAGGTGTTCTTAAGTGCTCTACGCATAATCCCAATGCCCGAGCCACCTAGAACTACTCCATTGTAGAATATTTGGGCCAAACTCCATGTGCCATGTCGGCTCATGAAGTTTTACAGGCGTGTCCTTCTCAAAGGCATGCCCTTTTGAGTGCATTAGGAGCTCAGGATGGGGGAAATCCCAACGTTATCAATTTCGACACTACTGATATTCAACCTCGCTTACCTTGCCACATGGATTTTCAAATCCATGTGCAGTGCCTTAAGAATTTCGTCAAAAGAACGGTGGTTGACAAAGGTGCTTCTGCATCAGTGATGTCGTTAGCTTGTTGGAAATCTCTTGGCTCTCCTCCCCTACTCACGTCTAGAACCATGCTCACTACATTTGACGGCCAGTCATTTAAGCCACATGGGATTATCCCTTCCCTTGTTGTCCACTTGGGGGGTAAGCCTGTGCCTATTGAAGTCAAAGTGGTTGATGCGCCCATCGACTACAACCTTTTACCAGGTCGAAATTGGATGTACGCTACAAAAGTTGTCGCATCTACTATATTCAGGATTATTTTCTTTCCACACGAAGGTAAGATAGTGATGATCGATTAGCTGGATTTCATTAATCCTCCTCCTGAAGCATCCACGGGATCAGTAGTCCCGCAGGTTACGATTCCTAGCCGGCAACTAGGAACATGGGTGTTGGCATGTACCCTTCATTGATGGGATCTTATGATTTTCCCACAACCGTAAATTTTATTGGAACCATTTTCGACAATGTGTCTCCTCTTTCACATAATGTACCATTCCGGACTTCATATTTTGACGATCCATGGACTCTACCGTCTATGAATTCTACGTCTGGAGATATTACGCACTTCGGGATGTATATGCCACTATCTGTAGCTAAGATTGCTTACCAGGATATTCAACAAGCCACTGCAGAACTGGATCTCTCTTCTTCTCGGACAGATGAGGAAGATCCTGTTACGCTGCCAGTTTGGGTAGCCAACTCATCTTGTTCGAATGATTTCCTTGATGGTACTTTACCTTCAGATGAAGCTATTATCGAGGCCATGTGTGGTAGTGTGAGGCCTTGGGAGGATATGCACCATCACTCTTCTTTCCTTCCCAACCTCGATCTCGCCGAGAAAGAAGAGCTTAGGATGAATCTTGCAGAGATGGTTGGTCACCCTGTGGCTCTTTTGGGGTCATATGAGATTTTCGTAGAGGGGAACATGCCTAATATTTCCCTGACTGTACCGATCAACATCTCTTGTACTCCCAGAAAGATTGAAAATGTTTACATCGGTGTTGATTGCTCTCCTGAGGAGGTTTCCATCTACACCAAATTGTTTACAGAACTTCGGGAAGCTTTCGCCTGGTCATACGAGGAGACACCAGGAATAGACCCTAGTATGGTCGATCATGAGATTAGAACGTATCATCATGCTAAGCCGGTTCGACAACACCTTCGAGCTGTTAACCCTAGGAAGGAAGCCACTATCAAGGAGGAGGTGGAGAAGCTGCTCAAAGCTGGTTTCATCTACCCCATTCCCCTTATCGAATGGGTATCAAACCCGTTCTTGTGGATAAGAAGCAGGGAACGATCCATGTATGCATCGATTTTAGGGACCTGAATCGTGCATGTCCGAAAGACAACTTCCCCATGCCATTCATCGATCAGATCTTGGAGGCTTGTGCGGGAAGTGAGATTTTTTCATTCTTGGACAACTTTTCAGGGTATAACTAGATTCAAATCAAACCCGAGGACCAACATAAGACTGCTTTCATTTGTCCTTGGGGTACATTTACATATCGGAAAATTCCCTTCGGCCTTAAAAACGTCGGAGCTACATTTCATCGTGCCATGACCTATGCCTTTCACAACCTTAAAAGTATAATGGAGGTTTTCTTGGATGATCTTGCTAGCCATTCTTGAAAGAGAGTGGACCACCCCAAGCACCTCCGTTGGATTCTCGAACGATGTATACGCTACAAAATCCGATTGAATCCCAACAAATGCATTTTTGTGGTGAGGTCAGGTCACCTTCTAGGATTCATAGTTTCGAAAGAGGGTATTAGAGTCGATCCTCTTAAAGTTGAGGCAATACTTCGGTTTCCTCCTCCGCGCAACTTGTTTCAACTTTAGAGCCTCTAAGGGAGAGATACTTTTCTACGCCGATTTGTAGTCAATTATGCTAATATTACCAAAGGTTTCGCATGCCTGTTGAAGAAAGACACACCGTTTATCTGGGATGAGCGAGCCTAGTAGTCTTTCGATGCCCTGAAGAAAGCTTCGGTATCAGCCCTTGTGCTGAGTCCTCCCGACTTTGCATGAGATTTTATACTTTATGTGGCTACGTCTCAAGAGACGATTGGCATGGTCTTAGTTCAGGTTGATGATGCACTCGTCGAGCACGTCATCTATTACCTCAGTCGAAATCTAGTAGACCCTGAACTAACATATACTCATGTGGAAAAGCTGGCACTTGCGACTGTCAATGCAGTCCAGCAGTTACGACATTACATTTTGCTTAGGACAACCATAGTTGTGTCACATATCAATCCGTTTCAGTTCGCTCTATCATGATGCCTTATAGGGGGGAAGTACAATAAATGGATTGTGATCCTTCAGGAGTTCAATATCGATTTTTCCTTGGCGAAGTCGGTGAAATTGTTGGTGTTTGCTGAGCTTATGTCGGACCTTCCGAGACTTGATGAGGACATCATCCATGAGGATTCCCTTGTGGATGAACACTTATTTCTTATCTCGTCAGAGGACCCTTGGTATGGGGATGTCATTGTATATCTCCAAACTTTGGAGTTTCCTTTGCATTATTCACGGGATGAGTGACGGCATGTGAAACATCGCGCTAAAGATTATACTATCGTCGGTAATACTTTGTATCACCAAGGAAAGGATTCTATTCTCCGTCATTGCTTAGCTCACGAAGAGGAAGAGCGTGTGCTTAATGATTTCCATGCTGGGGCATGTGGTAGTCACTTATTCGGGCTTGATACAACCCAACGTATTATGCAAGCTGGTTACTTTTGGCCTTCAATATTTAAAGATTGTATTAACATTGTGAAGAGATGTCACCCTTGCCAGGTGTTTTCTCAGAATATACACTCGCATCCAGTGCCCCTTCATCTGGTCGTCACCGTCGGTCCCTTCACCAAGTGGGGGGTAGATTTCATAGATTGCAAACTAGCTTTGGCTGGGGGGCATCACCATAACATAGTGGCCGTGGAATAATTTTCCAAATGGGCTGATGCCATGCCTACCGTAAAATCCAATGGTGCTGTAGCAGCCCATTTCATGTTCAATTAGATTATTACTCGGTTCAGTATTCCGAAAGAGATTGTCACTGACCATGGCAGTCACTTTCAGAACAAAATGATGGAGGATTTGTCACTCAAGCTTGGGTTTCGTCAAGAACACTCATCTTCTTACTATCCCCAAGCAAATGGTCAAGTTGAAGCAGTCAATAAGTCTTTAAAGAGCATTCTCCAATGCACCATCCAACAAATCAAGAAAAACTGGCACATTATGTTATATCTTTCTTTGTGGGCATATCGAACCACAGTCAAGACTTCCACCGGGTTCTCACCATTTCAATTAGTACACAGTGTGGAGTCAAATTTACCGATTGAATGTGAAATCCCTTTGCTTAAACTGGCCATAGAGCTCCTCCCTGATATGACAGGTATTGAGCAACGTTTAATCCACCTTGAGCAGCTTGACAAGCAACGTCGAGATGCTGCCGTGGCTATAGATGCCAATAAATGTTGTGTCAACATTCAGTATGATAGGTCTGTCCATCCCCGGTAGTATGCTAAAGGTGACTTGGTCCTCTTATATGACCAAGCTAAAGAACCCCTGGGGGCAGGAAAATTTAACCCCATGTGGCACGACCCTTACATTGTGAAGCGTGTCCTGGAAAAAGGAGCCTATGAATTAGAGGACTATGAGGGGAATGTCTTGAAGGAGCCTAGGAATGGGCTCTACCTTAAGCAGTATTACACTTGAACTTCTAGTTCGAGCTAATGCCTTGGTATACTATTGTATAGTTCTTTCTGTACATAGTTTAGATTTCTTTTGGTCTTCGGGTTTCCTGATTCGCTTCCGTTTGATTGACAGATGTGCACGGAATCTCCTACATTCTTAGGTTTCGCAAATAGTGCTAGCCATCATACGCAACAACTTGCTTCTACTGCCTGGGTTATTTATTCGCCTGACCATCTAGTTGAGTCTTCAGTAGGTGCTTGTCTCGGTCCTACATCTAACAATGTGGCTGAGTATAGTGCCGTGATTGAGCTACTTCGGGATGCTATTTCACATGGCATCCAGTCTTTAGAAGTCCGCATGGATTCACAACTAGTTGTGTCTTAGTTGAATGGGCAGTACTGTGTATGAGATCCTACACTACTACTGAAATTCCTAAGGGTAAGACTCTTGGAACGACATTTTGTTTCAATTACATGCATTCATGTTCCAATAAGTGTTAATCATATATCTGATGCATACGCTAACTATGTATTAGATTGGCATTTGTCACATTCACATTGAAGCACACAAATAAAAGAAGACATTCATACATTTGTACATACACACATATAGTAGAACTAGAGAACCAAAGTTTTTTGTAAATAATATGTCCAAAAATGGTAGTGTCATAATACAAAACTAGAGCCCATAGCCCTCACAAATATACATATCGATACAAAATGTGGGATCCTGAGATATCTATTCCCTACGAGGAGGCCTAGAAGCCGCCCCGAAAAGATGAGTCTCATAGTAGTATTGTACTGCGTTTGCTATACACTGCAGTAGTCGTACCCAGCTACCCGACACCCCCACTACCTGGCGCTGCATATCCTTTGGTAGCCGCGCCACCTCTATCTGTGGTACCCTCGAAGAGTCTGTAATGTACACTCTGCTGCAGCACCCCCTGCCTCATCACCCCTGCCCCGGTGATGATGTCTCGGGAAACCCTTCGGTCTCACTGGGCCCTTGTCTGCGAGCCAACAGTAAACCATTAATACATGATACTACCCTCAAAAATATTTTTGCATTTACATCTATAATCAAAAATCCATAAAAATTTAATACACCAAAAACCTAAAAAGAGTACTCACCAATGTCTCCGAACACAGCATCCCGTGGGACTGGCATGTCACGATCCTGCCGGAAGTCTATCCCTGCATAGGGGTGTTAATTTTTTAGCATTAATTCAACATACTCTAGGATCTTTACTGAGAGAATAACATGTACAACATATCAAGTATAACAATGCATATCAATCATGCCAAGCAATCACATGAGACAATAAACACACAGAGTTTCACTGGGGAAAACCATAAAGGTGAAAAACCCCACAACTTCCTCAGAGATAGAAAGAGCAATGATACGACCAAAGTACACATAGATAGTCCTCCTAGCAGCTGAACCTCCTCCTCCACTAGTGCGCCACTTTCTGGGTAGTGTAGAAGTGAATAATGAGATAATGAAATAGAGTGCCTCCTACACTCTATTTATACATGACCTGACCTGCCTAATAACCTAGGAGGGCCAACTTGTCTAACTCAGTCTAATAACCCATGGTTATATTAATCCGGGCCGACCCCACACTTGGTGGTCTAATAACCCAGCACTTGCAAGTTGCGACACTTGTCAATACAAATGACGACACTTCCCTATAGAGGAATAATAACATCTTTATAGGAGTACAATATACATAGGTTAGATACATTCCGAAGTTACAATTACATCAACACTCCCTCTTAACTAGGAAGGTATTTCTTGACACAGATCTGCTAGCACAAGTCTTCTTCTTTGGATCATAGTCAGCAAATCATCGTCCTCGAATCATCATCATCGTCACTGCTTTTTCTATCTCAATCAATCTCCAATCTACTCATCATAGGAAGTTCTACATAGCCAGTACTTTTTCATACTGGATGTAGGCCCACCGCCTGTAGTTATTCATCATCACTGGCCATACTGTGGAATCCTCAGGACTTATTACGTGCATCAACAAAACCACGAAAGAGCATCCCAGGACTGATTACTGCTCAACCTATCGAATCTCCCAAGATATTTTACATGTTGACCTTCACAAAACGTACTCATAGTATCCCATGATATTACGAGCACACCGCTCTACCTGTCTGGATCTCGATAGAGCATCCCATGCTGTTACGAGCACACCGCTCTACCTATCCGAATTTTAAAGGATCTTTTCTATGTGAACTTTCGCAAAACCTACTCAGAGCATCCCAGGATGTTACGAGCACACCGCTCTACCTATATGGATCTCGATAGAGCATCCCAGGATGTTATGAGTACACCGCTCTACCTGTCCGGATTTTAAAGGATATTTTCTATGCGAAACCGTAGCAAAACCTACTCAGATCATCCCAGGATGTTATGAGCACACCGCTCTACCTGTCTAGATCTCGATAGAGCATCCCAGGCTGTTACGAGCACACCGCTCTACCTATCTAGATTTTAAAGGACCTTTTCTATGCTACCTGGACAACCTATCCATGGCCACAGAGTATCAACCCGATACTCATCATACATCATCCTGATGTACATCATCACATGATCAACCTGATCATCGTCATAGCATCAACCTGATGCATATCATCTGGAGCAACATCCTAAAGCTCATCATCTGTGATCATCCTAATCATCATCATAGCATCAACCTGATGCATATCATCTGGAGCAACATCCTGAAGCTCGTCATCTGTGATCATCCTGATCATCATCATAGCATCAACCTGATGCATATCATCTGGAGCAACATCTTGAAGCTCATCATCTGTGATCATCCTGATCATCATCATAGCATCAAGCTGATGTGTATCATCTGGAGCAACATCTTGAAGCTCGTCATCTGTGATCATCCTGATCAAACAATGCATCCACTTGATGCATACCAAGTATCTACCTGATAAATATCATCATATATGATCTACTCGATCATACAAGTATCCACCTGATACATATACAAATACATTATCCACCTGATCATACAATGTATCTATCTGATACATATCATCATACATGATCTACCTGATCATACAATGCATCCACCTGATACATACATAAGTAAATGACTACCTGATCATACAATGAATCCACCCAATACATATACAAAAACTACATGATCCACCTGATCATACAATGTATCCACCTGGTATATAAATACATGATCCAAATGATCATATCAAGCATCCAACATGATGCATATACAAACACATGATCACACTGATCAAATCAAGCATCCAACATGATGCATATACAAATACATGATCACACTAATCCAATCAAGCATCCAACATGATGCATATACAAATACATGATCACACTGATCAAAGCATCCAACTGATGCATATATGGAGCAGTAATTGGAGCATCGTCCTGATCCTCATCATCCAGCGCTTACATCCACAGCCATGGGAAGGATCCTCCTCTCACCATGCTCGGAATGGCTCCTACAAATGTGTCCATCACTTCTTCCTCAAAGTGTAGTCAATCTGAAGAACACCAAGCCTCTCTCTGAAGTACTCAAACTTCACTCTGGCTAGTGTTTTCATCAACACATCTGCAACCTGCTCATCCGTTGCAACATACAGGAGCTCCACTGCTCCTCTCTACACAATATCCCTAATATAGTGATATTTGATCTCAATGTGCTTCAACCTGTCATGAAACACTGGGTTCTCAGACAGCTTCACACAACTCTGGTTGTCACAAAAGATACCAGTAGCATCCAATGGGAGATCAAATAACTCAGACAGTAGCTTCCGGATCCATACTACCTCACAACTAGCCGAACAAGATGCAACATACTCTTCCTCGGCTGTACTCAGTGCTACACAGGACTGCTTCCTGCTAAACCACGAGATCACACCTGATCCCATACTGAAGCAGCACCCAGATCTGCTCTTCCTATCTACAGCACTGCCTACCGAGATTGAATCAACATAACCCTACAAGTTAAACTTTTGATTTGCATCATACTTGAGCCCATAATCAATTGTACCCTTCAGGTACCTCAGAATATGCTTTACAGCAACCAGGTGAAAACCTCTGGGATCCTTTAGGTACTGGCTCAATGTGTTCACCGCAAAGAAAATATCTGGTCTAGTGTTCGTCAGGTACATTAAGGACCCAATCATATAACGATACAAACTGACATCAACTGGATTAGATGAAGCATCACACAGAATCTTCAGGTTTAATGCCATAGGTGTGGCCATGGCGTTGCATTCCATCATCCCTAACCTCTTCAGGATCTCTACTGCATACTTCCCTTGTCCAAGGAAGATTCCATCTGCACTCTACCACACTTCCATGCCTACAAAGTAGTGCATCATCCCCAAGTCCTTCATCTCGAACTTGGCAACAAGCTTCCTCTTGCTATCGGAAATCAATCCATCCTCACTTGTTACAAGCAGGTCATCCACATGCAAAAGTAGTATCACAGGATTGCCTTCCTCAACCTTGTAGTACAGGTTGGAATCTGCTTTACTCTTAGTAAAGCCCAAACTGGATATAAAGCTATCTATCCTACCATACCAAGTCCTAGGAGCTTGCTTCAAGCCATACACGGATTTCTTCAATCTGCACACATATGACTCCCTGTCATGTGTCTCAAAGCCAAGTGGCTGCTCCACATACACTTCCTCTTCGACTACACCATTCAAGAAAGTTGTCTTGACATCCATCTAGTATATCTTCCATTTCATCACTGCAGCCAAGGAAAGTACCGATCTGATGGAAGTGTACCTGGCTACAGGAGCAAAAGTTTCTTCATAGTCTATCCCTTCCTTCTAGGAGAAGCCATGAGCTACAAATCTCGCTTTGAATTTCTCTATGTTTCCATCCACAGCATGCTTGATCGTGTAGATCCATTTGGAAGTCACAACCAACTTTCCTTCAGGTCTTGGGACTACATCCCAAACATCATTCTTCATGATCGACTGGTATTCCTCGACCATGGAATCCTTCCATTCTTTCTTTTCCGTTGCTTCTTCATAACTAGAAGGTTCTTTGTTCATAATGTCACAGAGTAAGGCAACATAGTTGGTATGAGTTCTAGTTCTCTTTCTTGCTCTGTGTTCTTCTTCTAGAATTCCATACCTTTCTACATCTTGAATGAACTCTCTAGCCCATGTAGGTTTCCTCTTGTGAGAGTCATTCTCACGGGGTGGATCTAAAGGTTTTTGTGGATCTTCAACTTCACAATCTGCTTCTGGAATTGCTTCATTCATGGTGGTGTCTTGAAATCTGGTTTCCTTTGGTTCTTCATGATCTTCAACAGGTGCCTTCCTTGACTTGATGAAAGCTGAGTCTCAATCAAATGTTACATCCCTGCTGACATCAATCTTCTTGAACCCTGGAAAGTATATTCTGTAAGCCTTCAAGCTTTCACTATACCCCACAAAGATGCCCTTCTTTCCTGAAGGATCTAGCTTTGTCCTCTTTTCCTTTGGAACATGAGTGTATACTGGACAACCAAATATTCTGAGATGGCTAACTTCAAGTTTCTTACCAGAGAATACCTCTTCTGGTGTCTTGTTGTCCAAAATCTTGTGAGGTGTTCTATTCTGCACATATACAGTTGTCCTAGCTGCTTCTGCCCATAGATGCATAGGTAGATCCTGGTCATGCAACATTGCCCGTGATGTTTCCATGATTGTTCTATTCTTCCTTTCTGCAGCTCCATTCTGTTGTGGATTATAGGGAGAAGTCAACTCCCTCTTAATCCCTGAATCACTGCATAGCTTCTTGAAATCACCTGAAGTGAATTCTCTGCCATTGTCGGATCTGAATGTCTTAATCTTCTTGTCAGCTTGATTTGCTATCAAGGCTTTGAATTCCTTGAACTTATCAAACACTTCATCTTTGTTCTTCAAGAAGTAAACCCAAGTCTTCCTAGAGAAATCATCAATGAAAGAGACCTAGTATACATACCCACTCAGTGAACTGGATGACATCGGACTGCATACATCGGAGTGGATAATTTCCAAGATTCCTTTAGCTTTGCTTTCACTGCTCGGAAATGCCTTCTTAATGTTCTTTCCTTTTGCACATCCTTTGCAAACACCTTCATGCTTTGTCTTGATTTCAGGAAGACCCTCTACAACTTTACTTGCAATTGGCAGTGCTCTATAGTGCACATGTGCAAGCCTTCTATGCCAAAGTTCACTTGGCTCCATGGATTCATGTACCATGGCATGTTTAGGTTGTCCCTTCAATTTGTACAATCCTCCCTCTTGCTCTCCAATCACTACTGCATCATTTATAGTTTTACCCTTTGGCCACATTAGCACTTGGCCATCTACAAATGCAACCCTCATTTCTTTTGCTTCCAATGAAGATATGGAGAGTAGGTTCTTCTTGAGCCCAGGTACATATAGAACATCTTTCATCTTCAAAGACTTCCCAGAGTCTAGGTTGTAGGAGGCTTCACCACTTCCTTTGATAGGATATTGATAGTCATCCCCAAGTTTCACCTTATGGGGTGACTCATGTTCAGATAGATTTGCAAAAGATTCTTTAAACCCAGTCATGTGTTTGGAAGCCTCACTATCAATAATCCAATCATTACATCCATGAGAGATAGTACCTGTGAGAGCAGAGATTAGAACATATTCATCTTCACTTGATGAAGTATCACTTTCTTCCCTAGCCTTCTTCTTGGGAGGTTCATCATCCTCGGCAGCATGAGCATGAAATCTCTTCTTGTTGTACCTCTTCTTTTTGTTGTTGTTGTCTTTCTTCTTCTTGACACAATTTGAAGCAAAGTGTCCTACTTCATTGCATTCCTACTTCATTGCATTCGAAACATCGAACATGAGATAGATATTTCTTCTTGTGATGAGGGTGAGAATGTTTATTGTTATGAGATCTCTCCCTCTTAAAATTGCTTCCCTTGGTGTGTGTTGTGAGAGCTTGATCTTCATTCCCCATATTTTCTTCTTGGGCCACAAGCCTTGCTTCTTCCTCTGAGAATTCCTCCCACAATCTGCCGAATGAGCTCAACTTTCTTCTTGCACAAATTCCTTGGATGAAGGAGTCCCATGACCTAGGTAGGCCATTCAATGTGGTCATGACAACTTCACCATTGTCCACTACTTCATCCACAGCTTCAAGTTGTTCCTTGATCTGAGAGACCTTAGAGAAATAAGATTGAATGGTCTCTCCATTCTGAAGCTTTACCCCTTTCAATTAGTTCTGCAGAGTCATCTTCTGATTTATGTTCTTCCCTTCAAATAGCTTGGTTAGGGAATCAAACATCTCCTTGGGTGTCTTTAGAGATGACACATGTGGTATGAGATGGTCTTTGATAGAATCAGCAATGATCATCTTTGCCTTGACCAAGTTCTTCTTATGTAATGCCTTATCCTCTTCTCCCTCTGGGACAAGGACATCTTCAATTATGTAAGTGTCCAATTCATTTTCTTCTAGGATTAACCCAATCATATACTTCCATGCTCAGAATTTATCAGCCCCTTCAAGCTTATCCTCAAGCTTGGTGTGGTGAGACATCTTAAAGAGTACTTCAAATGGAAATAGAAAAGATTTAGGTCTTACCACTTGATTTGCAGAAATCTGGATCTGGTGCCAGATTAGGGTTTGTCAGAAAAACCCTAAAAATTCAAAATGTGAAATTCAAACTTCTGAAAGGATAGAAAGATTCACCTTGATGAGCTAATCAGCCTAGTATACTCAGAAATTGAAAACTACAAAGTTTCACCCTTCAGAAATGCTTTTCAATCTTCCGGATTCACTAGGAGGACCGTGAATTAGGGTTTGAGTTTCCCGGAGCTTCACCCAACCAAAAATCTCGATCCAAAGCTCTAAAATTCGATTTTTCTAAGGAGCTTCTAGCTATGTCCTCAGATTTTAGAAATTCCTATTTTTGTGGAAACCCTAATGTTTAGGGCCAAAAATGAAAGTGCCCAGAATTGAATTTTGATTGGACAGAAAGATGTGCCTTGATGAGGAGAGTCAAAATACCCTACTGCCTTTCAATATCTGTGGAGAGAAACCCAATAAACAAGAAACCCTAGTTTTTGCAACTGCACAGTGTCTTCTTCTCAGGTTAGCTCTGATACCATGTTAATTTTTTAGCATTAATTCAACATACTCTAGGATCTTTACTGAGAGAATAACATGTATAGCATATCAAGTATAACAATGCATATCAATCACATGAGACAATAGACACACAGAGTTTCACTAGGGAAAACCATAAAGATGAAAAACCCCACAACTTCCTCAGAGATAGAAAGAGCAATGATACAACCAAAGTACACATATATAGTCCTCCTAGCAGCTGAACCTCCTCCTCCACTAGTGCGCCACTTTCCGAGTAGTGTAGAAGTGAATAATGAGATAATGAAATAGAGTGCCTCACACACTCTATTTATACATGACCTGACCTGCCTAATAACCTAGCAGGGCTAACTTGTCTAACTCGGTCTAATAACCCATGGTTATATTAATCCGGGATGACCCCACACTTGGTGGTCTAATAACCCATCACTTGCAAGTTGCGACACTTGTCAATACAAATGACGACACTTTCGTATAGAGGAATAATAACATCTCTATAGGAGTACAATATACATAGGTGAAATACATTCCAAAGTTACAATTACATCAACAAGGGGTAGTCCTATATGGCTATGACCTGTCGATCCCACCAGTGAAAGAACTCCTCTGTATATGGTGACTCCTGATGGCCACCACCTTGTTGAGTCAAGAGCTCTACCCACTGGGTCAGGGTTGGGTCGCGGAGACTATGAGGAGGGACCTCAACCCTCAGACTGAGCCTCGAAACTCACTCAAATAAGAAACTGCACAAGATACTGTTGTAACCGAAGTTTTTTGCCTCCCCTTGCTTGCAATCTGTCAACTGGGTCTTCATGGACCCTAGTAGCGTTGTGCACCAGTCGAATATCATGGGCTGCATACACTGTGAGTCTATGATGCATAGAACATCACTGGCCTGGATGCCTGGTGAAGAGATTTCAAACCAGTAATCTGCACTAGGGTTACCACTATGATCTTCATACTCAAATTAACTATGGCTCTGATGGGAACCTGACTACCCACTACCTGAGTATCTGGTATGCAATACCACTCTATATAGTCGGGGATGGTGATCCCACCACCCACAGATCGAGACAGAAGGCTTGCCACCTCACCTCAGCGGGACAAACCAATAATGAAGTAGATATCCTCCACTTCCAGTGAGAGTATTTTCCCGTCGAGATTGAATTTCTATGCATTAACGTCCCAGTATTCTATCAAGCGATGGAGTAATAGGTTTTGGGCCCTTAAACCCCCTATCCTCCAAAATTTGTATAGCCCACATGCTTGCAGTGCTTGTTGTGCATGCACATCATTTTGGACGGCCTCATCCACTTCGTCATGCTCCTTCTCTCTCCACTCTAGAACCATCCTCAAGGGAGAAAAACAAACATTTTAGTCCTTTTTATTTAAAAAATCAACTTCACGGCCATACCCGCGAGCTACTTTTCTTATAGAGGCAGGTACCCATGGTCAACGTGTGCATCGACTACGAGTATCCTTCCCTACCTGCGACCCGTATAGTTATAGCCCGCGGGTAGCACCGAAGCCATTTAGGGATTGGCCAAACTAAAAAACCAACCGATGAAAATTGAAATAACAGCATTGAAATGGAAGGTATGGATGAGACTACCAACCTCCTCCTGACAGTTCGATGATCGGTTCCCATAGCTCCCGGAATCAGAAGCTAAACTTTGAGGTGAAAACTAACCACAAAACTCCAAATGGGTGAATAGTAAAACTGAATTGTAAATTGTAAATTTTTGTTACCATTTATAATTTTTAGGACCCACTTGTCTATAGTTTTCGCCATTATACGTTGTTTTGGACTAATATAACGTCTTGGAGTAGCATTTTGACCAGATTTCTTCGGCGAGACTCGTTTTGGACTATTTCGCGCCTACGACAGGTATATTTCACACCTGGCATATAGGTTAGATGTCATTTCCACATGCATCATGCATTTAACCTTTTGACCATTTTCATAAACCCTAGGTGCGACCCCGCTTCTTAACCGACACGGAACCTTCACACTGTTATAGAAGTGTCGTTATGTGGCGGTAGGGCCTTTCCAAACATGGGTACCCTAGTTAGAACCCCCGTTGCATTATGGTGCCCATGTTGTTGTGTGTCCTTAGGATTGGGATTCCTTTGTAGTTATGCCATGACTTTGCGATAAAGACTCATACTCTACTTTGTCTTATGCTGGCCATCTCCCATAAGGACTCCCCCAAGTTATATTATGTTGTGATTGCATTGCATCGTCCTGCTTGTCGCTTGAGCCTTGTGTCGGCTCCCACTCACTCAGTAGTTAGCTTGGTGCCTGAGCACTTTTCCTTGTCGAGCCTTGCAGAGCTTCCATTTGTTATTCACAATTTGATGACCTTTTGACCCTGAGGGAACACCCCCCCCCTCCCCCCCCCCGAGTGTCCACATCCTGCACATGCTTCCTTACATTGATCATAGGTATGTTCCACTGCTTGGGACTAGTCTGCTCGCTATTTGACACTTGTTCCCTCACTTGTTGTACTATAAGCAATTTTATTCTTTTTCAAGCTTTTCTCAAATATGAAAAAGACCAAAAAATCAAATATTCCAAAAAATCGAACGGGATTATGGTTACTACTTCTAGTTGGCAGCTGTTGTGTCGCCTTTGAACAGAGCATTCATTCCACTCCATACATTATGAGTCAGGACTATAGTTGGACCTTAGGAGTTGTACTTTTTTCTCAGTTTACTCCACCGATTGGTTAATCTTCCAGTCATTATGGAGCCCTTTGTGGTGTCTCCTGCATCACACAGTCTATATTGAGTTTATACTACTTGAGTATATCCATCTGCTCATGCTCTTGTTCAAAGGAAGTCCTGAAACCAGAGTCAGCCACTCCTTAGATTTCTTGACTATTGCATGTCAGCCATCCTTATTGAGTCAATCCATTTCACCTGAGATCTTCCAAATCTTTCAGCATAGCTGGTACCTCGTGCTGGTTGATGGGGAATGCCTTAATTCCCTCCTTCTAGCGAGTCTCGTTCCATCGAATTCAACCCATTTATTCCGAGACTTGAGGCTTAGAGTTCTGTTGAATACCTTGGGGCTTGCAGTCATTAGTGGTAGTTTTTCTCACCATCGATAGTTTTGGGAATACATCAATGTCCTCTGATCGATGGATTTATCCTAGTGTTCGACTTCAACACATCTATTCACACTCTGATGATTGTACTATGTTCCTTGATGCCCATTTTCATTATTGGTGGGCTATCTCGCGTCTGTTAACGGTATACATCATTGACCGGTAATCAGACAATGTCACATCAGGTTCAACCTCAACTCCTTTATTCACTTGATGGGACTTGCACCGTCAAAGACTTGTGTAGAAGACCCCAGGCGATAGTGGCATTCAGTATGCTACTTATGATTATGACTTTACATCTGAGATATCACCTCTCAGATATCAGCAGTTTGTACCTCCGATTTGCACCAATTGTTTCCTTTTCAACAAGAGACCATATCTTACTATAGAGGGATCATAGCTATGATCACTTATGACATATATTCATTATGTACTTCCTATTCATGGCCATTGTATCAGATTGTTGTACTATACCGACATGTATTCAAGGATACTATTGTATTATGACAAGTGAGGTGCTCCTTCCACTTGTGTCTCCATCACTCCACTTCTGAGATTTATAATGTATTTTGGCCATCGTAGCATCAGTCTCTGACCTCACACATTAGGGGGCATATGTTACAGCATAATTTTCCACCTTGTGAGCATCAGCACTCTTTGGCTTGCAAGATCCATTTCACTGACTCAGATCCACTTTATATCCTTCAGACACTGTTTTTCCCTATTTTTTTCACTTGTACGCTAGCTGCATCATTACAGTGGGCGTACCCGCGAGTTGAATCACTATAGCCCACGGGTAGCATGTAAAATGGTAAAAATCACTAGTTTATTACTTTTTACTCCCAAAAAGCGGTCATAGGGTGACCTTTGGGCCTCCATTTTCCCCGAAACGTCTCGATGTGTCCTTTAACTTACCTTTGGGATGACTATATATTGAGCACTTATGACTTATGGACGGGAAGAGAAAGAAGAGCAAGAGAACTCTAGTGGATTTTTTCCCTATCTTGAGTCTACACTCATTGATCCTTGTAGTTGTGAACCCTTTATGTTCACCTTCCAAACTCCTATCATAGTTTGAGTTTTCCATTCCATGGAGGATTGAAGTGGTGGAGGCACAAGTGGATTGACCCAGATCTTGGTTCAGATTGGTTGCTGGAAAGAGGTCGTATCACATTGTACTTCTTGTTGTTTATTAATAGAAATACTCATATTCTCGTCCATTAATGTTGTGAATGTTGTTTATACTACATTGGGTTGCATTTACTTATAATATCATGGACCATTTCTATTGATGATGTTAATGTTGTTTATATATTACATGCGCTTGTTGTATATTGGTTGTCAAGACTAATTTGCAGATTCAAGTGCACGGATTGAAATCTCCAACGGGGATCTACATCAAACGTTTGCATCGAGGTTGGTTGCATTCTTCATTATCTTAGCATTGTCATTTATATAGCATAGTATTGAGAATTGAGTTAATTTCTGGTAGTCAGCTGTCTATTGTGGTCTACCCCAAGCCAGAGTGATTTTTCTCCAACACAGCATTCTAGGACCATCCTGGAAGCAAAACATTAATGAGTCTTTTAGTGCCAATGTGTTTAAAAAACTCAACCCACGGCATTGTACGTTGGCTACTATGTATACAGTCGCGCATATACGCGGTCAACGCATGCGTTGACCGCGCACAAAAAGTCCTCCACACGAGCCGTATTATGATAGCCTGCGTACAGCAAGTTATGGGTGTAACCTATGGCAAAAAATAAAATTTTGACCACCAACTGAAACAAAAAAGATGAAATTAAAGAGGGGGATGAGACCACCAACCTGATCCAGACGATTCGTGATTCTGACGCCTGTAGCTTCCAAAATCTGCAGCTGAAGATCGAGGGTAAAAACCAACCAAAAGAACTATGTGGGGTAAAAATGAAAATGATATGGTAAAAGTAATTTCATTTTACTATTTATAATTTTTCAAAACCCACTTTCCTATAGTTTTTGTCGTTTTGAACTGTTTTGGACTAATATGACGTTGTGAAGTGACTTTTTGAGCGGTTTTTTCCAATGAGAGTGAATTTTTCTACCATTTCGTGCCTTCGACAGGTATTTTCTACACTTGGAATATAGGTTAGGATGTCATTTCGCCTGCATTTTTGCATCGACCTTATGACCACATTCATAAAACTTAGGTGCGACCCCACTTTTTAACTAACACAGAACCTCTATGCTTTTTTAGAAGTGTCGTTATTTGGTGGTAGGGCTTGTCCAACCATGGGTGCCCTAGTTAGATCCTTTTATGTTTTTTGGTGCCCATGTCGTTGTTCCTCCTTAGGATTGGGATTCCTTTGTAGTCACTCCATGACATTGTGATGAAGACACATACTCTACTTCATTTTATTCTGGCCATCTCCCATGAGAACTCCCTGTTTATGTCAAGTTGTGATTGCATTGCATTATCCTGCTTGCCTTTTGAGCCTCGTGATGGCTCCCTCTTTTCGCATTTATTAGCCATGTGCCTGAGCACTTTCCCTTACGAGCCAAGCAAAGCCTCCATTTATATTTCGCATCTTGATGGCCCTTACCTTGAAGGAACACCCCCCCCGAGTGTCAACATCTTGCACATGCTTCCTTGCATTGATCATAGGTATGTTCCACTGGTTGGAACTAGTTTGCTTGCACTTGACACTCTTTCCCTCACTTGTTGTACTATAAGCAATTTTATTCTTTTTCAAGCTTTCATAACATGAAAAATACCAAAAAAATCATATAACTGAAAAAGCCAGATGGGAAAATATTTACTACCTCTTATTGGCAGCTATCGTGTCACATTTTAATAGAGCATTCATTTCCACTCCACTCATTATGAGATGGGAAATTAGTAGGACCTTAGGAGTTGTACTCGTTTCTCAGATCTTACTCCACCGGATGGTTAAGCTTCCATTCATTATGGAGCCTTTGTTGATGCCTCCTGCGTCACAAAGTATTATTATCATCTAGTACTTGAGTCTATGCTGCCTAAGTACTATCCATCTGCTCATGCTCTTGTTCAAAGGAAGTATTGAAACCAGAGTCGGCCACTCCTCATATCTCTTGACTATTGCATGTCGGCCATCCCATACAATTTGATCTGTTAGTCCGAGTTCTTCCAAATCTTTCACCATAGCTAGTTACCTTCTGTTGGCTGATGGGGGGATTCATTAATTCCCTCCTTCTAGTGAGTTTCATTCCATCGACTCCAACCCATTGATTATGGAATCAAGACTTAGAGTCCTGTTGGCACCCCAACAACTCCCCTTGATTTTTGTAAAATCGTAAGGGGCCCCCATGTAGTATAGATTTAGGAGCTACTAAATATTTGCTTTCTAGGATAAGTTAGCCATTAGAAGTAATTAGTCATTAGTTCTAGTTTATTTTCGTCAATTAACAGTTAGGTTAGGGAATCTGATACTCACAAATCCTCAGGAGACTCTCTACTTAGAGAGCACATATTAAAGGCAGCAGGGCCTCGATCCTGTAAGAAACAACTATCTTAAACATACATAGGGTTTCATTAATCCCTCGGTGTGGGTTGTTTTTCCGTAAGTTGGCCAAGGACAGTTTTTCTGGCCAACAAGTCCGTTGAGTACCTTGAGGCTTGCAGTCATTTGTGGTAGGTTCTCTCGCCATCGACAGATTGGGAATACATCAATGTCCCCTGATCGATGGATTCGTCAGACTGTTCAACCTCAACACCTCTATTCACAGTTTGATGAATGTGCTCCGTGCCTTGATTCCCATTTTCATTATTGGTGGGTTATCTTGCGATTGTTAACGATATACATTATTGGCCGGTAATCAGACCATGCCACATCAAGTTCAACATTAGCACTTTTATTCGCTTGATAAGGCATGCATGTTGACTCAAACTCAGTCCACAGGGGTTCCCATCACTGTCGACACCAACCCACTGCGATCTCCCTGATCACCGGCCCAGACAGGTTTTACCCCGTCCAGCAACACCTGCGGAGTAGATGAGGTCTCACCCAAGGCATTTCAAGGAAGAGTGGATAGAACCGTGTTTCCGCCAAATGAAGGAGGATGTTTGCGGCACCAATTACTTAAACTTATTGCAACATTCAGGAATATATCTATGCATTTAACTTTGGAAACATTATATCCATAACATTATTCAATAGAAACATTCATCGTGACAAGTATAACAGTAAAGCATTAGTTGCAGTAGGAAAAAATAGCATCATTCATGAATCGCAACATGCATTATCATAAAAGATATACGGGGGATTTCACCAAATAGTTCCGTCATGTCATATTTCTTTAGCAAAAACCCTGATACAATATCTCCGCAAAACCACAGATCTCACTGGTAACTCTTAATCTCAAATATAGATTCACAGATGCACACATCCAACATCTGTACTAAGATGCCTCACCACTTACAACTTATGTCTATATACAGGCTTCCGCCTTTACAATGCTTGTCCACTTACTAACAACTTCCTAACCGAAACTTTGGACAAATGACCCAACATCTAACTGACATAGTCCAAAATGACCCAAAACCCGCATACTACGGTACAAATGACTGAAAAATACATAATCTATGGTTCAAATGACCCAAAACCCGCAAACTGCAGTACAATTGACCCAAAAATGCATAAAATAATCTTCTTTATGCCCAGCTCTCCGCCTTCCGCGATATCTTCTGAATTGTCGCATCATCAAAGATGCTGCGATGTTACCTTACCAAACCACCTGCCAACAGGCCCCAAACACAATCTTGTGGCTCGCCCTCGAGCCACGTCAACTAGACATGGTGTATTCACTGGTCTTGACACGGAAGTCCTCATACTGCTGCTGAATTTCATTGACCCGCTGTAGGACTGTTGCAGCAATTTCCTTACTGTCCTTGAGGTCTGTGGCCAGAGGGTGGTTGCACAGGTGTGTGTCCACTCTCTGCTTTGCTTCCTGCACCGCCTGGAGTGGAGAATTAGCGGCGGCATTAAGCTCAGCCCCAACGTCCTGGAACTCATCCAACTGTGCAGACCACTTCTTCTAGCATTCCTCTTCTTTGGCAACACGTTGCTACAAGTCCTTGATCTCTTCCTTCTTGGAGACCTATGCCACCGGTAGCATGGTGTGCATGGCGGTCTTTAGTGTAGCCAGCTGCTCTTCCGCCTCACGTCATTGCTTGGTTAATTGTTCCAACGGCTCATCCTAGACGATGCTTCCCTAGAACAATGCAGTCTCTGCAGTGATTCTTGTCACCTCCTGCTCTAACTCAGCCAGCTGAGTCGCCACTTCTTCAATGGAACTCTTCTGTTCCTCAACGTCCTTCTGCGATGTGGCTGGCCTCACAGCATGGGTTAATGCCGCATTTTCCTTCCACAATTGGGCGATAACATCCCCCAGCTTCTAGACTCGCGCGACCGACTCTAACTCAGCAATGGGCTCGAAGACATGGTTACAGGCTTCCTCGATGGCTACCTCCAACCGCGCTTGAGTGGCCCATAAGGCCATTTTTTCCACCGTCAGCCGATCCTTCTCCTTTTTCAGCTCCGTGATCTCAGTAGCCTTCTCGGCCCGGAGGTTCTCCATCGTCTCCTTCAGCTTGTCAACCGCCTCCCATGCTGTCGCGGCCTTCCCTTTGAGAGCCTCAGCTTCCTTGCGGACCGCTGCATCCGCCTCTTGCGACCATATTAGCTGAATCCATGCATCCCGTTCTCTATCCGCTAATTCCTGACTGGAAACTACTTGGATAGACACCAATGCTGGAGAAGACAACGCATTGATATTTACTGTCAACTCTTCAAACTGCAAGAACATGGTCCTGAGAGCGGTATCATCGGTCATAATCGTAGTCGGAGGAATTTGAACATTCCGGACCCGTCGCTCAATGTTGATTGCGCCGACTAGTTGTGCCAATGCTTCGTCGGGTTCCTTTCTGGACATGATGTCACAAAGGGAATCCAGGCGTGTGCTGACCTCATGGAAACGCAAATCTGTTGTCGCAGTCATCGCACAAGCAGCCGTATTCGTCGCATTAGTGCTCGCCATTATGAGGCGACCCAACTGAATCTCTGTGATTGGAGAAGCCCCGCTGATCATACCATATTCATGACGCATCTTTGTCCTACCTTCTTCCAGATCGCGGTCATCAACCGTCGGTGTCTTAGTGGATTCTTGATCCAAGTCATGATGACTTTGCTGATCCTACGCCGATAGTCAATCATTAGGGCCTTTCGCCGGATCTCCAACCTCAATCTCTGCCAACCCTGTGGGTTCGCACCATTCCTCTAGCCAGTCATTCACGATAGCCTCCAACTCCTTCGTCGTCACCTTATATGGTGTCAGCAACCATTGCCTATCTAGGTCACAACGGGATTGTATATAAATGGCATGTGGTCGAATTGCAAACACCATGACCGGCTTAAACTGTGTTGCGATTTCTTCGGACAATCGAGGCACCTTCATTGCAGCCACACAGAGCATCTCCTAGTATAACCAGAATAGCAACACACATTCCCTACTCCGCTCTTGTTCTCGGACAAACCATGGGTTTTGATAACGCTCGCTGCGACGCTCTTTCACGGCGTTAATCTCCATACCCTAGTACGTGTCGGGCTCCTTCCAGGCCACGAATGCAATCAATAAAAGAATCCAGCTATATGTGAATGATCCCTTACCTGCTTGAACCGCCACAGCATCCTCTGTCAACTGATTCAGTAGAAACAGTGACAAGTTCATCCGCACTCCGGCTGCACACTGCCTGGCAGACGCCACAATTCCTGAATTACACTGATTGGATCAACCACCCCGTACCACTTTGCAGGAAAGTATCTTGGTTCCGGTGAGCACCGCCTTATCATTGATGCTGCTGGTGCAGTAACCAAGGCCATCCTTCTCCAAGGCATAGCGCTTGACCAACTGCGCAACCAACTTTTTGTCGTTCTCCTTTCCTCGGAAATACTGCGATGGGTCGACCACATCCTTGGGCAACCCGGTAATCTCTGCGATCAAGTGCACCGTGACAGGGATTGCCTCATCCAGCCATAGCATACCACCGTGAAAGAAGGCCAGCAATTGCTTCACACATGCATTGACCTCTGGAAGTCATCTGAAATGTGGCATATTGATCAGGCCTATCAAGCCTACCTGGTTCAAACCCCGCGCCTAATCACACAGAACCGGCTTACTGCTCAATCGTGACTCTGGCTCATAAGGGTCCGACGTAATCTCCTCATACACCACCATATCATGGTCATCATATTTCAGATGCGTTAGTGCTGGCCCGATGTCAACAGAGCACTCGATCCCTACCAATAATGTGGGCATCAGCAATGTATACTTGTGATTCCTATGCACCTTCTGGGAAGGTACCCCGGGCCGACTGGGGGGAACATACCTTGGGATATCAATGGCCGAGACTCCTTCCCATGTAGTGGACTCATCAATCTAGCGGCTGGATGGCCCTGCTTCCCATTGAGCTTCCCCCGCCACAGCAGTGAAGGACCGAAGATGACGCTTGCTCTGCAGTGACTCAGAATGCTGACCTCCCCGACGCTTCTTGGCAATCATCGACGCTCCAACCGACATGTTGGAAACTTCTGCTTCCATATTCACTTCCTCATCCTCAACAGCAATAGGATTGAAAGGAGACTCTACCTCGCTGGAGATTTCAACCGTCTCAGCTCTCCTGGCATACCTAACTCAATGCACCGAAACCTCAAGGGATGGCACAACGCCACTCACAATCTTACTCGGTGCAAGTTCAAATGAACCTTTCCCAACTCACAACTACACTCACCGGGCAACAACGATACTCTGCAACAATTCACAATCACACTTAACAACTGAATTCTCGAGGTGCCTTCCGACCAGCTTCGATCCGTTCTTATAGCGTCCAACCCAATCCTTCGTAATCATCACTAAATCCTACATTAACTCGGCTGAAATTCTGTATTAATGACTCGAATCCATCGTCGATCCTGTTAGCCGATCTGCCATTAATGCCCATCATTCGAACAAGCACTATTAATTAACTGTCTTAAATTTTGACATTTATTATTGATTTGACCCGGTCGCGACCCTACCACTGTCACGGACCGCTCCTAACTTACAACACAAGTCTCCCTTCCTGCGCATTCTCATCGTTGTCAGTGTGCCATCCTACCACTGATCAACCTGCATTTTTTTTAATTTTTTTTCGCCGATGCGACTCACGCATCACGCTGTTCCAAGCCCGACCGATAGGGCTTCAACCTACTCCTGTTAATCAACTTTGGGATCATCACTCCGTCCAACTGTTGCAATTGTACTGCGCCTCCTGAAGTGATGGTACTGATGCGATATGGACCCAACCAATGCATCTGCAATTTTCCTAGATGTTTCATAAACTTGTTGTCATAAAACAACACCAAGTCACCCTACTGAAACTATTTGTTTTTTATGTGACGATCATGCCAGGCCTTTTGGCGATCCTTCTCCACACCCTGGTGGAATCCTGCGATAAAGCAATCTTCCCCCAGCTATACTAACTGTGCTAGACATTCTTCTAATGCTGTTGCATCATCCATACCTATCACTTCCGCTATGCGTAGACTCAGAACAATGTACTCCATTGGCATAATCGCTTCTTGTCCATACACTAACTTGAATGGTGTTTGACCCATCAACCTTTTACACGTGGTGTGATATGCCCACAACACTGCTGGGATTTTCACATCCCAGTCATCGCGGTTCGCATTGGACACCTTTGTCAGTGCATGCTCCAATATTTTGTTGAAAGATTCCACCGTACCATTTTCCTGCGGATGATATGGCGTACTCTTCTTATGCTGTATCTGCAGTTCCTCCGTTAATGCTCTGATGGTGCGATTGAGAAAGTGGCTTCCTTAATCACTCATCAATATCTTGGGGCAGCCGAAGCGAGTGACAATATTGTCGAACAAAAACTGCGTGGCTGTGGCCGCGCAATAATCAATGAATGGTGCAGCTTCCGCCCATCTTTTCAAATAATCTGTCATCGTGATGATGTATCTTACACCAGTGCGCTTCCCCGGTGGATTGACTAGTCCCAAAAAATCCAATGCCCATTTGTCGAATGGCTGCAGTGTTAGCTGAGGCATTAGCGCCATCTCATCTCTTCTGGATGGCTTCCCAGTTCTCTAAAAAACATCGTAGGATCGCGCATAGTCGGTCGCATCATTGTGCAGCGTGGGCCACCAAAGCTCCGCATGAAGCACCTTCTTGGCAATCGCACGACCGCCATAGTTCCTTCCAGCCACACCTGCATGTGCTTCTGACAAGATCTACGCTTGCTCATGTGGAAAGACACACCGTCGCAATATCTCATCTATGCCCATCTTGTATAACTCTCTTCCGATTCACTGGAAATCCGTAGCCTTGACTACCAACTGCTTCTTCTGACTAGTGGTGAATTCTTCTGGTGCAATAAGTGTCGCCAAAAACTGAATGATTTATTCAAAATATCCATCAACTATTTCAACCTTAAACAACTGCGCATCAAGTGAGCCATCTTCAATGCTAGTTGGCTCCTCTCCTATTTCAATCTGTGATAGATGATCAGGGCCAGCATTCAGCCGCCTTGGCTTCATAATTACTTCAAAATCAAACTCCTGAAAAAGAAGTAGCCATCGACATATCTTCCCCCCCAACACAGGATTACTGACCAGGTATTTATACTTGGAGTGGTCGGTGAACATCTTAAAATGGCCTCCCAATAAGTAATGTCGAAACTTCTGCAGCGTATACACCATCTCTAGACCTTCCCTCTCGATAGTGGTGTAATTCCTTTTGGTGGATGACAACTTCCGACTTGCGAACGCAATAGGGTGATCGAGATCCCCCTCTCCTGGTTGCGCTAGCACCACCCCTAATGCAATTAATGATGCATCGACATGGACATGGAACTCCTTACTCTAGTCTGGAAAGACCAGTATGGGTGCCAAAGCCATCTTAGCCTTCAGCTGCTCAAAGTTGTCCTGATACTCAAGGCTCCATTGAAATACCACATCTTTCCTCAATAGTGTCTCCATAGGGGCAGTAATCGCTACATATCCCCTGATGAACTTGTGATAATACCCAGTATGCCCCAAATTTTCCTGCAACTGCTTAACATTAGTCGGCGATGTTAAGCTCAAAATGAGCGCAGTATTTGCTGGATCAACTAACAACCCTTGTTTACATACAATGTGCCCCAGCAATATCCCAAACGACGCACAAAAGATGCACTTCTTTAAATTCAGCGATATATGATGTTGTCAACATCGCTCAAGCATCAACTGCAGATTGGCTAGATGATCACAAATCAACCCGTAGACTGTCCAATCATCCATGTATACCTGCAAAAACTTATGAATAAAGTCCCAGAACGTAGCAACAACAACCCATGAGAAAATCGTAGGTGCATTCTTCAACCCAAACGGCATCATGGTATACTGAAAACAGCTCCATTCTGTCACAAAGGTCGTCTTGTGGCGGTCTTCCTTCGCAATGCGGATCTGATGATATCTCGAGAACCCTTCCATGAAAGAATACATCTCCTAGCCGCCCACACCTTCGAGTACTTCATCAATAAAAAGAGTCGGAAAGGGATCATGCAAGCAGGCATCATTCAACTTCCTCGAATCGACACAGATGTGCACCTCACCAGTCTTCTTGTCCTTCACCACCTTAGGACTGATCCATTCTGACTCTTTGACTGGTTCAATGATACCAGCATCCAACATGTGATCAATTTCTACCTTGACCCTCTCCTTATGTCGTGGATTCAGCCGGTATGGTCACTGTCTAATCGTTTTAGCATCCGGTTTCAATGGGATCTTCATTTCACCTAAATCACCCAAGATACCTTTCATCTCAGAAAACTTCATAGGAAAGAGGTCTTGGAATTCATGCAGCAAATCAATGACCTTCCCTATCATCTCATCATCCCAATAATCTCCAACATTCGTGAACTTGGGAGTGGCCTCTTTCCTAATATTGATCTTACGGAGCTTCAATGGCTAGCTGATTGAATCACTTGGCGCATCAGGTGCTATCACATCGCGACTCCCTTCAGACTCGGGAATATTGACATTCCATGGGTCTTCACCATCTTTGGGCCCACCTGTGATATTGTAACATTCCATCATGGATTGCATCTGACAGTGCGTATGTGGATCCGCGGGATATTCTATCGGAACAACCTTCAGGAACACATCGCAGATGAGATGCAAAGCATTATTCACATCAGGGTTGGCATCCGCGAAAGTGAACATATGAGTGAACCATATCGTCAACTCCACCCAAGTGGTAATTTCTCCTCACAACTCAGCTGCAGTATACCATGAGCGCGACATTTCATCTAAAGTATGGATAAAGGCATGGACCCACTCATCTCGTGGTCGCGATGCCCACAATGTCAAACACTCCATCAAATGACTTCCAGGGTTATTTCGACCATCATATTTCCCTGTGTGGTAGACCTCGAAATCGCTAAAGCGAACCATCATCAATCTCCTGCACTGCGAACATTCGTTAATTGATTTCTTGTGTGTCACCCACCAGCGTGCTGTAGAAGCCTTCAGTGCTTCCTCCAACGCCAACGGTCGTTGTGGTGCGGAAACTCTTTCCTCAAACTCTGCCAGAAAGTCAGACAGACCAGGAAACCCCTCATATACTAGTAGTGTGATGGTTTTAGTCGCAACACGGCATAATGATTGTGTGACTAATCCTCACTTGAGGAGCGATACCTTCTTCAAGTGGTTCTGCCAATGTTCTAATGCATCATCAGAGTCGGAAGACGAAGAGTTATCACTACACCATCCCAGCTCACCATTGGCGGTCGGATGAATATAGTCTTTAGAAATGTTGAATGCATGGTACCATCCACTGGGATCTTCATCCTTCACTGGCTCAATGTCTTTGCATCCTTTATCCGGATCCAATGGGGCTATGACTCTAAGATCGCGGTTTTCAAAAGTCATCATTTGCCGCTTGAAGTTGATTACTGCTCCACTATCATTAGCCCATCCTATCCCCAGCAATGTGGGATACAAGTTTCCTCCTTCAACCACTTCGATGACATCGAAGTCAGCATAAGTCTTTATGCCCTCAATGTCCACCACCAGATGTGGGACTCTCCCAATCGGTGTCACTTTAGCGTGATTAGCTAACCGGAGCTGTACAGGAGACCAGCTCAATGGGGGGCTCCCCATTTTCTGCCATGCCTACTTGGTTAAGATGTTGACATCTGAACCAAGATCTAGAATAACTAAATCAACATCATAGTCCCCAATTTGTATATTCATTCGCATATCCTTACCTATCTTCCGCCACGGTAAGGTGTTTACCACGGAATCCTGTCGTCTCCTGGTTGGTCACTGCAACAACCCCTCGATCTCAGCTAGAGCAGCGGGATCTTGTGCCAACAATAAACAACTCTCAAAAAATTTATGCAAGGTTCCAGACACCACCGACGGACCTACCTCTGAAGTAGCATAAAAAAAAGGGGCATGTCACATATGATGGCTTTACCGTGGTCCTAGTCCATCGCACGATACCCCTGAAAGAATGTATCGCACTCGAAATCAACATCGAATGATACCTTCTTCTTCCCGGCCAATCGAATGAGTGGTTTTGGGCTATCTCCTCCTATTACTGAACCTCCCCGCGTGATGACTACGATAGCCGCATCCTATGGCCTTGGCTTCGTAGAAATTGTTGCAACACTCGCACCCTGATTCTGGTTCAGCGGTGGATTCCCCGATTGGTTCACATTCTGACTAGCATTTTCGTTTAGGCATTGATTCTGGTTCTGCGCCGGTTGCTACACCTGATTATGTACTGGCTGTTGCGCCTGATTATGATTCTATAATTGTGGAACATTCCCTGCCTTCCATCGCGCAATCAACTACTAGAAGTTCTCTACTGTATGGTCTGTAACAAAGAAAAATGTACAGTGCGTTTGCAATAGTGGGAAATCGCGCTGGTAGTGTCCCCATACCGCACAGTGATAGCATTGCACCAGTCCTCGACCTCCTCATCCTCCTCCGTGACCAAATCCTTCATCGCGTCTGCCCCAGAATCCTCCACGGAATCCACCTTGTTGTTGGTACTATGGTTGGTTGTACTGTTGCTGCATAGGAGCTGGCTGCATGCCCTTCCCTTGCTATGAATACTACAGTTTCTAAACGTACTGTGGCTGCGGTGGAGCCATTTGCATCAGAGCATATTGCAGCACAAACTGTTGTGGTTGCTGCTGCAGTACAAACTATACCTGCGGTTGAGGTAGCGGCTGGGATACCTTCAGTTGCACTTGCAGTTGTTGTACGGCACATTGATCGTCCTTTACATAGAATGCATCGTACGTTCTCTCCTGAAGCAACCCGTATGCCTAACAATCTTTGTCGTCATCTCCCATAGATTTACAGAATGTGCAATACAAATTCATCGGTTTGGTGACCATATTCTGCATGTATGGACATTCCTCGTGGCGGTGCCCATATACCTGACAAACGCGACACCATGGCATGCCACCACCATTCAACGGGTTTGGTGCTCTTGAAACCAGATAATTGCGGAAGTCAAGGCAATTATCCTTAGTATTCCCTTCTCCTCGGCATTGCGTACACCATACTTCTTCGCATTGTTCCTTTCCCTTCTTCAGATCTTATAGTTGTATGGTCAAGTTAACTAGCTGTGTCTATATTAGCCAGTTGAATTTCACCAACTAGTTCAGTCATGTCATATTTCTTCAGCAAAAACCCTGATACAATATCTCTACAAAACCACAGATCTCACCGGTAACTCTTGATCTCAGATACAGATTCACAGACGCACACATCCAACATCCATACTAAGATTCCTCACCACTTACAACTTATGTCTATATATATGATTCCTCCTTTACAATGCTTTTCCACTTACTAACAACTTCCTAACCGACACTTTGGACAAATGACCCAACATCTAACTGACATAGTCCAAAATGACCCAAAACCCACATACTGTAGTACAAATGACTCAAAAATACATAATATACGGTCCAAATGACCCAAAACTCGCAAACTACGGTACAATTGACCCAAAAATGCATAAAATAATCTTCGTTATGCCCAGCTCTCCGCCCTCTGTGATATCTTCTGACTTGTCGCAGCATCAGAGATGCTGCGATGCTACCTTACCAAACCACCTGCCAACAATGCACCGCAGATAATTTGTGTAGAAGACCTCCAGACCTTAGTGGAATTTAGTATGATACTAGTGATCGTGATTATGCTTATGAGATATCAATCTCATACATCAACAGTTTATACCTTCAGTTTGAATCACCTATTTCCTCTTCAGCAGGAGACCATATGTGTTGGAGAAAATTCACTATGGCTTGGGGTAGACCACAACAGACAGCTGACTACCATAAATTAACTCTATTCTCAGTATTATGCTATATAAATGACAATGCTAAGATAATGAATAATATAACCAACCTCAATCCAAACGTTTGATGTAGATCCCCGTTGGAGCTTTCAATCCATGCACTTGAATCTGCAAATTAGTCTTGACAACCAATATACAACAAGTACATAATATATATAAATGACATTAACATCATCAATAGCAATGGTCCATGATATTATAAGCAAATGCAACCCAATGTAGAATAAACAACATTCACAACATTAATGGACTAGAATACGAGTATTTCTATTAATAAACAAGAAGAAGTACAATGTGATACGACCTCTTGCCGGCAACCAATCTGAACCAAGATCTAGATCAATCCACTTGTGCCTCCACCACTTCAATCCTCCATGAATGGAAAACTCAAACTATGAAAGGAGTTTGGAAGGTGAACATAATGGTTCACAACTACAAGGATCAATGAGTGCAGACTCAAGATAGGGCAAAAATCCACTAGAGTTCTCTTGCTCTTCTTTCTCCTCCCATCCATAAGCCATATGTGCTCAATATATAGTCCTCCCAAAGGTAATTGAAAGGATACATCGAGGCGTTACTTGAGCAAATGGAGGGCCAAAGGTCACCCTATGACCGCTTTTTGGGAGTAAAAAGTAATTAACTAGTGATTTTTACCATTTTACATGCTACCCGCGGGCTATAGTGATGCAAATCGCGGGTACGCCCACTGTAATGATGCAGCAAGTGTACAAGGGAAAAAATGAGGAAATATTGTGTCTGAAGGATATAAAGTGGATCTGAGTCAATGAAATGGATCCTATAGGCCAAAGGGTGCTGATGCTCACAAGGTGGAAGATTACGTTGTAACAGATGCCCCCTAATGTGTGAGGTCAGTGACTGATGCTACGATGGCCGAAATACATTATAAAAATCAGAAGTGGAGTGATGGAAACACAAGTGGAAAGAGCAGCTCACTCGCCATAATATAATAGTATCCCTAAATACATGTCGGTATAGTACAACAATATGATACAATAGCCATGAATAGTTAGTATATAATCAATACATGTCATAAGTGATCATAGCCACGATCCCTCTACAGTAAGATATGGTCTCCTGCTGAAAAGGAAACAACTGGTGTAGACTAGAGGTACAAACTGCTGATATCTGAGAGATGATATCGCATATGTAAATTCAAAGTCATAAGTAGCATACTGAATGCCACTATCACCTGGGGTCTTCTACACAAGTCTTCGACGGTGCAAGTCCCATCAAGTGAATAAAGGAGTTGAGGTCGAACCTGATGTGACATTGTCTAATTACCGGTCAATGATGTATACCGTTAACAGACGCGAGATAACCCACCAATAATGAAAATGGGCATCAAGGCATGGAGTACAATCATCGAAGTGTGAATAAATGTGTTGGAGTCGAGCACTAGGATGAATCCATCGATCAGGGGACATTGATGTATTCCCAAAACTGTCGATGGTGAGAGAACCTGCCACTAATGACTGCAAGCCTCAAGGTACTCGACCGAACTCTAAGCCTCAAGTTCCGGAATAAATGGGTTGAAGTCAACAGAACGAGACTCGTTGGAAGGAGGGCATTAAGGCATACCCCATCAACCAGCACGAGGTACCAACTACGCTGAAAGATTTGGAAGAGCTCAGGTGAGACGGACTGACTCCATAAGGATGGACGACATTCAATATTCAAGAGATCTGAGGAGTGGCCGACACTAATTTCAGGACTTCCTTTGAACAAGAGCATGAGCAGATGGATAGACTCAGGTAGCAGAGACTCAATATAAACTGTGCGACGCAGGAGGCATCATAAAGGGCTCCATAATGATTGGAAGTTTAACCAATTGGTGGAGAAACTGAGAAACAAGAACAGCTCCTAAGGTCCAACTATAGTCCCGACTCATAATGTACGTAGTGGAATGAATTCTCTATTCAAAGGCGACATAACAGCTTCCAACTAGAAGTAGTAACCATAATCCCATCCAGATTTTTGGAATATTTTATTTTTTGGGTCTTTTTCATATTTGGGAAAAGCTTGAAAAAGAATAAAATTGCTTATAGTACAACAAGTGAGGGAACGAGTGTCAAAAAGCGAGCAGACTAGTCCCAAGCAGTGGAACATACCTATGATCAATGCAAGGAAGCGTATGCAGGATGTAGACACTCGGGGGAATGTTCCCTCATGGTAAAGGGTCATCAAGTTGCGAAAGATAAATTAAGGCTCTGCTTGGCTCGGAAGGTAAAGTGCTCAGGAACATGGCTAATAAGTGAGTAAGCGGGAGCCGGCACAAGGCTCAAGCAGCAAGCAGGATAATGCAATGCAATCACAAGTCGACATAAAAGGGAAGTCTTTTTCGTAAAGTTAGTCTCCTCACCCGAAAAAGTGTAAAAAAATGAGAGAAGAACTCTTCTAGTCACATATGAGTAGAGTATACCTTTTCCATAATTAATCCACAAAGGTTCGGAAAAGGGGTAAACTTATACCTAAGTGAATGTCACTTCAAATCCTTTAACGAGTCTAAAATGACAAGTATACTCAGCAATCTTGCTTGATTTGAAAAAGTCTAACAAGGGATTAAAAAATACTTTATAAAAATCTTTTCGTAAAGGTTTAACGAGCCTGAATTAGTAAACTCGTGACCTCCTTACTGTCTTTAATGAGCTCAAAGGAGAGATGAAAGAATGCTCGTAATGAGAGCAGACGAGTGTTAGGGACATGCGAGACTAGTTCCAAGTGCATGGGACAAAGCTGTGCATAATGCAAGGAACATGAGCAAGATAAGGACACTGAGGGGGTGTCTGCGAATTCGGATAGTAATAGGTTCAAAAGCACCATAACAATGGGGAGGCCTAAACCTATATGCAAGGTTCCGAATATTCCTTCCATGGACAAAGCAAATGTCGAAAAGGACTAATAAACAAGTATAATTCCAGCCAAGAATCCTGTCTCCAAGAAACATAAGTACCAAGATCATCTCTAAAACGTACATAAAGAAAAATCTAATACATGTCACTATGGTAGAAAAATTTTCAACTTCACTATTATCACCCTCAGACATAAAGCAAGGAGAGCTAACCACTAAAGGTGCCATAGTACCAACACCCGAGGGACCAAAATGATCAACTTCGGAATGAAGAGAAAAGCTGAAGGACGTGGAGGAATCTGCAGTGGCAAATTCATCATCACGGGAGTTGGAAATTCTAGAAGTAGCATCGAACTCATTAGGATCACCGATTTGCGGATCTATAGGAGAGTCTACAGATTCATCACTAGGGAGATCAGACTTTAATGTCAAAATGGGGCTAGACAAAACTATGCCTGGATCAAAATCCAAATGCATGGCAGGTTGTACTTGAGGCTCATCTCGTTCAATAAGATCAAGGGTAGGAAGGAAATAAAATTGATGATGAGAATCCTCCCAAGGCTTGTCACTACCATTCATGGCCTCGATAAAATTTCATCTGAAGGTAGAATACCATCGAGGCAATCATGTGAACAAGATGGGTCGACTGCACACATGGGTAGCATAACGGGATCTTCTTCCCCTATCCATGAAGAAGAGAGATCCAGATCTGAAGTGGCTTGTTGAATATCCTGGTAAGCAAGCTCAGCTACAGACAGTGGCATAGACATCTCGACGTGCGTAATGTCTCCAGACGTAGAATTCATAGATGGTGAAGTCCACGAATCGTCAAAATATGCAGTCCGGAATGGTACATTATCTGAAGGAGGAGGCGCATTGTCGGAAATGGTTCCAATAAAATTCACGGGTGCAGAAAAATCATAACTTCACATCAATGAAGGGTACATACCAACACCCATGTTCCCAGTTGCCAGCTGAGAATCAGTAAACTACAAGACTACGGATCCCGTGGATGTTGTGGAAGGGGGATTAACGAAATCCAGCTGATCGATGGTCACTATCTTGCCTTCATGAGGAAAGTAGATAAGTCTGAATACAGTGGACGTGACAGCCTTCATAGCATACATCCAATTCCGACCCAGTAAAATATTGTAGTCGATGGGCGCATCAACCACCTCGACTTCAATAGGCACAGATTTACCTCCCAAGCAGACAACAAGGGAAGAGATAATTCCATGTGGCTTAAATGACCGACCGTCGAATGCAGTGAGCGTGGTTCGAGATGCGAGAAGAGGAGGAGAGCCAAGAGCTTTCCAACAAGTTAACGACATTACTGACGCGGAAGCACCTTCGTCAACCATAGTATGTTTGACAAAATTCTGAAGGCACGCCACCTGGATTTGAAAAGCCACATGGTAAGGTAAGAGAGGTTGAACATCAGTAGAATCAAACTTGATAACACTGGGACTTACCCCATCCTGAACTCCTAATGCACTCAAAAGGGCATGCTTTTGAGAGGGACAGGCCTGCAAGACTTCAAGAGCCGACATGGCACATGGAGTTTGGCCCAAATCTTCCACAATTGAGTAGTTATGGGCGGCTTGAGCATTAGGATTATGCGTAGAGCGCTTAAGAACACCTTTCAATATCCGCGACATATTAGAGGGATTCTCAATATGAAAGGAATTATCAGGAGGAGGGGGAGGCTCACTCCCCATATTAGGTTGTGGTGCACCATAATCACGTTGACGAGTGGCAACACTAACCTCCGATTGAACCATATTCACACATCCATAACCACTAGTATTGGAAGAAGACGTTGCCATCTCAGTAGGTCCATAACTGGTGGTGGGAGCATGCGAAGCCATGTTTTGATGATGAGGAAGGGGATCCTTTAGCACAGCTGGGCTCTGTTCCAAATGCTTCGATGCTTCTTCAATTCAAGGACATAAGTGAGTAAGATGGTCTTCCCCACAGAGCTTGCAAGGAAACTCCACCTTACGCCTAGGTTTACGGTCCTCACCAGCATTTCTGCCTTCTCGAGGAGGGTTGGCATTCTCTTTACGAGGAGTATTGAGATTGTTATTATTGTTATTCCCATTGTTTCCACCCCTACGGTTGTTTCTCCCCTTTTTCTTACCACCAGGTTGTTGGTTACCTGACGGTTTCATCGATTGCACATTGTGTACATCAGACGACGGGGTGGAAGTGGACAAGGTGTGAACCTGTCTGGGAGTAGACTGGTTTAGCGACAAATTTTGCATTTTATCGGCCACCAAATCTATAGGGCGAGTACTTGCGGATCCCACGATGCCATCGGCATGTGGTCCAGGAACTAACTTGGGCTCATGGCGTGTTCTCGGTGCATCAGGAATAATGTCATATAAAATGCCAGCCTGAGAGTATAGTAGGTCTAACTACTGGACTTTCAAGATGGCTTGTTCCTCAGTCACAATGCCAGACATTGAAACATCCTTAGCGATGTATGGGAGTAAGGACTTGAGGAACCATTCCAACAGAAATTCTGGAGGAATGTTGGCTTTCACTAATCTCTTCCGCCGATGCCACTCTTGAACGTGGTCAGAAATATGTGTGGCTTTATTCTAACGGAAGGTAGACAAACGTTCAGTACCAGTATCATAGCAAAACGGCAACTAGAAGTGGTCCAAGAAAATGAAAGTGATCTCATTGAATCCCCTATAGGTGTTACTAGGCAACTCAACATACCACTTCGTGGTGTCCCCCATGAGGGTGCGTTGAAATAGTTGTAATCCAACCGAATCGTGATTCAACGATTTGGAAGAGCACCAAAGGTGAAATGTTGTGACATGATCACCCGGATCCTCACCACCTTTCCGCTCAAACTTAGGAATGTCAGAAGGGAGCTTGGTAGGGACTAGAGGCCAATTAGGGTCGTGACACACTGGATCATTCATGAGATTCAAAATATCCGGAAGATTCAAGTGTGCAAGGAATGGGAGCTACAGCTGGAAAGCTTGATTCCCATAAAAGGTTGGCTGAATGGAACCGAATTGTAAGGTGGACCAAAAGCTTGACCATGAGCATTAAACTACTGATAATGAGGAACTGGCAGACCATAAGCTTGACCATGGCCATAGGGTTTATAATCTCCTTCGACCTGACTCATATGAGAGTAAGCAGGTATATAAGTATTTTGGGCACCGTACTAAGGTGGGTTGAACTGCTAGCTAGCACCGACTGTGTTGTAGTAAGGGTTTCCACCATAAGTATGGGGCATATATGTACTATTCGTAGCGGGAACCAAGTTGTAATGACCATAATGGTAAGGTATGCTCCCACCCCCGGTATTAGGATTAGCGTGAGCAATCGTGTGGTGACCATAAGCATGAGAAGTGTTCCCAACCCCAACGTTGGTGTTACTAGTAGCAGGAATGGTGGCGTTATGACCATGAAGATAAGATATATTCCCACCTCCTACATTAGCATTACTAGTCACGATGGTGGATGCAAAAGTGTGCGGTATATGTCCACCTCCATGATTAGGAGGAGCATTAACATTTGCGAAAGTGGTCCTGGGTTGACGAGTGACGATATGTGTGTTAGGTAGTGGATGGCGAGTTGTGTTTCGAATAATGTTCCTATTAGGTTGGGCAATCCCAGGAGGCAGTCTTCTTCCAACATTAGCATTGTTAGGAGGATTATGAGCAGTCCTCATATTATGTGTGTGAGTGGACAACGTGGTGTCCCCGGCTAGGGTATTGCCCCCAGTGGGTGCAGTGTTTCTAACACCATGACTAGTGCCATCATGACTACCAAAAGCAGTGGGAGGATCAACTGTGCTAAAACCGGGCATACTATATGAGAATGGGTTAACGTTGACCGCAAGATCTTCCTCTTTAGGTAAGGTTGGCATCCCATAAAGATAATTATCCGGATTCAAAGGATCGAACGGATTGTGCTCGAGTGGGTTCAGCCAAATCGAACTAGGTTGAGTCTCAGGTGGATCACCCCCCCAGGCCTCTCGAAGTGTGGGGGTGGCTGAAGTGTGTTCGACTCCACCTGATGGAATCATGGGGATTTCCTCTGTGTCGAAATGTGCAGCCGTCATAAATTCGGCTACGTATATCTCGTAAGAATCCGAAGACTCAAAGGGAGCCCACCGGCGTCCCCGAGCAACATGGCATGAAATTTTGGCTGGTTCTAAACCAGCTAACCAACGGGATTGGTAGAGAGTAGGACTCCGCGCCATGATATCTCTGGAGAGAATATCAAATCACAATGTCTTCTATGGCCAACTATCGATAAAAAACAGTAAATCAAAAGCACACACCTAGAGAAACTACAGCCAAGAGTAGACAAACAGAGTGGCTAAATGAGCTCCCGACACTAGAGTCGATATGTCTCACCTAGGAGAGGCTTGAGACTCCCAAACTATAGCCGGAGGTAATAGAATAAGTTATAACGACCCCCATACTTCACTGCGTGCACAGGTTCAAGTCCACTACACAAACACAACTGTGTTTTCCGACCGCTATCTGACTCAGGACACAAACAGCATAACCACTGCAAGTACCCTATGCGATACCTAGGTAAGGAAACTATGGTCACCGCAATATAACCATTGCTCAAGGGGACAGTCGCAGGTGGGATCCATCGTATGGGCAGGGTAGCTGAGCCCGAAACTCAATGAGGGTCAAATCCCCCAAGAGTCCCCAAATACGAACAAATCCTGGAAATATCTCCCATGTTCAGTCGGTATCAGAGAGATATCCCTTCAACCAACCTCACGTGACCTCGTGCTTAACTCTGGTTTGAGTAGAGCTTCCTGAGAACACCGATATATACCATGGATTCCTCCATTCCCTGGTCAAACACCTAATATTTTGTCTAGTGGTCTTGGATTGTTAACTCACAATGATTTATTCCAAGACTCTAAACCTATGCTAGTTGGTGTACCCTATAAATAAAATCGGTCTAATCAATTTTAAGATTAAGCGTTAATGTTAGTGGATGTGGTTACTCAAGGGATATGGTCATGAGACTAGTGATGTGTATGACTCAATAATATGCAAAATCATCAAATCCTAGACTCATCTATCCAATAAAACAATGTCACTAGCATGCAAAATCAACCCAACGGTTTCGAAATAAAAATGCAATCCTTTTATATTTTCTATGCACAGGAAGAACCTAAATGAAAGCAGCAAGCACTCAATGCAAGATGCAGTACATGAAAGTAAATTTTTTTTTTTGTATTTTCTCTTATAAGCAAAAGGAAAATGCAAAACTATATGTAATTTTTTTTTTTTCAGTATAAGGAAATGAAAAATGCAAGCAAAATCCTACTATCTAGTCACTGATATGCCAAGGAGGTCACTAAGACAACCCGACAGATACCAAACAATAAGACTCAGCCAAAGGAATGAGCTCAAAAGGGAAAAAACCAACCAAGCTAAATCCAAAGATGGGTAGAAAAACCAACAACGCTCAACCAAGAGAAAAGAAGAGTTCTGGTCACAACTAAGGCATGGAACAGTCAAGAAATAGGCCAACAAAGACTCAGGATCAACCAAAACCAACCCAGCAACAACCAAAGGTCATAAAACAACCAAAGTCGGAGTTATACGCTATTGTCGAAAGAATACCCGTGGGTACCCGTGAGCAGCAGAGTAAACAGAGGCGGGTGTACGCAGGCAGAGCTAAGCTAGCCCATGGGTAAGGAAAGGAAAATGGGCAAATAAAGAGTCCATTGGCTCAAAAAAAGCAAGTTTTCTATAGTGTATCTCAACGACCAATCAGTGACACAGAGCTTCGACAAACAACAACTCTAATTAAGAACTAATGCTCAAAAAATCCCCAAACATGGATGTTATCCCTAGTGGAGTCGCCATTTCTGTGTTGGAGAAAACTCACTATGGCTTGGGGTAGACCACAACAGACAGTTGACTACCAGAAATTAACTCTATTCTCAGTATTATGCTATATAAATGACAATGCTAATATAATGAAGAATATAACCAACCTCGATCCAAACGTTTGACGTAGATCCCCGTTGGAGCTTTTAATCCGTGCACTTGAATCTACAAATTAGTCTTGATAGCCAATATACAACAAGTACATAATATATATAAATGACATTAACATCATCAATAGCAATGATCAATGATATTATAAGCAAATGCAACCCAATGTAGAATAAACAACATTCACAACATTAATGGACGAGAATACGAGTATTTCTATTAATAAACAAGAAGTACAATGTGATACGACCTCTTGCCGGCAACCAATCTGAACCAAGATCTGGATCAATCCACTTGTGCCTCCACCACTTCAATCCTCCATGAATGGCAAACTCAAACTATGAAAGGAGTTTGGAAGGTGAATATAATGATTCAGAACTACAAGGATCAATGAGTGTAGACTCAAGATAGGGCAAAAATCCACTAGAGTTCTCTTGCTCTTCTTTCTCCTCCCATCCATAAGCCATATATGCTCAATATATAGTCCTCCCAAAGGTAAGTGAAAGGACACATTGAGGCATTACTTGGAAAAATGGAGGGCCAAAGGTCACCCTATGACCGCTTTTTGGGAGTAAAAAGTAATTAACTAGTGTTTTTTACCATTTTACATGCTACCCATGGGCTATAGTGATGCAACTCGCGAGTACGCCCACTGTAATGATGCAGCAAGCATAAAAGGGAAAAAATGAGGAAATAGTGTGTCTGAAGGATATAAAGTGGATCTGAGTTAGTGAAATGGATCCTATAGGCCAAAGGGTGCTGATGCTCACAAGGTGGAAGATTACATTTTAACACCATATCTTACTGGGTCACGGATATGACCACTTTTGACATGTATTCACTATATACTGCCTATTCATGGCCATTGTATCAGATTTCTATGTATTGTACCGATATGTATTCAGAGAGATCATTTTATTATGTCAAGTGGGATACTCCTTCCATTTGTGTCTTCATCACTCCACTTCTGAGATTTATAATGTATTTCGGCCATCGTAGTATCTTCTCTGACCTCACACATTAGGGGGCATCTATTACAGCGTATTTTTCCACCTTGTGAGCATTTATACTATCTGGACTTTGTTATTCATTTGATTGACTCATAACCACTTTTTTCCCTACAGGAACCTCTTTTTCCCTATTTTTGTTCCTGTACGCGAGCTGCTTTACTATAACTCGTGCATGCATGCGATGTCCCACTATAGCCCACATACATCGAGTTAAATGGTAAATTATAGTAAAAAACTCTATTTTTACTCCAAAAGGTGGTCATAGGGTGACCTTTGGCCCTCCATGTATCCCAAAACGACTCGATTCAACCTTTCATCTACCTTTGGAGGGTTATATATTGAGCTCTTATGGTGCATGGAAGGAGGAGAAAGAGAGAGCATCGAAACTCTATTGGATTTTTGCCATAGCTTGAGTCTACATCCATGGATCCTAGTTGTTGTGAACCCTTTATGTTCACCTACCAAACTCTTCCATATCTTTTGAAGGACTCTATCCTTTACTCATGAGATTTCCATTGCATGGGGGATTGAAGTGGTGGAGACACAAGTGTAGGGACCTAGTTCTTGGTTCAGATGAGTTGCTGGCAAAAGGTTGTATCATGTACTTCTTGTTTACATTAATAGAAATACTCATTTTCTCGTCCAATTGATCTTGTGAATGGTTGTTTATTAACATTGGGTAACATTTGCTTATTATATCATGGACCATGCTATTGTTTATGCTAACATCTTTCATATATTATATGCACTTGCTTGCTTTTATTGTTGAGACTAAGCTGCAGGTTCAAGTGTAGATATTTGAAAGCTCAACAGGGATCTACATCAAACGTCCGGTTGAAGGTTGGTCATTTACTCCACATCTTAGCATTTACATTTATATAGCATTGCATTGGGAATTGAGTTGATTTCTGGTAGTCATCTATATGTTCTGGTCTACCCCAAGCCATAGCAAGTTTTTCTCTGTAATAGGTCCTGAGACAAAGGGTCAACAGGCAGCTACTGAATGTCGACCTGATCATCTATTGTATCTGGAGCTTCTTCACCAATTTCATAGGCAGGTGGAGAATCCACGTCCCAGAGATAGAGCTTTTTCTCACCACATCTATGTCCCCGAGTAAATTTCTCATCACAATTATAACAAAGCCCTTTTTCTCTATGTGCCCGCATCTCTGCTTCAGACAAATTCTTGATAGGAGTTTGTTAGGAACCCATGTCAACCCTTCTATTTACTTTGTTAGTTTATTGTTGTTGGACGCATATGCTTTGTAAGTCGTCTCGTAGTAATTGTTGATCCATATTTTGTATTGGCCCATGGTTTGTCTTGACACATGGTATTGACCCATGGTATTGGCGCCTAGACTTAGTATATAAGTTTGTGTTGAAACCAATGAAGGTACCGTGAATTTATTTGTATTGAGTTTGCTCAAAAGATGTTGCCCCCTTGAAGTGGCCTACGATCAATATAAAAGTGATTCTGAGTTCTGTTATTCTGCTATCTCGTGTGTTTTCATTAATTAATTATTGCAGGTTCTTCACATCTGGTATCAGAGCACTTTGTTGGGCTCGTTGGGTAAAATTGCTGCCAATTTTTTTTTTTGCATCTATTACAGCTTCGAATCTAGGAATAATCCCTATCCGCTTAACTGTGGGAAGTACTTGGGAATAATCCCTAAAACTCATTGTGAGGAGTACCACAGGAACCCCAAAGTAGCTATCCCATTGAGATGACCTGCCAGCAAAAAGGGCAACGACCCCTACCTGATTGACTAGTTCCCACCCGTGAGGGAAACCAAGAGCTATTGTTTGTGGCAAAGCGGTTATAAGTTTTACCTAAGCCATGGAGTGAGGGGTTCTGCCCCAATACGCAAGTCGTCAGACAGCATTGGTGGCCGAGTGAAACCCCTGAACTGTTAGGAAGCCGCACATACCTGGGGTCCATATCTATTTTTCAGCTGAACTGTTGCCGATCACTGTCGCGTCGTTTCAGATCCAGTCGTTTCAGATCTATTTCAGATCCATCCGTTTTCGATCCAGTCGGTGCCATTTCAAATCCCTCTGTTTCCGATCACTTCCGCGATGTTGCAGATCTATCTGTTTTAGATCCCTTCCACGTCATTGTAGATCCATTCCTAAAAATATATATATATATATAGATAGATAATAAAAAATAAAAAAATCTGTTCTTTGGCCATATCTCCCTTGTTTTCACTCTGTTTCCCTTGAAACTTCCCTGACACCCTGGTAATCCCATTCTGCATATTTCATTCCTGAGGACCCTATCCCAAATTCCACTTCCCAAAGCCCGAAATCCCACATTTGTCTATTTTTAGGGTTTGCCATAACTTCTTCGGATTTCACCCAATCGCCTTCAAATTTTACCACCGAGTTCCTTTCCTAATTCTGCTTCTTTGTCCCTCTCTGCCAAATTTTCTCATTCTTTCACCCCGCTTCTGAAATCCCCATTTTTTGCTTCCCTGTCCATCAGAAAGTGTCCAAAACCTAGTCAAACCCCAATTACCCCTCCGAGATTTTCCCAAATCCAAATTTTCCTTTACTGAATAAGCTTTTGTTTGTTTTTTTCTATCCATCTCCCCCCCCCCAAAAAAAAAATCCTGGTTATGGTTGTCACCCACGCAGGAGCAACAACCATGGAGGAAGCACTTGCAGCCATCCAAACCAAACTCCAAGATCTAGGTGAGAAATTTCTCAGCCTCCATCTTCAGCATTCAACCATGAACAATAACCGACAGCACGAATCTTCAGTAGCCAATGGGTTCTCTTCTTCCAGCAATTTCCATGGTCCGAAGCTTGAATTTCCTTGCTTTAATGGTACTGATCCAATTGGATGGATCTATCGTGCAGAACAATATTTCTGACTGTCAGGTGAATGTAGTCTGTAAACAAATGTACTGATTCTGTCACCTCTCAAAACCAGCTATAAAAATGTCAACACCCAGGGAAGATATACTTTTCAGGTGAATGTCAGGTGAATGTAGTCTGTAAGCTTAAGGAGATCTTGGTTGTAGGAATAAGGCATCTACACAATGACTATTTCAGTTTTGTTTGGTGGAAGCAGAAAACAGAATTATGTAAAATATTTGAAAGGAAATAAAAGACAGGTACAGTATAACATCTCAATATATGAATAGAAGTAGAAGAAAGACTGTGATCTTAAGGATATGAATATAAAAGCTCAAATATATTTCATGATGGGGGCATAGTTATATACTATTTGGAAGAATCATAACATGGAATTTAGACCACATATGGACAGAATACCAAAAGCATACACTTCATAAATTGAAAAAGAAATGGCTCAAAGATCATATTTTTAATTCATAACAGTCATCTTCTGCAAAAATTAACATAAGAAATACATACAGATCTGCATGAAATAGCTCCTTAAAATTAAACTTCTATCATGTTCCTCCAGTTCCAACCCTTATTACCTCTATCTATGTCCTAATTATACAAAATTTGTTCAAAAATAGAAAACAGTTACTAGATCCTATTACATTGGATCTAATCGCTCCAAAAAATAAAATAGAGTTTTTAAAATAAAGTTTAAGTCTATCGAATTATTACAACAAGCAAACCTAATCATAACAACTTGACACCTAAGATATCTTATCTCTTAATTGTAGAAGATAGACTAAATACTTCTTGATGACTCAGCTAAATCAGCCATTTCATTTAAAACTTGTGATCTTCGTTGTAACCTGGCAAATTCTGCATCTTCATTGCGCTCTCTCCCCTTCAACTAGTCTAGCTGGGCCTTCATCTGCTTGCATTCCTCATTCATAACTTTCTTTTTCTGCAAAGTATCCTTGGCAATCACTGTTAGCTTCTCATAATCAATATCCCTCTGCTCCAGGTCCTCTCGCAATGTTTTGTTCGATATCATCAAACTTTCATTAAACTGTGCAAGTAACGACACTGCTCTTTATAACATTGCAAGGATCTCTTTACCAAATCCAATTCTGGGACTCTTTTAATTTCCTCTGCATCCACTACAATATTATCCTTCTATATGCCAGAGCTTGAAGCTTGATTTTTTATATGCCTTTGCTTATTTTCCACAAATATTTCAGGTATTTTCCCTACATGTATCTATACATCAATAGAACCCTCACCTTCAGTTAAAAGAGTATCTTTCTCCTGTATATTCATCTCATCATCAGACTCATTCACCAGCACAATTTGATGTTCTCCTACAGGTTTTTTTAACAATCTAATCTCTATGGCCACTTTAGCTCTGGCTCTGGTCCTCAGCCCCAAATCCATATTTTCTGCACTTACATTGTTTATTGGTTTATCTTCATCAATGTTCAGCAGGGTTTGAACAGTATCTTGCTCTTTTCCAGAATTTTCAAACTGTGCTTGCCCATCTGACGATTTTCTTTCTTGACCTTTCTTCTAGGTGGATTTCTTCTTCTCCTTAGTCTCAAACCCTTTTTCATGAATAAACTGGTCCCAGTCTTTTCCTTTTTGCTTCAAATGGTGTAAAATCAACAATTTGATAAGCCCTTGGTGAAAGATAGAACGGTCGGTGTGCTTTGGCTATTTTTGAACTGATAAAACCATTTCTTGCAGACTCCTCCACAAGTAATATGGAAGATTTAACTTCTTTCTTCCCTGTAAATGCATTAATAACCTAACATGGCATCTCAAAACCTTATCAAACCGACCATCATGGGTAATGTAATTTTGGATTACCTCGAGTGGAATTTGCCAATTAGGTTTTATTTTGCTTATGTGCACGCCATTGCTCCAATTTAAACTTTCAAACCCTGGTAACATGAACTCGCCATAATCTCCCTCAAAGTCTTGTTGTTTGAACCATTGTTCACCTTCAGCAATGACACCTGTGACTTCTGCAACAACCTGCTCATTTACCACAATTTTGAAATCCTTGAAATCGACCACTCCTTCTTTGTAATTTTTTATAAATGCCTTCGTCGCCTAAAGGTTATAACCCTGTAACCTTTCACAAAATATAAACCATCCAGCATTTTTCATTAACCTTGCTGTCAGAGGAAATTGGGAAATCCATTCAATGTTGTCGGACTCAATTCTGCATATAAGTCCTCCAGGTTTTTTCTTCGGGCTCTGCGTGGAAATTTCATCCATTGGATCCTGTTACAATACATAAACTCTCAATATTGATAACCTCTTATCAGTTTTGAAACCCTTCTCTGCACCTGCATGGAAATTTAGCTGGATTAACCATGAACCGATGTTCAATAGACCCTAATTTGCTTGATACATTCCCGATATTTCATTTCTGTCCATAGCATTCACCAATTTCGATGCTGAACAAACCTACTCATGACCCTGACCGGTGTACTGGCCTGATTGCCAAATGTCGAGTGGAGAAGGTAGTCATGTTGTCGACCATATGTTAAATTCATGCATATATGACTTACAGGTCCCCCAAACATTTCAAATCATGATTGCAACGAATTAAAATTACAAGCATTTACAACCCTATTAAATCATGATTTGAAATTCGAAACTGACAGCATTTTTCAGAAACTGATAGCATTTTCAAATTTGAAATTACAGCAAAAGCTGTCAGTTCACCATTTTAAATCAAAATTATAATATTTAGAGCTTCACAAGCATTTGTAATGTTTGTTAATGCAAGAAAATGAAATTTATTTTGAAATAAAAAAGTATGAACTAAAGCCAAATCCTAATTAAATTATGAAAAGATAACTAATGGCAAAAAATGTTTAAGGAATGGGAAAAGCATAGGCTAGATTGATAGAAAAAATATACAGAAAATAAATAAAGGCTAAGTAAATCTTAGGAACAATCCTAGAGATAACAGAAAATATGGCGAAAGAACAAAATTTTATACTCTTTTTTGGAATGGATCTACAAAGGCTCGGAATTGATTTGCAACAATTATGGACAGATGTAATCTGCGATTTATCAGCTGGAAATAGATATGGACCCCAATTATGAGCGGCTTCCTAAAGGTTCTGGGGATTCACTCGGCCACCAATGTTATCTAATGGCTTGCATATTGGGGCAATACCCCTCACTACATGGCTCAGGTAAAATTGATAACCGATTTGCCACAAACGACAGCTCTTTTTTACCTCATGGGTGGGAACTAGTCAATCAAGTAGGGGTCATTTCCCTTTTTGTTGGAAGGTCCTCTCAATGGGATAACTACTTCGGGATTCCTGTGTTACTCCTCACAATGATTTTTAGGGCTATGCCCAAGTACTTCCCACAGTTAAGAAGATAGGGATTATTCCCGGATCCGAACCTGCAATTGAAAGGAACAATACAGATGCCAAAAAAAAATGGCAAAAATTCCACCCAACGAACCCAAGAAAGTGCTATGATACCAAATGTGAGGAACCTCCAGCAATTAATGAATGAAAATGCACGATATATAAGAAATAACAAAACACATAATAGATTTATTGATCACAGGCCACTTCGAGGGGGAAACCTCCTTTGAGAAATCTCAATACAAATAACTCGTGGATGCCTTCATTGGCCTCAAAACGTACTTATATATTAAGTCTATGCATCCAATACTATGGATCAATACCATGGAACATATAATACTGCAGGACGACTTACAAAGCATATGCGTCCAATACTATGGATCAATACCATGGAACATATAATACTATGGGATAATACAAACTATGGATCAATACCATGGAACATATAATACTACGAGATGACTTACATAGCATATGCGTCCAACAACAATATACTAACAAAGTAAAGAGAAGGGTTGACACGGGTTCCTAACAGAAGTTATGGGTTGCTCATCCATCCACTAGGACTGAAACATTCTTCCCTTGGACAACTCCTTTGCATTGAAGGGTATGAAATTGAGGCAACCCTGGAAGTACTACAATATTCCCTGTTTCATGTGGTGGTTGATCATCTTCTGTTGTTTCATATTCTTCTTCTGGGGCTGATTGTTGTACTTCTCCCTCCATTTCCTCATCATCATCAGAAAAAAAAAAAAAAAAAAAAAAAAAAAAAAAAAAAAAAAAAAAAAAAAAAAAAATAAATAAATAAATAAATAAATAAATAAATAAATAAATAAATAAAAATAAAAATATATATATATATAAAATAAATAAATAAATAAATTTCAATGAAGTGTGCTTTCCCCTTAGCACATGTATTCTCGGGTACCCACGGTTGATGGCATGTGAAGCATAGATTCTTCCTCTGGAGCTCTTCCTTGGTCCCTCTTTCTTATCCTTACCAAATGAGTCTTTTTTCCATGGTTTCTTATCATCTTTGAACTTGGAAGGAAAAGTGGTCTTGGGAGGATACCTTGTCTTGGGTAGCACATTTTCTAGATCTCTTGTCAAATTCATGGCATATTTCAATGTAGATGGATTGTGAGATTTAATCATTCCTTTCAAAGTTTCATCCAATACTTCAGTATAGAGCAATACTAAGCAATCCATAGAGATTTCAGTGACCATAACTGACAATTTTTGAAACTCCAACATGTAGGCCTCAAGAGTTCCAGTTTGCTTCAACTCTGCCAATTCCTTGAAATGAATTTCATGGTCCTTTAGATCAAACCTTTCTACCAACTTGTTAACAAACTCTTCATAGGATTTTATTTGGTAATATCCTAAGGTTTTAAGTCCATGGAACCACCAATCATTAGCTTCTCCTTCAAGATGCATAATAGCCATCTTCGATGCCTCCTCTTCAACCATTAGATTTAGCTGAAAATACAAATCTGATTTTTGTATCCAAGAACTAGAAAAACATTGTGGTGAGACATCAAAAGTGGAAATGGATACCTTTTCTATGGTAGACTTCAATTCTTCATTTTGGAAAGGTATTATGCTACCTCCTCTGAATTTGAGCTTGTTTGAGACATTGAAGAATTGTTCTGATTGTAAGGTCTTCCTACACTCTTCACTCAGCTGCTACCAATCATCAAGGGCTTCATTCATTCCATACTGAGTGCCAGGATCCTATTTAGGCCCAATAAAATTGGGAATAATGGGTCTTTCTGGACTCTTGAATTCATTAGGTCGATTGTGAGGCCCGGACCTTGAGAAGATTGTTTCTCCACTTACCTTTTTCTCCTCGGGATGAGAGCTACTACTGCTTACTGCTGCCAATTTGCCCCTAATTTGGCTGGCCAAAAATTCAAACCCTTGCATTATTTGTCTTGTCATGATCCCAAAAAATGGCTTCATGAACTTCCTGAACTCCTCATTTTCCTCCATTTCTGAGGTTCCTTTGTCACCCTTGCTCATTGCTTCAACAAAACTTACTTCTTCTCCACTGAGGGTATATTATGTCTTTGATACTAGGGGTAGGATTTATCTCCTTGGAATCATCAATGGTCACCCTGAGTGTAATATTCCAGCCAAGATTTGGCCAAAATATTATCTCCAACTAATATTTTTAACAATATTTTAGTAGTCAATTTTTAGGCAATTTCTCAAACTAAGCAGGGTGTAAGTGACAGGGACTAAAAGAATGAGTGAGGATGGTGGGAATGATATTAGGTTATGGAATTTCTATGGTTAAGTGTGTAGAAGCAGCTAAATATGGTCTAATCAGAAGTCCTTGGCACAAAGTACTAGAGCCATTCACTTTTCAACAACATAGCAATTCTATTGCCTACTTCGAGGCTTCCTGGGCTTCTAGCATATGCCAACAAGACTGGGTGATGGAAATCAGAGTTTATAGAATAGGTATAACAGTCAATTAATATTATACAATGCACTAGAATAATGTCTATGTTAACTTGGAAAGGTTTGGAATGATTGGGAGTCCAAATGCACACTGTGGACTACTGAGCTAGTCAAATTACAGGCTCTTCCAAATGAGGTTAAATGCATCCAAATTATTAATATAAGGACTGATATGGAATTTATACTGATGTATTAACCTCCTACAACTGACAGGGCGTCAAATTGATGCTCCAAATTGAATTAGCAATCATAATGGTAAAAATAGTCTAGAAAAACACCCAACTAGCTAGTCTTGCAATTTTATTCATTAAAATGCTTCCATAATTTATAAACTATGTTATAAAGTATTTAAATGATTTTATATAACATAATTAACAGCTACAGGTCGAAAATAAGTTATCATAACTCTTCTTTTAATTATCTGATTGTCTCCCAAAGTTACAATGCCTCACAGGCTAGAAATTCATTACAAAATGATGGAGAATGAAGAAGAGAAGTAGGAATATTATTGTGGATCTATTCTGAAGTAGTTATCAGACAACCTATAGGTCAAATTTCTGATATTGGATGCATACTAAACTTCTAATCATCATTGGGGAACATTTACTGAGCCATCTCCCTCCTCCAGGGAAAACTCCTCCAAATTTAGCTGAGAATGAAGATAGAAGTGGAAGAAGAGTATGAGGATCAGATATGAAGTGTTTCTCTAGTTATATGCATCTATGATATCTTCAAATACTGGCACATTATTCTTCCTAAAGAACCTGGGCGCATTGACTGAAAACTAGCTCCTCCTGCTAGTGACTCTCCACCAAAACTAGCTGCAAATCCTCTGTAGAAGTGATCTCCTCTTCAAGCTGACTATAGATCTGCAATGATGGAATGATATGAATGTTATTGGAAGCAATAACATATTCTGGACCTAAATGCTTCTCACTGAAAACTATGGGGCCTTGGGGCACATCTCCCAAGAAAAATTGTTGAGGCACATCACTCAACCAAGAGAGGCTCAAAGCTCTCAAGACAAAATTGCAAATGACAAAAGTTGTTAATGGGAGTTGGAAGCATTATTTTATAGAATTCATGTTGACATGTTGATCAAGTTAATTGGCTTCGTCACCTGTGAAAATGGGTCACCCATGAGTGGATATACTTGCTTGCTTTTCTTCTTACACCTTTTCTCTCCTTTATAAATTGTGCCCCTTTATGTCTCAAGATGTTTCCTTCCTTGTAAAACTTTCCTGCTTTGTAAATTGAGTTCTCTTTTGGAAATTTCGACCTCACTTAGCTTTTTATAGTTGTTTCCCATTTCTTTCTTTTGGTAACATCTTACACCTTCCCGCTTTTCATCCCTTGCTATTTTCTGACCTCCAGTTCTGATTTAGCAACATTATCCTCAAGGGTATTCTCTCTTGGCCCACTTGCACACATCATCCACTTGCCAAAATATTAATAAATGGAGATAATTAATAAAATAAATTAATTCCTCACTCCAAAATAAAAAATCATTAATTATTTAATTAAATTATAGGCCTAGCTCAAAATTTCCCAATTAATTAAATAATTCACCTTAGCACTTAGTTTGGTGATTAATATCTTCATGGGGGGGGGCACCTTATCCATTTAATTCCCCAAATTCACCCTTAGGTATATTCCATAAGTCAATTTCCACATCCATCCATTAATTAATTAATTAATGCCTAGGTGACTTAGGCTAAAATCATCCCCCATGGACCATAGAAAAATTTAGGGATATGACACTGAGCAGGTGCAAGGACCATGCTCTGGTACCACTGTAACATCCCTACCATGTAAATTTGTCCAATTTTGGCCAATTTCAAACCTTGAACTAGTGAAACCCAAGCTGTACCAAATGCTCCAAAATGATTTTGAATTCGGTCTGGAAGGGATTGAGGGATCTTAGGACATCCTAATCCATATACTGGACACTCATACACTTTCTAAAGGCATTTATGACTTGCATTAATCAAGGATTAATGAAAGGGAAAAATACTAGTGAATTCGATGTTGAAACCCCCCACTAGTCTTTGATTTTTTGCTTCCCAAACACTATATGAACTTCCCTAATTTACGAAAAAATACTTTTCTTGGATAAAGGACCTCAAGGTAAACCAAAATTAATCATTTATCATGCTCTATAATCTGCTACTACACCCAGAAAACATAAAGTTGTGACACATAGATATTGCTTGGAAATTGTCAACAAGGGACATGAAAATTGTTTCATAAAATTCAATCAAATTCCCAAGGGGACTGCATAAAGTGAATTGGTTATCTACAATACATCAGAGGCTTCTAAATAATCTGAAAAAAATCAAATAAATTCTGATACAAAATAGATGCATAATTACTCCAAAAGGCTACAAGTAAAGATAGAGGAAAACTAGCTCAAATGAGAGGTTTGTATTGGTATTTTACATGACACGCTTGCGATTTTGAGCTATGGATCAAATATGAAGTTCAATACAGTCCCATACATCTGATATTACATCCATAGAGTCACAAAGATGTTCTCATTGAATTCTATACAACCATGAGTGTGCCATTAACACTAGAACATAGACATTGAAAAGATATTGAAAGAAGAGATATTAGAAGAATACATATGAGATGTGTTGGTTGTGGAGCTAGATCTTCTAGTCTCATAGATGATATTGTATCAGCCGTGTTTGTACCCCAGTTCTATATGATATGTAGGTGGACTGTACACTCACCCCAGCAGGGGGGTGTGGGGGGGTATCCCGTGGTATTTTCCCATTGTATTTCCCCTATAAAATAAAGACATTGTAATACGGCTAGGGTGGTTGATGTATTAGGTTTTATGCATTGTAAAGATCTCTAAGATCAGGAGAGAGACTGTGAAATAGAGAAGAGGAAGTGTAGCGGTTGTGCTGCAGGTTGTATCCCTTCGACTTGCAGGACGGTAATAATAATAAGGACTGGCAAATTCAGTGTGGACGTAGCCCAAGTTGGGTGAACCACGATATATCTGTCTCTCTTGTAATGTGTATGTGTGATTATATTTGCATTTATGTTTATTGTTATTGCTCTACGATCCTGTTTTTCTAACAATTGGTATCAAAGCCAAAGGTCTATTTGGCAGTTAAACCCGCGGGAAGCTAGGGTTTCTGGTTTGAGTGGGAGCAATGGCAAAAGAAGGAAAGTTTAAGGTCGAGAAGTTTAATGGCCAAAACTTCGGGTTATGGAAGATGCAAATGGAGGACTATCTGTACCAGAAGGATCTATTCCTACCGTTGGGAGGGAAAGCAAAGCAGCCGACGGCTATGAAGGACAAAGAATGGGAGGTTCTTGACAGAAAGGCTCTGGGAACAATACGGTTGAGCCTGGCTTATTTGGTGACTTTCAATATCTCAAAAGAAACGACAACACAGGGTTTGATGAGCGCATTGGGTAAGCTGTATGAAAAACCCTCGGCCTCCAACAAGGTATTTCTAATGAAGCATTTATTTAATATGAAGATGTCTGAAGGTGGATCTGTTACTGATCATTTAAATGAGTTTAATACGGTTACAAATCAGCTAAGTTCTGTAAGTGTGAACTTTGATGATGAGGTTAGGGCTCTTCTAATCTTGTGTTCATTGCCAGAAAGCTAGAATAGCTTGGTCATGGCTGTAAGTAACTCTGTCTCTGGTTCAAACACCTTGAAATTTGATGATGTTATTGGTGTTATTCTTAGCGAGGAAATGCGAAGAAAAAGCACAGGTGAGACATCAGATAATGCATTGACCATGTAGAGCAGGGGAAGACAAAAGGAGAGAGGAAAGAGCCAAGGTAATCGTGGAAAGTCTAAAACGGGTAGATCCAAGTCCAGACTGGGAAAGATAGAGTGCTGGAACTGTGGAAAGAAAGGACATCTGAAGAAAGACTGCAAATCTATAAAGAAGAAAGGAGATGCACAGAAGGAAACTACCCAGGAAGCAAATGTAGCAGGTGATGTGTTACAAGATGCTTTGATTCTTGCATTAGATAATACTAGTGATTATTGGGTAGTAGATTCAGGAGCTTCATGTCATGCTACACCCCATAGGAAATACTTTCATGAGTATGTTCCTGGCGACTTTGGACATGTTTTATTGGGTGATAATGAGCCATGTAAAATTGTTGGAATGGGTAAGGTATGGATAAAAGTTAAGGATGGAACTTATTGGTTGTTGAAAGATGTTAGGCATATTCCTGCTATGAAAAGGAATCCGATCTCAACAGGGCAGTTGGGAGATGGCGGCTGTATATCTACATTCGGAGAAAAGTGGTGGAAGATCACTAAAGGATCAATGGTGATAGCAAAAGGAGACAGAGTAGGTACGTTGTATTTATGTCCTCATAATACTGACCATTCTATCTCTTTAGCTTCCACAGGAACAGATACAGCATTGTGGCATCATAGGCTTGGCCACATGAGTGAGAAGGGGATGCAGATTCTCCACTCAAGGAAGTTGCTGCCGGATTTGAAGCAGGTAAGTTTGGAATTCTGTGAAAACTGTGTTTATGGAAAACAGAAGAGAGTCGGATTTCTCAGGGTTGGGAAACAGAAGAAGAATGAAAAGTTAGAGCTAGTGCATACAGATGTATGAGGACCGGCTCAGGTACAATCTCTTGGTGGCTCTCATTATTATGTTACATTTATTGATGATACAACTAGAAAAACTTGGGTTTATTGCATTAGACAGAAATCTGATGTGTTTGTTACTTTTAAGAAGTGGAAATCTTTGGTTGAGAATGAGACAGGAAAAAGATTGAAGTGTCTCAGATCTGATAATGGAGGTGAGTACTGCGGCAAGGAGTTTGATAGTTACTGTTCATACCATGGGATTCATAGAGAGAAGACAGTCCCTGGAACACCAGAGGAAAATGGTGTGTCAGAAAGGATGAACAGAATGATCATGGAGCGTGCAAGGTGTATGAGACTGCATGCAGGGCTGCCCTTACAATTTTGGGCAGATGCTGTAAATATTGTTGTTTATTTAATAAACAGAGGACCTTCAAGTGCTTTGGATGGTGGTATTCCAGAGGAAGCATGGACAGATAAAAAGGTAAACTACTCATTTCTGAGAACGTTTGGTTATGAAGCATTTGTCCATATTGATAAAGAAAATAGAACAAAGCTTGAAGCTAAATGCAAGAAATGTACCTTTATTGGATATGGGGTTGATGAATTTGGTTATCGTTTATGGGATTATGAAAATAACAAAATCATCAAGAGTAGAGATGTGATATTCAATGAAAAGGTCATGTATAAATATCAGTTGCAGGGAAATAAATAGGAAAAGGAAAACATAGAGTACACAGTTCTTGATAAAATTAAAGAAAATGAAGTTCCGAAGGTGCCAGAAAATCAAGAGCAGCAGCAAGTACCTGAAACTCCTGCAACTGTAAGAAGATCTACTAGGTTAAGTAGACTCCCTGAACGATACTCTCCTTCAATGTATTATTTATTGATGACTGATTCTGGTGAACCAGAATGTTATGAAGAAGCAATGCAGGTGGAAACTAGAAAGAAGTGGGAGCAAGACATGAATGAGGAGATGGACTCATTGGTAGGAAACCAGACTTGGGATTTGGTTAAGTTGCCTGCTGGTAAAAGAGCATTGCAAAACAAATGGATTTACAGATTGAAGGAAGAAGGAGGAGGTAAGAAGCAGTACAAGGCCAGACTTGTTGTAAAGGGGTTTGCACAGAAGAAAGGTATAGATTTTGATGAAATATTTTCTCCTGTTGTTAAGATGACTTCAATTAGGACTATCTTAAGTCTAGTGGCGGTAGAAGATTTGCATCTTGAACAGTTAGATGTAAAAATAGCCTTCCTCCATGGGGATTTGGAGGAAGAAATATATATGCAGCAGCCACAAGGGTATGAGGTCAAAGGTAAGGAGGATCTGGTATGCAAGTTGAAAAAGAGCTTGTATGGCTTGAAGCAAGCTCCAAGGCAGTGGTATCTAAAGTTTGACAGGTTTATGATAGAACAAGGTTATAGTAGATGTCATTCTGACCACTGTGTTTATTTCAAGAAGCTAGACAATGGAAGATATATTATCTTGTTATTGTATGTGGATGACATGCTTGTTGCAGGGTCTGACATGCAGGATATAAATGTACTCAAAAGGAAGCTAGCTAATTCATTTGCGATGAAGGATTTGGGTGCTGCAAAGCAAATCCTTGGTATGAGAATAATGAGAGACAGGAAAAATTACAAATTGACATTGTCTCAAAGTGAGTACATACAAAAGGTGTTGGAGAGGTTCAGAATGCAGAATGCAAAACCTGTAAGTACACCTTTGGTTAGCCTTTTCAGTCTAAGTAAGGAAATGTGTCCCAAGACATAAGAAGAGATAGATTACATGTCCAAGGTTCCCTATCAATCAGCAGTTGGCAGCTTGATGTATGCAATGGTGTGCACAAGACCAGATATTGCACATGCAGTGGGAGTTGTGAGCAGATATATGAACAATCCAAGTAAAGAAAATTGGAAGGTAGTACAGTGGATTCTCAGATATTTGAGAGGTACTACCACTGAGTCATTATGTTTTGGAGGTTCAGACACTGTTCTACAGGGATATGTTAATGCAGATATGGCAGGTGACAAGGATAGCAGGAGGAGTACCACAGGGTATGTGTTTACAGTAGGTGGAATAGCAGTAAGCTAGATTTTGAAACTACATAAGGTTGTTGCACTTTCAACAATAGAAGCAGAGTATGTTGCCATTACAAAGGCTAGTAAAGAGATGATTTGGTTGCAGAGGTTTATGGAGGAAGTGGGTAAGAAGCAGAAGGATAGCAGATTGTATAGTGACAGCCAGAGTGCCATTCACCTTGCAAAGAACTCAGCATTCCATTCCAGGACTAAACATATACAGCTCAAGTACCATTTCATACGCTCTGTTCTAGAAGATGAACTGTTGAAGCTGGAAAAGATACATACTAGGCAGAATCCTGCAGACATGTTCACAAAGGTAGTGACCAGAGAGAAACTGAGTTCATGCTCGGTTTCAGTTGGCCTTCTAGCATGAAGGTGAAGAGGAGAAATTTTCCAAGTCCATGTCCAGCAAGTGCAGCAGCGGTGGAGTTGCTGTGATCAGTCTCCAAGTGGGAGATTGTTGGTTGTGGAGCCAGATCTTCTAGTCTCATAGATGATATTGTATCAGCTGTGTTTGTACCCTAGTTCTATATGATATGTAGGCGGACTGTACACTCACCCCCAGCGGGGGGGTGTGGGGGGGCATCGGCCCCCCACGGGGTTCTAGGGGGGACCATCCCCCTTGGCTGGGGGGTTTGGGGGCTAGCGGTCCCTAGGCGGGGGTTCGGGGGCAGCGCCCCCGAGAAATGGGGGTTCGGGGGCAACGGCCCCGAAGAAAATTTTTAGGGCTATTTTTCGCCAGCTGTTTTGCGGGCCCATGGTTTTGGGTATCCCGTGGTATTTTCCCATTGTATTTTCCCTATAAAATAAAGACATTGTAATATGGCTAGGGTGGTTGATGTATTAGGTTTTATGCATTGTAAATATCTCTGAGATCAGGAGAGAGACTGTGAAACAGAGAAGAGAAAGTGCAGCGGTTGTGCTGCAGGTTGTATCCCTTCGACTTGCTGGACAGTAATAATAATAAGGACTGGCAAATTCAATGTGGACGTAGCCCAAGTTGGGTGAACCACGATATATCTGTGTCTCTCTTGTAATGTGCATGTGTTATTATATTTGCATTTATGTTTATTGTTATTGCTCTGCAATCCTGTTTTTCTAACAAGATGAGCTCGAACTGAATATGAAATCAAAACTACAATAAAACACTTGATTTAAGCTCTGATAAGAGGTCTGAATGGCCTCTCCTCCAACCAACTTGGACAAGGATCTTTCACCTTCACCTTCGAAATTGGTTCAATAGCATGGAAGGTAAACACCCACCGTGCATGGACAAGCTAAGCTCTCCAAGAGTGAAAAACAAAAATGATCCAAAATATTATCTCCTTCCTCATCCTCCTCTTTTATTAACCTCATGTGGAATCATGAACTTGAATTCCCTCCAAGACACCACCCAACTCTGTGAAAATCCTCACAACATATCTAAGAGCTGATGTATACCTCACAAGAAAGATTATGATTAAGCAGGAATATAGAAGAAGAGTGGTCAATGCAGTGTAAATGAGCAACGAAATAATAATATAGTAGAACTCAAATAGAAGCAAAATAACTTCACACACACTAATTCATTAATCACAATATGGACAAATAAATAATACAATGGTGAGAGGATTCGAATGCCAAGGTGGCAATTCGAGTTAGCCTTCATGTAGTGATCATCAAATCAATAGAGAGTCATTAAAGCACAACTAGGATTCCTTATCATCATCAGTGGAGTCATCAATGCACAAGTAACTGTCAACCAGATGTCAAACTAAGTCTAACTGAGTGTGGTAGGTGTAACTGGCACATGGAGGCACTAACTGAATGAAGGAAGCTCAGTGGAGGGCACATGAGGAGCTAACTGGAGTCAGAATGGGAAGTCTAGTCTCACTGGAGGTCCATCAGAGCGATACAGCCAGTTGAGAGTTAGTCTAGCCTTAAATCAAGGAAAGAACTAAAGATAACTCAACTAACTGAAGTGCAACTGAGTGTTAGGTGAGAGAGGTCGCCTGGGATGCATGCAACTGCATGCAGGGCGCACTAAGCACTAGGAAAGCTAAACTGATAAGCGAGAAGCTCCTGGGGCTAGCTAATTGAGGGCTAGGTGCTGGGACTGATGACTGGGATGCATGCAATTGCATGCATGCTGCATGCAAGAATGAAAATGCAAATAATGAAAATGCTGGTAGGACTACAATGGAGTATAAGAATATCCTAACAAATTCAAGTTAGTAGATTTCATAGGTCTACAATCAGGTCTGAATTTTTCATAGATTCCTTCATTATTGTTGTCATAGATGCCATGGAATCTTGTTACAAGTGTCACAATTTCTCTATGATTCCTCTTCCTCTTCATTGGGAGTTACTCTGCCACTCCAAGTCCATTTTCCTTGATTCTTGCCATGAATCTTGCCTCTTCATCTTCCCCAATTACGTTACCCTCCACCTTGAACTCGAATTTGTGTGAGAATGATTGCAAGTGTAGAGGGGAATCTTGCCACATGTGGGTCCCACACCCTCTTATGTACCCTCATGATCCAATTCCACCTTATTTTTTTTTTATTATAGTTTATTTGTCCCATTTAATGTGAATTTGTAATTCTAAGGTCAATTTGGATCTTGTAGCTCCCTTATCCCAAGTTTTAATGCTTCCACCCAACCTAGGGAACTAGTAGGTTTGTGGAATTTTTCCTCCATGATAATTTATTTGGACGGGGACATTACATATCATGCCCATATTTCATTTGGCCAAAACACTCATCGTTTGACCCTTTCGGCACTCGGTTGAAGTTTCGGTAAGTAAGAGTCTTTTGCATCTCATCAGTTGAAATTCATCTATTTTGTGCCTCTCGATTAATTTGTTGATCCTCTCTATGGATGCCAACTCATCATGCCTATGTCTAGAATTCTATAAATACCACCTTGGTGTTCTTGTGGGGGAAAAAAGTCATATATCCTCCATTTAAAAATAAAAATAAAAACCCTCCTTTTTATATTAAAACTAACATGTTTATAATTTATCCCTTCTAAAATTCTATTACCTAAATAGTAAGATTTTAAATATTTTATACTCTGCTTTAATGATTATAATTTTAGAAATATACAATAATATCTTTCCCCACCTTAATTAAAAGGGGTCCCTTTAACCAAAAATAAGGTGGTCTCTATATAGCAATGACCTTGCAAATAGACTATTATTATTATTATTATTATTATTATATACTAATGTATATATCCTATAGTTATTAATATATATTAGTTAATATATTAATATGTTATATAGTTATTCTATATTTATATAGTTAATATATGTAATATTTTTTTTCCAACAGAAGTTAGTATATGTAATATATTTATATTGGTATTAACAAATTTAAAAAACTAAAAATAAAAATAAAAATAAAATATAATAAAAATAGGAAACTAAATTTTTAAAAAAATACAAAAGAGGGAAAAGTAAATGAGCTCGAAAAAATGAGTAAATTAGAAGAAAAAAAATGGCAAGGAAAATAGAGTAAAAGAAATTAGGGCATTTTTCACAACGAAGCTTCAATAGATCTAATCTTCAAGGGTTGAATGAAGGTGAGAAAAAATGGTTGAATCATGCGGGCTATACACTTGGGTCTTTGGAGAGGTGAGCTCTACAACTCATCCGAGTCTCGACTTCTCCACTCCTACAAAGTTCATTCACTTAATTATTTTCTAGGGTTTCATCCGTATTTAATTTTTTTGTTTGATTTTTTTGTTTTAGAGTTTGAATTCAAGGTGTATTGGACTCCCTCCTCCCTGTTGTGCAAGTTCTGTCGGGTTTCAATCCAATTTTATTTTTATTTTTAGAGGGTTATAGAAATTTTTGTCTTCTTCCAAGAAACAAAATTGATTGAGGGATTCCCAATTTTTTCCACCTGAAATAGAAGCAGGTAGAGGAAATGAGGAAGGACATATTGATTGCCTCTTTGGAGAAATAAATCCTGCAATCTCACTGACGTGGATTTCTGTATGCTTATCAGAAGATTCGGCGCGGTATTGGACATATTTCTAGAGCTGATTGTGATTCTATGACTCCTTTTTAGAACAAATTTCTTACCCCTTGATCTTGGCAAGTAAATAATTTGAAACATGACTCAGTTTCCGTTATATGATGTGTAATTTAAGTGATTCCTCTCTTTAATCTATCAATTGTTTTTACCTTCTCTCTGCTATGATTGATGAAGCAAAATCTGGATTAACTAGTTCATAATGCCAAGGCTTAATAAAATTTTAGCAACCGAGTTATTACCTTGAAGTGGTTCGATCCACTTCCAAAATGACGTTCTTTTTTTTCCCTGCCAATAGATAGCAATCTCTTCCTAAATATTTGACCTTGCCTGGTCACAATCTATTCCAGCAATTTCTTCCCAAATCGCTCCATCCCATCTTACGCAGTTAAACACTTATCCAACATTCTGGTCACACCAAAACTGTAACTATTTCCATTCAGAACCCAACCACATCTTGGTCACGCTATGTTTGTTAACTATAGAACCGTTTTCCAATTGAAATCGCCCTTTTCATGCCTTGAGCACATTTTTCTTACAGGGTTTTTCCAACGCTCCTCATAAACATTTTGGCTTTGATATGGGAGAAACAAAACATAATTCTGGAAAATAATTTCCTTCAATTTGTCAGATTCAAAGAAGGGGCAGAGCGTTACAAAAACAGAGTATGCATCAGAGCTAACATGAAACAGGGGAAAAACTTCTCTGTTGAGCTCTGCGGCTCTTCTACAACATTCTGGAACTCTCGATGAACACCCAAAATACATTGAACATCAAGATGCCTCTCTTCATCCGAGGCACATTAACATCTACACCTAATTGTATTAACTCTTGTACGGTGGTTGGTGGATTTAGACAGGTGACGGGAGGAATTATTTCCAACACTCCCCCTTAATTTTGACCATAAACAAACTACTAACATCTAACATATACATACAATGCCGTCATGGGCTATCAACAAAAAACATTGAAACATTAATGCCTGCTGGTCTAAGTCTCAGCTAGGCTTACATTAGTTCATGTCAAAACTCAAAATTATCTTACCATTCTTGTCTGCTGCATGCTGATGCAGCGGCTTCTTTTTCTTTCGTTTGCTCCAGACTTTGAACTCAGCGTTCTTCTTCACCTTCTTCTTCATTCTCATCTTCTTCTTGCAATTATTGACAAACCTATCAAGTTCCCAAAGGGTTTCTGTATCGAAACTTTCTATATCAACCTCAATCTCATCCTCCTGCTGGCATAGTGACGGATTCCTTTTCTTAATAATCTGGACTATGTTCTCCAATTTCTCAGCGGGTAGGCTCTGTAGGCTTGCACTCAACTTCTGCTTCTCCTCATGTGTCATCTCCTGCTTATGAAGTGTAGTTTCCAGATGGTCAAGGCTTGTTGGCATGATGCTTTTTCCAAAATAAGGTGATCCTGTCACTTCGCTTGTACTTTTCCTATCTGGAAGGACCTGTTCTGTGGAAGAATCCAATGAAACCTGTAAGTAGAAGCTCTCCTCCATGCTACCAATGCTTGTAGCACGAACTGTCTTTTCAAGATCTAATCTGGCAGTCCTCTCTCGCTCTATCTCCTGCTCAAGGAGTTCTCGCGGTGTGATTTGCTCCACCATTTCATGCTTATGCTGATTTCGAATTTCTTTTATTTCTTGTTCAAGTTGCTTGGCACGACCTTCCTGATTGGCTGCTTTTTCTACCGCTGCAAGATATTCTTGTCGATTTTCAGCTGCCCTCTGTCTTTCCTTCTCTAATGAGCAAGTAAGTTGTGCTTGCTCAGCCCTCTGACAGGAAACCTGAGCTTCTAAAACTGCCATTCGTGATAATGTCTGAGATAGACGTTCATTCATAGCTCTTTCTCTTTCTTCTGCGGATGCAGCTTTTGCCTCTGCTTCCTGAAGTCGTGAATTAAGGGCCCTCTCAACGCCAGACCATGTTTCAGCACGCATTGCTGCACTTTCCTGCATTGCTTCAATTTGCCACAGTAGTGGTCTTGTGGACTCAGGTACTCTCATTACTAACTCTTCATAACGCATTTCAGTTGCCTTATCCTCTGTATGAACTTCAATATCAATCTCTATGTTCAAGCCTTCACATGTTTCTGTCGAATCCTCCACTCGAATCGACTCGCAAGGATATGCAACTGTATCCACAGCTTGAAACAGTGAGTAGCATTTCTAATTCTTCGCCAAGGGCACTCTCATTAATGTTCGCGGGGAATGTGACCTTATCTGACATGTAAAATTAGTGTAACTCAGTCCATAGCCAAAGGGATACACTGTGTCGCCCTTGTAAAATCTATATGTTCTACCTGGGTAGCCACTTGAATTGGCTCGCATGTGCATCTCTGCCATGCTAACTTGCTTCACATATTGTTCGGGATACCAAGTCATGGGAAGACGACCACCTGGATTATATGTTCCAAAGATGACCTGAGCTATGGCATCTCCTCCCCCTTGTCCAGGATATCCGGCCCACAGAATCCCTGAAATTTGGTCTAAATTTTGGGCAAAACTGACATCGATGCCACATCCGGACATGATAACCAGTATAACTGGTCCTTTGGAAGCATTGGCCACCGAAGTTACAAGTTCCATTTGATACCCAAGTAACAATAGACTCTCTCTGTCAAGCCCTTCTGCCTCATGCTTTAGATCTAACCCCACAGCCAGAATAGTTGCATCAGCCTTTTGCATCAGCCTTTTTGGCTGCCATCACTGCCTGAGGTATCAAGCCTGAATTGTTACATGCCACATCGGAGCATCCAGGTCGATATACAACTTTAGCGTACTTTCCCAATCCGTGTGCAGGTGGGGTGCATTTACAAGGAATTCCTGCATAATTGCCAATCATAGGTGCAGTGGCATCGGCATGAGGTCCAACGACGGCCAAATTTTTAATATGCTTTGTCAATAATGGCAAAGATCCCTGATTTTTTAGAAGAACTATACCTTCCCTGGCTGCTTCAACAGCCAATTCTTGATTTTGAGCAGTGCAAATGTCCTTCACCCCTAGATTGGCATAATTCTCATCTACTTCAAATAAACCTACTCTCATCAGTATGGTATAAGGGTTTATCAAAGCTTTATCCATATCAGATTCCTTGACTTTGCCCTGCAAAACTGCCGATTGTAGTTAATCTGGATAGAATGATCCACAGTCCAAGTCCAATCCTGATCTCAAAACTTGTGCCACTGCATCTTCTGGAGTTGTTGTGTAATTTTGAGCAGCAAATAATACTTGAATAGAGTCACAGTCAGACACAATGTACCCATTGAGTTTCCACTCGCCTCTAATGGTTCCTCCCAAAAGCTTCGGATCTGTGCAGGTGGGAAGTCCATTGACTTGATTGTATGAACACATTGCACTACTAGCATCCCCATCTTTAATACAAGTCTCAAAAGGAGGTTGGAAAGTATCCATCATGTCTTGGTGAGTGACCTGTGCATTAAAGTCATAACGACTGAAGTTCTTCCACTGGTCGAGATCATAAGCACATTCTTGCACATGAACTTCTGGTTCCTTCACTGTCGTCTTTTCTTCCTTCACATTAACTTCTGATTCCTTCACCAACGCATCTTCCTCTATCAGCATTCCAGGTTTATCCCCTGACCTGTCTTCTTCAACAGCAGCTTCAGTTTCCTTCACAGGCTTGTCTTCAATACTCTTACATGCCTCCTGCATTTGTACATCTTCAGCTTTTGATCCCTCGAGCGTGTCATCGTGCTTTATTTCCTTTTCCTCTTGCTTCACTTCTTCCTGTTCACCCTTTTTTCCACTATCGTCTTCATCGGCATGTGGGGTAGTCAACTCTTTCTTTTTTAAATCCTCATCATAGTCTACATCGTGCTTGGGCTTTGCTAGCCACTCTTCAATAAATTTCAAATCTTCATAAAAATGTCTTTTGACTGCATGCTCTTGTTCTTTAGCTATTGTAGATTGATTCTTGCTTTCAATACCTGCACACTCACAAACATCTAAACTTTTAGGAAAAAGTTCTGCCCTCATGGGCATGCTCTTCATGAGCTCATTTTCTTCATCACATTCAACCTCACTTGGCTGGCCTGTACCTTCTTGGGTTGCTTCCACACTCTCTGCTGCTACTATGGCAGCTTCCTCTTCAACCTCAACAACATCCACATGCTTGACTGCAATGTTGGGATTCACTCATTTCAGACTTCTTGTGCTCTGTTTGACTGACAGAGGCTTCAAGCTTCTTCTCATCTTCAACTTGAACCACAACTACAGCTGTTTCTTTATGGCTGCTTCCCCTTTCACTGCATTCTTCCTCTAGAATGCACCATGCTTCCTTAGAAGTCTTTGCTGCTATAATCATTTGCATCAATCTGTCATCCACAGCTAGTTGGATGAGATGCAATGCCAGAGCATCTTTGGCTTCATCATTTAATTCAACATGTGTATCTACATACCGTAGATATACCCTCATTCTACTTGTCCACATGGCAAAATTCGTGCCATTAAACTGTGGAGGTGATGGCAGATCCACTCTGCTCCACTGATTTTCTTTCTTCTTGGGTTGTCTAGGCCTGGACTTTCTGCCCATTTTTGCTCTGTGGCTGTGACTGAAAGTCTTTACTATGCTGTTCCTTTTAATTACAGTCCTAGCTCCCCCTGTCTTTGCTAAACAAAGTGTTCCTTCTCACGGGACTGTTCATCTTCCAAACTCACTGAACTGTTCAACTGGGCTGTTCTAAGTCCGTGGTTCACCTCCGGCAACGCTCTACGGCTCTCTGCAACAGCTAACAAAACAAACTCCGGCCGCGTGCATGTATCTCAGACATGAAGTCCGAAAAGAAGTCAGACGAAGTTCGACAATTGGGGAATACTATATGATTCAGCCAATTCAGTCATTTCAACATGTAATTTTCCCATTTCCCTCGAGAATTCTAAACAGAGAAAGCAGAGGGTTTCAAGATCGATTCACTTCACCTGCACTGCAAGCTTTAGCTCCTGTAACAATGGGGAAGCCAGGGGGGACTTGCCCATATCTTTGGCCGTGTTACTTGTATTGTATTCAGTGGCAATGCCCGCGATGTCCAAATTTGTGGTGGAGAAGAACAGTTTGAGAGTAATTTCTCCGGATAATTTGAAGGGAAATTATGATAGCGCAATAGGGAACTTTGGCGTCCCGCAGTACGGCGAATCTCTGACGGCTCCTCTATTTGACCCTCTCAAACCCTTAGCTCGACAGTCTTCTGCTACATGGGCGCCTCCACAGGTCGTGGCCCTTCCTCAAAGATTCAGCCTCCACAACAGGGATGAAACCCCTCTCCAAATCTGCCGGCCACCAAGGAATGACGTCGGCTCTTCCTTCTTCACTGCTTTTCAACCTCGGCGGTCACCTATTCTGAGTCGCAGTTCATATTCTCAAACCAACGATTGTATCCTACAAATCCCCGACGGCTCCCTTCTTCAACTCTGCTACTCTTCACACGGTAGCACCGGCTTCACCTTCAGGCTGGCGGCTCCTCTGTTCTGCGACGGGCTCCTCTTACCGCTCTATGATCCTTCACGAGGCTGGTGAAGGAGGATTCGTGACTCTGGGCTCTGGCATACACAGAAACCTAGCAATATTCTCAGTCAACAGCTCGTTTTTTCTGCAGAACCCAACGCATACGGTCGATGGCAGACATGACCGGACAGAACCCAACAAAAGGAGGAGTCAAATTACAGTAGAGCGGACAGAGGTTGGTTCTAAAATCTATTACACACAGAGGAAAAATCCGGGCTCTGATAGAGGGGGCAACAAGCTCGCGGGGCAAAGAGCCTCACGCGGACACAAAACATGGAACCTTTTCTACTCCTACCTCCTACACTAACCTATAGGAGATTACAGAACTTCTTCATGATCCTGGGCCTCCCGTGAGGGAGTCAAGCCCAGACACCAGGCTCTGATACCATGTCAGATTCAAAGAAGGGGCAGAGCGTTACAAAAACAGAGTATGCATCAGAGCTAACATGAAACAGGGGAAAAACTTCTCTGCTGAGCTCTGCGGCTCTTCTACAACATTCTGGAACTCTCGATGAACACCCAAAATACATTGAACATCAAGATGCCTCTCTTCATCCGAGGCACATTAACATCTACACCTAATTGTATTAACTCTTGTGCGGTGGTTGGTGGATTTAGACAGGTGACGGGAGGAATTATTTCCAACACAATTTACCAGTTGGCATGACCAATGGCATTCAAATGATACTCTTTATATAGAGTATCTAGAAAATAATTGCACACTAGGAATGTCTCCAAACAATCAACAAACGGGTACAGAAATATCCATTAATCTTTCTCATTTTCTCAGCACTTTGGCTGCTGTCATGCTTCTCGAATATTGGTTTGATGATCTGGATCAAATCTTGATAATAACACGATCTTATCTACTTGAACCACGGTCATGCATGACATCTTTTGTAAAACCCTGTCACTTGAATGAAAACGTAGATAATCACTTGATGCATTGTAACCTTTTCTTCGAAGATCTACGCCAATATAAAAGCATAAATTAGCATTTCATATAAATAAGCAGTGAAATTTATAAAAGTGACGATAATCAAAATGAAATGAATGCATGTAAAAGACAAAAGACTGAAAAATGATATCCCTTTTTCATAATTGAATGCAATCGTTTTTTCTTTGCAAAATTACATTGTTTTCTTAATAAACTCGCGGAGGTAAAAGTTTGGTAATTCTTCGATATCATGGCGACCTTAACGTTAAATTTTACTTTTGAATACTGCAATTATGAAGGCATATTATCCGGGCATGGTTTGGTGCAATCTCTTTCTGTGATTTGGTGGGCTCGTTAACATTATGGTCATGTGAAACATCTAGTAACATGATTCGTTTCTATGCAAGAAACAAGCAGTTTAACTCTTCTTCAAACTAAAATCTTTGTAGTGATCTCTCAATGGTATTATCTACATCTGGTAGTGATCCGGTCATATATGTTTATGCATTGGATCCTCAAAATTATGATACTCATTTGGTCTTTTGCAATCTTCTTAACAAGCAAACATGTGGCAAGACTACATTAATGTGCCCTCAACAACAACTTTTCATTAATATATAAGTTTCGCATATTTCTGACATGTTGTTATCCTTCTCCAAACTAGCGGTGGTGTCATTAACATCAACAACAATATTCCCTTATAATATCATAAGATTTTAATGCAAAATCATGGCATATAATTCCATGATTTTATGGCATCGTGAGCGTGATTCCTCCTCTTTCATGGCAAAATTTTGCAAGTGCATTTAATATTTACTCCAATCGGAGTCTTTTCACCAAAACGTAGCACTTGTAGCGTTTTCTGTGATCATTTAATATTTAATATATGTGATCAAGTGTTTTCTTTGACAAGGATTGAGTGAGATTCAATGCAGTTCCTACATCCTCCTCGCTAAGTAATGATCAAAGTTTGAACAAAATAATCCCTCACGTAGGTAATAAATAAAGAAATATGACTTGCGTTAATGGAAACAAAGAAAGCATTAACACAGGTAATAAATAAATATTTCATTCATTAACGCAGGTCATATCACGCAATCCATAAAGATTTCAGATCGAGTAGGATTTCCTCCGCCTATACATGACAATATTAACGGAATAAAAAGATAAGATGCAATCTTAATGTTAGGAATCCTGCGTTGGGAATAAGGGTTAGATCTGATCAAATTTTTGGTTTTTTCAAAATTAAGCTAATAGAATCACACATTTGCAGAGTCGATGACATCATTTCATTTCTTTGTCAATTTTTTTTGGAGATCACATAGAAAATCCAGTAAAAATATTGTTGTAAGTATAGTGCCTCAAGGAAAGGGCCCGAATTGCACTTCCTTGTGGCATCAAGGTTTCATAGAGTGACAGGTAATAAATAAAGAAAGCATTAACACAGGCCTACATGATAAATATTTATTTCCATTAATGCAGGTAATAAATAAAGAAATCATTTCCATTAACGCAGGTCATAATCTGTCTTCTTGACGACATATCACCTCCTCTGCATCACTTGTTCTCAATTTCTCATTCACATGAAGGATTTCTAATACAAAGATCACTTTTTTAATTCACAGTGGAATATTATCAACACAGAAATTCTTACAAGAAATTCCACCCATAATAAATTCTTTCATATGCACAAGATTTCTCAATTTCTCCTAGTTCAGAATTGTCTTAAATCCTTACACAAATTTCTCCTCAACATGACAGGTTCATCAATAAACCTATCAACAATTTCAGACTTCACACAAATACTGAAACTCTGCAAATTCTAAATCTCACACCTACTAGAATCAATCTCAATCATACAAATAAACAAGACAATTCATACACATAATGAAATTAAATTCATAATGATACATACATACCCATAATACTCTCGTTTTGGTTACACACTCTTGTGGCATGATTTATCCTTCAATTGTCCATCTGAATGAGAGAACCCTCACTGAGTCCCCCACTAATGCCTCACAGGTTTACATTAATACTTGGAAATCTTGCTTCCATCTCAAGAAACAGATTCCTATAATTTCTACAACAAACTCCTAAAAGTAGCAACTCAATCTTATCCTCCTTAATGGCTCACTAATAGAACCTTCCTAACTCCTTCGAGTGCTTCCACAAAATATGAATTTGGTTACATGACTCATTAAAAAATTAATAACTTATCTTCCTGACTAATCAGTCTCATATTCTAGACCTTTATCATATGCCACGAGGATCATTAGCTAGTCATGCTAGCTTTTCTCATTGACTTTACCACATTCTTGCATATTAAGACTAGTTATATGGTTGCATGTTAAAATATTTTAAAGTTGATCAAATTTCATTTTTCTCTACTTTATATGTTTTCAATTCATTATTTTTACTATAGAGGATATTTTTAATTGCGAATGGTCATCTCATTTTATCATTTTCAGTTTTTGAATTATTTATGTGACACAAGT